>OV815292.1:23398045-25798045 GCA_929108145.2 Limnephilus rhombicus
TTAAGCTATCCCGTGATTTTCCGACTGTTTCATGTAAGTCTTCAATACACCCTATTGGACTATCCCGTGATTTATCAAATGTTTCATGTAAATCTTCAATACACCCTTTTGAACTATCCCGTGATTTTTCAAATGTTTCATGTAAATCTTCAATACACCCTTTTGAACTGCTATAATAAATCTGTTAATTTTCAATTGCTTAGGTCTGTAGATATCTCTTCACGTTCAAATTAAAATAGTGTTTAATTCCTTTTTTTTTTCTTTAATAATTGCGCAATATAATAATTTTTTCCCGTTCCTAGAAGTTAATACCTAAGTACGATATCCATTAATCAAGGTCATTTTTTTTTTTTCTTTTTTTTGTAATCGAACTAGTGCCCCAGTGACCGATTTATTTTGTAAACAATTTGAGCTTTGTAAACATTCTCGACGGCCTCGTGACCTAGATTCAAACGTATGAGGTATGTTTACTTTAGACATTCCGGAGACGTGTGAGATGACTCTAAAATTTTTTTCTTTGTTTGATAATGATGTACTTAGCGCAATTGTCTAGTCTGATACCCGATTACGTATACATATTTATTCATTTATATATACTTTGTCTCAATAATAATTTATAATATTAATATGTATAATTATATTATGATTGGAATATTTTCTAATATCATAACTTATTTCAAATGCTCTGGATTTTCTGAAATCATATTAATACATACATAAAATTAAATATAAAATATTGATTTGTAAATTTATCACACATAACTCCTTTCAATAGTTATTGATGAATTCAGAGGTAGGAATCGATACCCTTTTCCTCTTTTTATATAAGTGTTTATTTTTTTTTTTTTTTGATTAAGATTTTTCTTGGGAACAATAAATTACATATATATGTTGATATACATACATATATAAATATATAAAATATACTTATTATACTTACAATATTTTAATATAGTTACATATCACATATTAAGAGAGTAATATCTTGGTCAAATAATTAATCCAAATACCAATGTTTGCTGCGTTCCGCCTTCTCCGTGGAATCTGTAAAATTTTATAACGGAAAAGACTTACCCCTACCAAGGTTTTTCCGACCGGGAATACACAGTAAACCTTGCTGCAATTTTCCTAAATTTATTTTTATTTTCCTAAATTTAATTAAATCTTTTTGACTTCAATTTTTTTTTTTTTTTTTTTACAATTAATCTAATTAATTAAAATGATGTATGAACTCTATCGTTCTAAACTGTATTTTATTTCAAAACTCGGTGGTTAGATAACACTTTAAATGATAGTTACTTCACGATTAATTTAGAGATGGTAAATTGTTGTTAAATTAAATTTTTATCCCTCCGAAATTTTTATGTATTAATAAAATATTATTTTGTTTTATTATTATTATTTAAGATAATTAATTTAAATATTTATTATTTGTTAGAACACTTTCACTTAGATTGAACACACGTATTTAATTATAACTCCTTCACACTAAATTATCACATCACTTCAGTTATTTATTGCACTAATATTAAACGCGAAATTTCTAAGTTTAAAAACACGATATTAAGTGATTATAAAATCCGAATTTTCCACTAAAACAAATTGTATTTATCACGAGCACTTTTATTTTTCACAAGTAATTAATGCGTTGTCTTTAATTTTTATTTTCACTGATTCTAACTGCAAAGTATTTTTTTCTGTAGACCACTGACTAGAATGTGAAATTTTTCTAAGTATCAAAATAATTATCACTTAGAATTTTTCAAATTTAAATCACCCACCGTTTCGTCACGTTCCGCGAAGTTAAAACCTTTTCGACCGCGACCGTAGACTCCCCTCAACTGGCATTTGTCTAGACTTTTATACCCCTCTCAGGTCCAAAAGATCGTTTCTGAATCTCCTGTAATAAACCAATCTAATTACTATCAACTCGTAATTTCTTGAAACCTCTCCACTATTGTCGAATGCGGTCTCTTTGTACGTTTTGCGTTTGATACTTTCAATTCTGTCTCGTACTCCCATACTTACAAGATCCGGATTTAGTAAGATCCATGTTTAATGGCCCAACTTCCTTTGTCCTGTTGTTCATACAAAACTAGCTTGAATTTAATAATTTTAAAGTTCTATTTTCATATATTCCGTAACATGTCCGTGCGTACGGCATCTACCATATGTTCCAAATCTGTCCCCAAATTCGCCTATCAGAGATATCTTCATGTCGAAGTCTTTCTCGCAAATTGTTCATTCTTATTTTATTATTTTTCCTCGAGTTTTTCTGTATTCTATATGAACCTTTCCATTTAAAACCGAATTTTCTCTATTTACGTCGTATATTTGAATTTTCCATTTTTTTTCCGAATTTTCTTTTATTCACGACACTCTTTCCATGAATTTCCTTATTTATTCTTACGCTATTGTTCATATCTCTATAGATTTTTATATTTCAAGCCGTATTTATTTTATTCACTGTTAATCTAAGATTTCCTTTGTTTTTCTCTGTCGTATCTCCTTTCCCCTCGCTTCCCCGTACTTCCCTGATATAACCATATCGTTTTTTTGATGTTTGCTGCCTCTTGGAAAATTTCATTTTCTATTTGTTATTAATAAATATATCATTTTTAACATTTTTATAGGAGATACCCCCACTTCGGCCCTTAAATTCCTGTCATTTTTATCGCTTCATAGAGATCGTCCCCCAAATTTTGTCCCGTTCTTACGAAAAATCCCATAAACCATATGTCTTGACAGCTGTATACATTAGTTCTTGTACCCACCTGGCAATAAATCCTTTTTTATTTCAGTGTCGTTAACTTTTATGAGAATTCTTTAATATAAATATCTCATAAGACCCATGATAATTTTTATTACCTTTTTAACGGCTAATCGTTCTTATCTAAACAATTTCCATGTTCGAATATTCCTTGTTTATCACAACAAAATACATCTGAAATCGGCAACCATTGTAATGCCTCATCTTTATCTGCAATCGCGTACTATGCTAATCTATAAACTCCATTTTAATTACGTAAAATGACTCCTTTTCCTGAGTTTTTCTATCGCAATGTTTTCAGCATTTTCCACTCCCCTCCGTACTGCACTCTATCTTCTTCTCTAACACTTGTTACCGCTCTAGACATCTGAAATGTACCCTCGCCTATTCTTTAAAACTCTCATTTTTTTGACGTTTCCTCCCTAAATCTTTCATCGTAATATCCTAGCTCCGTCTAGAATTGGTAACAATAATTTTCCATTGTTTTCTCAACATTTCCATTTCCTTTAGCACGTTTTCCCTCGAATCGATCATCTCCGGTCGTCACAAACAATCGTATTATAGATGAAAATCTCCCTAACATCTTACAATACGTTTTCGTCACTTGCTTTGCAATCTTTCACTTAAACTTTTGCATCGTGTTTACGTGTATCCTTTTTTTTCGCACCTGATATGTTTTAATGCGTTCGAGAACTAGGGTTTCTGATCCCTGGAATGTACCGGTTAACCAAAACATTTCTTGGGGTCATCGTTCTTTTGTCCCTGAACAGATTATTTCTTCCCATGGAGTTTATTCACCTCTCGGTTTGGTGGGAACGTCAAACTCATTAATCACATTACTAATTGCTAAGTCCAAAGGTCGTTCCTTTGTTCTAAAAATGGGTTCGGCCCTCTTCCCGTTGATAGGCTAACTCGGTTTTTTAATCGTTTTTGCTGTAATTCAATTGGCTGTCAATATATCACGGCCTAAATTATACCGGGAGTCCCTGTCCCTGATTATTTGTTGATACCATCTGTGATCCTTTCATCAATACTCGTCTCACTTTGTCTAATTATAGATCCCTACCGTAAATATGAATTCACTTTACTCTAATCCGATAGATGTCGTAGACGTGTCCGTTTTATAAGTAATTGATATTTTCTTTTTAAATTAAAGTGGGAAGCTACGATATTTCCTAATTTTCACTGTTGATCAATGCAATTCATCACAGTTCCCTCCTCTGAACTCAATTTGCTGTGGCTAACGTTGTATTTTATTTTAATGTCCTCTTCTTTTTTTTTTTTTTTTTTTTTTTTTTTTTTTTTTTTTTTTTTTTTTTTTTTTTTTTTTTTTTTTTTTTTTTTTTTTTCGTTAGACACCGAAATTGTGTTCAAATTTAGACTAGCTATCTTCCCCTCCTCATTTGGTTATCCCCTATCTCTACTCCGTGTCATATTACTACCTATCTCCCCCTCCTCATTTTGTTATCCCCTATCTCTTTTCCGTATCCTATTACTTCCTATCTCCCCCTCCTCATTTTGTTATCCCCTATCTCCTTTCCGTATCCCATTACTTCCTATCTCCCCCTCCTCATTCTGTTATCCCCTATCTCTTTTCCGTATCCTATTACTTCCTATCTCCCCCTCCTCATTCTGTTCGGATTGTTAACAATCTTGAATTTGAATCTCATTGTATTCTTTATTTTCTTTTCGCGTAGATTTTACTTTATGAAATTTTCTTTAATTTTGATAGATTCAAAATTAATTTCTTTTTGCTGGAACACGCCCCTCGACTCGCGTGTTTTGGTGGTCCCCAACCAAATTGGACTAAGACCTCCCTTACAATGATTTAAGTAAAGATTGTTTACAATCTCGCGGCCTTTCGAACAACTGAAAAGCGGGTGGTCTCTTGGTGTGCAATTAATTGTTTTTGTTTTGTAAGTATGAATATTTTTTGTGAAATGTGGGTTTTCGCACGACCTCACCCAATCCGACAATCAGTGGTATACATGTTTCATATAAATTTTCCAGCATTTTTTTTTTTCTTTATTTATTTAAACTTTATTTTATAATTCTTAATTTCTAATTGTAATTTCTTAATTCATCCAAAGTTGTTCTAGCCTAAATGTTGTCCACTCTAATATTTAAATTTTTATAAATGTTCTTTATTATCCTCAAATTGGTTCAGCGTTCCTTTTTTCCCCTTTTTTTTTTTTTCGAAATCTAAAATATTTATACCTTAATTCAAATGTTACCTTTTTATCTCTATACTTAATGTCTACCCTATATCTATAGATAAACTTTCTTATTTCAATATTTCAAAAAAAAAAAATTCCTAGGCATTGTTTATTTTTTTTTTTTTCAAAATGTCCCTTTTGTGGGCCATATAATATCTCTAATTCTCTCCTTTTGAGTGTTCTTACGTATCTAACATTTTTTTTTTTTTTTCTCACTAACACATAAAAAAAAGTAAAAAATTTTTTTTTTTTTCAACTAGAAAATCAAAATTAACGAATTTATTTGCCTTACTCTATTTCAATAATTGAATATGATTGTCGCTTATTAAGAACTTGTCCACTCACCCTCAAAGACTTAACGACGATCCGCCCCTCGCAAGCAATCTGATAATCTAATATTTTAGTAATTTTCTTTCTTCCCCCTCCCCAATTATAATGTACCCTAACATAATTTTATTTGTATTTCTCAATCGTTTATTTATTTATTAACATTTACAAATATTTGTAAACTTCGCACTCTATCCGTTGATTTCCACTAACTGTAAACCTGATTTTTGTTTCTTATTACTTGTGTAATATCTAGCTAAATGTAAAGCGCTATAATCTCCTTTTATCTCCCGAGTTGGCTGCGACCATTAGCTCCTTCCCGGCTGTAGTTATTGTAGAATTTTCTTTTGGTGAACTGTTAACTTCGGTGCACTTGCTGCAACTAGCGTTTTCGCCCACACTTTCAATTGCGTGTATCCTCCTTTTTATGGCGCGGTAACGGTCACGGTATTTGTCCTTCTTGCTGGATTCCTCCCCACTCCTCTTCTTCATGTTCCGTTCTTCTGGTGTACATACCATTGTATCTAGTTTTCGTAGAAACTCAGCGGCGACAATCTCATCTCCTGATTGCCCCGAAAACCATAACGATTGAATTTCCTTCGGATAATGTCTCATAATCTCGTCAACTATGCCCAACGGTGTGTCAGTAATCTTTAAAGCCTTCGCTAGCTCCCAATAGTTTGCGAAATGAGTAAGCATGGATATATTTTTCTTGGCATCATATACCCCTTCTGCAAGACGACGGCGAACTTCATTTTTCTTTATGTCTCCCCAATAGGTAGCTAAAAAATCTCGTTCGAAATCTAACATAGTCTCCCATCGTTTATTGTACAATTTTGCCCACGATTTAGCTTCCCCTTTCAAATTTTCCCGTACGACGACTAATGGATCCGTTCGTTTCACTTTTCTAGTGTATTCTTTTAAATCTTCCAGGAAACTAAGGGGATTTTGATTTCCACCGGAGAATGATGGTCGTTCCTGCTGTGGTAACATTTCCACTACTTGGAGAACGCTTTTCGGCGCACTATCCTCTCCTATCACCGCCACTGTTGCTGGACTTTCCAATTGTTTCTCGAGTTCTTGCATCTTATTGACGAGCGGTGCCAAAGCTGCCTGAATTATTGTAGTTATATCTCCTATGTTTATTGTTGAAGTCTCGGTTGTGACATCTTCCCCGATTGCTGTCACTAAAGCCTGGGCTCGCCTACTTGTTCCACGTTTCCCAACCATTTTCTTTATTTTCCGAGTGCCGCCTGGTTAATGTTTATATTTTATCTTATTAAGCGACAACCTTATAATCTCTATTTTAATTTCCTAAATTACCTTATGTAAATTATGTTGCCTTCCTTATTCTATTTATTTACTTATTTTATTTTTTTTTTTTCCAATTTTCTCGTTTTTCTATATTTTTTATTTTTCCTTTTATTTCGTTAACTTTTCTTGTTCCTTTTCCTCGGGTTTTTCCTGTAACATATCATGTGTGAGTCTCTCTTCACACTCTCGCTTATTTTCGCCCTGTTCCTCCGATTTTGTGTCGGTCTCCCCCTCTGGCTGAACGACTTCTATCATATCCTCGACTCGTAACTTAGACCTCTTTGAACGTCTAAATATCTCCCGTAATTCATCTCCCAACGGTATTTCTTTAGCTTCTAATTCCGTCGCATCCACTTTCCCTTTTTCCGCCATTTTTTGTTTAAAATTTTTAATGAATTTAACTCAATACCAACTATTTATTATAAATATACCTATATATATTTATAATTTATTTTATTTTTATTTTTATTTTTATTTTTATTTTTATTTTTTTTTTTTTTTGGAACCTGTCCCCCTATAAAACACAATATTTTCAATTATTTATATTTGTTTGCATGATGATTGTAACCCAAATTAGCTCAACTCTACCATCACTCTTCATTTCAAATAAATGTAGGTAATTGCAAAAAAAAAACGGAATGAATATTGTTACTCCAATGTTAATGAATATCCCGTGATTTTCGTTCAACCAATAATTACTCATTGTTTAGAATGCCAACCATTCCTTCAAGTTCCGCAATACCTACGATATTTTCGCAAAATCTGTTTAGAGTTCGCAATACCTATCTTGATGTTATTTCGTCAAATCCCCTCCTTTTTTTGGTCCGAATGATCAAATGTTCCCTTAAATAGGTATATACCTATAAAACATTCGTCTGTGATATTAAAGCTCTCAACTCGACACTATCCCCAATCAAATATTTTATGTTATTTTTATTTTATGTTCCTTATCTTTTAAGTTATGACTTTTTATGTGATAATCCTCACATACAAACCCACAACATTAACTATAAACAAAGGGTCACTTTATGTAGGTAAGTTCCCCCGTTTTTATCTGTAAAGTCTGTTTGTTTTTTCCGTAACCGAGTGTCGATATCATTTTCGAGTTTGTTTATTCTACAATCTCTTAAAGCGATGCGCGTTACCCCCGATGTCACCTACTTCAAAATTTTTCGATGTTTTGTTATCAAAACACCGCGGTATCTCGTATCAGATTGTTTACATTACGGTCATTAACATTCTGGATTCAGGAATGTCAATACCATTATTCTGTCAATTTATGACCTGCCTTGAATAAACTGTTTACGCTTGTATCTGACCTACATTCTTTGTTACGATATTTATAATCTCATAAGCAATCAACAAATTCATGGTCACTTGATTTAAACTTTATCGACACTTTTATAAATTATTTTAAAACATGTAGAGTTTATTCGTTAACACTTTTTTTTTTTTTTTTTTTATATTTAAATGTATTGTTTATATATTTATTTTCGTATATTTATTTATTAATTTATATATTTTTTTCGTGTTTATTTAACGGCGCACTGTTCTGATTTTTATTTTATTTTTATTATCACTTCATTTAACATAACGTCCTACTTATTATTATTATTATTTTTTTTTTTTTTTTGCAATAGATTGACCAATAAAAGTTTTTTTTTTTTTTTTTCTAAAACAACTTGTAAAACTCTGATCTCCTGTCACGGCTGTGCAGTTGTGATGTTTATGTTTTCTCCTTTTTATATTTGTCTGTATTTTATTTACTCCTGGGCACTTGGCACCAGTCGTAATGTTTCGTCTTTTCATACTTATTTAACTCTCCTTTCATCGGCAAGACAGTTGTAATATTCTCGCCTTTTCTCTTGGCTCTGATCGATATTTAAATTCTTAAGGCTTTGCATATGTGTGGTAGGGATGGAAAATTCCTCCCCTACGTCACACAAGCCTTTATAAAATTGGACCCTTATTTCCTCTGATAACTACAGAAAGCTACTTAAAGCTCCCTTGTACTACATATCTTTAGCGATATATGTACTTAACTAATAAATACGTTATTTACGACTTTGAACGTAAATATTTTCGTATTTAGGTTGTAATTAAACTCCATCAAACGTTGTGTAATTTTTTGATTTATGATATAGGATTTTAATTACTTTAAATTTTGTGGTAACCCTCTTGATTCTAAACAGAGTGTTGAATTTCAAAACTGTATTGGTCTCTCTCTTGCAAATTTAACCTTAAATATTTCTCTAAATGAACTAACTTCCCTTTGACGTTTATTATGATTCTCTACATCCTAATGAATTCATGAATAAACAATACTAATCGAAACTACACATGACTAATTGAACAGATAATTAAATATAACTCAAATGGTTAAATGTTAGTAAATTTGATTATGATTGTATCTCGTATCTGCTGGGCGCCCCTCCGTTTAGATTCAGCTGCTATAAGGTACATATAAGGATGGATTTAGTAGGTTAATGTAATTAGTTAATTGCATATTTGACGAACTCAGAATAACCCTTTTTCTGGCAAAATTTGGCTCCAGCCTCCATCAAGTAAGCAGGGTGATCAGAAGTCAACCCAAAATTCGCACAGTCTTTTGGCACGGTTCAATTGATTGATACCTAAGTTATCGCGTCCCAATTGACCTTCCTTCGCCATCATGCACTGCCTTCAGGTCTTCCCCCAAGCCCAGATACCTCCAAATTCCTACTCCTCCAAAGTTTACTATTTACTTAGGGCGAACCGGTTTCGTCCTATATGCAATCATATACTCACGGGTTTGTGTGGAGTTACGGGTCGTGAATCCTCCCTCCACGTTCAAGAAATGAGACGAGAGTGACCCGACAGGCCTAAAGCACTAATTGTAAGTGAGTTCGTTTCATTCAATGAACAGTACATAAAAAGATATATATGTAAACATACGTTTTGGGAAGGTTTATAACTCGCAATACGAAACTACTTGCAACGCATCCCGAGCTCGGATCTCGCCCATCAAATTCTGCGAAATTTTCAGATTGATACCGAATAGATACATAAGAATAGTGGGTGACATATAAATATATACTAGTACAATAAGATCTTATCTGGCGATGTGTTCTGGAGATTCGCCATAACTCCAAGCTTTTGTTTGGTTTTGTTGACGGTTTTGTTTGAGAGATCCGCCATCTCTATGGTTTGATTAATGGTCCTTGTTACAGAAGCGAACACTGCCTTCTGTTGGTTGAACTGTATTTTTTTTTTTTTTCTTTCCCTCCCCTCCAATGTTCAACTTTTGATAAATTCTTGCTATCCCGTGATTCTCAATTGAAGCATGTAAATCCTCATTACCCCTTATTAAGCTATCCCGTGATTTTCCGACTGTTTCATGTAAGTCTTCAATACACCCTATTGGACTATCCCGTGATTTATCAAATGTTTCATGTAAATCTTCAATACACCCTTTTGAACTATCCCGTGATTTTTCAAATGTTTCATGTAAATCTTCAATACACCCTTTTGAACTGCTATAATAAATCTGTTAATTTTCAATTGCTTAGGTCTGTAGATATCTCTTCACGTTCAAATTAAAATAGTGTTTAATTCCTTTTTTTTTTCTTTAATAATTGCGCAATATAATAATTTTTTCCCGTTCCTAGAAGTTAATACCTAAGTACGATATCCATTAATCAAGGTCATTTTTTTTTTTTCTTTTTTTTGTAATCGAACTAGTGCCCCAGTGACCGATTTATTTTGTAAACAATTTGAGCTTTGTAAACATTCTCGACGGCCTCGTGACCTAGATTCAAACGTATGAGGTATGTTTACTTTAGACATTCCGGAGACGTGTGAGATGACTCTAAAATTTTTTTCTTTGTTTGATAATGATGTACTTAGCGCAATTGTCTAGTCTGATACCCGATTACGTATACATATTTATTCATTTATATATACTTTGTCTCAATAATAATTTATAATATTAATATGTATAATTATATTATGATTGGAATATTTTCTAATATCATAACTTATTTCAAATGCTCTGGATTTTCTGAAATCATATTAATACATACATAAAATTAAATATAAAATATTGATTTGTAAATTTATCACACATAACTCCTTTCAATAGTTATTGATGAATTCAGAGGTAGGAATCGATACCCTTTTCCTCTTTTTATATAAGTGTTTATTTTTTTTTTTTTTTGATTAAGATTTTTCTTGGGAACAATAAATTACATATATATGTTGATATACATACATATATAAATATATAAAATATACTTATTATACTTACAATATTTTAATATAGTTACATATCACATATTAAGAGAGTAATATCTTGGTCAAATAATTAATCCAAATACCAATGTTTGCTGCGTTCCGCCTTCTCCGTGGAATCTGTAAAATTTTATAACGGAAAAGACTTACCCCTACCAAGGTTTTTCCGACCGGGAATACACAGTAAACCTTGCTGCAATTTTCCTAAATTTATTTTTATTTTCCTAAATTTAATTAAATCTTTTTGACTTCAATTTTTTTTTTTTTTTTTTTTCCAATTAATCTAATTAATTAAAATGATGTATGAACTCTATCGTTCTAAACTGTATTTTATTTCAAAACTCGGTGGTTAGATAACACTTTAAATGATAGTTACTTCACGATTAATTTAGAGATGGTAAATTGTTGTTAAATTAAATTTTTATCCCTCCGAAATTTTTATGTATTAATAAAATATTATTTTGTTTTATTATTATTATTTAAGATAATTAATTTAAATATTTATTATTTGTTAGAACACTTTCACTTAGATTGAACACACGTATTTAATTATAACTCCTTCACACTAAATTATCACATCACTTCAGTTATTTATTGCACTAATATTAAACGCGAAATTTCTAAGTTTAAAAACACGATATTAAGTGATTATAAAATCCGAATTTTCCACTAAAACAAATTGTATTTATCACGAGCACTTTTATTTTTCACAAGTAATTAATGCGTTGTCTTTAATTTTTATTTTCACTGATTCTAACTGCAAAGTATTTTTTTCTGTAGACCACTGACTAGAATGTGAAATTTTTCTAAGTATCAAAATAATTATCACTTAGAATTTTTCAAATTTAAATCACCCACCGTTTCGTCACGTTCCGCGAAGTTAAAACCTTTTCGACCGCGACCGTAGACTCCCCTCAACTGGCATTTGTCTAGACTTTTATACCCCTCTCAGGTCCAAAAGATCGTTTCTGAATCTCCTGTAATAAACCAATCTAATTACTATCAACTCGTAATTTCTTGAAACCTCTCCACTATTGTCGAATGCGGTCTCTTTGTACGTTTTGCGTTTGATACTTTCAATTCTGTCTCGTACTCCCATACTTACAAGATCCGGATTTAGTAAGATCCATGTTTAATGGCCCAACTTCCTTTGTCCTGTTGTTCATACAAAACTAGCTTGAATTTAATAATTTTAAAGTTCTATTTTCATATATTCCGTAACATGTCCGTGCGTACGGCATCTACCATATGTTCCAAATCTGTCCCCAAATTCGCCTATCAGAGATATCTTCATGTCGAAGTCTTTCTCGCAAATTGTTCATTCTTATTTTATTATTTTTCCTCGAGTTTTTCTGTATTCTATATGAACCTTTCCATTTAAAACCGAATTTTCTCTATTTACGTCGTATATTTGAATTTTCCATTTTTTTTCCGAATTTTCTTTTATTCACGACACTCTTTCCATGAATTTCCTTATTTATTCTTACGCTATTGTTCATATCTCTATAGATTTTTATATTTCAAGCCGTATTTATTTTATTCACTGTTAATCTAAGATTTCCTTTGTTTTTCTCTGTCGTATCTCCTTTCCCCTCGCTTCCCCGTACTTCCCTGATATAACCATATCGTTTTTTTGATGTTTGCTGCCTCTTGGAAAATTTCATTTTCTATTTGTTATTAATAAATATATCATTTTTAACATTTTTATAGGAGATACCCCCACTTCGGCCCTTAAATTCCTGTCATTTTTATCGCTTCATAGAGATCGTCCCCCAAATTTTGTCCCGTTCTTACGAAAAATCCCATAAACCATATGTCTTGACAGCTGTATACATTAGTTCTTGTACCCACCTGGCAATAAATCCTTTTTTATTTCAGTGTCGTTAACTTTTATGAGAATTCTTTAATATAAATATCTCATAAGACCCATGATAATTTTTATTACCTTTTTAACGGCTAATCGTTCTTATCTAAACAATTTCCATGTTCGAATATTCCTTGTTTATCACAACAAAATACATCTGAAATCGGCAACCATTGTAATGCCTCATCTTTATCTGCAATCGCGTACTATGCTAATCTATAAACTCCATTTTAATTACGTAAAATGACTCCTTTTCCTGAGTTTTTCTATCGCAATGTTTTCAGCATTTTCCACTCCCCTCCGTACTGCACTCTATCTTCTTCTCTAACACTTGTTACCGCTCTAGACATCTGAAATGTACCCTCGCCTATTCTTTAAAACTCTCATTTTTTTGACGTTTCCTCCCTAAATCTTTCATCGTAATATCCTAGCTCCGTCTAGAATTGGTAACAATAATTTTCCATTGTTTTCTCAACATTTCCATTTCCTTTAGCACGTTTTCCCTCGAATCGATCATCTCCGGTCGTCACAAACAATCGTATTATAGATGAAAATCTCCCTAACATCTTACAATACGTTTTCGTCACTTGCTTTGCAATCTTTCACTTAAACTTTTGCATCGTGTTTACGTGTATCCTTTTTTTTCGCACCTGATATGTTTTAATGCGTTCGAGAACTAGGGTTTCTGATCCCTGGAATGTACCGGTTAACCAAAACATTTCTTGGGGTCATCGTTCTTTTGTCCCTGAACAGATTATTTCTTCCCATGGAGTTTATTCACCTCTCGGTTTGGTGGGAACGTCAAACTCATTAATCACATTACTAATTGCTAAGTCCAAAGGTCGTTCCTTTGTTCTAAAAATGGGTTCGGCCCTCTTCCCGTTGATAGGCTAACTCGGTTTTTTAATCGTTTTTGCTGTAATTCAATTGGCTGTCAATATATCACGGCCTAAATTATACCGGGAGTCCCTGTCCCTGATTATTTGTTGATACCATCTGTGATCCTTTCATCAATACTCGTCTCACTTTGTCTAATTATAGATCCCTACCGTAAATATGAATTCACTTTACTCTAATCCGATAGATGTCGTAGACGTGTCCGTTTTATAAGTAATTGATATTTTCTTTTTAAATTAAAGTGGGAAGCTACGATATTTCCTAATTTTCACTGTTGATCAATGCAATTCATCACAAACCCAAACAAAAAGTATTAAATATCTTGGGATTGAAATTGATGAAAAACTACAGTGGAATTCACACATTGATCTTACCTCAAAAAAGCTAACAAAACTCATCTACTTCTTCAAAAAATTACGAATGTCAATGAAGGATTTAAAGAGAGTATATTTATGCCACTCTCGACTGGAATATGGAGTAATAGGATGGGGCGCAGCAGCATCTAATCACATAAAACAACTCAAGGTAACTCAGAATTGCATCTTAAAGACTATACTGAAGGTCCCCATAAGGACGTCAACAACAGAAATTTTTAAACAGTTTGATGTTGCAAGCATACAGAAAATCTACGCCAAAAACATTCTAGTACATCACCACAAAAATTATTCAGAGGCAGACATCTCACATGCTTATAAAACCAGAGCCAAACAAACAGACATACTTAATATACCAAAGTGTAACTCCTCATTTGGACAAAACAAACAAATTAACCAAACAAATTAAAACAAAAAATAGCTATATTAAGGACATTAAATGTTGGCTGAAGGAACTATCGGAAAATGAACTTACTTGTATACTTAAAACAACGTCATAGAAGTTTCTGGAAAACCTTATCCAAACAATGAAGTTAAACCATAGAAGTCGCTAAAAAAAAATATCCAAAGCATAGTCCCCCTCAACACAGGATCTCCTAGTGAGGAGGACTACGAATATATTTACTATTTTATATATGTTTCATATAAAAATGTAAAAAATAATAAATGTATAGTTACTAAATAAAAAAATAAATAAAATAAAAATTCTACGTACAAACCTCGAAATAGTCGACTGACATCCGACAAATAACAACAAAAATAATTCAGATCGTATAATTATGAATATTCTAATGTTGTAACTCGAGGGTGGCCAACACGCGGCCCGCGGGGTGTATACTTGTGGCCCGCGGAGCATATGAACACATTTTTTCTTTCAGTGTACATAAAACCACCAAAAGAACATTCCAACTTGCGTAGTTCGTACATATATCATACATGGAAGTATCTCAGTACATTGATCCAACTATTGTGACAATTTCTTCTATGGTATATTCTTGTTAACAAACAATCACAACTCACAACGCTGATTTTAAAAAGCGCGCACGCTGATATTGCGTGGACAGCCGTGAGCGCGAATGCGGGGTATGCAGGGCTAGATACTTCGTGCCACCGCCAGACCGCCCACGCCCGCGCCAGCCTTCAGAATTTGAAGATAAGGAGTGGGTTAGCGATTTTGCATTTCTGGTCGATATAGTTAGTCACCTAAACGTTGTTAATACTCGTCTCCAAGGGAAATATCAACCAATTAATAACATCTATGATCTTATTTACGCATTCCAAATGAAACTTGGGCTTTGGAAACAACAGTTAAGGACAAAAATCTTCACTCACTTTCCTACATTGTTATTGCAGCCAGACGTCACCATTTGGCTGCCTATAAAATTTATCGCTAACTATATTAATAATATTTAATACGCTTCGTTGATATCCGACTTGAACCTGGAATTTGAAAACCGTTTTCAAGGTTTTAAAAAGCATCGTGTGCTTTTTTCTGCATTTGCAACGTCATTCTTCGTAGACGTGAATTTATTGCCAGGAATTTCACAAATGGAACATTGTGAAATGTGTTGTGATGCACAGTTAAAGGAGAAACTTAATCAGGTCGGTTTGGAAGAGTTTTACAAAACATACTCGTATTTGGACAAGGAGAAATATCCAGCATTTTACAAACATGCTCTATCGGTGATTTCGTTATTTGGAAACACTTACACGAGTGAACAGCTTTTTTGTCGAATGAAGCATATTAAATCTCAAATGAGAACACGAATCACTGATGAACATTTGGAAAACTGTTTGCGTTTAGTAACAACATCAATCCTTAACAACATTGATGCACTTAGTTCTGACAAACAAAATCAGACGTCTCACTAAAATTTATTATATTTTTTATTATTATTTTTTGTATTTCCTAACTAATCTAATAAATATGTTTGTTTCTCATGTTTGTTATACATATCTCCTTAAAAAAATAATATATTTCTTGTTTGCTTTAAATAATAAAAGAAATTTTGTTGTGCGGCCCGGTAGGAAATCTCATTTCTAAAATTTGGCCCGGCTGCTAAAAAGGTTGGCCACCCAGGTGTAACTATTAATTTTAACCGATTTGGGTCCAACCTTGGTTTTTAATTGTGACTCTGAAAGTGGAAGATTTTCGAAGAGGTAATATGCCTACTTTAAGAAATAGGTTCGCTCGTTGTCTTTTTAGCAAGCAAGGCTTTATAAAAAAAACACGTTTTCCCCCGCTAACTAACAGATATTTCAGCGTCATTTATTTATTTATTTACATTATAGAAACAAAACAATACATTGATATCAGTTTGACGGCCTCGTAGGTCGCGGAGTAAGGCTATCGATGTTCCGAAATCTCGTAGTGTACAAGTAAACTTTATTTGATTGATTTGAGAAATTTTAACTCTGTGTGCAGCCCGATTTAAATTAAAATATCTCCAGGTAAATTTTTTAGACGAGGAATCCAGAAAAAGGTGGCATAACGTTCAATTACGATTGAAATAATGCTCTATGGCGTGTAGGTACAACTCAAAAGTACGTTAAAATTAATTATAAATATAAGTGAATGTGAACGAATGCGGCTTATCGCTAAATTCATCAATATTTATTTATTTAGAAAAATGAAACAATACAACTTTGTATAAACCACTTATATATGATGTGCAAATCCGACCGGTTTCGGAACAAACGTAATAAAAAAAAAAATAATAATAATAAAAATAATAATTAATAATAATAATTATTATTATAATAATTTATATATTTATAAACGAATATATAAACTCAAATGCAATGATTGTCCCACATTTTATATTGGAAAAACAACTCGTAATTTTGAAATCAGAATCAAAGAACATTTAAGGTGTCTTAATAATAATAATTTTTCTAAGTTCGCTAAACATATCATTGAAAATAACCACAGTTTTGAAAAAAACACAGGGATAAATATTCTTCATATTAATCATAAAGGAAAACGTTTAGATAACTTAGAAGCTTTGGAAATTAAAAAAAATCCCTTAAAAATAATGAATCTATTATCAACAAACAAAAAATATTGTCATATAGCCCAATCATGGATTTGTTCCCCTACCCACCCACTCTACACTAATACCTACCCACCCAATCTACATTATTAACTAACAACGGCTCCACCCCTACCACAATAAAACATTGTTCTAAACTGTCAAATTAGTATAAGCTTTCCCTGACGAAGGAACGTTTGTTCCGAAACCGGTCGGATTTGCAAATCATATAAGTGGTTTATACAAAGTTGTATTGTTTCATTTTTCTATAATGGATAACCACAAAGTAATAGCTACATTCAAAAATATATATTTATTTATTTATTTATTGTTTCTTTAAACTGCAGGTAAAATGTTTACAATACAATTTCTTACTCACTAGGACAAACCTGTGTTGAGGTTAACAATAATTATACAAGTTAACAAAATAGTACAAAATTATACAGATATTGAAGAACAATATATATTATGATAACAATAGATCGGCCTTCCCATATCTAATTTCAATCAAAAAACAACACCCCTCAAGAGAAAGCCACAAGCCAAAAATGTATGTTTAATTAAATGAAGACAATACAATCGAAAATCTGAAAACAGTAAAATCAGATAAAGATATTGACACCTCTGGGACTCGAACCCAGGACCTCTCGCTTTCCGGGCAAACGCGCTAACCACTGCGCCACGGTGTCGATATCAAATTCGGTCATTTTCAACTGTATGATTGCAAGATTCAAACCCAAACTAAATGCTCTCTAGGTAGTGTCTGGATAAATCTTTATCCATTTTATTTAATATGCGACAACTATTGACTTTTCTGCAAGTCTGGGATGAATATTTTATTTTTATTTTATTTTTATGAGTAAAACCTCAAATTGTAACATTTAATTAAATGGAGACAATATAAGCGAAACTCTATCGAAAATCTGAAAACAGAAAAATCAGAAAAATATATTGACACCTCTTGGATACGAACCCAGGACTTCCTCCCAGAGATGTCAATATCTTTTTCTGATTTTTCTGTTTTCAGATTTTCGATCGAGTTTTGCTTATATTGTCTTCATTGAATTAAATATTACAATTTGAGGTTTTACTCAGAAAGTTAAAATAAAAAATAATAAAAAATTGTCTGTTCTTAGTGTGCCTTATATCGCCACAAATATAGGTAATGGGTATAAAAATCGCTTGGCAAACTTGATGTCTAGAGGTCACAAGTTCAAGCGTAAAGGGTTTTTTAAAAATTTATTTTGTGAATAATTTGATAAAAAAAAATAAGTAAAAAATTTGAAATTGTCACAGATAATTTTAACCATAAAATTATATTTTTAAAAGGATGCTTCTTATATGCTTCCTTACATTTCTAATGAAAAAACACAGTTTTTAGTAGTTTACGCTTGTATTTTTTAAGAAGTATTTAACAATTTTATTTTAATTTTACTCAATGAAAACGGTGGTATTTAACTAAAGCATAATTTTTTGTATTTATAATGTAAATCGATTCGTCGTAATATCGATCGAAAATTGCGATCTTCGCCTAAAAACTAATTATTATTGTAACCAGCGATATCGTTCATTTCGTGACGAAAGTGTTGTCGCAACTAATTGCGTCACTTAATTATTCGGCAAGAAATAAAATGTAAGATTTTAATCAATTGTTACTTTCATCGAGACCGGCCGCCTTGAAGCTATCTACAAAGAATATAGATTTTTTTAATATTCGTAAAGTTGATTAAATTATTAATGATGAAGTCCCAGAGAACCCCTACCTCAAATATTTCTACCTTCCTCAAATTCGTGTTTGGAAAGATTATCTTCACAGACAATCCATTGAGCATTGGGATGAACTTGCTGGAAGATAAATTAGCTCAATACAGACCAACAAAAGATAAAAAGCGTTGCTACTTCTGATCTTTCGACTAATGTGCGAGATAATGTACTTTATTTTCGATACATGTTTTCTGGAACCAATATGATTGGTTTCAGTGTTATTTTTATGGTCGAAACGCCTTTTCTGGATAATTCTTCTTCGATGCTAAATTACCTATGATCTCATTTGGGTGTCTATAACTTTGGGAAAATAAACCAGATTGCGTTGAGCAGACTTACTGCATTCAAAATGAAAATAACATCCTATAGATCTCGAGATGATCTTCCAACCATAGGTCATTCAAAAGTCACACTAGTATTAGACCACTTAGAGCCAAAACTAGTTTTCGAAATAGACTTGCATGCTTCATTTATAACAAGACCTTTAATGTACAATATGTGTCAATGTTTTATATATCCATGACTTAAAATGGAAGTTTTTTTTTAGCACCGTTGTGATTTTAAACTCGATGAAATGAAAAATAGCGACACTAAAAAGAGACCATCAAATACATCT
The DNA here is from genome assembly GCA_929108145.2 of Limnephilus rhombicus. Classification (NCBI taxonomy): domain Eukaryota; kingdom Metazoa; phylum Arthropoda; class Insecta; order Trichoptera; family Limnephilidae; genus Limnephilus; species Limnephilus rhombicus. Next base: position 23,417,489 of record OV815292.1, read on the forward strand.
ATAGGATTTAGCCCGCTAAAGGATGGGATAGTATAATTGGTCTTCTCTTTGTGCGGTGCTACGTAGCCTATCCTTCTCCTTTTTGTGGTGCAGTGCATTCCGAGAATGCCGAGACTACCGAGCACTGCACGCAAGATAATATCTACGAGTAAATCAAAATTGGTCAATTAAACCGATAATCTGACGAAATATCTCCATTCTAGGATGCATGATGTATAAAATCAACCTGTTCTGTGCCATCTGATTCTTACCTAGAAACGGTCGGTCACGCTCCTCGTGTAGAAATAAGGGACCGACGATTATCATAAGATTTTCCGCGTAATAAGACAGATATAACGTCACCTCGTTTGGATAGGGTTCTAACTGACATTTTTTCAAAAATGACCTTTGAGTGCCAAAGCATTTCTTTTGCTCATATCTATTCCCAAAATAATTTTCAGAACCATCTGTGTGGTATTTTCGTAGATCAATCATTATAAATAATTATTTATTTTACAAGGTTCCAACATCACTTACACTCTTTATTTTATTTGTATCTGACGATTATACATTATGGTTCGTCATTTTGGTTGAATAGGTTTGTAACATTTCAACACATGGTTACTACTGAAAAAAGGTCATGCATCACCAAGCTACTTTTGATACCATCCTAATCTAATATTCATTCATTATTAGGGGGGTGCCCACAGCACCTCCTCCAGATTCCTTATCCCCACTCCAATCCTACCCCCCTCCTTCTCTCCCCTGCCCCTCTCACCCCTCTCTCCCCCACCCACAAATACCCCCTCACCCCTCACCCTCTCCCACCACCCTCCACCCTCCTCCATCCCCCCTCCGCCCTGCCCCCACATCCTATCCCCCCCCTCACCACCCCTCCATACCCGTTACATTCATTTTTCAAACAGCTCGCTTGCAACCTATTGCAATTTTTTTATATAAATTTCATAATTCCAGAGCTCTAAGCTATAGCCTATAGCCTATTCTGATGTATGAGCTATATTATTGTAAAGTTTCATTAAAATCCATGCAGTAGTTTTCGCGTGAAAGAGTAACAAACATACATCCATACAAACTTTCACCTTTATAATATTAGTAGGATAGGATGTACATATATGTGTTATTTTAGTTAAAGAAATTTATTCTCTCCTTTGCTGCTTATGTTTTACGCACGTTAAGTTTATTATTACCTCCTACGTTTATTTAGGTATACCATTTTGCTGAATTGTTACTACGTTTAAATTTAGATCTTGGCATTACTATGTGTTTTTAAAGTTTTAACGAAATTCTTGATTTTATGAAACTATATACATTTAACTATATATAAACTTATAACAATTTCCATTAATTTTGTCAATATTTTTGGTTTTATGACACTATGTACATTCCATGATAACCTTATAACAATTTTCAATCATTCTTTTTATATTTTTCGTTTTATGACATTATGTACATCCCACTATAACCATCAACAATTTACAATAATTTTTATCTAGATTCTGTATACTTATGTTTTTATGATTATGTGCGTGCATGCGTATACATATGTGTATGTGTGTGTGTCGGTGTATATGAATGCATTTATATGTACCCGTCTCAGAACAGACCTTGTCTATTGAGGCGGGTTACTTACTTGTTTGTATATGTTAATGTTATTTCAATAAACGCCTGGGTTGCCGGCAATTTAAAAAAAAAAACTTCACTTTACCATGTTCTAAGTTTGCAAAGACAAATTTTCGTAATCTGTTTAACAATTTTAGTTAAATTTTTTATTTTATCATATTTTAATGGAAAATATTTAAATAGGACGTTGTCTTAACTTAGAATTGCATTACGGAAATGTAATTAGAACCTTGTGCAACGAATTATAATAACCCAGCTAGTTGCGTATGGTTTTATTTGTATGTGTAGGTATGTTCTCAAATGGTAATTATACGCCCTATTTAAATAATTTCTTTTAAAATATGTTCAATTAAAATACTTTACACAAGATTCAACCTCAAATTCGGAAATCTTAATATATAAAATAAATTCGGGTTAGTTACACCATTTATAACTCATGAACGGCTGAACCGATTTTTATAATCTTTGATTTGTTGCATCTCCGCCCCCAATAGCAGAATAGCTATTAAAACATCGGAAAAACTCATGAAAAAAAAGGTATGAAGAAAATTCTTTTCCTCATACATTTTATATGGAACGAATTCACATCTTTGAAAGAGCTGCAGGAATATTTTGATAAGTAGTGAGTGAATTCTAAAAATTTAAAAACGTCAAACGTCAATGCGCTGATTTTTAAACGTAGATATAATGCTGCCCCTCTTTCTTGCACACTAAATGTCAACAGTTGAAAATGAGACAAACGGTGAACGTATGTCTGCACCCCTCCAAAGGAAAAATATAATAAATTATAATACTAATAATCTCCCTTGCACGTATAAAGAAAATGAAACGCAATTCCCGTAAGTAAGTGGAAAAGTAAGAAAACCACAAAAAATATAAATCCGTACACAACGACCGACCGGCACAGTTCAGCGGTAAGGCTCTTGACCAGCACTCCGAAGGTCGCGGGATCGAATCCCGGCGTTGCAAATAAATTTTATTTGATTAATTTGTGTTATTTCACAATTTATTCATTTAAAATAATATATAGTATATTTGCGGCACGTTCCAGAGTGGAAGATACTCTCAGCATGTGTAAGACCACCATTCAGAATTGAAACGTTGCTTGAAATGGCTTTAGCCGTGTTTGGTGACCAGATCTAAATAGCCAGGTACTTCCCCACCTTCCTCTTCCCTACCTCCTTCCCGTCCCCACTACCTTCAGCCTCACAACATACCCCAATTAGGGGTGCCAAAGTCCCACTGGCTCCAGACTTGACTAGTTGGGACTCTTGTGCGGTATTTATGTAAAAAAAAAAACGCCATCTCTGATACTGACAAAAACAAAACACAAACCGTTGCGCGTGCATAATTGCTTCATTGTGTAATTTTTAACTTAATATATTTTTTATTTAATTCAGCTAATAAGTGAACACAACATTTATTGATTCTGAGAGGGTACGAAGTTCATCGGGTCAGCTAGTTGGTAAATAGATTACGAGAAATTGTCTTTATAAACTTTGACACCTCATATATCAGAATAAAGTGACGTGAAATTAGAACCCTGTTCAAACAAAGTGACGATGAATAATATCCTTTCGCAATACATTCCAAGAACCTGCACGCTCTGAAGATGACCAATTTCACAAAATTTACAGAATAAATAAAAACTCAAACGTGTTTTTCTCTGATGATTAATATCGTATGATTCCCAATTCTCAAGTGGGATGACATTGACTTTTCAATTACATTTTGATGACTACTTTTACTATCACGCGGGGAAGATCATTCGAAGCGTAAGAACCACTGGTTGTTTGACCTTAAGACTAATATTGTTTACCGCCTTCCGAAGTTATGTATTTACCAATCGATTTTTTTAAATGTTATTACTTATTACTTCATGAATATTAATGCAAATTGAGACAACCTGTAATTAATATCCGCTTTAATATATTAATGTCTAATTTACAACTACCACTACTTTCTAACCGGAGAACTATTAATTCTTTTAGTAATTAGTACATTAAAGTTTACGAATTGCTAATTAATTATAACATAACACATTGCATACTATATTTTTTGAAATTAAATGTGGCTCCTACAATATATCCTGAACCTTCCATTTGGTACTGACTTTTAAGTTTCTGGTAGCGTGTTATAAAACTTCATCCCTTTGTACAGTAAACTATTCTGCGTATAAGCTTTGTCCTATTATGTAGCCTGATTTCCTTGCACGTTCTTTTGTTATATCTGTGATTGTCTTTTGGTAACAGTTTGTTCACTATTTCATTGATAAATATTATCGTGTTCAAGGTCAGCATCTATTTTACGGTTAGCCAATTTAGTTCCCCTAACATTTTATACAGTTTTGAAAATCTATTTCGCCCAATTATTATCCTCGTTGCCCTATTTTGCAGAATTTGGAACTTATTTGGTTCTCGTTCGTTACACACGAAAATAATGGTAAGAGAGAATAGCAGTAGTTTAAGTGTAGAGAAATAATTGAGTTGTAAACGTTATTGCAGTTTACTGGAAATTTTTTGCCGAATTCTTGTCAAAAAAATAAATCATTTTCCCAATTTTCTTTTGGGTATATTCAGCATATTTGCTAAAGATATTCTTATACTTTTTAAATTGCTGAATACCCTCATAAACTGCCCTCAAATGTAAGTTTTTATAAATATTCGTGTCCCTGTTAACTCCACTCGACTGGCACCAACTTTCCAAATCATCCACCGCTAATGCGATTTCACTGAATTGCCAATACATATACAGACCTGTTCAATACATTCAAAACCTCTCCGTCCCTGCATCAAAGCAAAAATAATTAAATAAATGAAAACAAATCACTTTGTGAAACACCACTTATTTAATCAAAATTATCTACATGATTCAAAACCAAAGGTTTCTTCGTCAAGAAGATTAACGTAACAAAAATTTGGCATTTTTTTCAGATGGTCTAAATATTTTCGCTTTACAATAAAATGCAAATATTTGGAATATTTCTGAGCACATTCAAAAACCAAAAACTGTTTTAGAAAGATGATAAAATGCCCTTTCAAATTATATAATTCGAAATAAACATATTTTTTTATTATAAAAATTTTGCATACAAACATAAAAAAAGTTTTCAAAATGGCTCACCTTATGTTTTTTCTAACTAAAGTTACTGATAATAAAAAAAAATAAAAACACGTACATATTTCATTAGACAAATGTACAACAAACACATATTGTAACCTCACTTTTTTGTCGCTCTACGTAAAAATAATTTATTATTTATAGTTTTGTGCGTTTTTTTTGCAAATATTCACAGTATTTGAATGAATTAGGAAAAAAATAATAAAAATTATAAGTATTATAAGATAAACATTTATTTTCATGAATTTTTCAATAGACTTTTATGCATCAAACATTGTTTGACGTACGTATCTATCAAATAACAAATGAAAGAAACAACCAGTCTTCTTTTCTAATATCAAACAAAAATCTTTTAGTAATAAAACAGTTCTTTTACAACAAAACAACGAGAATTAAAAAAAAATTAAACTTAACAACTTCACATAAGAAACTTTTTTTGCATAAATAACCAAAAAAATACTCGAACTAAATCAAACTCAATCACGTAACCCGTTAGCTAGCAACAACTATTAGTAACAAAACAAATGCGCGCTGATGACGCTGCACGCCGGCTCAATTTTCGACCAATCGCACGCACAAACGAATCTGAGAGACACCTCGTCCTGCGACCGTTACCTTAGGCCGCCGCCTCACGCGCACCGAACGAAACCGACAGATCGCAACTCCGTCCGTGTAAGTCCGCGCTCCGAATAAGACGTTTTTATGCTCAAGTGCAATCTCGTTAAACTCGCGAGATCTCGCCCTTTTTCGTCTGAAATCAATCTCGCTAAAAAGGCCGAGATTGCATTCCCTAATCCGGACCAAGAAACCATTGGTTTCGAAACATGTAGATAATTTTGATTAAATAAGTAGTGTTTTACAAATGCCACAATCAAAGTGAATTTGCTAAGAATGAATAAGCTAAAGAAAATAATTATTTGGAAATATAACTGCAATGTTTGTTAAATGATCAGTACTTATTGTACTAGTATGCATTATATGTATGTAGGTACTGATTTGTTTTTCTGTATGATGTTTGTAAATATTCGACATATATTATGTCTGCAAAAGCCCATGGGCGTAATAAATAAATAGGTAAAGAAAAATGATTATGCAAGCAGTAACTGAAACGTATATTTTTACATTTGTAAATGAATACCACTTAAAACGTAAAAATGCGAAAAGAAAGGCATAGATAGCGATTACCTAGATTAGGTTGGCGGTTTTCAAGAAAAAAGCTATTGGAATTTTCGCCCTTTTGAAATATTTATTTTTTGAAGAAATGTCCCTTTACTTTCTTACTCTAAATTCTAATTATACCGGCTCCCCTTCCCCACTACCTTCAGCTTCACAACGTGCCCAAATCAGGGATGCCGAAGTTCAGAACCACCAGACGGTTGACAACAATTGGAATTCTTGTGCGGTAGTCACATAAAACCAATCCAACTCCACCCTCAGTTAAAAACAAGTCGTGAAAAACGCGAAATGTTGACAACACCAAATTTAGAGCTCGCAAGAATTGCAACGCCGGTGACGGAATAAAATGGTACTATCAGACACGGCTACCATCTTGACAGGATTAACCGGACACGAAACACACAAACGAAAATAAACAAAACGACAAAATGCAAAGTGGTCGAGTCATAACAGAAATTTCGTTCGAAAAGATTTCATGATGCAACTTTGTTCAACTTTAGTGCCATTTTATTTATTCCTATTATATCTGACATAAAACTTAATTTAAAAAAAAAAAAAAACAGATTGTTAGTATTAAAGCAAAATGTTAGTTGTTGATGAAATGTTAGTTATGTTACTTAAATTTTGGAGTTGTTGATCCGACCGTGAGCTTACATTAATTACTGCTGATTTTGCGATAAGAATAATTGTACGTTGACAGTATAAATGAAAAAGTCATGACTCAAGATATAAGTGATAGTGATCAAACTTATCAAGATCTTCGAGTTAGATTGACACAGTATATTATGGACAGTGAGTCACGGAATAATATGAAACATATCCTGTTTTATTCTTTGGCGCTTTATTTTAACAATTCTGAAAATGTCCGTGGAAAACAGTGAGTAATTCCGTTTAGTTCTATGTTCTCTTATCTGCAGTCCAAAATGCACAACTCTTCAATTTAATCAAAGATCTCTCAAAAGTTGTGATTGTCAAGAGAAGTTCATAGAAATTATTGTTTAATGACCGCTAAAAGTTTGTTTTTCAAATAAAGTAATAGCTTTGTAAACACCACTTTTATTTTTTATACTTTATACCGACCGGGTTTCGCTTCCACCGTAGCTTCTTCAGGGCAGTATAATACTTAGGGCTCGGATAAATATGTATTAAAAAATATGGACCAAAAAATGTAAAATATGGAGTATAAAATAAGAATATCTTTCATATTAAACATTGTTTATTGTGAAAAATTACTATGCAGTAACAGTTACATTAAAAAAAATTATAAAAAAGATATCGAAATTTTCAGGTAATTCAAATAAAAAAATGAAGTTTTATTCATCTTCCTCTAAATCTGTCTTAATAAATTGATTGCAGTACAAAATCACATGCTTTTTTAAATTATCGAAATTATTGACTGGTCAGTGGTTGAGTGGGCATAGCGCTTGGGTCCCACCCGAGCGTCGCGTGTTCGATTCCTCGGCTGGCTAAATCCTCCATCATAACACAAGCAACATTTTCGGCTTTCTGTGGTGGTAGTAGGAGATTTTCAAACATTGTTGGGTTATTCGTAACCCGGGAATGTTTGTCTTTCTTTTAAAATTAAAAAAAAAAATTCAAAAAAAAAAAAACTTTGTCGATTTGGTCTAAATATAGCCTTCTATTGGCTGAAAGATTTTTCCACGTCACATGATGTAATGGGAGCGTACTTAAAGATGCCTAGTTCCGAAATTGTGTAAGGCATGTCTGCAGTACCCTCAAAGCTTCCGCTCAGAACTTTATTCTTCTTCTTTGCGTGCCGTATCAGGTCCCCCCGACGTTGGCGATCACTCTTGAGAATGTCTCTCTGTCTTGCGCTACCCGGAATAGCTCCTCCACACTTCTAATGCCGGTCCACTCTCGTATATTACGCAGCCAAGACATTTGTCTCCTACCAGGCCCTCGGCGACCCTCTATCTTGCCTTTCAATATCAAATGGAGCAAGTGATACTTTTCCCCTCGAAGTATATTACCTAGATATGAAATTTTCCTGATTTTTATTAATGTAAGCAGTTCTCTATCTGCTCTAGCCCACCTGAGAATTTCTGTGTTGGTGATCATGTCGGTCCATGGGACCTTGAGCATTTTCCGGTGAAGCCACATTTCAAAAGCCTCTAACCTGTTCATGGTATTTACTTTCAAGGTCCATGTTTCACATCCATAGAGCAAGACCGACCACACATAACATTTTAGCATTCTCTGCCTTAGTTTTAAGCTGATATTGTCATTGCAGAAGAGGGATTTCATTTTAATGAACGCAGTTCTTTATTAATTGCAGAACTTTATGAATTGTTTTTAGTGTATCAAATCCTTTATTTTTGTCTCAAATATACTTTTTTGGCTTGGGAAATCTTCGATTTATTTTTCCAATTTGAGACGTTATGGTTGTTTGAGACGATATCCTTGGGCATTTTAAAATTAAACTGATAGGTACCTAGACAGTAGTAGTAGGTGACTTGAGTACGTAAAAATAAAAAGTCGCGCAAGGAACGTGATCGCCGCCGCGCGGAGAGGAAGAGAATCAAAAATCAAATTACGACGAATAATACGAGAGAGAAATGAAACACGCGCGGCCGTGTGGTGGAGAGAATGCAAGCACATAAAATTATATCAATTTTTGTGAACTAACTTATGTTTTATGATGTAAAAAAATAAAATATGGATGATTGTGATATTTTGTGTAAAATATGGAAATAAAAATTAGTTTTCAACTATAATATATAATAATTTAGGTAGAGAACACATACAAGAGCGAAAACCGTGAAAAATAAAAATATCTATTTACATATTAATCCGGGCCCTAAAATACTCTACTAAAGTTAAGTTACATCGTTACATGTGTTATAAATAATATATGGTTCAAAACAAAATGGGCTGGACACCTCCAGTAAAGGAAGAAGTATGCGTAAGGGTGGATGGAGAATTGGGAAAGCGAAGGGAATGTTCTTTGTCAATAGGACTTTTATTTAAATTTCTTTGATTGTTAATTACTTAGCATGTTTAGAAAGTAAGTGTACTGTGACCACAACGGGCGTTGATTTTTAGTTTTTTGAGGGTTGGCAACACTGAGTGGTAGAGGGGGATTTCCTGGCCAGAGCGAGCATCGCTGGAACATTGTATTACGTAAACTCACGTTGTAGTGTCCAGTTGCGTGAAAGATGTCGCCTAAAAGGAAGGAATAACACTAACAAGAAAAAAGATGAGGATTTCTGAGCTCTATTGTGACTGGAGATGATAATGGGTGACTCATCTCAGGCCTCGGAAAAAAAACAGTGGTCAAAGTGGCGTCATCATTTTGAGACCATCGATGCAAAAGATTATTGTGATACCCTAAAAAAATTCAAAAGGAGAAATAAAAGTTCGAAACAAAAGTAGGGGAATGCTGACCAGAGAAGTGTGCTTGTTTCACGAAAACGTCCGTCCTCACACAGCCTTGTCACCAATGCGCTCTATACGCGATAATGAATATTTGTAAACGTATCCGAAAATTAAAAACTGTTTTTGAAACGTGATGAAATACGCCTTCTAGTTTTATTATCAATTTTATTTTAGTAATTTGTACATTTAAGTTTACAAATTTCTAATTAATTGTAATATTTCATATTGCAGCTAATTAATTATAATATTTCAAATTCACTGTATTTTTTCTAGTTTTATGTAGCTCCTACAATACATCTTGAACTTTCCAATTGCTGTGGACTTTAAAGTTTCTGGTAGTGTGTTATACAACTTCATTCCCTTGTACAGTAAACTGTTCTGCGTATTTGCTTTGTCCTTTTTTTGTAGCCTAATTTCCTTGTACGTCCTTGTGTTATATCCGTGAATATCCTTGTTGTATACAATTTTATTTGAGAAGTATTTTGGTAACATGTGGTTTAATATTTTGTGGATAAATACCATCGTGTTCAAGGTCAGCATCTGTTTCACGGTTAACCAATTTAGTTCCTTTAACCTTTTAATTATTTTTGAAAATCTATTTCGTCGAAGTATTATTTTCATTGCCCTGTTTTGGAGAATTAATAACTTTTATATTTATTCATTAATTTATAATTTGTTCTCTTTCGTTACATAGGAAAAGTATACTCGAGCAGTAGTTGAAGTGTGGAGCAATAATTGAATTGTAAATGGTGATTGCAGTTTTTCTAGAAATTTTTGGCCGAATTCTTCCAAAAAAAGATATCTTTTTGCCAATTTTCTGTAGCTTTATGTAAAAAAATTCACAAAGTTTCATAATTTTTTTTTAAATTTTTGGTTTCATAAAGGAGAAGATTTAATTATTTTATGATTAACTTTTAGATTTGAATATATAACTTGGAAACATGTTTATCACTATGGTAAGTAAGGGAGATACGACAATTTTTATGAGACCTTCATGAGTTGTTGCGAAAAGCGAACCAATTACCCTGAGGCGTTGAATTAATTGTTTGCCTCCGTGCAAATGCAATAAAGATAGTTAATTTTCAATCTTTCAAGAAAGGCTTTCAAGTATTTTTGATGATTCAATACAATGTGTATGGGCGCAAACAACGAACTAATTTGAAAAATATAACTTGCGAAAAGTGAATTTGAGAGCAGATTATGATTTCTTTTTAAATAATTTCAAAGAATGAACGGTTACCTCGAGAGTGTTTTCTCTTGGGGTAAATATAATCTCGTTGAATTTAATGTTTCTAAGACCAAATCTTGTCTGATTACGTCTAAAAGGGATCGAAATGAAAATCTAGTCTCTTTCAACGAATGCAATTTTCCGAACAGGCCCTCCATTGATATGCTTGGTGTAACCATAAGTGACCAGCTCAGGTATGGGGGCTCCATCGACGCCAGAGTAAAGTTAGCCACTCAAAAACTGGGCGTACTGTACAGGGCCCGCAGATACTTTAATAGTACACAACTGCTAACCCTGTACAAATCACAAGAGTGTCCCACGGTTGAATTTGGCAGCCACCTCTGGTCTGGAGCTCCAAAATACCTGAAAAATACCCTCGATTCTGTGCAGAAACGGGCGGTCCGTTTGATAGATTCTCCCATCTTAACAGACGGATTGCAATCTTTAGAGCTTTAGGCGTTGGTTGGGAATGCTATCCTTGTTCTACCGGTATTACAATGGAAGACGCTCTGAGGAACTAGCATCAGTGATCCCTTCGGCACCGGTGCATAGTCGGGAAACACACCAAACGCGTGCCCAACATTTGTACGCGGTTGACATTTGTCACATGAGATCGGGTCGTTTCTTCGACTCGTTCTTGTCTTCAACAGCTCGGCTGTGAAACGATTTGCCGGCCTCTGTGTTTCCTCCTTCCTACAACTTGGGTCTCTTCAAGACCAAAGTTCATTCCTTCCTCTCCTCAAAAAGACTCTCCACACAGCATCCCAGATGACATAGGCCCCGAGGAAAAATATTTTATTCAGGGCCTCCTGTGTGGAGTTAATGTAAAAAAATATATATATCACCTTAATATAAAATTTTTAAAATCTAACATATTTTACCGTACAAAAAAAGTTATGAACTGAAGTGCTTAAAAACTGTAGTTTATTTAATATAATCAATATAATAATATATATATAATAATCATCGACTCAACAAAAAATGATGATGACATCTTAATGACTTAATCGTGTGCCGTGTGTTGTGGCATATTTCAATTAGATTTTTTTTATTCTTTAATTTTTGTTGTCTCGAGTCTCGACAATAGATGCTCAAAAGACCGTAATATTATGTAATATACTTGTGAACGTGGATTTCAAACATAAAAACACACGTCTTTTTTTATTCAGAACAAAAGACATCAACGCACGGATATAACAAAACCTGAAATGTAGAATGTTATATCTGTCTGATGTTAGCACCTATTACGCTAACGTCTGTACGAGCGAAATTTAAGAATCCTACTACCAATACAACTCTGACACCACGCCTTACGCAAAAAAAAATTCGTACGTGGAGTTCGTAAACAAATGTACTTAAGTTGACTAACTGAATTAAAGCAATGCCAAAAGATGGCGCCACCTGCGCTAACAGCTTGCATGATTAGCATCGCTAGGAAGGCGTACCTAAGTAGTACGAATTTGTAATTTCGGTATCTTCGGATATGGAGACTATGGATAGGTTGACGATAATATGATTATTGAACTAAACTTCTTTACTTGGGGAGTAAGCTGGTGAATGCGTGACGAGAGCGTTATGAAAAGTGTGATCGGGCGAGGCGAACGGAAGTTGAGAGGGAGATATAATTAAGTGATGTTTTACTTCAGTCGTGTTAAAGCACACTCGTTTTTTTTTAAATTGTAACTGGCAGTTGTGAATAATATTACCACGCGGTATATATTACATATGACGTCATTGCCTAACACGGTTACATTGTCCCGGTGACTAGCCGTCACTGGATCGCAGTGGATCCGAGGAACCGGCTATTTTTGGAATCAGTTTCAATCGGATTTATAAAGTGGTCACCAACGCTCAAACTGGGTGAAGCTGAAACAAAAGCTGGCCGCAGGGCCTACCAGCAAAAGCCTGCGGAGCGGGTTTTTAACTGTTAGTTTATTATCTAATTTACAATAAAACACATATAAATTTGTTGTAGACCACTTTTATTTTATAAACACTCTACCGGTTTCAGAAGCACCCTTGCTTCGTCAGGAGAATATTATAACAGTTATACAAAATCTTTTTTGAAAATTTAACAAATCTGCCAACGACGTATATTACTTTATTATACTAAAAAAAACATTTTTTCTCAAAATTTAAAACATGCGAATGCTAGATAAAAGAATAATCATTCGAAATCCATTTATAATTTTTTGTGGAAAAGAGTCAATACGTCTAAAATCTGATTTAAAAATGATATATATATAATGAGCAAAATTAAGAAAGGGACCCTCAGATGGTTTGGGCACGTAGAGCGAATGAACGAAGAAAGTACTGTTAAAAGAATATATGATGCAAATGTGAATGGTAGAAGAAGTCGGGGACGCCCGAGGAAGACATGGCACGATCAAGTAAATCAGATACTTGAGACGGGCCATGTCAAAAGTCAGAATAATAGAAGAGTATGTATGAGACGATGTATGAATGTGAGTGAGGCAAAGAGTGTGTGCCAAGACCGAGTTGTTTGGCGGTCCGTCCTCTCTGCCTACCCCTGCGGGGAAACGGCGTGATGGTTAGTTAGTTAGTTAGTTAGTTATATTTCTGGTTTTCTCTGGTAATACTCTCTTAATGAGTTAAAACTGAAATTGTAATATTTTATCAATAAAGTAAAAATTATAGCTACTCTCGAACGAAAATTTGGAACAGAAAAATCACAAAGATTCGGTCGCATCGATGTTGCTAATGTTGTCTTCAATGATTAGTTATTAAGTCCTGCAAGTATTTAAGTGTGCTATTATTGTGACAGATATTTCGGCGTTTAACCACTCAGACCCATAAGCTTGTTTTGACAGCTTTTGTTTTATGAAGGTGGACGTTTTAATAATTTTACTGTTAACTTTTAGATTTAATATAAATTATGGTGTTTTTTTCTTTCTAACGCCGTTTACATCATGTTTCTAAATTTGATAATAACGGAGATAAAACTATTTATATGAGACCTATATGAGTTGTTCCGAATATCGAACAAATTAGCCAGAGGGGTTAAATAACTAGAAATAACACAAGTTCGTGTTTTTTGATGTGCGTCTATCTTTTTACACCAATCTTTACAATCTAACTTCGATAACTACTGAGTGTTATCAAATATTTATTCAACAAATTTCAACATTCAAGGACAAAGGAAAATGCAAAACGACGCAAAAACCAGAAGGCGATCATTATAGACTTTAGAGACAAAACAAGAATGAAGATATTTTTATGTGTCTATGGTTTTTTTTCCCGCCAAACTGGAATGCAATCGGATACAGATAACATTAGCACATCTGGCATAAAACATTTTGGTCATATAAAAAGTCGTAATATGTGATACGTAGATAAAATCAATACCTGTTATAAATTTAAGTTATCAAAATTACGTCAAATAAAGCTTTGAAAATGTTGAGTTTTCTAATAAGTATATGCAGTCAATTAAAAAATATTCAAAACAAAATTCAAGACAAATTGAGTACAACTCGACAGTGTGCGCCAGTGTGACCTAGTTGAGCTAGTCATTCAAATTTAATTCCTAAGATTTATTAATTTCAGAATGGGTATTACAAGGGTTACTACTATGATTATCTACTATGTCAACTTAATTTATTAAAATTCCGAACGTAGTTAATAGTTCATAACTTAACATGTTTACATAAAATTATTAATTCAATATGTCAAACCTCGTAAACCAACATACAGGCAATATCTACGGTTCTATTGTGACAACTCCAACACAGAATCACAATTGTATCACCACAATTGTTCACCGTATACAATATTTGGGTAATTACTTTAAAGTTGTTGTTGACATATTTAATACGTCATTCACTAAATATAAACATAGTAGACTTTATATCGGAAAGAAGAACAACAAATTTAATTAAACAAACTACATACCTCTATTTTCGTTATTTGTTTTTGGGGTGTTATGCCGTGTTGCGCTACCTCCTTCTTTAGCCAATGTTTCGGACATCGTTGCAGTGTCCATCATCAGGGCAGATCCGGCAGATCCGGTAGATGTGTGACACATCAGGGCAGATCCGGCAGATCCGGTAGATGTGTGACACATCTACCGGATTCGCAACGATGTCCGAAACGTTGGCTAAAGAAGGAGGTAGCGCAACACGGCATAACACCCCAAAAAACAAATAACGAAAATGCTTTTAGCCGTGAAAATCTTAAAACTTATATACATACCTCTATTTTTTAATTGCCGGCAACCCGGGCGTTTATTGAAATAACATTAACATATACAAACAAGTAAGTAACCCGCCTCACTAGACAAGGTCTGTTCTGAGACGGATACATATAAATGCATACATATACACAGACATACCAACATACACATATATATGTATATGTTACCGTAAAAGCCCGAATATTTGTAAATCCTAAGATTTTCCGGTAAATCTTAAGATTTACCAACTCTTAATGGTAAAAGTCCGAACCGTTCTATAATCATCGTTCACCAACCTAACCTAACCTAACCTAACCTATACTTAATTCTAATGGTGAAAGCCCGAAAAAATCGTTTCTTATTTAAATATTGTAAATGAGGGCGAGAATGATCGTGCACGTGAGATTTTGGATATGACAAATTTTTTAAATCTTTTCCAACATAACTTTATATACAATGCAAATAATCGCTTACTAGATCTAGTAATATCAAATTATCCTAAATTGGTCATTGACAAATGTAATGATTCTCTCTTACCTGTTGATAACTACCACCCCCCTCTTTATATTAAGCTAAATGTGTGTAGCGTCAAACCGAAACACGTTGAAGAGACTCTCAACTACAAACGTGCAGATTTTGAATCTATAAATTATCATCTTTCCCGTGCCGACTGGTCTTTTTTATCGGACGTGAATACTGACAAATCCTTAGATAATTTATATTCAATATTGTCTAGCACCATAAAATCATATGTACCACTATATACTCCTAAAAAACATACATATCCGACTTATTTCTCACCAGAACTAAAAGCCTCACTTCAACAAAAAAAGAAACTTCATAAAAAATTCAAAGAAACTCGATCGATGATCGATTATGCAATTTTCAGTGAAACTAGAAAACAATGCAAAGATCTTTCTAAAATCTGTTATAAAGCATATATAAACTCTATCGAAAACACAGCTTTGCACTCAAATAATCTCTGGAAATTTATCAAAACACTAAACAATGACAACACAGACTATCCACCACAAATGCATATGGATGACAAATGTGCTAACAGCACACAAGATATCGTAAATCTTTTCTCAGATTTCTTTAAAAATGTTTACGATGAGGAAACTAGAAGAAAAAATTCCTTCATACTCATTTAAAAAAACCATACATTTAACAGACTGCTACATAACAGAAGAATCTTGCAAAAAGAAACTATGTTCCTTAGACATTAACAAATCTGCAGGCCCAGACTCCATCCCGCCAATTTTCCTAAAACATTGCTCCTCTGTATTGTCTAAACCACTAACCATTCTCTTTAACCAGCTACTATCTTCTGGACATTTTCCTGTCTACTGGAAATCCAGCTATATTATCCCAATACTTAAAAAAGGCGATGAGACTGACATTTCAAACTATCGACCTATATGCATACAATCTGTATTACCCAAAATCTTTGAATCTCTAGTTCTTGATGAAATATATCCCACGTTAACAGAGATAATAAATGACAAACAACATGGCTTCATTAGAGGAAGATCAACTTCAACAAACTTATTACTCTTTCAAAACTATATATTGGAGTCATTTTCTAAAAACAAACAAGTTGACTGTATATATACTGATTTCTCGAAGGCTTTTGATAAAGTGTCCCACAAAATACTGATCCGAAAACTTCATGCTCTGGGAATCAGAGAAAATATGTTGAACTGGCTAAGTAGTTACGTATCAGGTAGAACTTTATTTGTAAAAATAAAATCTTTTATATCCAAACCATTTTCTGCCACTAGTGGAGTACCGCAAGGTAGTCATCTTGGCCCAATTTTATTTCTTATTTTTATAAATGACATAGTCAACTGCTTTAAAGACGTCAAAGTGTTGCTTTTCGCTGATGACATTAAATTATATAAAGAGATAACTATCCTTAATCACTGTGAAATTCTTCAATCAAATATAGACATGCTAAAAATTTGGTGCTCACAAAACAATCTATATTTGAATGTAGAAAAATGCAAAACTTTGACCTTTTCCAGAAAAAAAACATCACTGTTATTCGACTATTCAATAAATAAAATAAATTTAGAAAGAGTATCGGAAATGCGGGATCTTGAAATAATAATGGATGAGAAACTAGACTTCACGGTTCACATTCAACAAACTGCAAATAAGGGTATGAAAACTTTAGGATTTGTGTTAAGAACAATTAAAAACTTTGAATCGTTACAAATCATTAAACTACTGTATACATCCCTTGTTAGAAGCCTAATAGAATATAACTCCATAGTCTGGTCGCCCTTCTATAAAATTCATATTCATACTATTGAAAGAATTCAAAGAAAATTTCTACGTTTTGTAAATTTTAAACTTAACATCCCTTTAGAGCACATAAATTATCGGTCGTTAATGAATACTTTAAATATTCCAACATTAGAAAACCGACGAAAAATAAACGACCTAACTTTTTTATTAAAATTATTAAACTCTAAATTCGACAGTTGTGAACTTCTGCAATTAATAAATCTACATGTACCTACACGAACAACTAGACAAACATTGACATTTTATATACGTACATCTCATTCGAACTATGATTTACATTCTCCAATACAACGTTTGCATAGTCTTGGTAACAAATACTTAAACAATCTGGATGTATTTGACAATAATTTGAACTTAGCAAACTTCAAACGCCATATGTGCCAACTATTTATTTCTACCTATCCCGTAAACTAATGAGAACAACAATTTTAAAAATTACCTACTTTATGTCAACTACTATATTTTATGGACTATATTTTGTTTCTTATATTTTATGTTACCTGTATTTTGTTAACGCTTATATTTTATGTAACCTAAATTTTTTATTTTATTTTTTTTTAACCCTTATATTTTATGTAACCTATATTTTGTTTTTAACAAATATTATGTTACTTGTATTGTGTATTGTATTTTGTAAACCCATTCTTTTCACTGTAATTAAAAAAATGTACTGCATTCTATGTAAAAGCCCTATGGGCGTTAAATAAATAAATAAATAAATAAATATTATAAACGATTTTTTCGGGATTTTACCATTAGAATTTAGTAGGTTTGGTTAGGTTAGGTTAGTGAACGATGATTATAGAACGTTTCGGACTTTTACCATTAAGAGTTGGTAAATCTTAGGATTTACCGTAGTTCGGGCTTTAACAGTAACATATATACGTATGCATGCACATAATCATAAAAACATAAGTATATAGAATCTAGATAAAATTATTATAAATTGTTGATGGTTATAGTGGGATGTATATGAATTAATGAAAATTGTTATAATGTTATCATGGAATGTACATAGTGTCATAAAACCAAAACTCTTGACAGAATTAATAGAAATGATCATAAGTTTTTCATGGAATGTATATGTATATAGTTTCATAAAATCAAGAATTTCGTTAAAACTTTAAAAACACAAGATCTAAATGTAAACACAGTAACAATTCAGCAAAATAATATAAATAAACGTATGAGGTAATATAATAAACTTAACGTGCGTAAAACATAAGCAGCAAAGGAAAGAATAAATCTCTAAAAATAAAATAACACATATATGTACATAGAGAATGAAGATTGGGTTAGGATGGTATCAAAAGCTCTGATACCTCTGATTCGACTTATTTCGCCTATGTATTGTACTTTTTTTAGTCTACTGTTTTTACACGTTGCATGATGGTGAATATTTTTTTAATTTTATTTTCTTTTCGATTTAGTTTTTGATTTTATTTTTTATTTTGTTTTAGATTTTATTTTATTACCTTTGGGGATGCTGTGTGGAGAATATCTTTGTGGAAAGGAAGGAGTGAACCATTAAATGTTGTAAGAGGGAGGACACACAGAGAACGGCAAATCGTTCCATAGCCGAGCTGTTGAACTCAAGAACGAGTAGTATAAACAACCCGTTCTCATGTGACAAATTTCAACAGTGTACAAATATTGGGCGCGTTTGGCGTATTTACCGACTTACAATAGGCGATAAAAGTATATTCAATTCTTTAAAAGTATATTTGACATAATATAAAAGTATATTTTATCATTTTTTTGAATTTCTGAAGATTATGATCAAATCGACTAATTGAGCCCTTTTCCGGATAAAGGTTGTATCCAATAGTATTCTTGTTCCGAGAAAAAATGGAAAAAAAACGAAAACAATTATGTTTCATAACACTTAATATTTAAAATTCAATAAACATACAATTTAATTGAACGAAAATTTTAAAAGAAAGGCCATTAAATTAGAATGAAATATATATTAGGTCCTTACATAATACGAAATTGGCGTTTTGTATGGGAGGAACATAAAGTCGTATTTTAAAAAAAATTATTTTATTTATCTAATCAAAGTATGTACCATTGATGTCTATGCACTTTTGCCATCTCATAGGTAGTTCATCGATCCCTTTACTGAAAAAACCATTCGGACGGAAATCAATAAAATCTTTCAAGGCGGTTTGGACTGCCCCATCGGAGTTAAAGTTATCCAAATTTCGAAAAAAATGGTTATCTGTTCCGGCAAGGTCCGGAGAGTACGGTGGATGTCCAATTGTAGCTCTTCTAATTTGGTAGCCGTCTGTTGTGCAGTATTTGGTCTAGCGTTGTCAACATAGGCTGTATATAATGGTAAGCTAAGGCTTTATGAAATTTGTATAAATAAAAATGTGTGTAAATTATTATTTTTTAATTTATAAACTAACGTTTAGACAAGATTTTTATGCATAGCACAAAGGGTAACAATTATTATAAGCAATAATTGTCAGCCTGAAACACCCATTTACATTGAAAAATCTTCCGAGAAAAGATACTTGCCGCCAACGGGACTTGAACCCGTGTCCTTCTGATTGCCGGTCGGATGCTCTGACCACTGAGCTATGGGGGCTTATCAAATACCCGCCAAATAATTCAATATATACTAGGTTCAAGTCCCGTTGGCGGCAAGTATCTTTTCTCGGAAGATTTTTCAATGTAAATGAGTGTTTCAGGCTGACAATTATTGCTTATAATAATTGTTACCCTTTGTGCTATGCATAAAAATCTTGTCTAAACGTTAGTTTATAAATTAAAAAATAATAATTAATATTTAACAAGTTTAAGTATTTCCCCAATAAATGCAGACATAATTTGTCTCGACGCCACATAGCGAGGGATTTAACACTAACAATGTCTTTCTCGCAAAAATAAAGTTGGTTGTTTTCAGGTGGAAAAAATATAACAAGCAGTAATTGTTGAATGAAACACTAGTATATATTGAATTATTTGGCGGGTATTTGATAAGCCCCCATAGCTCAGTGGTTAGAGCATCCGACCGGCAATCAGAAGGACACGGGTTCAAGTCCCGTTGGCGGCAAGTATCTTTTCTCGGAAGATTTTTCAATGTAAATGAGTGTTTCAGGCTGACAATTATTGCTTATAATAATAAAAATGTGTGTATTTTATATATTTTAGTGGCAGGGAGGAAAGGCAGGGGGAAGGTGGGGTTTGCAGAGAGGGAAGACACGAGGGAGGGGAATGGTGGGGAATGTGGAAGGGAACGGGGATGCACGGGAAAAGACATGCAGGGAGAATCAATTTATTTCTTTGAATGGCATGTTTATAGACGATATACACGTAAATAGACGCATTTACAATTGCTGGGTATCAGCTATTGTAAACAAAACAAAGAATTTTCAGAGAATTATCTTAATTTTTTTTTATGATAGAAAGATCTATGACAATTATGTGTGAAACAACATATCGGCCAAATGCTCGTCACGGCTTCGGTGGCATAACTCTAGCCGATGGTCCATATTTTCAATGACGCTGAGGGATAATTGAGGTTCAATGTCATTAATGCGCCGAATTATCTCATCCTTTAGCTCTCTTCACGAAGTGCACGAAATGCATTTTGATTTGAACGCCCATTTTCATGAAACGCTTCAACAATCTTAACACGCTGCTCAATTGTGTACCGTCAATGGTTGAATTTGTTAAAGACTGAAACAAAGAAATGTCTAATAAAGTTGGGCAAAAAACTTTACATTAAGGTGTAGCTCACAATTAACATCGTGCGTTAAATATATAGAAACTATTGCAGGCATGCGCACGTCAAATCCCCAAAGTTTCATCGCAATCGGATGAATGGTTAGCAACACCTTATTTCATGATGCCAGAACTCACTATCTAGTATGGCTTAGTCGACATTAGTTTCTAGCTAGGCAGTGCCTGTTTTAAGAAAATAATCATGACATCAATTTTTGTTGTTTGTTACGTAATATCAAATTGTAAAGATTTATTAATAACATTAAATTAATTCATTTGTATTGTTAATACACTAAAGACGAATAGAAGAAAAAATATGAAAAAAAAATATTTTGAGAGAAACGAAATAAAAGCTAAGATACATCTAGGCACTCGTAATAAATTATCAGATTACCACTTACCTTAAAAACATTACTAACACTGATTAGACATCACGCTCTAGAAATGCCTTCCGTGTAGATTTAAATGGAAACGAATGTTGCCACTGACTTTGTAGGTACCTTTTGCTTCCAGCCAATTTAACACGCATTCATGCACACATAATACTAATTGGATAAATTGTATTTTTTTTCATTAACTCCACACATGAGGCTCTCAGGAAAATAATTTCCCTCAGGGCATGTGTCATCTTCGAAAATGTTGCATGGAGGGCTTTTTTGAGGAGATGTAGGAGTGAACATGGGTCTTGAAGAGACCCATGTTGTTGGAGGTAGGAAACAAATCAAAAGACGAGCTGTTGAATTAAAAAACGAGTGGTAGTGAACGAGTGGGTTCTCATTTGACAAATGTCAACCATGTACATATGTTGGGCGCGTGTGTGGGCTGCTATGCGCCGGTGCTGAGGGGATCAACGACGCTAGTTCCTCGGAGCATCTTCTATTGTAATACCGGTAGAACAAAGGACAGCATTCCTACCTGACTCCTGTGGTCTAACGATTACAATCCGTTTGTTAAGTTAGGGGAATCTATCAAACGGACCGTCCGTTATGTGTCAATAGGCCACTTGCATGGACTTCATAACGACTTGGAAAAAATCGTGAGGATAGATTTTTTTACTAAGATTACGAAAATGTTAGTAAAATAATTTAGAAATGTACAGTTTTTTTTTTTTTTTTTTTAAATAAATAAATCCATTATTTGGGCTCGTGACATCACTACATGAAAATGTCCCGTCGCCGAAAATGTACCTATTAATTTTATAGAATTCCACGCTGATTTATTTTTTTTATATGGCATCACTTCGATTTCAGGCGAATTTTTTAATTCGACATTTAACGTTCACTAGATTTATTGTTTGTTCTCTGCGAACGTATCATTTGGTGTGAAAGATGTTGTGAAGAGAACCCCGTACATTTTACGTTGTCTGTGCGTGTTTAAGAGGTATAATGATGATGGTGCGGATTTTAACAAAATCATATTTTATAATATTCTTATTATTATAATAATTTACAAGTACAAGTATATTACATTTGATTTAGTAATACAGACGTTGAACATTATAATGATGTATGGTCAATAAGATGGATCAAGGAAAAAAATATTCATGAGATTTAATATTTTTGGCATGCCTCGTTATTCTCCTGTGCCATTCGTGTGGAAAACGTTCTTTTTTTAAATGATTTTCGACTATGTAATTATCGTTTTTTCGCACCTATAAAATTATGTCCCGTCTTTCCAGTTTATAAAAAATGGTCTCATTTTTCGGATTGAAATTTTCAAAAAATCGCCAGTGTTTCAAAAATACGATAAAAAAAAAAATACAGGATGTCTTAGAAAATTTGCCTAAACCGGAAATTAAAAAAAAAAATGTGATGCAAGTGGTCTATTACACACTCTGATTTTTTTTAAATACCTATATCTATCTGACTCCTACTCCTACTACCACTACAGTAAGCGGAAAATATTTCTTGTGTCGTGATGAAGCCAGCCGAGGAATCGAACACGTGACCCAAACGCGATGCCAATTCGACCACTGACAATATACGAAATAACTTTTGACCTAATCTATTCGTCATTTGGCTCAGTTGGGATCGCGGTTGAGTCCAGTTCCTGGGTAGAAAGGTTCAATTCTCAGTGAAACCAAAAAACAAATTAATTTTTGAAAGACAATTGAAAATAGATGTATTATAGTAAAAAACTTTCTTTTCACGAGTTAAATTTTTTAATGCTTATTTTTTTTTTGTTCAATTTTAGGATTGGAGGAGACACATCCCTTTTCCTTCCCAGAACTTCCTCTCATTTCTTTCCCTAAAAAAACCCTCCACACAGTATCTCCAAAGATGACATAGGCCCTCAGGGAAATTATTTTCCTCAGGGCCTCCTGTGTGGAGCTCAGGGGCCGTTCAAGTATTACGTAACGCACTTGGGGGGAAGGTGTCTTTTGAAACGTTACTGTGCGTTACGAGGGGGGTTCGAAGAAATCGTTACGTAACATGTTTTTCTTTATTTACATAAAAAAAACCAGGGAATTAAAATCTTCCATATTGGCAATCCGTTTCGTTCTCGAAATCTTTTGTTTTATTTATTACCGCAAACGCGATTAAAGCAAGTAAAAATGTATTTAAGCGACTTTCCGGTACTTTGCGCAACTTAATTGGGACTTTCAGGTAAAAATTGTCACATGGGCGTTACGTAACGTTTAAGGGGGAAGGGGGGGGGGGGGGTACGGAAAAAACGTTCGAAAAACGTTACATGTGGGGGAGGGAAGGTCAAAAATCTCCAAAAATTGCGTAATACTTGAACGCCCCCTGACATGTAAAAAAAAAAACTTTTGAATCACGAAGCACGCCCACATCGCATTTCTTTTCTTCTCTTTTATTCTGTGATTGCTTCCATATATATTTGCTTAAAATAGCAGAGTTGTCTGGTAAAAAATAATATTAAAGGAAGTTTTTATTTAGGTAGTTGTTGATTTGTCATAATTATCTGAAGTGTTATCGTGTGTTTTGATGATTACATCATCGTTTTGAGGACTTCATAATTAACTTCCTTTATTAAGTTTTTCGACAACATCAAATTTCAAAACTATTGTAAGCGACTGATTCTACAGATTTCGTCATAAAATAGAAGAAATAATTCGCGTACGCTTTTTTACTATAAAAGTAGTCAAAAACACTGAACAATTGAAGAACATACGATCTACAAATTGTTTTTGTGTTTAATAGGACACTTGCATCACATTTTTAATTTTTTTAATTCTGTATTTTTTTTTTAATCGTATTTTTGAAACCCTGGCGATTTTTTGAAAATTTCAATCCGAAAAATCAGACAATTTTTTGTAAACCGGAAAGACGGGACATAATTTTATAAGTGCGAAAAACCGATAATTGCATAGCCGAAAATCATTTAAAAAAAAAACGTTTTCCACAAGAAAGGGCACAGGAGAATAACAAAGCGTACCAAAAATATTACATCTCATAAATATTTTTTTTCCTTATTGATCATAAATCATTATAATGTTTAACGTCTATATTACTAAATCCAATGTAATATACTTGTAAATTATAATAATAATAAGAATATTATAAAATTTTATTTTGTTAAAATTAGCACCACTACCATTATACCTCTAAAACACGTATTGATAGCGTGAAATGTACGGGGTTCTCTTCATAACATCTGTCAAAAAGTCAAACCAAATGATAAGTTCGCAGAGAAAAACAATAAATCTAGTGAACGTTAAATGTCGAATTCAAAAATTTGCCTGAAATCAAAGTGTTGCCATATAAAAAAAAAACAAATCAGTGTGGAATTTTACAAAATTAATAGGAACATTTTCGGAGACGGGACATTTTCATGTAGTGACGTCACGGGCCCAAATAATGGATTTATTTATTTAAAAATAAAACAAAAACCGTACATTTCTAAAAATTTCTACTAACGTTTTCGTAATCTTAGTAAAAAAATCTATCCACACGATTTTTTCCAAGTTGTTATGAAATCCATGCAAGTGGCCGATTGGTAGAATTCTGTTATTTTTAATTAATTTAAACTTAATTTAATAGTGTTGTTCTACAAGTATTTTAGTTTTTTAATTTGATTTTTGTGACAACTGTTTCCGCATTCAGGGCCATTTTTAAACTGTGGTTATACCACTCTGAGACGACTTATTTAAAGGATTCTAAATATCAATTTCGAAGGTGCCAAAATTGATTTGTTACCGATTTATTGAGAAAATAATTGTGACGGGGTACTTTTAAATTTGTTTTACCCTTGTTAAATGTTAAAGTTTTCTAAACTGTTTAATAATGATGTGATAAAATACTTGCATAACTTAATAACACCATTATGAAATTTTAAAAAAAAGCAAAAGATCTGTTCCAATTAACCCTTGTGTAACCCTAAGTGATCAGCTCAGGTACGGGGGCTCCATCGAAGCCAGAGTAAAGTTAGCCTCCCAAAAACTGGGCGCACTGTACAGGACCCGCAGATACTTTAATACAACTGCTAACCCTGTACAAATCACAAGTGCGCCCCACGGTTGAATTTAGCAGCCACCTCTGGTCTGGAGCTCTAAAATATCTGAAAAATACCCTCGACTCTGTGCGGAAATGGGCGGTCCGCTTACTAGATTCTCCCATCTTAACAGACGGATTGCAATCTTTAGAGCACAGGCATCGCGTCGGGGGGGAATGCTATCCTTGTTCTACCGGTATTACAATGGAAGATACTCCTAGGAACTAGCATCATTGATCCCTTCGGCACCGGTGCATAGTCGGGAAACACGCCAAACGAGTGCCCAACATTTGTACACGGATGACATTCAACAGCTCGGCTGTGGAATGACTTGCCGGCTTCTGTGCTTCAATGTTCATTCCTTCCTCTCCTCAAAAATACCCTCCACACAGCATCCCAGATGACATAGGCCCTGAGGGAAATTATTTTCCTCAAGGCTTCCTCTGTGGAGTTAATGTAAAAAAAAAGAAAAGGTAATAAAACCTCTCGGAAGTTGGCGTTGCAAAATTTGTGAGTTGTTTCTGAATTTAGTTAGCAACATAATATCTATCGTGAGTTGTGGAACGTTAAATGTACATTTACGTAAAGGAGAGGAAATATTTTTTGTTGATATTTTTCTTTCGTGTAAGAATATTTTTTGGCTTCACGCAATCCCGGGCGAAGCCGGGTAGTTGGGCTAGCATTTACATTGACACAATTTCTTTTTTTCTCTTATTTATTCAATAATATTCGTATTAAATTTATTTAAAAAAAACAGCTTATTCATGAACAAGTTCTGCTGTGTTATCATTATTACGCATGACAGCGGTTTTGCCTTTTGAAGGCATCACTAAACTGATTGTCTTCAGAATGTAAAACAGCTATCACGCGTCAAGTAAGTAAAAGAGGATTGTATTCAATCGAATTTTTTAAAAATTATTTTATAAACAATGCAAAAGGTCAAAATTTGGGTAGCCATCAATGAATACATATTTATGATATACGATGTGATGAACCATAATTTGTTTAAATGTTACATTAAAAAATTGCATATTGTTTCCAAGTAAAAAAATTAATAGGTAATATTAATGCCTACAGTTTTTTTTAACAATTGTAGTGTAATGTATGAAAATAGATTGACATTTGCATATTGTTATTTTCCTTTCCATTTATCAGGATTGTAAAGGTCGTTATTTTTTTAATAATGCGCGTATATTATTTTTGATTAATTATACGATTTGGCTGTTGTTTTTAATTTTCAAGCCAAATATGATATAATAAAACATTGTATTTATTTGATGACCTCGGTACCAGACCCAGAAGGCGTGAGTAGGGTTAGCAAATCCTGCATATTTTTAAATTCTCGCGGGATTGCGGGGTATAATTTTGAAATGCCGTGGGATTCAGGCATTTTTTATTAATTTGAAATAATGCCAACTTTTAATAAACATTTTTTTGTTATTTGATATCAATTATCTTTGATACTGGTTGAATCATGAAATTATATTGAAAAGGTAACATAATAAGTATTTTAAGAACACTTTATCAAAGTAAAGTCATACAAAATATTAAAACATTAAGGTTACTGACAGGACTCTCCGTAGTCATTTGAGATTATTTATTATTGGTAGGTACAGGTAATATATAAGAAAACGCTATCGCTGCTTCGACGTTAGTGGTGGGACTGTCATCAGGACGATGTGTGCCAACTGAAGACATATCCTTATGATAAAATCACGCTATCCCACATCCCACATCCCGCAATCCTGCGAGATTTCAGCAATATTTGATCCCGTGTATTTGCATGTACCCTAAGAGGTGTCCATTTTTGATGACTCCGTTCTTACTTCTTACGTTCTTATTTTGCAAACAAACAACTATTTGTGTCGGGGAGATGGCAAATCATGCATTTAAATATTTTAATATTATTACAAAACAACCAACTGCATTAAATTGAAGAAAAAAAAAGTAATTTATGTTTTACATGAAAAAAGATCTTAGTTTAGGTTTTTTAAATTCATTTATACAATGATGTATCAAAAGTAAGACAGTGATTAATACAGCCTCTTCAAACTTAATTTTGGATTTCAGGCCAAGATACCCAACCGAACTGAAAATAATATAAATGTATAGAAAATATCTAGTACAAACGAGAGCTATTTTAAATATTTGTATTTTTAATTAAAAAATATGGCCTATTGAAAATTTTTAATTTTCTTGATTTTAAAGGCAACTCTGGCAATTTTCTGCCTTTAAATGTAAAATAACCAAAAATAAGCATCTTTCAGGATCAATTTTCTGAAAGGTTTTGTTTGACCAGGGCGATACTGAAAGTATCTACCATTCTTGGTTTGCCGCATATATATCGTGTATTATTTTTATTTAGTAAATTGTGAAATACCACAATTTAATCTTCATAATTTACTCTTTTAGAGAATTTCAACCCGCGACCTCCGGATTCCGAGGGGATGATAACCATTCAACCACCGAGGCTGTCAAAAACCACAATTTAGAATCGAAACGTTTCTATATATAGCCATGTTAAGTACGAGTAACCCAATCTTCTCTCCACTCTGCCACAAATTAGTTACAATTGCAATTTTTTTAAATCAAAGATTAACATGTCATTCTCCTTTATTTCCAGTTGGCGATCTTCCTGGCATGCTCCCCAGTTCTGTCAGAGCCATATTTCTACACTGCTCCAACTCCTTGGCAGTCTCATTCTGACAACACTATTCAAGACGCCACCTTCACCATACAACCTCAACAGGAGTACCAATACACCAGACCTTCAATACAACCGGCACAGGGGTACCAGTACGCCAAACCCCTACAACCTCAGCAGGGGTACCAATACGTCAAACCTTCCAACAATGTGGTACTTCGCCGAAAAGTCTACCAAATCGTGATACCCCATCAAAACAGTCCAGGGTTTATCTACCAACAAAAGCCAGTTACCTACCAACAAGTCAACAAGAAGCAAAAGAATCCAAGATTCCTGCAGCAAGATTCCAGATACCAGTTCAATGAGTTCGGCGACGAAACAGGAGGTAATCAGCAGAGACGTGGTTTTACAAACAGTGGACAGAAGAGAAAGCCATTTACTTCGTACGATGCTCCAATCCATCATAACCCAGATCAAGAAAACCATTTACAACAGAATCAAGCACAGCCAGATCACAGCACATCTGAATATCAAAACTTTCTCAATGACATTGCTCATCAGAATGGAGTAAATTTCCAACTTCAAGGAAACGGCCAAAAGCCGAACCAAAGACCGAATTTCGTTCAAGAATCGGTACAAAAACCTATTTATGAGAATCAAGAAGAAAGTCAAGGTCCTAATAATGGAGCAGTTTTTAATCTGCCAGCACTTGTACAAAACCAGGATTTTTATGGACAAGTCCAAAATCAGCATCAGATCCCCGAAAGTGGCTCTTTTGAATCCAGCTCTGAAACTCTAGATCCACAAATCTTGAAAATTATTCAGGATCTTCTGTTTAAAGAAGAAACTAGAATAAACGATAAAGAATTGAAGAAGAAGCTGTCGGCTGGTGGTCCATTGACTTCCTATGGAATTCCGATAAATCACAAGCAAGTAATTGGTGTGGAATTGGGACCAGCCATAAGAGCGATTTCTCTTGCGCATTTAAGCATATGAGTGTTAATAATAAGATAAATTATAGAGACATTACGCTTTAAAAATCAAAAGATCAACACGATATAGCCGTGACCCAATGCTAAAATTAGTTACTATAGAGATTAATGCTGGGGGTTAATGCTAGAAGTCAGTTTTTAATTATTTGATTTAGGTTTCACAAAGTTACATTTTAAGTTATTTAACCCTTGAGTGACGTGGTGAACAAAACTTACGTAAGTGACGTCGTGGGTCCCAAGGACTCATATTTTTCAAAACTATCTAAAGTAAAAGTTATAGGTCATAATGAACGGATGTTTATTTAAATTTTAAATTACCAATCACAAATCTATACATATCAGAGACATAGTGCAAAATTATTAAAAAATATTACTATTTTTACTATTGAAGTTAAGACAGCAAATTCCTTCCATAAGTACACATACATAAACAATAATTAAAATAAGACATCTTCGTTAATAAAAAAGACTTTTAAAATTTGTGTACACAAAACAAGACTTACTTTGTAATAACTTTTAAAAACAAGAACTAATTTGTCTGCGTACACAAAACAAGAATTAATTTGAACATTAAAATAATGACAACAGATATAATTACATTATTTTTGGATTTAATGCAATAAATCTTGCATGATCTGGTATTGAATCTTCAATTTATCCTCAAAGTTCCTCCTGTAATGGCCAATGGAAAGAAAGGAAAGAGAGAAAAAAAGAGAAAAAACTCCGCGGGCCCATATAACTCTTGTAAATAGACTTTTTACTTATGTGAGGGAGCTGTCTATCCTCCTGCGCGATCTCAAGCAGAATGTAGAAACGTATCTATACGACTGGGCTCAGTAGTGAATAGAAGAGATAGACAGAGGTGGGAGTTTAGATGTGGGTCCCATGGACCGACGACGTCACTTAAAGGTTAAAACGTTCTTCATTTGAATACTGTATCAGTGCTCCAGATTGATGAAATTGTGGCCTATCTAACATAGAATTCAAAATATTGTTTCAGATTATTTTACGTGATGAAATAAATGAAAAATCATCATTCGTGATTCCTGGGCGGTTTACAAATTTGACAAAGGCACTTTCAGCATCAAGTCCTAGAATTATTGATTATTTTTACATAATTAAAATGGCATTACGAAACACTGCCATTGTCTTCGTGAATGGTTAGGAATGAAAATTCTCAATAATTTATTAAGAATTTTTATAGTCCTAACATAATAATAGATGATCGTTTGACTTTGGTATTCTTAGGGCCGCTGTTCCCAATCCTACTGACCAACTGTTGAGCCGAAATTTTGGCTCAACACTCCTCAAATGCACAGATACGCTCTTCCCATTGCAACTCTCCGACCAACAGGCGAATCAAGCCTTGCTAAACAAATCACATCTGATCGGAGACTCAGATTTATCAATCTAAAAGTTGGGAACAACAGGTAACAACAATATTTGACTAGTGCAAAAATTAATTTTGCTGAGAATATAAATTATTTTCTATAGCCGTCGCTTTTCTCTTTTGTGTTTATTTACGGTATTCCAGTTTAAAGTGAAAAGACTTGATATTATTAAATGAAAGTAGGTAATTATTATTAATAATTACGTAATCATAACCAGTGAAGTTTTTTACATGCTACTGTAACTGTGATACGAAAATGTAAAATGGAAATGAATATTTCATTAGAATGGTTTTCGGTGGTGCCTTATTTGCCATATCCTGTTCGCTTAGATACGAGTATAATAGAATGTCCGTTTTTATTATACTCAATTTGTAATTGAAGCGGATATAAAATTGATAATATTATAAAATCGATAATACATTTATTAGTATGCAAATTGCCTTTTTATTGCTTTCATATTCTGTTTTGGGAAATTGTTATTCAGTATTTATTATTATGTTTTTTTTTTACTGATTTTAATTTGTTATGGAGTGAAGGGTAATTTGAAAACTACATTAATGTTTACAGATAATAATCTGACGACCGGTGTAGTCCAGCGGCAAGGCTCCGAAGGTCGCGGGATCGAATCCCGGCATGGCAAATAAATTTTATTAGATTAATTTGAATTATTTCACAATTTATTCATTTAAAATAATATAAAGTTCCATGGTGGAAGATACTCTCAGTATCGCCCTCGTGTAAGACCACCATTCCGAATTGAAACGTTGCTTGAAATGGCTTTAGCCGTGTTTGGTGATCAGATCTGAACAGCCAAGTACTTCCTCACCTTCCTCTTTCCTATCTCCTTCCCCTCCCTACTACCTTCAGCCTCACAACATACCCCAATTGGGGATGCCATAGTTCCACTGGCTCCAGACGGGAGCAGTTTGGGACTCTTGTGGGGTATTCATGTAAAAAAAAAATCTGTACCCGAGAAGCATACGGATGCAAGTCCAAGAAGATAAATGTTCAGGAGAGCCAAAAAACTATCTGTCTAATTACTAATTGTCTCATAACTTCTTCGGATATCCACGCTGATAGATAAAAAAAAGTAATTATTAAATCAATTATTTTTGTTTTAAAAACGAGCAAATAAAACGAAATATTTTGTATGTAAAGCCTTTAAAAATATTGTTTAAAAAAAACCTTGACTTGAGCCAAATAAAAACACGGACTTGAGTCCTTCTACTACTAATGAAATGGAATATTTGGTTATGACATGTGGTGTATTATGAAAGGATCAGTGTTTGAAAATTGTTTACTTCCATAGAAAGCGTAGCAATGTTAGAGACAGAAGGATGCAAATAAATTTGTGTCACAATACTCAAAATACAACTAAATCACAAAGATGCAAGTCCATGTACATCTTTCTGCTTCTAAGATAGTTGTTGCTTCAAAGTTAGTTACTCCCGTATACATTTTTGAAAATCTTTCTCTTGAAATTTTTACTTCATTATAGGACCTGTATCTTTCTGCCACTGATAAACATGATAATTTACTTCAAGTCTGCATCAAAAACTCATTTCTTCAAATTTTGGACTTGCATCCGTCTGCTTCTCGGGTACAGATATAAACTTAATGTTTTAGCGACCGTTAGGTAATCAATATATAAATTATTATTGAAAGCCAAACGTATAATTACTTTATACCTATTAACATCTCTAATAGGTATAAAAAAATTATATTAACATTTTTTATAAAAGCCAGACTTTTTATTATTTTGTTAAGTATTGTTTTTAAATTTATTTATTTCGCATTGGAAAGAATTGACGTAGTTTTATTATTACATTATCTCCACACAGGAGGCTGTCTTCTTCGGGGATGCTGTGTGGAGGGTCTTTTTAGTTAAAGGAAGGAGAGGAAGTTCTGGAAAGGAAAGTGGTGAGAGGGATGACTAAAAATCTGGAGGTCAATGTATTCAGGTATGATGGACTATGAATCCATCTCTCCCACTTCGCTACGATCAGACGGGTCGAGAGAGAGCGGCTGAAGAGGTCTAGGTTATGTCTTCCTCAACCAGTCTCTTCCGCCCGGCCGTCACTCAACCCCTGGGGGGCCATGGGGACAACGGAGTCCCCTATGAAATTTCAAAAACAAAATCTTTTTATATGCGAATTGACCCTTATGTATAAAGAAACTGTATGAAAACAAGGTTAAAATCTCTTGCGCCAAATATCCCAATAGGTAGGGTAAAAGATTTCATTCATGTGGCAACTCTAGAACATTTGTAATTAATTTATCTGTGACTTCAGACCGCTGCCAAAACCGAAAAGTCGTGAGTTTTAGCATTTTTGTTCCTTTTTCAAATGCATATAAAGGTATTTATTTATTATCAATCACCTATGAAATGTGTTTTTTCAAGTAGGATGTTTATTCAGGTTTATGTAAAAATAACAAAATCAGTTCATTTTCGTATTTGTACTTTGTAATTAGGCCATGCCCTTGGCTACCCAGGGGTCAATAGTGCGCAAACGCATTAATCGCTAACCTTATACAAACCTCACACCACGAAGCCGGGCACCCCTTCTGAGTCACCCAACGTAGCGTACCTTTTGGGTGACCTATGGCTATGGTTTTAATGATCCAAAAAAAACGGGGGCGGCGGTACCAATTCCCGCCTCCTAAATCTAAAATAATATTGTATCGTAATTCGTAAAATATTTTACAAAATATTTTTTTTCTGGTGTTGGACCACGTTTCAGAATCAATATTTTATATTTAACTCCTCCTAGAAGGTCATCTTTGGGAATGCTGTGTAGAGTGTTTTTAGGAGAACAATGGGTGAGCCTGGGTGTTGAAGAGATCCATTTAGCAGGAGAAAGGAAACAAACAAATGTCAACTGTTGTCAAGTAAACGTTGCTCGAAATGGGTTTAGCTATATTCATTATTTAACCAGATCCCAAACTATCCAACCTTCCAAGTCCACTTCTCCTCTTCTCATTTGCTACTCTCATCTACCTTAAAACATTCCCAAATGGAAGATGTCATAGACACACTTGCTTCAAGTAGCAACTAACTTTAGTAGAAGTAGAACTGATTTATAAAGGCAAATATGGCAGTGTTTAAAATGGTATACTACCCGACGCTCACTTACGGCCACCAGATATGGATTCTAAATGAAATAACACGCTCTAGAGTCCAAGCTGCTTGATGAGGTACTTGAGAGGAGTAGCAGGGATTACGAAATGTGATCATAAAAGAAACTCAACGATCCGAGATGATCTAAACATTGAACCACTGCTACTCTTCATAAAAAAATCGCAACTGAGGTGGCTTGGGCATGTACTAAGAATGTCTGATGACTGAATTCCTGCGAAGATACTGCGTGCGATTCCAGAGGGTAGACGTTCAGTGGGCCGCCCCGGACACAGTGGGGTGAGATATCTCCAGAAACTGTGTGAGTGGAGGATGGGATTGCCATGGACGAAAGCCGAACAATCATCACAAGCAGGGACTTAGGGAGGAGCCTTGTCGATGCAGTGGGTCCCCAACCCGAATAGGATAAGGGGAAGAAGAAGAAGACGATGATGATACATGGATTTGTTTAGTGATAAATTGAAGATGTCTACTGATTAGATATAATTATTTCCCTCCATTAGTATGCTTGACAATGAGGAATATATATTTTTACGCACCAGATTTAAATGTCCGGGTTTAATTTTTCCCACAGGAAAAACTAAACCCTTTCACACACTTCCCAAATGATCATCTGGTCAATCCACGTTATGCAATTGCACTATATAAGTATTATAATTACAAAACAATACAAGAACAACATGTCAACCTACCAGAGACCAGATGGGAAAATAATTCACCGACTACAGATATTTTCATATCAGAGGGTTCGGCTCTGTGGAATTCCTAATTGAACCTATAAATCCTACTGATCCCTCAATATAAATATTTAAAAAATCTTTTGTAATCCTACATGTATTTAAAATTACCGATTTTTGCATTTTTATATTATGTTTATTTGTTTATTAACATATTTATTTTTTGTTTTTTCACAATTAAAATACATTGTTTAGCATGTAAATAGGTT
Organism: Limnephilus rhombicus; assembly: GCA_929108145.2. NCBI lineage: Eukaryota > Metazoa > Arthropoda > Insecta > Trichoptera > Limnephilidae > Limnephilus > Limnephilus rhombicus. The sequence continues at coordinate 23,451,827 of OV815292.1, forward strand.
CGCCTGTAGGTAGTTGGTATTCAATTTGGGAGGCGGTTATGGGTACCGCCATCCCGGGAACCATCAATTGGATAACCAAAACCTCTGCCGTAGGTCACCCCAAGTGTTTCGCTACATTTGGTGACTTATCGGGGGTGCCCGGGCTCATGAGATGAGGTTTGTCTGGATCTGCGTCTGCCAACCAACTGCATGGTAGGCCGGATAGGGAGAGACTGATTGAGGGAGACCTTTTTGATCTGTCCGGCAGAACTCTCTCGGAACTTCACCACAGTGGGAGGGATAGATTCGTGCGTCCATCACTTCTGGAGATACTGACCCCCAGATGCCTACCCACCCCTCAAACCTTTTTCCTTCCCAGAACTTCCTATCCTTTCCCTCCTTCCTCTTTTTCACTTAATTTCTCTCCTTCCTATTCTAAAAAGACCCACAAAACAGCTTCCCCAAAGATGACATAAGCCCTGAGGGGAATTATTTTCTTCTGGGCCTCCTACGTTAAGCTCACGTAAAAAAAATATTTAAAAAATAAAAATAAACAAATAAAATCTATCTATCTATCATCTATCTATGAGTATCTTCTATCTTCTTCTATCTTCTATATAAATAAAAATGAATCGCCAAAATGTATGTACGTGAATAACTTCCGAATGACTGGACCAAATTGGATAAAAAAAATGTGTGTTCGTAATCGTCAGGAAAAGGTTTGTATAAAACTACTGGTGAGCTCTGGCATTATGAAATGTGTATAAAAAAATGCAATAGGTGGCAAAAGAGTTGTTTAAAATGTACCGAATGTACCCGACTGAATGTATGGAATTCGGGAGGGAAGAGGTGGAAGGGGAACTCGGGTAGGAGTTTCTTGGGAGAGGGGGGGAGGGGAACCCAGGAGGGGGGACGGAACTCGGGAAGGGGGCTCCCGGGGAAGGGAAGGGGCGGAGGGGAGTGGTGAGAGGGAAGGTGGAGGATCGGAGTGGGAACTCGAGAGGGGAATGGGAAAGGACACGCAGGGAGAAACAATTTATTTATAAAATGGCATAGCAACTCATGCCGGGTACTAGCTAAAATAAAATATAAAAAAAATCAAACCAATAAAATTTCGCTAAAGGATCGCTAGTCGAAAGTCTTACCCCTCGATCACAGAAATATGTCACATAAATCATTACATAGTATAAAATGATGTCGCTCAAAATGTATGTGTACATAGATCTTAACAAAAAAAATTAGAATCTTGCGAGAGCCTTGAAGGAGTAACCATCAGTTACTTATACCAAGGCGGGTAAGAGGTGGATTACCTCCACTGTACATAGATCTTTTAAACTACGCAACGGATTTTCATGCGGTTTTCACCAATAGATAGAGTGATCAAGGGGAAGGTTTATATGTATAATACATGCTCATTATAGTAGATAAAAGCCGAGATATTCAAATATTCAATTCAGGCAGCGGGCAGCGGGCAGGGGCAGCTTTTATAAAGGTTGGGCAATGGCGTTGTGTTTCGTTAGCCACAGCAACGTGTGGCCGGGTCTGCTAGTATACTTATATAACAAACCTATTAAGTGAACAAGCTCGAACAATTTTCTCTCAAATCGATATGAGTCGCACTTCGCACTTCTTCGTAATCTTGTGATCCGCGATTTGCTAGCATATTATCGAATAAACTTTCCAAGGATCTTGTTAACGACTGTGTTGACAGTATCGGTTAATATTTATAATCTGATAATCACAGTATCTGTTCTAAAATGGTCGATAATTTGTAGGTTGAATACATTATTACGAAAGAATTATCCGGTTATCGTAACTTCTGTTTTAGAATTTTTCCCTTTTAATGATCGGTCAAATAATTAAATTACAAAATTAATAGAATAATTAGTTTTTTTCACGTTTCTATGAAAACATCTACGTTCTACATCTATAAATATATACTTATGTTTTTATATGTTTGTGTATGTGAATGATTATGTTCATGCATGCGTATACGTAATACGTATGGGTATGTATGTGTATTAGCTTGTGTCGCTCTCCATAGAGAGAAAAAAATGGCCTTATATTTAAACGCCCGGAGTCTCAAAAGTTTCGTATGATCTGTAGCTATTCGAAAACGTAAAAATAAATGAAATTATTGTTTACTATTAGCCCGCTACAATGGCCGGAAGTTTTGAACAAAAATAGATTTCGTGATTTGGAAAAAAAAATAAAACAAAGGGTTCATATTTTATATTTTGTACCAAACTTATTTTTCATTCCATAACTGCATAGAACTTTTTTTTAATTTTTGTCAGTTATACGCATTTTTTAATAATAAACAAACGTTAAAAGGTTAAATTTTTGAAAAAAAATTTTTTTATTAAAAATTAAAAGAAAAAAAATGGTTATTGGTTTGTTTTCTGATTTTCAATGCATTTTAGCGGGCTAATAACCATTTAAAAAAAATTAAATTTAAATGCAGTTCTTATTTTCTCTGCAAGACGCAACTTTTGAGACCCCGGGCGTTTCTGAATTCAAAATTTGAAATAATTGACACACCCTAAGTGTATGTATATGTGTGTGTATATGTGTGTATATACAGGGTGTTAAGGGACGTACTTGACTTACTTTAACCAGTGATTCCTGACATTATTTGGAGTAAAAAATGTAATTGAAATTTTGGTCTCCGGTGACATTTTTGATGTTTTTTTTTTTTTTTTTTTTTTTCTACAAAAACATAAAAAAATGGTAGTTTTTGAACAGTTGGAGGCGGGGTAAGGGGTTCGTCAGACACCCGGCTGAGTGACCAGTGACGACGTGCGGAAGAAATTTTTTTTTTGTTTGATTTTGAAGAAAAAAATTTTGAAAAAAAAAGTCGTCAAAAAAAGTCACTGGAGACCTAAATTTCATTTATTTTTTTAACTCCAAATAATGTCAGGAATCACTGGTTAAAGTAAGTCAAGTACGTCCCTTAACACCCTGTATATGTATATGCATATATATGTATCCGTCTCAAAACAGACATCGTCTAGAGAGGCGGGTTACTTACTATATATATATATATAAAGTAAGTCAAGTACGTCCCTTAACACCCTGTATATGTATATGCATATATATGTATCCGTCTCAGAACAGACATCGTCTAGAGAGGCGGGTTACTTACTATATATATATATATATATATATATATATATATATATATATATATATATATATATATATATATATATATATAATTTTTTTTTACGCTAGATCCACGCAGGAGGCCCTGAGGAAAATAATTCCCCTCAGGGCCTATGTTATCTTTGGGGATGCTGTGTGGAGGGTCTTTTAAGGGAAAGTAGGTAAGGCGAGGAAGTTGTGGGAAGAAAAAAGATACGAGGGGTGGGTAAGAATCTGGGGGTCAGTGTGCCCAGGAGTTGCAGGCGTATGAATCTATCCCTCCAACTGCAGTGCAAGGTTGAGAGGGTCCAGCTGGAAAGGTCAAAAGGCCTCCCTCAACCAGTCTTTCCTGATCCGGCCCGCCACGCAGCAGGTGGGCATACCTCACCCCTCGAACCCGGGCACCTCTGCTAATTCGGCAAACGTAGCGAACCACTTGGGTTGATCTATGGCAGACGTGTTGGTTATCCAATAAATGGTACCATACCCGCCTCCCAAATTGAAAATGTTATATGAATAAACGTCAGGGTTACCGCCAAAATTAAAAAAAAAATAATAATAAATATGTATAAAAATTAGGTTCCGTATGTTTGCGTTCGCAAATCTCGGAAAGTTATCGATGGATTGACTGAAAATTTTTACAGAATTTTAGCAGAATAGTGTTTCTGTATACACTGTAAGTTCTGTCGTTATGAAATTTGTATAAAAATAGGTGGCGCGCGAGTTGTTGGAAAATTGAGTGTATTTAGTGTAGTTAAGCGCAAGAGTGGGTAGGCGGGAGGTGTGAATGAAGGGGGAGATTCGCGGGAGGGATGGTCGAGGGACGGGGGGAAAGCAGGGAAAGTGGTGAGCGGGACGGGTGGGTTTCAACACAATTTGTAATTCAACACAATCTTGCCACCACAAATTCTTTGAAGTAATTTTAGATCGTCAGCAAAAAGCAGGCAAGTGGAGTATTTGTTTTAAGATTCGATGACACAGAGCGAGTTTACAAGCTACTATCTACAAAGTTTAAAAGCGGGTAAATCTACGAGTGAGATTGTCATGATGACACACAAAACGGTCCACTCGCTCAGTAGCGTAGGAAACTGAGGTCGCTGCTAGCGCCAATAACAAGAATAACGATTCTGTGATGTTTGACAGTTGAAATTAGCTGTTTGTTGGCAGCCATCTTGAAAAACATAAATAAACCATCACGAGCAAGCGTGTAGCGAGTAAAGTTTACGACCTTTCAACTTTTTTCTGTCAACAATCTGCTAGTTAGCAAGTAACACGATGACACTGAGCGAGTTTACGAACAGATAGTGAATTTCTCCGATAGTAGCTTGTAAATTCGCTTTGTGTCATCGACGCTTTATGTACGTTTTTTTTTGAAAATGCATTTATTTAATAAATTTTAATTACAAATTGATATTTTCGTTATATATTACATTGTTAAAACTCCAAATTGAACATGTTTTGTCTAGTTTATTGAAGGGTCCAATTAAATCATTTGGGTGGAGATGTCTTCACATTTGGAATCAACTAATTCGATAATTTCTGAAATTAAACAAAAATTATTAAAACTTCTTAAACAAAAACGTTAAGGGTTAAGGGTTAAGGGTTAAGGGTTAGTTCTTTTTTATATTAAAGAAAATATTCCTTCAGGGCCTTCGTCATTTTTGAGAGTTTTTTACTCAGGGCTTTCTGTGTGAAGCTTAATGTTAAAACATTTTTTTTTTTTTTTTAAATTAACTCCACACAGGAGGCCCTGAGGAAAATAATTTCCCTCAGGGCCTATGTCATCTGGGATGCTGTGTGGAGGGTCTTTTTGAGGAGAGGAAGGAATGAACATTGGTCTTGAAGAGACCCATGTTGTAGGAAGGAGGAAACACAGAGGCAAATCATTCCACAGCCGAGCTGTTGAACACAAGAACGAGTCGAAGAAACGACCCATTCTCATGTGACAAATGTCAACTGTGTACAAATGTTGGGCACGCGTTTGGCGTGTTTCCCGACTATGCACCGGTGCCGAAGGGATCAATGATGCTAGTTCCTCGGAGCATCTTCCATTGTAATACCGGTAGAACAAGGATAGCATTCCCACCCGACGCCTGTGCTCTAAAGATTGCAATCCGTCTGTTAAGATGGGAGAATCTTCCAAACGGACCGCCCGTTTCTGCACAGAGTCGAGGGTATTTTTCAGGTATTTTGGAGCTCCAGACCAGAGGTGGCTGCCAAATTCAACCGTGGGGCGCACTTGCAATTTGTACAGAGTTAGCAGTTGTGTACTATTAAAGTATCTGCGGGCCCTGTACAGTACGCCCAGTTTTTGGGAGGCTAACTTTACTCTGGCTTCGATGGAGCCCCCATACCTGAGCTGGTCACTTAGGGTTACACCAAGCATATCAATGGAGGGCTTGTTCGGAAGATTGCTTCCGTTGAAAGAGACTAGATTAGACTCTTTTAGACGTAATCAGACAAGATTGGGTCTTTGAAACATTAAATTCAACGAGATTATTTTTACCCCAAGAGAAAACACTCTCGAGGTAACCGTCCATTCTTTGCTTCAAAGCCTTACGGGCTGTTGGAGTTTGTGAGCCCTTTGGGGGCTTGTCAAACAAAAAGCTATCATGAACTGTACTGTCATCCGCGTAACAGTGAATTGGTGCACATGACAAAAGGTCGTTGATGTGCAACAAAAACAGAGTTGGAGACAGAACCGATCCCTGCGGGACGCCAGCATTTATCGAGTGAGAGGAAGAGGTGAAACCATCGACTACCGTCTGAATCGACCTCTCCCTCAAGAAGTCGGCAATCCACGTACACAAGGATGCGGGAAGTCCGTAAGAATGCAGTTTGTTGACAAGTCCTCGGTGCCAAACCCGGTCAAAGGCCTTGGATATGTCCAGTGCAACCGTTTGGGTCTCACCGAAACGTTCCAGGCATCGCCCCCAAACATGCGTCACATACGCGAGAAGATCACCGCACGAGCGGTTCCGCCGGAATCCGTATTGACGGTCGTTAATAATTTTGTTCTTCTCGAGGTATGTGAGCAGTTTGTCGTTGATCACACGTTCCATCACCTTAGACAGAACTGATGTGATCGCTATGGGGCGGTAGTTGGCCGGGTTGGAGCGGTCACCCTTCTTTGGAATAGGATGGATAACCGCTTTTTTCCAACCAGAGGGCACAGAGCCAGTCTTCAGGGACAGTTTAAAAAGCTTCGTCAAAATTGGAGCTATTTCTGCAGCGCACCTTTGCAGTACCAGGGCAGGTATTCCGTCAGGCCCACTAGCTTTATTAACATCAAGCCCTCGTAAAACATGGAGTACTTCCCGATGCCGGATCCTCAGCTTTTTCATACGAAAACCGCAGTGAGGAACCGACGTCGGGACAGCACCTTGGTCATCGAGGGTTGAGTTATCCGCAAACATTTTACCTAGTAAGTTAGCCTTTTCGGTGGCGGTGTTTGCTAGTGAGCCGTCAGGTCTGGTAAGAGGTGGCAGACTGGATTTGCAGAAATTGCGACCTATTGAGCCCGCAAGCGACCAGAATTGCCTGCTGCTATAAAATATCGGACTTGATGCTCTTTTTCATTACGTTGCTGTACACGATTTTTATTTTTATCTTTACGGTTTCATTTGAATTGTTGCCATCAGAAAAGAAATAATATTTTGTGTAACTACCAAATTGTCAATAAAGCCTGGATCACAAGGAACGTGTAGAGTGACGAGACAGTAAAATGATACTAGGCCGAGACAGTTGGATGGACAAGTAGGTGTTTACTCATAATTTTTAACTTGGCACCGAGTCAGTCAGTTAATAGGCCTGAGGGAGCGGGTCGTATCGGCCCGCTCCCTCAGGAAAATAAAAGGCGTCAGTCGGTGTAGTGAGTCAGTCGTTTATTAGGCTTCGTAGCGGAGGTCGGTGAAGCGGTAACATGATGTATGCAGGGTGCCGTGATGAAATGCTGCAGGCGCACAGAGGTGATGGAGATGGTGTGGTGAAGGTCAGCGAGTTGCTCAACACCTTGGCGGTGGAGATGACCTATCTTCCAGGCCGTTGCTCGACGCTTTGAGTCGCGGAGATGAACGGTAAGTGGCTCGGTGAGCTGAGCCACCAGCAGGTAGTCCTGGCGAGGCGGAGCGTGTTTCCATGGCAGCGAAGCACAGTGCGCTTCGGGGTGCCATGAAATGGTGAGCTGATCCCTGGACTGAAGGTGACGCAAGCCTTGTAAGTCGCGAGATGTAGCTGTTCTGCGGAGCTGAAGACACGATGGGCCTTGTAGCTGGGACGTGAAGGAGTCCTCGCGGAAGCTGCCCTGGATGTGTAGAGATGCCATGCAGGAGCACTTGTGCGGAGATCGTTACATGCTGAGATGTTGACCGACGAGTGGTCTGATACTGACTGAGCGAGCGCCGTGTTTAGTCGCTTTATATATACCAGCGCGACCGGTGGAGTAATGTTCCATTCGCCGGCAATGTATACACTGGAAAGTACTCAAACATACCCGGTGCTGAATATTCAGGCGGCTTATAAACTCCAGACCTTTCTAGGCGGTGGTGAAATTATTATTTATCGGCGGTAGCAGCAGTAGGTAGGTATGAACTCCGGTAAGTAGCTTGCCCGTATCGCACGAATATTAGATATTTCTCGTACCTTCTTTTGATGGCGAAGTTGATAATGATGTGTCGCCACACACCCCCTTCCCAGTGTACGGAGTACAGGGTTGAAAGATGATGCCAGGAGTTGCGGGAAAGCCGGGTTGATGCTGCTGGTCTGTGCGTCCGTGCTGATGCGCCTCTACCGATGTCCCTCGTTTTTGCGGTGTACCGGATGCGTGGTAACTCTCATGTCAGGGTGCTGTATGTTGCGTATCCATATCACGTCGGGGTCACCAGTTGAGGGAGCGGTCGGATCGGTAGAATCGGGACGAGAAATAAAAGGCGTCAGTCGATGTAGTGAGTCAGTCTTTATTGTGGCTACGGAGCGGAGGTCGGTGAAGCGGTAACAATATGTATGCAGGGTGCCGTAGTTGAGATGCTGCAGGCGCTCGGAAGAGATCGAGATGGTGTGGTGAAGGTCAGCGAGTTGCTCAACACCTTGGTGGTGGAGATGACCTATCTTCCAGGCCGTTGCTTGACGCTTTGAGTCGCGAAGATGAATGGTGAGTGGACCTCGGGAAGCTGCCCTGGAGAGAGCGGAGATGCAATGCAGGAGCACTTGTTACATGTTGATTTGTTGACCGACTATTGGTCTGGGACTGACTGACTGAGCGCCGAGTTTAGTCGCTTTATATATACCAGCGCGACCGGTGGAGTAATGTTCCATTCGCCGGCAATGTGTACACTGGAAAGTACTCGAACATACCCGGTGCTGAATATTCAGGCGGCTTATTAACTCCAGACCTTTTTAGGCGGTGGCAAAATTATTATTTATCCGCGGCAGCAGCAGTAGGTAGGTATGTACTCAGGTAAGTAGCTTGCCCGATATTTCTCGTACCTTCTTTTGATGGCGAAGTTGATAATGATGTGTCGCCACAGGCCACTTGCATCACATTTCTTATTTTATTTTTCGGTTTAGGCAAATATTCTAAGACATTCCGTATTTTATTTTAATAAATCTAGAGAATATTAAATGTCATATTCAAAAATTCGCCTGAAATCAAAGTGTTACCCTATAAAAAAAAAATCAGTGTGGAATTTTACAAAATTTTTCACGTAGTGACGTCACGAGCCCAAATAACAGATTTGTTTATTTAAAAAAAAGCATTGTAAATTTCTAAAAAAATTTTGTAACATTTTCGTAATCTTAGTAAAAAAATCTATCCACACGATTTTTTCCAAGTCATTATGAAATCCATGCAAGTGGCCTATTAAGTTGCGATGTGCGGGAAAAGGTGGCGTGGTGCAACCGACAGTGGCGAGTACGCAGCAAGTGTATGTTTATACCAGCCGAGTGGACAAGCGAGTCAGTGCGGGGAAAGTGCGGTGAGGTGTGGGGGTGCGCACTCGGCCCAGTACTCGGTGATGTGTTTACACGTACCGAGTACTCGGCCGGGAGCACTGTCTCGCCCATCTACTCGCTCTGTGTGATCCACGCATAAATGTCAACATCTTGCCACAACATTACCACAGATCGTCCCAGAGTGAAAGATACTCTTAGTATCACCCGATGTAAGACCACCATTCAGAATTGAAACTGTGGTTGCACGAAATAGCTGCAGTTGAAAAAATTACACATTCGCAAACAATAGAATATTAATACCAAAATTAATAAAAGTCTAAAAATTACTAAAAATAGAAATTTTAGACACTATATCTTATTTTCGTTATTTATTTTGGGGGTGTTATGCCGTGTTGCGCTACCTCCTTCTTTAGCCAACGTTTCGGACATCGTTGCAGTGTCCATCATCAGGGCAGATCCGGCAGATCCGGTAGATGTGTCACACATCGATGTCCGCAACGTTGGCCAAAGAAGGAGGTAAATCTTATATATAAAAATGAATCGCTGAATGTGTTGCTAAGCGCATAACTTTTGAATCACTGCACCAAATTGGATAATTCTTTTTTTGTGAGCTCGTTATTGTCACTACAAGGTTTTTATAAAACTTCCGGTAAGCTCTGGCATTATAAAATTTGTATAAAAAAATTGCTATTGGTGGCACGCGAGGTTTGAAAACTGAATGTATGGAAAGCGGAAGGGAGAGATGAGTGAGGGAAAAAGGGGGAAGGGGGAAGGGGGAAGGGGGAAGGGGGAAGGGGGAAGGGGGAAGGGGGAAGGGGGAAGGGGGAAGGGGGAAGGGGGAAGGGGGAAGGGGGAAGGGGGAAGGGGGAAGGGGGAAGGGGGAAGGGGGAAGGGGGAAGGGGGAAGGGGGAAGGGGGAAGGGGGAAGGGGGAAGGGGGAAGGGGGAAGGGGGAAGGGGGAAGGGGGAAGGGGGAAGGGGGAAGGGGGAAGGGGGAAGGGGGAAGAGGGAAGGGGGGAGGGGGGAGGGGGGAGGGGGACGGGGGAAGGGGGAAGGGGGGAAGGGGGAAGGGGGAAGGGGGAAGGGGGAAGGGGGAAGGGGGAAGGGGGAAGGGGGAAGGGGGAAGGGGGAAGGGGGAAGGGGGAAGGGGGAAGGGGGAAGGGGGAAGGGGGAAGGGGGAAGGGGGAAGGGGGAAGGGGGAAGGGGGAAGGGGGAGGCAAAGTGTGGATACCGCCGCCTCGCGAATCGTTTATCAACAGCTTTGCTATAGGTCACCCCAAGAGTTCGCTACGTCTGATGACTTAGCTGGGATGACCAGAAGGGTGAGATTTGTCCTGGCGGCGGATGCGTTTGTCCACCTACGACGAATCGGGAGAGACTGGTTGAGAAGGACATATTGTCCTATCTTGCACCGCATTGGGTGGATTCACTCCAGAACACGCTGACCCCCAGATTTTTACCCACCCTTCCTTTCCCTAAGAAGACCTTCCACATACCATTTTCAAAGGTAGCATAGGGCCAAAGGGAAATAATTTTCCTGTGTGGAGCTAATGCAATGGGCTCCGCTTCAGACTTACGATTTTCGTTGTCACAGTTGTAAGAAGTCACAAGACAGGTGTTATAGAAGTCCATGGTAGAGCCATCGGACAAGATTCCACAGACCGGTTCCCTGATGGCAGGGCAAGCGAGGATCCTGTCGCAGGGTATTTTGTAGATATGTGATCTGGAAGCCTCGCCTTTGAAGTAGTGAATATCTCCTCGACCAGGCAAAATCCACGCCAGAAACACTGTCCAAAGGGATACACAAAAAATATTTTTATTTTTATTTTTTAACTTCAGTAAAATCTCAAATTATATTTAATTAAATGAAGACAATATTAGCGAAACTCAATCGAAAATCTGGAGACAGAAAAACCAGAAAATGATATTGGCTCCACTGGGTCTCAAACCCAGGACCCTTTGCTTACATGGCAAGTGCTCTACGAACTGAGCTACGGAACCTATATCCAATTCGGTCACTTTAACCATTAACTGTATCATACTTCGACTAGATGATTTTTCAGTCTCCAGATTTTCGATTGAGTTTCACTAATATTGTCTTAATTTAAATAAATATTATAATTTGAGATTTTATTCATAAAGTTAAAAATTAAAAAGAGATATTCATCCTAGACTTGCAGAAAAGTCAATAGATGTCGCGTATTAAAAATAAAATGGATAAAAATTTATCTAGACACTATCTAGATAGAATTTAGTTCGGGTTGATTCTTGCAATCATATATAAAGATAGCAGCCAATAATATGTGCGTTAAGAAAATGAAGATAATTTTGGTAGTTCTTAGTCGAAGTATGATACAGTTAAAAGTGACCGAAATGGATACAAGTTCCGTAGCTCAGTTGGTAGAGTGCTTGCCATGTAAGCAAAGGGTACTGGGTTCGAGTCCCAGTGGAGCCAATATCATTTTCTGATTTTTCTGTCTCCAGATTTTCGATTGAGTTTCGCTAATATTGTCTTTAATTAAAAAATATATATATTAACATGTTTCTTCAAAGACTTTAATGTGCTCTAGTTTAATTATTTTAAGATAAAATGCTGTGAGTAGGGACTTTATGAGTAAACACGTCGAAAAAATTTAATAAGTATTTTACCAAACTGTCGCTGTTACCCCCTCGAATACTAAGCCAAACGTATAATTACTCAGGCAGACTAATAAAACTAAAAACTAATAAAATCTAAAACTATACTAATAAAATCGTCAAAAGTCGAGGTTTTATATTCCCCATCTTTCTCCTCCAAAACTGAAATAATATTCAACTATATCTGAATATTCTATATCTGTACGGTTTGCTTTTATTTTCAAATACATTCATTATTTTTTTTTTTAATTGATAAACCAATGTTTTAAGCCAAAATCTTAACGCATAGCACAAAGGGTAACAATTATTATAAGCAGTAATTATTAGCCTGAAACATCAATTAACATTGAATAAAAGTCTTAAACATTAGTTTATCAATTAAAAAAATAATAATAATAATATTTGACTAGTTAAAGTATTTCACCAAAAAATGTAGACATAGTTTGTCTCGACGCCACCTAGTGGGAAATTTAGAACATGCAATGCCTTTCCTATATAAAAATAAAGTTGGTTGTTTGCAGGTGAAAAATGAAAAATGTAATAACAGCAAACTAAAACACAAAATGTTTAATATAGGTATTAGGAACAAAGAATTAGGCCTCCTCTCCAGCTTCTTATCTGACAGATCCCAATGCGTTAAACTCAATACCACAAAGAGCCAGAATTTGCCCATTAGTTACGGGGTCCCTCAAGGCAGTCTTATAGGTCCAACGCTCTTCCTAATATATATTAACGAGTTATGCAACCTAGATATCGATGCCACTATTGTCAGTTTCGCCGATGACACTGTCCTACTCTTCCAAGCAAAAGATTGGCTTACCGCATATTCCAAAGCGGAGGAAGGAATTCAACAGGTAAAATATTGGCTTGACTCGAACATATTAACTCTAAATGTACAGAAAACCAAATACTTACTGTCTAGTCTCACGAATATCCCAAAGTCAAATCCAGCCCCGCCATTAAAAATACACAAATGTAAAAATTCATCTCCAAACCGGAACTGTGACTGCCCATGCCTAGAGCAAGTAAACATTATCAAATATTTAGGAGTAACCTTCGATACACACCTGAATTGGAAGCAACATATACCTAATACTACAAACAAAATCCGAAAATCTATATATTTTTTCAAACAAACACCCAATTTCCTTAACTTAAAACTTTTAAAAACAGTATATTACTCATTGTGCCAATCTCACATCGAATACGGAATTCTAGCCTGGGGTAATGCATATTCCAATGCCCTTGATCCCATCATGAAAGCACAAAAACTAATCATAAAAATAATTCTTAAAATACCGCTTACTACCAGCACTGATACTATCTTCAATTCCTTCAACGTTATGGACATAAAACAGCTCTACTCAAGATCCATATTACTTAATTTACACAAAAACAACAAAACACCATACAAAGCTACAAACAATACACAATACCCGAGCCAAAAACAACGAACTTCTCCAAATTCCTTTTTTCAAAACCACCTTCGGGCAAAAACACTCTAAATACATAGCTTGCAAACTATACAATACACTACCAACTACGATCAGACAACGTGACTCCTTTACAAAATTCAAACAAGATATTAAAAAATGGTGTTCAAAATTGATAGGGGTCCTTTTAAATAAAATAATTATCCTTGCAAAAAACTTCACTGTTTATTTCACTTGGACATGTTATAAATGTATTATAATACGGTGTCAATACACCGGGCCAAACACTGGCAGTTGTTTACTGTTAAAACTTGCGTTGGGAAGAAGCGATAATAATGGGATGCTAGCACTTTTATAATGTAAAAACCTGCACACATTTAAAGAATCTACGATTATACTAATGTCAATTCGAAAGCATCTACAAAAAAATGGCTTCCTCCATAGTATGTACTTGGTAGTTAAAACAGGCTGCGAACACTCAGCGTCCAGCCAAGCCTCGCACCATTCGAAATATCAACGTCTGGGAGCTTGCTCAAGCAACCCATAGGTGCTGGTAGTATCTCAATTTTTAACATAGCTTCCGCCTCGGGGTTTCTAAATCGCCTATGCCGATTTATGAACCCTTCAAGAAAACATAACAAAAACAGGGGAAGACAATCAAAGCAAAAGCAAAAAAAAACACAAATCCTAACTCAAAATACCGTACAAATACTAACAAATAATTTTACCTATCATAAATTAGCAGCCAAAACTAAATGATCCTGCACTGCTTATTATACTATTATTTAAAAATGTACATTCACAAGTTGAATTTTAAGGTGATTAACCTAAACTAATTATATAAACTTCAATTAACCAAAAAAATTTTTTTACATATTTAAATAATAACTTAACACAAAATACTATTATAATAGAACACAACCTAACACAAAATAATATTATAATAAAACCCAACCCAACACAACACAATTGTCTTTTTTTTTTCAAGTCCATTGGTTAGGATCTTCTCCGGGTGCAGTCCACGATATAAGCACCACAGCGCGGGGTGCAATCAAACATCAATTTATAGGTTGTCATGTTGTTCCTGGGATTGGTATCTTTAAAGGGTCTTTTTTTAAATATTTTCACCCTAAAAAGTTTCATCATGGTCGTCCGGGGTGTCCGGACTGACGGAAGGGTCCGGGGCGTCCGTCACAGGTTCAGCTTCCGGGTCCAGAGGCATTAGACATATCTTTGTGATAGGCCTGACAAAGATTCCTTGAGGGGTTTTCAGGGTAACCACTCGCACTACACCATCCGCGCCGGGATGTGTAGATATAACTCGCGCCATTTTCCATAATGGTGGAGGTAGATTATCTTCCTTCAGAATAACCAGATCATCCTTTTGCAGTGCCCGTTGATTACTGGTTTGCCATTTCGTCCTTTTTTGTAGCTCCATCAAGTACTCTCGCTTCCATCTATACCAAAAGGATAACATTAGCGCATGGATTCTCTGATATTGGGTCAGCCTGTTGTCTGGTATGGCTCGGACATCTCTCTCCGGAATGATAGAGGATTTAGTGCCTATGAGGAAATGGTTTGGGGTGAGGGGTTGGTAATCGTGGATGTCATCAGACAAGGAAGTCAATGGACGGGAATTTAGACAGGCCTCAATCTGACAAATTAAGGTATACAAAAGTTCAAAGGTTAAAGCAGAATTACTAGTGACTCTATACAAATGAAACTTTGCTGACTTGACCGCAGCTTCCCACAGCCCTCCCTGACTAGGGGCTCGAGGGGTTATGAACCTCCACTCAATACCTCTGTTAGCTAAATAATTTTGAATCTTGTCGTTGTTCTCTCTCAAACTGGTATACAGCTCCTTGAGCCTATTACTGGCCCCCCGAAAGTTGCTAGCGTTATCGGAAAAGATCTTATCAGGTTCTCCCCTACGGGATATAAATCTCTTTAAACTGTTCAAAAAAGCATTGCTAGATAAATCCGAAACTAATTCCAAATGAACCGCCTTTGTGGAAAAACAAACAAAAATACATAAATACGATTTCACGAGTGGAGCTCTCCTCAGTGGCCCACTTTTGGTTGGAATCGGTCCAGCAAAATCGACTCCCGTGATAGCAAAACGTCGGCTCGGTGTGATTCTTTCGCTCGGTAAGCTTCCCATGATCTGGTTACCAATACGAGGATTACACCTAAAACACACAATACACTTATGTAATATCTTTTTAACAGTATTTTTCCCAAAAATAGGCCAAAACCTTAATCTTATTTCAGCTAATAGCGCTTGAGGTCCTGCGTGTAAGTTTACATAATGATAGTGACGTATAATCAATTCGGTTAGCTTATGTTTAGCTGGCAATATAATTGGATGTCTTTGTTGGTACGATAGGTGTGTAGCTAAACTTAATCTACCGCCCACATATATAAGACCATCACATAAAAAGGGATGAAGAGATTTTAAGTTACTATTTTTGTTGACATTTCCCTGGTTTTTTAATGTCTTCAACTCCTTTTGAAAGGCATGTGCCTGAGCTGATTTCAGTAGACAATTCAAACTTGCTTCTAGTTCAGCTACACTTAAATTACCTGAAATTTTACTTTTAATATTTCTGCAGTTATTCACAAACCGCAGTACATATGCTGTAACCCTTTTCAATTTGATAAATGAGGAAAATTTTCCAAATATTTCCCATTCTTGAATATCAGTAGATAAAAGAATATTTTTACTCTTGAGCTCCGGAGGGTTTGAACAGGAAATGTTCGATATAGGCCAATCGTTGACTCCGTCGGTCAACCAATTGGGTCCATTCCACCATATTGTAGAATTTATCAGTTTATCCGCCGTAGCTCCTCTTGAAAGTATATCCGCTGCATTGTCGGATGATGATACGTGTCTCCATTGATCTGGATCACACAGTTCTTGTATTTCGGCTACTCGATTAGCCACGAAAGTGCTCCAACGAGTAGGTTGACCTTTCAGCCAACACAGCGCTATCGTAGAGTCACACCAATAATATGTGTTGATCTTCATTATATTTAATGCTTGTTTTATAGTTTTCATTAATTTTGCCAGTAGTACAGCACTACATAGCTCCAACTTAGGCAGTGAAATAGACTTCAATGGTGCTACCCTTGATTTGGATGTTATTAAGTGTGAATGCCACTTACCGCTGTGGTCCATTGACACCATATAGATACAGGCTCCGAAAGCCTTCTCAGACGAATCGCAAAAACCGTGTAGCTGTAGCTCTTTTGCTTGCTTGCAAATAATTTTTCTTGGTATTTTCAACACATTTAGCTGAATTAAATCTTGCAGGTAGGTCCTCCAGGGTGCTAATATTTCATTAGGTAACTGATCATCCCATGCTGCTTTGGACTGCCACAGCCTTTGCATTATCAATTTGGCTATGACTATTATCGGCCCTAGGAGTCCCAATGGATCGAAGGTTGATGCGATGCAAGACAATATCTCTCGTTTGCTCTCGGTTGGACCTGATGGCTTCATTATTACATAAGAAAAGTAATCAGATTCATTGTTCCATGTTAATCCTAATATTTTCTCAGTCTTTGGATTGTCAGTAATAATTTTGTCGGAATCGCCTGAATCGGCACACTTAGCTTGGCCCGACTCGGCTGACAATTCCAACGCATTGGACCTCCACTTCCTCAACGTCATCCCCGCAGATGACAAGATGCTGATTAATTCTTCTTTTAACTTTTTACAGGATTCCAGCTCATCTGCTCCCGTTAACAAGTCATCCATATAGAAGTCATTTTCTATGACCTGACTAGCTCTAGGAAAAATTAAATTATTATCCATACCAATTTGCTTTAAGCATCTTGTGGCTAAGAAGGAGGAAGGTGCCAGTCCATAAGTCACAGTCTTCAGACGATAATGCTTGAGCACCTCCTGTGGCGACTCGCGCCATACTATCTTCTGTAGGTCCAGGTCATCTTCACACATGTTAATCTGGCGGTACATCTTCTCGATGTCGGCAGTCATGACTATTTGATGTTTCCTGAAATGCAATAGTTGGTTATATAGATCCTTTTGTATAACAGGTCCTGTCATCAAGGCTTCATTGAGGGAAATTCCATTTGAGGTTTTGGCGGAGCCGTCAAAAACGACTCTCACTTTAGTAGTAGTGCTGGATTCTTTCACTACAGCGTGATGCGGTAAAAAATAGGAGTCACGATCCCCTTTTGACTGGTCACACATCTCCATGTGTCCCAATTCTTCATATTCACGCATGAATTTTACATATTGTGTCTTTAACTCGGGATGTGACACAAATTTTCTTTCTATGTTTTTAAATCTTTTTTCGGCAGTGAGCAATGAGTTTCCCAACTGATCAATGCATGCCCGACGCGGTAAACTTACTACATATCTACCGTCATCTTCTCTAGTATGAGTACTTACAAAACTGGCTTCGCAAGCCTTTTCTTCTTGAGTTTGAATTTTAGTGGAATTAATCTCTTCCAATTTCCAAAATTTTTCTATTTGATGACTCAACTTATTTATAGATAAACTGCAAAAATCTGATACAGGCCTTTGTTTGGGGTACACGTTGATAGGACCGGACACAATCCATCCCAGTTGTGTACGTTGAAGCGTTGGTCCTGACTCGAGTTTCAATCTATCGTTGTTTAGCATTTCCCAGAAGCTCTCCGCGCCCAACAGGATGTCGATGGGTGCAGCTATATTGAAGTTCGGGTCTGCCAGCTCCAGTCCTGGTGGTATTTTGAACTCTTTTTTCGCCATTGTCACTTGTGGTAAATTGGTTGTAATTTCCTGTAAAATCAGACATGATATTTCGCGTTTATAATCCGTATTAAGCGAAGTCATCTCCACTGAAATTCTCTTTTTTATGTGTGTGATATTATTATGGATCCCAGACACGGGTTTGTTTATCCATTCACATGGTAAATTTAATTTATTAGCCAATTCAGCTCTCAAAAAATTACTCTGCGCACCAGAGTCAATCAGGGCGCGAGCTTTAAACATTTTATTGTTGGCCCCCACAATTCCTATGTAGGCGGTTGACAATAATATTATTTTTTCTGCCTTTTCCGATGCAGAAAAATTCGACACTATAACCTCGTTATTAGCGTCCATATTTGAGGTCTCCGGCGGAGGTACCTCCTTGTGTAATAGAGTATTGTGGCTATACTTGCCACAAATTTTGCAGGTTAGGTTTGTCTTACAACTCTGTGCTCGATGACCCAACCTCAAACATTTAAAACACGCCCGGATTGATTTCGTAGCATCAATCCTATCCTGTAATTTTAATTTTAGAAATTTTTTGCAAAAATAAATTTGATGACCTTTATCATTACAATAAATGCAGTTGTTTGCCTTTATTGCCAAGAATACCGATGAATCTTTTTTGTTATTATTGTTGCCTATTTGCATTTTATGTAGGTTAGAAGATTTTTTCTCTGAAGCATTCATAAGCTCCAATACTTGTGCCCTAGCAGATAAACATTTTATGAATTCCTTTAATGTAGGTAATTCACCTTGCAATGTATATTGTTCCCAATTTCTCCGGGTAGCTATATCCAATTTATTTGAAATTATGTAAATAATCAAAGGATCCCAATGATCTACTTTAACTCCGATGTTTTGTAACGCTTTCAAATTGACATTAGTTTCATCAATTAAATACCTTAATGCTACAGGCTCTTCATGTTTCATATCCTTTAATTGAAATAGAGTTTGGATATGTTTATGTACGGTAGCCCTGAGATTCGCAAATCTGTCGTGCAACAATTCCCAAGCCGATAGGTAGTTTAATTCCGAAACTTCTAGATTACTAATTATTTTCAATGCGTTCCCTTTCAGCGCAGATTGTAAGTAAAAGAATTTTTGGACGTTGCTCAAGGAACTGTTATTATGAACTAAAGTTTTAAAGGTTTCAACGAAATTTACCCAATCTTTTTGATTCCCATCGAATTCTCTCAATTGGAGAGTTGGGAGTTTGATGTCGACTCTACCCTCGTTAATTGAGTCCATCGCCCCTTTAGCAGTAGCAAGGACTGAAAAATATTGATTTTCAAACGTCTCGCGCTGAATAGAATTTTCCAGTTCCTCATCCGATAAAATTTCAATTTCGTCCTGTATAGATTCGAATTGATCTAACAATGGCTTTATTCGGTCGTACCTCAGTTTAATTTCAATCGCGGACAAGGAGTTTATAGAATCCGCGAAACGCGTCAATTTCCCTTTAATCACGCCTCTCTTGGCTATTAAAGATTTGATCTTATCCATTTTGTGTACAAATACCTTTTCGTAGCTTAATCCCTGATAAAATGTGTTCCGACAATGCGTATTTATTTATTTGAGAAGCTACCCGCCTGAAAGACAACAACGACAATATTCCTGGCAATTATTAATTGAGAACCTAATGTTCAATCATTAATTGAGAATCATGAATTGCATAAAATCTTTACGTGGGTAGTGATTTTATTTTTTACAATACAATATTTATGGGATTAATCTTGTTAAAAAACTACGAATGATTTCTGAATGGATGTTAAAGAATGGGTATGGGTGGGAAGGCACTAAAAACTTATCTCATTTCCGATGTGAATCCAGTCTTCCTTTGTTCATCTTTGTGATTCCGGTAATTGTAATATTGGTCATCTGTATTAATTGGCAGCTGGTTCTTGTTTTTTTTTATATTATTGCAGTCCTCTGATTGCAATCCGGATCGTAAGGCCCATGTTCAAAATTGATAGGGGTCCTTTTAAATAAAATAATTATCCTTGCAAAAAACTTCACTGTTTATTTCACTTGGACATGTTATAAATGTATTATAATACGGTGTCAATACACCGGGCCAAACACTGGCAGTTGTTTACTGTTAAAACTTGCGTTGGGAAGAAGCGATAATAATGGGATGCTAGCACTTTTATAATGTAAAAACCTGCACACATTTAAAGAATCTACGATTATACTAATGTCAATTCGAAAGCATCTACAAAAAAATGGCTTCCTCCATAGTATGTACTTGGTAGTTAAAACAGGCTGCGAACACTCAGCGTCCAGCCAAGCCTCGCACCATTCGAAATATCAACGTCTGGGAGCTTGCTCAAGCAACCCATAGGTGCTGGTAGTATCTCAATTTTTAACAAATGGATTATAAGTATTGGACGCCACACTATCCCAAATATCTGTAAAATAAATCACACATAGACAAAAATAACTATTTACATACAATCTAACCCATAAACAAATGAAAATAATGGAATCCTGTCAAAGTTAACCTATAAATAGACTAGGCAGAATTTATTTCATTACTCCATCTCCAACATTTATAAAATAACTCTCTTTAAAAGATTTACCACCCTTCCAATCACCCTTCTGTTTTAATTCTATTCACAATATGTATTTTACCTGAAATATCCTTGTAACTACTATATTCATTTATATAACTGTACGCCTGTCTCGACACAGGTATACCCTAGTGAGACAGGCATACAAATAAAAAAATTGTAAATATATTTTATTATAGATAAATAAATTTAAAAAAAAAACAAAAAAATAAAATAAAATAAAATAAGCAGTAATTGTCGAACAAAACAGTAGTATATAATTATTTATCGGGTAGGAGATAAACCGACGTTGCTCGATGGTTAAGAGCAGTTGACCAGATATCAGAAGGACGTGGGTTCGAGTCCCGTCGGCGGCATGCATCTTTCCTGGGTAATTTTTTTCAATGTAGAATGTAGATGATTGTTTCAGGCTAATAATTATTGCTTATAATAATTGTTTAAAATACATTGTCTAGTTTGTGTACGGAACGTCCGTTGATGTCATTCAAACCAGGCAATTTTAACGATTTTGTAGGGTCCCAACTCCTGCAAGAAATATCTGTGGACATGCGGTAATGCGGGGCAATGTCGGATTACCGAATTTGTCGGATTATAGAGTACTGCCTTAGATCCTCTATAGTCCGGAATGTTTTTTATACGAGTTCCCATAGTACATAATTATAACTTCGAATCATACTACATAATTACCTACATAATATGTATTTGGATTTTAGTAAATTAAACATCACAATGGAGGGCTAATATTTTGTTACAACATCATCAGTGCTATAGTACTTTAAAAAAATCGAGTGTGCTTTAGACCACATGACTGGATTTTAATGAAACTTTACAATAATATAGCTCATACGCCAGAATAACATATAGGCTATATAGCTCAGAGCTCTGGCATTATGAAGTTTGTATTAAAAAAAATGCAATAGGTGGCACGATTAGTAAGATATCTATAATTCTTTATTCGATTAAAATTATTATTTTTTTTTTTTTAAGAATATTGTACATTGTTTAGTTTTTTATGGTTTCATCCGCCATGCTAGGGATATCCCTGTGTTATAGCGGGTGAAGTTTACAGATTTGAAATTATACATTTGTAATTTGTTAATGTAATTTTGTATAAACAAAATTAGAAGTTGTTCAGATTAAATTAAATTGCAAAATTTTATAATAATAATAATTGATAATAATAATAATAACATAAAGACTATATATATATATATATATAGTCTTATATACTATAACTATATATATATATATATATATATAGTATATATGTTATGATTAAGGTTTTCACGGGTGTAAGATGTAGAACAATTTTCTC
Source organism: Limnephilus rhombicus (assembly GCA_929108145.2). NCBI lineage: Eukaryota > Metazoa > Arthropoda > Insecta > Trichoptera > Limnephilidae > Limnephilus > Limnephilus rhombicus. The sequence continues at coordinate 23,473,614 of OV815292.1, forward strand.
GGTTTACCCGCGTAACGTAGTCCTATATATATATATAGTTAGACTGCCGTAATATAGTACCATATTATAAATATGAACCAAATTCATTTTTAGAAAATGAATTTTATAAAATATTTTATGATAAAACTATACTTACCGACAGAACAATTAGTCATAATAGACCTGATATAGTTTTACATGACAAAATTTAAAAAAAAACTTATATCATTGATGTAGCTATTCCAAATTCCTGTAATATTCAAAAATCTGTTACTGAAAATATACAGATTTAGGAAATGAGATTAAAAGAATTTGGCATTCTCAGACTATAAAAATATTACCATTTGTTACTGCCATTATACCGAGGTCTCTCATTCAAAATTTAGGCTTATTAGATTTGTCAAAGAATTTATACATAAAAATGCAAAAATCAGTCATTTTAAATACATGTAGGATTAGAAAAGATTTTTTAAATATTTATATTGAGGGATCAGTAGGATTTAGAGGTCCAATTAGGAGTTCCACCGAGCCGAACTCTCTTGTTAAGAATAGTGACATCTATGAGATAAATACTGTAGTTAATCACATTGATTTAATCTTGATTAGCTTATTAAGAGAGTATGAATGCTAGAGACCACTGGATGAATTTTATGGAAGCTATTGTTACCGACTAACTAAAATAGACCACGTGACCCAGTAGGTGTCTAGTACCAGTGTTATTGTTATTATTGTATTTTTAATAGTCTGAAAGACGGTATTTTTACAGTTTTTAGCAGTATAAAAGGGATGCTATTAAAAATATTTCCCTCTCTCGCATTAATCGATACTTAGAGTACAGTCCCTTACTGCCCCGGCGAGATCCGGGCCAAAATTAGTTACAAAAAGTGTTAATTTCATTGTTAATCAAAAGTGTTTATAAAGAAAACGACTCTGCATTAAAAAAGTTTTTTACAATAAAAAAAGTCCACCAACCCAGATGAAATGAAGTGACTTAACACCTCTGATATGAAAATATCAGGAGTCGATGAATTATTTTCCCATTTGGTCTCTTTGACATATTGTTCTTGTATTATTTTGTATTTATTATACTTATAAAGTGCAATTGCATAACTTGAATTGACTTGGTGATCATTTGTGGAAAAGTGCGTGAAAGGGTTAAGTTTTTTCTGCGGGAACGATTTAACCCGGACATAAAATCTGAAGCGTATAGTTATTAAAATATAACATGTAAGTAATAGTAATTAAATTATTTGTTAAATTAAGGAATTAGGGAACATCGTTTCTAAACATCATTTCTAGTTGTAAGGATCCATTGTGATAAATGTTTTTTAAAGGTGTGCGGTTGGGTTTCGATTTTTAAGTTCGCAGGGAGATGGTTAAATATTTCAAGAGCTAGGTATATGAAATGTCTTCGAGCTGACGTGGTATGTAGTGTAGGTACATTGTAGTGTCGGTTGGTTATTGTTCTGGTGCATAGTAAACTGTTTATAGTTTTTATTTATTACACGCCCTAGTGGGGTTTTCTTATAAAATTTTACAAACTATTTATATCTAAGTAAATACTTACAAATTTAAGCAATAAAGAAAAATATAAAGATAAGGACAAAAAAGGTTGCTGCAAGACACAAAACAAAATACGCAGATAAAGATGTAAACAGAAACTAAGAATCCTCACGCATATAATTGAATTTAAAAGGTTCTACAAAACAACATAGTAGTAGCATAGAAGTTATTTGGTAGGTACATAGGTCTATTTGTGTCTTAAATAATAATAGTGATAGAATGTACAACATTTATAACGATTAGTTTTAAGATGAAATACGTCTCCCAGATTATTTCCGAGACTGTGAAGTCTGGGAATCGGAGAATTTTGATAAGCCCTGGTGTTAGAATAATTAGATAATTTAAAACAATCGAATGAATCACATATATCAAATGATCCTTTGATTCTTGTAAAATAACGACTAGACATTTCAAAAGATAAGATAAGTTTTGGGTTTATAAATGGGTAATTTCTATTACTTAGGAAATTCTAAAAATAATAGTACATTTATTAAAATTAAATATTCAAAAATGCATTGGAAATTCATATGTCAAATATTGGTGAACAAATGTGTAAATTCTAATTATGCAACTGCAAATGTTCTCCAAAATAACCAGGAACGAATTGTGATCTCCCGAAAGTAACTATTTACTTATTCGGAATGCAATTGGTTAGGCGTTACAATATGTTATTTTGTTTTTGTTATTTGTTTTGGGGGTGTTATGCCGTGTTGCGCTACCTCCTCCTTTAGCCAACGTTTCGGACAGCGTTACAGTGTCCATCATCAGGGCAGATGTGTAAATGTTAGTGGTGAAATGTGTGCTTAGGTACTTCGAAGCAAAATCTAAAATCATATCTGCTATTTTGTTTGTTCTAATATTTAAATAAATCTATTTATATCACAAGGATGGTAGTTAGGTAGGTACTCTTAGGATTTAACAGAGACACCTGATGGTTTGAAAATAGAATTCAAAGAAAAAATAACTGACATCGTCTGTTTTTATGGATAATTTTCTTGTCTTTGTGAAAAACTTATGAGTTGTGTATTAATTGACAAATCTCATCTCTTGTGCAAGTTTTCAAGTCACAAAAGGATTGCACTGATTGAACTTAATTATTGATTGGATGAAATTACGAAGGCCTCCAAGCTACAAGAACTACAAAACAAGGTTGGTGGATCTGTTATTTTCCCAGGAGTTTTTCTTTGTGCCATTCTTTGTGATATGTTTGTCCGCGCAAGTAGAGTTTTCACAATCATAATTCTTGGGTATTAAGTCCAGAGGGTTTGGGGTTATTTACACACCTCAGGCTCGCATATTATAATGCAGCATTTATTAATGTTATTAATAAATGCTATTGTTGCCTTTGTAATTTCATTAGAAAAAAATGAGTTAACTTTTTTACCTAAAATATTGAATTTGAAATTGGATAGTTCCGAACTCCTGCAACTTGCATAGAGATACAGGAGATAGGTAGATACCATCGATACATCGGCTTGACACAGCGAAACATACTTATAGGTGTTAAAGACATGGTTGATGTTGCAATTTTCCAAACCTTGGTCACTTACTTTTAAATTTTTGTTGGTTGTATTTTTATATTATGTACGTATTTTTTATCGTAACACATTGATATTATATATCTCACTGTACTAAATTTTTGTTGCTTATATTTTTATTTAATTTATATACTTTTTTTTTCCATCGTAACTTTATCTTAACTATTTGTTTCTCATGTTAAAGATGGAGGTACTGCCTTTATTATTTATGTTAAAAGCCCTGTAGGCGTAAAATAAAGAAATAAATAAACAACTAAATAAATTAATGTTCTCCAAAACGAGCTTGAAAAAAAATCATTTGTAATATATTTGGTTCATAATTGTGTAATTTCTACTATTTAAGAAATTCTAAAAATTATAGCACTTTATTAAATAGTCATAAATACATTGGGAATTCATATGTCAAATATTGGCTTATAAATGTGCAAATTCTAATTATGCAATTGTAAATGTTCTCTAAAATGGCCTGGAAGGAATCTCCTACTTGTGATCTTACTAAAGAAACCACACATTCACTCTGAATGCAATTTATTAATGTTCTCCAAAATGACCTTGAAAAAAAATCACATCTTTGCGATTCCTTTAAAGACATAATGAAGCCATCCCTTCGTTCAGGATACAATTATTAATGTTCTCAAAAGTTCTTGACAGAAGCAAATTCCCGTGATATCTTAAACGAAACCATTCCTTTGTTAAGAATGAATATTATGAACTAAATATACAATTTGGCTGTCCTGAAACGGGTATTTTTCCCAGTTGGACAGACAAAGTAATATAATGTATTGTAGTATGTATGCATATATAAATAAATAAATTAAATTTGACAGTTGAGCCCCTCCTCCCACCGTAAAAAAATGGGGGATCTAGAAAAAAAATATCTCAAAGTGGGCGGTGGGCAAAATAAGCTTGAGAACCATATTATACAACAGAAGTTGAAAAAGGTTTGAATTGTATAAATAAACGAACATACCGCAAGTGAATATGAAATAGGACTTCATCGTAGTTTTTTACTTGATAGGTTTTCTAGATGATTAAGAAACGGATTAAGTTTCATGACTTAAATAAGGTTTTAACTACTCCAACTGCTTTACAGGTGTTATCAACTTTAATAAACATGAGCTGCTTCTCTTCATAGGAATTTTATTGGAGTTTAAAAAATGGAGAAACACATCCCTTAGATCCTTGAATATGGAAAATCCTTTATTGGTTTTTCAATGGTATGATCTAGATCTAAATAAATCTCATCACATCAATGCACCAGAGATAAGCGACCTTCCAACAAAATACATTTCAGCGATTCATTAAAACGCCTGTTGCTAAAGAATATTTTTTGAAGTGAACTTCTATATCCCCGCTGTGATTTAAATTTTGGATGATGAGGAAATTAATACATTGAACATGCCAGTAATAGTGAGCTTATCTTGTTTATTGGATATTTGGTGTAGACTGATTGATTAATGTAATCATAATAAAAGGTCAGAATAAGTACTTTGTTATTGAAAACTGTTAAGAATTCAATTTTCCATTAACCCAAACAATTAGATTTTTTTATTATTGTTTATAATCAATTTATTGTTTATATGAACAGTTCAGTGAGTTACTCGCCGCTGTGATTTCGTAATCCTGGTCTGGGTCAAACTTAACAGGGATGTACTAAAAATTTAGAATAATGGCAAGAAAAAAGTGCGAATTCAAGTTCGTTTGTTTTAAAAACTGAAAACGATTAGGATCTATTGGTTAAGTGTGTAATACATTCATAAAAATTTCTAGAAAAACTGCAATCACCATATACAATTCAATTATTGCTCCACACTTCAACTACTGTTCAATACTTCAATACTTTTCCTATGTAACGCTCACCGAACCTTAGCGAATCAGACACGTCCGAGCTCTTCAAACATTTAAGCGACACTATTGATGACCTCTTGCCCCGCTACCCTATGGCAGAGTTTGTGGTCCTGGGGGACTTCAATGTTCATAACGAACCTTGGTTGAAGTTCTCAGGATCAACAGACTCGGCTGGACGCCAAGCGGAATCCTTTGCCCTTTGCTACGGATTGGAGCAAATGGTTCAGGAGCCTACAAGGGTTCCTGATGTCCAGACTCACCGTTCCAATCTGCTAGACCTTTTTTTAACTACTGTGCCACACGGTTACAGTATTGAAGTCACAGCGCCTTTAGGATCGTCCGACCACTGCCTGGTGACGACATCAATCCCTGTAAACTTCAGACCACCAAACGAGAGGCTGAAGAGAAAAGTGTGGCACTATAGGTCAGCAGATTGGTTCGGTCTGCGGGCACATTTTAATGCTTTCCCATGGTCAGCTGTCTGTTTTCGGACTTCGGATCCCTCAAGATGTGCCCAGGAAATTGGCGAGGTCATCACATCCGCGATGGATGGCTTCATCCAATCTACTGTTAAGGAAACTGGTGTAGGCTCAAAGCCGTGGTTCAGTCGACAATGCGCTGAAGCAGTGCGACGAAAAAACGCGGCTTACCGAGCCTACAACACATCTAGAACATCCGAAGACAGAACAGCTTACAACAAAATGGCAAAGGAAACCAAGAGAATCATAAATAGGTCAAAATTCGAGCACGACCAGCAGATCAGCAGAAAGCTGACTGCATGCCCGCATGGCAGCAGGCAATTCTGGTCGCTTGCGGGCTCAATAGGTCGCAATTTCTGCAAATCCAGTCTGCCACCTCTTACCAGACCTGACGGCTCACTAGCAAACACCGCCACCGAAAAGGCTAACTTACTAGGTAAAATGTTTGCGGATAACTCAACCCTCGATGACCAAGGTGCTGTCCCGACGTCGGTTCCTCACTGCGGTTTTCGTATGAAAAAGCTGAGGATCCGGCATCGGGAAGTACTCCATGTTTTACGAGGGCTTGATGTTAATAAAGCTAGTGGGCCTGACGGAATACCTGCCCTGGTACTGCAAAGGTGCGCTGCAGAAATAGCTCCAATTTTGACGAAGCTTTTTAAACTGTCCCTGAAGACTGGCTCTGTGCCCTCTGGTTGGAAAAAAGCGGTTATCCATCCTATTCCAAAGAAGGGTGACCGCTCCAACCCGGCCAACTACCGCCCCATAGCGATCACATCAGTTCTGTCTAAGGTGATGGAACGTGTGATCAACGACAAACTGCTCACATACCTCGAGAAGAACAAAATTATTAACGACCGTCAATACGGATTCCGGCGGAACCGCTCGTGCGGTGATCTTCTCGCGTATGTGACGCATGTTTGGGGGCGATGCCTGGAACGTTTCGGTGAGACCCACACGGTTGCACTGGACATATCCAAGGCCTTTGACCGGGTTTGGCACCGAGGACTTGTCAACAAACTGCATTCTTACGGACTTCCCGCATCCTTGTGTACGTGGATTGCCGACTTCTTGAGGGAGAGGTCGATTCAGACGGTAGTCGATGGTTTCACCTCTTCCTCTCACTCGATAAATGCTGGCGTCCCGCAGGGATCGGTTCTGTCTCCAACTCTGTTTTTGTTGCACATCAACGACCTTTTGTCATGTGCACCAATTCACTGCTACGCGGATGACAGTACAGTTCATGATAGCTTTTTGTTTGACAAGCCCCCAAAGGGCTCACAAACTCCAACAGCTCGTAAGGCTTTGAAGCAAAGAATGGACGGTTACCTCGAGAGTGTTTTCTCTTGGGGTAAAAATAATCTCGTTGAATTTAATGTTTCAAAGACCCAATCTTGTCTGATTACGTCTAAAAGGGATCGCAATGAAAATCTAGTCTCTTTCAACGGAATCAATCTTCCGAACAGGCCCTCCATTGATTTGCTTGGTGTAACCCTAAGTGACCAGCTCAGGTATGGGGGCTCCATCGAAGCCAGAGTAAAGTTAGCCTCCCAAAAACTGGGCGTACTGTATAGGGCCCGCAGATACTTTAAAAGTACACAACTGCTAACCCTGTACAAATCGCAAGTGCGCCCCACGGTTGAATTTGGCAGCCACCTCTGGTCTGGAGCTCCAAAATACCTGAAAAATACCCTCGACTCTGTGCAGAAACGGGCGGTCCGTTTGATAGATTCTCCCATCTTAACAGACGGATTGCAATCTTTAGAGCACAGGCGTCGGGTGGGAATGCTATCCTTGTTCTACCGGTATTACAATGGAAGATGCTCCGAGGAACTAGCATCATTGATCCCTTCGGCACCGGTGCATAGTCGGGAAACACGCCAAACGCGTGCCCAACATTTGTACACAGTTGACATTAGTCACATGAGAACGGGTCGTTTCTTCGACTCGTTCTTATGCTCAACAGCTCGGCTGTGGAATGATTTGCCGGCCTCTGTGTTTCCTCCTTCCTACAACATGGGTCTCTTCAAGACCAATTTTCATTCCTTCCTCTCCCCAAAAAGACCCTCCACACAGCATCCCAGATGACATAGGCCCTGAGGGAAATTATTTTCCTCAGGGCCTCCTGTGTGGAGTTAATGTAAAAAAAAAAAAAAAAAAAAACGACAGAGAACAAAATAAGTTACAAATTCTCCAAAACGGCAACGAGAATAATTCTTCGACGAAACAGATTTTCAAAAATTATTAAAATGTTAAAGGAACTAAATTGGTTGACCGTGAAACAGATGCTGACCTTGAACACGATGGTATTTATCCACAAAATATTGAACAACACGTTACCAAAATACTTCTCAAATAAAATTTTATACAATAAAGACATTCACAGATATAACACAAGGACGTGCAAGGAAATTAGGCTACAAAAAAAGGACAAAGCGAATACGCAGAACAGTCTACTGTACAAGGGAATGAAGTTGTATAACACACTACCAGAAACTTTAAAGTCCACACCAATTGGAAAGTTCAAGATGTATTGTAGGAGCTACATAAAACTTGAAAAAATATAGTGAATATGAAATATTATTATCAATTAGAAATTTGTAAACTTAATTGTACAAATTACTAAAATAAAAATTATTATTATTATAAATAAAGCTTAGTAAATAAGAATTAACCACGTTGGTCGCCATTGTAATGGTTAATAAATAATACAAAATTTTAATAAGACTTTAATAGTTAAAATAAAAAGCATTGTGGCAAAACAATTAAATTATATTATTCAATAATAACGAAACCAAAACATCGACTCTAATTCATAAACAAAATAATATTATTCTAATATTTTAAACTCAGGGTCGTGTTTAGCCTAAAAGAATTTAAATAGTTAGAAACTAATACTCGTAAAATCAATTGATAGCTTGTCGCGTGTTAAAATAAAATCAAATGTTTTTTTAAAAACATCATCACGATGTGAAAATTACTACAAGCGGGTGCCAGTTCAAATTAAATAGAATATTAAATTGTAAATCAATATTAATTTATTAAACTCAAAACTAATCGAAGTATTAGCTCACAGCTCACAGGTCAACGGGATCCACCGTAGTACGTGTCTTCCATGTGGAAACAAACGTCCAGACTCTCTGACTTCCTATTCGGAACCGTTTGAAAAATTAGCTTGCGCATAGTATGTTTTTGTGCAAAGAAGAATGCAGGATTCCATTAGTTCTAATTTGTCTTTCCAATTAGGAATTAATGTGTAGCAACCGACTTAATGACTGGGTACTTACTTAGCATTATAATTTCAAACTGTTACAAGTGTTGTAAATAGTTTAGTAAATAGTAATTGTTGAAAATAGCCCAGAACTCTGAGGATAATTCTCAAAATAATTCGATTGTAACTCTACCTTGCGCGAACATAATTTACAAAAAATAATGATCTGGCAGAACCTCAAAGGAAAAACAGAAAACACTGACCTTAATTGTCAATCTCTGCAGCATATAGGAGGCCTCCCAAATCAATTTCATCACTTGGATTAATCTCCGTATAATTTTCGTGATTTTTAAATACGCACAAAGTCCTTGTAATGCCTTGTCCACAACTGGAGTCAAATTCACATGATTCGCAAATTATCGAATCACAAATGATGTGATATTTTTCATTGGTCACAATAATACTTTATTTCAAAACGGCATTATCTCTCTGAAAGGGCAAGTGGACGACATCTCTGGTTCATTTTGTCAAGTACGATGATTTTGCAGTTTTTCGAACCATCCATTTTAGTGTCGATTGTTTTATGCGACGGCGACTTGTAAGTGCATTTTGTCCTCCAAAGAGAACTCCATATAAACTTATTAATTACTATTTTCGAGTAAACAAACAAAAAACATATTAAAATGCTTAACCAACTACCTTGGAAGCAAGTTGTTGGTGGTTAAAACTTGGAACAATGGCAAGAAAAATAGTGCAAATTCGAATGCATTTGTTTTGAAAACAGAAGAATATTAGGAACTACCTTGGATAATTTTTGATGTTTTTCGTGTACACAATCTCGTTTTAAGAAAGAGAAGAAGCACGTTCAATTTTGCGCTCAATACTAATTTACAGTTGTTTTAAAGTATAACTAAAATTATAACGAGCCACAGAGTGACTGCAAGTTTATGGAAGTTGTAGTGAAAACCTTGTGATGAAACACGTTAATTCACAGTGAACAATGAGTTTTCCTAGCTTTACATCGTGAAATTAATTAGAATACATCAGGACAACAGAAAATTCGATCACGCTCGCGACCTCTATTGGATTAAGTCTGATGAAGTTTATATTGACAGTAGAGATCTATAAACATCCTGATTGTAACGAGTGTTGATAAACAACACACAGATGTCGTTGATCGGGAAATCACCGTTAAAGCTCTGCCCCTAGAAACCATAAAACAATCAATAAAATTTAGCCCGACAAATCAAATCACTCGTGTGACAGGACAAAATAAATATTTGTTTATCAATTGTAGTTTATTGTCTGGGAGAATGAGAAAATCTTGAATTGGAAAAAGGGTCAATGCGCCGTAATATAAGCAAGTTCACACGCTATGCGAAGCAGTTGGTTGATAACCATTGATATACAAAATCGAAAAATTATCTGAACACTGAGATAAAAGGCAAACTAAAATATATTATGAGGTTGTGTGGAATATGTTATCAGGAAATAACTTATAATGAATTCGTCAAAACAAAACAGTACGAAATTTGGATTCATAGCTAGAAAATGATACCACAGAGAAATGATGAAAAACTAACGGTTTTGATAAGAAAATATCTATAACTTACTAGGAGAGAGAAATGGAAAAGGTTTACAAGACTAGTGAAAACTACTACACATATAAAAAAATATATAAACTGGAGGACATGAAACGTCAGTGAAAGTGCATTATTGCAGAGCAGGGCTTTTCCGAGTACGTCATATATACAGTAATATACTAAACCCAAGTCTTATTTGTAACCATAGCAACTGAACCACAATTCAACGGGAAAGCAGACATAGGAATTATGCGGAAAATTTACTAACAATTAACCATGAGAATTATCTTTATTTACATTCAAATTTGAATAGGTATAATGTCATTTATTACAGTTCACGTACAAATTCAATAGTGGGTAGGGGATTAAAATAGTGCCTGGGGAGAGTTAGCTCATTTAAAGAAAATTACCTAAATATTTGCAAAACTATATTTAGGTAATTTTCTTTAAATGAGCAAGTGACCAATTTAATCTGAGGCTCAACGCTTCTTCAGAACCAAAGTTACCACAAAATAAAAGTAATTAGAGTCCCATACCATAAATCAATAAAATATACACAACGTTTGGTGGAATCTATTTACATTATTAAATACGGAAAAAATTACGTTCAATGTCGTAAATAACGTATAAAATAGTTAAGTAGATATATAGATATTTAGATATGTAGTGCTAGGGTGCTTTAAATAGCCCCTGTAGTCATCTAAGAAAATAAGGGTCCAATTTTCATGGAGGCTTGTGTGACGTAGGGGGAGGGGTTTCCATCCTTACCACATATATGTATAGCATAAAGGAAAATATAAAACAATGATCATTGCCAAGAGAAAAGTTAAAAGAAAATTAAAAGAAAGGAGATTTTAGTAAGAGGCTGAAAAAGGCGAAATATTACGACTGATGCCAAGTGCTCAGGAGTAAATAATAATTTATAAAAAAATAATAATTCAAAGATATATATCGCAACCTGCAGGTTTCTAATGTCTAACTGAGTGAGCATTTTCAATATTATTAAAACTCAAAACAATAAGCAATATTGCCAACCAAGTTACTAGCGCGTGTCATCTAATCAAGAAGCCGACCGACCCGAAGATAACACAGTGGACCCCGGCCGTCTGCTCCTATAAAAGAGATCACCAACTGCTAACGATGGCTTATCTTCAACTTATCATTAAAGGGACTACACGTCCCTTGTTGCTAGATTCTCCAATTGAAACTGTTGTACTGTACTGTTTATTATTTAAATAAATAAATTAAGTTCACCAAATATTCATTTGACGTGTCTGGTGTTTAAAGAAAATCATCTAAAATTAACTCGCGCGACCCGGCCGACAATAGTAAGTAATTCAAGTAACTTCACCTTAGATCCTGGATAAACCATCCATTTTTTTCAAAATATATATATTTTTTTTAAGTAATAAAATGGACTCACAGGGATTCATCAGTCTGGCGAGAGACGCGGTTGAGGCTCTAACTGAATTAATAATAGACCCAAGTAGCAAACTGAACGAGGATCATATTGCGAAAATGATTCCGAAGGCCAACGCTATTCTTGGACCTATTGCGCAAATGGCTGCAAAAATGGCAGCACTCGAGGGTGAGCTAACAGCAATTAAAACACTAACCTCCAAACCAAACTCACTACATGTGAAGCAGCCGATAGGCCTGAAGAGAGAAGTTATTTAGAATAGGCCTGAAGTTCAGAGAAATAATCTTATAATTATAAATATTTCTGAAAGCTCAAAACAGAACCGAAGGGAAAAAATCGAGGATGACAACATACAAATAAAAAAATTTCTAAAGAAAATAGGTAACAACATGGAATCAAACTCTATCCACACGTTCCGTCTTGGAGCAGTAAGGCCTGATAAATCGAGGACCATTAAAGTTATCTTAAGAAACTCGACTGAAGCAATGACTATCCTCCCAAAAAAAACTTTTACCTGAACAACTTCCCCGTCAAAATTTTTTCCGACCAAACACCAAATCAAAGATAATACTTGTTGGACCTACGTCATACAATGGAAAGTCGGATTCAAGGAGGTGAAGTCGGGCTAACTATTAAATATATAAACAGCAAGCCAACAATAGTTAAGTCAACTCCGAAAAACTCTAAAAGATCAATGGATAGGGCCAAAACATCCGGGGCTGCTGCACCAAACTCAGTTGCAAACTACTATTCCATTACTTCAAAACATCGATGTATTTCTTCTTACTGAAACCTGGCTTGATCCTGATATTCACACCAAGGAACTTGGATTTACATCTTACCACACCTACCGCCTTGACAGAAATTCAGCTACCAGCAATAAAACCAGAGGAGGAGGAGTTCTCATATCCGTTAATAAATCACTGCCAACTACTCGATTAATTTGCAAACATCTAAATCTAAGTCAAATAAAATTCTACTAGGTTGTGTCTTGTGTTGTGGTTGTGTTACATTCCTCGAGGATCCAACACCAAAGTCTGCAGAAACCATGTTGATGACCTCGAAACCTTCAAAAACAAATACCCTGATGCCAGAATAATTTTATTTGGTGACTTTAATACTCCTAGCATTGATCGGATGAATAAATCTCTTATAACAACCTAAGCCTGCCAGAAAAATGGTCGCGAAATAATAGATATGATGAACTTACTCTCTCTACATCAAGTCAATCAAGTCTACAATAACTTTAATCGGCTGCTAGATCTGGTATTCTGTAGTGATCTCTCAATTCACATTGTTAAATCAGTTGACGAGCTCCTCCCCTAGACTGCCTCCACCCCGCTCTAAGCATAACCATCACGACGAATAACTCACCAGACAACACAACTATTCTGCCTAATCTTACTTATAATTTTTCCAAAGCTGACTATCCTAATATGAACTTGCAAATTAAGCTAATATTCTAATGTGATCTTGCAAATGAAGACTGGTCTTTTCTTCAGCACAACAATAATATTAACTATAATCTTGAAATATTTTATACAATTATTAAATATGGTCATTGAAAACTATTTACCACTTTCAAACTTCAAACAAGCAAAGTTCCCAAAATGGTTCAGCGTAAAGCTAATTAACATAGTTATCTGTAAAAAAATTGCACACAAAAACTTTAAAGAATCCAACTCCATGATATTTCACACTAGAGAACTCAATGTAAAAAACTGTCAAAAATATCGTATTTTAATTATATAAATGGAATCGAAAAATCTATACCCTCGAATATTCAAAACTTTTTCATACATTTTAACTCTCTTAGAAAAAACAAACACGGTTTATCCATCTCCATGCACTTCAATGAAAAGAGTAGCACTGATATGAAAGTAAAGGTTAACTATTTTATTTTTAATTTTTAACTTTATGAGTAAAACCTCAAATTGTAATTATTAAATAAATTAAGACAATATAAGCGAAACTCAATCGAAAATCTGGAAACAGAAAAATCAGAAAAACATATTGACACCTCTGGGACAAGATGTGTCAATATGTTTTACATCAAGCAAGAGGTCCTGGGTTCGTGTCCCAGAGGTGTCAATATGTTTTTCTGATTTTTCTGTTTTCAGATTTTCGATTGAGTTTCGCTTATATTGTCTTCATTTATTTAAACGTTAACTATTTTGTTGATTATTTCAAAAGTGTCTATGACGAAGATATCACGGACAATTAAATACCACCTCCTTCCCTTAATGAGAGCATACATAATACATATCCTTGCTGTACAAATCAATATAAACGATGGTAAAACTAAAATTAATTCTCTAAACAAAAACAAGAAGGCCGGACCTGACAATATGAATCCCAATATCCTTATTAATAATAAAAAACAGCAGAGAGGTTTTCGATAGACTGGCGTTTATTGTTATTACACAGTTACAGTGGTTGCACCCTAGATGGCGTTAGTGGTAACACATTATTTTGTTATATTCTAACACCCTCTCGTAACAAAATAATCATAATTTCATCTTAACAAAAACCACAAGATTTAAACTTCCAAATGCCCATTGAACTTAAAAATTTATAATGTTTATTTATTCACAGACTTTTCGTCAATAAATCAGCTGGCATATTGGAGGTTGATACATATTCAAGTTTCATTTTATTATCAAATACACATTTTCTAAAAAAATTATGTCATACACCAATATGTTTGGTACGTTTATGAAACAGTGGATAACATCCCATTAATAGAATTTTGACTATCACTATACAAACATGCAGGTGTATTTTTATTGATTTCTATCATATCTGACAATAAACTCTTTAAGTAAATAGCCTCTTTGCAGGCTTTGGATAAAGCCATGTACTCCGCTTCTGTACTTGACAAAGCAATTGTTCTTTGTGTTCTGGATTCAAAAGAAATGACACATCCTGACATTATGAAGCAATACTCGTCCAAGAAACCATGTAAAGGATAATAATTTTTCTTATAAACTAAACCATAGCTTTTAGTTTTCTGTGGATATTTTAACAATCTTTTTAAATGTTTCCAATGAGTGTCATTATAACACTTATACTGACTATAACTTACAATAAAAGCAATATCTGGTCTTGTCAATACAGATAGGTACATGACTTCCTATCAACTGTTGATATGGACATTTAAAAATATCAACATTATTATTTAAATCTTTCTCCAACTTAGAATTAAATTCCATAGGGGTTTCTGAAGTATGACAATCTGACAAATTGAACTTATTTAAAATATGGTTTACAAAATGTTCTTGGTCAACAGTAATACAATCTTTTTGAGCATTTACTCTCATTCCTAGATACTGTTAAATCTGACCTAAATCTTTTATCTTAAATTTATTGACAAGTTCATTTGTCAATAAATTAAAGATAAAAGATTTAGGTTATAAATTTTTGTTCATTTGTCTTTTTGGAAAGCGTTGCAGTGTCCATCATCAGGGCAGATCCCAAACGTTGGCTAAAGAAGGAGGTAGCGCAACACGGCATAATACCCCAAAAACAAATAACGAAAATACTCTATTGTTCTATAATAGAAAATAATTAAATTCGTAAAATTTAAAATGCTTGAGACGATTACATAATTTTTAAAAGTTGTTCGATCCGTTGTCAAAAATGTCAGTAAATGGTTTTTTTTATTATATTAAAGTTAGATAGTTTGAGAATGTAAAAAAATACTTGCAGAACTAAATAAGAACATTATTAAATTTACTTTTGATTAAGAGCATTTAACCAGCCTGCGGCCGAGAATCCACATTTCGTCGAAAGTTGTTCTTGCGATACTGCAGGGCGGTTACAATGAGAAAGATTAATTGTTCTCCGTACCAGCTTTTTAAAATTATAACTCAATATCGATTTTATTTCATTCCAAATTTGCTTTAAGTTATACCTACATCCAAAAATGCTGAAAGATGTGATGACAAAACTATTAAAATAATGTACTTTTTGTAATTATTTTTTGATTATAAGTATTTATCATTTTTCAATAACGTCTAAGTTAAATAAGAATGTAAGAAAAATCTGAAATATATTAGTTTGTAAGTGCGCAAATAAATACACAAACGGACCAATTTTCGTCAAGAAACACATGTACGTATATATTTTTTTATGATTTTATTTAAACTAAAATTAAAATTCTAAAACATGCGATACCCAGATTATAGATTACATATCCAGATTATACTATACCCAGATATAGTATTGATTTATTTTACTGCATGATTATATGATTTGAGATGGGTGTGGCATAATACAAAATCTTTTTTGAAAATTTAACAAATCTGCCAACGACCTATGTATATTACTTTATTATACTAAAAATAAACATTTTTCTCAAAATTTAAAACATGCGATCTCCAGATAAAAGAACATTCTTTCGAAATCCATGTATAATTTTTTTGTAGAAAAGAGTCAATACGTCTAAAATCTGATTTGAAAATGACATATTTCCAGTTTTCTCGGGTAATACCATCATAAGTACTTTTAAAATTAAACGGTTTTATGTTGATTATATTGTCGTAGCAAACCAGCAAGTGAAATAAATTACTTTCAATTTGTAATTTGATTTGTGTAAATAACAGTCCGTAGGTACATACTAACGCAAATTAAAGAAAATCTTATCGTAAATCCAATAAAAACTTAATTCATACGTTTATAATGAGATTAATGAGTACGTGTTTTGCATTTTATTTGATGCTTAGTAATTCGATATTCTGGTAATAAATACTTATTAATTAGCTGTTAATGCTGAAACGTTTATGAAAATAGCATTTAACGTTTTGGTTTTACCAGTGGCGCAGCGTGGGTTTCGGCCGCCCGGGGCGGAGGAAAATTTTGCCCCCCCTCCCTATCTTCTACAGGTGCGTCTTTCGCAGATTTTAAAGCGCTGACCGGGGGGGGGGGTAAGTATCCTATTTTATATGCTGATTTTTATAATCCCATATGCCGAGTACTCTTCCCATAAAATCATGCTTCAACTCTACTACAAATTTATATATAACTGCTCTCAGAAATCGAGAATGGTATGCCTGTAATAGAATTTCGCATCTTCATCACCCATACGTATGGAATGCAAAGCTACACTCGGTACACGATGAATCGGCAATTTATTGTTATTATAACACTAAATCGCATTTTGCAGGTGAATACACAACTGAAATTCATTCGTTATTACATAATGAACACAATTCTGGTTTTAACTAAGAGTGAATCTGTTTGCGAGTTATCAGCTTTAATTAGTATTACTCTCATAATATGCGTACGGTTTTCCTACGAATTGCAAAATTTACAGCTGAAAAAAATATAATTATTGATATTTTTTATATATAATAAAAACAGAGTTGAATTCGTGAACGAAAGTATCGTTAAACATTTTCAAATAATGATTTGAAATGGTTTAAATTTTTCCAAGATAATATTATTATGTATTGTGAAAATTTTCCGCCCCCCTTAAAAGTGCCGCCAAATCACCAAACGTAGCGAACCACTTGGGGTGACCTATGGCAGAGGTGGTACCCATTCCTGCCTCCCAAATTAATCAATGTGTACCTAACATATTATAGGAATTTCTTCTTCTAACACAGCAAACTTATTTTGTGGCACCATTTCGATTAAAATTAAGAAAATACTTTGTTTTTACCACTTTTATTGTTTACCAAACCAACATGTTTCGTGAAAGTGAGAAGTGAGCGTTGCTCACGAAACATGTTGGTTTTGTAAACAATAAAAGTGGTAAAAACAAAGTATTTTCTTAATTTTAATTATAGGAATTTGTTAATTTTATATTTTAAACAATTAACAAACTCCTGTAATAGGTAGATACCTACTGTTATGGGTTGCCCATATTATCGAGAGCATACTTCAAGGTTGAGTCGACTACAGCTCTTGTTCACACATGTCGTTCGTGACCATAAAATCAGACCATATACAACGAACCAATGGGGAACCACATGACTTTATATGGTAATGAAGCCGTTCCTTCCCCCACCGCTCGACAGGAACGGGTGAGCCGGGAAAAAACCAACAAGAGTTTAGTTACGTGCGGAGAGCGGTCGAGCTCTCTAAAAGTTTATACGCAAGTGCCGTATAGTTCCACCCTTCGCTTACCAGCGACCACGAGTTACGGTTGCTTTCTTGGTGGGCTTCCCCTTGCCCCGAGCACGCAGCGCCGAGGATGCCTTCCGCGCTGTGAGCTTCCCTTGCCCGAGCACCCATACGGACCACGAGTTACGGTTGCCTTCTGCCCTGTGAGCTCCCCTTGCCCCGAGCACCCAGCGGACCACGCCGAAGATGCCTTCCGCCCTGTGAGCTTCCCTTGACCGAGCACTTATGCGGACCACGCCGAGGATGCCTTCCGCCCTGTGAGCTTCCCTTTGCACGAGCCCCTATGCGGACCACGCCGAAGATGCCTTCCGCCCTGTGAGCTTCCCTTGCCCGAGCCCCCATGCGGACCACGCCGAAGATGCCTTCCGTTCTGTGAGCTTCCCTTGCCCGAGCACCCATGCCGACCACGCCGAAGATGCCTTCCGCTCTGTGAGCTTCCCTTGCCCGAGCACCCATGCCGACCACGCCGAAGATGCCTTCCGCGCTGTGAGCTTCCTAGCTCCAGGCCATGTTGCTGGGAAGCCGCCCCACGCCGTCCTGCCACACCTTTCATCATCACGTGAGGTCACCTAAATACCTAGTGCCCGTCTGAGCCTAGAATCATTAGTCGTTACAATTGCTTGCCATACCCTTTCCTCTGGTCAGGCCTTAAACTGAGCATTACTTTAGTGTTTCTTGATTACCCCTTGTATTGTTGGAATAAACCTAATTGTCATAATCCATGTTTCATTGGAGTGCACCTAATAAAATCCATTAAAAACATTTTCCCACTAACAATACTCAGATCCATATATTTTGCACTTTTTCAATCCATTGCGACATATGGAATACTGGCTTGGGGAAGTGGTGCAAATGTAGCAATTGACCCAATTCAAAAGATACAAAAGGCGATAATTAAACTAATTCTGCAAGTGCCTTTCTACACAGATTCAACCGAAATATACAAAACATTAGAAGTCATGTCAATAAAACAACTTTATGCCAAACCTGCTCTGCTATACTTCCTCCAAAACAAACTCCATATTCCAATTCAACCCAAAATAATAATAAAAACCAGGTCATTAACAAATATAACCCTGAACATACCAATAACGCACACCACACACGGAAAAAGACATTTTAAGTATTATGCAACCAAACTTTTTAATTATATGCCCATTACTCTGAAACAACAACTAATTGC
The DNA here is from genome assembly GCA_929108145.2 of Limnephilus rhombicus. NCBI lineage: Eukaryota > Metazoa > Arthropoda > Insecta > Trichoptera > Limnephilidae > Limnephilus > Limnephilus rhombicus. The sequence goes on from OV815292.1 coordinate 23,492,544, forward strand.
AAATACATCTACAAACATCCACAAAAAACATATCACAGCCTGGATCAAAAATCAAGATATTCACTTTATTCAAAATACTTTAATCCCTAACCAAACATAACCAAACTATAACAAGTGTAAAATAAATAAACATGTCTATCAAGAATTTACCAACTATTCATATGTACATATTATATACATATATACCTTATATATATATTTTTTTTTTCTTCTAAGTAATCTATGTACAATTACCATTAAAATGTAAAAAAAAAGAAAAAAAACTAACTTTCTACTACAACACATAAATACCTGTACCTGTCACACTTAATCATAAACACGTAAACACCTCAGCACAGGTTCTCCTAGTGAGGTGTTCACGAAACATACAATATTACCAACCAACAGTTTCACCTTCTCAAACCTACCTTACACACAACATAATGAAATGTAATATTAATATGTAAAAATGTTTTCAAAATATATTACATATGTAAAAATGTTAACAATAAGGTGTAAACTGTAATATATAGATATAAATAAATAAGTATATAGTCGATGAGAGTGGCCCTACCTATCCCCCAGAGAAAGAGTCACCATTAACCGTCGGTGCGAGTTGGAACGTTGCCCGACCCAACTGATAATATAACAATACCTACCCGTAATCATGTTCGATGCATGTTGTTATTACGTATTTCAATTTGGGAGGCGGGTATGGGTACCGCCACCCCGGCAAACAATTAATTGGATAACCAAGACACCTGCCATAGGTGACCCCAGGCGGTTTTCTGCTTTTTGTGAATAAGCATCAGAGTCCGGGTTCATGGAGTGATATTTGTCTAGGTTCTGGCGGCGGATCATTTGCCCACCTACTGCGTGGGGGGCCAGATAGAATGGTCGAGGGAAATATTTTGATCTTTCAAGCCGTGATACCGGCTCCCAAATTCCTGCGTAACTATCACACATTTTTTACCATCATTCCTTTTTCAAAACTTCCTTTCCTTCCTTTTCCTAAAAATACCCTCCACACAGCATCCTCAAAGATGACATAGGCCCTAAGGGAGATTTTTTCTCCTGTCATAAATCTCAACCAATTAAGGACCAAAGAGCCTTGAAAAATGAGGATATAATCAAAGCGGCCAATGAGAGCAGACCGAGCGTCATTTCCGTTTTATATGTCAACCAATGGGAGCCTTGTTAGAAGTTTGATGCTTTGCAGGTGCTGTTATGCGTCATTTCCGTTTCATCCGAATTCAAAATCACATCGGGGTTATAGAAGTTTCACTTCAAAAAATGTACCTATAGGCACACAATTAAAAATATAAAAACACGAAATTATTTATTTATTTACGCCCATTTAGGCTTTTACATACATATATACACTTAACAATATTAACGAAATTATACTAGTAAATAGTGCAGGAAATGACTGTTTACAACACTTGCACATAAACAAATATACAGCAAAAATACTATTGAATTTGATCCACATAGTACGCAGGCATAAAATATAAAAACAAAAAAAAATACAAAAATAGCTTCTCTCCTTCAGCCGACAAAACACCACCAATATGCTAGTCAATTCAAACAGTTTCATCAACACATTCCCCTATTTGATGAAAAAAACTTCAATAAGGTATGCTTATATATTTAAATTGATGTATTAAATATATCAACAACATCGGAGTATTTGTTTCCAAGCTGTTGAATCCGTCGCATAGGAGTATAATATTGGCATGTTGACTTAGAATTGCTACAATAATATGGTAGGTACTGTCTTGTGACTGACCTGCCTGGAGTATGAAAGGAGATTACATATAATAAATCAGGGGTGTCAAACATTGAATTAATGATTTTATACAAACAGGTTAAATCGAAAATGATTCTACGATCAGATAATTTTATTAAATTTAATGAACGAAGTAGGTTATCGTAATTTAGGCATTCACTAGGAATGCCCATTTTAAAATTTACATATCTTAAAAAAATATTTTGGATTCTTTCAATTGCATGTGAATGAACTTCATAATTTGGGGACCAGACCGTGGAATTATATTCTTCATGACTCCTTACTAGTGAAATATATAAAGTTTTTACAGTATTGACATTATTAAAATCACTAGATACCCTTAAAATAAATCCCAACATTTTCAAAGCTTTATTGGATATTATTTCTAATATCATAAAAACAGGTATTATGCATAATAAACTAATTAAAGAAGTTTTGTGAAAATAATTAAATTATTATTCTTGAAGAATTCCTCCTAAAATGATATTAATATAATTTACAATGGTTTTTAACCAAGATATAATATAATTAATCCCACTGTTCTTGTCTCCTTCTTTTCTTTATTTATTTCATCTTTTTTATGTGTTCAACTACTCCCAACGGTTCTGAGCCAGTGAGATTATGGCATCCCCTATTGGGGTATGTTGTGAGGCTGAAGGAAGTAGGGGGAGAAAGGATATAGGAAAGAGAAAGGTTTTGAAGTAACTGGCTATTCAGATATGATCACCAAACGGGCTGGCGTAGTCCAGTGATAAGGCTCTTGACTCGCATTCCGAAGGTCGTGGGATCGAATCCCGGCGTGGCAAATAAATTTTATTTGATTAATTTGTGTTATTTCACAATTTATTCATTAAAAATAATATACAGTATATTTGCGGCACGTTCCAGAGTGGAAGATACTCTCAGTATCGCTCTGGTGTAAGACCACAATTCAGAATTGAAACGTTGTTTTGTTATGATAAAATATTTGTTAATATAACTCGCAGTTTATTTTATCATAGATTTAGGCAAGCAGGTACCTAATTTCAAGAGGTGATTGAATAAGATTAAAAAAAAAAGAATAAACATCAATGTAAATCTATTTTTGAATATTGGAAGCTAAATTATTCAATTATTTTTTGAATAAGGTATTCAGTACTTGAAAATTTGCTTGAAATTGCACTCATCGTGGACTTTATACTGAAGTCGAACGAGATTTTTAATTTTACGAGTTATTTTGTGTATTAATTTAAAAGAAAAATGATTGCTTGATTAATCGAATTGGTTCATTATCAAAAGGCCGCGACCAGTATCATTCGTAGCGCCGATAAAGTTTTTATTACACATTATTATGGAGACCGAAATAACCGCAATCTATTTACAAAGGATTTAATTAGCCTTTATTTACCGAGTAACAAGGCAATACAATAAAATATGGAAGATTATTTTCTTACAAGGAGACTAGTCTGACTAAAAGATGATGGAAAGATAGCCTCGCCTGGATATGCAATTATTCCATGGTTGGAGCGAATTATTAAACCAAAACTGTTTTCAGCCGTCTTCTGTTTAAGGAAATTTGACAGATTCTACATCATGAGAAAACCAGAGGCCCGGGATTGATTTTAGATAGATAGATAATTGAATTTTTGGTCGATCCAGGGGGGTGAGTTTATAAACTTTAATTATGTTTTAATGTTCCAATAATGTTAAAAATATGTACAAATAAATCTATTATTATTATTCCTTATCAATATTGTCTATCATTTTAAATTCTTCTATTTAAACCTTAAAGTTTGAATTCCCAAGGCCCTGTGAGAGGATTATTGCTTTCCCACCTGCTAGCCTGGTTAATCAACCAGTGGCGCCCCTTTAAAAATTAAGCTAGCAGATTTTATTTCCCTTTAACAACATACCTTTATTACATTTTATTACACCTGTGATACGTTATTTATGTGTTAACTTCCTTATGTATTAAGATCACGTTTTATTTGGTAACAATTTGGCCGCCTTCAACGTGTTGTAATTATAATATGTATATTTTGTTTTGTATCGAAAATATGTCTGTTTATTTATAACGTGTCATTTAGATTTTTTTTTTCATGACCATTTGTTTTTGCAACATTCATTTGTTTTTTTTTCATGGTTCTTTAAACAATAAACAATCGAATGTTATTGTTTATTGTTTGAATTTCGGTATAACTATTTTCATTTCGCTACGTCATTTCCAAAATAATTTATGGATTTAAAATATATTCTTTTTTGTATGTATTATTACGGCTGAGATTTTCAAACGAATTGCAATAAGGAACTCCAGTGAAAAATATTATGGCTTTAAAAAAATATGTTAATATAGACCAAGAAACGCTGATTCTGAATATATAAGTTTTATTTCATAATATTAAACGCAGAGTTTTTAAAAAATTATTAAAAAGTGCATTTTTAAACCTCTCCTCAAAATACAGCGTCAAGTTGGCATTACTGAAATGGTTAACGATGACGTCACTGTTAACCTGTCACCTGGTAATAGCGTCCGTGTTGAACGTTGTATTGACATTTGAAAATTGACATGTATGCAATTCAACATTTCGTGTTTTTGGTTTATTTTCATACTGTTTATAGAGATTTAGATAAATAATAGTTATTGTGTTTATTGAAACATAATTTAGGCCCTCGACAATTTACGAAAAGGGCTATATTTGCGGTCAATCTGCAATAAATTTTGCCTATTTGAGGTTAAAGTCGTGTCATATTTGACATTGTATTTTCAAATTGTTTTTAGTATAGGGCTTTTTATACAAGTTACTACACAATCGTCATGATCAGTGTATTATAAATACCAGTGTTTATGTATGTGTTATACATAAAACAATTTACAAAATCACGCCTGAACACAAAATTGAAGAACGATGTCACTTTTATTTGCAATGAAAAAGATGATTTATTATTTTTATATTGCACTTTGTTAAAATACAATAACAGTAGCGGTGAAATGTGGACATTTTACCAATGTTTTTCTATATGAAAAGCAGTTAATCTTAAATAAAAATCGCCTCAATTTCTCACACAAAAGTCATTGCGACATCCTATATTCATTTTATTCCGCAATTTTCTTAAATTCAAAATCAGGGATGCTCTGCCCAAAAAAATTATTTCCCTAGATTTCGAAGTGAAATTTCCCTAGAATTTCACATTTACGCAATTACCTAAGTAGCCACCTGATTGTGTAACACTAATCCTGTTATATGTTAATTAATATGATTAATTTATTGGAAAGATATCGGAACTTGGTAAATATACTTATAATACTGTGCTTTTCCAAATAAAACACTTTTTGCTACGTGAAGTAATAATTTATAGGTACGAATACACTCACCACTGAATTAGAAACTGAATTCCAAATAAAAAAAAACACTTTGCAAAATAAAAATACACCGCAATCACCGAAAAAATAGAACTTAAAACATTTTTTTTTTTTTTTCAGTGGTCCCATTTAAATTTTTAGATACATATAATATCATTTTGAGTTGTCAGTGTTAAAAATAACATTGCATGGTAAGTACAACAATAATTAAGATTCATGGGAATTCCAAAAAATATATATTTATATATATAAATAATACCAGTAATATTGTCATATGTAATAAAAAATTTGCTAGAGTTCGAAATTTCCCTAGATTTTGTCCTGATTTCCTTTATCCCTAAAAAATATTTTTCTCCCCTAGATCTAGGGAAATTTTCCTCGACATAACATCACTGATTCAAAATGACAACTTAAAAAGTAAAAAAACTATTGGTGGGTGAAGACCACCATAGATACGGTGCGTTTCTGGGAGTCTTTAAAAATTAAAACTTTGACAATTATTTTAACTATTAAAACTAACTATAAAAATAAAAATAAAAATGCAGTTATTTAAGTTTGAAGGTCTTTATTAATAAAAAAAAATAAAAAAATTGGACTGGAGTTCTCTGTTGGAACAAATTTAATTTTCCGTTTTTTTTATTATAGAATTAATGTATTTACATCTACGAATTTTATAATTTTAATAAATACATTTCGGTTTCTACGTGATACAAATAGATTTTTTTTCTGAATTTAAATATTTTTTTTTTTCAAAATGTCGACTTCAATCGGGAATGTAAATGATAAAACAAAAGAAGATCTATTTTAGCGTCTTATTCAACGACTGCATCGTAAACAAGAATCAATTTTTCCTTTTATAATATTTTAACAAATAAGGTTTTTTTTTCGAAATGCAGATTTTATCATTATTTAAACGTCATTTACAATCTAATAGTAAAGATTTTATTCAAAAAATATATCTGTAAAAGAATACAAATAACTTGAATGGAGCCACTCGATTTGTTCGTATTTCATGCGCATGGAATGCAGATATTTCAGAGTTGCCTTTTCTTGTTAGACAGTTTCTTTCTATTTCGTTTTTTTTGAGGTGGTGGGCCCATTGTCACAAGATTCGAGATAGAATGAAATAGTCGATTGTATTAGTATGTAACGTCATCGATTGTATACCAATATACATAATTATAAATACAATTAAAATCTTCTTATTGCCAATTGTGACATTTTCTTATATTTTATTTACAAAAACGGGCATAATTTTTAATAACAATTCTAAAAATTGTTTTGAATTAAGTACAATCAAGTAATTGTCAACGGTGACACAAGGAAAAATGTGATATTTATTATCATTCTTTTTATAAATAAAGGACAATATTCACGAAATATGATAAGACTTGGAGAAATAATCGGACAATGACGCAACGTCATTATTATCATTGGAGGGGAGTTAGCAGAGGTATATTCAGTCTAAACAACTGGGTCCTGGTGTTCAACTTACCATTCCTAATGGTCCAAATAAGTTCCAAAGGTAAGGGTGGGCTTGTACCCCATCCGCAACGTATCGATCCGGCGTCGATAACGTTTACCTTACATGACAGACAGAGGGCGAGAGATGCTTGCTGTCTGCTCATCAAACCCTGAGCTGCTGACTCAGGTACGGAACACAGTATGTTACATCGTCAGTCGGAAGGCAGTGGATCCATTGCCTGTAGACGGATAATACCTATAGGAGGAGGAAAGATTGCCGTCCACTGGTCCATGTGCTTACTCGCAGTAATACGTGGTGTGAAACTTGTTTGAGTGTTTCGAGTTGTTCTGGCAGTTTTTATGAGCAATTCTGACTCAAAATTCTACAAGTAATTCAAAAACTCTATTTGAAATCGAGTTCATTATTATTTATAATTTATGTTTAGACAAGATTTTTATGCATAGCACAAAGGGTAACAATTATTACAAGCAATAATTGTCAGCCTGAAACACTCATTTTACATTGAAAAATCTTCCGAGAAAAGATACTTGCCGCCAACGGGACATGAACATGTCCCGTTGGCGGCAAGTATCTTTTCTCGGAAGATTTTTCAATGTAAAATGAGTGTTTCAGGCTGACAATTATTGCTTGTAATAATTGAAATCGAGTTGTTTGTTTTTTTTTCACACGGTACTATTGGAAGTGATTTCCGGGAAATCACATCATTATTATTCTCAAATATATCAAGTCTCAATTAATACTTGCACGTCTTTATATTGTCTTACGTTATGCTCTACGTCAGAGCCAATAAAATTCAAGCCCATACAATCAGTAATAAATATTGTACACTCGACGTGTAATTTTTTTTGGTGTCATAATCATGGAGAATCTATCCATTGACTTTAAAACATGTGAGTTCTGTAAAGCCGAGCTTATATACCTAAGTTATATGATGGTTTCCAAGGGTTTGGCCAAAAATCCGAAGAGATTTATTTAAATTTCGATACGTTTCAATCAGGTCTGATCAACCGGGTTGATACATAATTAATATAATTTGAATGCGGAATTAAATTTAATTTTCCTTGAGAAGGAAAATTATTATTTTTTCAACTCTAATTTTAGACTTGAGTCCAAATAATTTTAAAACATAATTATGAAATAAAGAACATTAATTCTGAAACAAATAATTATGTAAATATTGTTTAAAATAACATTTTATGACACAGGTACAACTCTGGTACTTCACTTGAGTTTAACCATTAGCGTATATTATTACGGAGTTAATAATAATATAACTTATTAATTGACATGTTATGAATGAACAGACACACCAAACTATTAATCACGTTGTTTTTTGTATGTATATGTGTATATTTTAGTTTTGTAACTTAGAATTTAAAGAAAAGATATACCACCAAGTATACATGTATACTTCATTTATTTTTTTTAATTCTAAGTAAACGGTTTATAATGAACTGTGTACTTTTACAATTAATTCTACAATTTTTGTTATTTAATTAACTGGATTACTCATAGATCCAAAGATTCGTACCTCTTTGCACCTTGAGTTGCCTTGATAGTTGAAAAATATAAAACTTACACAAAAATGTTTTTACATTTAATTTCTTTTCATGTCGTATTTGTTTTAAAGTAAATTGTTTGAAACAAACAAATTTCAGTTTCCCAAGGGAAAACAAACACTTTGTATGCAAAAGTTTATATATTAAATAAACTATTCTCTTCAATTAGTAGAAATGTATTGCATACTCGAATGCATAGGAGATATGCTCTATTATAAACTAATTTAACAACATCTATATCTATATTTATATCTCTATATATGTTTTATATATATATATATATATATATATATATATATTGTTTGAAACAAACAAATTTCAGTTTCCCAAGGGAAAACAAACACTTTGTATGCAAAAGTTTATATATATATATATATACACTTTGAGATAACCCCACAGGAAAAAGTCCATAGGGGTTAGGTCAGGACCACGAGGTCATGTCACCTCTCCTGGAGATCAATTTGCCAGGGAAAATTACATGAACTCATGGCAGAGACGTATTGGACGTGTGTAATGTTGCTCCGTCTTGCTGGAACCATGTTCTTTGGTTATAGCCAGTAAGTTTGTAGGGGTGCAGCATTAGGTCTTTGTGCAAAATGCTGTGTAACAATGATCTATGCACATTTAAAGCACTTGAGCGCTTCTGAATCGAAAAGTTTGAGTCGTCACGAAAAGACTGATAAACACTTTCTACGTTTTCTACCGTTCTCGATGACCTTGATCGCCCGAATTTTGGTTTTGCCAGCGTTTTACCGATCTCTTCAAATTTTTGACCCATTTTCGAATGAGAGAAATGCTTGGCGCATCATTGAATTGACAAAAACCTCAAATATTGCAGAATCTTCCACGCACTACAGTCGCCGAATCACCATTTTTGTAAAACTCACGCACGCACAATGCGCGGTCGCTCCCGAGAAATGCTTCTTAGCGACTAAATTCCCAAAAGCCAGACTACTGATTGACATACCCCCCGCGCCCCTCGGAAAAGTTGCGTTCGCACAGAAAGCAAAACAAATATCAACTTTCTTTTGGGACACCCTGTATTGCATTGTCAAAACACCAAATTTAATAAGTTTTATCTAGTTTATTGAGGCCGTATTCCATACTTTCAGCGAGCATGTCTTCACACGTGGAATCAACGATTTCGATAACTTCTTGCTTTTCTATATTGAACCTACTTTCTTTTACTTACCATTTCAGGCTTACATTATTATTATATTTTTAATCATCGTAATAGTAATTTGCTAATTTGCCCAAAAATTTATTACATACATTGGTTGGTTCTTACGAATACTGCAACTATATTTATCGTGTTATACTTTAATAATTTTATCAATTGTAAAATTTTCATGTAAAAGCCCGAAAAGGTGAAAAAATAATTATAATTTATTTTTAATGGACGTTTTATTTCGAAAATGCATGTATTTAATAAATGTTAATTACATATTGATATTTTCATTATATATTGCACTGTCAAAACACCAAATTTAATATTCCCATTGAATTTAGTGCCATTTAATAATAGTCATATTCGTCAGATTCGTCACTATCAGCGAGCATTTTTTCACACGTGGAATCAACGATTTTAATTACTTCTGAAATCAAACAAATAATAATTAAAAATATATATTAGAACAACTGTCTATTTATACCTTTTGAAGGTTATTCCCATCAATGAAGATGAAGATACCACTAATAAACTAAACAAAAATACGAAAGAGTTTTTTTTTCACATTACCGTTTTTTTTTAATGTGAATATCGTAAGGCTGGGCGTATATGCACGTTTTCCGTATTCGATTTCCGAATTCGTTTTCCGTATTTGGACATCCGAATGCATGGAATCAGTAGAAAATACATTAACTGATGCACGTGTTCGCTTTTTTTTCCGAACGGAACAAATTCCGTACATACGTTTCGAATGCAAGCCGGCGCGTTCGGAGAAACCTAGTGGAAAAAACCTAATGACGTCATGCGGAACGAAGCGCTTGCGTACATTTTGTTTGTGCCGGCGCACACGTTCGGAAATTTCTATTCAGTATCGCACCCGCACCGCGTGCATCGGACGCATTCTTTGTATTTGTTACGCATAGAATCGCAACACGATAATGTGTGACGCAGAAACTTTAATTATTAATTCATTATTTTTCATCATTCTATTATTTTTTTCTTCTTCATTTTTAACAGAAATGCAATTGCTAATAAATCGTCGTCGTGCGTTCACCACGCTATCACTATCTGTACTGACGTATATACATTCAGAATGAAGAAAAACGAACGTTTGCGCTAGTCTCACGGAATTCCAAATCGAAATTCCGCATTAGGAAATCGAATAGGGAAAACGTGCATTTGCGCCCAGCCTTAGAGGGAATTCTTTTTGCTCAAGGCCTCCTGTGTGGAGCTAATGTAATGGAGGGTGACCCGATAGTTGATCCGCCGACAGCTGGCTCCCCGAAATGATATTTATTATTTTTTTTAAATAAAATTATTATTTTTTTTGCGTTATTAAACAATTTCAAAAATAAAATCAACTTCAAAAATACCCTTAATAATAAGTTGGTATGAATATCAAACGGATTTATATACAGTGTCGATTTTTTGTACTTGTGCACTGGTATATATAGTATATAGATAAGCAGATTTTTCCGTGAAGTATTTGAAAGAAAATATATTTTATGCTTTGTTATTCGGCGGTACATCCTCTCTGCACATCCTTTCGGGGTCACTTTATTTATATTTTGTGTAACTAGCAGTCGCCGATTTATACTTTTCAAAAGGTTATGCCACTTTATTTGCGCCGCCCCATCCTTCTTCTTAAAAGTTGCCACCCATCATAACTTGTGGGCTTAACGACGCCCCCTGAAATCTGTCGCCCCTAGGCCGCGGTCTAAACAGACTATTGACAAGTCTACGACTTGTAATTAGGTATACCGTATTTTCCCTGAACCGAATGCATGTTGTATGTATGTAAGTGTGTTTAAGATTGTCGGCGGATCAACTATCATGGAACCGTAATAGACTCCGCTTCAGACTTACTAAACGAGTTGTCACAATTGTAAACAGACACATGACAGGTGTTGTGGAAGTCCTTGAAGGATCCGTTGGAGAAGATTCCACAGACCGGTACGTAGTTGGGAGGGCAAGCGATGACCACATCGCAGGGAATCTTGTAGATACGTGATCTGGAAGACTCGTCTTTGAAGAAGAAAATATCATCTCCTCGACCAGGCGAAATCAACGCCAGAAACACTGTCCAAATGGAAAAGACAAAAAAAAAACATACATTAAGATGATGCTTAAAAGAATTCACAATGCGCTCTAGTTTAATTATCTTAAGAAAAAATGGTGTTCAGAAGTTGCGCTATAAAATATTAAGATGAATGAAATGTTTGCGTCTGTACAAAAGCAACGTGAATATAAGTATCTAGTTTTGTTCATAAACAAACTCAAATCTTTCAAGAAACACAGTCACAGTCGGCGGCATGTAACTGCTCCCGTCTGGAGCCAGTGAGACTATGGAAACCCCAATTGGGGTATGTTGTGAAGGTAGTGGGAAGAGGAAGGAGATAGGGAAGAGGAAGCTGGGGAAGTACCTGGCTATTCAGATCTGGTCACCAAACACGGCTAAAGCCATTTCAAGAAAATTTACAATTCTGAATGGTGATCCTACGATACTGAGAGTAATATACTATTTATTATTTTTAGTGAATACAAATTAATAACACAAATTAATCAAATAAAATTTATTTGCCACGTCGGGATTCGATCCCCCGACCTACGGATTGCGAGTCAAGGACCTTACCGCTGGACAACGCCGGCCGTCATTGCTTTTTATTGGCTGATCTTCATGTATGAGGCCCTAATCACGATCCGATTTGCAGAAATGTTTGCAGGACAGCGTGTTGAACCACAAACTAAATCATTTTAAGGCAATACATACTAAAACATCTTTTGGCCAAAGAAACTATTTCTATCAAGCTCCACTTATGTATTCTGGCAATATTACCAGATTAATATTGCCAGAATACATAAAATCTTCCAATTCATTATAGGCCAGTGCAATTAGCGATCCGCGATCGGAATTATTCTGATAGTCCCAATTTTTTATATGTTTTATATACTCATCTCCTGATGTAAAATCTGAGTTATCCACCTTGGGTCACTTGAGATTTTGCCGCCATTTTGAAAAAACCAGTCGAAATCGCACCAAAATCTAGTTTTTCTCAAATATCTCGGTTCCAATAAAAATTTCGCATAAATTAGCTTTACAAGTTTAGTAAAACATAAAATTACCTACAATTTAAAAAAACCTTCTATCTTTAATAAATATCGAGATACGCAGTCGTAAAAACGGGTATAGGTTTGTAAAAACAGGTAAATTGCCCGACATGGTTTGGTTTTTTGTGCGTATCTCTTTTCCAGTACAATTTTGTGAAAAAATTACTGATACAAATTTTGTCGAGAATAAAATTTGATAAAAGACGTAGGTATATGTTTAATGTTTTTATCGCAATTAGGTATCCAGGTTCTAATACAAAATTTTCACAAAAATTAGGTCAAAAACTGAATCAGAAGAATAGTGTTGGCATAACTTGATTATTATTTTTTTAAACAATTACTGCTGAAATAATATGTAACGTACATACTAGCAACATTAACCATTAATGTAACCAAATCAAGTAAATAATTTATAAGTAAGGTACATAGATGTGGTAAAAAAATACTTTAAATTAACGAGAGTGGGGGGTTACCCCAGGGTTGAATCAGGAACGTCGGAGAAACATGTCGAGATGATGCCAACACGAATTAAGAGGGGTGATAAAGACGTCCAAACTTACTTGATTGGTTTACTTGTCATGAACCATTTCCACAAACAAACGTGATTATGTCTATAAGTAGTGGCACGGTCGGAGATAACAAGGTAACTTGTCACATGGCTGAAAAGTTGGGGAAATTTGCTCTGTCTAAAGCTATCAACCAGAACTTTGAAAACCTAGACTTAAAACGCAAGGATGCGATAGTTTCTCTTGCGGCGGTGACTAGCAGAATACAAAATCAGGGTGTGACTGTGACAATAGATCCATTAATGCTATTCCGTCGTATTTATATTGCCAAAAAGTGTGAAATTGAACGTAAAGAATATTTCCAATATGAACTATCGTCCCATTGTCTCTTTTCTCAAAGGAAGGCATGGGCCAAGGCAACCTAGTCCATATTTTAATCATTGTTCAACTCTCTACCAAATAACACAGACCTGGAAATCAGTAAAATGCACGTAGTTGATGGAGGATATTTACTGCACAATGTTGTATGGGGTCGTACTCAACCATTTTCAATCATTTTTCAGCAATATGTCAGGTATGCACAAAATCATTATGGAGACAATGCAGTAGTGGTATTCGATGGATACCCGGATTCGGTTGAAAAGAAAAGCACTAAGGAAAAGTTTCTGGAAAATGAGAAGAACAAGTCTCGTTTTATTTCCCTACTCAGAGCCTCATTTGAACGATCGCAAATAACGACAGTTCAAGCTGAAGAGGATGCTGATGTTAATAATAATAACCACAGCAAAGTCGTTATCATCTCAACATGATGCAATCATAAACATTGGTCAGGATATTGACCTGTTGCTCTCTGCTCTCTCACCTCCAAACATATATTACCAAAAGTTATTAGAAAAAATTTCTGATTGTTTAACTCTACAAAGGAACTTAAATAAACTGTATGAATGGTTCATCGTAAACAAATTATATCTTAACATCAACAAATGCCCAATGGGCGTTTAAATAAATAAATAAATAAATAAATAAATAAATAAAAAAAAAAAAAAAAAAAAAAAAAAAAAAAAAAAAAAAAAAAAAATGCCAAAGATCAGTTTCCATAGATCTAAAACCCCTTTATTATTCGACTACACAAATAACAATGCCACTCTAAAAAGATTCTTTGAATTCAACGACCTTGGCGTTATCTTTGACTCCAAATTATGCCTCTTGAATCACATTATTAGCATTACCAGTATGGGATTACAAATGCTTGGATTTATTCTCAGAATCGCTGAAGACTTTAATAAAATAAAAACCATAAAAAAACCATACACTTCTTTGGTTAGAAGTCAGGTTGAATACAATTTAAGCATTTAGTGTCCTCATTTTAACTCTCATTATCAAACTTAACTTATCTAAATTATTTGAAAGGCGAAAAATATTTGATCTCCTCTTATTACATAAAATTGTTCATTCAAGGTTGGACTGCCCTGACGCTATAAACTTGTTATCCTTATATATACCTCCAAAATATACTAGGCGGAATATTTTATTTTACAACAATAACTTCGCTATGAATTCTGTGAGAGAAAGAATACATATGTAGGTTGAGCAATGAACAAACTTATAATCGCTGACATATTTAATTTGAACTTCGATACATTTAAAGCCAAATTAGTCCACCATTTTTAGATGTAAATAATGAATGAGAAATAATGTTTTTTTATTTATTTTTTATTGTTCGTATTCTAAATGCATACAACGTCATTAAGTAAAAATTAATGTGTTATGATTTTTTAATGTTTCGTTATTTGTAGGTATATGAATTGTACTTACGAGTTCTATAAAGCCATCCATCTGGAATTAGCATTTGATATATTCTTATATATTATATTGTTTATGCTTTATTTGTATATTTTGTAATCTTTTTATTTGTGTTATTATGTTGTTATAAATTAAATTTGTATTTAATATGTAAAAGCCCGATAGGGCGTCAATAAATAATTATGGTAATCAAAATAAAAAACGTAGTTACAAGAATTGTAAAAATAAACGAACATACCGCAAGTGAATATGAAATAGGTCTTCATTGTAGAGAAAGGTTTTCTCAATGAAAGAACTGATTATGTTTCATGGCTTAAATAAGGTTTCAACAAGTCCAATTGCTTTACAGGTGTCTTCAACTTTACAATAAACATGACCTGCTTCTTTTCATAGGAGGAACTCAGTCCGCAGAGGAGATGGCGTGGACTTGGACATGTGTTCAGAAGTACAGGGGCGGTTCGTGGTCTATCTCAGAGGGAATTTAATCGAAGTTTTTGGGAGAAACACATCCCATAGATTGTGGAAAAGCCTAAATTGGTGTTTTTGAAGTAAAACTTCTTTACGCACGCTTGACTTGGGGAGTAAGCTGGTGAATGCGTGACGAGAGCGTTACGAAAAGCGAGGCGAACGGTAGTTGAAAGGGAAATACAAGTTAGTGAAGATAGAAAGAGAGTTACGTTTCGTATATTACTGTGGGGTCAAGAGAGAGAGGCGCGAGCACACATCTTATTTCTCTCTTTCTCTCATAGCAAGTCACGTTTCGTATATCTAAGACACAGTGCAGGTCTATTATCTGTATCACACTGTAGGAGCCAGAGAGAGCAGTGCGCGCGCATGTTTTCTTTCTCTCTTCCTATCATATAGATGGAGCTAAAGAAGTTTTATTTCAGTCGTGTGGTCTTAAGCACACTCGTTTTTTAATGTTGTGTTTTTCCCTAGATCTAAATAAATCTAAAGATTAGCGAACCTCCTACAAAATACATTTCGGCAATTCATTAAAACGCCTGTGGCTAAAGAATATTTTTTGAAGTGAAACTTCTTTAGCGCCGTTAGCGATTTGACATTCGGATGAAACGGAAAAGCGTCACAACTTAGTTCTGCACATAAACTCCGTTCTAATATAATGCGGTAAAAAGGTCTCAGCGGCCCGAGAGTCAGGCATCAAGCGAACGGAGGTTCAAATTCTACGAAATCCAAAAAAAAAACATTTTAATTTTTGTGAAATTAAGTTTCACTTTAAAAGAAAAGAAAGCGACATCGACTTTCTAGTTTCACTTCCACCGCGTATGAATTATGTACATACACTGATTTTTTTAATTTTATTTTATTTATTTGTTTATTTATTAATTTATAACAGGATATGTATGTTGCAGGCAAATTGTAAAATCTGAGGCACTTCAGAAGTAGCTAGGCGAATCATGATCTGCCTGATTTTACACATTTCAAAATTAAAAAATATATATATATATATTTTTTTTAACTTAACTGTGATTTTCATAATATTATCTAAACAAAAACCTAGCTAACAACCACTCTGTCAATTGCCATCTCAACACTGGCGTTTCACACCTAGTGAGGTGGGCAGTACGTCATTCCTGTAATCAAACGTATTATTAAAATAACAAAATAAAAAATAAAAAAGTTAAATGTTTCCACTGTTCAACTAGTAGAAATTCCATTTTTAGGACAGTCATATCGGAACAGACTTTGCCTGGTGACCAGTGAGACTATGCATCCCCTATTTTGGTATGTTACCGTGATGTAACACCATAATTCAAAATTGAAACGTTACTTGAAATGGCTTGAACCATGCTTGGTGACTATATCTGAATAGCCAGGAACATTTTCCCGTCTCACCCCCCCCCCCCTACCTTCAGCCTCACTACATACCAAAATTTGGGAGGTCATAGACTCACTGGCTCCAGACGGTTGGGACCAGTTGGGAATCCTGTATGGTATTCAGATAAAATAAGTTATATTTTAGCATTATATGCAAGTAGGAACCTTTAGCTGTTTTTTTGCTTTTTTGTGTGTCGTATTTTGTTTTCAGCCATACAGCGTCACCGCATGCCCCTTCAGGAGTCGGAATTATTGTTAGTAACAATATTTGTATAGCGGATTTTTACTCAAGACGCCGGCAGTATCGATATATTAACTATAGCAGGGGTTCCCAATCTTTTTCAGCCAGCGGCGCCCTTACATGTTTAGTATTTTGTCACGGCGCCCTACTTTAGTAAGCTATTTGGAATAGATACAGTGACTACATATATATATATATTACTGTCGAAAGAAATAGGTACCTACAATAATAGTAGTTGGGTAGATGGGCACAAAAATTAAAACATCTACAATATGAAATTGAGTTTTATTATATTTATAAGAACTCTGAATTGGACCAGAGAACAACAAAAAAGACTTAAAAAATCTTGCTCCACATTTATCTTTGAGCGATATTTGTTCTTGATTACAGCTACAGCTAAAAATCCACCTTCACATGAATATGATGTGGCAAACGGAATGAAAATTTTTAAATCTTTCGACGTTAAATTTGGATATTCATTTTGAATCGATACCCTGAACTCCACCAAATCGGAACTGGTGAATCTAGTTTTGAGCCTGTTGTCGCAAGAGAGTTCAATGAGACTCTCTTGCTCTTGTGTTGTGAATCCTGGCGGAGCTTGTGCACGGAAAGGATCTTGGATCCACGCAAATTATTCGACATTATCATCTACAAAGTACTTCCAAAACCATTCGTTGAGCTTCGAAGGGCCATAAGGTCTTGTAAGACAATCAGTTTATTAGATGCCGCATATTTATACAATTGCGGGAAGTTAGCTTGACTTAAGTAAATGAAAATTGCGAGAAAGCAGTCGCGGGCGGGTAAAGGCGTGTGAGGGGTAGGGTATCAACGTTTTCAAGCGCGTAGGTACTTTTCAGCGAGTGAGCGATTGTGACGAGTATGTGCCTTTGTTCTTTAAAAAAGCTCGAATATTTGTGGTTTCGGATAATGATAGAGGATCGACTCACGGCGCCCCTCTTTACTTTGTACAGCGCACCAGGGCGCCGCGGCGCACACTTTGGGAACCCCTGAACTATAGATTAGCCCTCCCATACTCAATTCCAATCCCAAAGTGACACCACCTACGAGAAATTTCATAATACAACTAACCATCGCATTCCGTTGCATCTCTTGCGTGACGTAGTTGTTTTACTAGGAAGAAATTTTTTGTCAAATGTTACTTTTCTCGATACGCCGCCTCGAATTCATACGTTATGTACATATTTTTTTAGATATTCATATAATTGATTAAATTGTTAATAATACAGTTCGTAAAAGCCCATACCTAAAATATTTCTAACTGCCTGAAATTTGTGTTTTAAAAATGATCTTCGCAAAGCTAGTAATTCCGTTACCGCGAACTTGCTGGAAAATAAATTAGCTCCACGCAGACCAACTACAGGTGCAAACCAATGCTTCTTGCGATCTTTTGACTGTGAGATTATAGACTTTCTTTTTGATAAATATTTTCGTAAACCAATATTTTTGGTTCCGGTGTCATTTTTAAGACCTTCACGCCCTGTCTAGATGTACTTGGTCGAAGGCCTGCAGTTATAAGTATATTAACTTTGGTTGTACGGCCGTATATCCTCTTCGCATACTTTCTTGATGAAATAATCTTTTAGGGGATCAACTCTTCGAGGGATCAATTGACGGAGGGATCGACTGTCTGGCGGGTCAACTGCCCGGCAGATCAATTATCCGGGGGATCAACTATCGGCGGGCCAACTGTCGGCGGCCAATTGTCGCCGAATAAATTGTCATGGAATGGTACTTACGAACCAGCGTATAGGTACAAAAATCGACTCTTAATAAATTCGTTCGACATCCATGCCAACTTATAATATATATTGGGTGGCCTACTGTTGGGGGTTAACACACAAAACCAATATAAAACACAATCACCCACAAACACACAACACGTATTAAAAATATCGTTTTTAACCTAATATAAAATTATTTATTCTTAATTTTACGTTAATTCTAAATCTCTAATTTTTAAGTTTAATTTATCTTAATTGTATGTTTTTTATTTGCTTTTTTTTTCCTTTTTTGCACCAATATTATATATGTATATATTTATATGTATTGTGTATAATTTTGTATATGAAATGGAGGCCTCAGCACGGGTAAACCACCCAGCGAGGCCAACATCATTGAATTATGTAAAAAATGTAAATAATATTGCATCAAATAAATAAATAAATAAACTGTGGGGTCACCCACAAACGAGAGTTTTGTGCCATAATAAAGGGGTTTTAGATCTATGGAAACTGATCATTTGGCATTTGTTGATATTAAGAGTGTTTAATCAGCCAGCGGCCGAAAATCCACATTTCGTCGAAAGTTGTTCTTTCGATCATACAGGGCGGTTTTAATGAAAAAGAAGAATTATTCTCAGTACCAGTTTTTAAAAATTATAACTCAATATCGATTTTATTTCAATCCAAATTTGCTTTAATTTATACCTACATCCAAAAATGCTGAAAGGCGTTATGATAAAACTATTAAAATGATGTACTTTTTGTAATTATTTTTTTGATTTTATGTATTTTCCATTTTTCAATAATGTCAAAGTTAAATAAGAATGTAAAAAAAATCTGAAATATATTAGTTTGTAAGTGCGCAAATAAATACACAAACGGACCAATTTTCGTCAAGAAAAACATGTTTGTATTTTTTAATGATTTTATTTAAACAAAATTAAAATGAAAAAACATGCGTTTGCCAGATAATGCATTAATTTATTTTACTGCATGATTATATGATTTGAAATGGGTGTGGTGTAATACAAAATCTTTTTTTAAATTAAATTAAAATTTAACATATCTGCCAACGAATTGTGGTATAACCTGTTAGGTAGCGGAACTCAGCTCTGCGAACCCCCAGCCCTACGAACCACCACACTACACCACTGGCGGACGCTAACGGCTTCCCTCACCTCCCGTGCAGCTCCGCCCCCACCTCCTTTCCCCAACGCCGGGCGGCCGCCTGCATTCGCTTCGGCAGTCAAACCCCCACCTCCCTAGGCGAAGGCCGCGTCACTCAAACGCGTGCATACGCGCCATTCTAGAATATTCCGTTCGGACTCGATACAAAACGGGCGGATTTTCGCGGCGATCCGAGAAGGATGCACGAGACTCCCGCCTAGGAGGGCACACCCTGTGCTCCCCCAAGCCCATCATGGCTTACCTGCTAAGCATAGCCCGCCCTGCAGCCTGGCAAGCACGTTCCTGGGACCTCTCCACGACGGGCCCGGCTCCTGTGAGTACTGACCAAGTAATTCCTCTTTTGCCGTGTGTCCCTATAAATACGCGTACCTGTGATCGATCCTAGAGTCGGCACGATTGAGAGAGATTTTGTTAGATTTTCCCCTAGAATGGTTAGGTAATTAACTTACCTGTGCTCGATTATTTACTGTGAATGAACCCATGTTGTATTTAAACAATCCCCTACAATACAAACCATGTTTACCGCAGCTGGTGTTTTATTGCCCTGATAAGGTACATTTAGGATGGCTTTATTTTAGGTATTCCACACTTGCTCCTTAGGAAACCTACCACCCTGGTGTTGAGAGGCTCTACCTGCTCTGCCGGACAAATAACCTGAGCTAGTTCTGTGGCAGAAAGTAGACACTTCCAGCGAGGTGTGCTTACAAACCTTATTATACTAAAAATAAAAATAAAATCTCAAAATTCAAAACATGCGAATGCTAAATAAAAGAACAGCCTTTCAAAATCCATTTATAATTTTTTGTGGAAAAGAGTCAATACGTCTAAAATCTGATTTAAAAATGACATATTTCTGGTTTTCTCTGGTAATACCCTCTTAAGATATAATTTATTTACGATGCACCATGCATACAGTTTAATTAAGATCCTTTGCAGAGTTAGGCAATCAGAAGAATTTTCGATCGATTTAAACAGCTTTAGTTCGTCAACGAATAGAAGAAAGTGCATATTTTCGAAAATTAATAAAAAATGTCGTTGGTTAGTAGTTTGTTTTAGATCACGCGCTCTACAAATTATGTAATCCTAGATAACGACTGTTCTGAAATCAATCTGTATTTTTAAAAATTATTTCCTTTATATTTTTAACAAGCAGACCCGGCCACACGTTGCTGTGGCTAACGAAACACAACGCCATTACCCAATCTTTATAAAATCCACACCACCCGTTTGCCAGCTGCCCGCTGCCCGCTGCCTGAATTGAATATTTGAATTTATCGGCTTTTCTCTACTATAATAAGCGTGTATTATACGGATAAACTAATTAACTCGCCACTCATTATACAATGCTTGCAATGCAACACTGGATATTTGAAAAGGGAAAATCATATACCTACTTACTCTAGGACATCTATTTTTCAATTTCTTCCGTAGAACGAATTTCAAAAGTGACTATAGTACGGCCCGCCAGCCGTTTTAAATCGCACAAAAATATGTTTTCTTTGAATTTCTCGGCTTTTCTCTAATATAATTTACATGTATTATACACATAAACATTCCTCTTCAATCACTCTATCTATTGGTGAAAACCGTATGAATATCCGTTGTGTAGTTTAAAAGATTAACGAGCACTTACATTTTGAGCGACTTCATTTTATACTATGTAATGATGATGATAATGATGAGGATGACTTAATAGGGGAGCTCGCGTTCATGGGGTGAAGTTTGTGAAGGCCTTGGTGGCGACATCGACTGCCCATCAGCTGCGTGGCGGTCTGCATCGCAAAAGACCGGTTGAGGGAGACCCTATGGACTCCCCCGATATATCGCCATCGGTTTGCACCGCAGTGAAAGGAATTTGTTCATAAGTCCGTCACTCATGGACACACTGACCCTAAAATTCCTACCCACCCCTGGTGCGTTTTTCCTCCCTAGAACTTCTTTATCTTCCTTTCCAAAGACTCCATAAATAGCGTATTTAAAGCCTCGATGACACACGGCGAGTTACAAGCTACTATCTACTAAGTTTTAAACGCGGGTAAATCGGCAAGTGAGATTGTCATAATGACACACAAAACTGTCCACTCGCTCAGAAGCGTAGGAAACTGAGGTCGCTTTTAGCGCCAGTAACAAGAATAACGAAGCCTGCGTGAACTAATTCTTCAGATTTTTGACAGTCGAAACCAGCTGTTTATCGGAAGTCATATTGGAAACGTAAATAAACCAATCACGAGCAAGCGTGTAGGCGAGTTAAGTTGACGGCCTTTCAACTTTTTTTCGTAGATTGTCAACAATCTGCTAGTTGCTGCTAGTTAGCAAGTGACACGATGACACTGGGCGAGTTTACTAACAGATAGTGAATTTCCCTGATAGTAGCTTGTAAACTAGCTCTGTGTCATCGACGCTTAAAGATGATATGGGCCTAAGGATAATCTTATATAAACGAGGTGCCTAATATGCATACAATATTTATTTATTTATTGACGCCCTATTGGGCTTGTTACATTTCAAATACAAATTTCATTCAAAACAACAGTATACCTAACATATATAAAAAAGATTACAAAATGTACCAATACAGCATAAACTCAATATAATAAATAAGAATATATCTAATGCTAATTCCAAATTATTTTTTTTTTACAGTGAATAACCGCAAAAGAATCTCAACTGCTCCCGTCTGGAGCCAGTGAGACTATGGCATCCCCAATTGGGGTATGTTGGGAGGTTGAAGGTAGTGGGGAGGGGAAGGAGGTGGTGAAGAGGAAGGTTGGGAAGTACCTGGCTATTCAGATCTGGTCACCAAACACGGCTAAAGCCATTTTCAAGCAACGTTTCAATTCTGAATGGTGGTCTTACACCAGGGCGATACTGATAGTATCTTCCACTCTGGAACATGCCGCAAATATACTATACATTATTTTAAATGAATTAATTGTGAAATAACACAAATTAATCAAATAAAATTTATTTGCGCATGCCGGGTTCGAACCCGCGACCTCCGGATTGTGAGTCAAGAGTCTTACCCACTGGACTACGGAGGTCGTCAGACATGAAGAACTCGCAAGTACAATTCAAATACCTACATATTTTTATCTTTTTTTATTGGTTTTCTTTTGTCAACAGGATGTTAATGTTCAGTTACAATTTAAACATACAAACATAATATTATTATTACTATAACTATACAGATTATTTATTTATTTATTTATTTCAAAACATACGGCACAACATGTGCCATTGACATAATTATATTTATAAATATTATAATACAATAACATAAGAAAGTGACATATAAATGTAAAGTTAAATATAAAAACAAAGGGTAAAAGAAAGGAGTTAAGGTAATGAGTAGTAAATAGAATTATGATGTATAAAATGAAAGTATAAAGTAAAAGTGTAAACTATAAAATATAAAGTATAATGTAAAAGTAAAAAGTTAAGATAAAAAGTTGAAAGGCAGGAAATAATATAAACTATAAGTTACCTTTGTAAATAATATAAAGTACAAAAGTTATAAATATAAAAAAAATATGACAATTAAACAGTAAGAAATGCTCTTAGGAGCCAAATATTGAAGATAACCAAAATTAAAAAAAATATATATAATAAATAAAAGGAAGGTATTACGGAGTATACAAAGCGATATGAAAAATAGGTACCTATGATATGTTTCTAAGCCATAGGTATTAGAGTGCATACTGGTAGGACATAATATTATGGTTACATGATTATACTTATTATTTATTATGTAGTACTAGCAGATAAATTTTGTCTAATGCATCTTTTGTATGGTGACAGACTTTCGGCATGATCGATATGAGCAAATTCATTACCTAAAGTGTGTAAACGATGTATTATTGAATTTTGTTCTGCATTACTGAGAGTGTTGTTGCAATAATAAGGTGTTTTGAGTCGAGTTATCACAATTAACACATATGAATTAATATAAACTATCTGTAGGGGCGTGTAAATAGCTCCAGACATAAGGGATTACTACCCTATATAATTAATGAAAGATGAACTCTTCCCTATGTGACACAAAACAGATTATACAGCAATTCCAAAATCCTCAGTGAAAACAAACAAATACTCACTCAGAGAATGCAGCTCTCCACACGATGTCCAGACAGACGACACTAGTTTCCTTCGTATATTGATTTCGCCAAGGTGGTATTGCAATCTCAAAAGATGTTTATCACAGGAAGAAAGTTCACACAAAGAATATTAATTTACAAAATTAATAGTACGTGCCAAAAACTCACAACAATAATAATTATGGGTTAATTTTGATTAGGACTGACATCTCTTGGCTTCAACCAACACTCACGTCGAAAGTAATTGCCTGCCCCACAAAGGTCAGAAAGCGCCTGAATTCAACGAATTTCAATGTCACATAGGGAAATTTAATATAATACAACCACCATAGATGGCGCCCCCATGGTCCCATAGCATAAATTATTAATTTAAATGAGACTAATGCCCAAATGTATTTAAATATATTTTATGGCGCATATCCACTATCTCTATTTAGTAGCCATTGTTTTAGCATATTTCTGAATCTATTTGTAGAAACGCAATTTTTTTTATTAATTGATAACATGTTAAATATTTTTGGCACGATATATTCCAGGGTTCGCCGTCCGAAGTTATTATTATATTTTGAAACAGGCATTCCTTCATTCTTTGTGAACCTTGTATTATGTTCATGTTCCACTTTCCTCTTATAATTAGACTCAGACCTATGCTGAATCAATATTTTGTACCATCATAAGGCCTGCACCGGTAACATTGTTAAATTCCCATAAAACAATGATATGTTTCGTCTCTGTGAAAAAATATGTTTTTGTACTAATAACTTAACCATAGAATTTTGTACTGATTGTACATAGGTGGTTTAAATTAGTTTTGCAAGAGTGTCCCTAAGTTGTTAATCCATATCGTAAAGTTGATTCTGCGAGTGATAAGTAAATGATTTTTACAATATTCGCCGCAATGAAACATTCCGAAGGCATTGTCAATCTTTTTGCAGATTTATTCAAAAGTGTTTATGATGATAGTATTCCTGATAATGAAATCCCAAACGATATATCACTTGAAGAATCACTTAACCTAAACCATTGTTTTATTGAAATAAACGCTATAGAAAAGGCTATAAAAGCATTAGATACTAATAAATCCGCTGGACCGGATGGTTTCCCTCCAACATATTTAAAATCTTGTGTTCGCAGTTTGACTTATCCACTATTTAAACTATTTAATAAGTCTTTGTCGTCAGGGTGTTTTCCAAATCAGTGGAAAAAAAGCTATCTTACGCCTATTCATAAAAAGGGAGATAAAAGCGATGTATCTAACTACAGACCAATATGTATATTGTCCGCTATTCCCAAACTATTTGAATCGTTAGTCCTAGATGTCATTATTAAACAAATTAATAATATTATTGTACCCAACCAGCATGGCTTTATCACAGGTAAATCCACTCTAAGTAACTTGATCATATACGAAAATTACATAACTGATTCTCTTGCCTTGAAGCATCAGGTGGATTCAATTTATACTGATTTTTCCAAAGCCTTTGACAAAGTAAGGCGACATATCCTTGTACAAAAATTAAGTATGTTGGGCATCAAGGGTAATCTATTAAGTTGGATTGATAGTTATCTTAGTAAAAGAGAGCTATGTGTGAAAATAAAATCTGTGGAATCTTACGTTTTCGAAGCCACAAGTGGGGTTCCTCAGGGGTCTCACCTGGGACCAATTCTTTTTTTGTTATTTATTAATGATATTGTTAGCATATTTAAAGATGTGGAAGTTCTTCTCTTCGCAGATGACTTGAAAATATATAAAACAATACGTAGTTTAGACGATTGTTATACTTTGCAACTTAATTTAAATAAACTATATCGTTGGTGCATCATCAACTCTCTGTTTCTTAATATTAAAAAATGTCAGGTCATTCGTTTTTGTAAAATACGAAATCATATAATTTATGTATATTCGCTAAATAACGTAAAATTGACAGCTGTCACTCAAATCAGGGACTTGGGTGTTATATTTGATGAACAGTTAACATTCAATCCGCATGTAAATGAAATCACAAATAAAGCCTTAAAAATGCTTGGTTTTATATGTAGAACCGCATGCGACTTCAAGTCATTAGAATGTTTGAAAACACTGTACACATCTTTAGTAAGAAGTCAAGTAGAGTATAATTCGCCTATTTGGTCCCCCTTTTATAAAATACATTCCAACAATATTGAAAGGGTACAACACAAATTTCTACGATTTATTAACTTTAAACTAAATATTCCAATCCAAAATATAAATTATATCCAGCTGATGCACCAACTAAATTTGATTACGCTGTCAGATAGGCGAATTATCTCCGACCTTGTTCTACTAAATAAAATTATTAATTATAGAATCGACAGCCCTGAAATTCTGGCCACAATAAAATTATTTGTACCTTCCAAAAATACGAGACAAAATTCCACGTTTTTCTGTGACAATTTCAAAACAAATTATCAAGCGCACATATCCCTAAATCGAATACAAAATTTTGGTAATAAATTTGGTAATGTCGTTGATATATTTAGAGATTCCGTAGCAGTGCTTAAACGAAATCTACATAAACACTTTGCTGAAATGTATGACTTCACCATTCCATAGTGAAAAACCCTTTTTAGCTTCTATTTATTTCACTCTTTTCTTTTAGACTTTTAAACTTTAATATATATATGTAACTTTACAAGTTAATATTGTAATTTAATTTATATTTCGATTATGCTTAAGTCCCTACTAATGCTGATTAATTTCAATCCCGTTATTTTTGTTTGTAAGTACAAAAAAAAACTGTTCTCCATAATGGTATTCTATATTATTTGTAAAACATTTATGTAGGTACTACACATATAATAATTATTTTATTCATATATGTACTTAAACTTTTATATGCCATATAGTTAATGTAATAATACTAATAACAATGTATGTAAAAGCCCAATGGGCGTTTAAATAAATAAATAAATTTCAGTTTGTACAGCCTACCCACTATCGCCCTCAACCGTTTACAAATTTTGTTTATTTGTATATCCCATTTGAAATTACAATCAACTGTCACTCCCAAATAAACATATTCATTTACAAGTTCAATACTATCGCACATGCAGGGCTGCAAAATTTTTTTGGTGAATAAATGTAAAGTAATGAGATATCATATAGATATTTTCGAAAGAGTAATAAAAAACCAAATTATAATATACCTGGAAGAAAATAAATTAATCTCGGAAAAACAATATGGATTTAGAGAAAAAATAGGCACAAAAGAAGCTTTGGCGTGTACAATAGACTATATACATAGCAATTTAGATCAAGGGTATAAATGCATAGCGATATACCTAGATTTAGCTAAAGCTTTCGATTCAATCTGCCACCAAACGCTTTTTAAAAAATTAGAAAACATAGGCATCAAAGGCAAGGAACTCCAACTATTAAAAAGTTATATGAGTAACAGAACACAGCAAGTAAAAATTAACAACCATATAAGCAAGCCACTACCAATTACATATGGAGTTCCACAAGGAAGCATACTAGAGCCCGTTCTTTTCACTATTTACATTAATGAACTTTGCAGCATGAAAATAGACGGTGAAATAGTTAGTTATGCAGACGACACAGTTTTACTCTTTAAATCTAAGGATTGGAAAAATGCATACAACAAAGCGAATTTAGGAATCACGCGAGTGAAATCATGGCTAGACTCAAACATACTTACACTAAACATATCGAAAACAAAATTCACAACGTACAGTATAAATAGCACAGGACAGCCAAAAAATAACACAAACACCATAAAAATACACGAATGCTTAAACACCAACATTTGCGTTTGCCCTCCTCTAGAAAAAAAAGAACAAATAAAGTATCTAGGAATCATAATTGACCATAACCTTAGATGGACACATCACATCCAACAAGTCACAAATAAACTCCTCAAAACGATACACATTTTCCTAAACATAAGAAACATATACAAAATACAACAAATGAAAACAATATATTTTGCTCTATGTCAGTCTATAATAGAATATGGAATACTTGCTTGGGGAGGAGCAACAAACTCAGCTATCGAACACCTGGAAATTGCGCAGAAAACGATCTTAAAGGTAATACTTAAAAAACATAGACTTACTGATACAGACCAAATATTCAACCGTTGTGACGTACTAGACATACGACAATTATATGTTAAATCGCTACTAAATTACATTTTTGACCAAAAAAATAACCTTCAACAAACACAAAATATCACAAACAGACCAGTTAGACAAGCATACAAAGAAAACTTAAAAACTCCGACGGTAAATACAAGCTTTGGACAAAGACATTACCAATATCACGCTATAAAAGCATTCAACAGTCTAACACTTGAAAATAAAATTGAGGAAAACAAAAATAAATTCCGACACAAAATTACAAAATGGATTAAAGACCAAAATAGACAATACTACCAAAATATCATAGCATAAAATAACAAAACATATAAGGAACAGACAAAAACCAATATAAAACACAATCACCCACAAACACACAACACGTATTAAAAATATCGTTTTTAACCTTATATAATATTTTTTATTCTTAATTTTACGTTAATTCTAAATCTCTAATTTTTAAGTTTATTTATCTTAATCGTATGTTTTTTATTTACTTTTTTCCTTTTTTTCACCAATTTTATGTATATATATATTTATATGTATTGTGTATAATTTTGTATATGAAATGGAGGCCTCAGCACGGGTAAACCACCAAGTGAGGCCAACATAATTGAATTATGTAAAAAATGTAAATAATATTGCATCAAATAAAGAAATAAATTATACATTACGTGCATTAATTTTGTTGTTTGATATTAATGATTAGACCTGCGTCATGTGACCATTTTATAAGGGACGTAAAGTCATGTTGCATACATTTAATCGCAATGCATAATTATTCATCAGATATGACAAGAGCAGTGTCGTCAGCATATACAAAGTGTTTTACATATTTAAATAGTTTTTCATCATTGATATAATTATAATATAGAGGGTTGGTCCCAAAATTGACCCCTGCAGGACTCCAGCACACATTTTTTTCCTCCAACTCATTTTTTCTAATACTTTTACACAGACATGTCTATTAAATAAAATAAAATAAAATACGAGGAACAAAAACATTTAAAAAAAAATCAAAACACATTAATTTTTACTTAATTACTAGTTGTAAGCTTGTAGACTATGAACAGTAAAAAAAACCACAAACAAAACAAAATCTAAATAAAATAAAATGTTTTCTCATTCATTATTTATATCTAAAAAGTGGTAGACTAATAGTAGTGGCTTTAAATGTATCGATGTTTAAATTAAATATGTCAACGACATCAATTAGGTCATTGTTCAACCTATCTATCAAAAATATACCAAACCACCGACCTATGTATTCTTTCTATCACAGAATTAATAGCGAAGTTATTGTTGTAAAATAAAATATTCCGCCTAGTATATTTTGGAAGTATATGTAAGGATAACAAGTTTATAGCTTCAGGGCAGTCCAACTTTGATTGAAATTTTTTTATATAATAAAAGGAGATCAAATATGTTTCCCCTTTCAGATAATTTCGATGAGTTAAGTTTACTGCGTAAATTCACATAATTGATTTCAATAATAGGAAAACCAATTTTGAAATTAATAAAACGTTAAAATTATTTTCAATTTGTAAACAATGAGAGTTGAAATGAGGACACCGAATTTTTGAATTGTATTCAACCTGACTTCTAACCAAAGCCGTGTATGGTAATTATATGTTTTTTATATTATTGATTCTCAGAATAAATCCAAGCATTTGTAATCCCTTACTAGTAATGCTAATAATGTGGTTCAAGAAGCGTAATTTGGAGTCAAAGATAACGCCAATGTCTTTAAATAAAAGACACTTTTTGGAGTGGCATTGTTAATTGAGTAGTCAAATAATAAAGGGGTTTTAGATCTATGGAAACTGATCGTTTGGCATTTTTTGATATTAAGATATAATTTGTTTACGATGAACCATTCATAAAGTTTATTTAAGTTCCCAAAGAAACTGTAACTTTAACTTTAACTCTACAAATAGAGAAATCATCCGATGAATTTTCGATCGATTTAAACATCCTTAGATCGTGGGCGAATAGAAAAAAATGAATATTTAGAAAATTGATGAAATGTTGCTAATAAATAGTAGGAAAAGAATTAGCCATATGTAAGAACCTTGGAGAACTCCACTTAAGGCAAAAAAAGTGTAAGGAGGTACTTTTTACACGTAGTTTTCTATATTATAAGTAACTTTTACGCCATTCGCGAAAGTTGCCGCTTATTCCCAAGTGTTCAAATTTTTCCATTAAAATGCGATGAGAAACAGTATCAAAGGCTTTGCTAAAATCGGAATAAATTTTGTCAACTTGATGACCCTTGGAGAGTGCATTAGAAATACAATTTTCGTAAAGCAATAAGTTAGTTGATGTAGATCTGCCTGGCATGAAACCATGTTGAAATCGATCGGTTCCCGAGCCGAGGCCTGAAGAGGAAGCAGAAGGACCGGCATCCCGCAGAGGGTCATGGGATTCTATCCGATTTAGTTGAGCGGATGCCGAGCTGAGTTCTACCGATGGTGGAGAGAGTCTGGGCCTCCCCTTCGATAGGAACCATCATCAGGCGTCTCCGAGAGAGGCCACAGGGGCCTACTACTCTCAGCCGCGGTCCGGGGGGGTTGTTAGATAGCTTAGGTTAGTTGGATTCGTGGTCCCGGGTGACTCATTGTATTTATTATGATTCTGTCACAGGTCCTCTTTTGTTTAATATACTATATTTATGTTCTCACTTAATACTGGGTTTTAATGGCGTAGACCGACACCCTAAACCTTTCCAGCATTGTCATATTAAGATTTGCCCACGCCGCAGTGATTCGTTTCATATATGCTAGACGCTAAAAACTCTTACACATGATTAAATTATTTTTAACCCTCTATTGAGGTGTAGTCAACACTAATTTTATGAAAATTAGTGTTAAAAATATTTTTTTTTTTTCGTTTTTTTAATTATTATTTTTTGTTATTTTTATAATTTTTAAATAATGTGTTAATAGAGTATTTGAGGTTTATAATAAAACATGTAAAAAGTAAAAAAAAAGTGTATTTTGAGTGTAATAAATTGCTAAACTTAGGCTCAAATTAAGGCTTATTTTCAAAGATATAGGTAAGCCTTATTTGGTTTTTTAACTTTTTTTCACCACTTGCACTGAGCTTATCAAGTTCAAATGTGCTTAAAATTTTGTTAAACATTCGCTCAAGCCTTTTTTTCTTCGGCAAACTCTTCCATGTCACGAACAATTCCAGCCTGGAAATCTCGTATGTGGTTCCTGTAAAAAGAAAAAATTGTAATAATGTTGGTTGGTGTGGGTTAATATCGAAACTGATATGAATAGAATATTAGTTGCATTATTTTAAAAAAATAATTTTTTTTTGCAATTTTGATATACTCTCTGAGATAAACTCTCGAGAAGATAGAAATTTAACATTTTTTAGGCCAAAAAAAAACACAAAACTTATTTATTATTTAAAAAACAACTAAAATTATTTACACTAAAGTATTAAGAAAAAACTTTAAAACATACCTTCCAAAGTAGCCTCCATTTTACAGAACCGAAAAAAAACACTTTTCAAACGAAGTACACAATTTTAAACGTCGAGCTGCAACGAGCGCATCAAAGTTGATTTGCGATAAGCGGGAGAGAGATGAAATTAACTTGCATCTGATACTTAGGGCGGCTTGCACCAAAAGTTAAATTTGATTTAAATGTCAAGTTAAACACATTATTTGATTTAAGTCGACTTGGCGTCTTGCACCACAAAATTTAAGTCGTTAAACGCATTTAAAGAACTGTCAAAGTTAAATACCCAGAAAGGGCTGTTTAACTAAGTTAAACATGTTTAGCGAGCAAGTTCTGTCAAAACAATTTTAGGTTATTCCTTTGATTTCCGATTGTCTAATATTTCTGAAATCTGTCTCATTTATTAATTTGTATTCACGATGGACTTTTGTTTTTTATTCTGATGGTGACGAAGAAATTATAGATTTTATAAGTAGACAGTTTATAGTGAGAGAAGTAAACACAAGAAAAAATTTATCTGATACTCAGTGTCAGAAAGTTTTAAAGATTTCTTATTGAAGAATAGGTATTGATTTATTTATGGAGGAATACTTTGAAGGTTGTAAACTTAAAATATACCTACAGCATTCTTACAATAGTTTAAAACAACCTACATAAATGAAATGAAAAACAAAATTACTACTCAGATATTTGTGTTATTTTTAAATCTAACAACAAAACCTCTTTTTGCCCCATTTCATAGTTATGTTTGTTTTATTTTCGAACTCATTTACTGGATCAAATTAAAATAATTCACTACGCAACCACAACATAACCTCAAAATATTTTGACACTCGCAAATTTAAGCACCCCCCACACGGACAATTCGGAGCGATCGTGCCCTCGCCACTTCAAGTCGCTGTGCAAAAAGTGTGCGTGTGGGTGGTGCTAAGGAACAATGCAACTGTTTTACGGACGCTTTAACAGCGGTAACTGTTTTACCGACGCTAAATGTTGTTTAACTAAATAACCGCTCCACCTGCTTGGTGCAGGACGAAACTAAACACATTTAAGTTAAATGTATTTAGTGACTTTGCTGCATTTAGTTAAATACAATTTAAGATAAAATTAGCGATAGTTGGTGCAAGCCGCCCTTATAGTCTCCCACGCAAACTGTGTTTACTTAGTAAATAGTACCTCACTCATTCTACGTATTGTCACATAAATATTATGTGACTAGTGCAGTTCTTGCCTATTTGGTTATTTTGTCTATGGTGTTTTTTTTTTGAGACTGGTATTTTTTTGGGAAAGAGATTCTTTTTTTGTTTATGGTCACTTCCTGGCTGGCAGCAATGGGCTAGGGTTGGTGAATTAATTACTCACCGTGAAGGTATTTTAATTTCGTTAAATCATGTGAATCTAAGTTGATTTTAACTTAAAAAGGTGCGGGGTGTTTTTTATGTAACACGAGAAGTTCGTGTACATTATTATTTATAGTGGATGTTATGTAAATCCCACTTTTTCCGGTGTTGGTAGATGGCCATTTTGTGGAAATGTTTTCTGGACTTGAACTTGTAAAGGGATTGGTCCTTGTGGTGGCAGAATAATATGCCTTTATGACCCCGCGTCGTGAAGTCACGGATTGTTGACAGTTCTACCGAAATACGCAAGTCTTGGTGACCGGTTGGGGCCACGTGCTTTTTTCATGGAGCTTGTTGAGATAGCCCGAAGCTAAATACACTCCTTGGAGGCGTAGCAGCCTTCTTCCCAAATAGAAGGACGGCCTAGGACCTCTGGATTGCGCGCCGTCCCCGGTTAAGGAGGCTGGAAGTCTCTTCTCGTCTTCTCTCTACGAAACAAGTTCGCGGTCGTCATCCGTCGTAAAATCCGTTTAGTTAGATTAGCGCGTTCAGGAGTCCATCTGGTATGTTATTGTTTTGTATTATTATATTACTTTGGTATAAATTTAATGCTTACCTTCCATTGCTATGAAATTTGCACTCTCATGTTTCTTTTTCTGTTGGATACAATATAGTTTTATAAAATTCATCTTCTTTTTATTTTCTGATTTCTCACCTACTTGACAGAAAACTACCTTTCCCATAATCCTGAGCTCTGGTCTCTGCTCTGCCGTATAAAATTACACTACTATTATATTGTACCAGAACATCGTCCCGTTTCACTATTTAACATTCTATTTAACAAATGACTCCCAACGTAGCAATAAGCTACTTAACAAGGCGTTTAAAAATAATTAATAAAGCCTCAAATGTAAAACCAAAACAATAAATGCTATTTTCCTGAATGTAACTAACTAACTATCACGCCGTTTCCCCGCAGGGGGACAGGCAACTCGGTCTTGGCACACACTCTTTGCCTCATTCACATTCATACGTCGTCTCATACATACTCTTCTATTATTCTGACTCTTGACATGGCCCATCTCAAGTATCTGATTGACATCGTGTCTTCCACGGGCCTCCCCGACTTCTTCTACCATTCACGTTTGTGTCACATATACTTCTTACACAACTTTCTTCATTCATTCGCTCAACATGCCCAAGCCATCTGAGGGTCCCTTTCTTAATCTTACTCATTACGCTTTCATCAGCCTTGCATTCTTTGCGGACCTCCACATTTCTCACACGATCATACATGGTTTTACCACACATACGCCTGCTTTAATCCTTGCTCTCCCAGTTTCATGCCTCACTGGCATACATTCAGGGTAGTTACCAGGACTTCATTGTGGACTGCTAGCTTTGCTTCTTTTGACATTTTTTTTATTAGCGCCAACTGCATTCAGTCCTCCATTAATGACGTTACCTGCATTTACCCTTCTTTCTTAATGTTTCAACATTAACAGCTAATTGGTAACATTTGCTGTATTTATTTTACCAGAATATCGAATTACCAAGCATCAAATAATAATAAAAAGCAAAACACATTCCATCAACTGCTTTGTAAATAATTAACACATTTATCAAAAGCTCATTATAAAGTTATTGCGATTTATGAATTCAGATTTTATGGGATTTACGATAAGATTTTCTTTAATTTGCATAAGTATGTAAGTACATACGGACTGGTATTAAAGTAAATCAAAATACAAATATAAAATCATACATTTCATTATAATAATCAACATTAAACCGTTTATGAATTACTGACATCTATAAACAACGGTTCGAACAACTTTTAAAAATGATTGTACATAATATTTATTTTCCATTAGAGAACAATAGAGTCATCTATTGAAACAATTTAAAACTACACAATGAGAATGTTTATTAAAAAAATGGTAAAAATGTTGTTTTGTGTTTTTCTCATTATGTATTATCCACTGGAGCGATTTCGGTCGAAAAATGGACCAATTTTATTTTTCTGCGATTGATTTCGATCCAAAAATGGACCACATTTTCCTACCATTCTTAAAACATTTATTGTAATTATTAAAAACATTTCATTGGCAAGCCGTTAATTTTAATTTTAATTTAGATAGATAACTTGTGTTAGGCCTTCAATACGGTACATAACTTTGTGTTAGGCTTTCAATACGGTACATAACTTTGTGTTGGGCCTGCAATACGGTAGATAACTTTTTGATAAGCCTGCAATACGGTAGATAACTTTGTGTTAGACCTTCAATACGGTACATAACTTTGTGTTAGGCCTGCAATACGGTAGATAACTTTTTGTTAAACCTGCAATACGGTAGGTAACTTTATGTTAGGCCTGCAATATGGTAGATAACTTTTTGTTAAGCCTGCAATACGGTAGATAACTTTGTGCTAGGCCTGCAATACGGTAGATAACTTTGTGTTAGGCCTGCAATACGGTAGATAACTTTGTGTTAGGCCTGCAATACGGTAGATAAGTTTTTTTGTTAAGCCTGCAATACGGTAGATAACTTTTTTTTAAACTTTTTCAAATGGTGTTTTGAAAGAAAAAAGTTTTAATTTGTCGTCTTTTTTCTAGATTTTAAAATAATTACCGGTCAGTGGCTGAGTTAACATCGCATTTGGGTCCCACCTAGGCTTCCCGTATTCAATTGTTCGGAGGGATATGGGTATATGACAATATTTTTTGTTTGTTGATAATAGATTCAAATAGCCCAATCATGGATTTGTTCCCCTACCCACCCACTCTACACTAATACCTACCCACCCAATCTACATTATTAACTAACAACGGCTCCACCCCTACCATAATAAAACATTGTTCTAAACTGTCAAATTAGTATAAGCTTTCCCTGACGAAGGAACGTTTGTTCCGGAACCGGTCGGATTTGCACATTATATAAGTGGTTTATACAAAGTTGTATCGTTTAATTTTTCTAAATTAAGTTATACCTAGATTAATTATTGAAGGAGAGGGGTGTGTGTGTGTGTTTGTATGTGTGTGTATGCGCGCGAGGGTGTGTGGATGTGTGTAGATGTGTGTGGATATGTGTGTTATGTGTGCGAATTCAGTGTATTAGAAATGTTTTTCTTACATTTTTTGTTTTAAAAAGTTTGGTTTTTCCATGTACATTTATTACTTTAGAAATTAAAGTAACTAATGTACATGGAAAATTAAAACTTCTCAAAACAAAAATGTCTAGAAATTGTTACATAGTCAATGCCCAAGAAATACAAAAATGTCTAGAAATTGTTACATAGTCAATGCCCAAGAAATACAAAAATGTCTAGAAATTGTTACATAGTCAATGCCCAAGAAATACAAAAATGTCTAGAAATTGTTACATAGTCAATGCCCAAGAAATACAAAAATGTCTAGAAATTGTTACATAGTCAATGCCCAAGAAATACAAAAGATGTTTTTCTTAAATAGAGGGAGGGAATCAAAAAATATATCGGTATTTGTGGTTTTTTGAATTGAGTTGATGAATCTTTGAAGGATGCGGGAAATGGGGGAGTTGGCTGCAGCGTTCATATTATTTACTGGTTGTGTAAAAAAGGTTGTTGTGGCGAGTTCTTTTAAAAATAATAATAATAATAATAATATTTATTTCACATAAAATTATACAATGAAACATATATGGAAACTTTGACTAGCCAACTAGGAATGGATCCTGTTTTAGGCCAGTCAAATTGACAAATCTAGTTCATATCATAATTTCATATTACATTGATTAATTATATAAACATATTATTTATTGAATGAAACAAGTGCTACGATTGAATTCCTCGTAGAAGCTTTAGTTAATAACTACAATTTTGAACTCATAAAAAAAAAGAATAAGCGAAGAGAAAAAACAATGTCTTAAAGTACAAATTTAGTATCGAATGCTTGTTTAACAATAGATAAATGTTTGGTCATTTAAATCGCTTGCAAAAATTGAGAATCGAGACATTCTTCAAGCGTGATGACAATATCCATATTATAATTAACGTGGATGGTTAAACGTGATTACAAAAAATAATTATAATTATAATTAACGTGAGTGACGTATCCCTTAACTTTACGAGCGGGTGAAGAAACTCAAAAAGAATGTGACTCGAAAAGGATGCAGCAAATGAATAAAAACAATTTGTATATAAATATTTCATAAGTTAGCTAGTGTATAAATAGTGACATGACAGAGTGGTTGATAACAAATTGTATTAATTTCCCTTTCCTTGCTTCATTTTTTCATCCTACTAAGATATTTTCCCTAAGAGCACTTAATATAAAATAAAACCTGTAAAGTAAATAAAATCCAGATGGTAATGTTAAAAAGAAAGATCACCGCAGGACTTGAATGTAGAACAACGGGAAGGGTATTGATAAAATAATAGACAATTATGTTCTGAAGTTATAAGTACGTGTTTTTGTAATATTACGTATAGTACGCAATTTTGTATAAATTATATTTGTACGTATTTTGTATAAATTATAGCTTTCGTAATTTTGTATAATAAAAAGAAAGATCTCCACAGGAGTTGAATGTAGAAAAATGGGAAGGGTATTGATAAAGGAATAGACAATTGTGTTCTGAAATGATAAGTACGTGTTTTTGTAATGAATGGAACTATGAGTGAGTGTTTTTTTTGTTTTTTTTTTGTTTTTTTATTTTCTTATATATTTTTAATTTTGTTTTATTTTATATAATGAGACTATCTATTGGTCAACATATATCCTCCCTAAATCAAGGAGCCAGTCGTTGATCAATTTGCGCAAAACATTTGCACTTTTAGTTTTCCAATCATTAGGAATGATATTGAATAATTTAGGTCCTAAGTACGAAAATTGCCGTTGGCCGAGGGACGTCGTGATTTTTATTGGGACTATTGGATTGTTCCTTGAAAGTCGAGTGTCGTGAAGGTGGTCAATGGACGGGAAGTGTTGACGTTGTTTTTGAGCATGTAATATAATCTTTCTAATATACAATTGTCTAACATCAAGTACTTTTAATTCCGTGAATAATGCATCACTGGGGTACCTGAATGGTTTTTTAAGGATGACTCTTAGTATTGATTTCTGAGCTTTAGCCAGGGAGTCTAATATTGTTTTGGCACATCCACCCCATCCTAGGGATGCATACTCGAGTAAACAATTACACATGGCATAGTATATTGATTTCATATCTTTAACAGAGAGAATATTTCTGATGGTTATAAAAAGGTGTGTAAGTTTTCTGACTTTTGAGGCCGTTGCGTTGATGTGTTCATCCCATCTCAGATATTTATCTATTGTGATCCCTAGATATTTTAAACTATCCACGCATTCAAGGTTATTGCAAGTACAAGTGTTCGGTTCATTGCAAATGTGAATAGTAATATTTAGTATTACCTTAGGTTGACCCGCTTGTGTTGCACTAAAACGTATAAATTTTGTCTTGTCCGTGTTAAGAGTAAGAAGATTGTAGTCTAGCCAATGTTTGACATTGTTTATTCCAATTTCTGCTTTTCTATGCGCTTCATGCCAGTTTTTGCCCTCAAATATTAAGACCGTATCGTCAGCAAAAGTGATGATATGATCGGCAAGGTTACTGTTGCAAAGATCATTAATATAGATATTAAACAATATCGGTCCTAAAGTACTTCCTTGTGGTACACCAAATTCGATATTGGCTGGATCGCTTAGAGTACCACTAATAATAACTCTTTGGCTCCGATTTTCTAGATAGCTTCCTAACCATTTAAGTAACTGCCCCTGTATTCCGATTAGCTGTAATTTTTTCAAAAGGATTTTGTGCGAGATGGTATCAAAAGCTTTAGCCAGATCCAGGAAGATCGCGATGCTTTTGATTCCTCGATCGATGTTATTAGAAATTACTTTAGTCAGATTGCCAATGGCATTTTCAGTACCTAAACCCGGCCGGAAGCCATATTGTCTCTCAGAAAGGATGTTATTATCTTCAAGATAAAAGCTAAGACGATTTTTGACAATTTTCTCTATAATTTTTGAGACTGAATTGATCAAAGATATCGGCCGGTAATTTTGAATCGCAGATTTATCTCCGTTTTCGTGCAGTAATACAACAACTGAATGTTTTAGATAGTTAGGGAATATTCCTGATTTGAGACTTAAATTGGAAATGAACGCTATCGGAGATGTTATGAATGACTTAGTTACTTTAAGCAGATTAGTCGAGACTTTGTCTGGTCCACAAGCGTTAGATGGCTTTAGGTCGTCAATTATTTCCAAGACTTCATTCGTCGATGTTTGTATATTGTCTATTTTATGGACGAGGTTAGAGGTGACCAACTTGGCAAGTTCGATTTCTGTTTTATTGCATTTATCGAGAATTTTTTTGGCAAGTGTGGTTCCCACCGATGTGAAGTATTTATTAGCAAAATTCGCCATATTTTTAGGATTAGAAGAGTTTACGTTACCGATATCTAACGATTTAATTTCGGAAGACCTGTTTATTTTTGTTTTACTAATATTACGAAATGCTTCCCACATACGTTTTGGAGAATAAGAATTTTCGTAAATGAACGTTTTAAAATAATTTTCCTTTGTATATTTAATAATCTTTTTGCATAAGTTCCTATATTTCTTGTAGTGAGTTTATACTAAAATATTATCTGGAAATTTTTTGGCCTTTTTGTGGAGTTGGTTTCTTTTGTGAATCGATTTTACAAGGCCAGGAGAGATCCAGGGCGTAAGTTTAAACTGGCTGTTCGATATGTGTTTGTTACTTGTATGTTTAGATATATATGTATGTAGAATACAAATGAATTCTTTCATCGCAATGTCAGTTTCAATTTGATCAAATACTTTTTGCCATTTTTCAAATGCAAGTCCTCAATTAAATTATTAAAGTTTAATCGAGGGACGTACTTGATTTTAGCAGGGGGGGCGGTTTATCTTTAAAACACAGGGCTGTCGTATAGTGGTCAGAAATTGACGTGTGGATAACGAATGAGTCAGTGAGGTTAATATTTTTTACGTTGATGTGATCCAAACAGGATTTGTACGTGCCCTGTTCTCGAGTTGGTGTGTTGATTGTCAATATGAATCCGTTTTCTGTGAGCAGGCATATGTAGTCGTTAAATTGGTTGTGAAATGGAGATAAGGTGTTAATATTAAGGTCACCTATAATGATTTGACGTTCAAATTTATTGGAATTGCTAATAACAGTTTGGAGTGAATTCAAAAAAGAATCTATGCTCTGGAAAGAAGGTGATCTATAAATAGCAAAGATACATAAATTATTATTCAGAACAATTCTAAGGCAGTTACCTTGTGATAATATAATTTCTTCGACTTGTGCTTGTATACCGTCTTTTATGTAGACAACAATCCCGCTAGATTTATTTATATTTTTAATTGAGTGATATTCCGTGTAAGTTTGTATTATTTTAGAGGTGTCGTTTTTATTGATCCAACACTCTGATAAAATTAAAACATCAAAAGTATGATTGAATTGATCTAGAAATAACAGAAAATCATCAAGGTTTGACATACTTCTGATATTCTGATGGATAATCTTTAAATTATAAGACTTCCAACTGAAATTATTTAATTTGTTGAGATCGTCAATGACATACGTGTTGCACGTTACATCTGTGTCATTGTAAATATCAGGAGGTAATTGAATCATGATTATTCAGGTGAGATGTGATGCAATGGAAATTTCACTACTAAACGATTTTGATCCATTTTTCGTGAGTAGGTATATTTGGTTCGAATGACTGGATGTGGATAATCACAGGATATAATAATGGCAATAATAATAAAAGAACTTTCATCTTGTAGTCGTTGTCTGAAGTAGTAATAAGTAGTAGTAGTAGCAATAATAATAATAGAACCTTCATCTTGCAATCTTTGTCGGCAGTAGTAATAAGTAGAAGAAGTAGTAGTAGTAATAATAATAATAGAACCTTCATCTTGTAATCGTTATCGGCAGGAACCTTCATCTTGTAAAAGTTGTCGGCAGTAGTAATAAGTAGTAGTAGTATTAATAATAATAATAGAACCTTCATCTTGTAATCGTTGTCGGCAGGAACCTTCATCTTGTAAAAGTTGTCGGCAGTAGTAATAAGTAGTAGTAGTATTAATAATAATAATAGAACCTTCATCTTGCAATCATTGTCAGCAGTAGTAATAGGTAGTAGTAGTAGTAAAATTAATAAAAGAACCTTCATTTTGTAATCATTGTCGGCAGTAGTAATAAGTAGTAGTAGTACCAATAATAATAATAGAACCTTCATCTTGTAATCGTTGTCGGCAGTAGGTATATTGTGTTTGAGATAATCATAGGGAAGCCAGCTTGTTTTCATCGGATATAAGAATTGCGCCTGAACCTGTCTCTCTCCGCAGGTATATACGTCCTTGTTGGATCCATGCAAATTGATATTATCTCGCTCTTGCAAATTGGCGAGTTTTATACCAAATCTGTTTCGCCCGAAATGTTAACTGCTCAGATACATAGATCGGCAACCGGGGGCCGGCGAGACCGATATTTAACGTGTTAAGTTTATCTTCGGTATTGGGTTTGTTCTTGTTGAAAGATTTCACATCAGCTAGCAGTTGATTTCTAGCCATGTTCGATTTTAGTTTAAGAACAATTGTCCTGGGTTGCTTCTGATTATTGTTTTTTTTTTGAAGACGATAAACAGCATCGATATCTTTAGTTTCTAAGGGAGATCCTGTTGTTTTGAAGATGTTGAAGACCACGTCTTTTAGTGTTTCGTCCTTGATGTCGGGGATGCCTCTTATTTCTACATTACAAGACTTTAAGGCCCGCTCTTGGGAATCAAGACTATTCTCCAGTATTACGATTCTAGCTTCCAGTGCAGTATTCTCAGCTGTAAGCTCATCATTACGGTGCTCGACGTCGCGGATTCTGGCCATAAAGTCTTCATATTGTGCGTTTATGAATTGTATGCTTTCCAGTATCTTGTTGTTTTGGTCCATGATGTCGTTCTGTTTTTTATCCAGGCTGTTCGTTTTAGACATGACTAAATTCTGAATATCTTCGAGATTAGCGGGGGACGAAGGTGATGATGGAGCTGCTTGATCCTTAGTGGCCGTTGTTTTTTTGGGCGGTTCCAAAGATGTGTTATCGCTGACGGCGGTCGACCGTGTGTCCCTTTTACACTGCTTACACTTCTGTTGTTCTCGGCGTTCTTGAGTGAGTCGACGGAAAGTACTTTCCGTTATTCCTCCACAGGCTAGATGGTAGGTGCCTTTACACACCGAACACACAAATATCGACTCGTCTGATAGAATAACTTCAGGGCATACGCGGCAGTGCATTGTAAATGATTTATAATGACTACCGACACGACGTTATTATAATAGAATAGTATTTATTGTGAATTAAAATAAGTGCGACAGTAAAACACCTAGATATTATTCGAATATGTTAGACTATGATGCCACAGACAGGAAGCACTATTATTTTCTTGTTGAATATTTCGATTTAACGTTTAAAATAAACTTTAAGACGGAGTAAAATTGATATGAACTTGTCACAATGATCTAACTACTAAACTCTTTTAGATGGGATGTTAAAATTTATTTGGGATAGAAGTTCTGGGCAGTAATGCATAATAAGTAATGCATAATAAACTAATTAAAGAAGTTTTGAGAAAATAATTAAATAATTATTTTTGAATAATTACTCCTAAAATGATATTAAAATAATTTACAATGTTTTTTAACCAAGTTATAATATAACAATAATAAATTTTTGTAGGTTGTATTTTTATATTCTGTGTGTATTTTTTTTGTCGTAACTTATTGATATCATATATCTAACTGTACTTTAAATTTTTGTAGCTTTTATTTTTATTTCATTTATATTCTTTTTATTTACATCGTAACTTTATCTATACATTTTTTTCCAATGTTAAAGATGTAGGTACTGCCTTTATTATTTATGTAAAAGCCCTCCGGGCGTAAAATAAGCAACTACATAAATTAATGTTCTCCAAAACGAGCTGGAGAAAAAATCATTTGTCAGATATTTGGTTTATAATTGTGTAATTTCTACTACTTAAGAAATTCTAAACATTATAGTACGTTATTAAAATTAAAAAGTCATAAATACATTGGGAATTCATATGTCATATATTGGTTAATAAATGGTTTGTAAATTCTAATCATACAATTGTAAATGTTCTCTAAAATGGCCTGGAAAGAATATCCTACATATATCGTAAATAAATCACTTATTCACTCTGAATGCAATTATTATTGTTCTCCAAAATTACCTTGAAAAAAATCACATCTTTGCGATTCTTTCAAAGACATAAAGAAACCATCCCTTCCTTCAGAATACAATGTTTAATGTTCTCAAAAATTGTCTTGAAGCTCATTCCAGTGATATTTTGAACGAAACCATTCCTTCGTTAAGAATATAATGAACTAAATATACAATTTGGATGTCCTGAAATGGGTATCTTTCCCAGTTGAACAGACAAAGTATCATTTTGTAATGTATTGTAATATATATGCATATTTTGTAATGTATTGTAATATATATATATACATAAATAAAAAATGAATCCCACCGTCCTTGTCTCCTTCTTTTCTTTATTTATTTCATCTTATTTATGTGTGCAACTACTCCCAACCATTCTGAGCCAGTGAGATTATGGCATCCCCAATTGGGGTATGTTGTGAGGCTGAAGGAAGTAGGGAAAGGAAGGATACGGGAAAGAGAAAGATAAAGGTTTTGAGGTATCTGGCTATTGAGATATGGTCAGAAACATTTCAAGCAACGTCGCAATTCTGAATGGTGGTCTTACACCAGGGCGATACTGAGAGTACCTTTCACTCTGGAAAATATACTACAAACATACCACATACATATTATTTAAAATTAATAAATTGTGAAATAACACAAATTAGTCTAATAAAACGGGGATTTGAACCCGCGACCTTCGGATTGTTAGTACATTACTTTAATTTACCAACTCAAAAATAATATGTATTGCATTTGCGGCACGTTCCAAAGGGGAAGATGTTTTCAGTATCGCCCTGGTGTAAGACCACCCTTCAGAATTGAAACGTTGCTTGAAATTACTTTTAACGTATTTGGTGACCAGATCTGAATAGCCGGATAATAATTCCCATCAGTACCTATGTCATCTTTAGGGATGCTGTGTGGAGGGTCTGTGGTAATTTTGAGAGTTGAAGAGACGTTGGAGCTTCGTCATTTAAGGATTCGTCGCCTGAATCTCTGTAAACATAAGAATTGCGCAGTTTTGTTTTAGGTAACACGAAGGACTTAATTTGATCTGATACCAAAGGCACAGATACATCGGGACACAGAATATCCTTTCGTAATTTGTAAGATATTCCAAATCTTTATCGTCCCAATCACTTTCTGTTTCAGTGGTGGTTTTTGGGGATTTCAAAATCAAAAAGCTAGTACTTTATTTCTGTGAACAACACAAACTTTTATATGTTTTTGCATCTCGAGTGCAAGAAGCTAACAGTGACTTCTTCTAGTCAATGATGCTTAAAAAATAACAAAAAGTACTTGCATCTTTCGACACATAAATATAAAATAATATTGTCACTAAACGTTTAGCAGTAAAATATAGCCTCAAACTATCGGTAACAGCTGTTTCGCGCCAGTGTTGCACGGTGTGATTTTGCAGTTTATATATCGATTCTTGGAATGATAATGTTTCCAAGCGCACCAAAAATTTCAATATGAAGTAAAATCCAATTTTTTTTTCATTATTAAATATAGACTTTCTTCTGTGCACCGGTATCAAAAAAAGTAACAAATACTGCGATTTAAAAATTATGTCGAGAATCGTCTGTAGCGGAATCACCCTATTATATTTTTAATCATCGTACCTAATAGTAATTTGCTAATTTGTTGGTTTGTAACACGTAAATTAATATTGTTAGCGTATTCGCTGACACTTGCTTTTCTATATTGTACCTATTTTACCATTTCAGGCTTACATTATTATTATATTTTTAATCATGCTAATAGTAATTTGCTAATTTGTTGGTTTGTAACACGCA
Source organism: Limnephilus rhombicus (assembly GCA_929108145.2). NCBI lineage: Eukaryota > Metazoa > Arthropoda > Insecta > Trichoptera > Limnephilidae > Limnephilus > Limnephilus rhombicus. The sequence goes on from OV815292.1 coordinate 23,537,379, forward strand.
AATTAATATTGTAAGCGCATTCGCGCACACTTGCTTTTCCATATTGTACCTACTTTCTTTTACTTACCATTTCAGGCTTACATTATAATTATATTTTTAATCATCGTAATAGTAATTTGCTATTTTGCCCAAAAATTTATTACATACATTTGTTGGTTCTTACGAATACTGCAACTGTATTTATCATGTTATACTTTAATAATTTTATCAATTGTAAAATTTTCATGTAGAAACCCGAAAAGGTGGAGAAATAATTATAATTTCTTTTTAATGGACGTTTTATTTGGAAAATGCATGTATTTAATAAATATTAATTCCATATGGATATTTTCGTTATATATTGCATTGTCAAAACACCAAATTTAATAAATTTTATCTAGTTTATTGAAGGCCCAATTCGGCACTTTCAGCTGGCATTTCTTCACACGTGGAATCAACGATTTTGATAACTTCTGAAATAAAACAAATAATAATTTTTTTTAAATATTAGAACAACTCTCTATTTATAACTTTTGAAGGTTATTCCCATCAATGAAGATGAAGATACCACTAATAATCTAAACAAAAATACGAAAGAGTCTTTTTTTTTCCCATTACCGCTTTTTTTTAATGTGAAAATCGTTAGAGGTAATTCTTTTTGCTCAAGGCCTCCTGTGTGGAGCTAATGTAATGGAGGGTGACCCGATAGTTGATCCGCCGACAGCTGGCTCCCCGAAATGATATTTATTATTTTTTTTTGCGTAATTAAACAATTTCAAAAATAAAATACACTTCAAAAATTCCCTTATTAATAAGTTGGTATGAATATCAAACGAATTTATACACAGTGTCGATTTTTTGTACTTGTGCACTGGTATATATAGTATATAGATATATATATAGTAACAGATTTTTCCGTGAAAGATTTGAAAGAAAATATATTTTATGCTTTGTTATTCGGCGGTACATCCTCTCTGCACATCCTTTCGGGGTCACTTTATTTATATTTTGTGTAACTAGCAGTCGCCGATTTATACTTTTCAAAAGGTTAGGCCACTTCATTTGCGCCAGCCCTTCCTTCTTCTTAAAAGTTGCCACCCATCATAATCACTCACTTGTGGGCTTAACGCCGCCCCCTGAAATCTGTCGCCCCATAGGCCGCGGCCTATATAGACTATTGACAAGTCTACGACTTGTAATTAGGTATACCCATAGACATCCAAATGACTAGACAAGCAGTTACGGGTGAGGGGTCAAACCAAACCATGGAGGGCGAAGAGGGGAAAGATGACTGTGATTCGTTATACAATCAATCTGACAGTAAATAGGCATCTCGCATTACAATATCACCATTTAGTTCTTAAAAGCAAAATCTGCTTTGAATGAATAGACCTTTTTACATGGGAGCGCGAATTGCTTGCCACGATAATAACATATTTGCTAAGGTCAAATGCTCGCCCCAAAAAGACTCGCTCCAATACACATAGCAATATTTTGTTGCCGTGTTTAGTTAAAACACTATTACAAATGTTTCATAATTTACTTACCCCTGTAACTACCGATGAGCACACTGGAGAACCGCCCACATTCGCTATGTGCACATTGATATGTAGATATATTGTATAGAATACGCTACTGTTTTGGCGTTGTATTTCGTTAAATGTATGGATGTTACCTTCTAGCTGTTCACGGCAAGAATGATGACGTCACACATTTTAGATTCAAGCGAGGCTCTATCCCCTCCCCATGGAGCGAGCCGGTTCCAAGGAGGTGCTTCAGCCGGCGCCATGTGGAGGGGGAAATAATACGTTTTTATCACTTAGGGCAGGTCCATGTATATTCATATGTCCGTGGGTATACCGTATTTTCCCTGAACCGAATGCATGTTGTATGTATGTAAGTGTGCCGGGGGGGAAGATTGTCGGCGGGTCAACTATCATGGGACCGTAATAGACTCCGCTTCAGACTTACTAAACTTGGTTTCACAATTGTAAACAGACACTTGACAGGTGCTATAAAAGTTCTTGAAGGATCCATCGGGGAAGATTCCACAGACCGGTGTCTTGTTGGGAGGGCAAGCGACGGGCACATCGCAGCGAATTTGGTAGATACGTGATCTGGAAGACTCGTCTTTGAAGAAGTAAATATCGTCTCCTCGACCAGGCGAAATCCACACCAGAAACACTGTCCAAATGGAAAAGACAAAAAACATACATTAAGATGATGCTTAAAAGAATTCACAATGCGCTCTAGTTTAATTATCTTAAGAAAAAATGGTGTTCAGAAGTTGCGCTATAAAATATTAAGATGAATTAAATGTTTGCGACTGTACAAAAGCAACGTGAATATAAGTACGTAGTTTTGTCCATAAACAAACTCAAATCTTTCAAGAAACATAGTCACAGTCGGCGGCATGCAACTGCTCCCGTCTGGAGCCAGTGAGGCTATGGAAACCCCAATTGGAGTATGTTGTGAGACTGAAGGTAGTGGGAAGAGGAAGGAGTTAGGGAAAAGGAAAGTGGGGAAGTACCTGGCTATTCAGATCTGGTCACCAAACACGGCTAAAGCCATTTCAAGCAAATTTTCAATTCTGAATGGTGGTCTTACACAGCGATACTGAGAGTATATTCCACTCTGGAACGTGCCGCAAATAATAATAATAAAAATAATAATAATATTTATTTCACATAAAATTATACAATGAAACATATATGGAAACTTTGACTAGCCAACTAGGAATGGATCCTGTTTTAGGCCATAATATATCTACTATTTATTATTTTTAGTAAATAAATTGTGAAATAACACAAATTAATCAAATAAAATTTATTTGCCACGCCGGGATTCGATCCCGCGACCTACGGATTGCGAGTCAGGACCTTACCGCTGGACTACGCCGGCCGTCATTGCTTTTTATCGGCTAATCTTCATGTATGAGGCCCTAATCACTATCCGATTTGCAGAAATGTTTGCAGGACAGCGTGTTGAACCACAAACTAAATCATTTTAAGGCAATACATACTAAAACATCTTTTGGCCAAAGGAACTATTTCTATCAAGCCCCGCTCATGTTTAATATTCTGACAGATTACATTGAATCATCTAATTCATTATAGGCCAGTGAAATTAGCGATCCGCGATCGGAATTAGTCCCAATTTTTTTATATGTTTTATATTTTATTTTATTTTTATTTTATTTTATTTACTTTAAATACATAAACGGCTATACTGCCTTTTATAAATAAACATATAATGGAGTACAAAAGTGAGAAAAATAATATCATTACATAATAGTAGTTTTAAACTTAAAAATAACATACAATTATTTTGTGTATCACAACCAAAAAGAACAAAAAAGAACAATGAGAAATATTATTTCATTTCAACATTTCCATATTATATACTCATCTCCTGATGTAAAATCTGAGTTGGGTCACTTGAGTTTTCACCGCCATTTTGAAAAAACCAGTCGAAATCGCGCCAAAATCTAGTTTTTCTCAAATATCTTGTTTCCAATAAAAATTTCGCATAAATTAGCTTCACAAGTTTAGTAGAACATAAAATTACCTACAATTTTTTTTTAAATTCTTCTATCTCTAATAAATATCGAGATACGCAGTCGTAAAAACGGGTATAAGTTTGTAAAAACAGGTAAATTGCCCGACTTGGTTTGGCTTTTTGTGCGTATCTAGTACTAGTAGTGGCGCTCTCGAAGCTTGCCTGTTGCTTTTACTTTCGCTCTTAGCTTTAAGTTGAAATTATTGGGACGTCCTTATTTTTTCGTTTTCAAAATAATCTTAAAATAACCGTATTAATGTTTAAGTCAAGTGTACAAAATCAAAATAATTTTAGTGCGACAGTTTCCAGGTCTATTTAACTTTTAATAAAATAACTCATATTATATTTTCACTGTTTCATAAAATGCCGTACGTTTGCATCGGATGGTCAGTTGGGACACACACAAAATGCTGTACGTTTGCATCGGATGGTCAGTTGGGACACACATAAAATGCCGTACGTTTGCATCGGATGGTCAGTTGGGATAAAATAACACATGTGCATTCTGCAAGTGGCTGGACCCAACGGCTATTCCAAAGTGTTCACTTCTCGCGCGGTGATTTATGATGTTTATTTTGTGATGCAATGCATATTGTAAATACTACTATTAGACTGGGAGGCGAGATAGGTAAACCCTACGTCATCGAGTACAAGGATGAAACTACTTTGTAGTGATAATGGACGTTTAGAAAACCTTAAAAAAGCTGGTCTGCCGGCGCGCCTCTTGGCAGGAGCCGCGCAGTCATGGAAATAGTCAGCGATTTTTTTAGAAAAAATTACGTCATCGAGTACACGAACGGGAACTAACTAACTAACTAACCATCACGCCGTTTCCCCGCAGGGGTAGGCAGAGAGGACGGACCGCCAAACAACTCGATCTTGGCACACACTCTTTGCCTCACTCACATTCATACATCGTCTCATACATTCTCTTCTATTATTCTGACTTTTGACATGACCCGACTGTAGTATCTGATTCACTTGATCGTGCCATGTCTTCCTCGGGCGTCCCCGACTTCTTCTACCATTCACATTCGCGTCGTATATTCTTCTTACACTACTTCCTTCGTTCATTCGCTCTACATGCCCAAACCATCTGAGGGTCCCTTTCTTAATCTTACTCATTATGCTTACATCGGCCTTACATTTTTTGCGGATATCCACATTTCTCACACGATCATACATTGTTTTACCACACATACGTCTCAGGGATCTCATTTCAACAGCATTCAGTTTACTTTCATCCTTCCTCTGCCAGTTCCATGCCTCACTGCCATACATCAGGGTAGGTACCAGGACTCCATTGTGGACTGCTAGCTTCGCTTTTTTTGACAGTTTTTTATTAGCGCCAACGGCATTTAGTCCACCATTAATGGAGTTACCGGTATTCACCCTTCTTTCAATATCTCTTTCAGCCTTCCCATCTCTCGTAAACATACTACCCAGATACACAAACTCATCCACCTGCTCCAAATATTCATCATTCACAACTATGTTGCATACTGTTTTCGTACTCTCCCTTTCAAACACCATGACTTTAGACTTACTTACATTCATCATTAGCTCATTCTTCATACATACTTCGTTCATCCTAGATACGAGAGACTGTAGATCTTCCATAGTGTTAGAAATCAGCACCGCATCATCAGCATACAACAGGCAACATACTTTCAGATTACTCAATTTCGCGCCCAATCCCACCTCTTTCAATTCTTGCATACAATTATCCATGTATAGATTGAATAACCATGGTGACATTACGCAGCCTTGCTTTAAACCTTTTGTGATGTCAAACCACCCCGTAAAACCACCGTTTACCCTAACACACGCAACGCTTCCCTCGTACAGAGACGCAATTGCCTGTATGAGATTTGTATTCACTCCATACGTGGACAAAACCTTCCATAGCTTTTTCCTGTCGACTCGGTCGTATGCTTTTTGTAGATCTACAAAGGCGCAGAAAAGTTTCTGGTTTTTCGCCAGAAATTTCTCAGTAAGCATACGCAAGGAGAAAATCTGGTCCATGCATCCCTTTCCACTCATAAAGGCACCTTGCACATCCCATATTTTATCCTTTGTTTCCATTCTTACCCTTTCAATCAATATTCTTCCGTACAGCTTGCCGACTGAACTTAGCAGGCTAATAGCCCTATGATTTCCACATTCCATACGTGACCCTTTACCTTTGTATAACGGCATGATTACAGCCCTTCTCCAATCTAATGGCGTGTAACCCTCCTCTAAACACTGGTTAAAAAGTTTGCACAACCATGTGAGAATAATATGGCTATCTCCTTTAAAGTATTCGGCAGCAATATTGTCGAAACCAACAGCCTTACCATTCTTCATGCATTTTATCGATTTTTTTATTTCATCCACGCTGATTTTGATTGAATTCACTCCGTCATCGTTCATACCCGATTCACTGCTGGCCTCACTATCACCCGGATTGCTTTCGAAAACCTCCTCAAAATATTTCATCCATCTCTCTTTTATTTCTTCCTCATTCGTCAACATTTTTCCATCTTTCGATTTTATGGCTTTCCGGCTTCCGTTCTCTGAACCACTCCGGGACCTTTTGACCTCCTTCCAAAACAATTTAATGTTTTCTTGGAAGTGTTTTGTCATTTTTATTCCCTCTTCCTCTTCCAGGCGTTTCTTTCGTTCTTTCACTCCAACACTTACTCTTTTCTTACATCCCTTATAAACTTCTTTCGCTCTATCTCTTTCTTCGCTAGAATCAGTGCCAGCCGCTATCAGACGTAACCATGCTTTCTTCTTCTCTGAGACCAGTGCTTTGATCTCGTCATCCCACCATGCGTCACCTTTCTTCCTACCTTGCGTACTTATTCCACATACATCTCTAGCAGATTCACAAAGACTCGCCTTTATGTGGTTCCATGTTTCATCAATGCTTAGACCGTCCATTTCCTTCTCATTCAATCTCACTTCTGACATTAGCATTTTGCAGTTTTTCTACTTTGACTCTTGTTGGAGGAGTTGATATCGTTTTCACTTTAGAGCGCCAGCCGCGAAAGAGGTTTACTCTCGACACCACCAGAAAGTGGTCAGTTTCAACCTCTGCCCCTCTGAAAACTCTGGTGTCCTCGGTAACGGCTCTCAACCTAGAGTCAATTACCACAAAGTCAATTATCGATCTTTCATTTCCTCTTTCCCACGTATATTGGTGGACACATTTATGATCGAAAAAAGTATTCGATACAAACAGGTTCCACTCTAAACATACTTCAAGTATTCTGTTCCCATTGTCATTCGTTCTTTCATCCCCGAACTTACCTAAGGCTGAATCAAATCCGTCACGTCTAATTCCCACCCACCCATTCAAAACTCCCGCCATTATAATCCTTTCATTCGAATTTTTTAATCTCATTACGTCGTTCACACCAGTCCAAAAATCATCTTTCACTTCGTCGCTTTCAGAATTAACAGGAGCATAGCAAATAACCAGAAACACCCTTGTCAAACCAATTTTGAATCGGATCCACATTATTCTCGGACTTACACATTCATATTGCGACATACATTCAACCATTCTGGGAGACAGTAACGCTGCAACACCCTGACAAGCCCTCTCTGTATCTGGTCTCCCAGACCAGATGACAAGTCTATCGTTGTGCTGCATTGTACCGCTCTCTTTTTTCATACTCTCTGTCACACAAAGTACGTCCAAACATTTACTATCCATTGTTTAACATAATTCATTCATTTTTTTTTTTTTATTTTTATTTTAACTTTATGAGTAAAACCTCAAATTGTAATATTTTAATTAAATGAAGACAATATAAGCGAAACTCAATCGAAAATCTGAAAACAGAAAAATCAGAAAAAGATATTGACACATCTGGGACATTGTCCCAGATGTGTCAATATCTTTTTCTGATTTTTCTGTTTTCAGATTTTCGATTGAGTTTCGCTTATATTGTCTTCATTTAATTAAAATATAATTCATTCATATTTCTTTCCATCCCTCCTCTGATATTCCACGTACCAATTCGACATTGTTCCCGTTCCGTCCTCCTCTTTGCGCTACCAAGGGGTTGGCGATGTGATGGGTAGCGAGCCTCATCGACACCTCTGTCGGCCATTCCCTTCCTCCACGGACTACATATAAAACTACTTTAACCTCATAAAAACACCGTTACACGTATTCAAACCTACCTCTATAAATATACAACTCGTAACAATAGTTAAAATTAATACAAACAATTTACTGCACTGCACTAACAACTTAATTAAACTAACACTAAAAGAAAAAATATATAATGTCTTATCACCGTTAATATTTTTGTATCATCGTAAAATGTTCATATTTTTGTAAAGTTTTTATATCCTTGTAAAATGTTTGTGTCACATAATGTCTTATCACTGTAAATCGCTCCCTCTTAGGGAACGCAGTATGCGGGCTCCGAGGCTCCGACCAATGTCCTTCTCGGTGCGTAGGGCGATGGGACAGGAAAGGCGGTGGGGGCGGGGTGTGTAGCTCAGAGTGCAGAGGCCACCTGATCACTCATCTTATTTCTCTTTCTTTCTGCGAAAGGCCGCTTCAGTGGCCGATGCAACGAACAGGTCATAATTTAACCTACTGCTTGATGGCGGCAGCGGGGGTGCAGTGTGGGTGCGGGGTAGGCGAGGGGCACCCCTGGGTTGTCCAACAGCCGAAGGGATGGTCACATCTGGCGAGTGTTTGATGCCCGTCTGAGATTTTAGCTCAGAGTTTAGACACAGCATTTAGACTGTATCTTATAATTAACCATATTGTTCAGTACACAAAATTAAAAACTCGTCGCACAACCACAGTATTCACATAAAAAATATTTTTAATGCACTTAGGTAATTTTTACACGGTGAGGAACATTTTTTGATACTTTTAAGGGCTCATTTTATGAAATATCCCTTTTAATTAGTTAAAGATAACGAGACCGACCAAAACACGCCAGGCTGCTCCGAGAGCCCGGCGTACTGGGTCGATTAGAAAATGAGAAAAAAGCAGGTCTGCCAACCGGCAGCCGGCGTCAAAGTGGGGTAAAAAATAGTAAATTTTACGTCATTGATTACACGAATGAAACGAACGAATAACTATAGTCCAGATCATTCCATTTAAGACGTTCTTGGTCTGCCGACCAGCAGCTTGGCAGCTTTTTGTGTACGATCTTTTAAAGTTTTAATTTTTTTTTTTATTATGGCTAAAATTTGTAACCAGCTCCGATCCTTAGATAGTAACTTTTACAAATTAAAATTTATTTTGCCTCATTGTACTCTTAAACTCATATATTTTTCTATGGTAGAATCCATCCTTAGATATGGTATTCGAACTTGGGGACATGCAAGCACTACTTACATTAAATATATTGAAAATTTACAAACTGCCATAATAAAAAAAATTGTAACAACAAATATTTAGAAACAGAGACATAACTTAAAACTAATGTATGGCTCAGAGAGCTTACTTACAATAAAAGGTCTCCACTGGTTCACTACTATTATGGATAATATGGGGGAAAGCCCTTACAAACACCTACTTGTACACAAAAATACCACAAGATTTAGAGAAGGAAAGGGCCTAAAAACTCCTCGAATATTAAATAAATATGGAAGCCGTACTCTTGAATATCTAATACCAGTGATTTTCAATAAAATCAATAAAAACATAAAATTTGAAAAAAATGAGAGACTATGTCCTAAAATGATAAAACTATGGTTAATGAGCGAAAACTCCATGTATCTTTGAATATCTTAATATAGCTGCCTACATATCTTGTTATTAGGCAGGTATATTGAAATATCTTATATATTTATGATTGTTAGTTAAATTATCTAATATTACTATGTGATCTATTCTAATGTTTCCATAAAACTATAAATGTATTTACAAATATTTTCTTAGATATTATATTAAGAATGTTTAAATTGTAAGAACCTGCAGACAAGCTGTCATATGACAGCTTTGTGGGTCTACTCAATTTTTTTGTACAAAATGTATTCTGTAATTAAATTTAAAATATATATATATATATATATATATATATATATATATATTTTCAATATCTTTATTATTATTTTTATTTGAACATGGTTTTAAAAATATAGAATGCAAGATTTTAAATAAAATAAGTTGTAATCATAAAAAAAAAAATATTGAGTCTTCCGAGTGTACCCATCGGACGGGAGAGCTTTTCGACGCGAAACAACTTACTAGAAACTGGCCGCGGAGCTCTTCGCCGTCAACGCGTACCAATATTATTAAACAAATTTATAATAATATAAGTCTTTTTAAGATAAACTAAAAGTCCATAGTGGTCGGAAGTTCGAACAACCACCGCACCATCGCCATAAGAGCTGCGTTCGTCCGAAAAACGACGGAAATTTCCGATCCCCGTCCGTTTCATATCGGTTTCGCTTGCCCTGCTGCATCTCTCTCTCTCTGGTTTCAATCCTGGGATTGGTTTGCAGCAATTTCATCTATTCGTTTTTTCCACTCTTCCCTGTCTTGTGCGGCTCTTTTGAATTCTGCATATGATAAGCAGCGCACGTCCACCAGCAGGTCCTCCAGGTACTCTCGGCGTGGGCGTCCCCTAGCGTTTGTCCCCTCGGTCATACCCTCCATTATGGCATGCAAGAGGCCTTCTTGTCTTATTGCATGGCCGATCCATCTTGCGCGCCTTTCGGACAAGGTCCTGAGCAGGTGCCTTCCTCCTTCGATTTTTTGGAGAACCTCCTCATTTGTGATGTGGTCTCTCCAGGAAATTCCTAGTAGTCTTCTATAGGACCACATCTCAAAAGCCTCTAGTCTCCGTTTATCTCTTTCGGATAAGCACCATGTTTCGCAGCCGTACATCAAGATACTCCATACATAGGTCTTGATGAGGAGTATTCTCAGTTTCAGGTCTATATTATTCGATTCTATTATTTTCGACCTTTTATTGAATGCAAGCCTAGCCTGGTGTATACGGCTGTCGACCTCGCTCTTAGACCGACCGTCCCATGTTATTTTGCTCCCGAGGTACACAAACTCCTTGGTGTTCTTTAGTGGAACTCCTGACATCTCTACTCTCATCTGATGTTGCGTTCGGCCTACAGTCAGCAGCTTTGTTTTGTCTTTATTTATCCTCATGTTGTAGTTATTTTGAAGAATGCTTTGCATGGTTGTTAAGGCCTCTTGCAGTTCTTCTTCGCTTTCAGCAACCAAAGCAATATCGTCAGCAAACCTTATCATATCCACCTTTTGCCCGTGTATCTTTACACCTTTTCTGTGACTCATTCTCTCCCTCAAGTCATCAATCGCACTTTGTACATATGCGTTAAAAAGAACAGGTGACAGAGAGCATCCCTGTCTCACCCCTTGTCTTATACTGGCTTCTTTTGTATCATTGTCACATCTAATTATAGCGGCCTCATTCTTGTATAGCGCCTGGATTATTCGTCTATCTCTATATTTGATGTCAATTCTCTTCAGAATCTCGAAGAGTCTTTTCCATTCTACTTTGTCGAAAGCCTTCTCCAGGTCTATGAATGCGATGAATGTGTTTTGGTTTCTTTTTAATCTTTTTTCTAGTAGTATTCGTAGCGACAATATTGCTTCTCTGGTTCCTACACCTCTTCTAAAGCCAAACTGGTCTCCGGAAAGGATGTTCTCTACTTTTGGTTCGATTCTTTTTAGAATGATATTAGTCAATATTTTTGAGGCATGGGATATAAGGCTAAGAGTTCTGTGTTGTTCACATTTCGTCGTGCCCACCTTCTTTGGTAATGCGACAATTAGGCATTTCTCGAAATCCTCTGGTATCTTTCCAGTCTTATACATTGTCTGTATCATTTTAAACAGGGCATCTATAGTTCCTTTTCCTGCTGGCTTAATTAGTTCAGCCGGAACGTCATCGATTCCGGGTGCTTTCCCGTTTTTGAGATTTTTCAGTGCGAGGTCAAACTCTTCTCTAGTGATTGGATCTCCCAAATCATCTGCGTCTACCTCATTTTCTCTTTCTATCAATGTTTCGTTGTCATTATTTCCCTTTGCATTGTACAGCATTTCGAGATATCTTTTCCATCTCTCTCCTATTTGGTGATTTTCGAAAAGTATTTTGCCGTCTTCTCCTTCTATTGCATTACCCTTTCCAACTCTCATCCCAAAGAAGTCTTTCACCGCAGCGTGAGCTCTTTCTACATTTCCTCTCTTGAGGTCGTCATTTATCTCATCGCATTTATTCTGGTAGAATGTTTCTTTGGCTATTCTTGATTCTCTATTTATTTGGTTTCTCAGCACTTTGTATTTCTCTTGTGATTCAGCTCTTTTATCATTTTTGAGCTCTCTGCTGCATCGATTACATCAAATACAAGATCAAAACTAACGAAAACCTGTAGTCCTGATCATCCCATTAATGAATTCTTTGGTTTGCCGACCAGCAATCTGGCAGTTTTTTGTGTACGATCTTTTAAAGTTTTAAATTTTTTTAAATTTGAAAATTATGTTTTTAATATCTTTATTACTATTTTTATTTCAATATGATTTTAAAAACTTAGAATGCCAGATTCTAAATAAAATTAATTTTAATGATAAAAAAATAAATTTGAGTGTTTTGAGTGTACCCATCGGCCGGGAGAGCCTTTCGACGTGAAACAACTTACTGGAAACTGGCTGCGGAGCCCTTCGCCGCCATCAAATTTGTCTGAGATCAGTTGTTAGTAGATTATATAAACTTAAAATCTATGTTCGAATACGCACACTTCGAATAATTTATTTATCATTAGTTGAGTCTATTATAAGCTGCGGAATTACAGCTTGTGGACGGAATTACAACTTTCCTGTAAGACAAATGTAAATCATGTTCAATCAGTTCAAAATTCATTAGTTAAATTATTAGCTCATAAAAGTTTATATGAAAAAAGGCACAATATTCCGTACTTTTACCAGAATCTCAAAATTCTCTCAGTAAGAACAATTCTGTGGCATAAAATTATTTTTCAGCATATGAATAGCCCTATATACATAAATATACTGGACCACACTTACAATACTCGATTTACGTTAAATGAAGGACTAACCGTACCTAAGCACTTAAACAAATATGGACAAAGAATGCTGGAATACATGATACCTACTTGCTTAAATATGTTACATGTACAAATAATGTTAAAACAAAAATGTACAAATAATGTAAAAACAAATATTATATTGAACAATTGGCTCGCCGAAAAAAATAGTTTGTTTTAACATTTTTATAGTAACACAAAAAAAAAGTCTAACTACATAATAAGTTTTATTTTTTAAACTTCAAAGTAAAAGCACCCATTGACAAACTACTTAAAAGTAGTTTATTGGGACTTTTCTTTTTTTCTGTAATATTTTATTTTATTTAATTTCCTGTAATATTGTATAACTTATTCTTTCTAATAAAAAAAAATTAAAAAATGGTTTGAAGATTGGATATTGATTTAGAAAAACAGAAATGTTTTTTTTTTGGATTTCGTAGGATTCGAACCTCCATCCACTGGATTTCTCTGGCCGCTGAGATTAGCTATGGGATGCGCTCGGCGCACAATGATTTTACTAGTATGGGACTGTCGGAAAAAATTCGAAATTTCAAATTGCAGGGATCACTAAATTTGGTTTCTATATCTTGACACCACATACTAGCGCATCTTTCCTCATACCACAAAATTCAGTAAAACGTTTCGTCACTGCGAAACACGTCAGCAAAGATTGACTTCCCGAGCAGTCAGGACGTTTGTGTGTAAATGCAACGTTTATTATATAACATTTAGGGACTGATAACTTTTTACACTGCTTGCTGGCAAATTTTTTTTAACATGGATTCAATACCTTCAGGTGTGTACTAAAGATGTTAGGTTTATTTTTTTCATTTCCTAATGCGACAAATTTGGGATATATTTTTTTAAAAACATCTCGTGAATTAAAATAAAATTACTAAGATTTCTGGAATACTTAAGGTTAAAGTTAGATATTCACTAATATTCAGTAAATGTGCTGATGTACTTTTGTAGCTGAACTATTTACGTATCATTTTTTACAAAAAAATCTTGCGCATTTTAGCGTTTCTACGGCCCATTAATTTTTACGTAATTTACTTACCTAATTAATTACTTACTTAATTAATTTACTTAAATTTGAGTGCATCATAAATATTATTTTTGTCACAGGTTCGGTTTCAAAGGATTTGTTCTTAAGACAAAAGGAGTTATTTGACATAATGATGAACTCGAAGTGTCAAAAAATGGAAAAAGATTTTAATATTTGAAAAAAATATATATAAACCTCACCAATTGCTTTAAAGTGAGGTTGGATAAATTCTGTAAAAAGATCGCGGGCTTCAAATTTCGCATTAACACAAGATGGACTATTGCTCGTCGAGATGATTCTAGATTTGTGATGGAAAATAAAAAAATGACTTGAGACTCCGATTGGTTTTTTATTGTACGCGATTTATCCTGAAAACGGCACGTGGTGATGGTAAACACCATTTGAATGTAGTTCAGACAAATCCAAACGCTTGAAAACCAAAGATCTTCGGAAAAGTGCACATCTTTCTCATTTGGTGTTTGAGAAAGAGGTATACTTTTCGATCAATCGATAGCATCAAAATTATTAGAAGACATTATTCTAGGCGCTCATCTATTAACAGACAAGTGTACAAGATGATAATCGTTTGATGATAATCGCTCTTCTTAATAACAGGTGTTCATTGGAACGCGAGAGGATGCGGATTGTTCTAGTATTTTTAAATCTTCAATTGTACCTACCTTTGCGATTAGTTCGCGGGAAGCCAGAATCCCTGCCCATCGTCCGTCAGATATTGCCGCCCGATTAAGATTATCAGAAGAGGCTCAGGAAGCTCGGAACAAAGATTTTTAAAAAAATACCGCGAGAACTATTATGAAGGTATTTTTAATTTAATGTTAGTTACATCTGATCCTATCATAACTAGTTACAGGCAACCCCCAAAGAAACAATTAAATCGTTTTCCTAAGGAAGTTTTCGATTTAATAATTCCTCCAGATATTCATTCTTTAGCACCGACGATGATGATGTTGTTCATCGTCTGTTTTCGGAATGTTAAAAAGCAAAATTAAACATTACTCGGCCTTTATTTTCACATAGATATGGACAAAAATAATATCAATTTTCAGATTTTTTTTTTTAAATTTTTTTTTTCGTTGATATAATAAAATCCAGAAATCGTTAATAAAATCCAGTAAAACTTACTAAAACCGAATATTTTAATTTTTTTAACCATGCCAAAAAATAATATCACTTTTTTTCCCCCGTTAATCCTCCCTGTGAATTATTTCCAACTTTTGGGGTATTTGGAACCACTGTGCGGCGAGGCGCGAATTTATGCTTTATATTCCGACAACCCGTAAAGAAAAAGCGGCCATTGAGCGCAGACCTATCGTCGTTTCCGTTTTATTTCTCAACTTGAGCGCAGTTTGATGCTTCGCAGGTGCCGTAGCGCGTCATTTCCGTTTCATCCGAATTTCAAATCTCATCGGTTTCAGTTCAAAAAATTGATCTAGTGTTATATTCCAGGTAGGAATTTGTTTGACTGGATAAAACGTGCCCGGTTTCCTTAAAAGATTGCAAGATTCTTCCCTAACTAAATGCAATCTTGGATAGTATTCTTTTTTTTATGTGAGGCATCTATTGACTTTTCTGCTAGTCTAAATGCAAGGATGAATTTGAAATAACTTAACGAGAAATAAAAATATTAAATACTATAATTTTAAATTCATTACCTACCATAAAGATTCAGAAATACGAATAAGCTATTTTAATGATCTTTAATTTCACCTTAAAACACACTGAAAATGTAAACTGAATTCTCTAAACGATAATATATTTTTTGTAAAAGGTGATACTTAACTTTTTAACGTTACTTTTTTTAAACGTACACCTGTCGTCCAGTAAAATAAACGTTCATTATTCATGTTCTGTAACTATATTCATGTTCCAGCTCTTCCTATTACTATAATTTTCAATTTATCTTAATCTACAGGCCGTTTTCCTGAAATTTGGAAAAGTAGCTTTACAACACCTATTTTTAAAAAATCAGATAAAAGTCATATTGAAAATTATAGACCCACACGTATTATGTTAACACTACCTATACTTTTCAAAAGATTATATTATGTAAAATCACGCATCAAATTAAACCACTTATTTCAACATTTCAACATGGCTTCATACCAAGCAGATCAACGTCATCTAATTTATTGCTTTACGAAAATTTTATTTCTAATGCATTGTCCTACGGTCATCAAGTTGACACAATTTATAGTGATTTTAGCAAAGCCTTTGATTTGTTTGGATTTGTTCTTCATAATTCAAGATCATTTACCAACGGAATCGCAATCCGAAGAACGTATGTAGCACTTGTTCGCAGTATATTGGAATATAGCTCCATTATTTGGGCCCCTTCTGAGCAAAACCATATTCTCGAAAAAGAAAAAGTACAAAAGAGATTCATGCGTTACCTATATATGAGGGAATATATGTATAAGACAATTTGTCTATTGATTGTACTTCTTTATTGGTATTATTTATGACAAAACAAATCATGTGTTGCTCTGTTAACAAAGAAAGTACATTTGAAGTTTATTTGTCGATCTTAAAAAACACTTTAACACTTATTTTTCTGATATCTTGATTAATTGAATCTCTGCTACATAGCTCGTCAAAAACAATAATAATGTGTTTGTATGTCACCATGACAACACATCAATGAATAACATTTGAAAAGTAATTCATTATTTGAATACGAAGGAATCCCTACGCATACCTAGGTAGGTATTCCTTTACATATGTACTACCCTTTCCTGTATCCATCCTTATTCTTAGCAGGAATGCTCGATCTTAATACATTAGAAGCCCGCCTAATTTTTTAAGATAATCTCTGGAACTATACATAATCCACCTATTTTGAAAGAGATTAACTTATATGTCCCAGACAAGTATACTCGTGGAAGGTCCCATACCCTTTTTTATGCTCCAAAAGCGAGGACTTCTGCCTATCAGAACGCGCCAGTCAACAGAGCGACTGAACTGCTCAACGAGTCTGCATTGACCATCGACATTTTTAACGTAACCTACAGGCAGTTTAACAATGATCTTTTGACGTATGTCACAAAGTAGTGAAACTGACCTTTTTATGTGTTTTACTATACTTTTTATCTAATTTGTAATCTTCTCCATAATGTATTGGTGAATAACCGTTTTACGGAGAACATGGAAAATAAATAAATAAAAACTGTTTCTCATCGCATTTTAATCGACAAATTAGAACAATTGGGAATAAGCGGCAAAATTTCAGGATTGGCTTATAAGTTACTTATCACATAGAAAATTACCTCCACAACTTCTTACACCTTTTTTACCTTAAGTTGGGTCCCCCAAGGTTCCCACCTAGGACCAATTCTTTTCCTACTATTCATTAACGACATTTCATTAATTTTCGATAATATTCACTTTCTTCTATTCGCTGATGAACTGAAAATGTTTAAATCGATCGAAAAATTTTCTGATTGCTTAACTCTATAAAGGATCTTAAATAAACTGTATGAATGGTTCATCGTTAACAAATTATATCTTAATATCAACAAATGCCAAACGATCAGTCTCCATAGATCTAAAATCCTTTTATTATTCGACTACACAATTAAAAATGCCACTCTAAAAATAGTATTTAAATTCAAAGACCTTGGCGTTATCTTTGACTCCAAATTACGCCTCTTGAATCACATTATTAGCATTACGTTAGAATTCAGTGAATACAATTTAAGCATTTGGTGTCCTCATTTCAACTCTCATTGTTTACAAATTGAAAAAATTCAAAATAATTTTTTGCGTCTTATTAATTTCTAAATTGGTTTTCCTATTATTGAAATCAATTACATCACTTTACGCAGCAAACTTAACTTATCGAAATTATTTGAAAGGCGAAAAATATTTGATCTCCTTTTCATTATTACATAGTATAAAATGAAATCGCTCAAAATGTATGTGCGCGTTAATCTTTTAAACTACGCAACGGATTTTCATACGGTTTTCACCAATAGATAGAGTGATTGAAGAGAAATGTTTATGTGTATAATACATGTAAATTATATTAGAGAAAAGCCGAGAAATTCAAAGAAAACATATTTTGGTGCGATTTAAAACGGCTGGCGGGCCGTACTATAGTCACTTTTGAAATTCGTTCTACGGAAGAAATTGGAAAATAGATGTCCCAGAGTAAGTAGGTATTTGATTATCCCTTTTAAAATATCCAGTGTTGCATTGCAAGTATTGTATAATTAGTGGCGAGTTCATTAGTTTATATGTATAATACGTGCTTATTATACTAGAGAAAAGCAGATAAATTCAAATATTCAATTCAGCAGCGGGCAGCGGGCAGCTGGCAAGCGGGTGGTGTGGATTTTATAAAGATTGGGTAATGGCGTTGTGTTTCGTTGGCCACAGCAACGTGTGGCCGGGTCTGCTAGTAATATATAAAACAAAGTCGGGTTAGTTACACTATTTACAACTCGAGAACGGCTGGACCGATTTTGATGATCTTTGATTTGTTGGATTTGTCTCCGCCCCGGATAACAGAATAACCATTAAAACATCGCAAAAATTCACGAAAAAGAAAGTAATGAAGAAATTTCATTTCCCCATACATTTTGTATGGAACGAATTCTCATATTTTGAAAGAGCTGCAGGAATTTTATGATAAGTCCTATAAATATTGAGTAGTGAGTGAGTTCCAATAATTCAAAAACTTCAAATGTCAATGTGCTGATTGTTTTGTTCTTAATCTTAAACATATAATGCTGCCTCTCTTTTTTACACATTTAATGTCAATAGCCGAAAATGAGACAAACGGTGAACGTATGTCTCCACCCATCTAAAGGAAAGAAAATGAAAAGCATAGTTTTTTTTTACGTCAGTTCCACAACACATGAGGCCCCAGCCATTATTTTCCTCAGGGCCTGTATCATCTTAGGGGATGTTGTGTGGATGGTCTTTTTAAGGAAGGGAAGGATAGGAAGTTCTGGGAAGGAAAAAGGTATGAGGGGAGGGTAGGAATCTGGGGTCAGTGTATCCGGTAGTGACGGACGTATGAATCCATCCCTCCAACTGCGGTGCAAGGCGTTGGGTCGAGAGAGTCCAGCTTGAAAGGTCAAAAGGCCTCCCTCAACCAGTCTCTCTCGATCCGTTCCACCACGCAGCAGGTGGACAGACGCATCCGCCGCCAAGACCCGGACAAACGTCACCTCGTAGCGAAACACTTAACACTAGAAATACCGGGTACTGCTCTTTACCTATAAAGACCACGACCGTCACTTTGACGGCTGATCACTTTTTTCAAATTTGGAGGCGGATATGAGTACTGCTGCCCCGGGAATCATTAGTGTGCTAATTAATTAATCAGGAGTGCTCAAACGGTCGATCGCGATCGACCGGTCGATCGCGAGTGCTTTATGAGTCGATCTCGAGAAAAATTTGCCCATGTAAATAGATCTATTCACAGTTTTTATTTTAGTTGATCCTCAATTAATAAAACCGTCCATTTTTCATGCCTTTTTGTGTATTATTTATTTGTAACTTGTATTGTCAATGGTCGCGCCTTTTTCTTATTGTTTACTCTATCCTCGTCTATGGTGTGTGACGTCACTATTCCCCATTGAAAAAAAATTGGCAAATTATTGCATATTCATGGTGAAATATTGTCTAAAACTGCCCTCTTCAAAAGCCCGAAGTTATCAATCTAGTTTCTATTGAGTGGTTTGGTTTATTTATGAGTCAGTCTGTCCGAGTTGTGACTTGAAGGCGATACGAATTATTAATACATAATACAAAATGAGTGCGGTGAAGGAGGCGTCTACTTATACCTACAGGAATTTCAAAAACTGAACAAATTGGACTAATATCTATGAGAACCAAAGTGAGAACGAATATCTACAGCTCAAACTGCCGACTAATATCTATGAGAACCAGAGTGAGGACGAATATCTACAGCTCAAACTGCTGATTAATATCTATGAGAACCAAAGTGTGAACGAATATCTACAGCACTGGCAGAGGTTGGGTTAGGTTAGGTTAGGTCAGGTTAGGTTAGGTTAGGTTAGATTAGATTAGGTTAGTTATTACATAATTAAAGTAATTTATGCTTTTCCGTACAACCTCTTCATTCATCCGGAAAACATTCTATCATTTGACGTCAGTTATAAAATTCGAGTTGCATACTACGTATGAGCTGCCAGAATAAAGAAAAATCGTTTTCATCTGAGTGTAGTTTTCATTCGCCGTACACAGATTTAATTTAATCCAGTTCATAATACTAAAAAAAATCTGTTGTAATGTAATATTCGAAGTGCATTGGAGGTTACCCGCCCTGGCATAAGTAGCATATGGTTACTCCTTCAAGGCTCTCACAAGGATTCTAATTTTTTTGAAAAAACGAAGCTACATTAAATTTAGAACGAACCTAAACCACCAATGTCCCTGCATACGTTGTTAGTGAGCAATATGCAAGTGCTTACATAATAAACTTGATATAAAGGTGGTCAGAGAAGTGCAGTCATGAAAATTTAATAACAGATTTAATTTAAAACAGTTTTGTGTTCAAAACGTAAAATTCCAGTTGTGGATTCATCTGCTGACACACTTTGAAGGAAAGCATTCTCTTATTCGAAGTGCAGTTATAAAATTCTAGTTGCAGACTATTTATGTACTGCCAGAATCAAAGAAAAACCATTTTCATGTTCTGAGTGTAGTTTTAATTCACCGCATACAGATTTAATTTAAACCAGTTTTGCGTACGCAATAAAACGATAAATTAAATAACAAGTTGCCGATTCGCCGTGTACCGAGTGAAGCTTTGCATTTGATTTGCAAGCCATAAGCCGCAAAATTCTGAGAAATTGACTGTTCCATGTGACTAAATTGACTATTATTTTGGGACTCGCACGCAGAAGAGATTTTAAAATAAAACCTGCCTTGTGTGATGAGGACGCGAAAAGGATTTCTACCCCCCCCCCTCCCAGTGCTACAGTCTATCAGAGTCGATCGATCGGAGTCTAATAATATTTGGTTCGCTACGTTTAGTGACTTAGCAGGGGTGTCCGGGTTTATTGGGTGAGGTTTGTCTGGGTCTAGGTGGGGAATACGTTTGCTCACCTACTGGGTAGCGGACCGGGTCGGGAGACACTTGTTGAGGGAGATACTTATCTTGTCCTCTCCAGCAGGACCTTTCTCGTCCCGTCGCCTTGCACCGCAGTGGGAGGGGTGGATTCATTCGTCCGTCACTCCTAGATACATTTATGATTTTTTCCTATTCATACCTCACACTTTATTTATTCCGAGAACTTCCTCTCCTTCCTTTCCCTAAAACCACCAATGCACACGTCAATTCACACAGCATCCCCATAGATGACATAGGCCCTGAGGGTTTTTTCCTCGGGGCTTCCTGGAAAAAAAAACATGTGAGTGCAAAATGCTGCAATTTTAGTACAAGCATATGTTATGTTTGTACAATATCGAATTGTTAGGTTTTTTATAAAATCAAATGCACCCTCCGCAAACGGGTTTCTTACAATTATCACACCTATAATTTATTTGGTTTTTATTATATTTTTTATTAATTTGGCACTGTCGTCTTTCAGTAGTTTTATTTTCCGGTTTCTTTTCTTTTTCGTTTATATTAGCTCCACAAAAAAAGCCCTAAAGAAAATAATTCCCCTTGGGGCATTTGTCATATTTTGGGATGCTGTGTGGAGGATACCTATAGGAAAGGGAAGAAGAATAGGTTCTAGGAAGGAAATGAGGTGAGGGGTGGGTTGGAAACTGGGGTTCAGTGTGTTCAAGAGTGCCCGACGTATGAATCTGTTCCCACCACTGCGGTGTAAGGCAATGTTCTGAGAGTCCTTCTGCCGAGGTCAAAAGATCATCCTCAACCGTTCCCTGCCAATCTGGCACGCCACGCAGTTGTTTGGCAGACGCATCCACCGCCAAGATTCGGAAAAACCTAAGCCCATGAACTCGGGCACCCCTGCTAAGTCACAAAACATAGCAAACCTCTTGGGGTATGGCAGACGTGTTGGTTATCCAATAAATGATTCTGTCAGTTCTTCAGAAGCTAACGCAGCTGGATCAACTCTGGTATTTGTATACTCTGACCTTCTCCAACAAGCCATAAAATAAATTTGGGCGAGAGCAATATTTTTTTGGTATTTTTATAAATTATGTGACAGTGATCGAGTATGAATAATACGCGATACCGAAAGAAAGAAACAGACATAATAGTACGATCATAAACGAGGAGGAATGGGTATGTTGTTAACTTGGGTAAAGAAGGTTGTAAACGAACTCAGCATTATGGCCCAACCGTCATATTAACGGCGGCGGTCTTTGTAGGTAAGTCAATATATCTTAAAAAGTAATTAAGACACATACCTCTTTTTTTCACTATAGTTGTTAAACCATTAATCATGAAATGTTAAAAAAAACTCACACCAATAAAATAATTATTAAGCATTATATCATCACTTTACTTCGGGCTGCCGTCAAAATGAAGGCTCCGGTCTTTCTAGTGTTAAGGTGCGATTCCTAAGGGTGACCTACGGGTGACGTATGACAGAGGTGTTGGTTTTCCAATATATGGTTGCGGGTTCACAAATTATCGTAATTAAGTGAAAAAATAAGAAAATCACAAAAATATAAATCCGCACACAATGCCATCTCTGATACTGACAAAATCAAAACACGGACAGTTGTGCTTGATGATTGCTTCATTGTGTAGTTTTTGACTGAATAAGAAAACTGAATTTAATTCAACAGTTATTGATTCTGAGGCGGTACGAAGTTCGTCGGGTCAGCTAGTATTATATAAATTTGTTCATTCATGGTTGGACTGCCCTGACGCTATAAACTTGTTATCCTTACATATACCTCCAAAATATACTAGGCGGGATATTTTATTTTACAACGATAACTTCGCTATGAATTTTGTAATAGAAAGAATACATAGGTTGGGCAATGAACTAACTTATAATCGCTGACATATTTAATTTAGACTTCTATATATTTAAAGCCAAATTAGCACACCATTTTTTAGATGTAAATAATGAATGAGAAATTATTTTATTTTATTTTGTTTTTTTTTTTTATTGTTCGCATTCTAAATGCATACAACAAGTCATTAAGTAAAAATTAATGTATTTTGATTTTTTCAAAGTTTCGTTACTTGTAGATATATGAATTGTACTAACGAGTTCTCTAAAGTCATCCATCTGGAATTAGCATTTAATATATTCTTATTTGTTATATTGTTTATGCTTTATTTGTTTATTTTGTAATCTTTTTATTTGTGTTATACTGTTGTTATAAATTAAATTTGTATTTAATATGTAAAAGAACAATAGGGCGTCAATAAATAAATAAATAATTATGGTAAACAAAATAAAAAACATTGTTCCAAGAATTGTAAAAATAAACGAACATACCGCAAGTGAATATGAAATAGGTCTTCATTGTAGAGAAAGGTTTTCTTAATGAACAAACTGATTATGTTTCATGGCTTAAATAAGGTTTTAACAAGTCCAACTGCTTTACAGGCGTCTTCAACTTTACAATAAACATGAGCTGCTTCTTTTAACAGGAATATCTCAGTTCGCAGAGGAGATGGCGTGGACGTGGACATGTTTTCAGAAGTAGATGTGGTTCGTGGCCTATCTGAGACGGAATTTAATCGGAGTTTAAAATAGGGAGAAACACATCCCATATATTGTGAAAAAGTAAAACTTCTTTACGCACGTCACTTGCGTCGGAGTCAAAGATAAGGTCGTTAAATAAAAGGCTCTTTTAAGAGTTGCATTGTTAATTGATTAGTCGAATAATAAAGGGGTTTTAGATCTATGTAAACTGATCGTCTGGCATTGTTGATTTTAACCCATTCATGACGAAGGTGCCATATGGACCTCGAAAAAGTGTTGGACCTCAATTAGTCACATCATGCCGATATATTAAAATGGCGATGCGAAATTCAGTTTTATGTAGTCTACAAGCATGTACGAACACGTTTGTCTTAGAGGCGCTCAGTTCGTTTGCATGTGCCGGCGTGGACAGACGTGTATAAACGGAGTTTGAAAAAAAGTGCAAATTTTTCAAAATGTCAAAACGAGTGAAGTAAGTAATCCATTAAACTTATGTGTAGATTTGATTTTTTTTTCCAAAACCGTTTATGATCCGTAAAGAATGAAATTTACTAACTATTTATAGACATATTGTTACAAAAATAATCCTTATTGTATCAAAGAGAGTACTTTGAATTGAAAGTTTTGATTTTTGGCTCCATATGGACCTTTCGGCAGATCTCACTATACATAAATTGTAATTTTTCGCAGATTTCATTGTTTTTTCGTGTTTTTTAGGGGTCTGACTGTTGAAGAAGTGATGTTACTGCTTGAAGAACAATCGGATACGAATTTGGAGGATGATGAGGTAGTGGATGTGTATGTGGAGCCGCCAAATGAGAGTGATTTGTCCGGAGCAGATTCAGCTGATGAAGATGACGGTGGAATAATTGCCAATATTTCTCGAGCGCAATTGTTTTCTAATTGCCAAATCGTAAATCGCCGTCGACACAAAAAGGGACAAGATACGCCCGATTATGATTCAGATCAAGAGAACCCTAATCTAGAGCATTTCGGAGACGAGCGTTTGGATTCAACTTTCAGTGACTTCGACATAAATTTATTCGACGCTTCAGCATCACACGGTCAAGCGTCTGCAAGCACTTCTTTCGAGCCTCCTTTGAAACGATGCCGTGTTAGTACTGGAGACGGAGTGAATGATCCCGCTGAACCACCTTATCGCATTCCAAAACGTATGCCTGGTCCGAAAACTATGTTTCAATGGAAGTCTAACGATGTGACGCCAATTGTTTCTAGCATATTTCCCGAAGGAAATTATACCGACGTAGCTGCTTTATCACCGGTGGAATTATTTGAACTAAATTTTGACAACGAAATGTACGAATTCATCGTTACAGAATCCAACAAATATCAGACCAAGCAAGACCCTGAAAATAGTCATAAAGTATCACCTTTAACTGTCGGGGATATCAAAGCGTACATGGGTATACTTATAACATCGGGATTATGCCCGATTCCATCAACTCGATTGTACTGGAGCAGCTCTCGCCCTTTCTACAATAAGCAGATTGCGTCCACCATGTCTCGTGATAGATTTGAACAGATACACAAAATGATACACTTTGCTTCACCAAATCAGTTCAATAGTGCAGACCGGATGTGGAAGTTACGTCCATTTACAGATAGGCTTATTGAACGGTTTATGCGAAACTTCCACCCAGAAGAAAATTTAAGTTATGATGAATCGATGATACCATACTATGGCCGCCATGGATGTAAGCAATACATAAAAGGCAAACCCATTCGATTCGGATATAAAGTGTGGAGCCTAAATACAACCTCCGGTTACTTGATCAATTTTGAGATCTACCAAGGCAGCAATCCCCGGATTCCAAAGGAGTATGGTGTTGTAGGCTTGAATGCTTCACCACTACTTATGTTGGTCGATCAATTGCCAGTGGAAAAGCGCGAATTGCCATATCACTTCTACTTTGATAATCTTTTTACGGGTATGCCATTGCTGTACTATTTGCATTTTTATGGATACAATGGCACAGGTACAATTCGAGACAATCGGATTCCCAGTTCATCTCCTATCCCCAAGAAGAAGGCAACAATGTCAAAATACAACAAAGGTGTGCTTTCTCGAGGACATACTGAAAGTGCGCAGACATCATTTGGCAAGACCCCCATCTACGTTACTCAATGGGTTGATAACGCTGTTTGTTCTGTAGCTTCAACAAAATACGGAAAGAATCCATTGGATCTAGCAAGCCGTTACTCACGGAAGGAGCAAAAAAAGATCAGTATACAGAGGCCATATGCAATTCATCAATATAACACGAATATGGGTGGAACTGACAGAATGGACCAAAACGTTGCATGTTATCGCATTACTGTTCGCCAACAGAAATGGTGGTGGTCCATTTTTACCTGGGCCATTGATGTAACCATTCAGAATTGCTGGCTTCTGAAGCGCAAAGCCACGGGCAATTTTAAATTGGGGCAGTTAGAATTCCGTGAAGAAATATCAAAGCATTACTGTGAGAAGTATTCTATCAAGAAATACTTCAAGGCACCCGACAAACTCACCAAAATAGGTCAAACGGCAATGCAGTATGATACCTCCGTCCCCCATTATCCTGGGCCAATACCGATAACTGAGACTAATAAGGGAGGAAAACTGTCTTGTGCATCTTGTAAAAGCAAGCAGCGCATCCGTTGCATCACATGTAAGGTCGGACTATGCGTGAAATGCTTCGAGGGCTATCACACTAAATAATGTTGTTGAAAATTACACTTTTGGAACAATAAAGATGAAAAAATGAAATTTCTGACTAGTTATTTGCCGAAAGATCCATATGGACCTCATCCTTCTCGAGGCTCCTGGGGGATGAGGAGACGATTTTTTCAAATTCCGAAAAAAACGTTCTTATTCTACTTTCAAAACCAACCACTCTGTGAATTTTCTGCGCGAAATTCGAAAAAAAAATAGTTCGTCATGAATGGGTTAAGATATAATTTGTTCTTCTAACACAGCAAACTTATTGTGTGGCACCATTTTGATTCAAATTCAAACGCTCACTTCTTCAGGGTTTTTTATTGATACTATAGTATCGATAAAAAATGTTGGTTTTGTAAACAATAAAAGTGGTAAAAATTAAGTATTAAAATATCTGCGACCATACCTCCAGTGCATCTATATTGAACCATGATTTGTTTGGCAGCAACTTTCTCGCTCACGAAGTGGAGTGCTTTCGTCAAAATATCTGCGACCATACCTCCAGTGCATCTATATTGAACCATGATTTGTTTGGCAGCAACTTTTTCGCGCACGATGTGATAGCGGTCGACTGTATGTTTACTGCACGCGTGGTAAACAGAATTTCCTTCGCACTCTGATTATCACAGTAAAGGGTTATAGGTGTACCTTTAAGTTCAGGTTGAAACTCGTCTGCCAGTTATTTCAACCAAAGAGCATCCTGAATAGCCGACGATAGAGCCATATATTCAGCCTCAGTTGTAGAAAGAGCTATGGTCTGCTGTTTCTTGGAATTCCAGCTTATTGCGGCACCCTAAAATAAAAATATGTATATCTTCAATGTCATTTGCCCAATCTGAATCGCAATAGCCCGAAATTTTTTCATCAACATTCCGTTTATAAACCAGTTTCACATTCATTGTAGCTTTCAGGTATTTCATGACTCGTTTCAGAGCCATCCAATGTTCATTAGTAGGTTGACTATTATATCTACTCAGAGAATTTACTTAACAGGTAATGTGGGACGAGTTCTCTGTGACAAGTACAACAAGCAGCCAATTTTTTCTTGATATAGAATGTAATTTAAAATTTCTTATTGATTTTCAGCCTTCTTCAGTTTAACATTAGCATCAGCGGGTGTCCACATTGGCTTACAATCGTTCATTCCAAATCGTGTAAGTATCATCTTTATCATCTTTCCTCAAACCAGACCAAATGCCATAAATGAATGGATAAATGATGATTTACTATCAAAAATCAAATTAAAAGATACACTTTACAAAAGATGGAAACATAATCCTACAAATAAATTTTATGAAAGAGAGTATAAATGCAATTGGAATAAAGTTACGAAATTAATCAGCATATGCAAATTAAAATTTTTCAACTCAAAATTTAAAAATTATTTTGCAGACTCAAAAAAAACGTGGGATGAAATAAACAGATTGTTAGGAAGAAAGAGCAAAAGTAATTGTGATTTAAGTAATATCAAACTATTTCTTAAAAGAACAAACGACTGAACAAACATCTAACAATTTCGCTAACTTCTATTCTGAAAATGTTAGGCAATTATTACATAGATGTGATAAAAAAGCTTTGAATATTCAAAAACATAGACTTCCACACAGCATGCTCTTAACACAAGCAAAACTCTGTGATATCTAAAAAGTTGTCAGAAGTTTAAAAAATAGTCAGTCGCCGGGGATAGATAAAATTAGAATGTCTGATATTAAAAAACATTTCGATATTTTAGGACCTATCTTAACTCTATTAATTAATATGATTTTAAAGGAGGCAATTATACCAGAAGATCTAAAATGTAGCGTCATCCGACCCATTTACAAAGGTGGTAAACACAGTGAAATTGAAAACTATAGACCGATCAGTATTTTACCTGCAATTGAAAAGATCCTAGAAAAATATATATCTATAAAACTAATAAAGTACCTTGAAAAATTTTCTATTCTTGATACCCATCAATATGGTTTCCAGAAAAAAAAGAGCACAGATCTACTACTTCAAGAATTTTCAAATACAATTAATAATGATCTTAATAAAAGGAAACATGTACTCGTATTATTTATTGATAATTCAAAGGCCTTTGATACAATTGATCATAGAAAATTACTAGAAACTCTTGAACAAATTGGAATTACAGGAAACCTACTTAAATTATTTGTTAATTACTTTGAAAATAGAAAGATTTGTGTAAAAATTTTAGATCATTATAGCAAAAAAAAGAACGTTTTCGCAGGCGTACTACAAGGGTCCATACTAGGCCCTACCTTGTATATTATATATGTTACTGCAATGAAATTGATTTTCTCTCATGTAAAACATTATGTTTATGCTGACGACACTGCATTAGTTATTTCACATGAGGATTTATTAATTGCAAGTACTTTACTGCAAATAGACTTTGCCACTCTTCAAAAATGGTCACATGATGTAGGTTTAATAATCAATGCTAAAAAAACAAAGCTTATGCACATCAGATCCCCTCATGCCAACATCACCATAACTCCTAACATTGTTTCTCATGATTTTAATTGCATCCATAATTCTGTGATACAACCATGCTCATTTAAAAATATTGAACTAGTCTCTAAATACGTATATCTAGGCTTAACAATTGATTGTAATTTTAAATGGGATATACATATACAAAAAGTTTGCACACGGCTTAGAGCTATAGTGAGCAAACTTTATAGACTGAAGTTTTTTGTTCCACTAAATACTCTTAGATTAGTATATCTGTCATTGGCGGAATCCCTAATAAGATATGGAATAACCACATGGGGACATTCAACAAAAACAAATCTTCTTTCAGTGTAAAACGTACAATATTCTTTGGTAAAATTATTATTAAAAAAAACTGAATACGAACAAAGACATGATATACCAAAATCATTATTATACAACTCTGTAAATGTATTATTTGTTCGTGCTATATTGTGGCTTAAAATTGCGAGTCAGCATACATCTCAATCTGAATATAATAAACTAGTGGTTCATGTTCATAATACAAGACTAACTGCAAATGATGGACTTATAATTCCCAGATACCTAAATAAATACGGTCAAAGAACTCTAGAATACCTTGTTCCAATAATTTACAACATGTTACCCAACGCAATAAAAAGCTGTGAATTGAGTTTCAGAAGGAAATGTGCGCTAAAAAAATGGTTAAGTGAAAGAACTCTTTTGTACTAATTTCTATTATTTTCCGCTTTTCGTTTTAATGTTTTTCATTATTATTTTCTCTTGTCTTTTCTTTTATTTCTTTAATTTTCTCTGTTCTGTATTTCTTAAAAATTTTATTAACAATTTTTTTTTCATATACCTGTATATTTTATGTACCTGTCTCTTCGACTTGGTCGAAGACCTGTCTCAATTTAAAAAAAAGTAATTGTCAAAAGAACCCGTTGACAAACTGATATCAATCAGTTTAACGGGACTTAATTTAAAAATGTAAAAAACTGTAAATAAATAATAAAGGAATTTTATTAATTAAAAAAAAATAAAAAAAATCCAATGTAAATGGATTGATCAATAGAGATCTCATCAACATTTTCATTTTGTGAAATTCTAAAACCAATGCAATGTTTGTGTTCCTAAATCCTTCATGCAGAATTATTCTTTTAACTTAAATTTTATGATATGTGAGGTTTCTTCATTATTAAATAAGTAAATTATATCATACCGCTATAAAAGAACATATAATTTTAATTCAAAATACTGTAGTAAACGCATGGATCTATGTTTGAACGAGTCATTCGAATGTCTAACAGAGCACTGTTTAATTTTTTGTTCCACTGTCTGCTCGTTTGTTTAAGTCCGTATATTGACTTGTTCAGTCTACATACTTTATTTTCACCTTCATAGCCAGGTAGTAAGGACATGTAAATTTCTTCATCAATGTCACCCTGTAGAAATGCTGTGACTGCGTCCATTTGGTGTATTTTAAGTCGATATTTGACAGCAAGACCAATCAAGTATCTTATGGAAGTATAACGGACCACTGGAGCGTGTACCTCATTATAATACCCTTCACTTGTTTATATCCTTTGATCACCAGTCTAGCTTTATATCGTGTAATAGATCCATTGCCATTCATCTTAGTTTTATATACCTATCTGCTGGGAATTACTGATTTTCCTTCTGGTAAGTTAACCAGTGTCCATGTATTATTTTATATTAATGACTGATATTCTTCCGCCATAGCTCTCTTCCAATCATCAGCCTTTTTACTGTTAAGAGCTTCTTGCAGACTTTGGAACACTGTTTAGTAAATTAAAAGTTGACTCAGAATTTTGACACATTAACGATGAGGAACTTGGATGAATATCATTTCCATCATTATTTTGACATCTCATTCTCCTCGGCAGCAATCTCAGTCATATTAGATTCCAGTGGAGAGTCAACTGTCCTGTCTGGTACGTATGTATGTGTCATCATTATCGTCCTCATATTGATCAGAATCATCTGAAATATAAATACTTTGTGATTCAGCCCGTGTTTCTCTTCTCTCATTAATTTCAGAAGAGAATTCTTTGACATATTTGTAAAAAGAATTAACTTTGTGGCTCGCCATAATTTACAATAAAAAAAACGCATAAATTTGTTTAAGACCACTTTTATTTTAAAATACTCCACATGTTTCAGAAGCACCCTTCCTTCATCAGGAGAATATTATATCATTCTCGTTAAAACATGTAGAGTGTTTTAAAATAAAAGTGGTCTTAAAGAATTCTTTAATTTTACTTCACCACACCTTTCCTTTGAATTTTCTTCTACCTCTATGTCCTTTTTACTAATTTCTTTTTCTTTTTTAGGTACTTTGTCCATTTTATTTCTTTTAATAGAAGCTTCTAGGAATACAACATCTCTACTAAAAACTCCTTTTTTGTTTCAGGATCTATAAATCGGTAACCTTTGGTACTGTCGCTGTAGCCAACAAAAATTAACTTACGTGACTTCACATCAAGCTTAATTCTATTTTCTTTATGAATATGCACCATTGCAGGATATCCAAAGATTCTCATGTGGCTTAGATTTGGTTTCTTACCAGTCCATACTTCATAGGGCGTCACATCGGATAAGGTACAGGTGGGAGAACGATTCACGATATATGCTGCTGTAGCTACCGCTTCTGCCCAGAATGTGACCTGCAACTCAGAATTTAAAATCATGCATTTAGCTCGCTCTATTAAATTTCTATTCATTCTTTCACTGAAGCCGTTTTGCTCTGGTGTGTATGAATTAGATGTCTGGTGCAGTATTCCATGTTTTTTTTCTTAATAAAAAATCTTCAATAAAGGTTACAATCCTTGCCCCTCCAATTGAAGTATGCTTCATCGGTCCACACACGTCACTGTGAATAAGCTCTAGCAAGCTGGTTGCACGGGAGTCTTCGTGGGGAACGGTTTTCTCGTTTGCTTGCCTTCAAGACAGGTAACACAAATAGCATTTTCTGTTCTTGGTGACAGCTTCACACCTTCTGTATAGTTAGGTATTTTATTAAGGCTAGTGAAATTTAAGTGACCCATCCTCTGGTGCCGTAGATAAGTATCATCATCAGTCTTAACCATCATGACTTGCATCTTTTGACTATCACAAGTATTTAACATATATGTGTCTGTAACAGACGTATCAGCGTCTTCACAAGACTGTAAAAAAGTACCGAGTTTTTAGTGCACGTTCAGGATGATGGGATGATAAAAAATAATAAAGGGCTGACCTCCCTAGCACCCAGTGCCTGGTGGGTGAAGGACACTGGATGTGCCGATTCTTCTGCCTGAGCCTGGCGCCGGGCGGTTGCCTTGAGTAGGGCCGGCTTATCTGACTGAAAACAGGTAGAAGTCGGCGGGAGGCAGCTGGTTGATGAAAAACTTTGAAGAAATAAATAAGACGAGTTTTTTGTGTAGAGATGAACTGATTTATTTTGAAAAATGAGGCTTCTTTTATACCCAAATCTCCACGAAATTTGGGTCACGTGGTGCAGAAATGGGGTGGAAGGTTTGACCTTGCCCGATACTATAAATAGGGCGGCGTTTCTGTCACACCTTATTTTGTCGGTGTCGCCCACGAAAGTGGTCGCTCAAAATTGAGAATTAGAAATAATTCTACAGGGAAAAATTGCTATATACAGGTACATATCTTAATTCCAACATATTTATACAGGTATGATTTATCCGTAGATTTTTTTTTGGTGAGTTTATGGCAAGTTTAAGGCAGGTTTACAATTTGGTGATAGGTATTTACTGTTTGGCTAATTGTGGGAAGTTAAATTAAGAATCTAGTATTTTCCCAGGTCCCTCGCAAGACTAGCTACTGAAACCTGTTTGTTTCATCGTTTTGCGAGGTCCCTGGATTTTTGAAATGGGAAAAAACGGATTTTTGCAAGGAATTTTTCTGGGCAAAAAAAACCCCAGTATTGTGGGTTTAAGGATCAGAGACTCAAACTCTCTTTTCCTGAATGCCCGGCAGGACTCTGGAATGAAATATGTTTATTTTATTGTCCCTGCGGGGTGTCTAAGTTATATTAATTGAAAATATACATTTTAAAGTGGGCTTCCTGGCGGTGGCGCCACCTTGCCCAGTGGGAAAGGCGCCTGCCATAGAAAAATAACAAGTATGTAAATTTTTTTTATTTATTTATTTTTTTTTTTTTATTTCATACAATTTTTGAAAATACACTTTTATGTTTTTTTTCTTGATTACCATACTAGGCTAATGCCTGTGTTAAGGTAATCATACATGATATAAGTTATACAGTGTATGAACTAGAACAAAATATAGGTTTGAAATAGAAATTATAAGATATTAGAAACAAGAGATAGAAAAAAGATAAAAATATTTAAGGTAAAATATAACAAGATATATGTATACGTATGCACATACAAATACATATGCACATACATACACAAATACATATAAATACATACAAACACACATATATACATATATATATATATATATATATATATATATATATATATATATATATATATATATACGTTGGCGGCAAGTATCTTTTCTCGGAAGATTTTTCAATGTAAATGAGTGTTTCAGGCTGACAATTATTGCTTGTAATAATTGTTACCCTTTGTGCTATGCATAAAAATCTTGTGTAAACGTTAGTTTATAAATTAAAAAATAATAATTAATATTTAACAAGTTTAAGTATTTCCCCAATAAATGCAGACATAATTTGTCTCGACGCCACCTAGCGAGGGATTTAACACTAACAATGTCTTCCTTGCAAAAATAAAGTTGGTTGTTTTCAGGTGGAAAAAAAATATAACAAGCAGTAATTGTTGAATGAAATACTAGTATATATTGAATTATTTGGCGGGTATTTGATAAGCCGCCATAGCTCAGTGGTCAGAGCATTCGACCGGCAATCGGAAGGACACGGGTTCAAGTCCCGTTGGCGGCAAGTATCTTTTCTCGGAAGATTTTTCAATGTAAATGAGTGTTTCAGGCTGACAATTATTGCTTGTAATAATTGTTACCCTTTGTGCTATGCATAAAAATCTTGTGTAAACGTTAGTTTATAAATTAAAAAATAATAATTAATATTTAACAAGTTTAAGTATTTCCCCAATAAATGCAGACATAATTTGTCTCGACGCCACCTAGCGAGGGATTTAACACTAACAATGTCTTCCTTGCAAAAATAAAGTTGGTTGTTTTCAGGTGGAAAAAAAATATAACAAGCAGTAATTGTTGAATGAAATACTAGTATATATTGAATTATTTGGCGGGTATTTGATAAGCCGCCATAGCTCAGTGGTCAGAGCATTCGACCGGCAATCGGAAGGACACGGGTTCAAGTCCCGTTGGCGGCAAGTATCTTTTCTCGGAAGATTTTTCAATGTAAATGAGTGTTTCAGGCTGACAATTATTGCTTGTAATAATTGTTACCCTTTGTGCTATGCATAAAAATCTTGTGTAAACGTTAGTTTATAAATTAAAAAATAATAATTAATATTTAACAAGTTTAAGTATTTCCCCAATAAATGCAGACATAATTTGTCTCGACGCCACCTAGCGAGGGATTTAACACTAACAATGTCTTCCTTGCAAAAATAAAGTTGGTTGTTTTCAGGTGGAAAAAAAATATAACAAGCAGTAATTGTTGAATGAAATACTAGTATATATTGAATTATTTGGCGGGTATTTGATAAGCCGCCATAGCTCAGTGGTCAGAGCATTCGACCGGCAATCGGAAGGACACGGGTTCAAGTCCCGTTGGCGGCAAGTATCTTTTCTCGGAAGATTTTTCAATGTAAATGAGTGTTTCAGGCTGACAATTATTGCTTGTAATAATTGTTACCCTTTGTGCTATGCATAAAAATCTTGTGTAAACGTTAGTTTATAAATTAAAAAATAATAATTAATATTTAACAAGTTTAAGTATTTCCCCAATAAATGCAGACATAATTTGTCTCGACGCCACCTAGCGAGGGATTTAACACTAACAATGTCTTCCTTGCAAAAATAAAGTTGGTTGTTTTCAGGTGGAAAAAAAATATAACAAGCAGTAATTGTTGAATGAAATACTAGTATATATTGAATTATTTGGCGGGTATTTGATAAGCCGCCATAGCTCAGTGGTCAGAGCATTCGACCGGCAATCGGAAGGACACGGGTTCAAGTCCCGTTGGCGGCAAGTATCTTTTCTCGGAAGATTTTTCAATGTAAATGAGTGTTTCAGGCTGACAATTATTGCTTGTAATAAATATATAAATATATAATCCTTTATATATTTATATATATATATATAAATATATAAAGGATTATAAAAAAGAAAATTTTTAAAGAAGTTAAAAATAAAATACTATATAAAATATATGTAAAACATAAAATACTGAAATATAAACTTATAACTATATAAAATACTAAAATATAACTATATAAAATACTAAGAAGTAAGATTTAAATATGTTAATCTATAATTTTTTTTTTTTTTGAGAGCTAAAATTTTTACTGGAGGTTTGTCAATGTAG
The DNA here is from genome assembly GCA_929108145.2 of Limnephilus rhombicus. Lineage (NCBI taxonomy): Eukaryota > Metazoa > Arthropoda > Insecta > Trichoptera > Limnephilidae > Limnephilus > Limnephilus rhombicus. The sequence goes on from OV815292.1 coordinate 23,572,359, forward strand.
GTAATTAATCGTCTAGAAGAGTATATATTTAGGTTAGATTAGATTTCAGTGAAGTCAGGTTGGAAAAAGATGTGAAGTATGATATTTTATTTAGTTAATTTAATTATTTTCTTTTCTTTTAAAATGGTTAGGAAGTCATATATTCTTTAAAAAAATCTCGTCCCCTTTCAAATATCCAATTTTGAACACGAATAGTAAAAAGAGGTATGGTAATATTTGATTTTATATCGGTGCTCAATGCATTGTATATTTTGGGGGCAATGAACCAAAATTGTCGGTGAGCGAATGTGGTTCTAGTTTTTGGGACCACGCATCCCAGATTTGATGAAAAGCGGGTTTTGGCTTGATGTTGTGGAGCCACCAGTAGGTTATTTTTACGTATGTAGGATAGGCTTGTCTTAGTGAATAGTTGGCGAATATCTAAGACCTTAAATTTAGTAAATAGCACATTAGAGGGGTGGGTAGGTTGGCATTTAAATATGATTCTCAGTATTAGTTTTTGAACTGTAATTATTGGATTAATGACGGATTCTGTGCAACCACCCCATCCCAAAATACCGTATGTTGCAATGGATTGAAAAAGGGAAAAATATACGCTTCTAAGGGTTTTTAGGTCTAAGATGGATCTAAGAGAGCAGAATATATGGCAGAGCTTACGGAGTCTTTTTACTGTGCCACTTATGTGTGCTTCCCAACGTAGTTGGTCATCTATGATTATGCCCAGATATTTAACTTCCTTAGATGATTTAAGGGTAGGACACATGCAATTTGTAATAGGTGGGGTTCCGGGTGGGTGTGGGTGCATGTTTAGTGAACACGAGTGAATTATTGGTTTAGGGCAGTTGTTGGGAAAATTATTTTTGCGTATGGAAAACGTCATATATTGTGTTTTGTCAATATTGAGTGTAAGGAGATTTGTGTCAAGCCAATGCCTCACTTTTATTAGGCCATTATTAGTTTTGTTTATAACTGCTTGCCATGTTTCATCTTCGAATATTAAGACTGTATCATCAGCAAATGATAATATCTTACCTCCAATATCCATGGTACATAGTGTGTTGATGTATAAAAGAAATAGGATTGGCCCTAGTACACTGCCTTGCGGTACACCGTAAGACATGGGTAATTTTTTGCTTTTATTTATTTTGTCAGAGTGGATAAGAGTTTGTTGAGTTCGGTTTGTTAGGTAGTTTTCGAACCATGTGTAGGGTATCCCAGTTATTCCGATCTGTTGAAGTTTTTTAAGCAGTAAGGGATGAGAGACCGTATCAAATGCTTTTGAGAGATCGAGGAAAACAGCAAGCGGTTTTCGACCAAGGTCGAGATTAAAGGAAACTATTTTTGTGAGGGCGGCTATTGCATCTGAGGTACTCCTACCTTTGCGGAAACCATATTGGTTGTCCGATAATATTTTGTTATCTTCAAGGAACTTGTAGAGTCTATTCTTCACCGCTTTTTCTATGATTTTAGATATTGTGCTAAGTAAAGATATCGGTCGATAGTTATTTACAGACAGTTTGTCTCCTGATTTGAATATTGGGATTATTGTGGCCTGTTTTAAGGAGTTAGGAAATACACCAGTTTTAAAGCTTAGATTGATTATATGTTTCAGAGGTGAGGCTATATATTTTTGGATATGTTTGATGATTTTTGTTGAAATGTGATCTATACCTACAGAGTTACTGTTTTTAAGGGATGAGATTAGTTCTAAAATTTCTGCGTCAGTAGTGGGAGTGAAGTGGAAAGGGTTATAGCTAAGATTAGTGAGGGGTATATTGTTTGCAAGATCTTTGTCTGAGACGTTGTGTCTGTCTAAAATATTTTTTGCTAAGTTAGATCCAATATTGGAGAAAAATTGATTGAAATGGTCGGAAATTTTTTCGGGGTCGGAATTGACATGTAATATTTGGTCTTCGATGTTAATCTTAACAATGGGTGTATTGGTTTTATTAATATTGGCTATATCTTTAACGATATTCCAAATTTTTTTATTATCACCGGAAGCTTCACTGATTTCTTTATGGTAGTAATCTCTTTTAACACTGTCAATTATTTTTTTGCAGTTATTTCTATAACGTTTGTAGAATAAGAGAGATGCATAATCGTGGGGATTTTTTCTACAGAAGTTATGAATCTTATCGCGCTTTCTGATACAGTAGAGAATTCCTGCAGTGATCCATGGTTTGAGTTTTGTGTCAGATCGTTTTTTTTTACTTTTTGTGTATGATGTAGCATCGGTTAAGTGGTTACGTAAGGTATTTATAAATAATTCACATGCAGAGGTGACGTCGGTACAAGAATAGATAAGTTCCCAGTTTTCTTTAGAGACACTGTTTAGGAGAGTTTCATATGAGATCTTTTCTTGGGGAGAAGTATTTTGTGGTGATTTGTGATTTTTATGCGAGAGAGAAGTGATGATTGAATAGTGATCTGTAACAGTTGATTGATAGACAATGGATTTGGTGTCTAGTTCACTCTTAACAAATACATGATCTATACAACTGCTAGTGTTTGAATCTGATTCTCTAGTTGGTGCTGTAACAGCTGGAAAATATCCTAATAAAGTTAGTGCGTTTAGATAATCATTTGCTTGAGGGTGCATTTTATTAATTATATTTATGTTAAGATCACCAATTATAAAGGTGTTTTGGCAGTGTTTAATGTTTGATAAAAAATATAAATTATAAGAGTTTAAAATGTCTCCCGGTGGCAACCTTAGCACGCAAGCATTTATTTGTTGCACTGGGGCATTGTACATAATAAAAAAGATAATAAATGAAAATTAAAATATTTCGGCGAAAGATCGTCGCTGGCGGCACGGTACTAACGAGCTTAGTAGCCAGAAATTTCGGAAAAATTTAGAGGATGCCGGCAGCGATGATTTTTGCTGAAAAAACAAACGAGGGTACGTAACACGTCGGTTACAGTGTCATTAATTAATTCGGCCTTTGCAACTAACTCGTTACTCGGATTGTAAATTTGACAGCCATGTTCGGTAAATATTACTCTGCATCCACCTTTAATTATTTTGCTGACAGACAACAAATTTGTTTTTTATTCTGGTACATATAAAACATTCCTCACCTGTATTGAATCGGTGCTGTCATTGTTTGCATTTATTTTGATACATACATTACCGCAGCATTCAACCTTTAATACTTTGTTATTAGCAATTCTGATACTCGGTACAGACGAGGGAGTGATATCAGTAAGCCAGTCCCGGTGCATGGTCATATGCATAGATGCCCCTGAACCAACAAGCCAAGAATGAGAGTCGTTTGTTGTCGATGCTGAAAATGTTGCAACATACCCTGTATTTTGTCACATAAATAATTATGTGACTAATGCAGTTCTTGCTTAGGTGGTTATTTTGTCTATGGTGTTTTTTTTGGACACTGGTAATTTTTGGAAAAGAGAGAGTTCCTTTTTGTTTATGGGCACTTCCTTCGGATCAACTTGGGCAGTTGGGTCGGAAATTGGTCACTCACCATCCTGGTGTTTAAATTTACGTTTAATCATGAGAATCTAAGTCGATTTTAAACCTAAAAGAACGCGGGGTGTTTTTTACGTAACACGCGAGGTTCGTGTACGAGTTATTTATAGTGGATGACGTGAAAGTCCCACTTTTTTTCGATGTGGCTGGTTGGCCGTTTTGTGGAATTATTTCTGGAAAAGGAATCGTGAAGTGAATTGCTCCTGGTGTTGGCTACTATAATATGCCTTCACGACCCCGCGTCGCAAAGTCACGGTCTGCTAACCGTAATACGCCAGACTTGGATAATGTTGGGGGCCACGTGCCTTTTGATTGGAGTTCGTCGAGATGGCCCGTGGCTGAATGCGCTCCTTGGAGGTATAGCGGCCTCCTGCCCAATTAGAAAGACGACCTTGGTGCTCTGGATTCCGCGCCGTTCCCATATGGGAAGACTGGAGTTCCCGTCCCGTCTCGTGTTTTCTCACTGCGAAGCAAGATCGCGTTCGTCTACCGGGGTTATTTCCGTATAGTTAGTTTAGCGTGTCCATTAGGAGTCCATCTGGTATGTGTATTTTTTATATTTCCTTTTGTTACCTTGGTACGAAGTTTGTACACTTCCTTGTTGCTTTTTGGTTTGGATTCAATACATTTTTATAAAGTTCCTCTTCTTTTATTTGACTGAAAACCCTACCTACATGACAGATAACTACTTGGCCCACTATCCTGAGCCCTGGTCTCTGCTCTGCCGCAAGGTTACATTTTATACGAACATGATACGTTTCAGTGGCGCTTCCAACGTGTAAAATCAGTTATTTTCGGTGCCCGAAACGTACTTTTCTGTCATGTGGGGTGGATTTTCAGTTCTTTTGCTGATAAATTTAGAGAAATCAGAGATGAATCGGTGTGTGTGCATTTATTTGGTTTTATATCTAACATTAACCGTTCTGCAGAGATTCTGTGTGTCATTCTGAAAATACACCTCATTGTGTTATGATCATTTTGTTGTGTGAATATTATTGTTTGTTTACCTTTTCGTAAGGCATGTAATTATAGTGACACCAACTTTAAGTGTTGCCATTAAGATAATGTTAAACACAAAATTAATTCTTAATATCTCTAGAGGTGATAGCCGAATTGTTGTTGGGAATATTTTTTCAGTTTACTGGCAATTTTTATTTTTACTGTCAGCTGTCTATTTTTCATCTATGTAATGCTTTATCGGAGCCGAGCTGTCAATTCTTGTTGACATTTGTCAGGTTATGTGCATTGTTTACTTACAAAGCCGCGGTAGTTCATTATTAAATACATTATTTTTGTTTTTTAAACATAGGACGACTTGTGACAGACATTTATCATAAATAATTGTTTATTATAAGCTCGCGGTTACTAAAATATTGGGATAATATAGTAACGGCACTATTCTTGTTCGCATTTGTGTCCGTTTATACCTTCATACATATAAAGGGAGTTCGTGGAACGTATGTTGTAAAAAATAATTATTATTTTAAATATTTACTGCATTCTAAGGTGGTTTTAAATAAATTATAAATGGCTTTGTCGTTATTGAAAATCAATGACTATTTATCGAGTTCATACGTACAGGATGTTTGGTAATTGACGTGTTACAAATAAATAATTAATTATAACAGTTTGGTTAATCCTATTATTACATTTAATTTCATATAATTATTTGAGAATAATAATTTAATTATAAATTAAATTAAAAATTTTATTAACATGGTTAGACATTTATCATAAATAACCGACGATCTTTTGCGTTCTGTGCACAAGGATGACAGAAGGTCGTCGTCAGTTACACAATATGGACGCATATATTTTAGACCTCATAAATATATTTTGATTAAAATCCTAGTTTATTTATAAGTAGTCGTTTATACATAGTTAGCTATATTTATTTATAGGTATACTTATCTTTATAATTAATACTATGCATATATTAGTATTAGAATAATACTACCTTCATATAATTAGATATATTAAAAACTATTAAGTTTTTTAAATATTTTCTTTTTTATGCGGTGGCATGAGGGAATACCAAACCTTCATACTGCTTCATTTAATTACATTTGTTTCTTTTGTGATTGTTCTGGTCTCATGCTTTGGAGTTTGGTACCTCCAAATCTTGTGCTCAGTACAGACACTTAATTCTAGTTCATTGACGATAAACCGTTTATTTACCCTCGGTAAACTGGAATGTGATCCTTGTGGTCACTGGCGCCCAAATTTTGTTAGTTAAGTCTTTCTTTCCTCCGTTAATATGCTTTTCTGTTAATAATAACATGCACTAGTTTCGAGTTTTTTTTTTTTTTTGTATTATTAAACGTATGATTATTTTGGTAATAATATACTTGTTCACATGAGTACACACACACTGATTTCATACCTTGTTCCGTCTGTTTAACGGATTTAGTTGTAATGCTATTATTTTTAAGTTTATGCCCTTCTTTCTTTAGTCCACTGGAGGCTCTTTTATTGCCCATTGCCCATGGAACCTCCAGAGAACTTGAGAAGGAATATTTTGGAATTTTGTGTTTCAGAGACTTGAGCACCTTTCTGATGCACAAAAGTTCTGTTAGTTTTATTATTGATATTTTGTATTTCATAAGTTTAAGTATGGTATATCTTTCCTAAAAGTTCTTTATATAAATCTTAGTTCATAAGAAAGTTGTTTTGTCTCTAACAAAGTTAGTACTGCTTCGGCGTGCTTAACTAATAATTAATTCCTTTGGAATTATCGCTTTGCCTCTAATACAGGAAAGTGTGTTCTGTATAGTTTTTTAAGTCTAAGTCTGTTCTGTATAGTTTTAACTCTAAATAATATAAACATTAATATCTTACTGTTAGTATCATTATTAAACTTTAAATTAAGTATTACTAGTGTCATTCATTAAAATTTTGAATTGATCACACCTCGAATAGTGTCAACTCACTGAAAGCCATAGTTGATCACACATTTTGTTTTGTTTGTACAAGAAATGCTGACTTTTGTGCACTCGTGGAGTGTTTTTTTCAAGGGATGCCAGCTTGGGTATTACCGTGGTCTCATTTTTTTTACAAACAATGTCACTCTTTTGAGTTTTTGATGCAGGTTGTTTAATGGATTTTTGGATATCCTAAGCTGCGAGCTTAACTTTCTGTTTTGCTGTTAAGTACCAATTGACTTTTGTCATGATCTGATAGATAGGTATTGTGTTATGTAAATCCTAATCTGACCACCTTGATTGGCAGGTATTTATTGTTTTATAAAACCTGACCTGATTTGATTTTTGAAAATTGGATAATTTAAATATTATTCTAGTTTGACGACCTTTTTACATATAGGTATTTCTTAGGAATTGTAAATCCTGGTTCAATAATGACAGTTAGATGATCCAATGTAAGATCCCTACTCTGCCCACGTCTGATAGACAGTTTGTATACTGATTCTATATTACTTATAACACAGAAAAGAATTTTCTTGTGTCCTAGTTTTGCCAACATTGAACTCCATTGTTCTGATTGAAAAATCTATATCTATATAGTTATTTTCTTAATTTAGGCTTCTTTAATTTTAAGTATTTGTTTATTTTTAAGTTTTATCTTAAGAATGTTAAACCGGATGGACTTAGTTAGATAGGTTACTTTTTTTTGCTATTCAAATATAGCGTAAATTCAGTGCGAGTGAGGGCTGTTTAACCCTAAAAAGTGAAGCCAAATTGGCCTTTATTTCCTGTATAAGGAAAAGTGATCAAATTTTTTTTCTTTTCTACAATTTATTTGGTTGTGTTTTTTCTTAAAATATAAAATGTTGAGTATTTTATAAATATAAATCTTGTTAAATTCACATGAAAACAACAGATCTCCTTTTTTTTTTTAAAGTAAATTCAAAACTTTGTTTAATTTAGTAGATGTTGGTTGACTCCTTGTTTTCGTGCCTTTCTTTTCTTATTTGTTCTTTATTATTAAGAAATTTTGTTTTTTAAGAAATTTACTTTTAAGAAATTTAGTTCTAAGTTGTTATTTTAATTACTAATTAATGTTTTTGTTATCATTTTTCTAGATACCTGATGGACTCATAGTTTAGTTAGTTTGTGGACTTAGTTTTTCATGTTTGAGGGCAAACATTTTCGTGGGAAGGGGGGAATTGTCACATAAATAATTATGTGACTAATGCAGTTCTTGCTTAGGTGGTTATTTTGTCTATGGTGTTTTTTTTGGACACTGGTAATTTTTGGAAAAGAGAGAGTTCCTTTTTGTTTATGGGCACTTCCTTCGGATCAACTTGGGCAGTTGGGTCGGAAATTGGTCACTCACCATCCTGGTGTTTAAATTTACGTTTAATCATGAGAATCTAAGTCGATTTTAAACCTAAAAGAACGCGGGGTGTTTTTTACGTAACACGCGAGGTTCGTGTACGAGTTATTTATAGTGGATGACGTGAAAGTCCCACTTTTTTTCGATGTGGCTGGTTGGCCGTTTTGTGGAATTATTTCTGGAAAAGGAATCGTGAAGTGAATTGCTCCTGGTGTTGGCTACTATAATATGCCTTCACGACCCCGCGTCGCAAAGTCACGGTCTGCTAACCGTAATACGCCAGACTTGGATACTGTTGGGGGCCACGTGCCTTTTGATTGGAGTTCGTCGAGATGGCCCGTGGCTGAATGCGCTCCTTGGAGGTATAGCGGCCTCCTGCCCAATTAGAAGGACGACCTTGGTGCTCTGGATTCCGCGCCGTTCCCATATGGGAAGACTGGAGTTCCCGTCCCGTCTCGTGTTTTCTCACTGCGAAGCAAGATCGCGTTCGTCTACCGGGGTTATTTCCGTATAGTTAGTTTAGCGTGTCCATTAGGAGTCCATCTGGTATGTGTATTTTTTATATTTCCTTTTGTTACCTTGGTACGAAGTTTGTACACTTCCTTGTTGCTTTTTGGTTTGGATTCAATACATTTTTATAAAGTTCCTCTTCTTTTATTTGACTGAAAACCCTACCTACATGACAGATAACTACTTGGCCCACTATCCTGAGCCCTGGTCTCTGCTCTGCCGCAAGGTTACATTTTATACGAACATGATACGTTTCAATTTTTATCTGTTTTTTTATTACTATCACTTGTCTTCTTATGCCAACAATTTTTACTGAGATGTCCGTACTTGTTACAATTAAAACATCTTGGGCCTTTCTTAATACTTTTGGGATGATTATTTTTTGTGTTTGTATAAAGGCGGTAGTTTTTGATGTCTTTACTTCCTGTAGTAAATTGTTTTTTTACTAAATCAGTACTAATCTTTATAGCGGAACTTTCTAAGCCCATTATCATGGGCCTACATATTTCTGGCAAACCTGCCAGCATTAATATCCCCAACCACTCATCGTCCACATGGAATTTTATATTCCTTAACTTGTGCGCGGCTGTCATAATTTTGTTTACGTAGTCTTCGACTGAGATGCTATTTTCTAAATTGGTGTTAATGAGTTCTTTTAATAAACCCACTCGAGTCAATCCGCTGTTTTGCATTTTCGAATCGTCGAATTATTTCCAGCCATATTTATATTTAAACATTCAATAGTAAGTAATAGATGTCTGAAAATAAAAAAAATCACTCGCAAGCGCGGTAACCAAAGTGAGGTTATACTCGCAATTTTTACTTTTTCCACTTCGCAATCACTACTCAAAACACAAAAACAACTCTAAACGGCAGGCTATGGGCAGCCCGTAACACGACGTCCTTGCATTTTGACAGTTTTATCTGATTTTGGTAGTCCTTAACTCGAACTGTCAGTTGAAGTATCTGGTTTACCAAACTTGTGATTCGCCGTCCGGTTTACGGTAACTAAGAACGGGTTTGATCTTTTTTTTGGTTTAAAAGGTAAGTTTTAATATGATTTATTTCGATTTAAACGATACCTCAATCGAATTGGTAACTTTGGCTAAAAATAAAAAAAAAACACAAAAAACTTAAAAATTTTGGTAAATAATTTTGGGCACAGGTTATGGAAATAACACTTCGTTTCAACAATTACTACAAAAATAGGTTATGTTCTTAAACTTCAATCGCGGCAAAGTAATCATTTTATTGGAAATTTTATCTTGAATGAGAATAGAATTTGAATGCAAACAGTCTGACCCCCCAGACGCTCAAAAATAGGAGTTTAAAATACGGTCCCGCTATAATTTTGTTTGTAAATCCCAAATATGAGAACACTCTTTGCCCGTATTTTCTTGTTCGTTTTTTGAAAGAAGATATGGATTTTTTGGGTTCAGAGTTAGGGAAATATTTACCTTTACTGCAATAGTATGTACCTAATGTTGCAATCGTATTCATAATTAGTGTATTTATGTAGGTACATCAGCCACGATGCCAGGTTATCTCCGCCTGGAATATGTGAACAGAGTCATTCTCAAAGAAGAAACATTCCGAAGAAGACAGTTGAGAATATTCCCGCTTCACTCTTCATAGCAAATTATCTATTTACTATATTGTGTGAAGAGTTGAGGCCAATTCTTCCTGTACGTAGACAAACTACCGGAGTGCCCTTGGAACTTAAAGTGAATACAAAATTATTTCTGGTTTATCACATTCTTTTTTTTTCATTGCTTCTACTCATTAATTTATTTAGTTTGTATTGTTTCTTCCTGCCCATCTTCTCTTATATTTTAATGTATTTGGTATGGACACATACTTAAATTATATTATATTCTTAAGGTTCTAACGGCACTATCATTTCTTGCGACAGGATCATACAAAAAAATTGTGGGAAATGATTTTCATTCAAGTCTTTCCAAAAAATCAGTCAGCCGACACATGAATTGTGTCGGTGTTAAACCAAATAATGAACCGACATATCATAATCCCAGGAACTCGGGAGGAAAGAAAATCAGTTGCAAAAGCAAGGGTATGTTTTCATTTCATATATTTGATTTTTACTTACCTTGTTTACCAACAGTTAAGTCATATTCGCATTGAGATTCAGACTACAATGTTAAATATATTTTATGTAATACTTCATATCCCCTTGTGTCGAGGAATGAACACATCAACATGAATACATATTATACAGGCCTAGTTTAGTCTAATAAAAATATATTAAGAAATGGTAAAAAAATTTAAACAAGTAGAAACAGTAAACATTATACGCAATAATTGTAAATGGAAAATCCTGGCATGAAACCTTTTAAAAGGCAACAAAATGTATTGCATATGTCTCATCATGGCTAAAATATAATAGACTCTTCTTAAACTATAGCAAAACTTTTTTATAAAAACAGTAAAAGTAAACCCCCCAATAACCTTAAAATTAGAATACATAGTGCAAACTGTAATCAAGTAACATGCTCTTTTTGGTTTGATCTTGGAAAAGTTGAAAATATCAAATATATGGGTATACATATTGATACAAAATCTGAATTGGCAAACACAAATTACTAACACCACTTCTAAATTAAGATATTCTACGTACATATTTTACAGACTTAAGGAAGTAACCAATACACAATACAGAAAAAACTCAAGGGGGGGGGGGGCGCTAAAAATATAAGAAAAGTTAAAAGTAGACAACAGTGGGCAGAATACGAAGCACCGCACAAAGAGGAGACTGACTACATTATCTCATTCTCTCGCAGGCTAAAACATGTAGATGTATATGTTTGTCAAATCACAAGGGTGCTAAAGAAGTTTTCACTTTGTGACTCCAATCTTAAAATAATTGGTATGTGTGCGAGATGCGTCACACGATGCCCATGTTTGACGGATGATGGCTATAAAACCTCAATTAGAAGAAGCTAGAAATCGAGAAACTTTCTGGCTTTTGGGTAAAATTCTTTTATATTTAAAGTGATCAGTATACCTACAATGTTTTATTGTATTTGTTTAAATGTATGCGTGTGTTCCATATGTTTCAGGAGATTCAGCATTTCCATTAAGGCCGTGCATTATGACTCCTATTTTGAATGCGTTACCGGGACCACCAGAAGAAAATTATTATATGTAAGATGCAATGCATTGAACGTTGTTTTGGGGTGTTAAAATCAAGATGGCGCTGTTTATTGTGCACAAATCGTGTTTTGCATTACTCACCAAAAATGGCACTAAAGATATCTAATGCGTGTGCTGTTTTTCACCTCACAGCTGTTGAAGCTCACATGCCAGAACCAGAAGATCCGATTATTGAAGATGATCCTGCAGAAGTGGTTAATATTATCGATCAATCCCAAGATCTGCTTACGCAAGGTCAGCTAATTCAACGTGAGCTTGTTCAAACTCTCTGGCATTTGAGCTTCAATGGCCATATAGTGGATATAAATATACAACAAATCATACCTTACATTTCCATTTTAAAAGCTCAGCGAATATCTTCTCTACCAAATCCAAAACATTTTCTCTAAACCGCCGGCGCCTGTCTTCTTCTCTCTGTGCGGCGGTTTGTGCGAGAAACGTCGGCAAAAGTTCATTATTATTCTTACCAAGCGTCTGCAACAGTTCATTATTCTTGAACCATGAAGCGGTCAGCGGATTTTTTATTAACTGAAAGCGAAATATTTTTATGTGATTTTTTATAAACATATTTGTTAAATACGATTCTTATTCTTTTCATGGCATCATTTTCACACAACCTAAGATATTTCAGTGTAAATACTTACCCAGTTCTTTACCAGGCTGGGTTGTGGCCTTCCGCTTAGTGCCAGACGGCCCAGGCGTTGCCGGGGGAATCTCCACGTACAACACCGGTTCTGGCGTTGCCGGAAGACTCTCCTCGTACAACTCCACCGGACCAAGTGTTGCAGGCGGAGTCTAATAAAAATCGTTTGTCGGAGGCGGCCGACAAACGATTTTTATCTGCAAAAACGTTATAAATTGCCTATAAGCTTTTCAGCACCCATATTAAAATATAATTGTGCATGAATATAGGTACATACAAACGGAAACTCTCCTCCTTCTAATCCGTCAACTCCTTCTCTCCCCATTATTGCGAGGATATTTTCATATATTTGGGAGAGAAGTGGCAGTTTGCTCGGCCCCATCACGTCTGTCACATCTCTACTCGCAGTCTCGATGCCTTCTTCTTTATGTTGGATTTCGGGTCCTTCTATGACTGAAACAATTGATTAATGGTCAAACTACTATTTAGACACAGGTAAAATAGATTATTTTGAGTAAGCTGTTTGTTTTAGGTTCAGTAAAGTATATTAAAAGATGTACATACTTGCTCCCATTTCTCGCCAGTCTTGCGAGCTCCAAACCCAATGGCATTTAGCCTGTCGGCTAAAACCTCCCACTGCTGCCTGTTTTGCAGGCGACCCTCCTTCCCGTCATGAATGTCTGATGCCATGGATGGCCTCTCCCTCTTCCATGTCACCAAGCATTCCACCTGCTCGTGCGTTGCCCTTTTTGTCTACAAAGAAGAATAATTTTTATTATGTTTTATAAACTAAATACTTTTTGGAAAGTTCGCGATATCTTACGAAATATGTTTAAAAACATAAACAAACAATATTTATATAACTGACGTAACAACATAAGCAATCAAAATTCATATAACTTACGTTCATCGTAGAAAAAATTGAAGTTCCAACGGAAATTTACTGGTTTTCATTAACTGATTTTTGATTTGACGTTTGTAGTTCTAACAGCCCAAAGACAATCGCAGGTTAAGCATAGAGTTGAAACTTCGACGCTGCAGCCGACGCCAGAATAAACCAAACCCCAAACCCCGAGTTACAGACTAGCATTTTCTGCGAAGTGGGTTACGTTTCGCCAAACGGCCGGGTTTCAGGTTTGCGAAACGGAAATTTAGTGACGCATGACGTGTATTAGACGCTTTGCTAATAAATTCAGCGTAGGCGTTCATTCATCCATCAATATTAAAAGTTAGAATATGAATACAGTTTTAAAGTAATATTGAAGGAATCATATCTGGCACCGAATTCGACCTGATATCCAGCTGTTTGATAAAAGTCACAACATCATTTACTTTCACATGGATGTTATGCAAGTTGAGTGAGCTTTCGGTAAATTGGAGTTTATCGGATAAAATGTTGTCATTGTCTTCAACGTATGCACTCTTAAAGAAATCTGTAAATAAATTTACAATATCGTTTTTGTCATGACCCACTTTATTCCCGTAAAACTTTGTATCGGGAAAGATAGAGTTATTTTTCCGAAAGGAGTTAGCGTAATTCCAAAATTTATTAATGTTTGTTAAAATTGAATTTTCAACATTTTTGGTGTATTTCTTAAAACATACTTTCGATTTCCTGGTACAATCATTACGCAGAACGGAGAATGCGATATAATTATCTAGCGTTCTATTTATTTTATAAGTTTGTGGGCAATTTTTTTTTATATATTAAGTTAGAGTAATTAGTTTAAAATCTAACTATTTAGGAAGTTTAGAACTGTAATATTTTTGTGGGAGTACAAAGTTATCGATTGCTTGATAAATTACATTGTAAAAGTATTTCTTAATATGTGAATAACTTGTTTCCATACAATTGATACATTGAACATGCCAGTAATAGTGAACTTAGCTTGTGAATTGAATATTTGGTAGTTAGATTGATTAATGTAATCATAATAAAATGCCAGAAAAGGTGTTTTTTGAAAACTGTTAAAAATCCAATTTGAAATTAACCCAAGTAATTAGAATTTTTTAATTATTGATTATAATCAATTAATTATTTAATAACTGTTCAGTGAGTTACTCGCCGCTGTGATTTTGCAATCCTATGCTGAGTCATACTTAGTGATTTACGAAAAAACATACATTTGGAACGATGGTAAGAAAAATTGTGCCTATTCGAGTGCGTTTGTTTTGAAAACAGGAGAAGATTTGGAACCACTCTATCTATACTGATTTTTCTTGGTCCATAATCTCGAAAAAATTGGTATTAGTGGAAATCTTCTCAGATGGTTCTCATCTTCAGTGGCGTAGCTACCAAGGTGCTCCCCAGGTGGCTCCCAAGCTCAGAGGGCCCTCGGACCCTGACCAGCAAACCTCATATTATAGCTACAAATTCTCCCACCTTGAGAATCAGGTTGCAACAGGTTGCAACACGTAAACCTTAAAGTAGCACTGTTGGTCACAGAGTTACCGTTTAAAATTTTCAAAAAATTTGCGTATAAGTAGATTATGATCTCATTAAATTTTTGGTAAACGACAGATAACCAGTAAAAAGATAATGAAATTCGATTTTTTTGGGCCCAGGATACGCGGGAAGTAAAAGTACGTAAATAGTTTTTAGTGCGGAATGCCAGACGAGAGTGCAACTCAACCAACACAACCGGCAACTCAAGACTCGTTTTTATCCACAATGGCGTCGTCGGCAACAAGTGCAGGAATTTCAGTAAATTTTGAGAAATTCAGTGGAATTTCAAATTATGGAAATTGGAAATTCTTAATGCATATGTACTTGGAACATGAAGATCGAAGCATCGAAGAGTCTACAACGGGTGTCCCCAAGGTCACCGATTTACGCTAACAACTGAAAGCGCTCGCAAAAGTATGTTTAATGGTGCAGCCATCGTCTTTCTCTCATGTACGGAACGCAGCAACTTGGTATGAAGAATGACGTAACTTAAAAACAGCATAAGAAGACAAAGGGTTGTGTAGAAGACTCGGACTTTTACGTACATTGTTTGGATTGAAATTGGAACAATTTAAAGATATGAAAGCGTACTCTTGAAGATCACAGACTTGGATCAACAACAACGAGACATAAATGCTCCATTGAACGATGATTTTCTGTCAGTGTCGATGTTAAGTGGTTTATCACCAAACTACGACCCACTTATAATGGCGTTGGAAAATTCGAACATTAAATTGTGCAGTAAACCGTTAAAAATAAATTATTACAAGAAAATCTGCATAGAGACTTTGACAAGGGCGAAGAATGTTACAAACCGGAATACGAAAGGTGTCAACAATTAACAATCTACCAAGGCCATCAAGTGCTTTAATTGTAAAAAGCCTAATCATTACGCTAGAAACTGTCCAACAAAAATAAATAAAAGTGACAAACGGAGTGAAAAATATGAAAAAGCGTGGAACGGAACGTTACTGGCGGCATTAGCTGTGGACAATTACTCGAATGCTTGGCATGTCGACTCCGGTGCTACTTGTCACATGACGAACAACAAAAAATTATCACAAAACTTTGTTGTGGATACTCCGCGTTCAATAACAGTGGCAAATAAACAAAATATGCACAGTGAAGGACACGGTGGTGTGGAATTGTCGTTTAAAGCACACAAAGAAACGAGGAAAATAAATGAGGTTATTTACGTGCCGGGATTGTCAACAAACCTTATTTCTGTTGGAAAAATCGCAGCCAAAGGACTTGACGTGCACTTTGACACAGGGGAGTGTAATATTTATCGTGGAAAATATATAGTCGCCAGTGCTACGAAGGTCAATGGTATTTACCAATTGGACACAATGAGTCAGCCGTCAACAAACACGAGTGAGCTGAACGCAGCCTGTCAATCAATGGAATTGGATGTTCCATTGCATATGAACCAGTCTATGGATCATGAAACGGAAGCCGTGGATTTGTGTGAAGCGAAGTCATCCCAAGATTTATGGCATCGCAGACTTGGGCAACTGAATAGGCGTAGTATGGATTTATTTAAACTAGGTATGGCTAGTTTTTTTTTTTTTTACATAAA
The DNA here is from genome assembly GCA_929108145.2 of Limnephilus rhombicus. Taxonomy (NCBI): domain Eukaryota; kingdom Metazoa; phylum Arthropoda; class Insecta; order Trichoptera; family Limnephilidae; genus Limnephilus; species Limnephilus rhombicus. The sequence continues at coordinate 23,588,494 of OV815292.1, forward strand.
TACCGCACAAGAGTCGCAACTGCTCCCGTCTGGAGCCAGTGAGACTATGGCATCCCCAATCGGGGTATGTTGTGAGGCTGAAAGTAGTGGGGAGGGAAGGAGATAGGGAAGAGGAAGGTGGAGAAGTACCTGGCTATTCAGATCTGGTCACCAAACACGGCGAAAGCCACTTCAGGCAACGTTTCAATTCTGAATGGTGGTCTTACACCAGGGCGATACTGAGAGTATTGATTACACTGATAGCAAACATACTCCCTGTGTAGCATGTCTGGAGGGGAAACAAAGTAGATTACCATTTTTAAAAAGGTATTTCAACAGAGCTACTGAGAAGCTAGGTCTCATACACTTCGACTTGTGTGGCCCGATGTCAGTTTCCTCATTTAGTGGCAGTAAATATCTGGTAACATTCATAGATGATTTCACAAGAATGACATTTGGTTATTTTCTTAAGCGTAAAGATGAAGTATTGCCAGTATTTAAGATTTTCAAAAGTTTTGTAGAAAATCAGACCAATTTAAAAATCAAAACCCTTCGAACAGACAATGGCCGTGAATATGTTAATAAACAGTTCCAGATATTTCTATAAGAACATGGCATTGAGCATTAATTGACCGTTTCATACTCTCCGCAGCAGAATAGAGTGGCAGAACGAACCAACCGGACAATTGTGGAGGTTGGACGATGCATGCTGCAAGATGCTGGAATGGACCGGAGGTTCTGGGCAGAATCATTGAATATGGCAATATTTAATAAGAATAAATCACCAAGCAAGGCGATGAGAGGTACCACACCCGAAGAGAAATAGTCCGGTAAGAAAGTCAATTTATCTGAAATAAGAGTATTTGGCTGTGTTGCTTATGCAATGATGCCATATGAAAAGCGTAAGAAATTGGATCCAAAGAGTAAAAAGTATATCCATGTTGGATATTGTAGTGAATCGAAGGAATATCGATTAATTGATCCAGAAAAATCTTCAAAAATTATCAGGTCTAGAGATGTACAGTTTTTAGAAGAGAAAATGTATAAAGGTGCGATAGCTAACCAGGAAAACTGCATTAATGATTGTCAGTTGGAACTTTCAAATGATAATGTAGATGTGAGAACTTTTAAAAAACAAAGTTGTTGAGTCTTCAGTTACAGAAGTTATGGAATTGTCATCATTTAGTTCTTCTGAATGTTGATGACCCTAATGATATCACCTGGAGTCCTGAAATGACTATGGATCAAGCGCCAAGCGATTATGAAGACTATGAAGAGTCTACAAATGCAGTGGTGGCTATGATAGCAGCAAGTCACGGTTACGAACCACTGACAATACAAGAGGCGCTGTCGGCACCTGATTAAGAATACTGGAAGGGAGCTATAGTAGATGAGTATAAATCATTTGAAAAGAATAAAGCTTGGAACCTAAAATTACTACCAGATGGAAAGAAAGCAGTCAAATGCAAATGCGTTTTCAAGAAGAAACTGGGATCTGAGAACAGCTTCTACGTTATAAAGGTCGTCTTGTTACCAAAGAATTTACGCAGGAATATGGCATAGAGTACTCAGATACTTACGCGCTTGTTATAAGATATTCTACAATACGCACTAAATAAAGCAATATATGGCCTTAAGCAAGCATCAAAGGCCTGGTACGACAAGATTGATAATGTTTTGACAGACCTACAGTTCAGAAAGTCACTCAATGAGCCTTGTGTATACATAAAATCAGATACAAATGGTAATCTCATGATATTAGGATTGTATGTGTATGATATTTTAATTTTTACCAAGGATAAACCAGAGATAAAGAAGTTGAAGGAGGAACTGATGAGAATATTTGAAATGAAAGACCTTGGCCGGCCTCACATATATTGGAAATGCGATTAAAATAAGAGAAAAATAAAATTATTCTTGATTAAAGAAACTACATACCGAAAGCGTTACAACAGTTTAATATGGCTGATTGTAAGCCTGTTAATACACCAGAAAGCGGTATGAAGTTTGAAATATGCACAAGACCAGATATTGCTTACGCTGCAAGCATATTGGGCCAATTTAATAATTGTCACTCTGAAATTCACTGGAAAGCAGGAAAACGGGTTCTACGATATTTAAAGGGAACTATGGATCACCACGTAGTATATGAAAAATCTACATTGTCAATTACAGGATATGAGGATGCAGATTGGGCGTCAAACCAACTAGACCGACGTTCATAAACGGGTTACTTATTTAAAATAGGCAACTCTGCTGTATCGTGGGAAAGCCGCAAGCAGAGAACGGTCGCACTTTCAACTACTGAAAGTGAATACATGGCTTTATGTAAAGGAGCAAAGGAAGCTACATTTATCAGAAATTTCTTACATGAATGTCTAGATAAGTTGTTACCAGTGACTGTATAACGATTGTCAGTCAGCACAAAAATTATGTAACAGTCGATTAATCACAGTCGAAGTAAGCATATAGATATTAGACATCATTATGTAAGACAAATTGTAAAGGACAAAATTATTGATTTAGAATATTTGCCTACTGAACATATATATGCCTACCGACTGCAGATGTTTGAACCAAACCTTTGTGTAAAGATAAACATTTAAATTGTGTTTCTAATCTTGGTTTACAGACTGTTTACATTACGGGCAGGTTTTAGAATAATTCGTATAAACCGTTTGTGATGTTCTTCATATCAGACGATTGCCGGTAGATGGTGCCACTATACAAGCTACCTCTCACTTCTTGGTCGGTTAATATTTTGTCAATGTCATGAAAGCAATTCATTACTATAAAACTAAGTTATAATATTCAATCCTGGTTTATTTTGCCCTCATTCCTTCAGGAATATTAAATAATTCAACCCACTGATAACTCTCTGTGAAAGGTTGAATATTGTATTATTTTTTATGAAAATAAATGTTATCATTTAACGACTGTAGTGTAAATCTCACACCAGGGGGAGGGGGGAGGGGGGAGGGGGGTCTGGCCAAATCTCACTCAATCTCACCAAGGGGGGGGGGGGGAGTCTGTACCTACATATTGATTATTAGAAAAAGTAAGTTGATTATGAAGTTGCAGAAGAATACGAAATTATTTTTTTACTTTTTAGTGCATTTTTTTAAGTCGTTTTTTTTGTTTTGTTAAATTTTTTCTTTTTTAACCAAGCCAAAAAATGATGAAATGGACTTTTTGTGTTGGAATTCGTAAAGAGTAGAAATCGGTTCTCGATTTTGGAATTTAACTCGATTAATTCGATTGCCAGCCAGTCTTCCTACCCACCTGGCTGCCGACAACTTTGAAAATCAAGACAGCAAGAAATCAGTTTGTTTTATACCTGAAGAACCAAAAATTCTCAAATGGTAAGCTCTTGTATTATAAAATTGAAACAACCTATATTAGTATTAGTAACAGGGTAAAAAAAAACTCCTGAATTAATGAGAATCATTACAAATTAATAAATCAATTTATTTTTTCAAAAATATCATTGCAATAACAGTATGGCCACATTTAAAAAAAAAATATCATTGCAATAACAGTACGGCCACATGTTTTTTTTTTAAATATCATTGCAATAACAGTACGGCCACATGTTTTTTTTTTTAAATATCATTACAATAACAGTACGGCCACAGGTTTTTTTTTTAAATATCATTGCAATAACAGTATGGCCACATGTTTTTAAAAATATCATTACAATAACAGTATGGCCACATGTTTTTAAAAATATCATTACAATAACAGTATGGCCACATGTTTTTAAAAATTTATTCCAACCAGGAGGCCCTGAGGAAAAAATCCCTCAGGGTCTATGTCATCTGCAGGGATGGTGTGTAGAGGATCTTTTAGGGAAAAGGAAGGAGAGGAATTTCTGAGAAGGAAAAAGCATGAGGGATGGGTAGGAATCTGGTAATGTGTCAAGGAGTGATGGACGTATGAATTCATCCCTCCCACTGCAGCGCAAGATGGTGGGTCGCGAGATTCCGGCGGGAGAGACCAAAAAATCTCCCTCAACCAGTCTCTCCCGATCCAGCCAGCCACTCAGTGGATGGTTAAACTCTTCCACCACCAAGACCTAGACAAACCTCATGCCATGAACCCGGGCACCCTTGCTAAGTCACCAATGAAAGCGATCCACGTGGGGTGGCCTGGGGTAGAGGTGTTGGTTATACAATAAATTGTTCCCGGAGCGGCGGTACTTACCCGCCTCTGAAATCGTCTAATCTAATCAGTTGCATGGAAAAGCATTTTAGGGCGTGCAAATAAATGAATTTATAAATTAAGCAATTTCAAAATAATTGAATTATTATGTTAATTTTGAAGGTTTCAATTTCATTATTAATTATTACCTACACGACAAAAATCAATTAAGAGTAAAGTGTGCCAATTATTTCAACTTTTTATTCACAAGCGCCTAAAAAAATAAAACATGTATTTTTAAATTAAGGTAATTATTTTTTTTTACAATAATTTACCTTTTAACGTTCGTTTGTTTTTAAAAACTGCCTAGGTATAGCTGACAAAAACAGTCTAGAAGAATAATGATTTTTTCCGGAAAAAGTGTTATTTATCACATAAGTTTCAAAAAAAAAATTTGCGTTCTTTGTACTGCAGGTTATGGAATTAAAATTCTCTTTTCTTCCTCATTCTCATACATACTCTTCTATTATTCTGGCCCATCTTAAGTATCTGATTCACTTGATCGTGTCTTTCACGGGCGTCCCCGATTTCTTCTACCATTCACATTTGCATCATATATTCTTCTTACACAACTTTCTTAATTCATTCGCTCTACATGCCCAAACCATCTGAGGGTCCCTTTCTTTATCTTACTCATTACGCTTACATCAGCCTTGAATTCTTTGCGGATCTCCACATTTCTCACATGATCATGTATGGTTTTACCACACATACGCTTCAGGAATCTCTTTTCAACAGCATTCAGTCTGCTTTCATCCTTGCTCTGCCAGTTCTATGCCTCACTGCCATACATCAGGGTACGTTCCAGGACTCCATTGTTGACTGCTAGCTTTTCGTCTTTTGATATTTTTTATTAGCGCCATGTTCAAAAAGTGAAGGTTATTGCCACCTAGCGGTATATTTTGTAACTTGACTGTTTGAATTACAGATTACAAGTTACGGCCATAGGGTCGCACTGTTTTTAAGGATAGAGGATAAAGCAGATTTCTGGAATCTGTATATTATTTAGATTTAACAATGGTGGTTGTTTTGTTTTAGTATGTGAAAGTCCAGTTATAAATAAGACAATTCAGTTAAAAACATGCTCTCTTAATAACGTGGATCTCCTGTAAACAGCTAGCATTATCTAGCTAGTGGTCAAAGTGGCCAACTTAAGTGTTTTTGTTCGGGTCGGGAACAAATTTATTGTGAAATGTGCAGTGAAAATAAACTAGAAGATTTCCTACGTGAAGCCATGTTTTTATTGAAGTCCTTCTGCTCAATTATCCATTTATAACATGGTCCTTCGAGCCGGATAGCCCTTACGAGCGGATGAAGGCATAAAAGGAATTACCGGAATGAACCAGCGAACTATATAATAAAAAAAAACCAGAAGGATTAAAACATGAACCACGCCAGAACCAAGAGATAAGTATCCCTGCCATCCTGTCACAATTTCATTGAATTCCTGTTTAAACTAGCGCTATTTTTTGTGTGTCGATGTACTTATTTTAGAAACAAAAAATTAACTACCCTCAGTGTAAAATGCAAGTCATGCAAATTTATTTTAGGTTAATTGTTTAGAAGATAATTATTGTAAGATTCTGTCATTGTTCATAGCTTGAATTGGTTATTACTGTTGTTTTACGCGATTATTGCACAGAAATTGTTTTTTGAAGGAACATTTTTAGCATTTTTTATTGTTGAATTATTGTCAAATACGTAATAAAAATGGATAATTTAAAATCATTGATTAACAAACGAGGAGTGTCGAAAGGTAAACTTACGAGATTTGCGGATTCATTAAATGCATTATCAGTAAACGAAATTAAAATTCGCTTTGCTAGAATTGAGAAAATAATTGATGATTTCGAAGAAATCCAGGAACAAATCGAAAGCCTTCCGGATTCCAACGAAATCGATAATAATTTGCAAAGGGAGAATTTTGAAAACCAATATTATTCAATTTTACCGACTGCAAGGGGAGCAATTCAGTCTGTGGAGACTCCCAAATTGGAAATAAAATTACCTAGCCTCCAATTACGAGAATTCAACGGCGATCCAAAAAATTGGAATAATTTTCTAGAAACATTTGAGACACTGGTTCATAACAGTACTGCCTTAAGCAATGTACAGAAGTTTTATTATCTGCAATCCTGTTTAAAGGGGAATGCAGCAAAGATAATCGCCAATTTCGAGGTATCAGACCTGAATTATATATCGGCTTTTGAGTTGTTGCAAAAGAGGTTTGCAAATTTGCGAACTACCGTACATAGACACATCCAAGCTCTGTTTCAACTTAAAGAGATGAAACATGAGGATCCAGTAGCCATGCGTTACCTGATTGATGAAACGAATGTAAATCTCAAAGCGTTGCAGAATTTAAGCGTGAAAACCGAACAATGGGATGCTTTAATTATATACGTAATTTCTAATAAATTGGATGCAAGTTCTAGAAAGCATTGGGAACAAACCCCATTGCAGGATGAGCTACCTACATTACAGGAATTTCTTAAATGTTTAACCTCGCGTGCACAAGTTTTGGAATTAATGTTAAATTCAGATTCGAAAAAAATTCCTACCCACCCGAAAGCAAATGGTAGCAACAATAATCCTAAAAAGGAATCGGTATTTTTAGCTGCTACCCACAATAATTGTATTTGTTGTAATGACAAGGGACATAAAATATATTATTGTAAAAAAATTTTAAAATTAAATTCAGGAGAGAGAGCCAACGCAATAAGGAGGTACCGTGCCTGCTTCAAATGTTTGAGGTTAGGACATACGGCCCCATATTGTAAAATTAATTTGAAATGCAAGCATTGTGATAGCGAAAGCCACAATACGTTATTGTACAAGGAGATGCATCCGAGCGATGACTCCATGAATAAAGGTGAAGATCACCCCGGAAGTGACTGCCAAATGGATGCTGAACGAGTTTCAGTGTCAAACCATTCAGCCTTAGCGAAGGCAGAAAAAACAATTTTATTGTCGACTGCTATCATTGGGGTGGTAGATCACAATAATAAAGTGCATGAGGCAAGGGTCCTGATTGACTCTGGAGCTCAAGCCAATTTTATGTGCGAAAAGGTCGCAATGAAATTAAATTTAAGATGTGAAAACATAAACAAGCCTGTGTTAGGCATACACAACAATGTTACTCATATAAAGAAACGTGTTGCTATTAAAATGAAATCTCTGAGGACAAATTATAACCAAAATATCAATTGTCTAATATTGCAGGAAATAACCACAAACCTACCTCAAGCAACAGTGACCAGAAAAAATATTAAGCTGCCACCGGGATTACAAATGGCGGACCCAAATTTCAACGTAGCGGCGCCCATTGATATCTTGTTAGGCGATGAGAGCTTTTGGGATATACTACAAGATGATCGGCTGAGATTGGATACCGGACCTACTCTTCAGAGGACTGAATTAGGATGGATCATATCGGGCCCGATCAACATTCATCATAAAAAAAGGCCAGTACCGCAAATTTGTAGTTTATCAATAAACACATTATCCAATCAATTAGAAAAATTCTGGAAAATGGAGGAAGTGAATCCTGCGAGATTTCAAAATCATGAGGAGAAGGCGTGTGAAGCAGATTTCGTCGCCACGCACTCTAGGGAGAGCGATGGTAGATACATTGTAAGTCTGCCGCGCCGCCCTTGTGTGAGTCAACTTGGTGACTCACTAAACATAGCGGAGAAAAGATTTAAGAACTTAGAGAAGAAATTTTTAATAAATCCTGAATTGAAATTGCAATATGTACAATTTATGCGGGAATATGAACAACTAGGTCATATGGAGTTATGTGATAAATGGAGAGAGGATGAGCAATCCTATTTTTTGCCGCATCACGCGGTTATTAAAGAAGCTAGCACCACGACGAAGGTGCGTGTAGTGTTTGATGGTTCGACAAAGACGTCGACCGGAATATCCCTGAACGATGCTCTGATGGTGGGATCTGTCATTCAAAAGGACTTATACAGCCATTTATTACATTTCAGAAAACATCGATACGTCATGACTGCGGACATCGAAAAAATGTACCGTCAAATCAACGTATGCGAAGCGGATCGCAGCCTTCAGAGGATTGTATGGCGCGAATCACAAGAAGAGGAACTACGACATTACAAATTGAAGACCGTTACCTATGGGCTGGGACCTTCCTCTTTCCTAGCAACGAGATGTCTTCGACAAATTGGTATGGATAATCAAGTTAATTTCCCAGTAGCAAGTCAAGTCATAGAAAATGATTTTTATATGGACGATTTATTGACTGGAGGGGATGACTTGGAAGTTTGTTTCAAATTGAAGAAACAAATAAGTGATATCTTGCTGTCCGCAGGGATGACCCTGAGGAAGTGGAGATCAAATGTTTTGGAATTGTCATCTGGGCGGAGCCAAGGTGAAATTGCCAAACAGGGCAATTGTGAAAAAATGATCACTGACAATTCCAAGAATGAAAAAATACTTGGATTAATTTGGAATAATGAATTAGATTACCTGTCTTATGAAATTACAAGGCCGGAGAGCAAGCGTCAAATATTATCGTGCATAGCTTCCACCTTTGATCCTTTAGGACTTTTAGGGCCCATCGTAGTGGTAGCCAAATTAATTATGCAAAAATTATGGCAGTCCAAGGCATCATGGGATGACATATTACCTGATGAAATTTTACTACCTTGGAGGGACTATCTAGACCAGCTATCGCAACTAAATGTGTTAAAAACCCCGAGAGGAGTTATTAGCGGAACACCAAAGAATATACAATTGCACGGGTTCTGCGACGCCTCGCAGAAAGCTTTCGGAGCATGCGCCTACATCGTCTCAACAGATTGAGAAGGTAAGCGGCATGCACAGTTAGTTACCTCCAAGTCTAGAGTGGCGCCATTAAAATGTATATCACTACCCAAGTTAGAGTTATGTAGTGCATTACTATTGGCCAAGCTAATAAAAAATATCAAGTTGACGCTAAGTGTAGAGGAATCAGTCATCTATTACTGGTGCGACTCAACAATAGCGTTATGCTGGTTGAAAGGACAACCAGCTCGTTGGAACACCTTCGTGGCAAACCGAGTCGCTGAGATACAGGAAATCAGCGATCCAACGCAGTGGCGGCACGTATCATCGTCAGAAAATGCAGCGGATATACTGTCCCGAGGTACCACAGCTGAAAGGTTAGTCAACGCTTCAATATGGTGGAAGGGGCCAAGCTGGTTGACGGAAGATGTCAACACTTGGCCAGTATCCAAGATGTCATGTTTGGATCCCCCGGAAATAAAAAGTAAAAATGTACTATTGGTAGCGGATGCTCAAGAATGGGATATTTTCGAAAAATTCTCATCGCTAACCAAATTAAAAGTAAGCGCTCAAGCGTTAAGATTTATACATAATTGTCGTAACCCTAAGGATAAAACGTATGGCAATTTAACTGTCTCCGAGCTGGAAGCAGCTTTAAAATGCCTACTGAAATCATCTCAAGAACACTCATTTAAAAGAGAATTGAAGGACCTAAAGAAACATGGGTTAGTAAACAAAAACAGTAGATTGAAAGCTCTCAATCCCTGTTTAATGGAAGGTTTAATTTGCGCAAGTGGACGATTAAAATTAGCTACTTATTTATCGCATCATCAAAGGCACCCGATAATATTATCACCGTCACATAAAATAACTGAACTTATTATACGTAATTATCATTATGAACATTTACATGCAGGTCCCCAAGCGCTGTTATCGGAAATACGCTTGAAATATTGGCCGATATTTGGGAGAAACACTGTTAAGCGTATCCTACATAAGTGTGTTGTATGTTTTAGATACCGACCTCAGGTTTGCCGGCAGATCATGGGAGACCTTCCAGTTGAGAGAATCACTCCCAGTCTACCGTTCTCTGTCACAGGGGTCGACTTTGCCGGACCGATAGACACGAAGGCTGGAGCGCTGAGGAAATCTTCGCTCATTAAGTCGTATCTTTGCATATTTGTTTGTTTTTCTACCAAAGCGGTTCATTTGGAACTCGTAACAGATTTGTCAAGCGATGCTTTTTTAAATTGTTTAAAGAGGTTCATTGCCCGTAGGGGTCAGCCGGAAAAAATATTTTCTGACAATGCAACCACTTTCAGAGGAGCTTCCAATAAGCTCAAAGAACTGTATTCCAGTCTGAGACTGAACAATGACAAAATTCATAGGTTTTTAGCTGATAAGGGAATTTCTTAGAGTTTTATACCGCCTAGGGCGCCGAATCATGGCGGGCTGTGGGAAACCGCCGTCAAGTCCACCAAGTTTCATTTATATCGAATTACTAAAAATAACCCATTGCAGTTTGAATTATTATATACTTTGCTTTGTCAGATAGAGGCTTGTTTGAACTCCCGTCCCTTAACTTCCCTGTCTGATGACGTAGACGAACTTCTCCCTTTAACCCCCAACCATTTCCTCATGGGCAGGGATGCTTCGGTTATTCCCGAGGTGGATGTCCGCGAGCTCCCGGAGAACAGACTAAGCAAATATCAAAAATTAAACGCTCTAATTCAAAATTTCTGGTTCAGATGGAAACGAGATTACCTTGCCGAGCTGCAAAAACGGACCAAATGGCAGGCCAGCAACCAAAAGGCAATAAAGAAGGATGATCTGGTAATCTTGATGGAAGACAATCTGCCTCCTGCATTGTGGAAGATGGCGCGCATATTAACTACTCATCCAGGCCCGGATGGAGTAGTGAGGGTGGTTACCCTCAAAACAGCACAAGGCACTTTTGTGAGACCCATCACAAAAATATGTTTGATGCCAATAGAAGCAAACTTGGATCCAAATTTCCCGACCCGGCAAACCACGGACCTTCCCAAGGTCACAGCCTAACTGTAATTAGGGCTGAACCGATGCAACCAAACCACAACTATAATTATGGAGCATCGGTATTGGTGTTGTTGACACCACTGTATCCTGTCTGAAGCCACTGGGGCTTCCAGTTAACAAAGGCGAGTTGATCATCCTAGCTGCACAATTAATGGTACTATCTGATTACCAGGGCACGGCCGCCCCATAATTTATGATGATCTACCCAATGACACACAGAAGTACATGGTGATGTACTACCCAATGATGACACACAGAAGTACATGGTGATGTAGTATTAAAATATGATGACCACCCTGGACAAGATGGCCGAGTAGTCTACCCAGTGAAGTGTTCTCTCTGTTTTTGGCAGTGCCATGCCAGTGATAAACTGATAGTCAATTCACAGCGAACTAACAATTTATTGCTATTTGTGAATTGGTGTTAGTTAAAAAATAATATAATTGAAGTGAAAAATCTCCATAGAGACAATGAGACATTATTGAATTGTCAATTGTACAAATTTATTATTAATGTTGTGATGTTGTTATATTTTGTGAAATTTTATATGATTTTTTAGAAATTTGTAAATTTTTAGGTTATTGTTAATTGTTGGTTAGGTTCCCGGACCCTTTAAATTTAGATAGGTACACATCTGGTAAAATTTTAGTATATTATGGTAAATTTAGGAATTTGTAGTTTGATTTTTTAATTTCAAAAAAACTTGTTGTTTTTTCTCATTCCCCGCCGGGCAGTATGTTCAAAAAGTGAAGGTTATTGCCACCTAGCGGTATATTTTGTAACTTGACTGTTTGAATTACAGATTACAAGTTACGGCCATAGGGTCGCACTGTTTTTAAGGATAGAGGATAAAGCAGATTCCTGGAATCTGTATATTATTTAGATTTAACAATGGTGGTTGTTTTGTTTTAGTATGTGAAAGTCCAGTTATAAATAAGACAATTCAGTTAAAAACATGCTCTCTTAATAACGTGGATCTCCTGTAAACAGCTAGCATTATCTAGCTAGTGGTCAAAGTGGCCAACTTAAGTGTTTTTGTTCGGGTCGGGAACAAATTTATTGTGAAATGTGCAGTGAAAATAAACTAGAAGATTTCCTACGTGAAGCCATGTTTTTATTGAAGTCCTTCTGTCAATTATCCATTTATAACACGCCAACTGCATTCAGTCCAGCATTAATGGAATTACCTGCATTTACCCTTCTTTCCGAATGTTTCAACATTAACAGCTGCTTATTGGTAAATACTGTATTTATTACCAGAATATCGAATAACAAAGCATCAAATAATAATAAAAAGGAAACCACATTCCATCAACTGCTTTGGAAATAATAATTAACATATCATCAAAATCTCATTATAAAGTTATTGTGATTTATGAATTCAGATTTTATGGGATTTACGATAAGATTTTCTTTAATTTGTTTAAGTATGTAAGTACATACGGACTGGTATTCACGTAAATCAAAATACAAATTGAAAATCATACATTTCATTATAATAATCAACATTAAACCGTTCACGTATTACTGACATCTATTAAAAACGCTTCGAACAACTTTTAAAAATTGACTGTTTTAAAGCATTTAAAAAAAATACATAATATTTATTTTCAATTAGAGAACAATAGAGTCATCTATTGAAACAATCTAAAACTACACAATGAGAATGTTTATTAAAAAAATGGTTTTTATGTTGTTTTGTGTTTTTTCCCATTATGTATTATCCACTTCAGCGATTTCGGTCGGCCACATTTTCCTACCATTCGTAAAACATTATTTCTCCACAACCTCTTCCCAAAACTAGCACGAAAGAGGCCACCAGACCTAACATACTGAACTTTGTTAACCGGGCAAAATCTGACTCGCAACTAAATGCTGCAAAAAACTAATAATTGTCTCGGAAAATTGGAAACAAACAATATTAATACCAACAAAAATTAACAATCAAAACCAACTAACAAAAAGTCTCCCAATTCGGCTGGTCCCGCGGGAGTTATAGACCACCACCCTCAAATAACAAGAAGAAACAAAATACTGAATATTGCAGCTTTAAATATGAGAACCCTTAGAACCGAAGAAAGCCTACACGAGCTAGAAAAAGCTCTCGAAGAAATATCCTGGGCATTAGTGAGATGAGAAGACTAGAAGAAAAGATTGAGGAACGCATTGACTACATACTATTCCACAAAGGCGAAAGAGCCGGTCAAAGAGTCAATGAAACGGTCAATGAAACAATACATACAAGACCTAATTGGAATCTCTGATCGAATAGCCATTCTAACATTGACACACCGGGATACCAAAATGTATGGTCAGTTATACAAATTTATGCTCCAACATAACAAGCAACAAAAACATAAATCAAACTTTTCTATAAAGAATTAACAGAGACATTAAAAAGGTATCAAAATAACCATATTATTCTAATGAGCGACTTTAATGCTCAAGTCGGGGCGAAGTAATGCAAGGAAGAATATGTCTTGGGAAAGTTTGGCCAAGGTAGAAGAAGTCCACATGGTGAATTTTTGGTTGAATTCTTATTACAACACAACCTAACGCTCTTGAACAGTTTTTATATGAAAAACCAAAGGAATAAGTGGACATGGATCTCCCCCGACGGCAACACCAAAAACGAAATTAACTACATAACAACAAACTACCCGAAAGCCTTCACGGATACATCGGTCCTAACTAAATTCAATTTCAATACAAATCATCGTATGGTAAGAAGCAATGAAAGAATAGTACCACCAAATAAATCTAGAAAACATTTCGCTTCACACACTACAAAACACCACAGCGATGAAACCTTAAAGAAAATAACACAATTTCTTATTTATTATTAAATCAGCTGAAGAATTAACTATGAGCAACATTGATGCTTACGCGAAATATGAAAAGCTAGAAAATCTACTAACTGTAACAGTAAAAGCTGAGAATAGCAGAAGAAACAAGTACGAACTAAGTGATACAACGCTGCAACTTATAGAAAAAAGAAAAAATCTATTTTCAAAACACCCAAAAAAAGATAACATTAAAACTATAACAAAATTAAGTAAAGAAATCAGAGAGAACATCAGGAAAGATCGGAAGACCAAGAGGCTGCAAACATTAGAAAAGCATATAGTTATAACAGGGGGAGTGAAAAGGGCGCTTAAAGAATTGAGATAATCAAATAAAGAATGGATACCAAAATTAAACAAAGGGGGGATTACCTCTTCAAATAGAAAAAAACATAAACGAAATAGCCACAAATTTTTACCAGGACCTTGACAAACGAACTTCTTAAAGCCACCATGGAAGAACTACTACCAATACTCACTTCAATATTCAATGAAATACTTACAACTGGTCTAATACCTACAAAGTGGAAAACATCAAACATTATTTTTATATTCAAGAAAGGACATAAGGAAGATATGGGGAACTACAGACCTATAAATTTGATGTCAAATATATACAAAGTATTTTCAAAAGTTATCCTGGAAAGAATAAGTAAAAAGTTAGATGAAAACCAACCACGGGAGCAAGCCGGCTTTAGACAAAAATACTCTACCCTGGACCACATACACACAGTGAAACCAATAGTAGAAAAATATAATGAGTATTATAAGAAACTATACATGGCATTCATTGATTACTCCAAAGCTTTCGACAGCATAAAACACATAGCTATATGGGATAGCCTTGAACAGCAGGGGATATCTTTAAACTACATCAATATTATAAAGAACATATATTTGAATTGCGAAGCGAGGATCCAACTAGAAACCTTGGGAAAAAAGTTCAAGATCGGGAGAGGAGTAAGACAGGGAGACTCTCTATCACCAAAACTGTTCTCGGCTGCTCTGGAAAGTATCTTCCGCAAACTAGATTAGGCAAAATATGGTATCAATGTACAAGGTGTAAAACTGAACCACCTAAGATTTGCAGATGATATAGTCCTATTCGAGGAAAACGCAAGGCACCTAATTAGAATGATAGAATCACTAAACGAGGAAAGCGTGAAAGTCGGCCTCTGCATGAACAAAGACAAAACAAAATTGCTTACAAACTCTGATCCAGTAACTATAAAAATTGACAACCAACCACTCGAATATGTGTCAGATTACATCTATTTAGGGCAGATAATATCTCACAAAGATCAAACCACTAAAGAAATATAGCGAAGAGTAGCAAATGGATGGAAGAAATACTGGTCTTTGAAAGAAGTATTGAAATCCAAGGAGTTAAGTATGCAAATAAAAAGGAAAGTCTTGAACACGTGTATACTTCCAGTCATCACCTATGGATGTAAAACTTGGGCACTAACCAAACACCACAGAGAAAAGTTGGAACGCTGCCAGAGAGCCATGGAGAGAAGTTTGACAGGAATAAGGAAACAGGACAGAGTGAGATGTAGCACAATAAGGGAGAAAACTAAAGTTGCCGATATAGTTACCCGAATAGACCAACAAAAGTGGAGATGGACAGGACACAAAGAAGTCCAGAATAAAAAGGCTTATTATTATTATTATTGAAAAAAGAAACAATACAACTTTGAATAAACCACTTATATAATGCGTAAATCGGTTTCGGAACAAACGTTCAAACAAGGAATTTACGCATTATATAAGTGGTTAATATTATTAATGCTTATATAATGCGTAAATCGGTTTCGGAACAAACGTTCAAACAAGGAATTTACGCATTATATAAGTGGTTTATACAAAGTTGTATTGTTTCATTTTTCTATAATGGATAACCACAAAGTGATAGCTACATTCAAAAATATTATTATTATTATTAAAAAATACATTATATTTATTTTCCATTAGAGAACAAAAGAGTCATATATTGAAACAATCTAAATCTACACAATTAGAATGTTTATAAAAAAATGGTTTTTATGTTGTTTCGTGTTTTTTCCCATTATGTATTATCCACTTCAGCGATTTCGGTCGGCCACATTTTCCTACCATTCGTAAAACATTATTCATTGTAATTATTTAAAAAATTTCCTTAGCAAACTATTTATTTAAACACGGAGCTATTGAAATGCTTTATCTATTACGACCAAAGATGTCGCAAATCCGAACTTCGTAGAACAATGTTAAAAATATTTTTTTTAAATGTTTTTAACGAACGCTTGAACAGCTGTTTACGGATAAAATGAAGTCCTTTTTTCATAGAAAATTATCCTACAAAAATGAGATAAATAGTGAAATACGGGGTAATTCATTGGCTATATAGCAATATAATAAGTTTTTATTTCTCCATGTTAAAATTCGAAGATATGATTTTTTTATGTTGGCCAAAAAGTAAAAAAATTACATTCTTGGAAATCTCAAGCAATCGAGGCAAATTTATATATTTCGCGTGATCGCGCCAGTAGTGGTTTGACACAATTGTGAATTATTTTTTAAAATAATTCACAGTTGATGTTGACTTCAATAGAAAGGGTCGTTTCTTCGATTCGTATGTGTGTAAGTTGACTCGTATGTGGAACGAGCTACTACTAGGAATTTTTAATTTTAATATTTTACACATTTAACAAACACTTGTAATAGGTAGATACCTACCCGTAATCTTGTTTTCTGCGTGTTGTTATTATGTATTTCAATTTGGGAGGCGGGTATGGGTACCGCCACCCCGGCAAACAATTAATTGGATAACCAACCCACCTGCCATAGGTGACCCCAGGCGGTTTTCTACTTTTTGTGACTAAGCATCTGAGTTCGGGTTCATGAAATGAAGTTTGTCTAGGTCTTGGCGGCGGATGCATTTGCCCAACTACTGCGTGGCGGGGCGGATCGGGATAGAATGGTTCAGGGAAATATTTTGATCTCTCCAGCCGGGATTATTGACTCCCAAATTCCTACGTAACCATCACACATTCCTTTTTCTGAACTTCCTTTCCTTCCTTTTCCTAAAAATACCCTCCACACAGCATCCCCAAAGATGACACAGGCCCTAAGGGAATTTTTTTCTCCTGTGATGAATCTCAACCAATGAAGAACTAAGGAGTCTTGAAAAGTGAGGATAAATTCAAAGCGGCCAACGAGGGCAGACCTACCATCATTTCCGTTTTATATGTCAACCAATGGGAGCCTTGATAGAAGTTTGATGCTTCGCAGGTGCTGTTATGCCTCATTTCCGTTTCATCGGAATTCAAAATCACATCGGGGTTATAGAAGTTTCACTTCAAAAAATGTACCTATAGGTACATAATTAAAAATATCAGAATACGAAATTATCATTAAAACAGGTATTATGCATAATAAATAAATTATAGAAGTTTTGTGAAAATAATTAAATGATTATTCTGGAAGAATTCCTCCTAAAATGATATTAAAATAATTTACAATGTTTTTTAACCAAGATATCTATCTATTTATATATAAATCCGTTTCTGTTCGTTTGTATCGCTAAAACTCGAGAACGGCTGATCCCATTTAGCTGATTTTGGTTTTGAAATGTTTCCAGGGAAGGTTTCAACGGTGAGAAAATATGTAAAAATTGCGAGGAAGATAGTAAAAAAGACAATTTCATTTTCCCATATAAACTTTCCTGTCAATCATTTGACGTTCATCCCTTCGGTACGGTAGACTCGGGTCCACTCGAATTGAAGCACGTATTAAATTGAGGGTTTTGAATCGACTGCATATATCCACATTACTCGGATTATCGCGTATTTAAATTTTAATATTTTGATGGTTTTCATTGTTGGTTCTTTCAGAATAACAAAATTGCAAACGTTAGAAGAAAAGCAAACAAATTGTTGTTTTTTTTTGGAATTAGACAATTCACCCTAAAAAGAGTGCTTTGTTGGCCTAGTAGATAATATCTAACTCTATCTCTAAAAATGAATCGCCGAAATGTATGTATGAGCATAACTTCCGAACGATAATTCTTTTTTTTGTTCGATATTTTGTCTAAAACTACTGTTGAGCACTGGCATTGTGAAATTTGTATAAAAAATTGTTATAGGTGGCGGGGGTGCAGTTTGAAAACTGAATGTACTGGAAATGAATGTGTGGAATGCGAGACGGGGTGGAGGGTGTGGTGGAGGGGTTGGGAAGGGAGAGGGGGGAGGGAAGGAAGCAGGAGGGGTGTAGGTGGGTGGGGGGAAGGTAGAGGGAGGAAGGGTAGGGTTGAGGGTGGGGGGGGGGAGGGGGAGGGAAGGTGGAGGAGGCGGAGTGGGAATCACCCTAATACCATGCGAGAGAAGCTGCGGAAAAAAGCTAGCGTTTTATTGGCAATTAAGATGCGGAAGTTGAAAGGCGTTGTTCTCATAATCCAACAGTGAAACGAACCATTGTCCAAGAACTGCAAACGTTTCTTCATCAGAACAATGATTTAGTAAAAATGTTCAAAATGGCATTAGATCGTATGCCATCGTATGACAGCCATAATATTAAACGAAACATGGATCTATGAGTGTTTGTTACTCTTTCACGCAAAAACTACTGAAAATTTTTAATGAAACTTTAATATAGCTCAAATATTAGAATAACATATACGAGCTCTGGCATCATTAAATTTGTATCAAAATATTGCAATATATGGCACGCGAGCTGTTTGAAAACAGAATGTATCGGGAATGAATATATAGAATGCAGGAGGCGGGAGGGGAACCCGAGAGGGGATCCCGTGAGGGCGGGGAACTCGAAAGGGGGAGGAAAACTCGGGAGGGATTTCCGCGGGAGGGGGGAGCAAATACGGGAGGGGGTTTTGCGGGACAGGGGAAGGGGGGGGGGAATAGAGTGAAAAAAGGAAAAGTAGAGGAGGTGGAGTGGAAAAGCGAGAGGGGAAGGGGACGCGGGGAGGAAGAGGAGGAGGAAGGTGAACGGGACAAATGGGAAAAGTCGCGCAGGGAGAAACAATTTATTTATTAAATGGCAGAGCAACACATGCCGGGTACCAGCTAATAATATAATAATAATAAAAATTTGTAGCTGCTTTTTTATTTCATTTACTCATAAACTCCGGAATATTATTATTATTAATTAGAAATACATTGATAATACGGAATATTGAGGATGTTGCTATTGACAAGGTAAACTGTTTACGTGTAGTATTATGTGTAAATAAACTGACAATTAATTTAATTGCAATCTACAGGACACACTTGTCAGACTTTTCGCAGTTTATATGTCAACTAAATGAATTTTTTTGCAAATCTCTGGTAATGATGTCATTATCTGCTGTAAAATATTTGAAGAAAAAAAATCTAAATTCATAAATGACTCGTCAAAAAATATAATTCCCAAACACAAACTGTCTAACTTCAAGTGTATAAAACCATGGATTAATAGTATCTGTACGACGTAAGCTAGCTCTTTATAAATTAACAACTCAACAACCTAATAATGAAAACTTACTCAAACATTAAAGCATATAAAAATAAACTTTTATACATCATAAAACATACTGAAGAAAGTTACTATAAACGGAAGTTGGATCAAACTGGAAATGATAGTAAAAGAGTATGGACAGTTGTAAATGAAATAATTGACAAGAAAAAAAACGATAATAACGAAATCAATGCTATTATTCATGATAACTTAAAAACATGCTGTAAAGAAAACCCTTCAAAAGCAGCAAATATATTTAACACTTTCTTTGCAAATTTAGGGAAAAATCTCGCAAATCTCATTCATATTGACCCAAATATTATAACATCTCCAGACTGTAATATTGATGCTAAAAATTTTGATGAATGCTAACCTTCAACCTACGAGAAGCCTACAAGAATTTTTTTTCCCCTAAATATTATGTTGAGAATTCGGTACATTCGGCGACAATTGTCCGAGCAGTTGGGAACTATTACAGAGATCTGTATAAAGACTGAACCCATATCGTAGTTATCTCGAGAACAAAGAAAGTTTAAATTCTACCAATAAGAGATTGAGTAAGGCGATTAAAAATAATCTGAACCAATCAGAGAAATTAGAGGCGTGTATGGTCCTAGTGGACTTTGATCATTTTGAGCGGCCTTAAATTAATTCTCACAGGAACCTAGGTTGAATGAACTGAATTATAAACGAACCTGGAGACAAAGAGTTGGAGGATTATTGACCCCGGGTTGTGTTTACATAAGGCGCGATCGAGAACTGGAGGTTTTGGGCGCCTAAAATTTCAAATGGAAACAAAAAAATCTTAGACGGGAGTGTTGAAAATAAATAAATGAAAAGTCATCGATAAGGGCACGGAAAACGTAACGTGAATGGTCCCAGGGGACGGTTTAATTAAAACCGACCTGGAACGATCACAAAAAACGGGTAGAATCTCGGAAAATTTCACAAACTGAAGATAATAACCTGAAAAAGTGGGAAAACCTATTGATATGGAAATGGAACGGTGGAACGAAGTTATTAGAGCCAAATATCTCAAAAGAAAACTAATAGAAACTACTTAAATTGACTTTAATAGGTACCGGTATAAGGATTACTCTGATCTGACAACACTATTCACAATAAACAGGAGATTGAGAAAATTATATATCTAAGACCGCGGTACATTTTGGTCACTCTACAATTAAATCAAATCACAGGAAAAGATGCTTAACGTAGTCTGACGCAGGAAAATACGCGTGAACCGTCGAAGGAATCGCTAACCGTTGGACAAGAGAAAAAAAATTGGCTATCACTTTGTTGATATGACATTATCTAAATAAATTTATAGAACACGATTCCAAGTCATTAGAGAGATAATTAAAACGCAACGACGTAAACAAAATTACACAAGCGAGATACGAATATTTACTTTAGGAAAAAGAATTACTTTTTATGGTGTGGGCATTAACAATGACTTATGACCAAAGTACGTAAAATTGTAAAATAAATACATGTCAATGAGAAAATTTATGTGATTTTCTACGCGAGAGATATGCTAGACTAATTTGGATCTAAGACATGAGATAGGAGATTATCAGTGATTTGACAAAAGGTCGTATACGGAGGAACCGAATTTGGTTTTTTTTCTATGACAGTCTGGGTAATCAGAAGTCATTTTCCTACGAAAGGTGAGCTCTAAGAAGTCTTTAAAACACCATGGTTTGATAAGAAGGGGGAGTTCGTTGGGAGATCGGAGGAGAGTTCAGATGGAACAACGGGAAGTGCGGGATCAAAAAAACGTAAAAGTGCGCGGTTATACGAGTCGTCGTGGAAAACCATTTATTGAAAGATGAAATTTCTACAAGTGGTTGCAAAGTAGTTGTAAATTCAGTGTTTTATTTTCCTTTTAAAATTGAGGAATAAAATTTTCAAAGACGACCAACAGAGAGTCCGAAAAAGTGCCTAAATAATACTTCGTGAAATTTCGGGTGTTTTATAATAAAAAAAGTGTTTAAAGTCAGTAAATAAGAATTAAATAATATTCGGGGTTCTCTCTTACAACTTTTATTTAGTGGTTTTATAACATTTAACAAAAATCCAGTGTCTTAAAATAAATCAAATTTACCGGATAAAAGAAAATATAACACGCGATTTTAAAATTAACTAAAGGTGATACAATAATTAAAACAATAATTTTACTTTAAATTACTTAACATCGGTGAAATTAATAACAATAACAAATTGCTCGAGTCATGCTTTTGCGACAGTGTTTCCATAATAAGATGCCTTAAATTTTCATTGTTAATTAAATAACGAATTATAATAAACAATAGTGAAAGTAACTCGAGCACTTAGAAAACGTGCGTATCTACGATTACTAATTCTAAAGTGATATTAAAATATTCAGGATTGATAGTAATCTACCTAATTCCGGATTTTAAAAATGAAATTATCCGATTTGTTATTTGATGAATCATCTCTCGAATGCGAATGAAATAAAAAAAAACAATAGTTAATACGAGGTTGAGAAACTAAGTGCAATACCGAAGTGAATCTTAAATAGACAGATATTTGAAGAGTTTTTCATCATCAGAGTCATTTCTCAAAAAGGCCGATAGGAATCCATTAGCTAGAAAACAAACAAAAAAGGAAGCCTCGATCACAATGTCGATGTCGAAAAATTCCCGACTGGAAAAATTGTATCGAGACTGGTAAGATTAAAACAATTTTTAATTATTTTCAGAGACAAGAAAGAAATGGACGGGCGTACTTCATCAATAAATCAATCGAACCTTTGAAGTCTAACAATTCTACTAAAACACACTGTTACTAATTAAAAAAATTATGTTATTTTTCCACGCAGGATAACAATTCCCACTAGCACAAAAGTAGGTCAAACAGGAAATACCTGTTAAGAATTAGGCCACATATGTAGGTATTTTCTTCAGTTAAGTAAATACGCAAATTTATTTAAACTCATATAAAACGAGTCGAGGAGCGTAGATCGTAATGAATGACTATCGTGGAAGCTTTTTATTCTATATTTCGTGTGCGGGAGTATCCATGTGTCTCAAAATTAGGTCAAACAAAAAAATACCTACTTTTAAATTAGGTCATACAAGTACTTGTTTTAGTTAGGTAGGTCTATTGTTTATTTAAGCACGCATGAGGATATGGTGACATAAGATATCAGTTTGATTCGTAACCGAAATACCTATATTTCTCAAAACTAGGTCAAGCAAGTTATACCTTAGTTGAAACTAGGTCATCCAGATACCTCTTAGGTTAGCAAAGTACCTACTTAAACGATCAATGTTTGGGCAAAAACTAGGTCAAATAAATAGAAAATGGATTAGTTAAACAATGAATCGTTCTTCAAAAGGACACTGACCGTAGAAATAAACAATCTCCAGAGTAGGTCAGTATACCGAAGGTCGTCTATGTGAAGTGTAAACAAATAAACCAAAAAAATTATGTATCTATTAATTATCTCATTCGTTCATTGGAGTTAATTAATTATTGGCACAATGTAATTAGGTATCGCACGATGTGATAGAAATGTGCCTCTAAATCAATTTAAGGTAATTTAATAATTTATATAATAATAATAATAATTTATTCCAGAATGTATGCAGGGGAAGTGCGATGCAATACATTCCATATTTTAAAATTACAAAATAAAAACAAATAAGCATGAGAAATTAAATACGTAACACTAAAATCAATGCAGATAGCCAATTGATATGTATAACAAATACCTATCGGTTCCGTTTATTAGCATGATTAGGGTGTGACCTTCGATTGTGTATTTAAAAATTCGATTAGAGTTCAATGTCATCCATTGACACAGTCACCTAGATTCCATCAACGAATAAACAAAATAAAGCATTAATGTCAAGGGGCATGTTCATCAATTATAGCTTATGACGGAGTCTTCAGTCAATGTGTAAAAGCAAAATCGACGTTAAATTCACTCAATTTTAAACAACTTGATTATACTAGAGCGATCGCCAATAGGTAGCATTGATTCAGCGTGCAAAATTTCGCAAAGTAAAATACTGCGACTAGCTTCCAACTCAAAGATAGCTTATCAAAATCATTCAGGAGGTCATTAATTTCAATGAACGTACAAGGATACAAAATGAATTATTTTATTTCTCCCTTACAGGGAATAGGTATCCAAAAACCCATAAATACCCATAATCCTAAATACCTAACACACGAGGGGCTAGTGACCTCATCTAAAAAACACTGGTGTTCAAATACTCATACAGTCCTAAATCCTGAATTTGCACACGCATCTAGACTTCAAGGCTGCTGTATGTGATTATGAACTATCCGGGAATGTAAGTATCAACTTTTATGGTCGGAGAGCTTTGATTCTGTGGCGGTATTGTCGAGATGGGGCATGCGGGGAGGGAAAGGACGTATGCGGACAGTACGCTGACGCGGCATTAAAGCTACAGGTTATTTGCATACCGTAAGTCCTTGTCGAACCTGAAAGCAAATATAAGGCTCATGACGTGCGTTTTATGTCAGCTAGTCAGAGGTGGGGGAGCGTTTTGCTAATGGCTAGTCACGTGGGAGTATGGATTCGCCTAAAACAGCTGCGTGCCACATTCGACGGATAGAGACATGATAAGGGAAGACATAAAATACCCCTTCTAGATTCAGTAGAGTTAAATGCAATTCGGAGGAGACGGAAGTCGGATTAAGACAGAAAAACGGCATGAAGACTTGGAATTCCACCAGCTGGCGTGAAGGGCCCCTTTCATAGCATGAGACGCCCATCGAAGAGGGTAAAACTCGGATTTAAGGATAAGCCTAGCAAGCGTACTGGGACCGGTTTGTAATTGTTGTTCATCGGTCTTCATTTGGATAGCGGAGGAGCCGACTTTTCAGCAAACATATTATCCCCATATCCATTCATATCCATCCATTCCTACTTTTCCTACAATTTTGCGAGTACTTACCATGAATACTAACCGTGAATATAAACACATTATGTTAGGGAAAGTTGCAGACAAGGACTTCAATTGAGAAAACCGGACCCTCGAGTACGAACATCCAACACCGGTAAGGTAAAGTTTTCTTCCTTGAAATGATGAATTTATTAACTGTTGTTTTATGTTATCGATGTAGCGGTGATAGAAAGAATTAAATAAACAAACTAAATTCCTACGGAAATTAAATAGACGCGAAGTTTAAGGCGGGGTTAGTTTATCAAACTCGGATAAATATACTAAAATAATAATAACTAAATAGATCGGAAAATTCTCACACTTTTTCTAAAAGAATCTAGGGGTTACAACACGTAATACATTATCTTCTCTACATATGTGTGCATATTAAGTATGCAAACAGATGTAAATTCTAAAACAAAAAAGTACACAACGAAGAATATAGAAATAATGTGAACTAAAAATCTTAAATCTTGATTTCTGTGAGAAAATCGCAGGGATTTGAGAAGATAGGGTAGGTTTAGCTAGATTATAAAAGTATAGGGGTTTGAAAATCACGAGCCTCAGGTAGAAACAAACTGGAAAGAGAGTTAAGTCAGGTCATCATACCTAGTGGTGTGATCAGTAGGAAATAAGGGTAGAATTATGAACTTGGCTACGAGATAGGAGCTACGAAATTTGAACTACGAGGTAGAAGCTTAGAAAAGTAAGTCAGCTAGGTAGGGTTCATCACAATTGGTGTCAAAAGCCAGGAGTGTCGGACCATTACAAAATAAAATGACAACATTTGAAGTCTCTACAGAGGAGGAAATAGTTTCTATCATAACCGATGAAAGGAAGATCTGCTCGGGGCTTTGATGCAGTTACGGTTGATATTTTAAAAACATAAAAAATCAAATTTCTAAGCCATAAATGCGTATAATAAATACAAATTTCCAAAGTGGAGTATTTCCATCAATTAACAAACATACTATTACTCCAATATTTAAATCAGGTAATCCAGAAGAAGTAAACAATTACCGTCCCATATCAGTAATCTCAAATATAGCAAAGTTTTTTGAAAAACTAGTAAAAAGAATGAGCCAATTTATAAAATGCAATGGTATAATTAATGAAAACCAGTTCAGTTTTATGGAAAGTAGAAGCACACAAGATGCAATTGAAAAATTAAGTAGCCTTGTACAAAGTTCATTAGATAAATCATTTAAATGCCTGGGAATTTTTACAGATCTCAAAAAAGCATTTGACAGTATATCACATGACAAACTTATAAGTAAATTATGAAACATTGGATTAAATGGTTCAGCTCTTGAATGGATAAAAAGCTACCTTTTCAAACGTCTCCAAGTTGTAAAAATTAATGGTGTGCTTAGTTCACCAAAAATGAGTCACTTCGGCATACCTCAAGGTACAGTCCTGGGTCCGTTACTGTTTATCATCTATGTTAATGTGGTGTCCGTGGCTGCCGAATCGTGATGGCAGCACCAATTTGGATATGCGGACTCACATATGTTAGGACTGAAGTATTGTGTCGGTAGCACGCAAATAAAGAGATTATAAGTATACTGTACAGGTATTTATTAGGGAGCTGCTTAAAGCAAAAGAGACATAGTACTGACACGCATCGCCTTTTATAGAGTCTCGCAAGCATACTATCTCGCTTGCTCTCATACACATTCTCACAGACATTACACCCCCACACTTAAACAATAATTACATGGAACCATATTTTTAATCTAACAATATACAAAACAAATAGCTACGTATTTCATTTTATACACATTTTTTTTTCTTCATGTAATTATAAATATTTTTTATTTTCACTTTGGATAACGTGGGCGTGGTTGAGGTCTGGAACGCAGTCTCCCTTCCCATGGTGGCTGCGGTCTGCAAAGAACAGGAAAATTAGTAATGGTCCTGTCCACGTCTGAGAGTGGACCAAAGTCCAACAAATTATCAGAATAGTCACTCTCCCCCCACCTAACCTTTATATCAGAAAGCTGATCATGGTGCCTTTTCCAAACCTGGCCTGTTGAATGTATCTTTACCATATAGGTCCTACTCCCTAATCTTTTAATAATTGTACCCAAAATCCAGTTATTCTTTTTATTTCTAAAATCTTTGGTCAAAACATTTGATCCCAAATCAAAGAATTTTTTAAATTTTCTACCCCGGTAATATTTTTTTTACTATTTTGACTAGCTACCATCTTGTTTTTAACTTTATCATCTATTTTTTTAAAGTCAATACACTAGTCAATATTCATTTTTGGAATAACCGTATTAAGAATTGAACGAATTTTTCTACCTAACATCAACACACTAGGTTCAATTCCCGTACGTAACGAAGGTGTGTTCCTAATATCAATTGAAAATGACCGTAAATTATCCTTCAGATCCCTTGTAAATCTGTTATTCACTAAAAAAATTTTAAAGTTTTTTACTGTTTTGACAGCGTTTTCTGCCAAACCATTTGAAGCCGGGTGCTGGACTGCTGACGTCATATGCTCTATATTAAATTCACGACAAAATTCCTGAAATGAAGCTGACGTGAAAGCAGTTCCACTATCGCTAACAATTTTTTTTCAGGTATATGAAAGTTAGAAAACATTTTATTTAATATTTTGATTGTACTAACTGAATCTACCGTTGGTACCATTTCACAATTGACCCACTTGGTAGTGTCTACCACCACAAAAAAAATTAAATTACCGAACGGTCCCAGATGGTCTATATGAATCCTATTCCAAACAAAATTATTCACTGGTCAACTTGCCAATTGCAACTTGGAAGGTGTAGGTAAACATACTGCACACCTAGTACACTGTTTTACCTCTTTCTCAATATCAGCATTTGTACCTAACCAGAAAAAATAATTTCTTGCTAAATTTTTTGATTTAACAATACCTAGATGCGAAAGGTGAATAAATTTCAAAACTGATTCCTTTAATTCCATTGGTACTACCAGTTTACTATCATAAAACAAACATGCATCATGAGCTGATAACTTATCTCTAAAAATAATAATTTATAAACACTTCACAATGGATGTGCAAAATTTTATCTCCAAAGCTGAAGTAGCCGTCAATGCCTTAAATAAAGTACTTTTTGATCCAGCCAACAAATTTAATAAGGATCAAATTTCTAAAATTTCCCCAATTGCATGTGAAATTTTAAACGCCATAGGTAGCATAGGTAGCATCCAAAACTGCCAGCGTAGAAGGTGAACTGCGTGCATACAAATATATTAGAGCAAATTCTTCCCAAAATATTTTTGATATTTGCGAGGCGATTTCGGAAATGAATGAGCAACAAGTGCGATCCAAAAATATTATTATTTGCAATGTGCCTGAGAGTATTAAGACGACAGAAACCGGCAGGATCTTGGACGACCAATTAGGCAAGTGTCACCAGTATAATCAGTGAAATCGACAAATCAGCAAATGAAAATATTTCAAAATTTTATAGAATCGGTAAATTATCAAATAGCAAACCTAGACCAATAAAAATCGAACTAGAAAATTCCATATAATTGAGAAATGTTCTAAGCAACCGAGGTCTTCTTAAGAACAATATTAGAATTTATCCCGACTCAATTTTGGCGCAGCAAAAATTTCTAAAAGATTTGAGGGTTCAACTAGAGAAGCGGAAGAAAATGTATAAACTTCACGCCCAGAATTGCCCCAAATCTGCCAAAAACCTAGGAAGTTACATAAATATGCAAGCAATTCCAACTAACAATCGAACCAAAAAATCTACTACCAAAACATCCGCGGGCTACGATCGAAACTCGATGACCTACGACCAGTTCTACCTTCTCATCATCATGACATCATTATACTTACGGAAACCTGGCTAAACTCTGATATAAAATCGACTGAACTCAGTCTCACAAACTACAAAATATTTCGCTGCGACAGAAACGTCAGATCAAGTTCCAAGTAAAGAGGTGGAGGAGTTTTGATTGCTATAAAACAGAAGTTGTCATCTAGAAAATTAACCACGAAACACAATAACATCAAAAATCTTTCATTATATTTGGAACGGCCTATCTACCACCACTTTCTGACCCTCAAGCATATAGAAACCACTGTGAAGACATCAAAACAATTTTCTCAAAATATTCTCACTCGAAAATTGTTATCCTTGGAGATTATAACTTACCAAACCTAATATGGAAAGCAAAAAACTGTGGTCTCATAACAAACGAATGTGAAAACGATCGTGCACGTGAAGTTTTGGACATGGTAAACTTTCTAAACTTTCACCAACATAATTTTATTTATAACAGTAACAATCGCTTATTAAACTTAGCTTTATCAAACTATACTAAAATATCTGCAGAACTTTCAAATGATCCACTCCTACCAATAGATAATCACCATCCTCCCCTATATATTAAATTAAATATTACATGCGTTAATGAAAGAATACTTGTACAAAGAGTCCTAAACTTTAAACGAGCCGACTTCGACTCCATTAACAGCCATCTCTCAAATTCAGACTGGTCGTTTTTATCTGATAAAAACATTGATGAATCTTTAGACCAACTTTATTTATACTTTTCTAATATTATTGAATCCTATGTACTTTTTTATACACTGAGAAGCTATATCTACCCGGTTTAGTTCTCATCAGAGCTTATTGTGTCTCTTCAGCAAAAGAAGAGTCAACACAAAATATTCAAACAAAGCAAATACATAAGTCATTATATAATCTTTAGCGAAACCAGGAAAAATGTAAATATCTTTCCATACAATGTTACAAAATGTATATAACCTCTTTCGAGGACACTGTCTTTAAATCCAAAAATCTTTGGAAATTTCTTAAAAAACTAAACAATGAAAACACAGACTACCCGCCAATAATGCAAATGAATGAAACCAGTGCAAACAATATACAGGACATTGTAAACCTTTTTTCGGACTTCTTCAAAAATGTATATGATGAAGAAACCTCAGATGATAAAATACCTGAATACAAATTTAGCAAGACTACACACTTAACAAATTGCCATATCACGCAAAAATGTTGCGAACAGAAATTACTTTCCTTAGACACTGACAAATCCGCTGGCCCAGACAACATTCCTCCAATATTCCTCAAAAAGTGCTCTAATATATTATCTAAACCACTCACATTATTATTCAACCGTCTCTTGTCCCTTGGACACTTTCCAGACCGCTGGAAATCTAGCTTCATTACACCTATCTACAAAAAAGGAGACGACACTAATATAGCCAATTATCGTCCCATTTGTATACAGTCAGTACTACCTAAGCTTTTTGAATCACTGGTCCTTGATGAAATCTATCCCAAATTAACAAAATTAATTGACCAAAAACAAAAAGTATATCTACCGCAACTAACTTAAAAATATTTCAAAACTTTATAATACAATCTTTAGCTGAAAATAAACAAGTCGACTGCATTTATACAGACTTTTCGAAGGCATTTGACAAAGTATCCGATAAACTAAAGAAAGAATCATGGCAGTCAGTTCTGTCATCACAAGATGTTAACTTAGCGACTAAAATTTTCATAAAATGTTTAAAAATGCATGTGGAAAGTTGTTCGTCTGTACAAAGTGTAAAGCATAACATGAAATATTTAAAACCTTGGATAAATAATGGAATTATTAAATGTCTCAGAACCCGAGACAAATTACACAACAAATGTCGAGCAGATTCAAATAATATTCAACTGCTGGATTATTACAAAATATATAGAAACTGGTGTACAACAATTATAAAATATACAAAGCAAACATATTACAAAAGGAAACTGGATAACGTCAATGGAAATACCAAGCAACAGTGGAAGATTATAAAGGAGGCTGTAAATATACAAAAGGAGCAAGGGTCTATAAAAAAATTAAAAATCAATAACAATATAATCTCAATGGAAGAGAATCCAAATATAATCACTTATCACGTAAATAGCTTCTTCAGTGATATTGGTCCTAGATTCACAAAACAATTGTGCAGTGCAAATAAAACTACCGAAATGTGTCTTGTTAACAATTTTATACCTTGTACTCAATTTTCAGGAGAAAGCTTTGAATTTAAAACTACTATCATTTATGAAGTTTCAAAAGTGATAAATGAATTAAAAATGTCTTTTTCCTGTGGTATTGATGGCTTAAGTATCATGGTATACAAACAGCATGTTTCTGTATTGACTGGTCCCATATCTCACATTGTTAACCTTAGTTTTAAGAGTGGCATATTTCCTACTCATTGTAAGAATGCTAAGGTTGTACCTCTTTTCAAAGGCGGGGACCACCTAGAGGTTAACAATTACAGACCCCATATCTTTACTCAATACTCTCTCAAAATTGATAGAAAGATTGGCCAAGTCAAGATTAGTTTCATTCTTAGAAAAATACAAATTACTCTCTGACAATTAATTCGGTTTCAGAGCAAATAAAGGTACGAGTGATGCTGTTTTAAAGGTATTGACCAAAGTTACAAGAGCGCTAGACTATGGCAACAAAGCCATAGCGGTGTTCTTGGATTTATCATAAGCATTTGACACTGTTTCCCACGAATTACTACTTAAAAAATTATCATCTTTAGGCATTAATAATACAGCAATGGGCTGGTTCAGATCTTATCTTAGTGACAGAAAACAACAAGTGGAAATAAATAAGATGTTAAGCGAGGGTAAATCAATCTCCTTTGGAGTCCCGCAAGGTAGTGTGCTTGGTCCAATAATGTTTCTTATTTACATAAATGATTTATGTAGTCTGAATATTCCTGGTAACATTGTTAGTTTTGCAGATGACACTGCCTTAATATTTGAGGGTAAAACTTGGAATGAAACTTTCAACAAAAGTAAAATAGGTTTAAAAGTGGTAAATAGTTGGTTAAACAATAATATATTAACTTTGAATGCACAAAAAACCAAATTTATCACTTTTAGCATTTCAAGTAATAGTCAGCCTTCTGAAACTCACAACTTGATTATTCACAATTGTTTTCAAACATGTAACTGCAACCCTTTAGAAAATGTAGTCAACATCAAATACCTTGGTGTAAAAATAGATAAATTTTTGAGATGGAATGATCATATTAATATGTTAGTAAATAATACTAGGAGACTTACCTATATCTTTAAAGAACTGAGACATATACTAGACAAAGAAAAATTAAAAACTGTTTATTTTGCAATCATCCAGTCTCTGCTTTCTTATAATATTGTGTGCTGGGGATCCTGCACAAAGACTTATATAGAACCATTTAATATTGCCCAAAAATGATTCTTAAAGTTATGTTCAAGAAAAAAATTAAATATCCAACTCATTTACTTTTTAAGGAATGTAATGTAATGAACGTAAAACAGTTATATATTACACAAACGCTTTTAGATTTTTTAATAATATTAATTTTGCAGAAAGAACACAGCAAATTCGTACTACGAGAATTGGCTCTGGTCTGAACTTTATGGCAATTCAAACTAAATCTTCTTTTGGTCAAAGAAATTATTTTTATCAAGCTCCACTCATATTTTATAGCCTTCCGAACATATAGTCATCTAATTCCTTGTACACTTTTAAGAAGGATCTTAAATTATTTGTGTTAGTCGAGGATTGAAATATTGATTTTCTCTACTTTGTCCTTTCTAAATTATTAGCTAAATGAGTATGTTTATAATAATAAGCTGAAATAATATTATATTTGTTTGAACCGTTTTTGTTCATCTTCCTCTTGCCAAATCTATAGCATGTTAAATTATATACATATCTTTATTATTCACAACTTAATCCTTAAAAAAAAAATAAACAAAACTTTATTTTATTTTAAATCAGATCTCAAAACTATGGTCACCCTAAAAGTCTACATTAATGTAGTACCTAGCGCCATCAGTTTAGTAGGTACCAGTAGGTACCAATAATCTAATCTCAATCTGTAAGAAATACAACAATATTGTTCTTTCAAAATCTGTATAATTTTGTGTTGTTTTGTTAACTTGTACCTATAATTATTGTTAACCTCAACACAAGCTTGTCCTAGTGAGGTAACAAATTGTATTGTAAACATTTTTACCTGCAGTGTAAAGAAACAATAAATAAATAAAATAAATAAACTACTAATCCAAAAAATATTTGCTCTAGGAATAAGGGATAACATGCTAAAATGGTTTACTAGCTATTTATTAAATCGTAAACTGTTCGTCAAAATAAAATCTTGGATCTCGAAATCTTTCTGGGCTACTAGTGGCCTACCGCAAACGTAGTCACTTTGGCCCGGTTTGTTCCTCATTTTCATCAATGATATAACCAATTGCTTCAATGATGTCGAGGTATTGCTCTTTGCTGATGACATCAAGCTAAACAAGAAAATAACAGATATAAATCATTTCCGTATACTACAGTCAAATATTAGTAAGTTTAAAGATTGGTGCCTTGACTTTCTTCAAAAATAAAAATCCTGTTTTATTCGAATATTCCATCAATAACACAGCTTTAGACAGAGTCACGGAAATGAGAGATCTTGGAATTATTTTCGATGAAAAACTAATTTTCTCCAATCATATCCACCAAATTATGAACAAAGGTACGAAAACACTAGGCTTCGTATTAAAAACAACTAAAAACTTTAGTTCCATAGAAGCCATTAAACTATTATATGTATCTCTAGTCAGAAGCCAAATTGAATATAACTCGGTAGTTTGGTCTCCATCTTACAAAATTCACGTTAATAATATTGAGCGAATACAAAAAAAATTCTGCATTTTATAAATTTTTAATTAAGTATCCCCCTAGAAGACTTAAAATATGATCTATTACTAAACTAACTAACTAACTAACCATCACGCCGTTTCCCCGCAGGGGTAGGCAGAGAGGACGGACC
Organism: Limnephilus rhombicus; assembly: GCA_929108145.2. Lineage (NCBI taxonomy): Eukaryota > Metazoa > Arthropoda > Insecta > Trichoptera > Limnephilidae > Limnephilus > Limnephilus rhombicus. Next base: position 23,621,652 of record OV815292.1, read on the forward strand.
GCCAAACAACTCGGTCTTGGCACACACTCTTTGCCTCACTCACATTCATACATCGTCTCATACATACTCTTCTATTATTCTGACTTTTGACATGGCCCGTCTCAAGTATCTGATTTACTTGATCGTGCCATGTCTTCCTCGGGCGTCCCCGACTTCTTCTACCATTCACATTTGCATCATATATTCTTTTAACACTACTTTCTTCGTTCATTCGCTCTACGTGCTCAAACCATCTGAGGGTCCCTTTCTTAATTTTGCTCATTATCTATTACTAAATATTCTAAAAATACATACACTAGAAGACCGACGTAAAATAAACGACTTAACATTTTTATTCAAAATACTTTACTCTAAATTCAACTGTTGCAAACTCCTACAACTCATAAACTTACGAATACCGACAGTAACCACGCGACAAAATACACTATTCTACTGCAGCATTCACAAGCAGAACTACATTGCCCACTCTCCTATACAACGATTTCACACTATGGGGAATCAGTACTTAGGTGATGTCGACATATATAACATCAACTTGGCGAATTTTGTGGATCTTGTGAAAAACTTATTCCAAAACTATTCCTAAACATATCTGTATTTTTGTAAACTTATCAAATCGCTGTACCTATATTTTTTCGTATTTTTGTAACGTGTGCGCATTTTTTATCTAATTTTGTTTTTATTATTTGTATATCTGTTAAAGAATCATCTGTCATCAATTAATTGTACTACCAAACATGTAAAAGCCCTCTGGGCGTTGAATAAATAAATAAATATGCCAGAATTTTAATAAATCAGCATTAAATTTTTTTTTTTCAGGCCACCTTGTACTCAAATAATTGACAATTCTTGATTAAACTAAATCCTTCTCCGAATTTCGTTTAAATATTTCCGGATTTATTTCCGTTTCAACAGAAATATTATTTAAGTGCTCTATTTTCAAGCAATCAATATCTGTATCGTTAATTAAATCCAAGAAATAATGGTTATCTTCGTCTTCCTCGATATTATTATTACTCCCTTGAATCGGTAATCTGGACAAGGAATCGGCTTTATTGTCGTCCGACTAAATGTATTCTATACTTTAATTAAACGTTTGCAATATTAACGCGTAACGTTGCAATCTATTCGCTGCTAGAATAGGTACTTGCTTCTTGGTATCTAGAATGTGCACAAGCGGTTTATTGTCGCACGATAGAATGAATTTATTTCCATACAAGAATTGAAAGAATCTTTTTAAACCAAATATGATTGCGCACACTTCTCTGTCCAAAATTGAATATTTCCGTTCGGTTTCCGATAAAGTCCTGCCCGCAAATGCTATAACGCGCTCTACCCTGTTATCATACCTATGACAAAGTATGGCTGATCTACCTATATTATTGGATCCGTAATGAGTTTCAAAGGGATACTAGGATTGAAGTGAACTAGAATTCTTTCTGACATCAGTTGTTTTTTTACAAAATTAAAAGCATCACTACATTCTTCCGACCACAAAGGTGACAGGGCGTCCGATATATTCCGTAGAAACATTCTGTAATATGAGATTATTCCCAACGAACTTCTCAGTTCTGACACATTCCTCGGAACTGCCAAATTCTTGATTGCTTCAATTTTACTTTCTAGCGGCATAATACCTTCCTGAGAGATTTAAAAACTAAGTATTCAATTTCCGGTACATAAAAATAACATTTTTGGTCATTTATGGTCAGTCCATCATCATTTAATTTCTTAATTACCGCGTCACAAACCTAGTTTAACTCCTCTTTCGAATTACCGAATAACAGTATATCATCTCGAAACACGCGCACATTTTTTAAACCACCGACGATAGAAGCTATTACTTGCATGAAAATCGCCGGGCTTGTTGTTAGCCCAAAAGGTAAAACTTTGTACGCAAACAAACCGATATGAGTTGAAATAACACATAGTTTTTTAGAACTTTGATTCAAAGCAATCTGAGTAAAAGCATTTTTTGAATCAATTTTCGCGAAGTGTTTCGCGCCATTTCACGAAGAGATTAGATCTTCTACTCTAGGCAACGGGAATTTAAAAGGTGCCAACATTGGATTCAAAGTGTTTTTGAAATCAATAATGTCATCTTTCACCATTTTTTATAATTCTATTTCAACTTGTTCACGTAAACAATACGGAATGGGTCTCGGGTTAACGAACTTCGGTTTAAAATCCGACCTAACCTCAATATTAGCTTCGTAGTTTTTCAATCTTCCCGGTTTATCTGTAAACACATTAGTATACTTTAATTTTAACATATCGCGAATATTATTATCCGTAACACTATTGTTCCCTAGATTAATTCCGTTTATTGTAATATCGAAACACTTGAGAAAACTTCTACCTAGAATGCATGAGCTACCATTATCGATTATTATAAATTCGGTCGGCACACATTAATTTTTAAATTACACGTTACACATAATTTTACCCAATACCTTTAATAAATTATTATCGTACCCGAATATTTTTTATCGCAAACAAGTAATTCTTTTTCACTAAAGTACTTATTAAACATTTCGTACAGGATCGCATTTATACTGGCTGCCGTATCCACCATAACTTTTAATATAATATTATCCACGCATAGATTTAAATACATAGGATCATTATTATTACCCTGATTAATGGTAAGAATAGTGTGACCGCGCTCCTTACTAGGAGAGCGTACGTATTTACTACGAGATTTATTTTTACGAGCGATTTTAAGTCGAGCTTACGTGACCTACCTTCTTACAAATATTGCATTGTTACTTCTTTTGCCAACAATCCTTTTGTTAATTATTATTCCTTCCACAAATAAAACATGATATATAATTATTTATCTTATGGGGTGACTTACTACGCACTTTACTATACTTATAATGGCTTACCTGCTTAGATTTATCAAAATTATGAACTATATTTAAATTTGACATTGCACTCTCCATACCTAAGACGTGTTCCCAAGTGGAAGCTAAATTAACGCATTCTAAAAATGACTTGCTTAAACCTCCCATAAAAAGTTTGTGTTTCATTTTCTCATTGAACACACCAAAAATAAATATGTCTTTCAAACAGGATTCTAATTTTGCTTCAAAGTTACATGACAAACTAATATTTTTAAGCTTCGCAGCGAACTCCTTAATGGATTCATTAGCCGATTGTTTACATTTAAAGAATATTTCTCGAGATTCAAATATACTGTGGATGGGCTTAAATGGGAATCTAGAAATTTGCACAAATCCTCAAATGAGGTTTCCGACACTTTTTTAGGAAAACATAAATCATTTAGCAATGAAAAGGTGTCTTCGGTGAGATTGTTTAAAAGGAACGCTCTTTTACGTTCATGTGACAAAATTTTATCATCATATAAAATGAGAGCTTGGTCCAGTCTCTCCTTGAACCGAGACCACACTCCTGTCTTGTGACAGAATGTCCCCAGACTTTTTCAAATCGCAACCATAGGGAATAAGAGCTGAAAAAAATTTTATAATTAAAAACTAATACTATAATTTTTATAATTAAAGTCTCCCCACTCAGCGTCCGGAACTCCATCACCAGCCGCCCCTTTTGACCGCTGCTGCACGTGTCCGTCTCTCTGCAGTGACAGAATAATATAATAATAACGTAGCGTATATAGCGCAGTTTTGTGATATTTCACTTCAAGTACGCTTAATTATAATAAACTTAAAATTAATCCTATAGTGTTCCTTACGAGTCCTCAGCCCTATGTCCGGTTCCGCTAGTACAGCTGCAGCGACAGAATCCGAGCCCTTGCCCCAGATTCCGGCTTCTTCCGTAGATGGTCTGCTTGTCACCGCCTTCTTCTTACGCACGCAATACTAGCATGCCAGCTCCCAGAAACTGGGCGTACTGAATAGGACCCGCAGATACTTTAATAGTGCACAACTACTAACCCTGTACAAATCGCAAGTGCGCCCCATGGTTGAATTTGGCAGCCACCTCTGGTCTGGAGCTACAAAATACCTGAAAAATACCCTCGACTCTGGGTGGGAATGCTATCCTTGTTCTACCGGTATAACAATGGAAGATGCTCCGAGGAACTAGCATCTTTGATCCCTTCGGCACCGGTGCATAGTCGGGAAATACGCCAAACGCTTGCCCAACATTTGTACACGGTTGACATTTGTCACATGAGAACGGGTTGTTTCTTCGACTCGTTCTTATGTTCAACAGCTCGGCTGTGGAATGATTTGCCGGCCTCTGTGTTTCCTCCTTCCTACAACATAGGTCTCTTCAAGACCAATGTTCATTCCTTCCTCTCGTCAAAAAGACCCTCCCTCCTCCTCACAGCATCCCAGATGACATAGGCCCTGAGGGAAATTATTTTCCTCAAGGCCTCCTGTGTGGAGTTAATGTAAAAAAAAAAAAAATGCCAACGCTAATTGCTTCCTCAATATTCTGCGGATGCGGGCTCTATTGCTCGTCTTCTTGATTGTAGACATATGATGTGGCGTCATCTTACATGCAACAATATTATTCTATTGTCGCAACAATTTCTTCTCTTCCGTACGATTAACCGAAATATTATTTCACGGCCGATTTCACTTTCAGTTAAATTTCGCCTTCAGGTTCTTTAATTTTCCGTAGCTGCGCCAGTTGTGGTGTCCGTGGCTGCCCAATCGTGATTGCAGCGCCAATTTGAATATGCGGACTCACATATGTTAGGACTGAAGTATTGTGTCGGTAGCATGCAAATGAAGAGAGTATAAGTATACTGTACAGGTATTTATTAGGGAGCTGCTTAAAGCAAAAGAGACATACTACTGACACGCATCGCCTTTTATAGAGTCTCGCAAGCATTCTATCTCGCTTGCTCTCATACACATTCACACAGACATTACAGTTAATGACATATCCATACGAAAAATAAACGGAAAAATAATATCCTATGCAGACGATACTGTCATAATAATACTATCAATAAATTCAAATTAGAACCAAATTTAAATATCATAATACACCAAAGTAAATGTAATAAAACTAACTGCAATCAAGATTGTGCTATACTTAGTCCAACTCCCAAAATCAAATATCTTGGTGTATATATAGATCAACATTTTAAATGGAAAACACATATTTGTGAACTCGTCAAAAGGATTAGGAAATGTATTTATATATTTATTAGACTTAGAAATATTCTTAGCTTAGAAAAACTAAAAATGTACTGTGCAACTCTTCAATCTATATTACAATATGGTATTATTGGCTGGGGAGGAACATATGACAATATTTTAAATCCACTTAAAATAGATACGATTTTAGATTTTCACGGCCAAAAATTATTTTATTTATTTTGTTATTAGTTTTTGGGGTATTATGTCGTGTTGCGCTACCTCCTTCTTTAGCTTACGTTTCGGACAGCGTTGCAGTGTCCATTATCAGGGCAGATGTGTGGCAGGCACTCAAAATAGTTCAAAGGTTGATAATTAAGGTAATCTTGAGAAAACCGTCTAAATTTCCTACTGAAATTCTTTTTTCAATATTCAATGTTCCTACAATAGACAAAATGTATAAAAAATATTCAATACTTCAAATTTACAAAGAAATACAGTTAAATACTCGTAACTTCCAATTCAATACATCAGCAAGATACCAGAAAACTATTAAAATAGATTCAAAATTCCTATCTTTATCTAGGCATAATCTATTATAACAACCTCCCATTAAAATTAAAAACCATCGAATATGCAGGAATTTAAGCCCAAATTAAAAAATTACCTTTAACTGCTATAAAAATCCCAAATATGTTTACTTTAAATCTTAAAGTCCGATATTTTATAAATCGTTCATTCCTTATTTTTCTTAATTTCTATATCTCTAAGTCTACTATTATATAAATCTTGCGTTCTTTCTTACATATCCTTTACTTACTTATTACAATAATTTTTGTTACATGATTCTTTCATTTATAATGATTTTTTAAATTTATATTATGATTTTTTAAACTCTTCATGATTTTTATTTTTAAATTTATACATGATTTTTTAACCTACTTATTATTTACAATAGCCGTTATTACTAACTTACACGATCTTTTTACTAATTGAGCTAGAACTCCTTTACCAAACACAAGAGCGTTGTCTCTTTATGGTGAGGAAAGGCAATTTTTTATTTTCTTTCTTAAAACCTTACGTAACTTTGTAACTGATGTAACTTTTATATGTATTTTTAATCAGCATTGCCAATAAAAAAATAATAAAAAAATGAAAATACTTTTTATTTCCATCGTACCTTTATGTAAGAAATTAAAAATCTAAGAAACGTGCTAAATAAAAAGGATATGAAAAAGGTCTACTATGTCATTCTCGAATTGAATATGGAATCATAGGATGGGGATCTGCTGCAAATACGTACCTACACAGCCTGAATACGATTCAAAAAGGAATCATAAAGACCATATTGAAAGTACCAATTAGAACGCCTTCAATTGAAATTTTCAATAACTTTGACGTACCAAATGTACAACAAATATATGCCAAAAATATATTATTGAAGCTCTTCAAAAATAATGAATCCTCTACTATACCGTGTATGCATAACACTAGATCGAATAAAAATGATATAAAAAATATTCCAAGTTATAAAACCACATTTGGACAAAGAAACTATACATACTTTCCAACAAAACTCCATAACATCCTTCCCCAAGACATAAAACTAATAAAAAATCCAATTGAATACAAATCAAGAATAAAAATATGGCTTAACGGCCCTCGGTATTAAAATGTTTCCAGCTCAAATTCGAATATCGAACTCGTAGCTTGTGCAGCTGGCCGGTGCGTTCCATTCAAAACCAAGACACTCGCAGAACAAAACAAATTATTATTAATTCAAGATATTATGATTACGAAAATTATGTTAAAATATATTTTACAATGTGATGTAATATAGCGATAGCTTGATTCATGGAGGAGGTTCTCAAAACATTTAATATAACTTTTTATTTGGAATTTTTTTGATACTTACATAGATGAAAAAGGTACACATAGTAAAAGGTACATATAGTAATACATAAATAAAAAGTGACAAAAGGTTTGGCCTTTGTTCCAGCCTGGTTTCGCAGTGCGGCGGGGCACTGTTAATACTAAATTGTCTAGTTTGATTTGAGGTCACGGGTTCAAAAGCCGGCGAGGACAAAATAAATTTAATTTACATGAGTATATCATATTGTAGAATTAAAATAAAATGTATATAGGTACATATAATAAATCTGTACTTCGTTCCAAAGTCGAAGATACATTCAGTATCGCCCTGGTGAGAGACTATAATTCAGAATTGAAAGTTGCTTGAGAACGGCGTAGTTATGTTTAGTGACTAGATATGAATAACCAGAAACATTCCAACCCTCCTCTTCCCTATCTCTAAAAATGTGGACTACATACATTAGGAATATAAATTAAATTTCTTCTGAAGACACTTCAATGAAATAAAATGTTATTGATTTCTTCGAAACAATTCCTTCTTACATGTTTTGGTTTTAGCTAAAACCAATTTTACTTTACTTCTTTTCGCGATTATGCACTTTTCTAAATACTCAGGATTTCTAATAGACATGCAGCGACTATGTCGAGGATCAATTAATTCGGGTAGCATGCAAAAATTGTAAAAGCGTTTCAGCTGTTCAACCATATTAGTCTGCCAAAATTCGTCAGCCCGTAAAATTTTTTCGATTTTTATTCCGAGTTCAGTCTATACAACAAACGTACAAATATCTTTTTTTGTTAAATGTAATTGGCCCTGAACCTAGTAAAACTAATCGTGGGATGTATTTACCAGCATTTCACCATTTTTGTTTAGTTTCCAAAAGGTATTTTTTTTTTATTTTACTGCTTCATGTAAGAGCATGCTGCGTGCTGCAAAAGGACATTTGATTTCAATCACAGTGTCTTCAGAATAAATTCCATCTAGGGTCGCACCCATATACGAATACTCTTCATCTATGAAAAGACCACACTTTTCTATGGTAATTTATTTATTTACACATATTCGGCACAACACGTGCCATTAACATAATTGACATACTTATAATAGTACAACAACATGAAGAATAACAGTATAAATGTTAGTAAAATTTAATTTAAGAAAAAAGGTGAAAAGTAAGGTAATAAGTAGTGTATAAAAACTATAATGTATAAAAGTAAATTATAAAGTGAATAGTATAAAATATAAAGTATTAAGTACAAACTATAAATTATTAGGTAAAAGTAAAAATAAAAATTTAAAGAGAGAAATAAAACAATAAAATGTAAAATATACAAATAAAAGATACCTATCTCAAGATACCTACAACGATTTAAATATAAAAATATAAAAAGTAACAAATCCTGGATTATGTTAACGGATATGATAAATTTTACAAGTACCTATGATTTCTAGTGCATTAATAGTTTTAGAGTGAAGTATTGGTAGGCATATTATGTTTATATGATGTATTATATTTACGTGGTACGAGCAAACAAATTAAGTCTAACGCATCTTTTGTATGAAGCCAGATTACCGGATCAACATTAGCATATTCATTGCCTAAAATAATGCGTTTTAGTTCTGCAAGCTCCTTCAGGACATCGTATTCATGTTGTTGTCCGTGTCGAATTGAAGGAATATTTGGTAACGATTGCTGGTACAGTATATTTTTGACTAATAGAGCGCAACTGATATTTCGCCCCCGTTTGCACACTTTTCCAAACCACGATACCGTAATCATATTGCGGCACATCTCGATCCACTTTCCACTAGATGCTTGAAGTACTGTCGCCCTTTCAATTGCTTGCCTATCATTGGCTATGGTAAAAAGCCTTTCTAAAAAATCATCTTTATCTGCCTCATACGATGCTTGGTCCCTATCAAGTTTTTCTGCATTGGGACCATAATGCTGATCTTTTGCTGGAACGAGCTGCAGGGTTTTTCTTTTCTTTTTACTTAATTTGGAAGGCGGGAATGGGTACCGCCGCCCCGGGAACCTTTATTGGATAACCAACACCTCTGCCATAGGTCACCCCAAGTGGTTCGCTACGTTTGGTGATTTAGCAGGGGTGCCCGGGTTCATGGGGTTAGGTTTGTCTAGGTCCTGGACAGGATGACCAGGACACACTGAACCTCAGATTCCTACCCACCCCTTAAACCTTTTTCCTTCCCAGAACTCTCCTCTCCTTCCTTTCCTTAAAAAAAACCCTGCACACAGCATCCCAAAAGATGATATAGGCCCTGAGGGAAATTATTTTCCTCGGGGCCTCCTGTGTGGAGCTCTTGTAAAAAAAAAACTTAAAACTTGTTGATTATTTTTCTTTTTTTAATTCTAATTGCTTTATGAGTTTTCCGGGACTATTAGCGGTTGCAAATTTAAGCAAAGAATAGTGTGGACGATCCACACTTTTATATTTTAAAAATATCAAATTGTTTATTACCTAGAAACCCGAAAAAATGTTAACAATAAATGAATTCTTAATAATACTAGTTCACACTACGCAGCTTCAACGGAAACTCACAGATGACAAAGGCGGCATGCTATTATAGTCCCTACGCGCAACGCATAGAGTGTAATATTATTGAAACGTCGCATGGAAGTATTATAATTACGCGGAATTTCGAACTTTGAAAAAAGATTGACACGACGGACCGTATGAAGCGTGCGTTCACGGCCACCTCTTAGAGCCGAATGAGTAGGAGAATTATTAGATGTTCATTATATAGTATTTAAAGAAAATAAATAGTTAATAAAAACATATATCTCGACAGAAAAATGTATTTATGATAGCTTAGCGTGGCTACATTATCGATATTTTGACGATTAATAACTTAGATTGTCGTTTGAATCTGAGAATTCATGATACTCCATACAACGATTGAGATCGCTAGTAAGGAAGGCCCCAATGAGAAAACCCTAGCGAAGACGCTAAAAACGACATAGAAGACAAATGAACTATATTTAAATAACTTTAGTCCGCCTCGGCACAGGACCCCCTAGTGAGGAGGACTAAGAAATACAATATTTTGTACTTAATTTCATATTGCATTTTGTATGTAAAATTTTTTTATATAGTCGATATAATAAAAAAAAATAAATCTATGCTATTTTTTTCTCATGTGGTGAAGGTGGGTAAAGAGGGAGGTACTGCATTTATTATTTATGTAAAAGCCCTCCGGTCGTAAAATAAGCAACTAAATAAATGAATGTTCTCCAAAACGAGCTTGAAAAAATTTCATTTGTCAGATATTTGGTTTATAATTGTGTAATTCTCAACATTATAGTACTTTATTAAAATTAAATAGTCATAAATACATTGGTAATTCATATATCTTATATTGGTTTATAAATGGTTTGTAAATTCTAAATATACAATTGTAAATGTTCTCTAAAATGTTCTCTGGAAAGAATCTCCTACTTGTGATCTCACTAAAGAAACCACTCATTCACTCTGAATGCAATTATTAATGTTCTCCAAAATGACCTCGAAAAAATCACATCTTTGCGATTCTTTCAAAGACATAAAGAAACTATCCCTTCGTTCAGAATACAAATTTTAATGTTCTCAAAAGTTGTCTTGACAGAAGCTCATTCCTGTGATATTCAAATTATCCTGTGATACATACATTCCTTTGTTTAGAGTATTATGAACTAAATATACAATTTGGATGTCCTGAAATGGGTATCCTTCCCAGTTTGACAGACAAAGTATCATTTTGTAATGTATATAATAAATAAATAAATAAAAAAAATAAGAAATAAAATGAATCCCACCGTCCTTGTCTCCTTCTTTTCTTTATTTATTTCATCTTTTTTATGTGATCAAATATTCCCAACCGTTCTGAGCCAGTGAGATTATGGCATCCCCAATTGGGGTGTGTTGTGAGGCTGAAGGAAGTAGGGAGGGGAAGGATATGGGAAAGAGAAAGGTTTTGAAGTAACTGGCTATTCAGATATGGTCACCAAACACGGCCAGAGACATTTCAAGCAACGTCGCAATCTGAATGGTGGTCTTACACCAGGGCGATACTGAGAGTACCTTTCACTCTGAAAAATATACTACAAACATACCACATACATATTATTTAAAATTAATAAATTGTGAAATAACACAAATTAGTCTAATAAAACGGGGATTTGAACCCGCGACCTTCGGATTGTTAGTACATTACTTTAATTTACCAACTCAAAAATAATATGTATTGCATTTGCGGCACGTTCCAAAGGGGAAGATATTTTCAGTATCGCCCTGGTGTAAGACCACCCTTCAGAATTGAAACGTTGCTTGAAATTACTTTTAGCGTATTTGGTGACCAGATCTGAATAGCCGGATACTTCCCCGCCTTCCTCTCCCCCATCTCCAATCGGGGATTCTGCAGTCTCGTGGGCTCCAAACGGTTGGGAGCAATGGGGATTCTTAGGATGGGTTGTTTCAAAAAGTTTGAATTTTGAAGTTAATTTTCACGTTTTATGTAAGTTATATTCAAGGTCTGTTATAGGCAAGTTGCTTCATAAAACTGTTATAGGCAAGTTGCTTCATAAAACTGTTATAGGCAAGTTGCTTCATAAAACTGTTATAGGCAAGTTGCTTCATAAAACTGTTAAAGGCAAGTTGCTTCATAAAAGTGAAATAGTCACAGAACTTTCACAGAACATTCCACGAACAAATTATTTCCTTCAGTCTTTTTCTCTGGCATTTCCAGCTTCGAAAAAGTCTTCAAAATGCACGTCTGCTAAATCACTTACGATTTTCATTATTATTTAATTAATATATTTTGGCATCTTAATTATAATTATTATTTGTTCATATGTATTTTAAATTATAATAATTATCTTAAATAATTAATATATAAAAAAAATTACATTAGATCCACACAGGAGGCACAGAGAAAAATAATTCCCATCAGGACCTATGTCCTCTTTAGGAATGCTGTATGGAGGGTCTGTGGTAATTTTGAGAGTTGAAGAGACGTTGGAGCTTCGTCATTTAAGGATTCGTCGCCTGAATCTCTGTAAATATCATAAATGCGCAATTTTGTTTCAGGTAACACGAAGGATTTAATTTGATCTGATACCAAAGGCACAGATACATCGAGACACAGAATTTCCTTTCGGAATTTGTAAGATATTCCAAATCTTTATCGTCCCAATCACTTTCTGTTTCAGTGGTGGTTTTTGGGGATTTCAAAATAAAAAAAGTTAGTACTTTATTTCTGTGAACAACACAAACTTTTATATGTTTTTGGATCTCGGGTGCAAGAAGCTAACAGTGACTTCTTGTAGTCAATGATGCTTAAAAAATAACAAAAAGTACTTGCATCTTTCGACACATAAATATAAATTAATATTGTCACTAAACGTTTAGCAGTAAAATATAGCCTCAAACTATCGGTAAGAGCTGTTTCGCGCCAGTGTTGCACGGTGTGATTTTGCAGTATCGATTCTTCGAATGATAATGTTTCCAAGCGCACCAAAAATTTCAAATATGAAGTAAAATCCAATTTTTTTTTTCATTATTAAATATTGACTTTCTTCTTTGCACCGGTATCAAAAAAAGTAACAAATACTGCGATTTAAAAATGAATGTCGAGAATCGTCTATAGCGGAATCACCCTTTTATATTTTTAATCGTCGTACCTAATAGTAATTTGCTAATTTGTTGGTTTGTAACACGTAAATTAATATTGTTAGCGTATTCGCGGACACTTGCTTTTCTATATTGTACCTATTATACCATTTCAGGCTTACATTATTATTATATTTTTAATCATGCTAATAGTAATTTGCTAATTTGTTGGTTTGTAACACGCAAATTAACATTGTAAGCGCATTCGCGCACACTTGCTTTTCTATATTGTACCTACTTTATTTTACTTACCATTTCAGGCTTACATTATAATTATATTTTTAATCATCGTACCTAATAGTAATTTGCTAATTTGTTGGTTTGTAACACGTAAATTAATATTGTAAGCCTATTCGCTCACACTTGCTTTTCTATATTGTACCTACTTTATTTTACTTACCATTTCAGGCTTACATTATAATTATATTTTTAATCATCGTAATAGTAATTTGCTATTTTGCCCAAATATTTATTACATACATTTGTTGGTTCTTACGAATACTGCAACTATATTTATCATGTTATACTTTAATAATTTTATCAATTGTAAAATTTTCATGTAAAAGCCCGAAAAGGTGAAAAAATAATTATAATTTCTTTTTAATGGACGTTTTATTTCGAAAATACATGTATTTAATAAATGTTAATTACAAATTGATATTTTCCTTATATATTGCATTGTCAAAACATAAAATTTAATATTCCCATTAAATTTAGTCCCATTTAATCATAGTTTTTGGTCAGATTCGTCAGATTCGTCATATTCGTCACTATCAGCGAGCATTTTTTCACACGTGGAATCAACGATTTCAATTACTTCTGAAATCAAACAAATAATAATTAAAAATATATATTAGAACAACTGTCTATTTATACCTTTTGAAGGTTATTCCCATCAATGAAGATGAAGATACCACTAATAATCTAAACAAAAATACGAAAGAGTTTTTTTTTTCACATTTCACATGTGAATATCGTTAGAGGGAATTCTTTTTGCTCAAGGCCTCCTGCGTGGAGCTTATGTAATGGAGGGTTACCCGATAGTTGATCCGCCGACAGCCGGATCCCCGAAATGATAGTTATTTTTTTTTTTAAATAAAATAATAATTTTTTTGCGTTATTAAACAATTTCAAAAATAAAATCTACTTCAAAAATACCCTTAATAATAAGTTGGTAGTCACTTTATTTATATGTTGTGTTACTAGCAGTGGCGGATTTATACTTTTCAAAAGGTTAGGCCACTTCATTTGCGCCGCCCCTTCCTTCTTCTTAGAAGATGCCACCTATCATAATCACTCACTTGTGGGCTTAACGCCGCCCCCTGAAATCTGTCGCCCCTAGGCCACGGCCTATACAGACTATTGACAAATCTTCGACTTGTAATTAGGTATACCGTATTTTCGCTGAACCGAATGCATGTTGTATGTATTGTTACGTTGCCACTCTACGCCACCTAAGTCGCACACGTTTGTTTGTCGGCCACCCTACGAGAGTTGCACACCGCGTCCCCCGTCCCCCTTGCAAATAGCACCGCTCCTTTCCCCTCGCCGCACGCACCCGGCCGCCTCATCGGCAGCCCGCAGTCTCGTGCTAGCTCCCAGCGCCGTAACCCGTGTCGGGCAATACCCAAATTGTTCCCGCGCGTCGAGTCGAGTTTGTTCTGGAACTTTCGGCGCCAACGGAAAAGGCACACGACCACCTGCTTTGTGGGCGCGAGCTGGCCAGCAAGGTGCTGCTGCTGCCTCCTGCTGGCGATGGACTACTGTAGTTTCCTGCTGAGCATGGACGTGCTCGGCTACCATGCCGCCACCTCCTGGGCGCCTTCCCCGCGCGGCCGTGAGTAACGAAGCTACCTCCATTTTGTAATGTGTCCCCTCTTACCTCGCGATCTGTAAACACCCCCCGGGAGGGCGACGACGAGAGAGATTTGCTTAGGATGTTTTACTCAGCTAGGCATACTTGTTTACCTGTGATTGTTAATTGATGTGGATATTACTGCCCCTTGTTGTAATTGTGTATTTCCATCAATACAGTGTTGTTCTATCCTAGACAATCTTTCATTTGACGAGACATGAGGAAGAGTGTTGGCCTATAACCATGTACCCCCCTTTTTAGCTACCTACAACCCTGTTGCAGAGCGTTTCACCTGTTCTGCCGACCTAACTGAGCTGGCCTTGAGCAGAATGTGGGTGCTCCCGCCCGGGGCACGCTACAGTATGTAAGTGTGTATAAGATTGTCGGCGGATCAACTATCATAGAACCGTAATAGACTCCGCTTCAGACTTACTAAACGAGTTGTCACAATTGTAAACAGACACATGACAGTGGTTGTGGAAGTCCTTGAAGGATCCGTTGGAGAAGATTCCACAGACCGGTTTGTCGGTGACACGGCAAGCGAGGACCGCATTGCAGTTAACATTGTAGATACGTAATCTGGAAGACTCGCCTTTGACAAAGTAAATATCGTCTCCTCGACCAGGCGAAATCCATGCCAGAAGCACTGTCCAAATGGAAAAGACAAAAAAACATACATTAAGGCGAGACACAACCTCGTTTATCGAGGTTTTGCCCGAGGCACACATTTTAATTTATTTCGGCGAAATTTAAAATGAATTAAAAAAAAATCTTATGCCGCATAAGGGATGCGAGTTTTTTATATTTTAGATTAATAAAAACAGTATGTCATTATCAGTTTTTTTAACGTACAACGCCTTTAAAAAATTGTAATACGTTGTACTACTACAACTTTTGCGTTAGGATCAATTTTATTTTTCTATGCGATGAATTCATGTCTTCCCTAGTGTTTAATCTTAATACATCTTAGATTTTAATAATATGTTCATCAGAATTAATTACAATCTACGACTCGGAAATGTTGAATTTCTGGCCTGGTTTGAGAAACACAACCGTAGTTACGCTAACGCCGTACCGCCCATCGATATTTTTATGTGCCGCGCGTCGAAGCACTTAAGCCGTTCTAACTCAGTCGTCGATAGAGTTTCGGCGGATAAGGTCGTTTTGTCCCGGCCCAACGCAACTGATTTTTTACGTATTTTTTGTACTTAATCAATCGAATACTTTTAAATCTATTAGTGATATATTTCGCTTATTTTAAATTTTACTCCTTCTACAAGTACGTTAAGTCTTTTTTGTATGTTTCTACAATTTAAAAGAATATATATGTTTCAGTACAAATCAGTGCTTCCAAATACGCACAGTGATGAATATTCAGAGAAATATGGACAATAATGTTTTTTTATTGTTAGAAAGTTTTTTGGTAGACCTATTTTTTCAATTTATTAGTTTCTTTGCAACATAGTGTAATCCGTAAAAATAATTACATATTAGAACTTTGTTACTCAAAAAGAATTATAAATAATGTATGTATATTGTTTTACAAATTATTTATTATATTATGTAGCTGTAAGCCGCGTCGTTTTTTGTGAGTGGAATACTTTCATCAGTTTATTTTTTTATCAGCATTATTTTTTAACTTTATATATTATACCTACCTAATATGTAATTTTTTTAATAGAAAACCATTTTTCTTTAAATTTCTAAATTGGAACTGAATTTTCAGGAATTCAAACTATCCTGTGATTTTTCACGGTTTTGCGCTAGTAGAAGATAAAATATGAGGTGACGGTTTTAATATTTTTGAAATTCTAAAGTTTAAAAAATTCTAAAAATACTACTCTACGATGACGCTGCTGATCACAGGGAATTTTGGAATTTTCTGGAATACACAATTCCGATAAATAAGCCGGAGCCATTTTGTTAAGGGACTTAAATACCATTCAGCAGAGCTTGAATATCACAGGTAAAGAAATATGTTTGTTTGGCCTTTGGACCGAAAAAGAAAATACAATGAAAGTTGAATACATCAGATATGGCTATGCATTTTGGAAACAATATATGAAAAGTAAGTTCAAACGATTTTATTTGGACTGTCAATTACCTGAACTCCTTGATTCCCGCTAAACGAGAAGTATAAATAATCCAAGAACATCAGCTATGCAAGCGAGCCGACTTCGAAAAGGTAAAATAAATACCAAGACACGAAAATTATTGACTTCTATTATGAAACCAACACAAAGCCAACAAAGGGACTCTGAATTGCTACATGTGAACGCAGAGCATATAATCTTTCAAAACGAAGCAGAAGAAACCCCCAAATTCCTACACACCCCTCATACCTTTTCCTTCCCAAAATTTCCTCTCCTTCCTTCCTTCCCCTAAAAAGACCCTCCACACAGCATCCCCAAAGATGAAATAGGCCCTGAGTAGAATTATTTTTCTTCGGGCCTCCTGTGTGGAGCTAATGTAAAAAATATATAATTATAATTGCTTGTTGAATTAAGTTTTACACCAAACACACAAGGTTTCACGGCGAGTTCATCGAAAATCAATTTATCGAAAGCAAATTCATCAACAACAAGTTCTTCGAAAACGAGTTTATCGAAAACGAGTTCATCGCAAACAAATTCATCGAAAACCAATTCATCGAAAACCAATTCATTGAATGATCAATTTAGCGAATCGCCAATTCACCGAAAAAATATATTTTATTGATATTTGAGAGAAATGCCGAGCGGACCGGGAAGTTAAAAATGCATTGGTCAATAAAAGTTGACAATAAATTTATATATAAAAATATTGATAATAAAACTTTGGACAAGGAGACTAACCTAACCTTTTTTTCGGTAGTTGGCGAATCGATGAATTGATCATTCGATGAATTGGTTTTCGTTAAATTGGTTTTCGATGAACTCGTTTTCGATGAATTTGCTTTCGATGAATTGATTTTCGATGAACTCGTCGGTTACCACACACAAACAATAATTGGAGCAAATGGTTCAGGAGCCCACAAGGGTTCCTGATGTCCAGACTCACCGTTCCAATCGGTTAGACCTATTTTTTAACTACTGTGCCACACGGTTACAAGATTGAAGTCACAGCGCATTTAGGATCGTCCGACCACTGCCTGGTGACGACATCAATCCCTGTAAACTTCAGACCACCAAACGAGAGGCTGAAGAGAAAAGTGTGGCACTATAGGTCAGCAGATTGGTTTGGTCTGCGGGCACATTTTAATGCTTTTCCGTGGTCAGCTGTCTGTTTTCGGACTTCGAATCCTTCAAGATATGCCCAGGAAATTGGTGAAGTCATCATATCCGCGATGGATGGCTTCATCCCATCTACTGTTAAGGAAACTGGTGTAGGCTCAAAGCCATGGTTCAGTGGACAATGCGCTGAAGCAGTGCGACGCAAAAACGCAGCTTACCGAGCCTACAACACATCTAGATCATCCGAAGACAGAACAGCTTACAACAAAATGGCAAAGGAAACCAAGAGAATCATAAAAGGGTAAAAATTGGAGCACGACCTGCAGATCAGCAGAAAGCTGGCTGTATGCCCGCATGGCAACAGGCAATTCTGGTCACTTGCGGGCTCAATAGGCCGCAATTTCTGCAAATCCAGTCTGCCACCTCTCACCAGACCTGACGGCTCACTAGCAAACACCACCACCGAAAAGGCAAACTTATTAGGTAAAATGTTAGCGGATAACTCAACCCTCGATGACCAAGGTGCTGTCCCGACGTCGGTTCCTCACTGCGGTTTTCGTATGAAAAAGCTGAGGATCCGGCATCAGGAAGTACTCCATGTTTTACGAGGGCTAGATGTTAATACGGCTAGTGGGCCTGATGGAATACCTGCCCTGGTACTGCAGAGGTGCGCTGCAGAAATAGCTCCAATTTTGACGAAGCTTTTTAAAATGTTCCTGAAGACTGGCCCTGTGCCCTCTGGTTGGAAAAAAGCGGTTATCCATCCTATTCCAAAGAAGGGTGACCGCTCCAACCCGGCCAACTACCGCCCCATAGCGAACGTGTGATCAACGACAAACTGCTCACACACCTCGAGAAGAACAAAACTATTAACGACCGTCAATATGGATTCCGGCGGAACCGCTCGTGCGGTGATCTTCTCGCGTATGTGACGCATGTTTGGAGGCGGTAATTGGAACGATTTGGTGAGACCCAAACGGTTGCACTGGACATTTCCAAGGCCTTTGACCGGGTTCGGCACCGAGGACTTGTCTACAAACTGCCTTCTTACGGACTTCCCGCATCCTTGTGTATGTGGATTGCCGACTTTTTGAAGGAGAGGTCAATTCAGACGGTAGTCGATGGTTTCATCTCTTCCTCACACTCGATAAATGCTGGCGTCGCACAGGGATCAGTTCTGTCTCCGACTTTATTTTTGTTGCACATCAACGACCTTTTGTCATGTGCACCAATTCACTGTTACGCGGATGACAGTACAGTCCATGATAGCTTTTTGTTTGACAAGCCCCAAAAGGGCTCACAAACCCCAACGGCTCGGAGGGCTTTGAAGAAAAGAATGGACGGTTACCTCGAGAGTGTTTTTTCCTGGGGAAAAATAATCTCGTTGAATTTAATGTTTCAAAGACCCAATCTTGTCTGATTACGTCTAAAAGGGATCGAAATTAATATCTTGTATCCTTCAACGGAAGCAATCTTCCTAACAGGCCCTCCATTGATATGCTTGGTGTAACCCTAAGTGACCAGCTCAGGTATGGGGGCTCCATCGAAGCCAGAGTAAAGTTAGCCTCCCAAAAACTGGGCGTACTGTACAGGGCCCGCAGATACTTTAATAGTACACAACTGCTAACCCTTTCCAAATCACAAGTACGCCCCACGGTTGAATTTGGCAGCCACCTCTGGTCTGGAGCTCCAAAATACCTGAAAAACACCCTCGACTCTGTGCAGAAACGGATGGTCCGTTTAATAGATTCTCCCATCTTAACAGACGGATTGCAATCTTTAGAGCACAGGCGTCGGGTGGGAATGCTATCCTTGTTCTACCGGTATTACAATGGAAGATGCTCCGAGGAACTAGCATCATTGATCCATTCGGCACCGGTGCATAGTCGGGAAACACGCCAAACGCGTGCCCAACATTTGTACACGGTTGACATTTTTCACATGAGAACGGGTCGTTTCTTCGACTCGTTCAACAGCTCGGCTGTGGAATGATTTGCCGGCCTCTGTGTTTTCTCCTTCCTACAACTTATAAAATCATTAAAAATATATACGACTGCTTGTCCCTTCAATCCAATTTTGTAAAATTCGCAGAATGGTGTACCATTAACAAACTTACACTTAACATTAAAAAATATCAAATCATGAGTTTCTTTAGAATAAAAAACCCCATCAAATACAGTTATTCACTTAACAATCACAGTTTAATGTCAGTACCTTGTGATGAATGCTAACCTTCAATCTACGAGAAGCCCACAAGGAATTTTTTTATTTTTTTAATACTATGTAGAGAATTCGGTACATTCGGCGACATCTGTCCGAGCAGTTGGGAACTATTACAGAGATCTGTATAAAGACTGAAGCGAGGGAAACCCCGTATCATAATTGTCTCGAGAACAAAGAAAGTTGACATTCTACCAATGAGAGATTGTGCAAAACGATTAATAATAATCTGAACCAATCAGAGAAAATAGAGGCGTGTATAGGGT
The DNA here is from genome assembly GCA_929108145.2 of Limnephilus rhombicus. NCBI lineage: Eukaryota > Metazoa > Arthropoda > Insecta > Trichoptera > Limnephilidae > Limnephilus > Limnephilus rhombicus. Next base: position 23,641,816 of record OV815292.1, read on the forward strand.
TAGTGGACTTTGATCAGATTGAGTGGCCTTGAATAAATTCTCACAGGAACGTAGGGTGAACGAACTGTATAATAAACAAACCTTTAGACAAAGAGTTGAAGGATTATTAACCCCGGATCGTGTTTACATAAGGCGAGATCGAAAACTGGAGGTTTTGGGCGCCAAAAGTTTCAAATGGAAACAAAAAAATCTTAGACGGGAATGTTGAAAATAAATATCACCGATAAGGGCACGGAAAACGTAACATGAATGGCCCCAGGGGACGATTTAATTAAAACCGACCTGGAATGATCGCAAAAACGGGTGGAATCTCGGAAAATTTCAAAACTGAAGATAATAGCCTGGGAAAGGGGGAAAACCCTATTTATATGGTGATGGAACGGTGAAACGAAGTAATTAGAACCAAATATCTCAAGAGAAAACTAATTGGAACTACTTGAATAGGTACCGATATAAGGATTACTCTGTTCTGACAACACCATTCACAAAAAACAGGAGATTGAGAAAATTATATCTAAGACCGCAGTACATTTTGGTCACTCTACAATTAAAGCAAATCGCAGGAATTAACGTAGTCTGACGAAAGGAAAAATGAAAAATATACATAAAACAGTGGAAAATTATTGTTATCAATTCTAAATGAAGCGGAGATATTAGGAAGACGATTTTTAGAAGAAATTTAATAAAAAAGATGGTGGTTTCGTTGGGGGCATAGAGTGTGCTAGTTGCAATCTCAAAGGAATACAATTAGTATTGTTAAGTGTCTGGGGTCAAGTAACAATACCGGACAAATTACGGATGATTTTATTCAACAGAAATGGTCGTTTTATGTCATTTGTGCCGTTGAAAGGATCACATAACTGAGCTTGACTATTGACAAAGTGGACGCAGGAAATGGTTGTCGACCACACATGTATTTTGTTTTCAAAAACAATGAAGATCCGAACATGCCTTTTATTTACACAAGGCCCATTATCGATTAAAAAGGGCAATAAAAATTAACGTTGCTCTAACGTAATGTTTACAATATAGAATTCCCATAAAATTTTATTACAAACACATTAACAATGACTTATTACCAAAGTACATAAAAATTTTAAATAAATACATGTCAATGAGAAAATTTATGTGATTTCCTACGTGAGAGAGATGTTAGGCTGGTTTCGGTCTAAAACATGAGATAGGAGATTATCAGAGATTTGACAAAAGGTCGTATACGGAGGAACCGAATTTGGGGTTTTTTCTGTGGAAGTCTGGGTGATCAGAAGTCATTTTCCTACGAAAGGAGAGCTCTAAGAAGTCTTTAAAACACCATGGTTTGATAAAGAAAGGGGAGTTGGTTGAGAGTTTTTGTTGAGAGTCCGTTGGGAGTTGGGTTACAGACCGGGGTCCAGGAACAAACGTAAAACTCTTTATTAAAAGTTGAAATTTCTACAAGTGTTTGCAAAGGAGTAAAATCGGTATATAATCTCCCTTTAAATTGAGGAATAAAAAAATCCGAAAAAGTACTTAAAAATAATACTTCGTGAGAGTTCGGGTGTTTTGTTTTATAATCAAAGTGTTTAAAGTCAGTAAATAAGAATTTAATAATATTCGGGTTTCTTTTACAACATATAGTTATTGACTTTCTAATATTTAACAAAAATACAGTGTCTTAAAATAAATACAGTTTACCGGATAAAAGAAAACATATAACGCGATTATTTTTAAAACTTACTAAAGGTGATATAATAATTAAAGTATAATTCTACTTTAAATTACTTAACATCGGTGAAATAAATAACAATAACGAATTTCTCGAGTGATGGTTTTGCGACAGTGTTTCCATAATAATATGCCTTAAAATTTCATTGTGAATTAAATAACGAATTATAATAAACAGTAGTGATCATAATCCGAACACTTAGAGAACGTACGTATCTACGGTTATTAATTCTAAAGTGATATTAAAATATTGAGAATAAATAATAATTTACCAAACTCCGGATTTTAAAATTAAAACATCTGAATTTCAATTTGATAAATCATTTTCGAATCGAATGAAATAAAAACAATAGTTAATACGAGTTTGAGAAACTAAGTGAAATACCGAAGTGAATCTTAAATAGACAGATATTTGAAGAGTTTTTTTTCCATCATCAGAGTCATTTCTCAAGAAGACCGATAGGAATCCGTTAGCTAGGAAACAAAAAGGGAAGCCTTGGTCACAATGTCGTTGTCATAAAATTCCCGACTTGAAAAATTGTAATCGATCGAGGCTGGTAAGATTTAACCAATTATTAATTATTTTCAGAGACAGAGAAGGAAGGGACAGGCGGCATCACCAATAAATCAATCGGAGCTTTAAAGTTTTGTCACTAACACACTGATAACAATTCTCACTTGCTCGAAAGTAGGTCAAATAGGAAATACCTACTTAAAAATTAGGTCATACAAGTACCTGTTTTAGTTAGGTAGGTCTATTGTTTATTTAAGCGCGCATAAGGATACGGCGACATAAGATATCAGTTTGATTCGTAACCGAAATACCTATATTTCTCAAAACTAGGTCAAGCAAATTATACCTTAGTTGAAACCAGGTCATCCAGATACCTCTTAGGTTAGCAAAGTACCTACTTAAACGACCAATGTTTGGGTAAAAACTAGGGCAAATAAAATATAAAAGAATTAGTTAAACAATGAATCGTGTTTCAAAAGGACAATGACCGTAGAAATAAACAATCTCCAAAGTAGGTCAGTAAACCGAAGGTCGTCTATGTGAAGTGTAAACAAATAAACCATAAAAAAATGATGTATCTATCCCTTATCGTTCATTCGTTCATCGGAGTTAATTAACTATTGGCGCAGTGTAATAAGGTACTACACGATTTAATAGAAATGTACCTCTCAATCAATTTTAGGTAATTACATTGGCATACTTGTATAATAATAATAATAATAATAATAATGATTTATTCCAGTATGTATGCAGGGGAAGTGCAATGCAATACATTCCATATTTTAAAATTACCAAATAAAGACAATAATAAGATGAGGGAGAAATAATTAACAACAACACTTACATTAAATAAAACAAATACTTAACACATAATTAGATAGAAACGCATCACTAAATCAATTTTGGCATCCTAGCGTACTTGTAAAACAAATACCTATTAGCTTCCTCTCACCAGCATGATTAGGGTATGTTGATATGACCTTCGATTGTGTATCTAAAAATTCGATTGGAGTTCAATGTCATCCATTGACACAGTCACCTAGATCCCATCAACAAATAAACAAAACCAATCATTTATGTCAAGGGGCAGGTTTATCAATTATAGCTTACGACGAAATCTGCATTCAATATGTGATAGCAACTTCGACGTTAAATTCATTCAATTCTAAACAACTTGATTATACTAGGGCGATCGCCAATAGGTAGCATTGATTCAGCGTACAAAATTTCGCAAAGTAAAGTACCGCGACTAGCAAAAAACTCAAAAAGAGCTCATCATAATTATTCAGGAGGTCATTGATTCAATGACAACATGATTTATCTCTTTTTTAAATTTCGCTTATAGGAAGTAGGTATCCAAGAATCCATAATCACTCGCAATCCTAAATACCTAACACACGAGGAACTAGTGACCTCATTTAAAAAGCACTGGTGTTCAAATACTCATACAGTCCTAAATCCTGAATTTGCACACGTATCTAGACTTCAAGGCTTCTGTATGTGAGTGTTGGCTATCCGGAAATGTAAGTGTCAACCTTTCTGGTCGGAGAGCTTTGATCTTGTGGCGGTATTGTCGAGGTGGGCATACGGGGAAGAGGAAGGACGTATGCGGACAGTACGCTGACGCGGCATTAAAGCTGCAGGTTATTTGCATACCGTAAGTCCTTGTCGAACCTGAAAGCAAACATAAGGCTCACGAGGTGCGTTTTATGTCAGCTAGTCAGAGGTGGAGTGTAACGCTGGGTCGGTCACGCGGAAGGATGGATCTGCCCGTCACAAGCTTACGCCACATTCAACGGATAGAGGCATGATAAGGGAAGACATGAAATACCCATTCTAGACTCAGTAGAGTTAAATTCAATCCGGAGGAGACGGAAGTCGGAGTAAGACAGAAAAACGGCATGAAGACTAGGTATTCCTCCTGCTGGCGTGAAGGGCCCCTTTCATAGCATGAGACGCCCGTTGAAGAGGGTAAAACTCGGATCTAAGGACAAGCCTAGCAAACGTACTGGGGAGAATCCGGTTTGTAATTGTTGTTCATCGGTTTTCACTTGGTTAGCGGAGGAGCCGACTTTTCAGCAAACATATTATCCCCATATCCATCCATGCCCATCCATTCCTACTTTTCTACAATTTTGCGAGAACTAACCATGAATACTAACCATGAATACAAAACACTATGTTAGGGGAAGTTGCAGACAAGGACTTCGAGTGATAAAACTGGACCTTCAAAAACGACCATCCTACAACGGTAAGGTAAACTTCTCTACCTAAATGTTGAATTTATTAACTGTTGTTTTATGTTATCGACGCATCAGCGGTGATAGGAAGGATTGAATAAACAAACAAAATTCCTACGGAAATCAAGCAGACACGAGGTTTAAGGGTGAGGCTAGTTTATCAAACTCGGTTTAATATACTAAAATAATAATAACTAAATAGATCGGAAAATTCTCACACTTTCTCTAAAAGAATCTAGGGGTTACCACACGTAATACATTATCTTCTCTACATATGTGTGCATACTAGGTATGCAAACAGATGTAAATTCTAAAACAAAAAAATACACAACGAAGAATATAGAAATAATGTGAACAAAAATCTTAAATCTTGTTTACTGCGAGAAAATCGCAGGGATTTGAGAAAATAGGGTAGGTTCAGCTAGATTATAAAGTATAGGGGTTAGAAAATCACGAGCCTGAGGTAGAAACAAATCGAAAGGGGGTTAAGTCAGGCCATCATACCTAGGGGTGTGATCAGTAGGACATAAGGGTAGAATTATGAACGTAGCTACGAGATTTGAACTACGAGGTAGAAGCTTAGAAAAGTGAATCAATTAGGTAGGGTTCATCACAATTGGTGTCAAAGCCAGGGGTGCCGGATCATTACAACCTGTAATAAGGGACCTCGGAATAACCTTCAACACTAAACTACTATTTATCAACCACATTGATATCATTACTAATAAAGCTATGAAAATGCTGAGTTTCATTCTAAGACTATGTAAAGATTTCAAAAACATTCATACATTTAAATTACTATATACAACTCTGGTTAGGAGTCATTTGGAATATAATTCCCCCATATGGAACCCTCTCTACAAAAGCCACGCAAACTCCATTGAAAAAATCCAACGCAAATTTCTCCGATCAATTAATTTCAAATTAGGAATTCCCGCGGATGACATAAACTATGATTCTCTATTACAAAAAATTCGACTCTTATCGTTAACAGATAGAAGAATACTCAATGATCTTATTTTTTTATTTAAAATAAACAATAACTGGTTTGACTCCCCTGAATTGGTATCGTTAATAAATTATCATGTACCTAGTAGAACAACTCGACTCAAAACACCTTATTATTGCAACAACACTCTCAGTAATGCAGAACAAAATTCAATAATACATCGTTTACACACTTTAGGTAATGAATTTGCTCATATCGATCATGCCGAAAGTCTGTCATCATACAAAAGATGCATTAGACAAAATTTATCTGCTAGTACTACATAATAAATAATAAGTATAATCATGTAACCATAATATTATGTCCTACCAGTATGCACTCTAATACCTATGGCTTAGAAACATATCATAGGTACCTATTTTTCATATCGCTTTGTATACTCCGTAATACCTTCCTTTTATTTATTATATATTTTTTTTTAAATTTTGGTTATCTTCAATATTTGGCTCCTAAGAGCATTTCTTACTGTTTACTTGTCATACTTTTTTTATATTTATAACTTTTGTACTTTATATTATTTACAAAGGTAACTTATAGTTTATATTATTTCCTGCCTTTCAACTTTTTATCTTAATTTTTACTTTTACATTATACTTTATATTTTATAGTTTACACTTTTACTTTATACTTTCATTTTATACATCATAATTCTATTTACTACTCATTACCTTAACTCCTTTCTTTTACCCTTTGTTTTTATATTTAACTTTACATTTATATGTCACTTTCTTATGTTATTGTATTATAATATATATAAATATAATTATGTCAATGGCACATGTTGTGCCGTATGTTTTGAAATAAATAAATAAACATACGTCTCTTCAAAACCAATGTTCATTCCTTCCTCTCCTCAAAAAGACCCTCCACACAGCATCCCAGATGACATAGGCCCTGAGGGAAATTATTTTCCTCAAGGCCTCCTGTGTGGAGTTAATGTAAAAAAAAAAAAAAATGGTGCACTGTGCAGTATTATAAAGCGGGGCGCTAAAATAGGGCCTGGCCCGAGAGATAATGCTGACCATAACTCCGCCCAGTACCTCTTCGGAAACGCGCGAAACCGATATTTTTTTAGGCTCCTGTGGCGACTTAAGATGATACTTAAAAGAATTCATAATGCGCTCTAGTTTAATTATCTTAAGAAAAAATGGTATTCAGAAGTTGCGCTATAAAATATTAAGATGAATTAAATGTTTGCGACTGTACAAAAGCAACGTGAATATAATACGTAGTTTTGTCCATAAACAAACTCAAATCTTTCAAGAAACACAGTCACAGTCGGCGGCATGCAACGGCTCCCGTCTGGAGCCAGTGAGACTATAGCAACCCCAATTGGGGTATGTTGTGAGACTGAAGGTAGTGGGAAGAGGAAGGAGATAGGGAAGAGGAAGGTGGGGAAGTGCCTGGCTATTCAGATCTGGTCACCAAACACGGCTAAAGCCATTTCAAGCAAATTTTCAATTCTGAATGGCGGTCTTACACCAGAGCGATACTGAGAGTACCTTCCACTCTGGAACGTGCCTCAAATATATCATTTATTATTTTTAGTGAATAAATTGTGAAATAACACAAATTAATCAAATAAAATTTATTTGCCACTCCGGGATTCGATCCCGCGACCTACGGATTGCGAATCAAGAACCTTACCGCTGGACAACGCCGGCCGTCATTGCTTTTTATTGGCTGATCTTCATGTATGAGGCCCTAATCACGATCCGATTTGCAGAAATGTTTGCAGGACAGCGTGTTGAACCACAAACTGAATCATTTTAAGGCAATACAAACTAAAACATCTTTTGGCTAAAGAAACTATTTCTATCAAGCTCCGCTTATGTTTAATATTCTGCGAGATTACATTTAATCTTCTAATTCATTATAGGCCAGTGAAATTAGCGATCCGCGATCGGAATTATTCCGATAGTCCCAATTTTTTTTATATGTTTTACATACTCATCTCCTGATGTAAAATCTGAGTTTTCCACCTTGGGTCACTTGAGCTTTCACCGCCATTTTGAAAAAACCAGTCGAAATCGCGCCAAAATCTAGTTTTTCTCAAATATGTCGTTTCCAATAAAAATTTCGCATAAATTAGCTACTTAAGTTTAGTAGAACATAAAATTACCTACAATTCTATTTTTTTTTTTAATTCTTCTATCTCTAATAAATATCGAGATATGCAGTCGTAAAAACGGGTATTAGTTTGTAAAAGCATGTAAATTGCCCGACTTGGTTTGGTTTTTTGTGCGTATCTCTTTTCCAGTACAATTTTGTGAAAAACTTACTGATACAAATTTTGTCGAGAATAAAATTTTATAAAAGACGTAGCTATATGTTTAATGTTTTTTATCGCATTTAGGTATCCAGGTTCTAATACAAAATTTTCACAAAAATTAGGTCAAAAACTGAATCAGAAGAATAGTGTTGGCATAACTTGATTATTATTTTGAAACAATTACTGCTGAAATAATATTTAACGTAATTAACAGCAAACATTAACTCTCAATGTAACCAAATCATATAAACAAAATTAATAATTAAGGTACATAGATGTGGTAAAAAAAACTATTCATTTACGAGAGTGGGGGGTTACCCCAGGGTTGAATCAGGAACGTCGGAGAAACATGTCGAGATGATGCCTACACGAATTAAGAGGGATGATAAAGACGTTCAAACTGTCATTGATTGGTTTACTTGTCATGAACCATTTCCACAAATAAACGTGATTATGTCTAAAAATAGTAGCACGGTCGGAGATAACAAAGTAACTTGTCACATGGCTGAAAAGTTGGGGAAATTTGCTATGTCTAAAGCTATCAACCAGAACTTTGAAAACCTACACTTAAAACGTAAGGATGCGATAGTTTCTCTTTCGACGGTGACTAGCAGAATACAAAATCAGGGTGTGACTGTGACAATAGATCCATTAATGCTATTCCATAGTATGTACATTGCCAAAAAGTGTGAAATTAAACATAAAGAATATTTTCAATATGAACTATCGTCCCATTGTCTCTTTTCTCAAAGGAAGGCATGGGCCAAGGCAACCTATTCCATATTTTACTCATTGTTCAACCCTCTACCAAATAACACAGACCTGGAAATCAGTAAAATTCACGTAGTTGGTGGAGGATATTTACTGCACAATGTTGTATGGGGTCGTACTCAACCTTTTTCAATCATTTTTCAGCAATATGTTAGGTGTGCACAAAATTATTATGGAGCCAATGCAGTAGTGGTATTCGATCGATACCCGGATTCGGTTGAAAAGAAAAGCACTAAGGAAAAGTTTCTTGGAAATGAGAAGATCAAGTCTCGTTTTATTTCCCTAATCAGAGCCTCATTTGAACGATCGCAAATAACGACAGTTCAGGCTGAAGAGGATGCTGATGTTAATAATAATAACCACAGCAAAGTCGTTGTCATCTCAACATGATGCAATCATAAACATTGGTCAGGATATCGACCTGTTGCTCTCTGCTCTCTCACCTCCAAACATATATAACCAAAAGTTATTATAAAAAATTTCTGATTTTTTAACTCTACAAAGGAACTTAAATAAACTTTATGAATGGTTCATCGTAAACAAATTATATCTTAACATCAACAAATGCCAAAGATCAGTTTCCATAGATCTAAAACCCCTTTATTATTCGACTACACAATTAATAATGCCACTCTAAAAAGATTCTTTGAATTCAACGACCTTGGCGTTATCTTTGACTCCAAATTATGCCTCTTGAATCACATTATTAGCATTACCAGTAAGGGGTTACAAGTTACAAATGCTTGGAATTATTCTCAGAATTGCTTAAGACTTTAATAACATAAAAACCATAAAAAAACCATTTTTGTAATATTCTTCTCAAAAACCACTCAATGAATAAAACTTATTCGTGTATTTCAAGATCCAAAAGCCGAGCAAAAAATCACTTTGGCTAATGAGAAATCAAATTTGGAAAATTTAAGGTACATTCTTTTTGTCAACGGAGTAAAAAAGAATAAATTCAATTTATCCAAGCTACCACCCATCATGCAGTCCAGCAAACATGCTTCAAGAACATACTTGCAAGTGCAGACTTGGCTTGCTCACCATAAAGATACAACAGAATGGGGGTGGAAGAAGGACGCTGTTTGGTTTCTAACTTCAATATCAATGATGAAGGAGAGTGCACCTCAGGCGTTGTTTAACTTTATATCATGTCAATGCAGAAAAGGTTGCGCTGGAAAGTGCACATGTAGAAAGTCGGATTTGAAATGCTCCCTTCTCAGAATTCACTGTAATGGCATCTCGTGCGAGAATGCTGTGGAAGCCTTCGTTCATGATGATGACGAGGAATTTGTGACCCAGTCGCCACAAAATCGGCTGAGGAGTCATGGAAAGACTATATTGAAGCTGTTCGGGGCCTACAAGTGGCAGTAAGAAACTAAAGTCAATGGTCGTATATTTTAAGAAAATACACTTTTTTTCTTTTTTTTACCTCATCCTATACCTTAATTATTAATTTTATTTATATGTTTTGGTTACATTGATGATTAATATTACATGTTATTTCAACAGTAATTGTTTTAAAAAAAATCAAGTTATGCCAACACTATTCTTCTGATTCTGTTTTTGACCTAATTTTTGAGAAAATTTTGTATTAGAACCTAGATACCAAATTTAAAAATAATGTTAAGATATTTGTGTTGACAGAGGATTGGCATACTATTTTTTCATCCTTGTCCTCTTTTAAATAATAAGATGTCTATTTTAAAATAATAAGATTTGTTTTTTAATAATATTTGTTTTCTTTGAATAATAAGTTTTTTTAAGTAATTAAATTTTATTTGAGTTCCATTTACCAAAATCGGAGTGTCACCCTAGTTGTTTTGAATTAGCTTTGTTTCTTGGTGGGAATAGTAATTAAAGATTTATTTATGGACTATATTGTTACAAATCATACTCAAATTACCCATCCACTAATATGATATTTTCATTTCTTACTTTACAATATTTTAATGTTTTGAATGTAGTGTTTTGTATTTTACTATTTTGTGTGTAAAATCATCACTCAAATTTATAAATGTTAACCTCAATTCAGGCTATTAGTCCTCGTGAGGTTAATTTTTTTGTATTTAAAAAAAAATAAGAACATATGTATGGTCAGGAGTTATAAATAAATAAAATTATTATTCCGGTGGCCTGACAAAGAGAATAATAATAATTCGGCTGACGGTTTTACATTCTCACGATCCAATTTGCAGGACCTCAGCAGCTGTCCAGCAAACAGATCTGCTAATCAAATGGTGAGTTTTTTGGAGGACTTTTAGAGAAAATTGAATAAAAAGTATTTTACCAAACTGTTGCTGTCGCTGTTACCCCCCAAATTCTAAGCAAAACGGATAACTGCACGTCAGGCTGGTTATACCTAATAAAACTGTCAAAATCGAAGTTTTGTATTCCACATTTTTCTCCTCCAAAACTGGATCGATTTTGAAGTTTTTTTTACAAACATAGGTATATAGTGTATGTAACGGACGTGTTCGCACCCTCAAAACATCTTTCATCAAGATTCATCGCTGGTGGCATCCTTTACATTTTGAGGTCATTTCTTGGAAATTTGCTGACATTTCTGGCCTCGAAATACTAATGTACCGTGCCGCCAGCGACTAATTTTGGTGAAAAGATATTTCTTTCCTTTAGGTATAAACTACCAAATTACTTGTTTTGTAAAATATACTCAAATGTTTCCTAACAATGTGCATATTTCCGGTGCGACAAATAAACTCTACCTGTCGCAGGTTGCCACCGGGGACATTTTATTACATTGTTATTCTATTGTTTTAAATCCTTCGCCGCCAGGGGCAAGGCGAGTCCTTCAGCCCCAGGGGCAAGGCGAGTCCTTCAGCCCCAGGGGGCAGGTGCCTTTCCCACTGGGCAAGGCGAGTCCTCCGGCCCCAGGGGGCAGGTGCCTTTCCCACTGGGCAAGGCAAGTCCTCCGGCCCCAGTAGGCAGTCGCCTTTCCCACTGGGCAAGGTGGCTCCGCCACCAGGAGGGCAACCTTAAATATAATTTTTTTCGATGAATTTAACTTACACACCCTGCAGGACAATGAAACAAACGTATTTCATTCCAGAGTCCTGCAGGACATCCAGGGAAAGAGAGTTTGAGTCTCTGACCCTTAAACTCACAATACTAGGGCGTTTTTGCCCAGTAAAAGCACTTAGAAAAGTTCCTTGCAAGAATCCGTTTTTTCCCATTTTAAAAATCCAGGGACCTCGTAAGACAATGAAACAAACAGGTTTCTGTAGCTAGTCTTACGGGAAACCTGGAAAAAATACTAGATTCTCATTTCAACTTAACACAACTAGCCAAACGGCGAATACCTATCACAAAATTACAAAATTACCTTAAAATCAATGCAAATTCATCAAAATAAAAATCTGCGGATAAAACTTAACTTTACAAACATGTTAGACTTAAGACATTTACCTGTATACACCAAATGTACTCTGTAGAATTATTATCTATTTTTAATTTTAAGCGACCAGTTTGAACAAAACGGTCGGCAAAATAGGTGGCCAACGGGCAACCGGCCCTTATATACTTGTGGGCGAGGTCAAACCTCCCACCCCAAATTTGTACCACGTGACCAAATTTTGTACCAAATTTGGGTATATAAGAAGCGAAATTTTCATAATAAATCAGTGTTCATCTCTACTCAACAAACTCGTGTTTTATTCTTCAGAAGTTTTTTCTACAACCAGCTGCCTCCCCCCGCCGACTTCTGCCTGTCTTCAGTCCTGGTGCCAACCTCTTCAAGAAAAGCCGGCCCTACTCTAGGCAAACCGCCAGGATCAGGCAGAAGGATAGGCATATCCAGTGTCCTTCACTCATCAGGCACTGGGTGCAGGGAGGTCAGTTCTTATTATTTCCCCATTTCATCATCTTGAGCGTGCACTAAAACCCGGAACTTTTTTACAGTCTTGTGAAGACGCTGATACGTCTGTTACAGTGTATCTAATTACTAACTCAGAAGACTTATGAGAAGAAAATATTCTATATTTTGTAACATATCTATTTCGTGAGCAAGTATTGCTCAAAATAGGTACTGTTTATTGTCTATGCTTTATTTATTTTTTCTTTTTTTTTAACTTTGTTGGTTGGCCAAACTAGCACGGCGACGGAAACGTCATTCGAGGAAAAATGGCGGAAGAAATCACGTAATTTTTCGAGGCGAGGGGAGATTTTGGGAGGAGAGTTTTTGGTGATCAAGAATTCTAGTGCGATGTAGCCTAGAATGAATTTATTGTTTCTCTCTGTGAGCGTGTGACGACTCAGATGGCATAGAAGCCTGTTTATTTTATTTTATTTCTCGCCGGATGCCGAGCGATTGTTTGAACCGCGTGCGGAAGTGAATTTGATTCTGTAATCAACGGGGGATGGATTGAAACGGTTTTGCTCTGCTTTGGCCGGCGTGAGTTTCTACACACCGCCTGATGGGGTGTATATCCGCTGTGCCTGGTTGTTGGGAGTAATCCCTTTGAAGGAAACGGCTCTGCTCTGCTTTGGCCGGCGAGAGTTTCTACCTACCGCCTGATGGGGGCTATATCTGCTGTGCCTGGTTGTTGGGTGTAATCCCTTGGAAGGAAACGGCTTTGCTCTGCTTTGGCCGGCGAGATTTTCTGCGCGCCGTTGGATGACGTGCTGGACGGTGTCTTTGGGATTGCTGTCGTCTTTTGGAGGAATGTCACGACTGTCACGGCGACGGGACGTGTGCGGTATTAAAATTAATCGTAATTGGTTGACTCTCTCTTTCTACATCAGTTAATAATTGCTCAAGGTATTTATGTTTTATTTACAATTTCCTTTGTTCAATTTTCCCTTGCAAACTGCAATAAAGTCAACATTAATTTTCACTAGTAAAATTTGCGTCTTTTATATGCATGACCTCTAAATCCTGATCTCCACTATCCTGCGATGGAGTTCTACTTGCTCTGAGAAGACAGCGGTCGGATGACAAAAGGTATAGGTTCTACCTACACAAAATTCATATTACCTTAAATTTAATACATTACATTTGGCGGCCCAACAAAAGAGATTTTTTTTAAGTTTAATAACTGGTGCTCGGATGGGATTTTCAGTTCATGCATATATCTGTAATAATGGTCTTGATAATTTGTAGGTTATCTGTATTTTACGATGTATTTTATATAGAACGCATCAGTGTGTGTAGTTTTTTAGGTTAAATGTATTACACATTTATACTTGTTTGACGTTTCTGTTTAGTTTATGTGCTGCCACATAATTAAAATGCATAATAATGTTTTTTTTTTTTTTTGACAATTTAAAAGTACATTGTTGGCAGTGACTGATTTGTGGGGTAAATATTTTCTCTTTACTGGCAATACGTGAATTTCAAATGTCAACTGTCACCTGCCAAATTGACGTGTTTGTTTATCAACATACATGGTAAATACTCAAAGCAAAGTATTATTATTTTTTTAGGCAACATACTCCCAACGTACAATATATTTAATTGTTTTCGATTCATCGGTTCGATTTATTCTCGGCTTTACACGGTGTCCGGTATTTCAAACTACAAAGTATATTATTTTTTTTTAAATTAAATAATTTTAAATATTTTTAAATTAATATTTTCTATTTTTATGAAAATATATTATTATTGTTTTTTTTTCTCAAATTTAAAAAAAAAACAAAATGGCGATTTCTAATATTAACGGTGCTACTAAGGAGGAGATGATACAGATGTTATCAGAAGTGAATATCACTCCAGAGCCTACGTTATCAGCTATGCGGGAACAGGCTCGTATACATAATAAGAGTTTAAAACAATCCAGTAGTGATTCTCCACAACAAAATGAAGGCAATAGTGATAATGCGAGTCAGACTACAAATATAGTGAATAATTATTATCAATCGATAAATACAAATACATCCGTACATTCTTGGGGTATTAAATTTTCTGGTTCTTCTGATGTTAGGGATTTTATACAACGTGTGGAGGAATTATCTAGATGCCGTCATATAGAACTGTCATCGGTTGTGACGTCCTTTGCTGATCTTTTGGAGGGGAAAGCTCTCTCTTGGTATAGGACTATTTATAAAGATTCGTTATCTTGGCCTGACTTGAGAAATCTCCTCATAGCACGTTTTGACCGTTGTATTAATCAAACAGAGGCCCTTAAAGCTTTATTCGCGATGAAACAGAAATTTAATCAAAGTGTTGTGGATTACGTTGATGAAATTAAATTAGCTAATCTCAGATTAGACGTTCAACTTACGGAGGAACAGTTGGTAGACCTAGTTTCTGATAGTCTGTTACCTAAATACGCATTGGCTATCGCATATTTTGCAGAAAAGGACTTATCTTCTTTGGTAAATGTGTGTAGGAGATTTGAAAAGCACTCCGTAGATAAACCCTCACCGCATTTTACTTCTCCTCAAGCAACATCCTCTTCTCCTACACATTCTTCTTCTTCGAATAGTAGAAAAACTTTAAATTGTTTTTATTGTAAGGCGCAAGGTCATACAAAACCTTTTTGTAGAAAATGGAAGTTTGATTCTCAGAAGAATTCTAACAAACGCCGAGATGACCCCGCTCGCACAAACCCAAAAAACTAGAGTGTGATCCTCTGCGTCCTGCTAGCAAGGATGCCAGGAGATCATCACCCTTAGTTTATAGCTCCAGTAACCGGTTCTTCAGGCGTGACATGGACGCATGCATGCCGATGGCTAGTTCTTGACAAGATATAAGACCCCATGCGAATATTTCGATTCAAAATCTTGTCTTTTCAGGTCTTTTGGACAGTGGTGCGACTGTCAGTTGTTTTGGCGGTTCTCTTTACAACTTCTTTATTAGTTTAGGGTTTAATTTAGATAAGTTAGAATCGTACGTTACCACCGCTGATGGTGTACGTCAAGATGTAATTGGTACTATGCGAGTACTAGTTACTTATAATAATTTTAAGAAATATGTTACCTTTTTTGTTATTCCGTCTCTTTCACCTGTGATTGTTTTGGGAGTCGACTTTTGGAAACAATTAGACATCGCTCCTCAATTGTTTTCAAAGGCCAACAGTGGACGTGATGTTGAAGATACTATAGGTGAAATTCGCAAGATCACGTCAGCTTCCCTACTGTCCCCTCAAGACAATCGTAGATTAAATAATGTTATAGATAAATTTAAGTCTATTTCTTTTGAAAAATGTGGATTGGGTCGTACTCATTTAGTTCAGCACAAAATTAACACGACGGGAGATCCCATTAAGCAACGGTATTACCCTTTGTCTCAAACACGTCAGCAACAACTTGAATCTCAACTTAAGGAAATGTTAGATTTAGGTGTTGTTCGCCGTTCGCGTTCGGCTTGGTCGAATCCGGTTTTAATCGTGCCTAAGAAGGATGGTTCTGCAAGGTTCTGCTTGGACTCCCGGAAGCTTAACAGCGTCACGACAAGAGATTCGTACCCCTTGCCGTATATTTCGCGTATTTTAGACAAGCTACGTGGTGCACGCTTCATATCTTCTATTGACTTATCGAAAAGTTTCTGGCAAATCCCTTTACAAAAGGATTCTTGCTGCAAAACGGCTTTTGTAGTACCTGGACATGGCTTGTTTGAATTCGTTAGGATGCCGTTTGGGTTAAAAAACGCTCCTAGTGAACTTCAGCGTCTGGTAGATGCACTTTTTGGTCCAGAGTTCGACGAAAACGTTTTTTGCTATTTGGATGACCTAATAATAATTTCAGAAGATATCGATTCACATTTAGAGCAATTAAATAGGGTTTTCTTACGTCTGAAAGAAGCAGGCTTAACTGTCAATTTGAAAAAGTGTGAGTTTTGCAAGGATGAATTGAAGTATCTCGGTTACGTTGTGGATGCAAAAGGACTTCGCACAGACCCAGTTAAGTTGGAATGCATTCGTACTTACCCCATTCCAAAGAATTCTAAACAGTTAAAAGCTTTCATTGGCCTGTGCGGGTATTATAGGCGTTTTATAGAGGATTTTTCAACCATTGCTGCACCATTAACAAAACTCACTGGTTCAAGGAAGGGAATTAGTATTTTTTCTTGGTCTCCTGAAGCGGAGATGTCTTTTAAGAAATTAAAGAAGGCGTTGACTTCTGCCCCTGTTATTAATTGTCCGGATTTTTCGCTTCCTTTCACGATTCACTGTGACGCGAGCAACGTTGGGATCGGAGGTGTACTTACACAAATTTTTGAAGGAGAGGAGCACCCTGTATCTTATTTCTCTAGGTGTCTTAATGTGCATGAACGAAACTACGGCGTGACGGAGCGCGAACTCCTAGCGGTGTTAGATTCAGTCAACCATTTTAGGCCCTACATAGAAGGTGCTCACTTCACTGTGGTAACGGACCATTCTAGTCTACAATGGTTAGTCTCACTATCTAACCCGACAGGTAGACTGGCTCGCTGGTCTACTCGTCTGTCACAGTACTCTTTTGACGTTATTCACAGGAAAGGTAAATTAAATACGGTTCCGGACGTTCTTTCACGTAAAGACGTTTCTTTAATTTCGACCATTGATTCCGTTCCCACGAGTACAGATACTTGGTATAATACCTTATTTTCTAATTGTAAATCAAATCCACAACGTTTTAATAATTTTCAAATTAAGGAAAATAAATTACTTCGTCACACTAAATCTCGTTTCGCTCTGCAGGAGGACACAGCTTGGAAGCTTGTTGTTCCTTTTGAGGACCGTAACGCTGTTCTATCTAAAGAACATGAGTCGGTTATTTCTTGTCATCCAGGAGTTTTTAGAACATATAAGAAGGTTCAACTTCATTATTTTTGGCCAGGGATGTATAATGATGTCAAAAATTTTGTCAATAGATGTAAAACGTGTAAGGCACATAAAATTAACACTGCTGCGCCGGCAGGCATTTCAACGAACCCGAAAATAGTTACAAGACCTATGCAAATGCTGTCTATTGACCTTGTCGGTCCTCTTCCGCGTAGCTATGCAGGATTTATGTATATTCTAACAGTCGTTGATGTATTTTCTAAATATACCTGGATTTTTCCGCTTAGAAATGCAACTACTAAAAGCATTGTTAAAAACATTGAACAATACATATTCCTTGTACACGGAGTGCCGCAAACGTGCGTCTGCGACAACGGGAAACAATTTATTTCAAAAGACTTTAAACAATTGTTAGCAGAGTATAACGTACCTCCGCCTTTTTATAATGCTTATTATACTCCCCAAAATAATGTGGTAGAACGCTATAACCAAACCATTGGAACTGCTTTGTCTATTTTAACCGAATCTGACCAGCGTAATTGGTCCAGATTTCTGCCTCAAATTCAATCAGCTCTTAATAACACGGTTAATTTTGCAACCGGCTTCACGCCCTTCTTCCTCATGCACGGTAGGGAACAAATTATTGACGGAAACTTTCATAAAAATAACATATCTTCTGGCGTCGTAGACACTACGTTACAGCAATCTAGGGACGATTTCGCTAAAAAGTTGGAGGACTTAGTTCCGATTTATGAACAAGTTTCAAATGCTTTGTTACAAGCTTTTAAGAAAAATGCCCAACACTACAATTTACGCCGTAAGACGGTTAATTATGAAGTAGGCGACGTAATCTGGAGGAGGAATTTCGTTCAATCCAGTGGACCGAATTATTTCTCTCACAAATTGGCCCCTAGATTCGTTCGCAATGTTATTAAAGGTAAAGTCTCTAATTTGGTCTATACTCTAGCTGATATGAACGGTAGAATTGTAGGAAATTTTCATGTAAAGGATATTGTTCGCATTGATTAAATATTTCTTACTCTTTATATATAGATGAAACCAACGTAATAGTATGCGGGGCTACCAACCCTGCATGCTGTTCCATTTGTTTCGTCAGTGGTTTTTCTAGTCACTTGCTTTTGAGGTTTGGTACCCTCAAGAGGTTATGTCTAGAATTTTCACGAAATTTCCTCAATCTTGCTACCTCATTATTTCTTTTTAAAATTATTTTCTTTAAATTCTTCGGAATTTTTTTTCTATAGGAGACGTCGTTTACAATAAATGTCGTTTCCTCTGATCCGTGTGATCAGTGGCGCCCAATATTTTATTTAAGTCATATTTGGTAATTGGCTTAGTCTTTGACGAGATTTTTTTTATTTTAAATCTAATTAATTTTTTGTACATAACGAGTTGTTTCGCCTTCCTTAAAGGCCACAGTTATACTTACACACTGATGCGTCCGTAAAATAATAGGTTATGTTGTACTATTTTAGTGTTTAAGTCTGAATCCTTCTTCTCAAGTTCGTTGGAATTTTCTCCCGAATAATGATTTTCCAAGGACTTGGAAAGAATGATTCAAAACTTCTGTTTATGGGAGATTTGAGCGACTTTCTTGTGTACAGATTGTTAATATTTCAACAATTAGTGATTAAGTTAATTTTTTCATAAATATACCATAGCTATGTTAAATAGATTAAGTCTGGTATAACTTTCCTTAAAGTCAGTTAGTTAAGTTTGTTAAGAATATTTGTTAAGAAATTTTTTTTTTCTTGTCACAAACAAAGGTGGTACTGCTCTGGCATACCTACCCATTAAAGTAGCTAATATTTGAAGTTTATCACCTTACCTCTAATACAGGAAAGTGTATTTTGTCTTTTAGTTTTAAGTTAACATTAAGCATTTACATATATAGGTCTCTCACTGCTTAAACCAGTGTTGTACTCTTAATTTTGTCTACTAGTGTCGTTCATTTGGATATTGTTCGATCACACCTTATCTAGTGTCGATTATCTAATAAGTATATTCGATCACCAAAATATCATTGTTTGTTCAAGAAATTTATGACTTTTCACTTACTTGATGTATTAAGTGTTATTTTTTGAAGGAATGCCACCTGGGTTTATCTTCAGTCCTTTCTTGCACAAGCAACGTCCTCTGAGGATGGTTTATATTAGTTACATCTTGTATTTTTGTATAAAATCAAGAGTACTTTTTGAGGTTCACTTTTATAATAGCTAGGTGTTTTGTTTAATTGTAATCCCTAAGCTCTAAGCCTAACATTCTAGATCCTGATTTGCTTCTGTGTTCCTAATGATTTTTTTCATAATTTTGATGGATAGGTATTTAAAATATGTAAACCCTAATCTAACCTCTTTTATAGATAGGTAGTGCCTTGGTATTGTAAAACCTGATCTAAAACCGTTTGACAGATAGGTATGTCTTTACATATAAACCCTACTCTGACCACTTTGTAATTGACAGTTTTTTTATAAAACTTGTTATACGATGGACAAGTAATAATTGTATTATACTTGATCTGACCTCCTAGACATCAATTTTAAATTGAACGAGTTAATTCTGTATATTTGTTTATACCTTGGACTAGTTTTAGTCGATAATTTAAGACGCATTAAGTATAATTTGTATGACGTTACTTTTTCCATATATCATTTTTGTTTAGAATATAAGGATAGAGAAAGAGAGAGTTAATTATATGTTAATAATAACTAAGTGTTGCTTTTTTCTATAAAGGAAAGTGGGAGCTTGAGTTCTCCATACTCACTAGTGTTTTCTTGAGAGATTGTCTCTCGTCATGTGAGTAACGTGTTGGTAATCTTACAAGCGAGCTTGTAAAAGTGGAGGTATTACCTCATTTTCAAAGTTTTTCTTTTGTATACCGTTCTGTGAATGGGTTTTTGTTTTTTTAATTTGCTACTTTAATATGTCTTATGTTATTGTTTTTCTGATACTGTGATGTGTTATTTTCTTTAACAGATATGGAAAGAGAGAGTCTTGTTGGGCGGTGTCCTAATAATTTTACTTCACTTCGCGGCGTAAAATTTTCGGGGGTTGCGGGGAAATGCAACATATCTATTTCGTGAGCAAGTACTGCTCAAAATAGGTACTGTTTATTGTCTATGCTTTATTTATTTTTTCTTTTTTTTTTAACTTTGTTGGTTGGCCAAACTAGCACGGCGACGGAAACGTCATTCGAGGAAAAATGGCGGAAGACATCACGTAATTTTTCGAGGCGAGGGGAGATTTTGGGAGGAGAGTTTTTGGTGATCAAGAATTCTAGTGCGATGTAGCCTAGAATGAATTTATTGTTTCTCTCTGTGAGCGTGTGACGACTCAGATGGCATAGAAGCCTGTTTATTTTATTTTATTTCTCGCCGGATGCCGAGCGATTGTTTGAACCGCGTGCGGAAGTGAATTTGATTCTGTAATCAACGGGGGATGGATTGAAACGGTTTTTCTCTGCTTTGGCCGGCGTGAGTTTCTACACACCGCCTGATGGGTGTATATCCGCTGTGCCTGGTTGTTGGGAGTAATCCCTTTGAAGGAAACGGCTCTGCTCTGCTTTGGCCGGCGAGAGTTTCTACCTACCGCCTGATGGGGGCTATATCTGCTGTGCCTGGTTGTTGGGTGTAATCCCTTGGAAGGAAACGGCTTTGCTCTGCTTTGGCCGGCGAGATTTTCTGCGCGCCGTTGGATGACGTGCTGGACGGTGTCTTGGGGATTGCTGTCGTCTTTTGGAGGAATGTCACGACTGTCACGGCGACGGGACGTGTGCGGTATTAAAATTAATCGTAATTGGTTGACTCTCTCTTTCTACATCAGTTAATAATTGCTCAAGGTATTTATGTTTTATTTACAATTTCCTTTGTTCAATTTTCCCTTGCAAACTGCAATAAAGTCAACATTAATTTTCACTAGTAAAATTTGCGTCTTTTATATGCATGACCTCTAAATCCTGATCTCCACTATCCTGCGATGGAGTTCTACTTGCTCTGAGAAGACAGCGGTCGGATGACAAAAGGTATAGGTTCTACCTACACAAAATTCATATTACCTTAAATTTAATACATTACAATTTGTACGACTTGTTTTTGTTTCAAATACATTGTCTAGTTTGTACACTGAACGTCCGTTGATAGCATTTGAAACAGGCAAATTTAAAGATTTTTGGAGGGTCGCAACTCCGGTAAGTAGTAACTTTTCAAAAAAGCAAAAAAAGTCGCCGGATGTCGCTTTCTTTTGCCTGTTTATTTTAAACAAATTAAACTGATTATTTTGCCATCACTCGAAAAATTTCTTGAAAAATACATTCAGTTGAAAATATTAAAATATTTAGAAGATTTTTCTATTATTGATACAAATCAATATGGATTCCAAATAAAATGGTGAAATGCCACTTCAAAATTTTTCCAGTTTAATAAATAATGAATTAAATAGTAAAAATCATGTATTACTTTTATTTATAGATTATTCTAAAGCATTTGACACTATTAATCATAGAAAATTATTGCAGATACTAGAAATCATAGGAATAAGAGGAAAACTCGTAAAACTCTTTGAAAATTATTTGAACAACCGATGATGAAAATAAAGCTATTGAACACTTTAAGTAAAAAAAGAAAAAAAATAGCAGGCGTTCCTCAAGATTCCATATTAGGTCCAATTTTATAAATCATTTATGTATCTTTTATTAAGTACATTTTTAAACATGTAAACACTTCCTGTATGCGGATGATACTACACTAGTAATTTCTCGCAGTGATTTAAAATTACGTATTGAAATCTTACAAAAAGATTACATTGAGCTTTTTAAATGGTCTCATGACTCTGGTTGAATCATAAATGCAAAAAAAAACATATTGATACATATTAGATCACCCAATGCCAAAGCAAATATTATTACACCAGAAATAAAAACACACGGTTCAGATTGCTTACATGTTGGTATCCCTGCATTGTGTACATGTGAAAATATTGAACTGGTTAAAGAATATGTTTATTTAGGTGTAATTATTGACTGCTTTTTCAAATGAGATTTACAAATAAATAAAGTCTGTGAAAAGCTGAGATCAGTTGTTAGTAGATTATATAAACTTAAATTCTATGTTACAATATGCACACTTCAAATAATTTATTTATCATTAGCTGAGTCTATTATAAGCTACGGAATTACAGCTTGGGGACTTTCCTGTTCGACAAATGTAAATCAAGTTCAATCAGTTCAAAATTTATTAGTTAAATAATTAGCTCATAAAAGTTTATATGAACAAAGGCACAACGTTCCGTACTTTTACCAGAATATCAAAATTCTCTTAGTAAGAACAATTCTGTGGAATAAAGTAATTTTTCAGCATATGAAGAGCCCTATATACATAAATATTCTGGACCACAATTACAATACTCGATTTACCTGCTAAAATAAAAAAATGTACAAATAATGTAAAAACAAATATTATATTGAAAAATTGGCTCGCCGAAAAAAATTGTTTGTTTTAACATTTTTGTAGTAATGCTTTCCCGTGGTCAGCTGTCTGTTTTCGGACCTCGGATCCCTCAAGATGTGCCCAGGAAATTGGTGAAGTCATCACATCCGCGATGGATGGCTTCATCCAATCCACTATTAAAGAAACTGGTGTGGGCTCAAAGCCGTGGTTCAGTCGACAATGCTCTGAAGCAGTGCGACGAAAAAACGCGGCTTACCGAGCCTACAACATATCTCGAACGTCCGAAAACAGAATAGTATATAACAAAATGGCAAAGGAAAGCAAGAGGATCATAAACAGGTCAAAATTCGAGCACGACCGGCAGATCAGCAGAAAGCTGGCTGCCTGCCCGCACGGCAGCAGAGCGTTCTGGTCGCTTGCGGGCTCAATAGGTCGCAATTTTTGCAAACCCAGTCTGCCACCTCTTACCAGACCTGACGGCTCTCTAGCAAATACCGCCGCCGAAAAGGCAAACTTATTTGGCAAAATGTTCGCGGAAAACTCGACCCTCGATGATCAAGGTGCTACCCCGCCGTCGGTTCCTCATTGCGGTTTTCATATGAAAAAGCTGAGGATCCGGCATCGGGATGTACTCCAAGTCTTACGAGGGCTTGATATTAATAAAGCTAGTGGGCCTGATGGAATACCTGCCCTGGTATTACAGAGGTACGCTGCAGAAATAGCTCCAGTTTTGACGAAGCTTTTCAAAATGTCCCCGAAGTCTGGCTCTGTGCCCTCTGGTTGGAAAAAAGCGATCATTCACCCTATTCCAAAGAAGGGTGACCGCTCCAACCCAGCCAACTACCGCCCCATAGTGATCACATCAGTTCTGTCTAAGGTGATGGAACGTGTGATCAACGACAAACTGCTCACATACCTCGAGAAGAACAAAATTATTAACGACCGTCAATATGGATTCCGGCGGAACCGCTCTTGCGGTGATCTTCTCGCGTATGTGACGCATGTTTAGGGGCGGTGCCTGGAACGTTTCGGTGAGACCCAAACGGTTGCACTGGATATTTCCAAGGCCTTTGACCGGGTTTGGCACCGAGGGCTTGTCAACAAACTGTCTTCTTACGGACTTCCCGCATCCTTGTGTGCGTGGATTGCCGACTTTTTGAGGGAGAGGTTGATTCAGGCGGTTGCTGATGGTTTCACCTCTTCCTCGCATTCGATAAATGCTGGCGTCCCACAGGGATCGGTTCTGTCACCGACTTTGTTTATGTTGCACATCAATGACCTCTTGTCATGTGCACCGATTCATTGTTACGCGGATGACAGTACAGTCCATGATAGCTTTTTGTTTGACAAGCCCCCAAAGGGCACACAAACTCCAATAGCTCGGAGGGCTTTGAAGCAAAGAATGGACGGTTACCTCGAGAGTGTTTTCTCTTGGGGTAAGAATAACCTCGTCGAATTTAATGTTTCAAAGACCCAATCATGTTCGATAACGTCTAAAAGGGATCGAAATGAAAATCTAGTCTCCTTCAACGGAAGCAATCTTCCAAACAGGACGTCCATCGATATGCTTGGTGTAACTCTAAGTGACCAGCTCAGGTACGGGGGCTCCATCGAAACCAGAGTTAAGTTAGCCTCTCAGAAACTGGGTGTACTGTACAGGGCCCGCAGATACTTTAATAGTACACAACTGCTAACCCTGTACAAATCGCAAGTGCGCCCCACGGTTGAATTTGGCAGCCACCTCTGGTCTGGAGCTTCAAAATACCTAAAAAAACTCTTGACTCTGTGCAGAAACGGGCGGTCCGTGTGATAGATTCTCCCATCTTAACAGACGGACTGCAATCTTTAGAGCACAGACGTCAGGTGGGAATGCTGTCCTTGTTCTACCGGTATTACAATGGAAGATGCTCCGAGGAACTAGCGTCATTGATCCCCTCGGCACCGGTGCATAGTCGGGAAACACGCCAAACACGCGCCCAACATTTGTACACGGTTGACATTAGTCACATGAGAACGGGTCGTTTCTATGACTCGTTCTTAAGTTCACGGCTCGGCTGTGGAACGATTTGCCGGCCTCTGTGTTTCCTCCCTCCTACAACATGGGTCTCTTCAAGACCCGTGTTCACTCCTTCCTTTCCTCAAAAAGACCCTCCACACAGCATCTTCAAAGATGACATAGGTCCTGAGGGAAGTTATTTTCCTCAGGGCCTCCTGTGTGGAGTTAATGTAAAAAAAAAGGATGTTTCAGTTCGAAAAATTGATCTAGTGTTATATTCCAGGCAGGAATTTGTTTGACTGGAAAAAACGTGCCCGGTTTCCTCAAAAGATTGCAAGATTGTTCCCTGACTAAATGCAATCTTGGATTGTATTCATTTTTTTTAATGTGGGGCATCTATTGACTTTTCTGCTAGTCTAAATGCAAGGATGAATTTGAAATAACTTAACGAGAAATAAAAATATTAAATACTATAATTTTAAATTCATCACCTACCATCATAAAGATTCAGAAATACGAATAAGCTATTTTAAAGATTTTAAATTTCACCTTAAAAACACACTGAAAATGTGAACTGAATTCTCTTGAAGATAACATATTTTTTGTAAAAGGTGATACTTTACTTTTTTAAATGTACAATGTACATAATAATGATTATGTACATTTACGTAACTTTTTTTAAACGTACACCCATCGTCCAGTAAAATAAACGTTCATTATTCATGTTCGGTAACTATATTCATGTTCCAGCTCTTCCTATTACCATAATTTTCAATTTTTCTTAATCTACAGGCCGTTTTCCTGAAATTTGGAAAAGTAGCTTTTCAACTCCTATTTTTCAAAAATGAGATAAAAGTCATATTGAAAATTATAGACCCACACGTATTATGTCATCACTTCCTGTACTTTTTCAAAAGATTATATTAAGTAAAATCACGCATCAAATTAAACCACTTATATCAACATTTCGACATGGCTTCATACCAAGCAGATCAACGTCATCTAATTTATTGCTTTACGTAAATTTTATTTCTAATGCATTGTTCTACGGTCATCAAGTTGACACAATTTATACCGATTTTTAGCAAAGCCTTTGATACTGTTTCTCATCGCATTTTAATCGAAAAATTAGAACAATTGGGAATAAGCGGCAAAATTTCACGATTGGCTTATAAGTTACTTATCACATTAAAAATTGAAATAAACTCCACAACTTCTTACACTTTTTTACCTTAATTTGGGTCCCCCAAGGTTCCCACCTAGGACCAATTCTTTTCCTACTATTCATTAACGACATTTCATTAATTTTCGATAATATTCACTTTCTTCTATTCGCTGACGAACTGAAAATGTTCAAATCGATCGAAAAAATTTCTGATTGTTTAACTCTATAAAGGAACTTAAATAAACTGTATGAATGGTTCATCGTAAACAAATTATATCTTAATATCGACAAATGCCAAACGATCAGTTTTCATAGATCTAAAATCCCTTTATTATTCGACTACACAATTAAAAATGCCACTCTAAAAAGAGTATTTGAATTCAACGACCTTGGCGCTATCGTTGACTCCAAATTACGCCTCTTGAATCACATTATTAGCATTACGTTAGAAGTCAGTGAATAAAATTTAAGAATTTTGTGTTCTCACTTCAACTCTCATTGTTTAAAAATTGAAAAAATTCAAAATTATTTTTTGCGTCTTATTAATTTCAAAATTGGTTTTCCTATTATTGAAATCAATTTTGTCGATTTACGCAGTAAACTTAACTTATCGAAATTATTTGAAAGGCGAAAAATATTTGATTTCCTCTTATTATATAAAATTTTTCCATCAAGGTTGGACTGCCCTGACGCTATAAACTTGTTATCCTTACATATTCCTCCAAAATATACTAGGCGGGATATTTTATTTTACAACGATAACTTCGCTATGAATTCTGTGATAGAAAGAATACATAGGTTGGGCAATGAACTAACCTTTAATCGCTGACATATTTAATTTAAACTTCTATACATTTAAATCCAAATTAGCCCACCATTTTTTAGATGTAAATAATGAATGAGAAATTATTTTATTTTATTTCGATTTTGTTTGTTTTTTTTATTGTTCGTATTCTAAATGCAAACAACGAGTCATTAAGTAAAAATTAATGAATTTTGATTTTTTGAATGTTTCGTTATTTGTAGGTATATGAATTGTACTTACGAGTTCTCTAAAGTCATCCATCTGGAATTAGCATTTGATATATTTTTATTTGTTATATTGTTTATGCTTTATTTGTTTATTTTGTAATCTTTTTATTTGTGTTATACTGTTGTTATAAATTAAATTTGTATTTAATATGTAAAAGAACAATAGGGCGTCAATAAATAAATAAATAATTATGGTAATCAAAGTAAAAAACATTGTTACAAGAATTGTAAAAATAAACGAACATACCACAAGTGAATATGAAATAGGTCTTCATTGTAGAGAAAGGTTTTATTAATGAAAAAAGTGATTATGTTTCATGGCTTAAATAAGGTTTTAACAATTCCAACTGCTTTACAGGTGTCTTCAACTTTACAATAAACATGAGCTGCTTCTTTTCACAGGAATATCTCAGTTCGCAGAGGAGATGGCATGGACGTGGACATATGTTCAGAAGTAGGGGTGGTTTGTGGCCTATCTCAGACGGTATTTAATCGGCGTTTAAAATAGGAAGAAACACATCCCATAGATTGTGAAAAAGCCTATATTGGAGTTTTTGAAGTAAAACTTCTTTACGTACGTCACTTGCGTGGGAGACAAAGATAACGCCAAGGTCGTTAAATAAAAGGCTATTGTTAGGGTAGGATTGTTAATTGAGTAGGCGAATAATAAAGGGGTTTTAGATCTATGGAAACTGATCGTTTGGCATTGATTTTAAGATATAATGTGTTCTTCTAACACAGCAAACTTATTGTGTGGCACCATTTTGATTCAAATTAATAAAATACTTAGTTTTTACCACTTTTATTGTTTACAAAACCAACATGTTTCGTGAGCAAAGCTCACTTCTTCAGGGTTTTTTCAGGATAATATAGTATCAATAAAAAATGTTGGTTTTGTAAACAATAAAAGTGGTAAAAACTAAGTATTTTATTGATTTGAATATAATTTGTTTTCGATGCACCATTCATGAAGTTAATTCAAGTTCCCAAAGGAACCGTAACTTTAACTCTACAAATAGAGAAACAAATAGAAGAATTTTCGATCGTTTTCAATAACTTTAGATCGTCGTCGAATAGAAAAAAGGGAATATTTCTAGAATTGATGAAATGTTGCTAATGCATAGCAGGAAAAGAATTAGTCCTAAGTGGGAACCTTGGGGGACTCCACTTAAGGCAAAAAAGTGTAAGGAGGTACTTTTTACACATAGTTTTCTATATGATAAGTAACTTCTAAGCCATTCGAGAAAGTTTCCGCTATGGAAATGCGATTAAGTACCCGATTAATTATCCCTAAAAACCTTTAGTTAAACCATGTCGTGGCAACATTGATCACGTGACTAATGTAGTTCCTCCAACTGCCGCTAAAACAGAAGCGACATTCCAGTTACGGGACCTGGCTCGTGAACACGTGCTTAAATATTAATTAATCTCATTTCCATTTTTACCCGCGAAGTATAGATTTGTAAATGTTTCTGACTAAGACGAAATAAATTATAAAACGTGGAGATCGCTTTTATTATTATAAATACACGCAATATCCTTCCCTGGAGTGGAGTAAGTATATCGACGACTTCCAATAAGCAATCCCCACAATTGGTGACTCCCGACGATTAAAAATGGTCACATCTAGTGCCTTTCGACGTTTAACGACATTTTTTTCAACGTATAGACCATTTTTAAAAATCTTTTTGCACGTGTTCTCGAGCCGCAGTTCCGTAGCTGGTTTCCTGGGAATAATCTGGTGAGTACCGTTTCAATTTTTATATACTTAAGCAATTTAATATATCCCAGTATTTAAAAAATTTATACCCTATGTTTTTTGGTTTTCAACGCAGAACGAATAATATCACAGATTTGTACAATTACGTAATAAACGAAGTTCGTGTGTTTTCGAGTACCGATTTACACGTGTTAATAGCCATTTTGTTCTACCCAACTTTGCTAATTCAACTTAAAATAACAAACTGATGCAAGACTTTGTGGTAAAGCTTGAATATTCTCCAATCTCATGTTTTCACACTCCCAACTCTTTTGTGAATTTGATTTACGAGCATGTTTTTTTGAACGTTCGGATTCATCACAGCTTATGTTCGTATGCAAACACACGTATAAATCTGCAATTTAAAATGACCCTACTTGTGAACACTAATATATGTCCTGTTCTTATCTCGGATTAAGTGCGTGTTACCCTCTATTCTAGGCATCGAACATCTTCAGCAACGCGTGATGCTACATAAGGGAGCTCCTACAGACGAGTCGCCCTTCCTGCAGCCCCGTCTACAGCTGGACGCAGCCCCCATTGCCAGCATCAGCTGCAGACACCCTCAGAACGCAAAAGGACCATCTAACTCCGAGTCAACCCCTGCAGTCAATTCCTGCAGCCCGATCAACAGATCGACGCAACCTCCACAACCGCAGACATTCTCGGAAACCAGACCAGCATCAGCTCAACAACGTTCAGCCACGTAAATTTTTAACTCAACATCATTTCATTACATACATACTACACGTTCAAACTCTGCAAAATAACATGTCACAATTTATACGACATTTCTAGTAATAATATCTTGCATACCCACCACAAAATTTCACAAGATAATATGTTACAATTCCGAACACATGTTTTGAAATAATATTTCTTGATACCCACATCAAATGCTATCGCTTATTATGGTTCATTTATTATCGCATGTTGAAGATCGCTACTTGAATGCTAACTGTTTATTTTCGTAAAGGTTTGCACCTCGGATATTTTCTAGTAACTTCCGTAGATTTTACATAGATGTCAACATCTCGTAAAAATAATTTCTTTGCGTGCTTATTACCGTATAAATGTTGAAATGACCTCGGATGAAGAATCTCCAGCGACCACATCAACTCATCAACTCAAGACTTTGTTTCAAGAATCGATAACTCCGCAACCAAAATCAACCAACATGGAATCAACTGGTGAATCTAGTTCTGCGACAGCAGTAAATCACGTGTCCGTGAGATTACCAAATCTGTGGAGGGATCAGATTTCACTTTGCTTTATACAGGCAGAAGCGCAATTTGCGAATTCGTGCATTAAAGAGGATTTCACGAAGTACAATATCATTATAGCAGCCTTGGATTCACAAACCTTACAATGTGTGAGCGACATTGTGACACATCCACCGAACAATGACAAATACGCCAATTTGAAAGCAGCCCTTATAGACCGACTCCAAGACTCGGCTGAGAAACGCCTCACACGCCTACTCACAGGAATACAACTTGAGGATAGGAAGCCAACCGGTCTATTGAGACATATGCTGGAGCTAGCAGGACCTACCTTAGCGGATAACGCAATTGTGCGTACACTGTGGTTACAACGCCTACCACAACATGTGCTACAATCCTGTCAGCACTACCCGACAACGACATTAACCAACTAGCCACAGCTGCAGACAAAATTCTAGATGTCTATCAATCAACCGATTGCAGCGCCATGGAAAATCGCAGCATACCCATTTCATCTCGTCAGGAACCAGCTGAACAATCCTTACTTCTACAACTGCAGCAACAAATAACAGCACTTTCGCGTGAAGTATCCCAGCTACGCATATCCAAAACCAAGCCCACATCAACCTATAGAGGACAGAGAAACCAGAGACCGTGAACCTGGCCGCTCAAGATCCGGGTCACGCAATCCATCTCCCAATAGGAATCAAGATGGAAAATGTTACTACCATGCAAGATTTGGAGAAAACGCACATAAATGCTCCAAACCATGTTCTTATGTAAAGAAGAAGTCGGGAAACGACAACGAGAACTCCCAGTAGAGACATGTGAGATCCCTAATACCTCTTGTCGTCTCTTCATCTATGAGCGGCGAACAAATCATAAATACCTAGTGGATACCGGCGCGGACGTCTCTGTCATCCCTAGGAACATGGCTTTTGAGAAAGGCTACTTAACCTCCGACAACTGCCCTACCACATTATATGGGGCAAATGGAAAACCAATAAAAACATACGGCACGAAAACAGTTGAACTCTACTTTGGCCTACGCCGCACAATGAAATGGCGCTTTATCGTAGCCGATGTTTCCAAACCCATCATTGGCGCAGACTTTCTTCACAATTACAACTTGACAGTCAACTTGAGACGAACAAAACTTGAAGATCAGTCTACTGGATTAAAAATTAGAGGAGCTACCTACAGAGGACCAGCATCGGGCATCGCCACAATTTCCTCTTCTTAAAAGTATCTTGACATATTTAAAAAATACCCTACGTTGACAAGGCCTACTATGCAGACACCGGATGCAATTAAACATTCTGTGACTCATTGCATAGAAACCAAAGGCCCTCCAGTATCTGAACGTGCACGCAGATTAGCACCGGCGCTCCTTGAGGCAGCAAAGCGTGAATTTAAGTACATGATGGAACAAGGGATTTGCCGTCCTTTTTAAAGCAACTGGGCCAGCCCTTTACACATGGTAAAGAAGCCAAACGGCGAATGGCGTCCGTGTGGTGACTACCGAATCTTAAACTCAAAAACGGTCCCTGATAAATATCCCATAGCGCAACTTCAAGACTTCGCCCATAAACTGGCAAAAGCGAAGATTTTTTCAACCATCGACTTAACGCGCGCTTATCATCAGATACCCGTGGAACCTGAGGACATCCCTTAAACAGCCATCATCACACCGTTCGGATTGTTTGAATTCACCTCCATGCAATTTGGACTATCAAACGCAGCTCAGAGTTTTCAACGATTCATGCATGCAATAACAAGAGATCTAGATTTCTGTTTTGTCTACTTAGATGACATTCTGATAGCTTCCGCTTACGAAGAGGAACATAAAAAACATCTAGATTTGCTTCTCAAACGACTCGCTGATAACGGACTTGTCATTAATATCCAAAAATGTCAATTAGGAGCCGCAACAGTGAACTTCCTCGGACACACAATAACTCCAGAAGGCATGACTCCAATCAAGGACAAAGTCAAAGCAGTGACAGAATTCCCACAACCTAAAACTGCGAAAGAACTACGTCGCTTTTTAGGTATGTTGAACTACTACCGCAGGTTCCTACCAAATTCGATCAACACCCAAGCAATTTTATACGACAGTATTGCCGGTTACAAAAAGAATGACAAGAGGATTCTCAACTGGAACCAGGAGCAGACAAAGGCATTTGAAGATTGCAAACAACAACTAGCGAACGCAGCTCTACTTGCGCACCCAGACCCAAACGCAAAGCTTGCAATGATGGTTGACGCCAGTGACAAAGCATTAGGCTCTTCATTGCAACAATCAAAAGGAAACACCTGGGAACCGCTAGGATTCTTCTCCAAAAAGTTCACTCCTGCTCAACAGAAATACAGCACTTTTGACCGCGAACTTACCGCCGTTTATGAATCCGTGAAATACTTTAGGAATCACATCGAAGGCCGTTATTTCAGCATTTTCACAGACCACAAGCCAATCACCTTCGCATTAAACAAAAAACGCGCGTCTAGCTCTCCCCGGCAAGAGAGACAGCTTGATTACATAGCGCAATTTACAACCGACATCAGGTATGTCTCTGGAAAAGAGAACGTTGTCGCGGACACCCTATCTCGCATCGATGAGATCAACTGTCCCACTGTAATTGACTTCGAGCAAATGCGGTTAGAGCAATGCCAACCTGACGGACAATTCAAGGCAAACGATGGCAGCACCCTTGCTCTACGTCAAATGGTGATCCCTGGCACTGACACTCGATTGTGGTGTAATATTTCAACAGGTCATGTCAGACCACTTGTTCCACCCAGCATGCGACAACAAGTCATAGCAAGCATACATAATGTTTGCCACCCTGGTATCTTGGGAACTACAAATACGGTAAAACAAAGATTTGTTTGGCCCTACATGGCGAAAGACATCAAGAGCTTCGTCAAACAATGTATACCTTGTCAAAAAGCTAAGGTAACAAAACATACGGTCGCACTTCTAGCAACGTACATATTACCTGAGGATAGATTCCGTAACATTCACATCGACTTAGTCGGACCACTACCGCTATGCAATGATTACCAATATATACTAACCATGGCCCGAAGCAATTCCCTTGAAGAATATGTCAGCAGAAACCGTAGCCACAGCATTGACTACGCATTGGATAGCTCATCACGGAACACCTGACAGCATCACCACTGACCAAGGACGACAGTTTGAGAGTTGTCTCTTCAAAAAACTCGCAGAAAAGTTTGGCATCAAACACTCAAGAACCACTGCTTACCATCCTCAAGCGAACGGTATTATAGAAAGATGGCATCGCACTTTAAAAAATTCTCTTATTGCATGTGGAGAACAAAACTGGGTTGAGAACCTACCTCTAATACTTCTCGGTTTGAGAGCTACAGTGCGTGAGGACCTAAAATGTTCCCCCGCAGAACTTACGTATGGCAGGACATTAAAACTTCCCTGCGACTTCTTCTCAGAAACTCCTCGTGAGGAACCCGATACGTATGTAGGACGCCTACAGAGAAAGTTCGAAAGTATCAAATCGACCCCTGCCAGTAATCACAGCGCAAGGAATTTTTTTGTGCACAAGGACCTACCTGTCGCCACTCATGTTTTCCTGAGAACAGATAGCGTAAGAAGACCTCTTCAGAACCAATACGAGGGTCCTTACAAGGTAGAACAACGTGATGACAAAACATTTGTCATATCAATAAAAGGCAAATCCAAACGCGTCTCCATAGACCGACTCAAGCCTGCTTTCGTTCCGGTTGAAGAAAACGTCACGATACACCCACCAGTTCCCGTTACACCGATAACCAAGATCACAACGCGTTCAGGTCGGCATGTACATTTCCCAAAGAGACTGGGGACGGAATAATGCACAAAAAGATATTTTTATTTGGCACTTTTCTCATTCATAACTCATGATTGAAATTAAATTATAAATTTCACCTAGCTTTGTATTGCAAACCATATTCATAAAGTATACTTTTCTTTAAAATATTGCGAACAACACAATATTAAAATGCACAGATTTTTTTATGGAAATCCTACCTGTAATATTGTAAATTGTCAATTAACATAATCTAAAACTTAGATTATTATTGTGTATTCACAAGTGTGAAACACCTTCAATACGATGAAACAATTCATCATTTAACTGCATAACTCATGCAATTTAAAAAAACATAACATAAAATCATTTCTAATTAGATGAAAACTTTTCATCATTCAACTGCATAATTAGTGCACTTCAAAGTTACTACAAACACCACTGTGTTTTTACAATTCTTAAAAATGTTATAATTAAAAATGTAAAATTCACATCATACAACCGCATTTATGCGTTACTACATGTATTACAGCATTATCGTAATAGCGATTATAATCAACTTTTCGCACAATTAATTTAAATCATCATATTATACATTATGTACCAATGTACACACTATCTACTCTACAAACTATGTACATAGTAGGTGACTCTTTACCACATGGTAAACATCGTTATTTATGCATTTTTGTTTTTTAACCAGGCTTCCCTGGATGTACACGGCACTTTTATACATCCAGTGAATCATGTGGTTGAAATTATTTATTTTTAAATATATTTTTTCTTTCATGATTATACACTTACAAGTTAAAGCCACTTTGTCTTACGTACGTAAAGGAACATGGTTATTCGACTTACATCAACAAAAAACACACTTTTACGTACTGAGGACAATGTGCAGCTTCTTTGACTTAAAAATCGTCATTTTTCGCTACAGATTCGCATAAACCTTTATTATTTATAATTCTATGATGAACGCCTAACTAGGGCTCCAAAAATATAATACTTTGAGGAAGAAAACTCTACCATATCTACTTATGTATCAATTTAAATATTTCTTACACTAGATATAGCTTATTTTAAAACATACCTTCTACTATAGTTTTCTTTTTCAATATAACCCATGTACAAAATACAGCATTCCGCTATATACAACCTACCATCGAAATGTTAATCAAGTAAATTACAACTTTTAACCATACATTTGCGATTTTTCAAACATGTATAATGTTATTTAAAGGTTACTTTAAGTCATAGTTTTAAATATTTTTTGTATACAATCAATGTACAATGATTTTACAACCAGCGTTTCTAATTACGCACGACTGGTAAAATAATCCTACTAACTCTGAACATAGTTCATTGAGGCAACAAATTTCAATGTTCATACATTAATTGAAAAACAATCAGCTGGAATCATATCTCAAATTCCATGTACCACTACAATCAGCTGGAATCATTTCTCAAATTACATGTACCACGCTATATTATGTACACCAATGCTCCGAACACCTAGTTCGTCGATGCGTTTAGCACTGTAAATAAAGTAAAGAGTTCATAGAGCTTGACAAGTTTTAAAAACATTATTTAAAACTAACTTGTAAATACTCACACCTAAGAATTAACTGATTTCAGCAACAAATAAAATGGTTTATAGGATACAATAGTATAGTAATCTCAACATTACGTTTCATTGTTACACACTTAATTTTATGATTTCATGTATTAGAAGTAAGATTTTCAGTAAATTTTTTTTTTGGTTAAACCATTAATATCTTCCAATGTGTTCTTGAAAGTATAACAGCAGTCTATTTCCAAAAAATAACTAATCATTCTACTCGGCTCGAGTAACCCTCACAATTTTCCGAACACATTGCAGACTATTCTTGTTTTGACTGAAGGTGCCGCAGTCAGAATAGGATTAGCATCACTGGTATAGTCTCTCTTAACGATTTTCTATTGTTCATGTTTATCGTTAGCACTGGAGGGGAGGCTATGGAAATGCGATTAAGTACCCGATTAATTATCCCTAAAAACCTTTAGTTAAACCATGTCGTGGCAACATTGATCACGTGACCAATGTAGTTCCTCCAACTGCCGCTAAAACAGAAGCGACATTCCAGTTACGGGACCTGGCTCGTGAACACGTGCTTAAATATTAATTAATCTCATTTCCATTTCTACCCGCGAAGTATAGATTTGTAAATGTGTCTGACTAAGACGAAATAAATTATAAAACGTGGAGAGCGCTTTTATTATTATAAATACACGCAATATCCTTCCCTGGAGTGGAGTAAGTATATCGACGACTTCAAATAAGCAATCCCCACACCGCTTATTCCAAATTGTTCTAATTTTTTCATTAAAATGCGATGAGAATCAGTATCAAAGGCTTTGCTAAAATCGGTATAAATTATGTCAACTTGATGACCCTCGGAAAGTGCATTAGAAATTTTTTTTTAGTAAAGCAATAAGTTAGTTGACGTTGATCTGCCTGGCATGAAACCACGTTGAAATGTTGATGTAAGTGGTTTGTACTTTATATAATATTTTCAAAAAGTTTAGGTAGTGATTTGGGTACATATGAGTCTATCATTTTCAATCTGACATTTATCTCCTTTTCTAAAAATAGGTGTTATAAAGATACTTTTCCTAATTTCAGGAAAACAACTTCTAGATAAAGAAAAATTGAAAATTATAGTAATAGGTGATGAAATGAAAGAAAAAGCAGTTAGAACTTTAGAACTATTTATTTTAATAAATATAATTGGACAACGTAAATGACAGTGCCCGATCTATTAGACGAGAGAGCGCCATAGATAATTAACGGCAGTCAGGTGTATTAGACGTATTTCTAATAAATTCAGCGTAGGCGTTCATACTTCCATCACCCTCTCCTGAACGCAGACGCTTTAAAATTAAAACCATTGATGAGGTGAAGTTTTCATGCTTCGGTCGGTGGAGTGCTTTCGTCAAAATATCTGCGACCATACCTCCAGTGCATCTATATTGAACCATGATTTGTTTGGCAGCAACTTTTTCGCGCACGAAGTGATAGCGGTCGACTGTATGTTTACTGCACGCGTGGTAAACAGAATTTCCTGAAAGACTAATCGCACTCTGATTATCACAGTAAAGGGTTATAGGTGTACCTTTAAGTTCAGGTTGAAACTCGTCTGCCAGTTATTTCAACCAAAGAGCATTCTGAATAGCCGACGATAGAGCCATATATTCAGCCTCAGTTGTAGAAAGAGCGATGGTCTGCTGTTTCTTGGAATTCCAGCTTATTGCGGCACCCTAAAATAAAAATATGTATCCTGTGCAGGATTTTCTATCTTTAATGTCATTTGCCCAATCTGAATCGCAATAGACCGAATTTTTTTCATCAACATTCCGTTTATAAACCAGTTTCACATTCATTGTAGCTTTCAGGTATTTCATGACTCGTTTCAGAACCATTCAATGTTCATTAGTAGGTTGATTATTATATCTACTCAGAATTTACTTAATAGGTAATGTCTGGGGACGAGTTCCCTGTGACAAGTACAACAAGCAGCCAATTATTTCTCGACATGAATGTTATTTAAAATTTCTTGTTGATTTTCAGCCTTCTTCAGTTTAACATTAGCATCAGCGGGTGTCCACATTGGCTTACAATCGTTCATTCCAAATTGTGTAAGTATCATCTTTATGTAAATGGATTGATCAATAGAGATCTCATCAACATTTTCATCTTGTAAAAGTCTAAAACCAATGTAATGTTTGGCTGTTCCTAAATCCTTCATGCAGAATTATTTTTTTAACTTCAATTTTATGATGCGTGAGGTTTCTTCATTATTAAATAAGTAAATTATATCATACCGCTTTAAAAAGCATATAATTTTTATTCAAAATACGGTAGTAAACGCATGGATCTATGTTTGAACGAGTCATTCCAATTTCTAACAGAGCAGTGTTTAATTTTTTGTTCCACTGTCTGCTCGCTTGTTTAAGTCCGTATGTTGACTTGTTCAGTCTACATACTTTATATTCATCTTCATAGCCAGGTGGTAAGGACATGTAAATTTCTTCATCAATGTCACCCTGTAGAAATGCTGTGACTGCGTCCATTTGGTGTATTTTAAGTCGATATTTGACAGCAAGACCAATCAAGTATCTTATGGAAGTATAACGGACCACTGAAGCGTATACCGCATTGTAATCAATACCCTTCATTTGTTGATCACCAGTCTAGCTTTATATCGTGTAATAGATCCATTGCCATTCATCTTAGTTTTATATACCTATCTGCTGGGAATTACTGGTTTTCCTTCTGGTAAGTTAACCTGTGTCCATGTATTATTTTAAATTAATGACTAATATTCTTCCGCCATAGTTCTTTTCCAATCATCAGCCTTTTCACTGTTAAAACTTGTAGACTTTGTGGATCACTGTTTAGTAAATTAACAGTTGACTCAGAATTTTGACACATTAAGGATGAGGAAATTGGATGAATATCATTTCTTTCATTATTTTGACATCTCATTCTCCTCGGCAGCGATCTCAGAGTCATATTAGATTCCAGTGGAGAGTCAACTGTCCTGTCTGGTACGTTTGTGTCATCATTATCATCCTCATATTGATCAGAATCATCTGAAATATAAATACTTTGTGATTCAGCCTGTGTTTCTCTTCTGTCATTAATTTCATCATCAATATTTCTTTCCAGTGGTTCTTCAAGTTCATCAAACAAAGGTAAGTAAACAGAATTCTTTTATTTTACTTCATCACACCTTTCCTTTGAATTTTCTTCTACCTCTATGTCCTTTTTACTAATTTCTTTTTCTTTTTTAGGTACTTTGTCCACTTTATTTCTTTTAATAGAAGCTTCTAGGAATACAACATCTCTTAACTTACGTGACTTCACGTCAAGCTTAGTTCTATTTTCTTTAGGAATATGCACCATTGCAGGACATCCAAAGATACTCATGTGGCTTAGATTTGGTTTCTTACCACTCCATACTTCATAGAGCGTCACATCGGATATGGTAAAGGTGAGAGAACGATTCACGATATATGCTACTGTAGCTACCGCTTCTGCCCAGAATGTGACCTGCAACTCAGCATTTAAAAGCATGCATTTAGCTCGCTCTATTAAAGTTCTATTCATTCTTTCACTGAGGCCGTTTTGCTCTGGTGTGTATGAATTAGATGTCTCGTGCAGTATTCCATGTTTTTTTAAGTAGGCTCAAAAGTTTTATTTAGTGTTCAAGACAGGTAACACAAATGGAATGTTCTGTTCTTGGTGACAGCTTTACACCTTCTCTACAGTTAGGTATTATACTACTACTACTCAAAACACAAAAACAACTCTAAACGGCAAGCTTGGGGCGGCCCGTAACCTGATGAAATAAAAGAAAAAGCAGTTAGAACTGAAGAACTATTTATTTTAATAAATGTAATTGGACAACGTAAATGACAGTGCACAATCTAGTAGACGAGAAAGCGCCATAGATAATTAACGCCTAGTCACAAATTTTTGTAAACCTCCGTTTAATGAAAGATACGGGTTTAACTACGTCACATACCCGTATTTTGACAGATTCGCTAACTTTGGTAGTCTCTATCAATTCGTAAACGCAAACGTTAAACCTACCAACCAGTCCGTTTCGGAAATCAGCGACGCCTCACCACGTCCTTGCATTTTGACAGTTTTATCTGATTTTGGTAGTCCTTAACTCGAACTGTCAGTTGAAGTTTCTGGTTTACCAAACATGTGCATTCGCCGTCCGGTTTACGGTAACTAATAACGGGTTTGATCTTTTTTTGGTTTAAAAGGTAAGTTTTAATATGATTTATTTCGATTTAAGCGATACATCAACCGAATTGGTAAATATTTACCCAACCGCTGCAATTTTGGGCACAGGTTATGGAAATAATACTTCGTTTCGATACATGCAAACAAATGCAAAGAATTTGAATGCAAACAGTCTGACCCCCCAGACGCTCAAAAATAGGAGTTTAAAATACGGTCCCGCTATAATTTTGTTTGTAAATCCCAAATATGAGAACACTCTTTGCCCGTATTTTCTTGTTCGTTTTTTGAAAGAAGATATGGATTTTTTGGGTTCAGAGTTAGGGAAATATTTACCTTTACTGCAATAGTATGTACCTAATGTTGCAATCGTATTCATAATTAGTGTATTTATGTAGGTACATCAGCCACGATGCCAGGTTATCTCCGCCTGGAATATGTGAACAGAGTCATTCTCAAAGAAGAAACATTCCGAAGAAGACAGTTGAGAGATTTATCGAATCCGATGAATATTCCCGCTTCACTCTTCATAGCAAATTATCTATTTACTATATTGTGTGAAGAGTTGAGGCCAATTCTTCCTGTACGTAGACAAACTACCGGAGTGCCCTTGGAACTTAAAGTGAATACAAAATTATTTCTGGTTTATCACATTCTTTTTTTTTCATTGCTTCTACTCATTAATTTATTTAGTTTGTATTGTTTCTTCCTGCCCATCTTCTCTTATATTTTAATGTATTTGGTATGGACACATACTTAAATTATATTATATTCTTAAGGTTCTAACGGCACTATCATTTCTTGCGACAGGATCATATCAAAAAATTGTGGGAAATGATTTTCATTCAAGTCTTTCCCTAAAATCAGTCAGCCGACACATGAATGAAATTGTGTCGGTGTTAAACCAAATAATGAACCGACATATCATAATCCCAGGTACTCGGGAGGAAAGAAATTCAGTTGCAAAAGCAAGGGTATGTTTTCATTTCATATATTTTATTTTTACTTTACCCAACTTTAATCTTGTTTACCCAACAGTTAAGTCATATTCACATTGAGATTCAGACTAAAATGTTAAATATATTTTATGTAATATTTCATATCCCCTTATGTCGAGGAATGAACACATCAACATGAATACATATTATACAGGCCTAGTCTAAGGTTATTTTAAATAAAAAATATATTAAGAAATGGTAAAAAAATATAAACAAGTAGAAACAGGAAACATTATACGCAATAATTGTAAATGGAAAATCCTGGCATGAAACCTTTTTAAAGGCAACAAAATGTATTGCATATGTCTCATCATGGCTAAAATGTAATAGACTCTTTTTAAACTATATCAAAACTTTTTTATAAAAACAGTAAAAGTAAACCCCCGAATAACCTTAAAATTAGAATACATAGTGCAAACTGTAATCAAGTAACATGCTCTTCTTGCTTTGATCTTGGAAAAGTTGAAAATATCAAATATATGGGTATACATATTGATACAAAATCTGAATTGGCAAACACAAATTACTAACACCACTTCTAAATTAAGATATTCTACGTACATATTTTACAGACTTAAGGAAGTAACCAATAATAACAAACTGAAAATGATTGTATTTTTGTCTGGGGCAATCTTCAATAATGTGCGGTCAGTGGCGGATACAGAAAAAACTCAAGGGGGGGGGGCGCTAAAAATATAAGAAAGGTAAAAAGTAGACAACAGTGGGCAGAGTACGAAGCACCGCACAAAGAGGAGACTGACTACATTATCTCACTCTCTCGCAGGCTAAAACATGAAGATGTATATGTTTGTCTAATCACAACGGTGCTAATGAAGTTTTCAGTTCAATAAATTAATAAAACTTGGCTGGCCACGGGGACCAGTAGGACTGCATTCGAAGGGAATCAAAAACTTCAGTCGGACCATGTTACGGTTACCTTTACATGAAACGACGTATGAATGTGAATGAAGCAAAAGTTTCAATTTAGGAATCGAGTGTGCGTACCAGGGAGTTGGGCCATGTCAAGAGTCAGAACATTACAAGAGAATGTATGAGACGATGTATGAATGTGAATGAGGCTAGGAGTGTGTGCCAAGACCGAGTTGTTTGTTGTTGTGGTGTTGTTTTGTTGTCCTGAAACAATAAAAAAAACTAAATTCTAAAACCATATTAATAGATCTGTCTACATCTGTTTTAATCATAAAAATTGTACACGTTTCAGATTTTATGAGAAATTTCAATTTCCGGGGGTAATTGGTTGCATCGGCGGAACTCATATAGCCATAATCAAACCAAAAGTGCACGAAGAGGCATTTTTCAACCGAAAAGGTTACCATGCGTTAAATGCTCTCATGGTAAATAAACATTTCGCTAAAAACATATATTTAATTAACTTACATAATTATATTATCATCACACAGCTATCACGTAATATTGTCTTAATATACATTGCAGATTTGTGACTCCAATCTTAAAATAATTGGTATGTGTGCGAGATACGGAGGTGCGTCACATGATGCCCATGTTTGGCGGATGATGGCTATAAAACCTTCATTGAAAGAAGCTAGAAATCGAGAAACTTTCTGGCTTTTGAGTAAACTTCTTTTATATTTAAAGTGATCAGTATACCTACAATGTTTTATTGTATTAATTTAAATTCCTATTTTGAATGCGTTATCGGGATCACCAAAAGAAAATTCTGCTAAGATGCAATGCAGAGTGCGAAATTGCATTGAACGTTGTTTTGGGATGTTAAAATCAAGATGGCGCTGTTTATCAAAGCATCGTGTTTTGCATTACACACCAAAAATGGCACTAAAGATATCTAATGCGTGTCCTGTTCTTCACAACATAGCTGTTGAAGCCCACATGCCAGAACAAGAAGATCCGATTATTGAAGATGATCCTGCAGAAGTGGTTAATATTATCGATCAACCCGAAGATCTGCTTACGCAAGGTCAGCTAATTCAACGTGAGCTTGTTCAAACTCTCAATCACCAAATTTAATCATCAGCGCTCACCCATGCCACCGTCTTTCTAAAATCATTTACAATAATCAGATCCTCTGGTTCTGGCATTTGAGCTTCAATGGCCATATAGTGGATATAAATATATAATAAATCATACCTTACATATCCATTTTAAAAGTTCAGAGCAAAGATATTCAAATACAGAATAGATATGCTATGGTGTCCGCGCAACTGTCGCCGGACTACGCGCTAATTAGCGTAGTTGTCATACAAAAAGAATTTGTTCATTTCGTTGATTTTTTGAAAATGTGCATTTGGTTAATAATATATTTTGAATAAGGAAAGAATTCGTTCATTTAGTTTAACGTTCGTTTGGTTTATTCGTTAATTATTTGTTCTTTTAGTTTATTTGTTAATTGGTAAACAATATCGGCGACACCCGGAAGCGCAGACCCACATAGTAAAAACAGCAGATAGCACATCTACTTATATTCCAATATCTTTGGTTCAGAGAATATCTTCTCTACCAAAGCCAAAACATTTTCTCTAAACAGCCGGCGCCGGTCTTCTTCTCTGTGTGCGGCGGTTTGTGCGAGAAGCGTCTGGAACAGTACATTATTATTCTTAACGATCGTCTGCAACAGTTCATTATTCTTCTCGGCGAAGAAAGAAGCTTCTGCTCGCCTTGAACTATGAAGCGGTCAGCGGATTTTTTATTAACTAAAAGTGAAAAAATTTTATGTGATTTTTTATGAATATATTTGTAAAATGCGATTCTTATTCTTTTCATGGCAACATTTTCACACAACCTAAGATATTTCAGTTT
This sequence comes from Limnephilus rhombicus, assembly GCA_929108145.2. Lineage (NCBI taxonomy): Eukaryota > Metazoa > Arthropoda > Insecta > Trichoptera > Limnephilidae > Limnephilus > Limnephilus rhombicus. The sequence goes on from OV815292.1 coordinate 23,685,104, forward strand.
AAATACTTACCCAGTCCTTTACCAGGCTGGGTTGTGGCCTTACGCTTAGTGCCAGACGGCCCAGGCGTTGCCGGGGGAATCTCCACGTACAACACCGGTTCTGGCGTTGCCAGAAGACTCTTCTCGTACAACTCCGACGGACCAAGTGCTGCAGGCGGAGTCTGAGGCCGACAAACGATTTCTATCTACAAAAACGTTATAAATTACCTATAAGCTTTTCAGCACCCATATTAAAATATAATTGTGCATGAATATACATACAAACGGAGACTCCCCTCCTTCTAATCCCTCAACTCCTTCTCTCCCCATTTTTGCGAGGATATTTTCATCTACTTGAGAGAGAGGTGGCAGTTTGCTCGGCCCCCTCCTGTCTGTCACATCTCTACTCGCAGCCGCGATGCCTTCTTCTTTGTGTTGGATTTCAGGTCCTTCCATGACTAAAACAATTGATTAATGGTCAAACTACTATTCAGACACCGGTAAAATAGATTATTTTGAGTAAGGTGTTTGTTTAAGGTTCATTAAAGTTTATTATAAGATGTACATACTTGCTCCCATTTCTCGCCAGTCTTGCGAGCTCCAAACCCAATGGCATTTAGCCTGTCGGCTAAAACCTCCCACTGCTGCCTGTTTTGCAGGCGACCCTCCTTTCCGTCATGAATGCCTGATGCCATGGATAGCCTCTCCTTCCATGTCACCAAGCATCATAGATTTTTGATTAGACGTTTGTAGTTCAAACAGCCCAAAGACAATCTCAGATTTGGGTATAGAGTTGAAACTTCGACGCTGCAGCCGACGCCAGAATAAACCAAACCCCAAACCCCGAGTTACAGACTAGCATTTTCTGCGAAGTGGGTTACCTTTCGCCAAACGGCCGGGTTTCAGGTTTGCGAAACGGAAATTTAGTGACGCATAGCGTGTATTAGACGCATTGCTAATAAATTCAGCGTAGGCTTTCATACGTCCATCAATGGGAAAAGTTAGAACATGAATACAGTTTTAAAGTAATATTGGGGGAATCATATCTGGCCCCAAATTTGACCTGATATCCAGCTGTTTGCTAAAAGTCACAACATCATTTACTTTCACATGGATGTTATGCAAGTTGAGTGAGCTTTCGGTAAATTGGCGTTAATCAGATAAAAAGTTGTCATTGTCTTCAACGTATGCACTTTTAATGAAATCTGCAAATAAATTAACAATATCGTTTTTGTCATGACCCACTTTATTCCCGTAAAGTAAAGTTAGAGTTATTTTCCGAAAGGAGTTAGCGTAATTCCAAAATTTATTAATGTTTGTTAAAAAAGAATTGTCAACATTTTTGGTGTATTTCTTAAAACAAACTTTCGATTTCCTGGTACAATCATTACGCAGAACGGAGAATGCGATATAATTATCTAGCGTTCTATTTATTTTATAAGTTTGTGTGCAATTTATTTATCTTAAGTTAGAGTAATTAGTTTAAAATCGATCCATTTAGGGAATTCAGAACTGTAATATTTTTGTAGGGGTACAAAGCTATCGATTGCTTGATAAATTACATTGTAAAAGTATTACTTAATATGTGAATAAATTGTTCCCGTACAATTAATAAATTGAACATGCCAGTAATAGCGAACTTATCTTGTGTATTGAATATTTGGTAGTTAGATTGATTAATTTAATCATAATAAAATGCCAGAAAAGTTTTTTTTTGAAAACTGTTAAGAATCCAATTTGAAATTAATCCAAATAATAAGAATTTTTTAATTATTGGTTGTAATCAATTAATTGTTTATGAACAGTTCAGTGAGTTACTTGCCGCTGTGATTTTGCAATCCTAGGCTGAGTCGTACTTACCAGTGATGTACTAAAAAACCTAAATTCGGAACGATGGCAAGAAAAATAGTGCCTATTCAAGTGCGTTTGTTTTGAAAACAGGAGAAGATTTGGAACCACTCCATCTATATTGATTTTTCGAGGTCTTTCGACAAAGCGAATCATGATGATCTCGAAAAAATTGGTACAAGCTCAGAGAACCCTCGGACCCTGACCAGCAAACCTTGTATTTATAGCTACAAATTCTCCCACCTTTGGAATCTAAATAAAATAGGTTGCAACACGACCATAAAGTAGTACTGTCGGTCACAGAGTTACCGTTTAAAATTTTCTAAAATTTGGCGTAATAGTAGATTATGATAAGACAATAATCTCGTTAAAATTTTGGTGAACTACAGAGAAGCAGTAAAAATATATATTAAAATTTGATTTTTTTTGCATTTATCATTGAGGCTTACGAGAAATCACAGTTTTTATTTCATTTTATAAAAAGTGCCATTTAGATTTCATTCAAAATTGAAATATGAGAAAATAAAACATAAAACATTTGAGACAAATAATTACTGCTTCAGAGCATGTGGTAGTAATAATTGATAAATTACTGTCAAAAATGCTCTCTATTCTCCCTCCAACGCGACTTCGCCTAAGTACTTACTACGCTAGTGAAATAAGACGGTATTTTTTACATTTGACTCTTGCCGTATCGACAGTACTTCTTGGATCATGAAAACTTGTTTGAAAGAAAACAGGGGAATTTCGAATATTAATTTCCCCACAAGTTTCAAATAGGAGTCGAAACTTGTTTGGAATCTTTTATGGGAAACTTTATATTATTTGCAATTTTTTTTTTGTAAAAATAATTAGTAAAAAAGGAAAGTATTATAATATACACAAGAAAAAAAAATACTTGGGAAACGCTATTGTTTAGGTTTGAGGTTATTAGTCCTAACATCGGATTGGTTTATCTCAAAAATAGGCACAATAGCAATAATGGGTTGGTTTTAGACCGTAGACATAGTAGCCCGAACATTGGGGTGGCTTGAGGTTCTTGGCGCAGTCCCAAAATTGGATTGGTTGATGTCCGAACATTGAAATAGGCCCATTAGCAACAATGCGTCGGTTTTGGGTCGTTGAGGAAACAGCCCCAACGTTGGGTGGCTTTCGTTTATAGTGGCATTCCCAACATTGGAATGGTTTCTGGCCTTGGTGGCTGTCCCATCATTGGATTATTTTGTTGTCTTGTTGGCGGCTACATCACTGGATTAGCTTGTAGAAGTGAGGTCTCCATTAACAGGCTCCCATACTACTAAACGGAGATTCTGATCTTAGGTGTGAGCCAGGAGGGAGTGTAGGTTCTCTGCGAAGCGTAGATCTATCCATTGCTCTAGCTTTCTGTTCCTGTTCGATGTGTTCATAATTCGACAGAATTTGCTCATTTTCAGGGTCGCAATCCATGTAAGGTTGGTGGAACCGTCACGAGCGTGAATGGTATGCTTGAGAAGGTTGATTGGTATTTATCTAAGCACCCTATTTATGGATTTTTATTTATGGTAGATTGGAATTTATCTAAGCACTTTTAAATGGATTTTTGAATTTTTGTCGTTTTGATTTTGTCTATGGAATTTTTAGAATAATTCGTATAAAAACCCAACAGTTTGTGATGTCCTTCATATCAGACGATTGCCGGTAGGTGGCGCTACCTCTATACAAGCCACCTCTCACTTCTTCAATTTATTACATTTTATTTATTTGTTTATCAAGACATACACAATACATTATAATACAGATTATAAGGTATGTTAAATTAAATTATTACATGGTTATGTACCTATTACATAAGTCTATATAATGTCATTTGATAATTACGCCTGAGATAAGAACCGGTCTTAAAACTTAATTATTGAATGAATGAAGTAATAATAATAAAAAGGAAGAAAAGAGGGGGGGGGGGGGGGGGGAGATAAGGAGACATTTTGAAATCAAGAATTATATGCTCACTAATTGTAATTGACTGATTAAAGTTTAATGAAAAGTTAAGTGTAAGTAATTTTAAAACAATTATATCACGCCAAAAAATTTAATAAATTAGTTTTGTATGTTTGCAAGGAATCATGAAAAATGTCTAAGTGTTGTAATTTTTCATAGTGGTTATAAGTTATGATTGCGCGAGTAATTGGTGAGTTACTCGCTGCATTAGTGTTATTGGATTCTATATGAAAAAGAGAAGTGTGCCTGGTACGCCTCATTGGGACATTTAAACCAATAGTGAATAGCAATTCAGGACTTTCTATTTTATTATTTAGCAGGTTATACAGAAACAGCAGATCTGATAATGTGCGTCTTTTTTGTAAACTTAACATGTTATTTGTAGTTTTGTTGTATTTCTTGAATAAATATTTAGAGAATTTATTCTGTATACTTTCTACTATATCTATGTACACCTTATATTGAGGATTCCATACCGGGGACGCATACTCCAGTGGACTTCTGACCAATGAACAAAACAACATTTCAAGAGTCTTAGCACTTTTGAAAACTTTACATATTCTTAATAGGAAACCTAGCATCTTGTAGGATTTTGATAGTATGTGATGATGCCATCTATACTGATTATTCCAAAGCATTCGACCGTGTTAATCACTATATTCTTTTACAGAAGTTATTTAGTCTAGGAATTCACGGTGATCTCTATAGATGGATCGCATTATATGTCAGTAATCGGCACCAAATCACGGTTGTCAACGGTTTCGTATCCTGTTTAACGGAAATCGTCTCGGATGTGCCCCAGGGGTCGCATCTCGGACCACTCTTATTTAATATTTACATAAATGACATCTATGTATGCTTTCAAAATAGTTACTTTGTGTTATATGCGGATGATATGAAAATTTTTAAACCTGTACAGTCTTTATCTGATTGTATAGAATTACAAAGCGATCTTGATCATTTGTGCGCGTATTGTGAATCAAATTTACTCTCCTTAAACATTTCTAAGTGTCACTCAATTACATTTACTAGAAATAAAAATAAAATCATCTATTCTTACAACTTGAATAATAAACCTTTACAATCTACGTCTACATGTAAAGATCTAGGTGTTTATTTAGACAACAAATTAATTTTTGATAAGCATATCGAACACATAATATCAAAATCCTACAAGATGCTAGGTTTCCTATTAAGAATATGTAAAGTTTTCAAAAGTGCTAAGACTCTTGAAATGTTGTTTTGTTCATTGGTCAGAAGTCCACTGGAGTATGCGTCCCCGGTATGGAATCCTCAATATAAGGTGTACATAGATATAGTAGAAAGTATACAGAATAAATTCTCTAAATATGTATTCAAGAAATACAACAAAACTACAAATAACATGTTAAGTTTACAAAAAAGACGCACATTATCAGATCTGCTGTTTCTGTATAACCTGCTAAATAATAAAATAAAATAGTCCAGAATTGCTATCCACTATTGGTTTAAATGTCCCAATGAGGCGTACCAGGCACACTTCTCTTTTTCATATAGAATCCAATAACACTAATGCAGCGAGTAACTCACCAATTACTCGCGCAATCATAACTTATAACCACTATGAAAAATTACTACACTTAGACATTTTTCATGATTCCTTGCAAACATACAAAACTAATTTATTAAATTTCTTGGCGTGATATAATTGTTTTAAAATTACTTACACTTAACTTTTCATTAAACTTTAATCAGTCAGTTACAATTAGTGAGCATATAATTCTTGATTTCAAAATGTCTCCTTATCTCCCCCCCCCCTCTTTTCTTCCTTCTTATTATTATTACTTCATTCATTCAATAATTAAGTTTTAAGACCGGTTCATATCTCAGGCGTAATTATCAAATGACATTCTATGGACTTATGTAATAGGTACATAACCATGTAAAAATTTAATTTAACATACCTTATAATCTGTATTATAATGTACTGTGTATGTCTTGATAAACAAATAAATAAATAAATAAATAAATGTGTTCGATATGCTTATCAAAAATTAATTTGTTGTCTAAATAAACACCTAGATCTTTACATGTAGACGTAGATTGTAAAGGTTTATTATTCAAGTTGTAAGAATAGATGATTTTATTTTTATTTCTAGTAAATGTAATTGAGTGACACTTAGAAATGTTTAAGGAGAGTAAATTTGATTCACAATACGCGCACAAATGATCAAGATCGCTTTGTAATTCTATACAATCAGATAAAGACTGTACAGGTTTAAAAATTTTCATATCATCCGCATATAACACAAAGTAACTATTTTGAAAGCATACATAGATGTCATTTATGGAAATATTGTTACATTTTTAGTTACGTACTGGGTTCACAAACTATTAAAAACAACACAATTTCCTGTTACACTATTTATTTGCATTATTTATTTATTTATTACAGAGGTATTTATATTTCAGTGATTTATCCATAACATTTTTATTTGTACTGCTTGTTATTTTTTTCGTTACCATGGTGATGCATTTTTCCGTTACCATGGTGATGCATTTATTTACTCTAGGTTGGCACCATAATGTTCTTCCCTTTACATTGCCCCTCCTTAGGGCTGTTTCGTCCCGGAACAGGCCCCGAATTTCCTTCATGAAGGTATCGGCAATCTGGTCCTCGATTGCATCGAGCCGACGCAAAGAAATAACAAGCCACTGTTTTACCGTGACTTGCATCTGACCCACTGTGGTAACAGCATACCAGAACCGATATGCCAGTGTATCGGAAGATCCCCTCGAACATGCTCCGCAAGATCCTCCAGTCCAGTCCATTCCCACGGCCACCCAGCTTCGGGATCCCTATCCGGTTGATGTCAGACTGCAACAAGCGGTCCCTCAAAACCATCAGACAGTCCCAAATGGTTCGGTACTCCGGCGTAACTTGGGTCGTCTCCCTGGTCACCAAGCAGAAGATCAGTTGTCCCTCCCTGTTGAGTTGCGTCACCTCTCCTATGCCTGGTGCCTGCCGCTCCAACTCCTGTTGCACCAGAAGTTTATGCTGCAAAACCCTCGATATTCTCCGTGACATGTCAAAGTCGTGCGTCACGCAGAAGGCCACAGCATGCTCTTTTGAAAGCCCGAACAGGTCCTGCGCTATTTCCTGTGTCACTCCATGACGGGTTTTGTGCCCCTTGCTAGCCTGGGATATGAATTGTTCGAAGGTTATTTCATCCTCAGGGACATTACAGACTCGGACATGCTGTTCTAGGTCCTCCCGATTGTCACCCAGGAAGGGAGCAAGTCGGTTGAAGTGGATGATCCGTGGTTTCCCGTTAGGCCTCTTCCTTATCCTGTAGACCACGTCGTTGATCCGCTTTAGCACCTCGTAGGGGCCATCCCAAGAACATTGGAGTTTTGGGGAGAAACCTCGGCGCCTCCGGGGGTCGAACAGCCAGACTAAATCGCCAGATTGATATCTCCCCTTCTCCGCCCTGATGTCATAGTGTTCCTTCATCCGGTCGCTAGCAGCCTCGATATTCACACGGACCCGGTCGTGGGCATCATCCAGACGCCTACGAAGGTCCAACACGTAGTCTTCACCAGCTACGTCTTCTTTCGGTTTACACCCGAACTATAAAGCAATGTAATTCTATGAATAAGGTTAAATATATGGTGAAAAATTGGCTATCGGAAAAAAAAGATTTATATTGATTTTGATATGTATGAAAAAATGTTGTATCTGTAGATATAAGATGTAAATTTTAAATTTTAAAAATGTATAAATATGTAACTAAAATATAAGCACCTGTTGACAAGCCGATTCAATTGGCTTAGCAGGACTTGTTTGTTGATTATATTATGTATTATCTATTATTTCAATTAAAAAAAAAAAATTTAAAAAAAAAAAAAAAAAAAAAAAAAAAAAAAAAAAAAAAAAAAAAAAAAAAAAATTTCAGGTCACAGGGCAGTCGTAACTCTCGTCCAAAGAGTACACTTCCAGGCATCTGCCCCGTAGTTTCATGAACTGCCGATCGGTAAGCCAACAGGAATAAGGGCAGGTGTCGGTCCCAGTCTCTTTGGTGATCCGAGACAACCTTTGCCAGATGTCTGCCGATTGTACGGTTCATCCTTTCAACCATTCCATCAGACTGCGGGTGCAGTGCTGTAGTCCTCGTCTTTCTAATTCCCAGGATCTGGCACATTTTCTGGAACACCGTAGATTCGAAATTCCGTCCTTGGTCAGAATGTAGCTCCAGAGGCACACCAAATCAACTGACCAGCTCCGTAACCAATGCCTCCGCTACGGTAACTGCTTCCTGATTGGGCAGTGCATAGGCTTTGACCCACTTGCTGAAATAGTCGATAGCGACCAGGATATACTTGTTCCGGTTTTCGGTTGAAGGGAACGGTCCAGCTATATCCACTGCGATTCTCTCGAACGGGCTACCCACGTTGTACTGTCGCATCGGTGCTCTCTTCCTCTTGTACGGTCCATTGGCCATGGCACAAGTCACGCACTTTCTGCACCAATCCTTGACATCTCTTTTGCAATTCACCCAGTAGAAGCGTTCCCGGACCTTTCCTATGGTCTTCTTGACTCCCAAATGCCCACCGGAGGTTCCATCGTGCAATAACTGAAGGATTTCGGGAATGCGTTTCCTTGGAACCAGCATCTGTAGCTTCCTTGGTTCTCCATCCGGCGTTTCCAATGCCCTTCTAAGAACCCCGTTTTCCAATTCAATGGAATCCCACTGAGCCCAGTATGATTTGACGTTTGGAGAGGAAGAAGCGACGTTCTCCCAGGTTGGCCGCTGTCCCGCCTTCTTCCACTCCACCAGATATTTCAGTTCGGGGTCAGCCTCTTGGTCCTTCCCGATTTCTGCAGGTTCCCAATCGTCATCCACGACTCTTGTTCTATACATGACAGCTGACTTTTCCTCCATCCGCCCGCAGTGCATGCAATCCTCCGCGCAAGGTCTCCTGGATAGAGCGTCTGCGTTCCGGTGGAGAACTCCAGCTCGATGTTCGGAATCATAATCGCATTCCTGCAACCGCTCAATCATCTCGCCACCTGTCCCTCGGGATTTTTGAAATGCAAGAGCCATTGGAGCGCCGCATGATCCGTCCTCAGCAGGAACTTCCTCCCATAAAGGTACTTGTGAAAATGCTCCACCGACTTAACAACTGCTTGTAATTCCCTTCGCGTTACGCAATAGTTGCGCTCAGGTCTAGACAGTACCTTGCTGAAGTACCCGATGACCTTCTCCTTCCCTTCCTGGACTTGCGACAGAACGCCTCCCATGCCCACGTTGCTGGCGTCTGTATCCAATATAAACTTCCCTTCTGGTTTGGGATAGCTCAAAATAGGGGCGTCGGTCAACTTCCGCTTCAGGTTTTCGAAGGCCTGCTGGCAGTGAGAGTCCCAGGCAAAACAATTCTTCTCTTCGGTGAGCCTTGTTAATGGCTTGGCAATATCTGCAAATCCATAGACGAACCGTCGGTAGTAGGTGCAGAGGCCAAGGAAGCTTCTCAGCTCGTGCTTGTCCTTCGGTACTGGCCACTCATTGACGGCGCGGATTTTGTCTAGGTCAACTGAGACTCCCCTTTCGGAAACCACGTGACCGAGATAATTGACCTGTTTCTGAAAAAGGTTGCACTTTTTGGGATTAAGTCTCAAGTGGGCGCCCTGCAAACGCAGGAACACCTGTTCCAAGTTCTTCAGGTGTTCCTCAAAGGTTTTGCCGAGTATAATAATGTCATCCAAGTAGACCAGGCATGTTTCCCAGGATAGCCCTCTTAGTACATGTTCCATCAGCCGCTCAAACGTAGCAGGAGCATTACAAAGTCCAAACGGCATCACTGTGAACTGCCAGAGTCCCGTCCCGGTAGAAAAAGCTGTCTTTTCCTTGTCTCTTGGGTCCAACTCCACTTGCCAATAACCGCTCTTCAAGTCCAGGGTGGAAAAGACTTGGCAGCCTCCCAAGGTGTCCAACGTGTCATCGATCCGGGGTAAAGGGTAGCTGTCTTTCTTGGTCACATCGTTGAGTCGTCGGTAATCTACACAAAAACGTGTGGTCCCATCCTTCTTCTTCACCAGTACCACAGGTGAAACCCATGGGCTATTTGATGGCTCGATTATCTTCCCTTTCTCCATGTCCCGAATTATCTGTTCAGCTTCGTCACGTCTCGCAAATGGTAATCGCCTAGGGGTTTGTCGAATAGGGTCTGCGTTCTCCGTTTTTATGCGATGCTGTACGACGTCAGTCCTTCCCAACGACCCGTTCGAGCCTTCGAAGACATTCTGATATCTGCTGATCAGCGTTTCGACGGCATTCCGTTGTTTTGCAGGAAGTCCCCTACTGGCCCGTTCAACGAGATCTTTTAGCTGGTCTGGAAGCTTATTCAATGTCTGGGTCATGTTGTTAACTTGCCGAACAACCGCCAAAACAGGTGAACCACACCCTAACTGAGTGCCTTTCTTTAGGGTTACCGGGTAGTCATTGACATTCATTACCCTGATGGGTATTTCCTCACGGGTGCGGATTAGCGCCTTGCCGACCAAAATTCCTTGTCCTGGTCCCGCACCGTCCCTCTCCGGTTCCAAGATAACAGTTTGCCCCGGTGGACTCCACGTGTCTAGACACGCGGTAACCAGTGTCTCACTGCATTGGGGTAGCAGATTATCCGCACTAAGGACAACACACACCGTTCCGCCTACCCCCTTCTGCAGTATCACTTCCTCGTTGTCGATCCATATGACTCCCTCTCTCAGGTCCAGCTTACAGCCCAATTTCGACAGCAGGTCCATCCCGAAGATCACTTCTTCCTTTATGTCAGCGACTAGAACCTGATGCTTGAAGGTGGTGTTGCCGATTTTGAAAAGGGCGGCTGTCTCCCCGTGCACGCACATCAACTCCCCTGTTGCCGTACGTAGTTTCCATCGTGACGGCACGATTTTTGTTCCGGAGACAGCAATATCTGGTCTTATGATTGACGCAGTTGCTCCCGTGTCCAACAACAGTCTGCGACTTTTCCCATCCACCAGACCCTCTATGTACATACTGCTAGTTCCCTCTCCAAGTGTCGACATAGTAACGGATGTTTCAGGGGCCTCGGTAGTATGGATCGATGGTTGCCCCTTCCCATCAACCCTTTTTAGTTTTCCGAGGTTTGTCTCCTTGGTTTCGGGCATTTATTACGAAGGTGTCCTGTCTGAACGCAGTTCCAGCAGCGTATTTCCCTTTTTTGTACCTTCAAAGCCTCCAGGATACGCTTCACTAATTCCTCCATGGATGGTTGCGATTTTTCCCCCGCGGTCTCCAAAGCACGTACCCGAGCTTGGCTTCTCACGGACTGCTTCACGGCCTCGAACTCCAGAGCTTGCGTCAACGCCTCACTCAGCATCTTCGGACGTGCCAACTTGACGGCCTGCTGCGTTTCACCCTCCCGCAGTCCGTTCAAGAATCTGTCAATGGCCAGACTCTCGTAGACATCGTCAGTCACTGTTGGGTAGGCGCCTCTAACCAGGCGGACAATGTCAGCTTCGAATTCTTGCAACGTCTCGTTCGGCTTTTGGAAGCGGTTCTTCAGTTGCGAGCGGTAGATCTGTTCCATGTGACGATTACCGAACCGCATTTCCAGACGTTGCGTCAACTGCTCATAGTCCTGGCGCTCTGTCAGCGGAATAGTTTGCAATACCCTTACTGCATCTCCTCGCAGCGACAGGCACAGCATCGACGCCTTCTTAATCTCTGACCATTCATTGATCATGGCTGCGGTCTCGAAGAGCGTCAGATATTCCTCCCAGGAAGATTTACCGTCGAAGGTGGGTAGGTCATTCCTCATCTGGGTCATCCTTTCCTCGTGATTAGCATTTGGGGGCCTTGATAAACTCTTCTCACCCATGACGGCGTTCTCACCACCAGTAGCGGGGAGTCGCTCCTCTATTCTTCGGATGCGTTCTTCCATGTTAAATATCTTTTCATTGAAGCAGCGAGAAATGTTGTCTAGCTTCCCTTCCAGCTGTGTCCTCATGTCCTCAGTTCCGTTCTCGCCTCCAAGGTGAAAACACGTGTAAATTTTGCTCCTGCGTTTCTCTATTTTAAAAATACCAATCGCGAGGTTTTCTCAAAATTTTTTAAACTACCCGGTGCGCCTTGACAAGGGCTTCATGCCTATGTCATTTGTTTTTTATATTTTTTAAGTTTTAGTGCGTTTTATATAGTTTTTAACTAAAAATTCAAACTTTTGTCGGTACGGGCGGATATCGCCACATCCCCCTGCCCCCTCTAAATTAAGTGTGTGCGTCTCAGCGAACTCTACTAGTTTTAAAAAAAACTGACTCGAAAAGGACGAATTTTAGTGAATATTTTGGTACTTTTGTCTGAAACTGTGTTTTTTTGTTGTTTTTTTCTAAAAAACAGTGCATCAACGTTACTTTTTTGTGCTGTAAACATTCCCATTCGACGCAGAATAAAATTTCGCGTCTAGTGATACTTTTTTCTCTTCGCTGAGTGTTCTCTGTGTGGTGTAACTTGGTCATCTCGAAATTTAACTATTTGCAGAGCCCAGGATCCATTTGGGTAGTTACGGACGGACATTGAATTTCTGAGGGCAGTGCGGGAATCGCCCAAGTACTGTGACTTACCCCCCCCCCCTAGCTTTGGACTTACCCCCTCCCTCTCACCCCCCCCCCCTCCCTCACCTCCCCGCCCGAGCCGTAGTTTTTTCCCCATTTTTGGGGAAAATTGAGGGAATTTTCCCTTTTTTATCCCTTTTTGTGGGGAAAATTTTCTAAATATGGGATCCGACCCAGTTTCGGAAGGCGAGTCGGATGGTGCTGGTCCCGACCCGGAGAAACCGTCAGAAGCTTGGAAACAGACGATTTCCTCAACGATAGAGGCTCTCAGCAAGTCCTTGACCGAGGGGGATCCTCCCAAGAGTAAAAGGAAGCTAAGAAAGACTACCGACAAAGTCAAATCTACCGACCTTGGATCCGATACGGACTCGGAAATGGAGGTTGAGGGCGTTTTACACGTCGAGACGGGTGTACCAATACCTGGCACCAGTGGGGCAGCCATTGTCGGCATTCACCCCCCAACCCCCCTCCAAGGAAGTAAGAAGAGACAACGGCTTAGCGACTCTCCTAATAGCCTGAAGAGCCTTGTAGAATCCTCAAAAAGGGTGATACCAGCTATGGAGAAGTGCCACAAGATACGTATGATTATCATGGACGGTACGAACAAATTGAATAAGACTGACAAGAGCGCCCTCAACGTTATTTTGGACGACTTAATGAATGATATCACTAACTTGATGCTGGATCTAAATACTATGACCACCAAGAGCTCCACTATCGACCAAATGCTTAACGCCCAGTCCAGCTTGAACCAGAAGCTGGACTCTGTTATTAAGGCGCGTCCACCAGTAATCCAGGAACCTCAATTGAGATCCTACGCAAGTGCTGCTGCCGGCTTGCCGAACTCAAAGAAAGTCTTGATTAATGGTTATGAACGCCCCATCCCTCCTAAACCATTGACTATTCTTGTTTATCCGGATGCTCCTGAAGGGAAAACATCGGAAGGTACCCAGAAAGACCTCGAAAAGGTCATCAACCCAAGGATAGATGACTTTCAAATCGTACGGACTAGGAAGATTAAAGGCGCAGGCATGGCCCTTCAAGCGAAAGGGATGAAGGACCTAGACAATATCTTAAAGGCTGGATCCAAACTGGCAGCCAGCGGCCTTAAAATGGTCACCCCATTGGGACGATTGCCTAAAATCGTCGTGTACAATGTTCCGAAGGGGGAACCAGCATCGGACCAAGCCCTATTCACGGAGATATACAGCAACAACCTTGATGGGCAGACAACGCTGAATATGGAAGACCATCTTCGTACGATGAGGCGGGTCTCCCTCTTCGGGAAGAGGGATAATCCGACCATGAATATGGTTCTGACGTGCCATCCGGCCGCCAGAAAGGTACTACTGGACAACGGGATGTGCTTCCTTGGCTGGAATGCTTGCCGCGTACGGGATTATACAGGAGCCACTCGTTGCTTCAAGTGTCACCAATATGGTCACATATCGAAGAGTTGCTCTCAAGACCAAGTATCGTGCCGCCACTGCGCCGCTTTGGGGCACGACCTTGAGACTTGCCCCAAGAAAGCACATCCCGCTGTCTGCGCTACTTGTACGCGCTTTAAGAAGCCGGCGGATCACCCGACCGATCCTACCGATCGTAGGACGGAACGTTCAGACGCCGTTGAGGACCTGATTGCCGCGCAAGGTCTTAGCATTATTAATGAACAGAGTTCTTTTTGTACTTTTTCTAACATACATGGTGAGAGCAACATTGATCTAACTCTTTGCTCTGGATCTGTTGCGAGCAGGATTTCAAAGTGGACAGTCCATGAGTGCGCAATAAATTCGGATCATAGGTTAATCACTTTTACGGTTGGTGTAAATAAAACTGAAGCTCCAAGATCCTCCTGGAACTTCAACACCACTAGGGCGAATTGGGATAACTTTGGGGAAGCGCTACGAGATACGCTAAGGGATTTTCACCACGTAGCAGCTACTGATCCGGATAATTTGGGGAATTTTTTCAATAAGGCGGTTGTATCTGCTGCCAACTCGTCTTTAGGAAGATCAAACCCGAAGACGAGTATTAGAACGCCGTGGGTGGTCACCTGAGCTGACTTCGCTGAAGAGCGCCTTCAAGAGGGCTTACAGGGCGCTTGGGCTGTCCAGGAGTGGCAACTGCACGGAGGAGGAGACAGTTGCGCTTCAGGTTAGCCTGAGGTCTGCCAGGTCGGCCTTCAAACGGGCCGTTCTTCGAGCGAAACGAGCTGCTTGGCATAATTGGGTCAACGATGTGGGTAACGCCAACCCGTGGGAAATCCACAGCGCGATAGAAAAGTCCGGGAAAGGATCTGACCGGTATTTGTCAACAGTAATTGGGAAAACAGATGGGAGGAACGCTGAGACAGTGGATGTGGCCTCCACTCTCAAAACACTTTTGGGCGAGTTAGTTCCTTTAGAATCAGTAGATGGGGAAAATGACCACCATAAACAGATCAGAAATCTTTCACGGCTGCCACCTAGAGACCTTGCCCAAGAGGATAACTTCATTAGAGTCACTAAAGCGGAAATTGATGTTATAATAAAGGGATTGGGTCCTAAGAAGGCACCAGGGCACGATAGGCTCAATGGCGTGATCGCGAAGCAAGTCTGGGTCCACGCCAAGGAAGAGTTCTTCCAGGTGATGGACACGTGCCTGAGGAGGGGAGTTTTCCCCTCCGAGTGTAAGCGTGGCGTGCTCCGGATCATACCAAAGGGGAACGGAAAACCACTTACCGACATTAAGGTGTATCGGCCAATTACCCTCCTCCCTGTACTCGGCAAAATCTTGGAGAAACTATTACGAGAGCGACTTCGGCAAACCCTGTCACCGGTCAGTGACCTGCAGTTCGGCTTCGTCCCCGGTAGATCCACGGTGCACGCCCTGTCGTATGTGCTTGACTGGGTGAAGGCTTGTCCCAAGAGGTATGTAGTTGCGATCTTCCTCGACATAACTGGTGCCTTCGATCACGCGTGGTGGGCAATGATGCGTACAAAGGTGAAAACCAGGCAGTGCTCCAAACTTCTGTTCCAGGCAATCGACGACTACCTTTCTGATCGCACGATCACGATCTGCTTTGGAGATTTTTTGATCGAGAGGGAAGCTGACATTGGATGCCCGCAGGGCTCCATTCTCGGACCTGACCTGTGGAACATCAACTTTGACGACTCCTCCAGGTTACCCTTGCCTGAAGGATGCATCTCTGTCGACTACGCTGATGATAAGACGTATTTGGTCGCTGGGGACAGCAGAAAGGAAGTTGAAAGCAAAGGCAGTGAAGGTTTGAACATGTTCCTCGATTGGAGAAAAAGAAACAAGATGACATTCGCTCCCCACAAGACCCAGGGCCTCCTGATGAAGGGCTCTCTCAGCAGAAGAAGAAATCCCGTCATCAAAATGGGGGACTCTACTGTTCAATTTCGTGAAACTGTGAAATATTTAGGCGTCACACTAGATCGTTCGTCCTCCTTTCTGGCTCACGTCAAGGATGTATCCGGCAAGGCTCAGGCCCTCTTCTTTAAACTTAGGAGACTCTCCACAGCTGAGTGGGGACTGCGTAATCCGGCTTTGCGTGTTCTATACAGATGCGTATACGTGGCACAAGTCTCGTATGCCGCGTCTGTTTGGGAGCACCGCTTGGATAACTCGCTTATACTCCTGGCTCTCAAGCGGGGCCAACGAACTCCTCTGTTGGCACTATCCGGGGCGTATAGAACCGTTGCTTCGGACGCTTTGCCTGTTTTGGCCGGCATTTTGCCAATCGATCTGGAAATCAGGGAAGTGCTCACTAAGCAGAGATTAACCAGAGGAACCCCGGCTACTCACCTAGGCGTTGTTCTCACTCCGGGTGGGCCGGGGACTCTCCCTGGGCTGCTACGACGAATGAGGGATCTGTCGCTCCAAGAGTGGCAGGTCCGTTGGGATAGATCGAATATGGGAAGATGGACTTTCTTCTTCTTCCCATCAGTTAAAATCAGAATGGAAGGGGCATATCTCAAACTGGACCACTACATCACCCAGCTCCTGTCCGGGCATGGGGAATTCAGGGGGAGACTTCACACCCTCGCCCTGTCTCCCCATCTCAACTGCGCATGCGGATCTACGAACCAGTCAGCCGAGCACATTCTGTGGCACTGCGAGATCTTGATGGATGCTAGAGAGGAAATGCTCGATGGTTTGGACGTACCTATCAGACCAGTATGGAATACTGATCTGGTTTCGAATAAGACGAACTTCGAGTGTCTGAAGAAATTTGCAAGGGTCTGGGTTGAGAGATGGCCTGACCTTAGAGTCGCTGACTAGAGATTTTTGACACCAGGTGTACTTGTTCCTGATCTACCACGGACTTTCTTTGATTTTACTCTTTACCATTTTGCCAGGTTGTACAGTTTTCTATTTTCTTTTCTTTTACTATGTTTTTTTATGTTTTGCGCTTTACAATTTTACACCTGTACATATTTTTTCTGCTTTTGGTTGTTTACTGCTTGATATTTTGGGTTTTTATGCATTCACAAATTTTCCTTTTCTTTTAGGCTTTATAAGCCTAGCGTAACTAAACGCTCAAACTTTGTTATTTTTTTTATTTTTACGATTACATTACCTTATGTTTTACTGCAACCCTCATGCTTTTGAATTATTTTTTTTCTCATAGTTAATTGGTGAAATTTCACACCAAGCGATGACTCCTACACGCTTTTCTTTTATTTTTTCGTTTTTTTGGATTGGTTACTTGTATATTTTCTTTCAGTTACGTTTAAATGCGAGAACTGAACTCCGTTGTCTGTTATGTACCGTCCTCTTCCCCATTAAGGGGTAGGACTCTGGAGCGTGTCCCCGCCTATGTTTACTGGCTGACCCTACAGAACTGGTGGAGCTGAACCTGTCTTCCGCGCCACCCCCCGTGACATGAAGAGGCTGGGGAGAAGGCCGAACGGCGACCGAAAGCTGTCCATCCTGCCTCCGGCGACCCGACGCTTTTCTCCCTAGGGTCTTCATCCTTGACTTCCATTTACTCTCGTCTAGGCACCACCGGTTAGCTGGCTTACGGACGACGCCGCCGGTTGTCGGGAGGCCGGACATTCATCCTTCTTCACTGTCTCGGGGACTGCCGGTTGACAGAGTGTGGCAATACCACTTCTTCACTGTATATACTCTCTGTTATCTGTTTTTCTTTTTTTTCTTTTGAACAGTGCTCGGCACCGCCCGCTGGATTGACCATAGTCATCCGCTGTCGTGAGCTTATTACTCACGACGGTTGCTGTATATTTTGTTCTTTTTTCTTTACTTTATTTTTGGTTGAGGCTACTAACAACTCGTTTGACTGTCCATGAGGCTGATTACCTCCATGGGCTTTAGAATTGTAGAAGTGACTATAACAGTACAATCCTGTAGGCGCTCCTGCATACCGCCCTCTAACAACGTATGCGGGGACATTGAAGCTCTAGATTCGTTATACAAATGTTAAATGTAGAGTCGTTTATAAAAAAAAGTAGATTCTTGCGAGAGCTCCGAAGAGGCGACAATAAGTCGCCTTTACCGGGGCGGGACAGTGGTGGGTGCTTCAATGTGTCCTCATGACACTGAAGCTTTGACAGAGGTCATCAATTCCGCCGGTTGTTTCGACAGAAAAACTCTCCGGATCTTCACCATTGTTTACGAGAGCCACTCGTAGCCGCTGTTGCAATACACTCTTAGTCCCCGTTGTCTCCAGGTCACGTTCCTCGAGTTCCCGCTTTAGTTCCATTACCTTCAAATCCATCAATCTATTTTTCTTGGTCGCCATCTTCCTTCTCACCGTATGATCGTCAAACAATTTATTATCCGAACTGTCACTGTTGTAGTTTTTTTTTTGGAATCCCACTTCTGACACCAATTGTTACATTTTTAGTTACGTACTGGGTTCACAAACTAATAAAAACAACACAATTTCCTGTTACACTATTTATTTGCATTATTTATTTATTTATTACAGAGGTATTTATATTTCAGTGATTTATCCATAACATTTTATTTGTACTGCTTGTTATTTTTTTCGTTACCATGGTGATGCATTTATTTACTCTAGGTTGGCACCATAATGTTCTTCCCTTTACATTATTAAATAAGAGTGGTCCGAGATGCGACCCCTGGGGCACACCCGAGACGATTTCCGTTAAACAGGATGCGAAACCGTTGACAACCGTGATTTGGTGCCGATTACTGACATATGATGCGATCCATCTATAGAGATCACCGTGAATTCCTAGACTAAATAACTTCTGTAAAAGAATATAGTGATTAACACGGTCGAATGCTTTGGAATAATCAGTATAGATGGCATCTACCTGGCATCGCATATCCATTTGAGCATGAAGAAAATTTATAAAAGACACAAGATTCGAGGTTGTGGAGCGATTTCTCATAAAGCCATGTTGATTAGTTAACAGTGAAGGTGAGATGGTAGAATATAATTGATCGTAAACAATTTTTTCCAAAACTTTACTTATAATGGGTAATTTGGATATAGGTCGATAGTTGGAGACATCATTTTTACTACCATTTTTAAAGATTGGGGTAATCAAGGCTGTTTTCCACTTGTCAGGAAATGTTCCTTCAGATAGCGATAGTTTTAAAATGGCAAAAATGGGGGGTGTCAGTTGTTTACTACAATAATTTATAAAGATTCCTGGAAGTTGGTCGTTCCCCGGTCCCTTTTTGATATCGATGGACTTAAGGTATTTGAAAGTTATGTCTTCATTGATCTCGATTGAGCTAATAATGCTATTTGAATTTAAACAGTCACTGGCATTGCTTGTATGAGCAGGTTGAACATTCGAAAATACAGAACCGAAATACTCGGAAAATAAATTGGCTACTCCTTTACTGTCATTAGCAGTTTTTTCACCATAAATCATATGATCGGGGATGGTTGGAGATTTTCTTTGAGAATTGACATAGGACCATATTTTTCTAACATTATGCTGTATGCCGGATTCTATCGTAGAAATGTAGGTTTTGTAAGCCGCTGAAGCGACCGTTTTTTGTCTTTTGCGAAGCAAAGAAAATGACAGATAATCAAGAGGGTTCCGGTGACGCTTCCATGCTCTAAAGAATTTTAATTTTTCATTAGTTATTTTTATTAAGGCTGCCGTGTACCATAGTGGATATTTTCAAGATTTCACAACTTTCTTGGGAGTAAACACATCGACAATTTGTTCAATTATAACGTAAAATGAATGTAACGCTGTATTTACATCCGGTGCATTTATAACGGTAGACCAGTTGGTCTCATTCAGTTTCTCATTAATCTCAGTGTAATCTGCTTTATGGAATAATTTTATTGTTCGAGGAGTTAAACTAAGTTTTAATATTCAATCCAGGTTTATTTTGCCCTCAATCCTTCAGGTTATGGGCCCAGGATACGTGGGAAGTAAAAGTACGTAAATAGTTTTTAGTGTGGAATGCCAGACGAGAGAGCAACTCAACCAATACAACCGGCAACTCAAGACTCGTTTTTATCCACAATGGCGTCGTCGGCAACAAGTGCAGGAATTTCAATAAATTTTGAGAAACTCAGTGGAATTTCAAATTATGGAAATTGGAAATTCTTAAGAGCGTAGCAGCCCTTTGAATATTTTCAAAATCGGTGATTTAGTTTCGCACATTCACGTAACGTCGCCCGTGTCGTTTCTTGAATTTGGAAACGTAAAAACCTCGACGAATCTGTAAATAATTTCATAACGCCTCTTCTAATCTAATTCCGCGGCATTTGTTCCTCGAATCAAGTCGTAAGGCGTCGACTTTACCGTGAAACTCATGTGTAATTATGTTCACAGAAGAAGCACCGTTCTCAGGGGTATAAAATCAGTTTTATTTCAGTTTTGGCACCAAGGAATATATTTCAATGGAAATTATGTCTTTTTCATCTCAAAGTATGTATTTAAACGATTAAAACGTATTTTGCGGTTAGTAAGTACTACTTAGATGAATCGAAATTTTTTTTTTATTGATTATCACAAAGAAAAAAAAAATTTTGCATTTGATTTTCTTTGACAACTTGACATATTTATCGTGCATAATATAAGGGTTGAATAGACGATTATGTAGGTACTTTTATTAGTACATTTTTTTTAAACTTTTTATTTATTTATTTAATATTTGTATGTTTTTACAATAAGTGTGTACATTTATTTTACATGTTAAACAGTGCTACAATGAATATAAAAATAGCCGTTTCGCACCATAAAGAGACACGAAACTTGTGGTTGGTGAGGGAAATCATACTTATTTATAAGTTATTATGTAAGTAATTAAATGATAAAATATTTCAAACAATAACAAAAATAAGAAAAACATAAAGAAAAATTCCATATGATGTATAAATATATTATAACACAATAATATATATGCATGGTGTCCGGGTAACTAGTAGTGGATTCAAGCGGGAAACTGGTTACTGTGTGGAAGATGTATTTTTTTTTATTTGAACTTTCGTTTTCGAACTAATCGAGTTCGAAGACAAAGGACGAGTTGTTTTAAAAAAATTAAAAATTGAACAATTCATAAAATATTTTAAGATAATATTCACGTTTTTTGTAAGTTCTACACAAGTTCTATTATTATAACATTATAAACCAGTTGCTTCATAAAAATGAAATATCACAGAACTTGAATAAAACTTTCACAGAACTCGAAAATTTACTTCAAATATTTGATGAATTGTTAATTTTTTTTTAAACCCATCATAATTTTTTAAGGATTTTTTTTTTCAATCGGTTACTTGTGCGTTACTTCCAGATCAGACAGCCTGGCTATTCAGATCTAGTCACCAAACACGGCTAAGGTCACAGCAAGCAACGTTTCAATCCTGAATGGTGGTCTAATATCTTTAAATTTCTAACCGACAGTTGATCCGCCCACAATTGCCCCCCCCCCCCCCCCCCCAAAATGATATTTACTATAAAATAATATATTTTTTTGCTTTATTTACTAATTTCGAACTTAAAATCGACTTCAAAAATACCCCTAATATTAAGTTTATATGAATATCATACGAATTTATATACAGTAAAGATCTTTTGTACACATGTGCTGGGTAAGAGTATATATTAGGTCCTTACATATGTAATTGGCGTTTTGCCGTACTGGCAAATTGATCTCAAATATCTTCTCTTTGGTTAGGAATTCCAAATTCAAATTTATACAGCTATTTACTCATGTATTTGTGTTTTGAAAATATAATTAATTTGTTTTTCCTTAATTGTTTTTATCTTTGCGTCACTTAGTTTACAAAATGGAAAACTTGAAATATCGCATTATTTACGAGTACGAGTTCCACCGTGGCAACTCAAAGGATTAATGATGTATATGGCGACGGTGCCGCAAAAGAAAACACAGTGCGTTTTTGGTTCCAACGTTTTCGTTCTGGAAATTTCGACCTGCAAAACAAGCCCCATGGACGGCCGGAGACCAAAGTTGATAATGAAGAATTGAAGGCTATTGTGGAAGCGGATCCATCGCAAACCACGTCCGAGTTAGCTTCAAACTGCGGTGTTAGTGATAAAACTGTTTTAATCCACGTGAAGCAACTTGGGAAGGTGAAGAAGCTTAAAAGGTGGGTACCTCACGAATTGAGTGAAGCAAATCAACAAACGCGCGATGACTGCTGCGTTGCATTACTCAACCCGCACGATAAGGAAGGGATTTTAAATCGAATCATTACCTGTGATGAATAGTGGATCCTGTACATTAATCGAAAGCGCTCATCGCAATGGCTGAATCCTGCCGAACCAGCCAAACCATGCCCCAAGCGAAAATTGACTCCAAAAAAGTTACTTGTGAGTATTTTGTGGACTAGTGCTGGTGTCGTTCATTACAGCTTTCTTAAATCTGGCCAGACGATTACGGCAGATGTCTATCTATTATCAACAACTACAAACCATGATGGAAAAACTAGCTGCTAAACAACCGAGGCTGGTTAATCGCTCTAGGCCACTGCTGCTTCATGACAACGCTAGACCACATACAGCACAACAGACGGCTACCAAATTAGAGGAGCTTCAATTGGAATATCTAAGACATCCACCGTACTCTCCGGACCTTGCCCCAACAGATTACCATTTTTTTCGAAATTTGGATAACTTCTTGCAAGGGAAAAAATTCAACTCCGATGGGGCAGTCCAAACCGCCTTCAAAGATTTTATTGATTCCCGTCCGAATGTTTTTTCAGTAAAGGGATCGATGAACTACCTATGAGATGGCAAAAATGTATAGATAGCAATGGTACATACTTTGATTAAATAAATATATTATATTTAAAAAAAAACGAGTTTATGTTCCTCCGATACAAAACGCCAATTTCATATGTAAGGAACTAATATATAGTCAAGTATGTTTTTCGTTGAATGAAAATATGTTTTATTCTTTGTTATTCGGCAGTACATCCTCACTGCTCATCCCTTCGGGGTCACTTAGTTATATTTTGTCTAATAAGGTATACCGTATTTTCCCTAAGCCGATTGCATATTGTAAATAAGTATGCAGGGGAATGCAATTGTCGGCGGATCAACTGTCATGGGACCCGCAAATATACCATAGAATATTTAAAAATTAGTTTATTGTGGAATAACACAAACCAATCAAATAAAATTTAACGCTAGTCTAGAGCCTTACCAAAAATGTCAAAACTAGTAATGAAAGAAATATTTTATAAATAAATATTTCTAAAAGTGAATAAAACTAGGATGTAAGTAATATTTTTTATGTAAATAATTTAACGAAATTACGTTAAGATATTTTTAAAATACAATATTAAATGTTTATGTTGAATATCCCTGAAGCCAACGTTGACCGAACTCGCCCGCGCAAATATTGTGGATGGTAAATTAAGGAACATTGGTAAAAAAGTCAATTTAATAATTCTCACAATGTATTCAGGTATAGTAAATGATTGATCTTTTTGGTGATTCTGTTTTTACTTAAATTACGCGGGAGAGCGTCGCGAACGACCGTCTTGAGCGGAGCATTCCCGCGGAGTGAAGTTAAATGATCAAAGTAGTATTTTTATATACTTAGGAATATCAACATAAATCAAGTAAATCATTGGAATTTCAAATATATTTTTTTAAATTGACTTATTTAAAATACTGTTTTGTTGGATGATATTTTTATTTTATTAACTTACCTATTTTTTGGTACATTAAAACGATTTTAAATTTGACTGATTTATGCAGTTTTTTCAATAATATCACATCGTAATTTAGGTAAAAAGGCTCTTTAATTAAAAAAAGTAAAAATAAGCGGGCATAGACTGAGATGTTTTCTATCTAAAAATATTTTTTTTTCTTTTTTTTCTTTCTTGTATATGACCACATAAGAAAAATATTTGCAGGTTGATTGAGATTTGTTGAAAACAGCTATTTTTAAATCAGTCATAAAATAAGAAAAATATTTTTTGATAATATATAATTTTATTTTGAAGGATAGAGCGTAAATGTAACTATCATTCTTTTGGTTTATCCTTTTTTTGTTTGTACGTTTATGGTCGTAGGCGATATTGAAAACGCACAAAAACCATTAAATATTGAAAAATCCCTCGTGCCATATTAATGCGTACGTACTTGGTAAATGAAGATTGAAGCATCGAAGAGTCAACAGCGGGTGTCTCCAAGTTCACCGATGGTTGCTAACAACTGAAAGCGCTCGCAAAAATATGTTTGCAGCCATCGTCTTTCTCTCATGTACGGAACGCAGCGACTGGGTATGAAGCCTGGCGTAACTTGAAAACAGCGTATGAAGACAAAGGGTTGTGTAGAAGACTCGGACTTTTACGTACATTGTTTGGATTGAAATTGGAACAATTTAATGATATGGAAGCGTATCTCTTGAAGATCACAGACTTGGATCAACAACTACGAGACATAAATGCTCCATTGGACGATGATTTTCTATCAGTGTCGATGTTAAGTGGTTTACCACCCAACTACAACCCACTTATCATGGCGTTGGAAAATTCGAACATTAAATTGTGCAGTAAAACCGTTAAAAGTAAATTATTACAAGAAAATCTGCGTAGAGACTTTGACAAGGGCGAAGAATGTTACAAACCGGAATACAAAAGGTGTCAACAAGAAACAATCTATCAAGGTCATCAAGTTCTTTATTTGTAAAAAGTCTAACCATTACGCTAGAAACTGTCCACCAAAAAAAAATAAAAGTGACAAACGGAGTGAAAAATATGAAAAAGCGTGGAACGGAACGTTACTGATGGCATTAGCTGTGGACATTAACTCGAATGCTTGGCATGTCGACTCCGGTGCTACTTGTCGCATGACGAACAACATATTTCGCGATATATATTCGATATTCCGCGTTCAATAACAGTGGCAAATAAACAAAAGATGCACAGTGAAGGACACGGTGATGTGTAATTGTTGTTGAAAGCACATAAAGAAACGACGAAAATAAGTGAGCTTATTTACGTTCCGGGATTGTCAACAAACCTTATTTCTGTTAAAAAAATTGCAGCCAAAGGACTTGATGTGCTCTTTGACACAGAAAAGTGTAATATTTATTGTGAAAAAGATATAGTTGCCAGTGCTACGAAGGTTAATGGTGTGTACCAATTGGACACAATGCGTCAGCCGTCAACAAACACAAGTTAGCTGAATGCAGCCTGTCAATCAATGGATTTGGATGTTCCATTGCATATGAACCAGTCTATGGATAATGAAACGGAAGCTGTGAATTTGTGTGAAGCGAAGCCATCCCAAGATTTATGGCATCGCAGACTTGGACAACTGAATAGGCGTAGTATGGGTTTACTTAAACAAGGTATGGCTAGTGGAATTGATTACACTGATAGCAAACATACTCCCTGTGTAGCATGTCTTGAGGGGAAATAAAGTAGATTACCATTCCCAAAAAGAAAATACATTTTCCGAATGCCGACAACGCAAACCAATGATTCAAAATAATATTCAAAATGGATCACATAAGTACCAAGACTCTAAAAATTATCTCATTCAATTGCAGATCAATTCGTCGAACAGAACACTTCATAAATGAATTATGTGGTTGTAATGACATCATTGCATTACAGGAAACCTGGCTGTTACCTACAGACTTGAGATATCTGTCGTCAATACATCCAGAATTTCTCAGTCATGGAACATCTGCGGTGAACCTCTCAGACGCTCCATTAATTGGCCGCCCCTACGGAGGCGTTGCAATTTTATGGCGCAATACAATAAAAGCCATTCTGATTGACTGTAGAGATCCAAGAATCACGGCTATTGAACTTTTTTTTTTTTTTTAATATGTTTATTTAGTTATTAATTGTACAATAATTTCTCTTACTTAAATCTTACAAAACTGATTAATCAGTTTGATTGTAAAAAATCTCTCATTTTTCCTATTTATTTACTTACAACATATAAAATGTTTGATATTTTGGTGCTTAATACATATCTAGTAATTATTTAATAATATAATACTTAATATTAAAATACTTAACTAATTATTGTAATGCTTATTATAACATAAATTTTATTTTGAACAGTGGTTAAAAGATCTAGGTACCTATTCGTTCACAATATTATTTGTTTTTCATAGATTTAGGTATTTTTATACAATATTTTAGTTTTCATGTTCTATTGAAGTAGAATGATCTAACTTTAGTTTTGATTTTTGAATATGATGTCTCGTTTTTAATATTTTCAGGTAATGCATTAAATATTTCCGGAATTTTATGCCTTTTTGTTCTATCACCGTATACATTTGTAGATTTATTAATAATAAACATTTCTGCTTCTCTATGCCTAGTGGGGTAGTTATGGTTTACAGGTTTTTTGAATTCTGTATTCCAGAATTCATCTAGAGTTAATTGGTAATCTACCCTACTATGTATAGAGAGCACATTACACAAGGAGAACATTTTTTTATAATCGCCATCACATAATTGAACTTTTTTTTTGCCTGATATCAATTTTAGGAAACGGATTTGTAGTTGTTCTATTTTATTTAAGTACGTTTTGTACGTTAATCCGTAACTATTTATTCCGTATCCTATAATTGATTCTGCTAATGCGTTATATATACAGTATAATATATTTTTATTAACAAAGTTTTTTAGGTGATACAATTTCCCTAATATGGATCTTAATCTATTACATACATTTTCAATATGAATTGACCAGTTAAAATTGACATCTACTGTAAGACCAAGGTATGTATACTGGTACACTTTTTCTATATTTGGGCAATTACACTGCAGGGATTGGTTTTTTGTGTGCAAGCAATCATATGAATGACTTTTAATGTGCAATTCCTTATCCTGACAATTTGCATGTGGTGAATGTATAAGCATATATTTGGTTTTTTTTGCGTTGATAATAATGCCATTGTCGTGGGACCATTTAATAATATTATTTAGGTCAGATTGTAAAATTTCCTGAATTTTTTGTGGATTTTTGTCAGCACATATAATGCAAGTATCGTCTGCAAACATGTAGCATTTACAACGTTTTATTACGTTTGGTAAACTGTTTACTTGCATAATATAACACGTAGGTCCCGATATCGATCCCGTAGCTACCCCAGTGTTTGCCAACATTTCATCACTTAAAATTCCGTCAATTTTAACTTTAATTTTTCTATTAAACAGATAGTTTTTAAAAAATTTATTTAAAGGACCTCTAATACCACATTCCTCCATTGCCCTTAGTAATGTTTCATGGTCCAATGTGTCAAAGGCCTTTTTAAAATCTATAAAAATTATGCCTACATAATATTTTTCATTCAAATGACAGTTTATATGGTCAGTGAATTTAGAAAGTAATTGTGTAGTACTTTTTTCTTTTTGAAATCCGTAACTGGAGTCAGCAAATGGAACTCTCCTTATAGTCACGGTTTATATGCCGACCAATTCAGCTGAGAACTTACCGGGATTCGCAGACTGTCTGGGAAAAATACACGCCATTATTGAGGAACAAAACAGCTCCAACTCAATGATTATAGGAGATTTCCACGCTGATCCGAGGTCACTTTTTGGCCGTGAACTTGCACATTTCTGTATAGAAAATAGCTATACATACACCGATATTGTGCATTTAAGCTCTGATACATTTACTTATGTAAGTGACGCCCACGGAACCACCAGATGGCTTGATCACTGTATTATGACACAGGGGTTGAATCATGCAGTGAGGAGCGTAAAAATCACAGCCGATGCGACGTGGTCAGATCATCTCCCACTAACTGTGGAAATAGATCTAAATCTAACCCCCATTATTTCCAACAGACAGAATCGATCAAAGGTTTTTGGAATTTTTTTTTTTTTTTTTAAATTTCTTTATTCTTTGAATTGTTCATTACATGAATTGGGGATTTTTCGACCACCATACTAGGCACATGCCTGTGTTGTGGTGGTCGATTTTCATATACAGTATATTAAAAGATGCAATATAAAGAAATGTGCGAGAATATAAAAAATTAAATAAAAATATATAAATATGCATATTATATATAATAATATTAAAGAAATTTAAAGAAAACAAATGAATATAAAATAATGTAAGTAACTAAAAGGTATGGAGACAATAAATTACTAAAGAGTATAAAAGAGTATGAAAGAATATAGTAGAATATAAAAATAATATGAAAAGTATAGAACATAGAAGGCAATACATGAAAGAATATAAAAATGATATAATTATAAAATATATAAAGTCGAAGTAAGTACTTTGTAGAGTATGCAAATAAGAAATGATAACGATTTTAATGAAGATCTGTGTGTAATGGACGGTGAAATCCGAAAATGATATTAAAACTTACAACGCCCTTGCCAATAAACTATTGTTAAAAATGAAACCCCCAGATGCCGTAAGATGTCAAAGACTTAACTGTGATAACGAAACTCATAAACTTAAACTAGATTCTCTCTACGGTAATATTGTCCATATACTAAGAAACTCCGCCATAAAAGCATTCAGAAGGAAAGAACCCAAAAAAATGTTTGAAATTGTTCCTGGGTGGAATAATGAAGTCTCCACTTTGTACCGCCATTCAAGACATGCATTCCTCTGCTGGGTTCAAGCCGGAAGGCCTACGGAAGGCCGTTTCGCAGACGAAAGGAAAACTAGTAAGAAATCTTTTAAAATTGCTCTCCGAAAATGTCAACACTCGGAAAACAAAGCACGAATGGATAGCATAGCTACGTCTATGCATAACAAAGATTTCAGAAAGTTTTGGCAAAAAACTTCAACTGTGCTGAAAGCCAAGAGCAAAGTTCCACTATGCGTCAACAACATTACGGGTGATGAAAATATAGCCAACGAATTTAGAGACTTATTCTCTTTAAGCGAGGATCAAGGAGATACCATGAAACCTTCGATAATGACATGCCCGCCTGCGGCCAATGATGACCTGGGGTCCTAGCATGGTCGATCGATATAGGTTTTATCGAAAATGTCTGTAACATGTCATCGCTCCCAAGCGCGACTGCAGGCCGCTAACGAACAAGCAACAGTTCGCAACGACTAAGGGTTCCTAATTTATTTGACGTGAACTCTTATTTCTTCATTGGTAGCCTGCTGTCGTGCTCGGAGCGATTTCAAGTTACCGACATTTTCGATAAAACCTATATCGATCGACCATGCTAGGGGGCCTGGTAATGAATGTTACTCATGAAATGATTGAAAGCGCAATTAAGCAAACCGCCCATGGTAAAAGTCCAGGATACGACGCCATTGGTATTGAGCACATAAAATACGCAGGAGATCAACTTCATACTATTCTAGCCGCCCTGTACTCAAGCCTCCTAAGACACACACACATGCCGATGGATATGAGCAAAACTATTATCGTACCAATCCTGAAATCCAATCAGCTGGATGCATCGGTATTAGGAAATTACCGACCGATTTCCTTGGCGACAATGCTTTCGAGACTATTTGAAAAAATCTTATTCGCGCTAGTTAAAGAGAAACTATTTACCCTTGATAACCAATTCGGCTTCAAGAGCGCCTCATCAACCGATATGGCCATTTATGGAGTAAAACAAACAATAGCCTATTACAAAAAAAGAAAAACCACAGTCTATGGGTGTTTTCTTGACCTAAGCAAGGCGTTTGATCGTGTCTCCCATCAATTATTATGGGAAAAACTCATAAAGCGAGATGTTCCAGCAGCAGTGGTCAATATGCTGGCTATTTGGTACGGACAACAGGAAAATCACATTCAATGGGCAGGAGCTTCTTCAAGACCTTTATTCCTTAAGAGCGGTGTCAGGCAAGGGGGAAATATGTCTCCAACTCTATTTAATGTGTACATTAACGACCTCTTACAAGAATTGAACGATACACGAATCGGTTGTCATATCTGCGGACAAGGAAGTAACAACATTAATTACGCCGATGACATGGTGCTGCTTGCACCTTCGATTAAAGCGATGAGACGACTTGTGCAAATATGCGAAGAGTAAGCAAACTCTCATAACCTGTTGTACAATTCTAAAAAGTCAGTCATCGTCGCTTTCAAACACAATAAGGAGCCATCACATATTCCTCCAATATATTTAGAAGGAATTGAACTGCTTGTGGCCTCACAGGTTAAGTATCTGGGACATATCCTAACCGAAGACATGAAGGATATAGAAGATATGGAACGACAAAGAAGAGCAATTAATATACGGGCCGGAATGCTCTCAAGGCGGTTCTACCACTGTAGCGAAGATGTCAGAAAATTACTATTCAAGACATACTGTACTGCCCTGTACACGTCAGAACTGTGGACACAATACCCAGCAGCGCAATGGCACAAACTGAGGGTGTGCTACAATAATGCATACAGGCAACTTATGCAACTACCGAGGTTCTGCAGTGCCTCCACGATGTTTACCGAGGGGAGGGTGCACTCATTCCCAGCCCTACTTCGCCACCGACTAGCCAGCTTCTGGAGCAGGATACGGACTTCAACCAATATCATTGTCGTGGCTGCATCCGAGTGGCTCAGTTCCCCATTAAATGAGCGATGGATGCAGATGATGAGGCGACCTCCATGATGGACGATCCCAAAATATCTTTTTATTTTTAATTCTGTCTACTTATTATTTATTTTAACTTTATGCTTATTTTTTGTTATTTGTGTGATGAATTTTGTTTTCATTTTGTGCTTTAATTAGGTACCTACCTAATATTTAAACTATTTTTTTTTTCTTTTCTTTTATAGTTGTTTATGTAATATGGCAGACTGGGATTGCACTACCCTCCCAGTCTTGCTGGAATAAAAAAAAAAAAAAAAGGTCATTCACCAGAGTTACTGAGAAGCTAGGTCTCATACACTTCGATTTGTGTAGCCCGATGTCAGTTTCCTCATTTAGTGGCAATAAATATCTGGTAACATTCATAGATGATTTCACAAGAATGACATTTGGTTATTTTCTTAAAGTTTTGCCAGTATTTAAGATTTTCAAAAGTTTTGTAGAAAATCAGACCAATTTCAAAATCAAAGCTCTTCGAACAGACAATGGCAGTGAATATGTTAATAAACAGTTCCAGTTGTTTCTACAAGAACATGGCATCGAGCATCAATTGACCGTTCCACACTCTCCGCAGCAGAATGGAGTGGCAGAACGGGCCAACTGGACTATTGTGGAGGCTGGACAATGCACGCTGCAAGACACTGGAATGGACCGGAGGTTCTGGGCATAGACATTGAATATGGCAATATTTATTAATAATAAATCACCAAGCAAGGCGGTGAGAGGTACCACACCCGAAGAGAAATGGTCTGATAAGAAAGTCAATTTATCTGAATTAAGAGTATTTTGCTATGTTGCTTATGCAATGATACCATATGAAAAGCGTAAGAAATTGGATCCAAAGAGTAAAAAATATATCCATGTTGGATATTGTAGTGAATCGAAGGGATATCGATTAATTGATCCAGAAAAATCTTCAAAAATTATCAGGTCTAGAGATGTACAGTTTTTAGAAGAGAAAATGTATAAAGATGCAATGATTGTCAGTTAGAACTTTCTAATAATAATGTAGATATGAGCACTATTAAAAAACAAAGTTGTCGAGTCTTCAGTTACAGAAGTTATGGAATTGTCATCATCTAGTTCTTCTGAATCCAGCTACGTTGATGACCCTAATGATATCACCTGGAATCCTGACATGACTATGGATCAAGCGCCAAGCGATTATGAAGACTATAAATACTGTACAAATGCAGGGGTGGTATGATAGCAGCAATTCACGGTTACGACCCACAGATAATACAAGAGACGCCTTCGGCACCTGATAAAGAATACTGGAAGGAAGCTATAGCAGATGAGTATAAATCATATGAAAATAATAAAGCTTGGAACCTAACATTACTACCAGATAGAAAGAAAGCAGTCAAATGCAAATGGGTTTTCAAAAAGAAACTGGAATCTGAAGGACAGCTTCTACGCTATAAAGCTCATTTTGTTGCCAAAGGATTTACGCAGGAATATGGCATAGATTACCAAGATACTTACGCGCCTGTGATAAGATATTCTACAATACGGCCCTTGCTTGCCCTGGCAGTCAACTTAGATATGAATGTTGATCACATGGATGTGAAGACGGCCTTCTTAAATGGAGAATTAAAGAAGACGGTATACATGGAACAGCCAGATGGAAATAAAATAAAGGGTAAGGAAACCCATGTATTTAAACTAAATAAAGCAATATATGGCCTTAAGCAAGGATCAAAGGTCTGGTATGACAAGATTGATAATGTTTTGACAGACTTCCAGTTCAGAAAGCCACTCAGTGAGCCTTGTATATACATAAAATCAGATACAAATAATAATCTCATGATATTAGGGTTGTATGTGGACGATATTTTAATTTTTAGCAAGGTTACACCGGAGAAAAAGAAGTTGAAGGAGGAACTGATGAGAATATTTGAAATGAAAGACCTTGGTGGGGCTACACATATATTGGAAATGCGATTAAAACAAGAGAAAAATAAAATTATTCTTGATCAAAGAAACTACATACCGAAAGTGTGCTGATTGTAAGCCTGTGAATACACCTCTAGAAAGCGGTATAAAGTTTGAAAAAGGGAATCAAGCCGATAATAACAGCAGGTACAGAAGCCTCATTGGATGTATTATGTACATAGCAATATGCACAAGACCAGATATTGCTTACGCTGCAAGCATATTGAGCCAATTTAATAATTGTCACTCTGAAATTCACTGGAAAGCAGGAAAATGGGTTCTGCGGTATTTAAAGGGAACTATGGATCACCACATAATATATGAAAAATCTACATTGTCGATTACAGGATATGAGGATGCAGTTGGGCGTCTAATCAACTAGACCGACGTTCATACACGGGTTACGTTGTAACATATCTATTTCGTGAGCAGGTACTGCGCAAAGTAGGTACTGTTTATTGTCTATGCATTAATTTTTTTTTCTTCTTTTTTTAACTTTGTTGGTTGGCCAAACTGGATGGAGACCGGAAACGTCATTCGAGGAATCATGGCGGCAGATATCAAGTAGTTTTTGGGGCGAGAGGAGATTATTTCGGGGCAATTGGGGATTGTTATGTAAGATGCTAGTGCTATGTAGCCTAGAAAGAGTATTTTTATACGTTATGTGAGTGTGTGACGACTCAAATGGCATTGAAGCCTTCTTATTTTGTTTAATCCCTCATCGGATGCCGTGTGATAGTTTTATCCGCGTGCCAAAGTGAATTTAGACCGTAATCAACGGGTGATGTATTGCGCGCACGGATTCCTTTGCTGTTCCTTTGGCCGGTGAGATTTCCTAGCGCCGCCTGATGGGTGAGAATCTGCTGTGCCTGTTTTGTTGGGTGGATTCCCTTGATTAATGGTGCGGCTCCTAGAATCTGGCTAGACCCGCCAATATACCTTTGCTGTTTCTTTGGCCGGTGAGATTTGCTTACGCCGCCTGATGGGTGAGAATCTGCTGTGCCTGTTTTGTTGGGAGGACTCCCTTTGACCAAGTGGCCCCATGACGTGCTGGACGGTGTTTTTGGAATTGCTGTTGACGATTGGAGGAGAATCACGGCAACGGAACGTACGCGGTATTAATAACCAACCGTAATTTTGTTAACTCTCTCTCTTTCCAAATCTATTGATAGATGCTAAAGGTATTTATGTTTTTGGTTAAGTTTTCTTTGGTACTATTTCCCTTGCAAAGTGCAATAAAGTTTCTTGTAATTTTCACTAGTAAAACAAGCGCCTCATTTATATGCATGACCTCAAATCCTTATCTCCACTATCCTGAGATGGATGTTCTAGTTGCTCTGAGAAGATAAGCGGTCGGATGACAAAGGTATGCTACCTACTCAAAATGATATTACAACGTATTGAAAATAGGTAACTCTGCTGTATCGTGGGAAAGCTGCAAGCAGAGAACGGTCGCACTTTCAACTACTGAAAGTGAATACATGGCTTTAATGGAAGGAGCAAAGAAAGCTACATTTATCAGAAACGTCTTACATGAATGTCTAGATAAATTGTTGCCAGTCTCTGTATAACGAAAGTCAGTCAGCGCAAAAATTATGTAATAGTCAGATTAATCACAGTCGAAGCAAGCATATAGATATTAGACAAGTAATGTAATACATGTTAGACAAATTGTAAAGGACATAATTTTATTTTGTTTATTTTTATTTTAACTTTATGAGTAAAACCTCAAATTGTAGCATTTAATTAAATGAAGACAATATAAGCGAAACTCAATCGAAAATCTGGAAACAGAAAAATCAGAAAAAGATATTGACACCTCTGGGACTTGAACCCAGGACCTCTTGCGTTTGTCCGGAAAGCAAGAGGTCCTGGGTTTCGTTTATATTGTCTTCATTTAATTAGACAAAATTATTGACTTAGAATATTTGCCTACTGAACATATGCCTGCAGACGGCAGATGTTTTTACCAAACCTTTGTGTAAAGATAAACATTTAAATTGTGTTTCTAATCTTGGTTTACAGACTGTTTAGATTAAGGGCAGGTTTTAGAATAATTCGTATAAACCGTTTGTGATGTCCTTCATATCAGACGATTGCCGGTAGATGGCGCCACTATACGAGCTACCTCTCACTTCTTGGTCGGATAATATTTTGTCAATGTCATGAACGCAATTCATTACTATAAAACTAAGTTCTAACATTCAATCCTGGTTTATTTTGCCCTCATTCCTTCAGGAATATTAAATAATTCAACCCACTGATAACTCTTTGTGAAAAGTTGAATATATTCTAGTATTTTTATTTTTTATGAAAATAAATGTAATCATTTAACGACTGTAGTGTAAATTTCACACCAGGGGGAGGAGGGAGGGGGGTCTCACCAAATCTTACTCAATCTCACCAAAGGGGGGGGGGGGAGTCTGTGTTGAAAAAAAAATAACTCACGTAATTAATGTATGCCCCCTAAGTGGTTTTGCTGTACCATTCAGTGTATTTACGATAAAGAGCTATTGATAAATTAGTAGCGTTGTATCTTTAAAAAAATTATGTATACTTATATTTTGACTTGATAAAATCTAAACCGTTTAGTTAGGGCACCAGTTTTTCGCACCAGGGCCTTTGGTTACGTAGCTACGCCTTTGCTCATTTTACATTAAAAATAGAAGTCAAGCTGTTGCCCTCAAAGGTTTCAGTCACAGA
Organism: Limnephilus rhombicus; assembly: GCA_929108145.2. Lineage (NCBI taxonomy): Eukaryota > Metazoa > Arthropoda > Insecta > Trichoptera > Limnephilidae > Limnephilus > Limnephilus rhombicus. The sequence goes on from OV815292.1 coordinate 23,720,164, forward strand.
AAATATGTAACTATTCCCTCTGGTGTACCTCAAGGTTCCCATTTAGGGCCCTTGCTCTTTATTTTGTATCTCAATGACATCAAACATGTCATCTGTCACTTGATTCATTCATTTCGCTGACAATATGAAAATATACAAATGCATAAGCTCAGCATGCAATAAATTACAAGAAGATATTAATAAAATTAATGTATATTGCATAGAAAATCAAATATGTCTTAATATAAATAAATGTAATGCGGTAACGTTTTCACGTAAAAGTCACCCAATCGTCCATATTTACCATGAGAGTAAGAGAGATACAACGAATTCTATGAGACCTATGTGAGTTGTTCCAAAAACCGAACAAATTAGCCTGAGGGGTTTAATTTTTATTTTAGTTCGTTTTTTTTTTTTCTTTTTTAACCAAGCCAAAAAATGATGAAATGGACTTTTTGTATTGGAATTTGTAAAGAGTAGAAATCGGTTCTCGATTTTGGAATTGAACTCGATTAATTCGATCGCCAGCCAGTCTTCCTACCCACCTGGCTGCCGACAACTTTGAAAATCAAGAAAGCAAGGAATCAGTTTGTTTTATACCGGAAGAAGCAAAAATTCTCAAATGGTAAGCTCTTGTAATATAAAATTGAAACAACCTATATTAGTAACAGGGTAAAAAAAACTCCTGAATTAACGAGAATTATTATAAATTAATTAATCAATATTTTAATTTTTTTTTTTTTAAATATCCTTGCAATAACAGTATGGCCACATGTTTTTAAAAAATATCATTGCAATAACAGTACGGCCACATGTTTTTTAAAAAATATCATTGCAATAACAGTACGGCAACATGTTTTTTTTTTTAATGTTATTTACAGACTTTAGAGTGTAGACTTTGGTCTTAATAATTAACACGATGTACGAGATGAACATTTGTTGTTTCAATACAGGTTATAAGCTACGTGCTATCTTATGAGCTGGAGGTAGGGAAAGAGAGCGAGCAGATGCATACCTCTCCTTTTATACTGAGATCTATTGTCTCGCTCTTACATTTTCAAAAAGCAGGCATGCCACCCAAAACCTTTCTTACATCCTCCCCTACTAAAATTGTAGATACCTTGCTACATATTTTAATACCTATTTCTACAATTTTCATATATTACAATATTATTTCATATATTTCTTTTTTTTAAATAAACACAACACTTTTTTAAAATTAACTAACATTTCCCCCGTTCCTTCTGTTTTCCTTCTCTCTGTCTCGTCCGTTCACTCCTCCTCCTGGACTGCGAAGTACTCTCATCTTGGATGAAGTCTTCCACGCCACGGGTTAGACCTGAAACATGGAGAAACAGAATCAGAGACACTTCTATTACGTAACATACTGGAGAGATCTAATTCGTCCGTCGACAGTTCCAACGCGTCAGACGCACCGAATTCCGTGTTATTATCTTCCTCCTGCCATGAAACATGTAATTTTTTTGTCTGGTCTAAATGTCTTTTCCACACCATATTAATTGGATATATTAATTGGGGACTTGTTAATTTTTATGAAATATATTTTGCTACCTTTTTTATCAACAATAACCCCAGGGACCCATAATCTATTATCCTGAGATCTGAAATCTCTAGTCATCACTTTCTGACCTTCATTAAAACCTGACTTAATTCTACCCTTATGTTGTATTTTCTGATTGACTTGGTTCTGAATAACCTTTTGCATTACTTTGTTTTGTCGAGTAGAACCTGAACCATTCGTTCTATCCTCAACTTTCCTCGGAATCAGAGAGTCAAATACTGTTCTAATTTTCCTTCCCATTAATAATACAGATGGCTCACACCCTGTTGTTGCATGAACGGTATTCCTATAGTCTGTTAAAAAGTTACCTAACTTTTCTTTATAATCTGAAGGAAATCTATTATGTTTTCAAATTTTTTAAAGAAAATTTTAAAGGTCTTTACCGTATTCTCAGCTTGTCCGTTGCTACTAGGTTGGTTAACTGGACTAGTGATTTGTTCCATCCCATTTTTCTTACAAAAAATTTGAAAATCCTCAGAACAAAAACACGTACCATTATCACTAACTTAAGTTGCTGGAAAACCAAATTGTGAAAATAATCTATGAAGTACTTCCATATTTTCTTTTGAAGACAGACTGTTTACTTCCAGATACTCGATCCACTTTGAAGAAGAGTCTACCACCACTGAAAAGTTTTTGTTATATAAGCTACCATGATCAATATATACCGTGAACCATACTTCAGGTTCATATGGCCATACTGCTAAAGAACTCTTTTGTGATTCTGGTTTAATTTCTAAACAATCTCTACAATTTTCTGTTATTTTTTCCAAATCTTGATTAGTTTTTGGCCACCAGACAAAGCTTTTTGTAATGCTTTTAGTCTTAAAAACCCCTAGATGAGATCTGTGTAACATCTTTAAAACCTCTTGTCTTAAAGACTCAGGAACAACAACTCTATGTTGATATAAAATACACCCATTTATCAAGGACAATTCTAACCTTTTTTCCCTAAAAATTCTATTAAAATTACCATTATGTGCCTTTTTGCTGATGCTGGCCAACCTTTGATAAGAAATTTTTTAACTTGACTTAACATATCGTCCTTTTTGGTCTCACTTTTTATCACGTCTAAAGACAAATTAAACCCGTTATTTTCGAAACAATTAATGTAACCAGACTCTATATCTTCACAGCTAACCTTTTCAATCGGACACCTGCTCAGAAAGTCTGAACAATTATTTTCCGACTTAACATATTCAATCTTAAGAGCGGAGCAGGGCAAACGATTTTGTCGAAATTTGCCAAAATAGTTTAAATTTTGGTCGCTTGCGTCGCCCACATTGAATTTTTAAATCAATTCCACCGAAAGTTAATGTTCACTGTTACTTCAAATGAGTTTGATCCCAGTATCGGCTCGTAAAAACACGAAGTTATGGCGATCATTCCCGAACACGAATTGAAAAAGGAATATTACACGTTGGTCGCTTTCGTGATCGACTGAATTTTGATTTTTTCCCTTTCACTTGGGGAAATTTCCCCTGAGATTCCCTATTTTGTTGCAAATAATTTTAAAATATTACGCGAACAGCTTTTTAAAACTCCCGGATATCCAAGATTCAAAAAGTATGATTTTAAAATTAAATTGGGAGATGTTTACTGGATTTTACCACCACATTCTATGTTATTTTTTAACTTAAAAATTACAAACGTCAAAAAGTTTACCAATTTCTATAAAAATCTGCTTCTTTTCAATATAAAGTTAAAATTAGAGGGGTATTGGTATATTTCATATAACTAATTTTCCCACATTTCACGTGTATTGTACATAATTTTCCCTAAATATTGGGAATTTTTATACCTCTCAACCCCGAACACCTGCTTAGCGTGTCCATCATTGTCTGTGCAAATTGTTAGGGCTGTCAAAACATGGAAATATAAAACACCGTTGAAATATTCATTTATTTATTTAAAAGTGTAGGTTTATTGCAAAATAGAATAAAATAGTTTTTATAACACGAAGAGTAAAAAACTTCAATACATAACTATAATTATTATATGTTTTTTGTTATTTATTAATTTATTAACGCCCTTTTTCGGGGCTTTTACAAACATTACATATGACTAATAAGAAATATACAGAATTCATTGTACATAACCGAACTGTCTCAGTAACAAAATTTTATATTTGCTTAAACATAAATTGAAGATGTCCACTGACTGGGTATAATTGTTTTCCTCCATTAGTATTCTTGGTAAAGAGGAATACATATGGTAGTTAGTCCCAGAATTTCTGCACTGAAATAAATCCAGACTTCTAGTATTACGTAGTGGAATCCGGAAGCTTATCAATTCTAGCAACACCGGACTATCAACTAAATCGTTTAGAATTTTATATAGAAATACCAAGTCAGTGAAAATTCTTCATTATGTATTTTTATTAAAATCATTATCATTTCCTACGAAAATTAGGTATTTTCCTTTGTACGCTATAAACTAATGATTTATTACATTACTTTTTAGGCGAATGAATAAAAACATAATATTAAAAATTCTTCCAAAATTTGGAACGGTAAGAATAGTGTATCCAAAAATAGTAGAATAATGTCTTTCCCTAGTTGGATTTTATTTATTAACTTATTTCTATAAACGTTCTAGTGGCCTTTACATACATACATAAAAAAAATTACAATAAATTATGTTTTTGTACCAATCAAAAAACTAATACAATTTAGATAATAAAACTTGACGCAAAACAAAATTTATATTTTATATTTATTGTTATATTTTATCTTTACACTGCAGGTAAAAATGTTTATAATACAATTTGTCACCTCACTAGGACAAGCCTGTGTTGAGGTTAACAATATACAAATTCAAAATAACACAATATTATACAGATATTGAAAGAACAATATTGTTGTATTTCTTACAGGTTGAGATTATGGGTACCTACTAAACTGATGGAGCTAGGTAGTACATTAATGTAAACATGTAGACTTTTAGGGTGACCATAGTTTAGTGATCTGATTTAAAAAAGGATTAACAACTTAAATAATAAATATATGTAACTTAAATAATAAATATATGTATAGAATATAATATGCGATGAGGGTCTCGCTGAGTCGCGATCACGGCTTGACGCGTTTTTCGAGCTCTTCGGTTTTTAGTGAATAACCCTGTTAGATTTGGTTCAATCGGTCTAAAAATTTGTCAGAATACGTTTTTTAATTAATAGATTCAGTTTTCAATTTTGAAATTGTGCTTTTTTGTGTAATTGACCTGCAGTTTACAATTGTTTAAAAGTTTTAAACCGATTAAATTGTACACAAAACAGTCAAATTTAATTTGATTAATTTGTGTTATTTCACAATCAATACATTTGAAATAATACATACAGTATATTTGTGGCACGTTCCAGAGTGGAAGGTATTTTCAGTATCGCCCTGGTAAGACCACCATTAAACGTGAAACTGTGCTTGAAATGGCTTTACCGTGTTTGATGAATATGAAACATGTATGTTCATCCCATTAAGAGTCCTAAATTCTCCAGTCTTTCAATACAAATATTTACTTTTGCCACTAATCTTCTCATAAATGTAAAATCAACAGTAATGGGGATAGCAAATCTAAAATCATGCCATGTCGTGTATCCGCGTGCACATCGCATCTTCTCCAAGAATAAACTTTCTTCTTTATCGGAAGTGACCTGCCAGGTAAGTATGTTTTCTGTATCCTTTGTAAATGATAAAATTAAATTTAGCCAAAGAAATCTAAAACTAGCGGCGAAAGCTTTTTTGTTTGTTTTTTAGTTTGTTTTAAAAAAATCTGGTAAAAGTCGTCGGATACGTCTATATACAACCTGTAGTATATATGCTACTAGCAGACCCGGTCACACGTTGCTGTGGCTAATGAAACACAACGCCATTACCCAACCTTTATAAAATCCATACCACCCGCTTGCCAGCTGCCCGCCGCCCGTTGCCTATATTGAATATTTGAATTTCTCGGCTTTTCTCTACTATAATAAGAATGCATTTAAACCTTCCTCTTGAATCACTCTATCTATTGGTGAAAACTGCATGAAAATCCATTGCGCAGTTTAAAAGATCGATGCGCGCATACATTTTGAGCGACTTCATTTTATACTATGTAATGATAAATAGGTTAAAAATCATGCTTTTTCATTCGGAGGTATTGAGCTGACGCCAAGTTTTGGAACGCCGAAAATAGCAAGATTAAATACTTAAATGATTATAATATTTAATCATTTGTTTGCACAGCCCTTACACTTTTGTCCAATGTAACATGATATCTGCGAATAACGTTTCAATAATGTATTGTTACTGTGGTCTCGCTCTGACATACCCACGGCGCCGCGCTTAGAGAAAGAGACGACAATACAATTAAAACTTGCTTTGTTGTTCCGAGTGATGATATACCCTGTGTGAGGCTATTTTAAGGTAACGCGTGGGAAGGTACAATATATATGTGAACATTCGTATCGTGAACATTCTAGTTATTTTGTCCCTTTCTACGTGCTCCGTTTGAAGCATGCACAAAACAGCCAACACATCAGAAGTTACAATATACAAGGAAAGGCCGCGTCCTGGCCACTTCCGTTAACTAATTCCTTTTGACATGTTAATTATTAAATGATAAACGGGTACAATGTTAAAAAGTTTAAGCATACTATGATCGTATGTCCCTTGCTACGCACGTTTTTGAAATCCTTTTTTACAGCCTTCCTTCAAATTACATGAACACATTATACAGTTTGGTTTCATTCATACAGAGTATATGTATTACATATCAATAACTAATACACTTATGTTTTTCAACACAGCTTCACGGAATAGAGCGTCACAGACGACCACTCTGGCGGAGAGACTTCCGCGTTATGACCATAATATCGAAAACACCATAGTTTTTATGTATTTTGTATGCTCAGGAAAATTGAATATAATCAAATAAATCATTATTTTTTTTACATTAGTTTATACATTGTATAGGTAAAACACTGTTTTATTGGGTAATATTTTTATTATACAGAAAAAAAGGTTTTTAAGTACAAAAAAATGATTTTAAACTACCTTGATTTACGTGGTTTAAAAAATTTTAATACGTCATAACTAAGCTACATAATAAAAATATATAAATAGGCGGGTATAGGTTGATATGTGTCCTATAACAAAATATTTTTCCATATTTTTTTTCTTTTCGTATATGACGACAGATGGAAAAAAATCAGTGGTACGATTTTTTGAAAACTGATCTTTTATAAAGAGTTATAAAGTAAGAAAAAATATTTTTTTAAATATTTAATTTTAACTTGAGGCATCGAAAATGCATGTATCTAAAAAAATATAATGACAAACTTTTTTTTTGAGGTGCTGTTATCGACACAGATGACTTCGAAAATACGCTAAAATTCGCAAAAATACGAAAAAAACATTAAATATTGAAAAATCCCTCTCGGGCTCTTAAAATTGAACGATCCTAACATAACCGCATACCGTTGTAATCTAGACGCCGCGATTTTAGGAATTTTTCTATTCTGACCGAAAATTCTGACTAACGGCTGATTATCCACAGCTAAAATAAATTCTCTGCCGTACAAATATTGATAAAACTTTTTAATTCCAATAATAATAGCTGTTACTTCAATATCTAAAATAGAATAATTCTTTTCCGCTTTATTTAAAGCTCTTTCTATTGGTATTTCTACGCCATTTTGAAATACGTGTATCAACGTCACTTCGACCCCATTCAAACTGCCATCTGTGACAAGTTTCACGGGTATATTTTCGTCGAAATGCGTTAAAATCCTATCCGAAGTTAATATTTTTTTAATTATCGCAAAACTGTTTTCCTGTCCCGTACCCCATTGAAACTTAACATCTTTTTTAAGTAATTCGTATAATGGTGACAATATATTTGCCATGTTTGGAATAAAATTACTATAATAACTAATCATACCTAACAAACTTCTCAAATTATGTAAATCACTAGGTGCCGGTGCATTTAAAATGGCTTCCTTATTCCGCTGACACGGTTGAATCCCTTGTTCACTTATTTTATAACCTAAAAATTCAATAACTTATAAATTGAATTCACACTTTTCACTATTCACCGTTAAATTATAACTTTTTAACCTTTCTAAAACGATACACACGCTTTTTTCTAAGTCGTCTTCGTCTTCTCCTATCACGATAATGTCATCCAAATAGAACTTCATGTTCTGTAACCCTGACAAACAATTTGCCATTGCCTTTGCAAAAATAGCAGGCGCGGTTGATAACCCATAAACGAACCGTTTATACTGAAATAACCCTAAATGTGTATTGATTGTTGTAAAACGTCTACACTCTTTTTTCAAAACAAACTGGTTATACGCCGATTTGAGGTCAATTTTTGCAAAAACCTTTCCACCATTTACTTTAGTTAATAGTTCCTCTATCCTAGGCTATGGGTACTTGTCAACTAACAGCTGATTTCACTGTTGATTTATAATCACCACATATCCTTATGCTACCATTTTTTTTAATCACTGGTACAATCGTACTTGCAAAATCACTATATTGAACTTGTTCTAAAATACCGTCTGAAAGTAAACTATTTAACTCGCTTTCAACTTTTTCTTTCAAAGCGAACGGCATTATTCTGTGATTACGAAATATCGGACTGGCGGAATCTTTTAACGTTAAATTTACTTCGTACTTATTAAACTTGCCTAGTTAATCCGTAAAAACTTCTGGAAATTTTTATACTAATCGCTCCTTTAAAGTATTCCATTTTATACTGTTTACGACCCCAGTTATTCCCACGTTAAAAAGATCCATGAAATCACGCCCTAATTTTCAACTGGTGGCATTGGCCGTTAAATTCCACCAGCGGAGTAAATGTACCTATCACTTGAATGAGCGTATTGTCAAAACCTCGTAAGCTAATGGTACGTTTCCACGCTTGCCAAGGCTTGGCAAGCCTTCACAAGCTCCAAGCGTCCACAAATCTCGCTTGGCATTTGGAAGTCGTTTACATGCTTGTGAATGCGTCAGTGCGCTACCTACACCCGAGCATGGCGGACGCTGAACTTGTGTCGGCTATTGCGTTTGGTTTATCAAACTTTTATTTGAAATACAAGCAAATTGTAACAAAAACAAGGAAAGCTCGACGACCACGAAGATGATGGATGATACAGATTCATAAAAATCGTCCCAGGTCACTTCGCACAAAGAGGAGAATTATCTCACAGGCTAAATCCTATAGATTTTTGTCTCTTTTTAGTACCACTTTTTTGTTTCATCGAGTTTCAAATCACAACGGTGCTAAATAAGTTTTCGCTTCAAAAATAATGATCGCAATTGGGACCCGAACTCGAGGATCACTTGTCTATATAAAATTATTTTGAATTATAAAAAAGTTATTCTAACAAAAATCATATATTTTTTTACTATAATAAATAGTAAATCATCAATAAAATACTATTATTTAATTTGACTTTTTAGGTAAATCCAGTCGCAATAAATTACATAACATAATTGCATTTAAATTAAGTATTTATACATTGTAATAAGTCTGGCACGCCTCATACGTCATACATATGTCTCGTAATGTTATAAATATTATCATAGACCGCATGGAGCAAAAACGGCGTGCATTCGCCGCCAGTTCGAAAGTTCCACTGAGCATTTGCCGAAGCTTGCCGCTGGATCCGACCCCGACTGGATCTCTCGCAAGCTCTTGCAAGCCTACGCAAGCCAAGCCAAACGACCTGTTTACACGTTTGCGCTTGTGGACGCTTGCCGAGACTTGGCAAGCGTGGAAACGTAGCAAAACGTTTTCGTGCGCCAACTTAATGCTACTGAATTTACTGAAATAACAATTTTTGGCAATTAAGCTACAAGATGCTCCAGAATCTACCATGAATTTATTCTTAATCCCGTCTAGTGAAACTTCTATATAATATGGTTCAATACTATTAATCTCACCTAACTTTATATCTGATAACAAAGTATTCACGTTTTTACGAGTTAAGAACCGCGTACACTGCTTTGCTAGATGACCCTTTGTACTACAAATTTTACATAACTAATTTTTAAATCTACAGTCTACCGCCATGTGATTATCGTATCCACAAATGGTACATTTACGCTTCGTTGCTTGTGTTGGCGGCGATCGCGCCCGATTGTTACGATTGAAACGATATCCGTATCTGTTTTTCTCATGCAATTTGGGTGACACACGACTTTCGCTAAGTTTGACATTAGCTAAAACCGTGTTATCAACTCGGGATTGAAATTGTGTTGAAGTTACGAGTTCAATGCACTCTGTCACTTGCACACACTTTTCGAAAGTATATAACTCACTATCAAGAAATAATTTTTCTCTGACCTTCCCGGGTTTACATCCCAATACAAAGAAATCCCTTAATTTCTCTGATAAACTATTACCAAACTTGCAATTAGTAGAAAGAGACTTTAAACGAACTGCAAAATCGCGAATTGTTTCATCATTCCTTTGAAAAAAACATTTCGTCATACAACAATATTCATTGAGCTTAGATATCAAATCTTCTAACTTAACATCTGTTACTTTTTTAGGAATGCATAATTTTACTAATAGAGAAAAACAATCATCTTGCAAAGCATTAAGGAAAATAACCCTTTTCTTATCATCCGATGCATATTTATCATCATTCACGAGGAGATACTGTTCGAGGCGGACCTTGAAGTTTTCCCAGTTTCCGTCACGTAAACTGAAGGACTCCAATCCCCGAGACTCCATGTTTCCTCTGCCCAGATGGTACACAAAAGAGAGAGAAAAGAAAAACAGAAAAACTCCCCTACGAGATTTCTTCGTTCTGCAGTCTGCTCCCTGGACCCTCTCCGGAGACCGCTCCTTGACCCTTGGTGACTTGATGGCTCCTTCCAGACCGCTCCTATCACCTGGTAACACCGATCCTTGACCCTCGGTGCTGCTGATTGCTGCCCCAAACCACTCTTTTGACCTGTACCCCCGATCCTTTGACCCTCGGAGATGCTGCCGCCTGACGCTCCTGGACCCTACCGTGCTTACCCCTTTCGAGAAGCTGGCTGGCTCCAGTGTCTTCTTCTTCACTCCCTCCAGTGAAGATTGTTAAATTTCGGTCCGGCCTTTTTTTACCGACCCGAAAATAATATGTCACAACCTGTATCTATTGTACAACCGCGTATTTTTTTCTCGTGCAAATTTTTGCGCGTCGATTCTTTATTACAATTTCCGCGAGCTGCCACTGTTAGGTGCCGTCTTAGCGTGTTCCGTAGGCTGCGCCACTGTTATTTACAGACTTGAGAGTGTAGACTTTGGTCTTAATAATTAACACGATGTACGAGATGAACATTTATTGTTTCAATACAGGTTATAAGCTACGTGCTATCTAATGAGCTGGCGGTAGGGAAAGAGAGCGAGCAGATGCACACCTCTCCTTTTATACTGAGATCTATTGTCTCGCTCTTACATTTTCAAAAAGCAGGTATGCCACCCAAAACCTTTCTTACAAAAAATATCATTGCAATAAAAGTATGGCCACATGTTTTTTTTTTAAATATCATTGCAAAAACAGTACGGCTACATGTTTTTAAAAAATATCATTGCAATAATAATAATAATAAGAAGCGCCTGATATCTGAAAAGCTGGGTGTTACAAATAAAATGTGAACTGAATATAAATGTTTTTTTAATAATTGCCGCATGGCGGGCATTGAATTAGGCCTAAATTCCGAAAATTTATGCATTTTCACCGTGTACATGCCAACTTGCACAACAGATCACTTCGAAGAGTACGTTAACTGTCTTGCTGCCTTGCAAGCAATTATTGACGAAAAAGATTACACCAACTCCGTAATCATCGGAGATTTCAATGCACATCCGGACTCACTCTTCGGAAATGAACTGAAATCTTTCTGTCAAGAATATGATCTTGCATGCGCTGATACCGTAATATTACCAGCAAACTCTTACACGTATATCAGTGACGCGCATCACACCACCAGGTGGTTAGACCACTGTTTGGTGACAAAAAATATCTTCAAACAGATTTCAGATATGAAAATACACTACGACGTGGACTGGACCGATCACAGGCCTCTCGAATTGACCTTACAAACAGAAGGAATACCGAAAACCGAAATTTATGCATGTATAGAAACCGACCGCGCAACTTGGAATCCCAAAAATGAACGCGATATCCATAGTTATACTCGAACCTCACAAGTTTTTCTACAAAAAATTAAACAAGCTCTTACGCCGTACGAGAGAAGTGACAACCCTGCTCGAGTTAACATTAAGACACTGTATACACGTATAATAGAGGCCCTGCGAAGCGCCGCGATTGCAGTATTTAACAATCGTAAACGAAGATTGCAACGACGTAAACAAATCTGTGGATGGAATGATTTTGTCGCACAAAAATACATAGAATCAAGACGTGCAATGATGATATGGATTGAAAATGGCAGGCCTCATGAGGGCTCAATTGCGGATGAACGAAAATTAAAGCGTGCTGCGTTCAAACTAGCACTGAAAAAATGCCAAAACGACTGTGAGCAAATTCAAATGGACAAAATAGCAGGAGATTTACATAGTCGTGATTTCAAACAGTTTTGGCTGAAGACAAATAAACACTGCAACGTGAAATGTAAAATTCCGTGCAACATAAATGGAGAAACAAACACTAAAGCAATTGCTAACATTTTTGCAGATCACTTCTCCATCTCTACTCCGACCTCACCGAACACTGCAAGCAAACCACCACCTAGTCGTATCCTTAATGAAGACAGTGGCCTTTTGATCACAGCAGACATGGTCAACACCGCCCTGAGATACATGAAAGCTGGAAAATCAGCAGGTCATGACGGATTGAGTATCGAACACATCAAACACGCTGGAGGACCGATTCTTCAACTGCTGGCGAGTCTGTTTACCGACATCTTAAAGAATGGATACCTACCAACTGACATGACAAGAACAATAATAACTCCCATTCTCAAATCAAAATCGTTAGACTCTACCTCCCAGGGTAGCTACAGACCGATTTCAATTGCCACTACCATCGCACGATTATTCGAACGTCTACTACTAAACCAGATCGGTCCCATCTTGGAAACTAAGGACAACCAAATGGGCTTCAAAAATCAAACGTCTACCGATACTGCTATATTTACTGTGAAAAGAACCCTGGAATACTACAGGAACAAAAAGACCACCACGTACGCATGTTTTCTAGATCTGAGCAAGGCCTTCGACAGGGTTTCTCACCCTCTACCATGGGGTAAACTAAGGGAAAGAGGCATATCACCGGCGGTGATACATATCCTCGACTCGTGGCATAGACAGCAGGAAAACTTAGTAAGGTGGAAAGATGGACTCTCCGAACCTTTCCTCCTAAAGAGCGGCGTTAGACAGGGAGGATGCATGTCCCCGATATTGTTCAACCTGTACATGGACGAACTCACCGACAGGCTAAACAATGCAGGGGTAGGCTGCCAAATTGGAGGACAGTTTCTGAACAACATCAGTTATGCGGACGACATGGTATTTATGGCACCATCCATAAGGGGCCTACGTATTCTTTTAAAGATCTGCGAAGAGTTTGCTGAAGAAACAAACATGCAATACAACCCCACTAAAACGGCTCTACTGGTCGTAAGATATGGACAAGGACCAAAAAATATTCCTCCAGCTACCCTGAATGGTGTGAACCTGCAGGTGACTGAAGGAACTAAATGCCTTGGACACATAATCACCAGTAATCTGATGGACGATGATGACATTGATAGGCAAAGAAGAGCTCTCAGTGTAAAAGCTAACATGCTCAGTAGAAGATTCCGCCTTTGCAGTACTGCTGTAAAAATGACGCTCATCCTTTCCTTCTGCGCAACACTATATACGTGTGAACTCTGGGCAAACTACAAGAAGAGTAGTATAGAAAGACTTCGGGTTCAGTATAACAACGCCTTCCGCATAATGTTTGGTCTCCCCAGATATTGCAGCGCTTCCCGGATGTTCACGGAGGGGCGAGTTCCTGGCTTTGCAGCCCTTATTAGATCCAGGGTGGCAGGAATTAGGGAAAGGATAACCAGCTCTGGAAACATCCTCGTCATGGAAGCCCGCCTCAGTCCATCATCCAGTATTGATGCACACTGGAGAAAAATACTGGCTCCTTACGTGCTCACAGAATCCTGAAAGCTTAATATTATTATTTCTTTTGTTTTTTCCTTTTACTACTATTAGCTTATTATCTTTTTTTTGTTTCGTGTACATTCATATCCACCTTCTTTTTCTTTTTTCCCTTTCAAATACTTTGTACATGTATGTGTATATTATTCTTATGGAATGTGTGGGTTTGCACTCTCCTCCCCACATACTGGAATAAACACTTATTTATTTATTTATTTTTAATGATTTATTAGCTCGCTAAAATGCACTGAAAATCAGAAAAAAACCTAAAACATGTATTTTTAAATTAAGGTAATTAATATTTTTTTTTACAATAATTTACCTTTTAATGTTTGTTTGTTTTTAAAAACTACCTAGGTTTAGCTGACAAAAATGAAAAAAAAAAACGAATTTATAAGTATATAATACAAGTAGATAAGTCTAGGAGAATAATGATTTTTTCCGGAAAAAGTGTTATTTATCACATATGTTTCAAAAAAAAAATTTTTTTGTTCTTTGTACTGCAGGTTATGGAATGGAAATTCTCTTTTCTTCCTCATTCTTATACATACTCTTCTATTATTCTGACTCTTGACATGGCCCATCTTAAGTATCTGATTCACTTGATCGTGTCTTCCACGGGCGTCCCCGACTTCTTCTACCATTCACATTTGCATCATATATTCTTCTTACACCAACTTTCTTCATTCATTCGCTCTACATGCCCAAACGATTTGAGGGTCCCTTTCTTAATCTTACTCTGGAACAAACTTCCCTCAGCTCTTACTAATATCCAGAACTTGGCTGAATTCAAAAGAGCTTTAAAAACAAACTTATTTAAAAAATCATACCTTTCATGAATTTTAACTCCTTTTCAATCTACTTTAATAAGCCATGTTCCTCAAGTTTCTGGTAATTGTTTGGTTTCGATTACCTCTTTACTATAGTTTTATGTGCACTCTGAATTTGTATTATTTCTAAATGTTAACTGCCTCCTGTTCTATATAATTTAGTTTAAATGATTCTTGTTGAATGGCACCGTGATGGTTTATCATTATATATTGTCCTGTGCCAAAACAGCACTCACTATTGTTGTTAATATTGTTCTTTAGGAATTGCTTTGTATATTTTTGTATATTCGTTATTTTACATTGTTTAATTAATTTTTTAAGGACTCGTAAGGAACACTGTAGGTTAATTTTAAGTTTATTATAATTAAGCGCACTTGACGTGAAACATCACAAAACTGCGCTATATAAATACTACGTTATTATTATTATTATTATTATTACTCATTACGCTTACATCAGCCTTGAATTCTTTGCAGATCTCCACATTTCTTACATGATCATATATGGTTTTACCACACATACGCCTCAGGAATCTCTTTTCAACAGCATTCAGTGTGCTTTCATCCTTGCTCTGCCAGTTCCATGCCTCACTGCCATACATCAGGGTAGGTTCCAGGACTCCATTGTGGACTGCTAGCTTTTTGTCTTTTGATATTTTGTATTAGCGCCAACTGCATTCAGTCCAGCATTAGGTAATGGAATTACCTGCATTTACCATTCTTTCCGAATGTTTCAACATTAACAGCTGCTAATTGGTAAATACTGTATTTATTACCAGAATATTGAATAACAAAGCATCAAATAATAATAAAAAGCAAAACACATTCCATCAACTGCTTTGGAAATAATAATTAACATATCATCAAAATCTCATTATAAAGTTATTGTGATTTATGAATTCAGATTTTATGGGATTTACGATTAGATTTTCTTTAATTTGCTTAAGTATGTAAGTACATACAGACTGGTATTCACGTAAATCAAAATACAAATTGAAAATCATACATTTCATTATAATAATCAACATTAAACCGTTCACGTATTACTGACATCTATTAAAAACGCTTCGAACAACTTTTAAAAATTGACTGTTTTAGCATTTAAAATACATAATATTTATTTTCAATTAGAGAACAATAGAGTCATCTATTGAAACAATCTAAAACTACACAATGAGAATGTTTATTAAAAAAATGTTTTTTATGTTGTTTCGTGTTTTTTCCCATTATGTATTATCTACTTGAGCGATTTCGGTCGGCCACATTTTCCTACCATTCTTAAAACACTATGTATTGTAATTATTTAAAACATTTCCTTGGCAAACCATTTATTTAAACAAGGAGCTATTGAAATGCCTTATCCATTATGACCATAGATGTCGCAAATCCGAAATTCGTAGAACAAAATGTTAAAAATAATTTTTTTAAATTATTTTTCCCGCCGAACGTTTGAACAGCTGTTTACGGATAAAATTAAGTCCTTTTTCCATAGAAAATTATCCTACAAATATGAGATAAATAGTAAAATACGGGGTAATTCACTGGCTATATAGCAATATAATAAGTTTTTATTTCTCCATGTTAAAATTCGAAGATATGATTTTTTTATGTTGGCGAAAAATTAAAAAAATTACATTCTTGGAAATCTCAAGCAATCGAGGCAAATTTATATATTTAGTGGTTTGACATAATTGTGAATTATTTTTTAAAATAATTCACAGTCGATGTTGGCTTCAATAGAATGGGTCGTTTCTTCGATTCGTATGTGTGTAAGTTGGCTCGTATGTGGAACGAGCTACTACTAGGAATTTTTAATTTTAATATTTTACACATTTAACAAACACTTGTAATAGGAAGATACCTACCCGTAATCTTGTTTTCTGCATGTTGTTATTATGTATTTCAATTTTGGAGGCGGGTATGGGTACCGCCACCCCGGCAAACAATTAATTGGATAACCAACCCACCTGCCATAGGTGACCCCAGGCGGTTTTCTACTTTTTGTGACTAAGCATCTGAGTTCGGGTTCATGGAATGAGGTTTTTCTAGGTTTTGGCGGCGGGTGCGTTTGCCCAACTACTGCGTGGCGGGGCGGATCGGGATAAAATGGTTGAGGGAAATATTTTGATCTCTCCAGCCGAGATTATTGACTCCCAAATTCCTGCGTAACCATCACACATTCCTTTTTCAGAACTTCCTCTCCTTCTTTTTCCTAAAAAATACCCTCCACACAGCATCCCCAAAGATGACACAGGCCCTTTCTCTTCCAGGAATATTTTTCTTCTGTGATGAATCTCAACCAATGAAGAAGTAAGGAGTCTTGAAAAGTGAGGATATAATCAAAGCGGCCAATGAGCGTAGACCTACCATCATTTCCGTTTTATATGTCAACCAATGGGAAATCACATCGTATTAATATAGGCGTTCCGCAGGGTTCTGTCTTAGGTCCATTGTTGTTCTTTATATGCATGAATGATATTATCAAAGTGTTAAAGCATTGTGCAATTAAACTTTTTGCTGATGATACGTTGTTATAGCCAGTTAAAATTTACAGAACGCCATTGAAAAAATACAAATTGATTTAAATTATGTAGCGCTTTGGCTTCACCAAAACAAACCAAAATTGAATGTTACGAAAACAAAGCTTTTAATTGTGGATAGCATAGGTGGAAACGAGCAGGCAATATTAAAAATTGATAACGAAAACAAAGAAAGAGTTAGCATTATTAAATATCTAGGTGTAATATTGGATGATAAAATAAAATTCGACGAACACTTAGAATACATAACAAAGAAAATTGCTAAAAAGGTTGGATTCCTAAAAAGGATCAGAAATAACTTGGATCTCAAGACTTGTTTACAATTCTATTGTAACTCCACATTTAAATTATTGTTCTACAGCCTTATTAAAAAAAAAACACAAGACACCCGATAACCCGTGTTGCTGCAGCAACATGAATAAAACAAAAATACAATAAAACACGATAACATTACTTATAAGGTTTGTTCTTAAAACGTATTTTAAATCTGGCAACAATGTTATTTTTATAGTCTAAGTACTAAATTGTTTGTTTTCCTTCATAACCGCTAGGTGGTGGCGCCTGCGCATTCGTTGTTCGCGCTCATATCATAAATGAACAATTTCGCTTCGCGGATGTGTGTGCAATATTACTTACTATGTGATGGTTAATTTCTAAATATGACTAATTTTCTCCTTTATTTATATAATTGATATATTTACCGTGTTTTTTGTGGTTTTTCATAAGTTTTAGTCAAGTTATAAAACAATAATCGTACTTTGAAAATTAAAGTGTCAAAAACTATTTTATACGATACATTAAAATTCAAATTTACATTTAAAGGATTTCATTTTACGAGAATTTTTTGAAAGTGGTGTTTTTTTAAGTAATAATATCTAATACATGTGTTCCTAAATGTATCAAAGAAATTAACGTCTTTAGAGATGCAAGAAATCTGTTATTAAAGCCGATATAATTTTAAGGTTAGTTTTTTAGCAATAAAAAAAACTTTGAAATTTTTAATTATTTTTTTATTGTATGCACGAGGAAAAAGTGAAATGATAGTTTCCTTCCAAATTTATTACATAAAAGGACTGTGTTTTTGAAATTTTGATTTTTTTTTTTTAATTTCTCTACATTTTAGTCAAAAAAAATTTGGTAAGAAATTTTTTTCCATTTATTTCCGAGTTTGAATCTTAAAATATGTCAGTTTATGAAAACTAAACTGTATTTCAAATACACAAATCTAAAAGGCAATTTTATCTAGTTTTCATAAATGGTATTTTTTTTACGACACCTTAAAAAATAAGAAATATACAGGGTGTTAAGGGATGTACTTGACATACTTTAACCAGTGATTCCTGAAATTATTTGGAGTAAAAAATGTAAATGAAATTTTGGTCTCCAGTGACTTTTTTTGACGACTTTTTTTTTTTTTTTCAAAAACTTTTTCTTCAACATCAAACAATAAAAAAATTCTTCCGCATGTCGTCACTGGTCACTCAGCCGGGTGTCCGACGAACCCCTTACCCCGCCTCCAACTGCTCAACAACTACCATTTTTTTATGTTTTTGTAGAAAAAAAAAATCAAAAATGTCACCGAAGACCAAAATTTCATTTACATTTTTTACTCCAAATAACGTCAGGAATCACTGGTTAAAGTAAGTCAAGTACGTCCCTTAACACCCTATATAGAACATGGCGGCACTTTTAAGGGGGGCGGCAAATTTTCACAATAAATAATAATATTATCTTGGAAAAATTTAAACCATTACAAATAATTATTTAAAAATGTTCAACGATACTGTCGTATACGAATCCAACTCTTTTTTTTATTATTTATTAAAAATATCAATAATTATATTTGTTTGTTATATCATATTATGTATTCAGAATTGTACGATAAATTAAATAACGAGTTGCAGATTCATCGTGCATCGAGTGAAGTTTTACATTTGAGTTACATAATGCTGCAAAATTCTGAGAAATTGATTGAAGTACCCAAATAATGGGGCGGCGAAATTTTCCTCCGGCCCGATGTTCTGAGTGGAGTTTTAATTCACCACATACAGATTTAATTAAAACCAGTTTTGTGTTCAGATTGTACGTGCCGCTAGAATCAAAGAAAAACCATTTTTTTGTTCTGAGTGTAGTTTTGATACACCGCATATTTAGTTTAATTTAAACCAGTTTTGTGTAATCAATATAACAATAAGTTGCTGATTCATCGTGTACCGAGTGAAGCTTTGCATTTGAGTTGCATTCCATACGTATGCGTGATGAAGATGTGAAATTCTATTACAGGCATACCACTCTCGATTTCTGTATAAATTGCGTATAAATTTGTAGTAGAATTTATAACCACCCCCCCCCCCCTCCCCCTCCCCTCCCTCCCCTCCCTCCCCCTCCCCCCATGGGTCAGCATTTGAAAATCTGCGGAAAAAGTACCTGTAGAAGTTAGTGTGGGGGGGAGTATTGTATTTTCATATTTTTAATCATCGTAATAGTAATTTGCTATTTTTTCGGTTTGTAACACGCAATTTAATATTGCAAGCGTATTCGCGCACACTTGTTTTCTATATTGTACCTACTTTATTTTACTTACCATTTCAGGCTTACAATATTATTATATTTTTAATCATCGTAATAGTAATTTGCTATTTTGTTGGGTTCTAACACGCAAATTAATATTGTAAGCGTATTCGCGCACGCTTGGTTTTCTATATTGTATCTACTATATTTTACTTACTATTCCAAGCAAACATTATTATTGGGCGATTCCACAATCGCGGGTGCAACATTAAGACGCATGTTAAGCTTCCTAACGATAAAATAAAAAACATTTTAAATTAAATTATTCTTGGAAGAGTTACATTTTGCATGTTCACTTTGTATTCGTTCATAACAATTTTATTGAAATTTTTAAATAGTCAGGAGGGAGGTTCAAAGTGCTATCGCCGGTGGAACAAATTTGGACATACCTTTCCAGATCGTAAGACAAAAGCACAAAAGTCTGTTAATTGTGAAATATTTATTATGATATGTCTTTATATTTTGTTAGGCGTTAAACTAATCAACTTGTCTAATTTATGTGGATTTAAACATCAATAAAAAGTTAGAGAGGAACGAAATAAAAGATCAAACAATACTTTTGACTAATCAGTACTGTTAGCGCTGAGTGTATTGGCTGCGCTCAGCGGATTGCTTTTGTGTAAAGTCGAACAAAAATCGTATCCCCTCGCCGCTGGGATAATCTCCAGAGATATTTACATGGACGATATTGCCACTAGTGTGATGTCCGAACAGCTCGCCGTTGAATATTCACGTCAGTTTAAAGCCGGAGGCTTTGATTTAGTTAAGTTTTCTAGCAATTCTTTCAAAGTGTTGCTAAATGTTCCAGAATTTAACCGTCTCTCTAGTGTTGTCGAATTCAATGATGAAAATTATCACAAGATACTGGGGCTTCAGTGGCTTCCGTCACAAGACATTTTTACTCTAAGTGTTAACTTGGAGTCACGCGAATGCACTAAACGCAATATGTCCCACGTCTGTGGGATGTAATGGGATTTGCAGCACCTGTAATTTTGTATGTAAAGTTACTAATTAGGTCACTCTGGTTATTGAAAATAGACTGGGATGCTACCCCTCCACCAAGCATCAGTAACGCTTACGAGCAATTTTACACCGAACTACCCTCACTACAGAACATCCGCATACCGCGACATATAGGAGTTAACAATAGTGATTCTGTAATCACTATATTGGGGTTCGCTGATGCCAGTAAACAGCCTTTTGGTGGAGTAGTTTACCCACACGTTTCGAATAACTTAGGGAGCAATCAGAACCTTGTACATTTAATTTGCCTTGTATACAGGGTGTTAAGGGACGTACTTGACTTACTTTAATCAGTGATTCCTGATATTATTTGGAGTAAAAAATGTAAATGAAATTTTGGTCTCCGGTGACTTTTTTTGACGATTTTTTTTTTTTCAAAATTATTTTTCTTCAAAATCAAACAAAAAAAAATTTCTTGCACATGTCATCATTGGTCACTCAGCCGGGTGTCCGACGAACCCCTTACCCCGCCTCCAACTGTTCAACAACTACCATTTTTTTATGTTTTTGTAGAAAAAAAAAAAAAAAAAACATCAAAAAAGTCACCGGAGACCAAAATTTCATTTACATTTTTTACTCCAAATAATGTCAGGAATCACTGGTTAAAGTAAGTCAAGTACGTCCCTTAACATCCTGTATAAGTCGAAAGTAGCTCCTGTTAAGACAGTTTCTCTGGCAAGATTGGAGCTGTGCGCCGCTCTGCTGTTATCAAAATTATGGCGAGAAATACATAATATGCTATCATCTCGACACCGCATAAAATCAATTTTCGCATTTTCGGACTCAACCGTTGCACTAAGTTGGATTCATCGTCCCCTTCATCGATGGCAAACGTTCGTTGCAAATCGTATTAGTAAAATTCAAGACAATCAAGATCCGCATAATTTTTATCACATTGCAGGATAGGACAATCCCAGTGATTGTTTGTCGCGAAGGTTAACACCAGCCCAATTACTTACGCACCCATTATGGTACTAGGGCCCGCCGTGGACGCATTTCAATGTAGAAAATTGGCCAATTGAGCCATTCTGTAATCGCAATTTATCAAATATACCAGAACCGAAAGTTTTAGCGTTTCCAATAACTACCAGTGAATACTCACCCTTATATCTACTGGCGAATGGAATTTCATCATGATCAAAATTATTACGCATCACAGTCTACGTACTACGGTTTGTACAAAAAATACCTAGACTCGTTCAAATAACATCAAATCACCTTAAAATTGCTGAAAGGGCAATACTTTATGCCGTACAAGTGGTTCATTTTAAGAATGAATTAAGATACTTGCAAGTGAAACGTAATGTACCACCGGTACTAAGAAAACTACGTCCATTCTTAGACAATAATATTATTCGTGTTGGAGGCAGACTAAAAAATTCTGATCTCAGCTATAATTCTCAACATCCGATTTTGTTACCAAGTAAAGAACACGTCACAACCATCATAGTCGACTTTTACCATAAGAAATATCTACATGCTGGACCGCAGCTTTCAATGTCCTTAATTCGACAGAATTGTTGGATACTTTCCGCTAGAAACATGATTAGATAACGTGTACACCTTTGCAATACCTGTTTCAAAAATAATATTTTCCTATGATGGCAGATTTACCCAAGTGCCGTGTTAAACAATCAAAGCCATTTTTACATACGGGTGTAGACCATGCGGGACCTATCGCAATAACAATGAATCAACAAAGAGGAACCCGTCGGCTAAAAGCTTACATTTGTTTATTTATATGTCAAACCAAAGGAGGTGGTGTCGCAATTGGTATTAAAAAAAATTACTGTACATTCACACGAGTTATGGAGCTCGGAAGCTGAGGACATTTGGATTTCAATAGTACTGAGAGACCCAAAACGTCGTATATTTAATATTCACATCTGTTGTTCGTACTTACCCGGAGTCGGTCCAACGCTATCAAACACTCAGCGATTATCTCTTCTGAACAGTCATACGTCCAGAATATCCGATCTAACCACAAACTATCCAAATGATATCTTTCTTTTAATTGGAGATAACAACATGCCTAATATCAGCTGGAACACCACACATCATCCCCGCGGTACTGACCTTTGCTCCACCACCCTCCTTAACTGCCTATCTTATTCGGATTTAAAACAATACAACCACATTCCAAATAGGCACGGTAGAACACTTGACCTAGTGCTCTGTAACACTACAGTCTGCGTCTCTCCTGCCGACTCCCCTCTGGTTCAGGAGGACACACATCACATATCCCTAATAGTCGAACTAAATATTCACGCCCCTACAACTACTTCCTAGCCCAAAACGATCAAATTATTCAATAAACTCAACTATGACCTAGTCAACGACGCTCTGTCAAAAACTGACTGGTCTTCTGTCTTAAACGCATAAGACGTCAACACGGCGGTTAACAGCTTTTACTTAATCATTGACGCCTTAATTGATAACTTTGTTCCAAAGAAAATTCTTAAAACAAACATATTCCCAACGTGGTACTCATCGGCTCTTATCAATATTACAAAAGAAAAGCTCAAATTCTTTCGAGCCTGGAAACGCCACAAGAACCAACTAGATTACCAAACTTTTTCACTGCTCCGAAAACAACAAAAAAAAATCGCTACTCTCACATACCACAATTATATTCCACACTTAGAACATGCTATACAAAATAATGTAAAAAAAAATATGGAGCTTTGTTAAAACGCAAAGAAAATCTCCTTCCATACCTGAACACCTAACATATGGCTCGAGAATCGCACACAATAGTAAGGAGATTACCGATCTATTTGCTGACTATTTCTCTACCGTCTTCACTAATCACACCCAAAATTTAGCATCTGATGTTCATGAACCTGATCCGCTGAATAACACAGCTATATCCTCAATTACAATCAACGACGACATTACCTACAAATATCTATCTTCCATTGACATTAACAAAGGACCTGGTTTAGATAGTTTGCCTGGTATCTTCATACGTAACTGTAGTAAATATATCACTCCTCCGGTCAGTGCAATTTTCAAAAAATCATTAAGCGTATATAATACCCTCGGAACATTTCGTTAACTGTCAAAATGTGTTCATTTTAACATCGCTAGATGGCAGTAGGGGTGTCTTCCCAGATTTCAAAAGGTCAACATTATACTTGCGTTATGTACATCCAAGCACAGTATTTTTAAATAACGAAGTAAAAGCAAACCAATAACAAAGTGTGGTTTGTTTATGGAACTTATTCTGTTGGTAGAATATCTAGTATGATCCTTTTTATAAATGTTTCATCATTTGCTTGTTCTTGGTCCTTCCACATAGGCTTACATTATAAAAAGCGTTTGGAATCTCGTGGTTCACATTTGGAGTGGATTTAATGAAGTTTTTTTTTTAAATTTAACTTCTAAATATTCAGTTGTTTATTGTTTTTAAAACTTTATATTTTCTAGAATTCATCATTATTATTACTATCCCCAAATTTTAAACGTATATTTGATAGAATATCTATAAATATTAATAACTTCATTAATAATATTGACTTCGAGAAATAAAAGAAAGTTTCTTTTTTATTTATATATTTATTTTGTGTTATTTTGTACAACTACACAATATTTTTTTTAAATCATGGCAGTAGCTGTCGTGCAAGGCTGCAGAAAACCATGACAAAACTGCAGCGACACTCTTTATTTTAATAAAGCATACATATAATAAAAATCGTTTATTCCAGAACTAGCGAATTCCAGGCAGAGCTCGCTATTATATGTATACATATAGAAACCATCACGGGCATGCACACATAAAATCCCCAAAAGTGTCATCGCAATTGGATGAATGGTTAGCAACGCA
This sequence comes from Limnephilus rhombicus, assembly GCA_929108145.2. Taxonomy (NCBI): domain Eukaryota; kingdom Metazoa; phylum Arthropoda; class Insecta; order Trichoptera; family Limnephilidae; genus Limnephilus; species Limnephilus rhombicus. Next base: position 23,744,673 of record OV815292.1, read on the forward strand.
CAATTTCATGATGCCAGAACTCACTATATACAGGATTTTAAGGGACGTACTTCACTTACTTTAACCAATGATTCCTGACATTATTTGGAGTAAAAAATGTAAATGAAATTTTGGTCTCCGGTGACTTTTTTTTTCATTTTTTTTTTTCTTTAAAATCAAACAAAAAAAATTCTTCCGCATGTCGTCACTGGTCACTCAGCTGAGTAACAGACCAACCACTAACCACCCCTCCAACTATCCAACAACTACAATTTTTTTACATTTTTGTAGAAAAAAAACATGAAAAATGTCACCGGAGACAATTTTTTTTTTACATTTTTTACTCTAAATCATGTCAGGAATCACTGGTTAAAGTAAGTCAAGTACGTCCCTTAACACCCTGTATATAGAAACCATCGCAGGCATGCACACAACTCACCAAAGTTTCCTCGCAATCGGATAAACGGTTTAGTAACGCATTTTCATGACGCCGGAGCTCACTATTATATATAGAAACCATCGCGGGCATGCACACATCAAATCCTCAAAGTGTCATCGCAATTGGATGAACGATAGCAACGCATAATTTCATGATGCCAGAACTCACTATATATATATATATAAATAGGGTATCCCAAAAGAAAGTTGATATTTGTTTTGCTTTCTGTGTGAACGCAACTTTTCAGCAAGACGGAGCAACATTACATACGTCCAATACGTCTCTGCCATGAGTTCGTGAAATTTTACCTGGCAAATTGATCTCCAGGAGAGGTGAAATAAATTGGCCTCCTCGTGGTCCTGACCTAACTCCTATGGACTTTTTCCTGTGGGGTTATCTCAAATCTAAAGTGTACACAAAAAATCCGACTTCCCTGATGCAATTAAAAGAAAATATCCGTCACGAAATGGCAGCCATCACGAATCCTACCTGGCAAGCCGTCATAAGAAATTTTACTCTTCGATTAAATGAATGCCGCGAACGTGAGGGTTTATATTTGGACGATATTATTTTTCAGAAATAAATTCCCAAATTGTGTATTTTAGCATTTAATAAACATTTTTTCGACAGAACCTTTACTTTTTTTTTAAATCGATCCACTAAATATCAACTTTCTTTTGGGACACCCTCTATATAGAAATCATCACGGGCATGCACACAACAACTCACCAACGTTTCCTCGCAATCGGATGAACGGTTTAGTAATGCATTTTCATGACGCCAGATCTCGCTATTATATATAGAAACCATCGCGGGTATGTACACATTAAATCCCCAAAGTGTCAACGCAATCAGACGAACGGTTAGCAACGCATAATTTCATGATGCCAGAACTCACTACATATACAGAAACTATCGCGGGCATGCACACAACAACTCACCAAAGTTTCCTCGCAATCGGATGTACGCAGAGCAATGCAATACATTCCGTGTTTCATTAGTTTACATTAGTTTCAATATCCCGTAATAGATTTTTCTTGCATTTCTTAATTTTTTCTGTTCTAATTAGTGTCGCTGCTTTTCTTTTTTTCTCCAAGGCGGACATAATATATTGTGGGTCACGAATGGGCATAGATCTTTTAAATCTTGAATCTATAATTTCTGGTAATAAACAATCCATAAAGAAAGTACTTAATCTGCTTTCCATTTTTTCTCCCCAAAATTTGTCGTCTCGTTTAATTAATTCTATTTTTAATGGAATTGCTTCACCCAATCAGACGGCAAAAATACATACAGTCTTTTTGGAAATGTGAAGTTGACCCTGTACTTGATAATACCAGTTGTGATTTGTGTTTGTAAAAATAAAATTGTTTTTTTTATCTTGCTTCCAGAACGTTATTTTTTTTTTGCTATTGCTTCTTCAAATAGCATCCCACTAGCAGAAATCGGACATTTAATTTCTAATATTGTACTGTCATTTACCAAACCATCTGGGGTGGCTCCTAAGAACGGGAAAATATCATCAATAAATAACCCACAGTCATCGACGACAATATTTTCTTGAATGCAAAGTTGCCTTTTTGCAACTTGCTCATGGTCCCTACCATATTGAATAGATTTTATATTATCTAGAGAGCGGCCGTATAATATTGTTTTGACTAAATTAGCACAACTAATGGATTGACTTCGTTTACAGATATTACCAAATAAAGAAGCTGTTAACATGTTTCTTCTGCGTTCAAGCCACTCCCCGCTATCAGACTGTAAGACAGTTCGTCTTTCGACTGCCTTCTTTTCACTTTGTGAAATGTCGAGTAGCTTTAAGAATTCTGCCTTAGCACATTCATATGCATCTTGTTCCATATCCGTTTTTTCGCACAATTCGCCATAATGGTTATCAGGTGCTCCCGATTTTGTAAGCAAATGTCTCCCTTGTTTTTTTCGTAAAGATCTTTTATCGTTTGTTTTAGAAGCCATTCTTCTTTTTGCTCTTTTCAATTCTAACCGTTTTAAAAAATTACTAGGACTTCTGTTGAAAATCTGCTTATGTAAAGAATAATAAGGTCTCTTGGAATTGAAAGAAACTACTGCAGCTGCACAACGACCCATATAGGACTGTTTTAAAGAATAATTTATTCTTTTTCCGCCAATAAATTTTGCAATAACTCCATTAAAACTCTCAACAATATTACTGTCTAAACAATATACTAGACTTCGGGCATTACTGACAAGCCGAGAATTAGCGTCCATAATTTTTGAAAATATAATATTGTTTTGTAACTGTGGAACGTGATTATAATCTAATATTTTATTCGGATCAAGTTTAAATTTGCAGAAGTATGGTAAACAATCTTTATGTTCACCGAAAACATGTTTGGGTCCATTTAATAAATCTTTCCTTAAATCGGTAATTTTTTGGTCCAAAGCACTATTTGATTGCATCCTGTAATTTGCAGCTCCGACTACCGCCTTCCTAAGACGAAGTTTGTTGGTTGAAATAATTTTTCTGAACTCCAAAGGAAAGCCAGTATCTTTTGTAATTTTTTCAATTTGATTGCTGTAGTTTCGAATTAAGTGGTTAGAGCATTCTATTTTCTGTACTGTAATATTGGGATACGGGTGACTGTTTTTAATTCTGGCATAAGTACTGGAGTCTCCATCGGCAATGAGGGTTGAATATATAAGACCGTACATACTCATCGATTGTTGGAACCCATCTAAAATTGCTTCAGCTTCCATTCCGCTTGACGAACCAACATAATTTTTAAAGCAAGTGTGCTCGGGCATAGGAATTTTCAAATTTATAGCTCTTGCGCAGGTTGTACAGTACTTGTTTTTAACTGCCATGTAAATAATTTTTTTTGTGCGGTAGCCGATAATCGTAGCAGCTCCTGAGAGGGCGGAGTAGTTGGTTTTATAAGATCGCTTGGACCAACACGCATCAGCTACTACAGTGATCATCGGCGTCCCGTTTTCGTCAACATCGCCGCTTTGAAAAGCCAGTTTTTTTTCTTCGTCGGCTGCCGCAGCCATACTGGTAAATTTGGTTTTCTCCCACCATTCACAAACCTTCTTATGGCATTTTCCATATCCAGCAATAGATAAGGACGGAATTTCAAGGGTAGCACATAGCTCTTCCATGCCCGAATAACCCGATCCTATGCTCATTATTCCCGACACAAAAGATTCGTTGATGCCAATGCCTTCTTGTAGGCTTTCGGATGTTTTAAGTTTAAAAGTTTTACCACATAACACGCATTTTAAATTAAATGTAGAATTCAAACCATTTCTATTTTCTGAGGTAATTCGTAAATGCTTTAAATTGCAGTTAAAAAGGGAATCATGTTGACTAATACATTGGAGTTGTTTAAAAAAATAATCAAATTGTACTACTCTCCGCCCTTCTATGCAAATATCATCGCTTTCTTCTATCACCTCTTCAATAGTAAGCTCCTGCTCCGATTCTTCACAGCTCCATCCTTGGTCTTCGGTCACAGGTAATTTCGCCAAAGAACTACTGTTTTTTTGCTCCTAAACAATGTAGAAATAAAAACTGATTACCATGCTATTCAATCTGATTTTGAGATTGTTAATATACATTTTGATAAAATACAAACCTATTATCACGATGTTGGGAACACGTGTCATAAAAATCATAAAAATTCAAAAAAATTCCCGCCCATCGACAATATATTTTAAGAGGGCCAACGCAGGTGCATGTAACAAATGTTCCGATATATCAGGAATATCCTTTAATAGGTTACCTAAATAAAAGTACCTTTTCGACAGAAGTGGCTGATGATCCAATAAGAATATCCTCGTGCTCTAAATCTTCCAAGTTTGGTCCTTTGTGTGCAATATTTACGGTAGGCTCATTTGGTTCTATCGTATGTTGGTGTTCTTGCTGTATTTTTTCCTAAATAAAAAAGCAAAAAATATATTAAGGAGTTAAGACGAAAATTCCCTCCCCCCTCCCGGGACTCCGACGCACTCAAATTCATTTGTTATTTGAAGCATACCTTGTTTGGAGTATTTTTTCCGGCTGCCATGGATAAATCATGTTTTGATCTACAAATAGAAAAATAATATTATTATTTGGAACTTTACGACACAAAACATATATAGAATTTCTTTGATTTGACAATGTGTGTGTGAATGGTTACGTATTTATACGCAGAAAGGCGATATTTTTGTTAATTTCCTTTAAAAGTTTTTTTGTCTATTTCTTAAACACCATGTACATTAAACATTATTCACTTCATTTGAAATTTTAGATAAAAATAAATAAACAGTAATAAAGGGTAATAAATTTTTGTATTTATTACCAAACACCGTGCACAAAATTGCGGCGAAATTTATGTCTTGCCGAAACACCGGGCGTGCTACGTATATTATAGCTATGTATGTGTACACATTTAATAGCATCTCCCACACGCACACTTCGGAGCGACCGAGTTCCGCGCCCGCTTAAGGCCGCCGCGCAGAAAAGTCTCATAGTGAACTGCGCTGTAAACCTATCGGTCTTTACTTTTCTGCACGGCGCGACTCGTGTCGAAGTGTGCGTTTGGAGCAAAACATGCCAGCTGCCAATAGACATGAAGATCGTACTAACCTACAGGAAAAAACGCACAGGCAATGTTATATTTTTACACGTTTGGACATTCATCCGTTGAAAAGTACATCACGCACAATATTTACACGAAAAAAGACAATTTGTGATTACTTACTGTTTTTGTATCTTCCTGATATTGTTGCAATCTTTCAAGTGAGTCGGTATTCTACGTTTAGAGCCATTAATGAAACATTTTGAGGGCATTTTCGAAATTTACAGACTATAAAACGAGGAGCGTATAGTTTCAACGCCTATCAACGGGAGATTCTAGCCCGGAATGAGTTAAAAGCTCTGGAGTGTGTTAGAATTTGGTGTAAAATGAAGTATTTATTTAATTGTTAATATCCACAGATATCATAACGATAATAAGAGGCCGTACTTCTACAGATGTATGTATTATGTACATATTTTAAATTAAAAATATTGTGTAAAATCATTATTAATGCGACAATCATAGATTTAAGTTTAAAAAATGGGATGTATGGTGTATCAATGTTTTTATTTTTCATGGTCGAATGCCTACATCAATTACAAAAAAAAATAAGCAGATTGAAAAATAAAGGTCCATTATTTGGTAACAAAAAATATCAGGTCCGAGAATGACACTTGAAAGGTAGTATTAAGCCGTTTTAGAGAGCCGTTTTTCAGAAAATAACCATTCTGCCCCTATAACACACTCTTAAGTGAAGGTACGTTTCCTCATAAGTGGAAGTCTGCCGTAATAACTCCCATTTTTAAAAAGGGTGACAAACATGACGTAACAAACTACAGACCTATCTCTCAACTTCCCATCTTAAGTAAAATTCTTGAAAAAATCGTTTACGACCAACTTTACCCGACTATCACTACAACAATTTCACAGAACCAACACGGATTCATGAAAAATCGGTCTACAACATCTAACCTTGCCCTATTTGTCAACTATTTGCAGAGCAATATGGACGAAAGGGTGCAGGTCGATGCTATGTACACCGAATTCTCAAAGGCCTTTGACCGCGTTATCCACTCAATTCTGTTAAAATAAACTCACTCGTCTTGGAATACACGGTGACTTGTTTAGGTGGATTAAATCATACATTAGCAATCGTAGTCAAGTTATCTCAATAAATGGAGTTTTATCTAAAATAATCAACGTAACCTCGGGTGTCCCTCAGGGTTCCCACCTTGGTCCGCTCTTCTTTAATTTATACTTAAACGACATAGGCTCATGTTTCCAATACTCTAAATTTTTATTGTTTGCAGATGATATGAAAATTTACAAAACGGTTCGCTCTCTATCGGACTGTAAAGAGCTACAAAGTGACTTAGATAGGCTCTGCAACTATTGCACAGCTAATTATTTAGACCTCAATGTTTCTAAATGCCACACTATGTCCTTTACTAGAAACAAGCATCTAATTAACTTTTCATATTCACTCTGCGATAAACCCGTGATCTCAAAAAATGAATGTAAGGACCTTGGAATCTATTTAGATAGTAAATTTAAATTTAAAACGCACATTGATTCAATCACTGATAGATCTTACAAAATGTTGGGTTTTGTACTACGTCTGAGTAAATTATTTAGAAATCCACATACTCCAGTAATGCTTTACTCCTCACTAGTCAGAAGTACACTGGAATTTGCATCGCCTGTCTGGAATCCCAAATACACCCAATACGTCAACAACATAGAGCGCATACAAAATAAATTTATTAAGTATCTCGGTTATAAACACAACAATAATTACATCTGCACTCTCCAATCCCTGAAATCCAGGCGAACGGAGCTGACATGACATTTCTCCATAAAATTATACATAACGAAATAGACTGCCCAGAACTTCTATCCCAAATAAATTTTAACATCCCATCTAAAAGAACTCGCCACACCAACCTTTTTTACAACCAGTAATAATACGAACGCTGCAGCCAACTCCCCTATTTCCCGCATCCTTCAAAGTTTCAACTTTCAAAAAACCACAAATACCGATATATTTTTTGATTTCCTCCCTCTATTTAAGAAAAACATTTTAGCACACTGAATTCGCACACATAACACACACACACAAACACTCTCACACACCCCTCTCCTTTAATAAGTTACTAATTTAATTTAGGTATATTGTATTATTTATCTCACAAAAATATTAGTAGAAAACAGCGACATGTCATTGGTACCAATTATTGTATTAATTCTATAACTTTGTAACTATTTTCCATTATGTAATAATGTACTGTTGGTTTCTACAAAATAAAAATAAAATAAAATAAAAAATAAAAATGTTTCGTTACTCGAGCAGTGCATATTGAACTCGTTTCTGAATGCTTTATAAATGCTTTTAAACGTTTCATTGCACGGCGGGGACCTTGTGGTACGCTATATTCAGATAATTGAACTGTTTTCATCGGTGCAGTCATATTTAGATGATCTTTATCGTTTCCTGGGCTCCGAACAATTCAAAGACATACTTTATCTGAATATCGAATCGATTGGAAATTTAACCCACTTAGTGCACCCCATTTTGGTGGTATTTGGGAAGCCTATGTGAAAAGTGTGAAAATGCACTTACACCGAGTGATAGGAGAGCAACTCCTTACCTATGAGGAATTGTCCACTGTCTTGATCCAGATTGAAGCCTTGTTAAACTCTCGTCCTTTATCTCAACTGAGTTCTGATCCATCAGAACCATTGGAACTTACCCCAGCTCGTTTCCTCACCCTAACTCCCTTAACGACATTACCTTCCGCAGACGTGTCTCACGAACCCATCGGATTACTTAAAAGAAAATCTATATTAGATCACATGGTTCAGAACTATTGGAAACGCTGGAAGATAGAGTACCTGAACTCTCTACGAACAAGGTTGAAATGGAACACTCCGGTTAATCCTGTCCAAAAGGGCATGATAGTTATATTAAAAACCGACATGTCACCGCCCGCGCCCCTGCATTGGCCATTATGGATTATAGATGAAGTTTATCCAGGAAAGGCTTACATCATTATTATATTTTTAATCATCGTAATAGTAATTTGTTTTTTGTTGGTTTGTGACACGTAAATTAATAATGTTAGCGTATTCGCGCACACTTGCTTTTCTATATTGTACCTATTGTACCATTTCAGGCTTACATTATTATTATATTTTTAATCATTCGAATAGTAATTTGCTAATTTGTTGGTTTGTAATACGTAAATTAATATTGTTAGTGTATTCGCGGACACTTGCTTTTCTATATTGTACCTACTTTCTTTTACTTACCATTTCAGGCTTACATTATTATTATATTTTTATTCATTCGAATAGTATTTTGCTAATTTGTTGGTTTTCTAACACGCAAATTAATATTGAGAGCATATTCGCGTACACTTGCTTTTCTATATTGTACCTACTTTCTTTTGACCTATGATGGCAGACATCTGCCCTGATTATGGACACTGTAACGCTATCCGAAACGTTGGCTAAAAGAGGAGGTAGCGCAACATGGCATAACATCCCAAAAACAAATATCAAAAATACTTTTGGCCGTGAAAATCTAAAATCATACCTGATCGTAATAGTAATTTGCAATTATGCCCAAAAATTTATTACATACTGTTATGTTCGCACATACGACAAAACAGTTAAAGAAGCGTCGCCTCTCCCACAGGTTGACAATCAAGTGTTCCTGTCGATGGATTCGCAAATTATCGTAATGGCGCGACCATCTCCTAGCAATACCGGAGAAAGAAAGCTATAAAAGGGCTAACGCACTTAAATACGCCCTCTTTCCTTCCGCCTAGCTCATACTAGTAACATCGTGTACCTAGTTCTCGCCCGAGGCGATAGTCTCGTAGGCACCCCGTTTGGGTAACCTGAGACAATGGCGTTGGTATAATAAGTGACTGTGATCCTGGAAGTGGAGCAGCATGTCCATCTTCGCCCTGGTTGAATGCTGGCCCGCGATGTCCAGCGACTGATTCCTGTCTCCGGCTAAGGACTCTGCCCGGCAGGCATGAGCTTAGCCGGCACCTTCCACCGCACAATCCCTCAAGATGGCCAAGGTAGTCTCCTAATTATAACTCTAGATATTCGAGCCATTAACTTCCAGTTTAGTATCATTTCAAGTACCTATCTTCCGTTCTAAAAGCCTTTAGTCATTTAGGCCTTAAATCGTAATGTCCTATTGTACAAATTGAACCCCTTTATTGTAATAAATATGCTATGTAAAACCGACTTTCAATTACATTCATTCATCTTGTCAAGAGTGCACGAACCTAACCCTGAGACGAGTCCATGTGAGATGTGAGAGGTACGTAGTAAGGCGTTCGAGCCGCTCACCGTACAGACTGTATTCACAATCATACATTACACTGGCGCTTGAACACTTTACAAGAAATGAATAATGTTATTGAAAAATGAATATATATTTCTATATAATATGCTAAACAATTGTGGTTGTATTGTGTTTTTAAAAAAAGATAAATGTAAAATGTGTAAATAAGTTCGTTTAAATAAAGCCAAACATATTCAAAATATAGTTATTCAGTTGACGCGGGAACAATGTACAGATTCTAGGGCGAGTCCATTGTTGATTTGAAATGTTGATGCAAATAAACCATAAATCGGGTTAAATACTAATTCAAAACAGTTATTTGTGTAATTTTGATAAAATTAACGAGAACAATTCTATTACAACATAATTAAATACGGTTATTTGAATAAAATAGTTCCAAAATACAGCGGCGTAATTGAATTGGACCCGTCCAAGTCAGAATATTTCGGTAGAAGCACGAAAGAAATAACTCGTAAATTTGCCGCGAAAGCAATATAAAAGAAGTTTTGAATTTCAATACATTTTAAAATGCATATTTCGTTGTGAAAATATTAATAACTCTTCTTGTTATTTCAAAACAAATTAATAGGTAATTAACTAAATATAATTCATAGTTTGAAAGTGAATTTAGTTATCCCGCGCAAAAAACGAAATCGTCATGTAGATATTCAAATTAGCAAACGGTCAGCAAGTCGAAACAGAACGAAGACGCGTGCAAGCGGTAGCAATAAAAATTGTATAGATTGGTCACCGTAAATAATAAAGTCCATAAGAATTGAGCCCACGGAATAAAAACAAAAAAGTAAAATAAAAGACAAATGAATACATTTTATTAAGAAATACAAAAGATATAAAATAAAATAAATTTCAAATGAAAAAAATCATTATATTGTTTCAAACAATGCATTAGAAACTACCGTTAAATTATTTTAAAAAGAATTGCGCGAAAAATAAGAAAAACATAATTTATATTCTGTAATAATAAATTGAAAGCAAAATAAATAGGAAATGAATAATAATAATCCTTGTAAATTACAAAGAATAACAAAAAATTAAATGTTAAACTGTTTAGAAAGAGAAATGTTTTATATGCGTTAAAATTAATAGGAGGTCCTCTCTAGTAATAGCCACGGAATTCCTTCCGTGTTCGAACACGCGTAATCCTCGTGATAGGTACTTTACGGGCTAGTCCAAGTTTTGCATTTTTTCGAAGCGCGTCGCGTGCACAGAACACAAAATCCAATGAATATTAAAGTGTGAGGTAAAATTTGTCGGGAATAATTTTTGAATTCTTATTAGATTAAAACGAAACATTGTTAAATGAATTTTTACATTATCAAGGAAGTGAAATAGTTTTAAATGCTTGAGTTAATTACGGAATTGAAAATTTTATAAAATCTTTTTTTTTACTCTTTCCTGGTAGCATGTCTAGTATTGTTGAATAATAATAGATCTAGAGAATTGAAAATGCTTAAGAGGATAGTACACATTGAGATTTAAAAAGAAAATATGCAGTTCATGAATAATATGGTTTCAAATTCGAGTGAAAATTGGAAATAAATTAAAATAGTGACTTGTATAAAATCGTGTATATGATAAAAGTTAATAACTTGACGGTATCACCTGACTAACGTATCTTGGAATTTAGATGTAGTCCAAAAAAAAAAAAATACAGTCTAACAAGCATACCTACGGCAAGTTATATAAAATCATGATCCTTTAACAGCGACTTTTTTACATAGAGATCTATTAGACTATGGAAGGCAGATGCGACCCATAATTTAACCTCTGTGTGATTAAGTATGCTCGCGCAGTCGTATATCTCTGGAATCCAAACTCTGTTGTGGAGACGATTTTAATCTCAGAAACCGCTTAGCCCGGACAAGGAAGATTGCGAACGTAAAAACCCCTCCCTAATACAAGTTAAAGAGAAAAACATATATAAACATATGTATATTTCCAAAATATTGCTTGACGTTATTATTTAGAAACTAATTTTCCTATAAAAATAAAATAATAGTGGAAAAAAAAAAAAAAAAGTTAAGAACAGATTTCAACTAGTAAGATCATGTGGTAGAGAAAAAAAAAATCAAATCAAACTGGTTTTTTAATTGCAATGTTTTTTTTGGTGGAATAAATCAGAAACCACAAAGAGGATTGTAGTTGAAATACCCAAGTTGTAAAATCATTATCATTTTGAAGGCTAATCTTATATATCATGAAAAAAGATAGTGATGGTAAGTAAGGCGGATGCGAAATTTACTGTCACAATTCAATATATAAGACAAGCCCGGGTGTAATTAATTGAAAAGTAATCTGAGATTGTACATCAATCAAAGTGCCGTAATTGACCCCAAAACAAGTTGAACAATATTGCAAAACGCATATATGAAAATATATATGTATTTCCATGAATTTTTATTTATAAAAAGAGGAAAAAGTTGAAAACAGAATAGTTAAAAAGATTTTAAATAATGAAAAGTAAATAAATACTAGAGAATTTAAATTTAACGGAAGTAATAAAAAGTAATAGGAAAAGGTTAAAATTTTAATTAATTACAAATTAAAAGTTAAAATTCGTTCATGAGACATAGAAAGTAGAGAAAAGTTTGAGAAATAACGAATGCACGCGCGTTATGCATAACAGCAGACATAAGTACCTACGCAGTAACAGATGGCCCGGCTAGGAAAGAAATTTTGTATATGAGAGAATACGGTACCTATGTAAAGCGTTGTAGAAAACGGCAAAAATTCAGAAAAGGTATAATTTGTATTGAAAAATTTTTTTTGTAGAAAAATAATTAAATTCTTGTATAGTTAGTTCTTTTTTGCTCTCTTAGTGATTCTAATATTAATTATTTGAGAGTTAAGAATGTTGATTTAATCTGAGATCAGAGTAGCTAACTGAAATCTAGTTGAAAAAACAGGAGAAAGTGCAATTGAACAAGCTATACGAAATAAACAGAATTCGGTCAGGAAAATATTTTTTCCTTTTGTGTTTTGGAAGTTTAAAATAAACATTTTTCATATGAAATAATAAAGAATTAAATTAAAATGATACGTTCTCATTCGTATAATAATAAAAAATAAAGATCATACCTGGTTTGAAAAAAAGGGAAGTAGGAATACTTGACTAATGTGGTTTGCTATTAAAAAAGGCGGGAAGGAAAGAAAAACAAAATTTTTGTATATAAAGGTAACCATTTTTGTATGAGATTATTATAAATAAACTATACTATAAATGTTATGTATATAATTGTAAATAAAGGTAACCCATTTTGTGTAAATATTTATGTATATAAATTTTCGGTGTTGTTTATAGAATAGGTATATCTCTCTTTAAATTTCTTTTTCAATAAAAGTTGTGACAAATAATACAATACGTCGAAAAGTAAACAAGAAATCGAACAAATAAGTACGAAAATAAATTTTCAAATAAAGTCAGATTGTAAAAAATAAATTGAATTTGAAAAAAGGTAGAGAGATTCTGCATAGTTATAACAATTGTCCTGAGCTAGTATTGAAAAATAAAATGTTGAATAATTCAGTTAAAAAATAAAACTAAGTCTCTTGTAACGATGCGGAAGTAAAAAGGCCTTCGTTAATAAAAGCTGTTTAACACAAAACGGAATATGTTTTACATATTAAATAAACAAAAGTAATAAAAATAAATGTTTTTAATATTTTGTCAAATAGATAAACAATTTTTAGCAAGAGCGAAATAAAGAAAGAATAAATCACGAGCATCCGTAAAGATTAATTGGTGACATTCGTAGAGATTTTTTGGTGTCCATTTTAAAAAATAGAAAGTAGTACACGAATTTAAAACAAAAAAGATAATCATTTCTTACTTAAGTTTAAATGAAAAAGATTTTTAATGAATAAAATTTTATTCTTCTTGACTTGTGTTACAAAAAAGACAACGTGGATCGTTGTTCGGAAATTATATTGTGCTTTGCGCAGATATTGAGTTCTAAGTGAGGTCAAGAAATGTAATACGGGTACGGGTACCAGCGTATACATTTCTAGTTTCAAAACATTATAGGAAAGTCTTCCTTAGAATTAAGACAAGTGGGGTTGCCAAGAGAGTAATCTTGGGCAATAAAAAAAAAAAAGAGAAAATTTGTAATACAAGAAGAGATACGAAATTTTTTTTTAACACTTCCAAGTGAGTTTTGAGTAATAGTCGAATAATGAAATTTAAATACTTAGTTTGGGTCTAACTAGAAAAAGACCATGGCGCCCAAAGTTAGAAAGGAACAGAAACATGTATTTACATATTTTAAATAAAACAAAGTTAACATTGTAAGGAAACAACGTAAAGAAAACAAAACATAGATATTGAAAAGGGAATATTACATTGAGATGTATTGTGAGGTCAAAAGGTCCGTGACGTCACAATAGAAGGAGTATTAATTGGACTTAATGTTGTATTATATTGAAATTGAAGCAAAAAATTATGTCAAGTTATGAGAATAAGTTGAAAATTCCTGTCAAATAATCTTTAATAAGAAAGTAATACTAATTAAAAGGAATTTGGAATAAAAAATTAAGAAACAGAAAGAAAAGAAGTTTTTGCTAGCAAATTCAATTATAATATAGCGTTCAAATGTATATAATTGTATATATCTTTTTGTCGTTAATTTAAATGTTTATATCTCTCTGATTTGCTTTCAAACAAATAAAGTCGTTCAGTTAACTAACAAATATTAGATTTGGAAAATAATTTTTTTTAAGTATTTTGATTGATTGAAGTTTAATAATAAATTTCTGTATAACCTGTGGAGTTATCCTGGGGTTAGTGTTGGAACATGTAGGTGTTTTTGAATCGGGTGTATGTACCCACCCTAATTGGGAATACAGAGAGGTAAAATAAACTTTGGTTGTTTAGAGTATTTGAAAGAATAAAACATAAACAGGTTCGAAAAATTGAGATTTGTATTAAAATCTAAAGGTCATTGAAAATTTTGTAATGAAGAGAAAGTGAATTGGTATTAATGTTCAAATCTTAATAAAATTACTGCAAATAATTGAGTTGGGTAATAAAAAGTTGAATTTAATTAAAAACATAGTCAAGATTTTTTTTTTTAAAAGAAAATAAATTTTAAAATAAAAGAATTAAAGTTTCGTTAGCAAATTCAGTAATGATTAAAAATTGAAATGTATATAAATTGTTAGCTTGTAAGATTGAAATGTTATAACATGAAAACACGCGAATTGGATACTTCGGTATTTCAGCGACGAAAGTCAACGTGTAATTCACCGTATATCGGTGTTGTTGTAAAAAAAAAAAAGTCTGTGTTATTGAAATTTAAAGCGTATTCGGTTGAAGATGAAGTTAAACAACTTAGAGAGAGAATATATATTATATTGAAAACTATCATAGATCTTAATTTTCTAGTGATGTTCTGTTTTTTTTGGTTATTTGTTTTATATATGTGTCTGTCAAGCGCAATCATTGAAAAGGATTACTATGTGTTCGAAGGCGTTTTCATTTGATTTGGTCAGTAAGACAGGGTCATTGTTTTTTAACATGACGTGAGGAAGGTGTGTGTCACCTGTGTTTACGCCGAGCACAATCATTGGAAAGGGAGTTTCCTGTGGATTGGTTAGTGAGGCAAGATCATTGTTCTTTAACATGATAGTGTATGCATACAAGGGATTGGATCTCTATAAAAATGATAGGATTTAAAGTATAGCCTTAGAATTATACCTACGTTACAGGATTTAATATATGCCTTATAATTATATTATAAACATGATAGGATCCGTATAACCTCATAATTATACCCATTGTAAACTATGAAAACAGAACTGAAGATGGCTTAAGAGAAATTCATCAATAAAGTAAAAGGGAATAAATCGCAAGTTACAATAACACAGCAAATTTAAAAAATACTACTCTAATTGGTGCATGTATTGTATTGTAACCCTTTAGTTTAGGTTGTAAAATGCGAATATGTATCAATTTCGATTGATTACATGACATTAAGTCGGCATTAAATGTCCATTTAATGGGCGAGAGAAAAAAAAATGTAAATAAAAAGTGTAAATATTCAAGAGGTTCACGTCTTATATTGTCCTCTACACAAGGTGTAAAATGCGAATATGTATCAATTTCGATTGATTACATGACGTTTAGTCAGCATAAATTTTTTTAAATTTTTTTTAAATTTTTTTATTATTTTTATTAAACATTACATAATGAATATAACTGACAAACGATTGGTATTGGCATAAAAATTTATGTAAAATGCGAAGGAATTGACCTCGGTTGTTCAGAAAAAAATAAAATCGCATTAAAATATCCATTGAATGGATAAGATAAAAGAATAATGTATAGAATCCTGTAGCAGGATTCATTTCAGCAAAGTTTTTTTTAAATTATTGCGAGGAAGAAGGTGATGATTTGCTGCTACAGCAAATAATTTAACAGTTTATGTTAACAAATTTGGAAGATCAGCGTGTTTTGTATCGCAAGAGTAGCGTGTTTTGTATCGCAAAGGAGAAAAGGGAAAGGTACAAGTTCTTTTGCAATAGGGTTGTTTAGCTTGGCTCACAGGTAGATAAATTCGTTCTTGGCTCAGTAGGTAGGGAGTGTTAAATTAGTTGTGATAATGACAACTCTATGTCTTATAACCTACAGCACATCCAGAAATGTCTGGGAGAAACGAGAAAATATCTTCAGGGTACAAGGAACAATTTTTCAATAGAACTTAAATGGAAACTTACGATGACACAAATTAGAATGGATACTTCTTCAAGAAATCAATATAAATACTTTTGCACCATAAATAAAATTACTTCTTCAAAGAATTAAAGGAACACTCTTCAACAGTCCTGCAAATTCAATAATGCTGCGTTTACAACATACCACATTTTTGGTAAATGCCCAAGTCAAGCCAGAATAGACCTGACAATCTTCTTACATTATATTGGACAGAGAAGGCAGTGTTATGTTCGCACATACGACAAAACAGTTAAAGAAGCGTCGCCTCTCCCACAGGTTGACAATCAAGTGTTCCTGTCGATGGATTCGCAAATTATCGTAATGGCGCGACCATCTCCTAGCAATACCGGAGAAAGAAAGCTATAAAAGGGCTAACGCACTTAAATACGCCCTCTTTCCTTCCGCCTAGCTCATACTAGTAACATCGTGTACCTAGTTCTCGCCCGAGGCGATAGTCTCGTAGGCACCCCGTTTGGGTAACCTGAGACAATGGCGTTGGTATAATAAGTGACTGTGATCCTGGAAGTGGAGCAGCATGTCCATCTTCGCCCTGGTTGAATGCTGGCCCGCGATGTCCAGCGACTGATTCCTGTCTCCGGCTAAGGACTCTGCCCGGCAGGCATGAGCTTAGCCGGCACCTTCCACCGCACAATCCCTCAAGATGGCCAAGGTAGTCTCCTAATTATAACTCTAGATATTCGAGCCATTAACTTCCAGTTTAGTATCATTTCAAGTACCTATCTTCCGTTCTAAAAGCCTTTAGTCATTTAGGCCTTAAATCGTAATGTCCTATTGTACAAATTGAACCCCTTTATTGTAATAAATATGCTATGTAAAACCGACTTTCAATTACATTCATTCATCTTGTCAAGAGTGCACGAACCTAACCCTGAGACGAGTCCATGTGAGATGTGAGAGGTACGTAGTAAGGCGTTCGAGCCGCTCACCGTACAGACTGTATTCACAATCATACATTACAATACATTTGTTGGTTCTTACGAATACTGCAACTATATTTATCATGTTATAATTTTATAATTTTATCAATTGTAAAATTTTCATGTAAAAGCCCGAAAAGGTGAAAAAATAATTATAATTTCTTTTTAACGGTCGTTTTATTTCGAAAATGCGTGTATTTAATAAATGTTAATTTCACATTGATTTTTTCGTTATATATTCCATTGTCAAAACACCAATATCTATTTATTTATCTAGTTTACCGCTTTCACCGAGCATGTCTTCACACGTGGAATCAACGATTTCGATAACTTCTGAAATTAAACAAATAATAATTTTAAAAAAATATTAGAACAACTCTCTATTTATAGCATTTGAAGGTTATTATCATTAAAGATGAAGATACCACTAACAATCAATTAAAAATATGGAAGAGTTTTTTTTTAATTATTAGCGTTTTTTTTTAAATGTGAATATCGTTAGAGGGAATTCTTTTTGCTCAAGGCCTCCTGTGTGGAGCTAATGTAAAAAAATGCCTGAACTTAATGCTCTTTAGCGTATCGTTAACCAAGCGGAAACAACAACGACTTTGAATATTTATAAAATTTTAAATATAAAACGAAATAATCATGCAACATTTCCCCATAGTAAAGTTACGTGAAACATTGACAAATTCCAAATAATGTCCGCCATCTTTTAAACTGTACAAAATTGAACACGTCCCTTTTTTCATCCCGAAGTCAATTATAAAAGATCACCCACTTGGAAAATTCAACTCAACGCAGGAGGCCTTGAGAAAAATAATTTCTCTCAGGGCCTGTGTCGTCTTTGGGGATCCTGTGTCATGTATCGATGGAGGAACTGGACGAAAAAATCAACGTGTAAAACGTCCATAGATCACAGTTTGGAAGGGGGTATGGGTACCGCCGCCTCGGGAATAGTTTATTAGATAATCTTAGCTTTACTACAAGTAACCCCAAGAGTTGGCGATGTTTCATGACTTAGCAGGGGTGCCCGGTTTCACGGAGTGAGGTTTGCCTTGGCGGCGGGAGCGTTTGCCCACCTACGCCGATCGGGAGAGTCTGGTTGAGGGCAGCGCCGGATCTGCCATACGTTCAAAAACGTGCAAAAACCTGGCGCCAACTCCGAAGGGGCGCCGTGAGAAAATAAATATTTTATTCAAATTTAGTTATAATATTCCCTGAATCGTTTAAAAATTACCCATAGTACGAAATAATTATTACGCTCTAGCAACACTTTCCAAAGAAACAATGCGCACGCATCAGGTTGGTATCAACGGCTTACGAATTTATAGTCAGTTACAGAATTTTTTTACAAATTCCATATATTTAGTTTAAACGTAAGATCTATTTTTCCATATATCTTTTACCGTCTTTTACGACGAATGGGTGCGATCCAAATTCAATAACCAATAACAGCGCGATATTTTTGTTCTAGAGAATCAAACCAACCGACTTACGCCTTTCAAAATGCTGACAATTTTAGTTAGCGTACGCTCGCTGTTGTTTTATTTTGTACGATTTAAGTCTCTAGGAGAAGGTAGTTAAAGACCATTTTATTATGAAATCTTCAGTAAATTCCATTAACAAAAACATCGCACGGTTTGCAGGATTTGCAGGTTGCAACGTGTTACGTGTTGACAGTTTCATCATTGATTTGGCGTATTATTTGAAGTTCGTTAATTGTATAATTAATATCTATTAGATTTGTTATTTTACGGTGTCAGTGTAAGGTGTAAGCGTCTTTCGTAAGCCGTTGATACCATACGTCAGTGTTTAGTGTTTGTATGGTGTTTGTTCGCTCAACACAGAACACAGGGGAAATGCAAGGTACAAATTTGAGGTTATATTCTTATCACGAACGAATTTTTAATCAAAATAAAAATGTAGGGGGGGGGGGCGCCATCGGTACCAACTGCACAGGGCGCCAGATTTCGTAGATCCGGCCCTGGTTAAGGGAGACCTTTTGTCCTCCCCAGCCGGACTCCCTCGACTCATCGTATTGCACCGCAGTGGGGGGAATTCACTCCAAGACATACTGACCCCCAGATTTCTACCCACCCTTCTTTTCCCTGAAAAGACCCTCCATACACCATACCCAAAAATAAAATAGGGCCTGAGGAAAATAGTTTTCTTCGGGGCCTCCTGTGAGGAGCTAATGTAATGGAGGGTGACCCGATAGTTGATCCGCCGACAGCTGGCTCCCCGAAATGATATTTATTATTTTTTTAAATAAAATTAATTTTTTTTGCGTTATTAAACAATTTTAAAAATAAAATCGTCTTCAAAAATACCCTTATTAATAAGTTCGTATGAATATACAAACGAATTTATACACAGTGTCGATTTTTTATACTTATGCGTTGGTATATACCGAATATAGACAAGCAGATTTTTCCGTGAAGGATTTGAAAGAAAATATATTTTATGCTTTGTTATTCGGCGGTACATCCTCTCTGCACATCCTTTCGGGGTCACTTTATTTATATTTTGTGTAACTAGCAGTGGCGGATTTATACTTTTCAAAAGTCTAGGTCACTTCATTTGCACCGCCCGGGCGCGCTCCTTCCTCCTTAAAAGTTGCCACCTATCATAATCACTCACTTGTAGGCTTAGCGCCGCCCCCTGAAATCTGCCGCCCTAGGCCGCGGCCTATGCAGACTATTGACAAATCTACGACTGGTAATTAGGTATACCGTATTTTCCCTGAACTGAATGCATGTTGTATGTATGTAAGTGTGCCTGGGGGGGAAGATTGTCGGCGGATCAACTGTCATGGAACCGTAATGGACTCCGCTTCAGACTTACCAGGCTCGTTGTCACAATTGTAAGCAGATACTTGACAGAAGTTATAGAAGTTTTTGTAGGATCCATCGGAGAAGAGTCCACAGACCGGTTCCTTGACGTCAGGGCAAGCGAGGACCACATCGCAGGGAATTTTGTAGATTTTTGATCTGGAAGCCTCGCCTTTGAAGTAGTGAATATCATCTCCTCGACCAGGCGAAATCCACGCCAGAAACACTGTCCAAATGGAAAAAAAGTGCTTTAAGATGAAGCTTAAAAGAATTCATAATGTAGTAATATCTTCATTCATAATTCTCTAGTTTAATTATCTTAAGAAAAAATGGTGTTCTGAAGATGCTTTGTAAAATATTAAGATGAATTAAGTGTTTGCGACCGTACAAAAGCAATATGAATATAAATACGTAGTTTTGTCCATAAACAAACTCAAATCTTTCAAGAAACACACAGTCATATTGCGACAAATTTTGAATGAAACACTAGTATTTGTTTCATTATTTTGCAGGCAGGAAATAAGCCGGCGTAGCTCAGTGGATAAGAGCAGTTGACTGGAAATCAGAAGGACGCGGGATCGAGTCCTGTCGGCAGCATCTATCTTTTCTTGAGAGATTTTTTCAATGTAGATGAGTGTTTCAGGCTAATAATTATTAGTTATAATAATTGTTACCCTTTGTGCTATGCATAAAAATCTTGTCTTAAATATTTGTTTATCAATTAAAAATAATAATTAATATTTGACGATTTAAAGTGTTTCACCAAAATATGTAGACATAATTTGTCTCGACGCCACCTAGTGGGAGATTTAGCACTTACAATGCCTTTCTCATATAAAATAAAGTTGGTTTATTTTTTTTTTTATTCCAGAAAAGAAGAAAATTACATTATCACTCATTTAACTAGAAATAATTAAACACATTAAACTGAAATAAATATAACAATACAGCGCTATTCTATGTCATTTGTTTATCAAGAATAAACATTAATAAAAAAATTTTAAATGTACCCAGCTTATTTTCGTTTTTAATGTCGTTTGGGATGCAATTATATAAGTTGCCCCCCCTCGTAACCAATGGATTGTTTACCATAGTTAGTGTGGATGGTGTTTAAATGTATGTTATCGTGTTGTCGTGTAAAGTGTTTGTGTACTTGGGACGTTTTAATGAATTCTGTGTTTGTGTATGTACGAGTTTATTGTTTATTTTCTAAATAAGGAGACACGTATTTTATTCATACAGTTTTCTGAATGTTAATAGTTTTGTTTTCATATTTAATGTTTTTGTGGATGTTCTGGGCTTGTAGTGAAACAATTTTTTGATTACCTTGTTTTATATTATCTCTGTAATACATTTACGTATGTTTTACATGCATTTCCCCAGATGTCAATCAAATAATTTAAATGTGAGTGTACGAGACTATAATATAAATCTTTTTTAATTTATTTGGCAACAGATATGATAGCCGGCTAAATACGCTAATTAAGGGGATGATTTTTTCTTTAATACTTTGCATATGTTGTTTAAATGTCAAATGCTGATCATTGCATAGCCCCAGGTATTTTTCCTGGGTCAGGATTTGCAGGTCATTAATTTCAATTTTTAAGGGTTGAGCTTGAGATCATGTATCTTGTTTTTTTATATTCATTGTTAAAATATTTGATTGGAGCCAACTGTTGTGTCTTTGTGCATTTTCTAGTAAGATGTCTAAATCATTACCCCGGTAGAAAATTGCAGTATCATCTGCATATAAAAAGATTTCACCATTTAAAATTAATTGTGAAATATCATTGATGTAAATTTGGAGTAGTGGACCTAGTATGGATCCCTGCGGAGCTCCATAGTTTATTGGAGTTCCGCAGGACCAACTACACCAATTTTCTCGAGTTTCTTGAAAAGTATGTTATGGCTAACTGTACCAAAGGCTTTTTGAAGGTCAACTAATATAGATAAAATATAATTTCCACCACCAATGCATTCCTAAGTTTACTGATTAAGTCATTAACTGCTCCAAGTGTGTTTGATTTTTTCCTAAAGCCATATTGTTTTTTATAAAAGAATGATTTTTTTTAACAGAAAATTGTTTAATCTTTCGTAAATTACACGTTCAAAATTTTTTGGTAAATTGGTTTTCAGGTGGAAAAATGTAAGCAGTAATTGTTGAATGAAACACTAATATGTATTGAATTATTTGGCGGGCAGGAGATAAGCCGATAATATAATTATCAGTGGATAAGAGCAGTTGACCGGAAATCAGAAGGACGCGGGTTCGAGTCCAGTCGGCGGCATGTATCTTTTCTCGGGAGAGTTTTTTCAATGTTAATGAGTGTTTCAGGCTAATAATTATTACTTATAATAATTGCGACAAACATCAACTACAAAATGCAAAAATATAATAATGGGTATTTGAAATCTAAAATCTAATAATATATGTTTTAATCATTGAAGACCATATTAGCGACTCTTAAATGAAAATTTGAAACAGAAAATCACAAAAACGGTTCGATCGCATCTAAGAATTGAACCCAAGACCTTAGCCTTGCCGGGACTTTGCTCTAACCACTGAGCTAATTCGACCCTTACCCCTTTGTTCATTATCATGAACAAAGGTTCATATTTATCATACTTCAACCAAGAATCATAACATTATCTTCATTTTTTAATACCGCACAAGAGTCCCAACTGCTCCCGTCTGGAGCCAGTGAGACTATGGCATCCCCAATTGGGGTATGTTGTGAGACTGAAGGTAGTGGGAAGAGGAAGGATATATGGAAGAGGAAGGTGGAGAAGTACCTGGCTATTCAGATCTGGTCACCAAACACGGCTAAAGCCATTTCAAGCAAGTTTTCGATTCTGAATGGTGGTCTTACACCAGGGCGATACTGAGAGTATCTTCCACTCCGGAACGTGCCGCAAATATACTACATATTATTTAAAATGAATAAATTGTGAAATAACACAAATTAATCAAATAAAATGTATTCGCTAAGCCGGAATTCGAGTCAAAGGCCTTACCGCTGGACTACGCCGGCCGTTGTTGCTTTTTATTGGCTGATCTTCATGTGTTAGGCCCTAATCACGATCCGATTTGCAGAAATGTTTGCAGGACAGCGCAGCGTGTTGAACCACAAACTAAATTATTATTATTCCGACGGCCTGACAAAGGGAATAATAATATAATATATCATTGAAGAAGAAGATAACTATTGGGATCGGGCAATATTTCAATAAAGTCTAGTCAGATTTCGTTCAAAATAAAGGATTACTTTTATTAAACCAAAATGCACTCCACATTATTTGACAGTTAACCGGAAGGGACAGTAGCGCCACTTACGGCCAAGAAACATAACATAAAAAAAATAATGCATTTATAAGCGCACCTTTGAATTTATCTTTACTCAACACTCCCACTTAAATTCAAAGGGGTCACTTAACATTTATCCTAACAAATTTACTCAATATCTAATCATCTTAGCATTTATCATAACAACTGTACTCAATATCTAATCATCTTAGCATTATATGAATATTTGACTGTAAATCACATAAGTATCTAAGTATTATTCAAAATCTTATCTCTTATACAATTAAACTTGCTCACAGGCAAAGCTTTGCTCAGAAAATCTGCCAGTTGACATGAACTTTCTACATATTTAATATTAACAATTTTCTTTTCAACATTCTCTCTTATGAAATTATATCTATCATCTATATGTGTATATGTTTACTTCTATTATGAAATACAGGATTATTAATTAATTTAATTGCACTCTGATTCAAAGAGACAGAGGTTTGTGGCTCCCCAATATCAATCAACAATTGTCTAAGCCATAATATTTCTTTAGTGGCCTCACTAGCAGCCATATAGTCTGACTCTGTTGTGGATAATGCCACGGTGCTCTGTTTACGGCTTGACCAACAGATAGGACCACCATTCATTAAAAAAAATGTAGCCTGTATTAGATTTTCTAGTATCCAAATCACCTGCGAAGTCAGAATCAGAGTAGCCGACTAAATCTAAATTACTTTTATAAACAATAGACATTTCTTTTGTATTAATCAAATAACGCAGGATTCTTTTCACAGCAGTTACATGTGAAGGACCTGGATCATTGACATATCTACTTACAACACAGCATATGCTATGTCAGGTCTAGAAACAGATGTTAAAAATAACAATGCTCCCATTGCTTCTCTTTATGGGAAATTGGTATGCTCATTATTTGTATTCTTAGATAATTGTACATTTACATCTGCGGGGGTACTACTAGCTTTAGCATCTGACAAATTAAACTTATATATTATTGTCTCAATATACTGTTTTTAACTTATACTTATACAACTTTCTGTTTTATTTATTTCCATTCCAATAAATGAATTAAATTTTAAAATCTTAATATCAAATTTTTGTTTTAGATCATTTAATATGGTAGATAAAATAGTTTTACTTTTGGCTAATAGCATTCCATCATCAACATAAATAACCAATATTACCTTAATATTATTGAAATATCCAACAAATATACAATTATCTGATGGACACGATTTAAATCCATAAGAAGTTAAAAATGAACAAAATTTCTTGTTCCAACAGCTTGATGATGGTTTCAGCCCATATATAGATTTAATCGACGTACATACTTTTTGTGGCTCAGCTTCCACATCCTCTGGTACCTCCGTGTATATCTCCTCAGGCAGCTCACCGTACAGGAACGCTGTCTTCACATCGAATTGTTCTATCTGCAGGTCCTCTCTGGTGGCCATGCTAAGTAACAATCTGATGGAGTCATATCTGCTAGTAGGGGAAAAAATTTCATTACAGTCCAAACCTTTCATTTGAGTAAAGCCTCGAGCGCATAGTCTTGCCTTATATCTTTCAATTTCTCCTTCTTTATGCTGAACACCCATTTGCATGTACTGGGCTTCTTCTCGGTTCTATCAGTTATTATCCAGGTTTTGTTATTTTCATGTGACTTCAGAAATAGCTTCCTTCCATTTATGACAATTGACGTTAATAATTGCCTCTTCATAACTGTTAGGTTTTTCTAATTCAGTCGAGTTTACTTCTATCTTATTATTTCGTCTAGGACGTAACGTGATATTATTTCTTTCCATTCCTTCTAAATTAATATTACTAGGAGGATTATAAGTGTCATTTGTATCTTCAATACTCTTCATACTGTCATCTGAAGAGGTTTCTTGGGTTGTATTTTGTTGATCCTGAAACTCGCTTCGTGGGGTTGTCAATATTGACTCTTCTTTTTCTTCTTCATTGACTTTCATCTCTGTGAAGTTTTGTCTTTTCTCTGGTATACTACTTTCTTCAAATTTTACATCCCGTGACACTGTAATTTTTCTTGTACTCTGATCGTACATTCCGTAATTTTCATGCTCATATCCAACTAATAACATTTTCATGCTTTTATTATCCAGTTTCTTCCTTTTTTCTTTTGGTAGATGAACATATCCAATGGAACCAAATATTCTTATATGTTGCAGATTAGGTTTTACTCTATACCAGAGTTTAAATGGTGTGACATTTCCCACTTAATTTGATGTGTTTCTATTCAACAGGTATACTGCACAGTTCACAGCTTCTG
This sequence comes from Limnephilus rhombicus, assembly GCA_929108145.2. Classification (NCBI taxonomy): domain Eukaryota; kingdom Metazoa; phylum Arthropoda; class Insecta; order Trichoptera; family Limnephilidae; genus Limnephilus; species Limnephilus rhombicus. Next base: position 23,770,100 of record OV815292.1, read on the forward strand.
CCCACAAATTTAGAGAAATATCTTTAGCATATAACATGCTTCTTGCACTTTCCATAATGGTACGCAGCTCTCTTTCCGCCCTCCCATGCTGTTGTGGGATATATGGGGCTGTACGCTCATGAATTATTCCATCACTATCTAGAAATGACTTGAATTCTTGATTTGCATACTCACAGCCGTTGTCGGTATATAGAATGTGCACATTATGTTGAAATTTATTTTTCACAATTGCATTGTACTTTATGAAACAGTGAAACACTTCACTCTTATATTTCATGAAGTAAATATGGCGATAGCTAGTAGCTCCATCTTTGAATAAAACGAAGTACTTCATACCTGATACAGAAAGCTCTTCAATAGGGCCACATACATCACTATATACTATTTCACCAGGTTGTGACGGACCTCTAGTAGATTTCAAAAAAGTAATCTTGTTTGCTTGCCATACTGGCATGCTTCACAAATGAAATTTTCATTCCCAGTAAGTTTAATTGGAATTGTTCCATTTTTACTCATATTTTGGATTTCCTTAACATTCAAATGCCCTAATCTCTCATGCCATATTTTGACATCGGTTTGTATAATATTGCAATTTTCTTGTTTTACTGTTTTGATTTCTGTTATATTGTGTTGAATATAATAACACGATTGTAATTGGAATATCATTTATTAAACCAGCCGTGCTGACTGACAGTTCACAAGTGAAAAGACAACATATGAAAGTAGTCATAGACAATAATATAAGATCATAGATACTCATACCAACATCCCTCTTTTCCTAATAAAGAAAAACAAGTATAACAACAGAAACAATACATATATAAAATTTTATCTTTACATTATTCATGACATATTAATAAACCATACAAGTGAAATACAATGAACAAAATTAATTATAATCAGATGGATTATATCTATCAGGTTTATTGACAGTTCTGCCCGAACGGGTTCGAATGCTTGTCTCATTGCTTGCCATCTCATTAGAAGTTATAGGACCAGAATAAAACGGAATGGAAAGAAAATCATTGTCAAATCATTGTCAAACCTTCCTTCGATGAACTATTTCGATTACGCGGTGCTGATGATTCCTGACGTGACCTGTCTAAATTCAAGTGTTTCCTATTCCTGCGGTATCTTGAGCCATCAGGAGTTTCCACGATATATGACCTTGGGCATCCCTTAACAATTTCTACTACAGTAGCTGGCGACCATGATCTTGACACATTTTTTTTAAATACTACTCTGTCGCCTATCTTCAACTCAGACAAGTTCTGAACTTGTTTGTCAAAATATTTTTTCATTTTGTTTTGACGATCCTTAAATTGATTTTCATATTCTTCAAAGCGTACAACTTTTGGTTAAAGTTGACTGGATGTTACTGGCAGATTACATCTAAGTTGACGTGACATTGAAAGACTTGCAGGGGATGGAAAATTATTTTTTGGACTATTTCTATAATGTAACATAGCAAGATATGGATCGGTTTTGGATTCAAGGCATTTTCTTAAAAGATTCTTCACTATTTTTACACAACTTTCCGCTTGACCATTAGACTGAGGATAGTTTGGACTGGTGGTGATATGTTCAATATCCCACTCATATAAAAAGTTTTTAAAAATGGCTGATTGAAATGGTGGCCCATTGTCACTTACAAGCGTTAACGGTATCCCATGGCGTGAAAATATTGATTTCAAATGTGTGACGACAGTTTCCGCATTATAATTGTACAACACTGAATTTTCAATGTATTTCGAATAATAATCCGTAACAATGAGATAATTTGTGTTGTTGAAATGCATTAAATCTACACTTACCTTTTCCCAGGGAAAATTAGTGATATCATGTGGCAAAAGAGGTTGTGGTGAGTTATTAGGTTTAAATTTAGTACAAATCTGACATTGATCTACAACATTTTGGATATCCGAGTTAATATTCGGCCAAAAAATCATATTTCTGACTAGGCTTTTGGCTTTCAACATACCTAAGGGAACGTACCCATACTACGTGACACGTTTAGGGGGGGGGGTCTTCAAAATGTCACGCTCCATACAAATGAGCGGCGGGTTGCTTAGGTTTTTGGTCACCGGGGGGGGGGGGGGGGGGGGTGGTTAAAAATTGCAAAAAATTGGTCACGTAGTATGGGTATGTTCTCTAAGTGACCTTTGTGTATATATTTTAAAATTTCCGGACGTAGAATTGATGGTATAATTAAACTAGGTTCCTTAAATACCAGATCGTTGACGACATGAATCTCTGCCTGAAAATTCCAATATGGTTTAACGCAAGATTCAATTTTATTTTTACTTGATGGCCAACCAGTTTTATAATAATTCATTAAAGTTAATAACGATTGGTCTTGTTTCGTCGAAACGAAACGGCCAGACTTGACATCAATAAATTGCTATGGATGTCAATTTCATTTTCTGTATCCGTCACTTCTGTATCAGGTAACGGTGCTCTAGATAACGTGTCGGCAATATACATAAATTTACATATATACAGGTATATACTTGACCTCTAAGTGATAGCATTGTTTAACCAACTATTTACCACTTTTAAACCTATATTACTTTTGTTGAAAGCTTCATTCTAAGTTTTACCCTCAAATATTAAGGCAGTGTCATCTGCAAAACTAACAAGGTTACCAGGAATATTCAGACTACATAAATCATTTATATAAATAAGAAACAATATTGTCCCAAGCACACTACCTTGCGGGACTCCAAAGGAGATTGATTTACCCTCGCTTGACATCTTATTTATTTCCACTTGTTGTGTTTTGCCTTGCAGTATTATTACTGCCTAAAGATGATAATTTTTTAAGTAGCAATTCGTGGGAAACAGTGTCAAATGCTTTTGATAAATCCAAGAACACCGCTATGGCTTTTTTGCCATAGTCCAGCGCTCTTGTAACTTTAGTCAATACCTTCACTTGCATCACAGCAACATCACAGCATCACTCGTACCTTTATTTGCTCTGAAATCAAATTGATTGTCAGAGAGTAATTTGTATTTTTCTAAGAATGAAACTAATCTTGACTTGGCCAATTTTTCTATCAATTTTGAGAGAGTATTGACTAAAGATATGGGTCTGTAATTGTTAACCTTACCGATGAACATTTTTCTTTCACCTCTTTGGTCTTCCAAAAACTCTTTTTCTTTAAGGGAAACTTTCATTACTTTCGAACAAAAGCAATTATTGTCTTTAAATTTACAAGAACAAATATCAAACAGTCGGGAGCCGGTGATTTAAAATTGAGCGACTCTGTTTTGGAAGGAAGCTGTATTTCTTCTACCCTTAACAAGTTTGTATACTTAAGTTGATATGCCTTAATCATTTTTGTAATTCTTTCTTTTGAAATGGTTGGCAAAGAAGCTTTTTCCCATATTTTCAAAATACTTTTAGTTACCTTTGCAACAATATCACGAAACGGAGGGTCATTGATCGATTTCCATTCCAATTGCTCCCACTCACAACATTTCAATACGTCTTCGTACGCGGGCAACACACTGTCTTCAAACACCTTAAAAGTACCAATTACAGAGCACGTGGTTAACTGCCGAGTTTTAATTTTGTTCATTTTTACATGGGAAGTATTTTTGTAACAAAAAACAAACGCGTGACCTATCTCCTCGAAAGCAGTTAGTCGACTAACGCAAATAAAAACGGCCAGTATGGCGCGCTTCTTATGCGCGGGCAGGGGTTGGAGACTGCGGGCGGAAGTGTTTTAGCGCCATATTACTACAAAAATAATAAATGATAGCTATATATACTAAAGTTATAGACTTTATTAAACTAGATCTCATAAATGAACATCTTTAAACTATTTCAGAATATTTTATGCGGAGGTTGAAAATATGCAAAAATTTAGATATTTTCTCAAACTTCAAAGGACCCCCAGAACCTTAGGATACCTTTTGATATTTTTAAAACTAAATTATTTTGAGGTTTTAGATATAAAGACAACTTTTTATTACTAGCTCCAAAAGGAATACTGAAGAAAAAAAAATCGGCCCACACTAATGTACATATTAATAATTATGTACATTTACGTTACTTTTTTTAAATGTACACCTATCGTACAGTAAAATAAACGTTCATTATTCATGTTCTGTAACTGTATTCAAGTTTTAGCACTTCGTATTACTATAACTTTCAATTTATCTTTATCTACAGGTCGTTTTCCTGAAATTTGTAAAGTCGCTTTACAACACCTTTGTTTAAAAAAGGAGATAAAGGTCATATTGAAAATTATAGAACCATACGTATTATGTCATCACTACCTATACTTTTTCAAAAGATTATATTAAGTAAAATCACGCATCAAATTAAACCACTTATATCAACATTTCAACATGGCTTCATACCAAGCAGATCAACGTCATCTAATTTATTGCTTTACGAAAATTTTATTTCTAATGCACTGCCCTAGGGTCATCAAGTTGACACAATTTATACTGATTTTAGCAAAGCCTTTGGTACTGTTTCTCATCGCATTTTAATGGAAAAATTAGAACACTTGGGAATAAGCGGCAAAATTTCACGATTGGCTTAGAAGTTACTTATTACGTAGAAAATTACCTTCACAACTTCTTACACCTTTTTTACCTAAAGTTGGGTCCCCCAAGATTCCCACCTAGGACCAATTCTTTTGCTACTATTCATTTACGACATTTCATTAATTTTCGACAATATTCACTTTCTTCTATTCGCTGACGAACTGAAAATGTTTAAATCGATCGAAAAAAATTCTGATTGTTTAACTCTACAAAGGAACTTTATGAATGGTGCATCGTAAACAAATTATATCTTAATATCAACAAATGCCAAATGATCAGTTTCCATAGATCTAAAAACCCTTTATTATTCGACTACACAATTAAAAATGCCACTCTAAGAAGAGTCTTTGAATTCAACGACCTTGGCGTTATCTTTGACTCCAAATTACGCCTCTTGAATCATATTATTAGCATTACCAGTAAGGGACTACAAATGCTTGGATTTATTCTCAGAATCGCTGAAGACTTTAATAACATAAAAACCATATAATTACTGTACGCGTATTTATTAGAAGTCAGGTTGAATACAATTTAAGCATTTGGTGTCCTCGTTTCTGTAATGTACGGGAATACGAAGTAAAAGAAATACACATCTGGTCGCAAGGATATTTATACCGGACTGGCCGGTAGTAAGTAACGTTTGCCAATACCTACGCAGTAGGTAGTAAATTACACCACACCTTCACCCCTAAATACTACTATAATAAGTAACGTATCAGCCTAGAACTAAAAAAAAAATAATAATAATAAATGAACATTTTTAACCTTGCTTTGGAAAGCGAGAAAAAAAAGTATACGTATGTTTATTACGTGTAGATAATAAAAGTTCATTATTCGTTATGTATGTTAAACCTATCAACGGGACGCCGAACCCGCTCTGGATAGCGGCGACTCGCCGTAGTCTCAGTTGAGGCTTGGGGCGGCTCCTCGGGGCTGACGGGTTGTGGCGGGGCAGCGTTACTACAGTGGTCTCCGTCTCCGTCTCCGGACTCACCCCCCCCCCTGGTCACCGTTTCCGGAAACAGATGGGAACACCAATGAACTCCTCGGTCTTATTTGGTCGATGTGACTGTTGTATGTTGCCCCATCTAGCCCTGATACTCTTAAATTCCTAGTTCCTACCTTATCCAGTACTTGCCCCCCTGCCCATGTCTTGCCTGCACTGAAATCACGGTATTAAACTTTATCACCCGCGCCTACTGCTCGGTTGGCCCCACCTGCCGCCTGGACTTGTCGCGCTTTACCCGTCTCTACTATATGCCCTATCCGGTCTCATTGCATTTAAACGGGTACGTAGTGCTCTGCCCTGTAATACTCGTGCCGGTGTCTCCCCCGTAGTGAAATGTTCTGTGTTGTGATAGATTAACAAAAATCGTTGTAATGCTATATTTACGTCTACTTTATCCCGTAAAGCTTTTTTAATGACGTTTTTACAAATTTTAACAGCGTTTTCCGCCGCACCGTTAGACGCCGGATGGTAAGGTGCTGAAATCACGTGGTTTATACCGTTCCCCCGTATAAAGCTTTCAAATTTCTCACTAGTAAAGGGAGGACCATTGTCTGAAACGATTTGACGCGGTAACCCAAAACATGCCCATATTTCCCGTAATTTATCAATTGTGACTTCTGCCGTACTCTGTGTCATGTGACAAATTTCTATCCACTTCGAAGTGGCATCAATGGAAACGAAGTACGTGCGTCCCGCAATTTGCAGGAAATCGAGATGAAGTCTATGCCAAGGGCGTTCCGGCCATCGCCATGGACGCGGAACCGATTCCGGCGGGGCCGCTGCTTCAGCTGCACATACCTCGCACTCCTTGCATCTTGTCTCTATAGTTTCATCCAAACCTGGCCACCAAAGATAGCTCCGCGCGAAGCTCTTCGTCTTTACAATGCCCATGTGGCTTTCATGTAACTCCGTCAAAACCTTTGACCTGCAGGCTTCTAGCACGACTAACCTATGCCCCCACATCACACATCCTAGTTCTTCATATAATTCTATTCTTCTATTGAAAAACGGTTTTAACTGATTTATTTCAACGTATTCCGGCCAACCGTATTTAATGTACCCGATAACGCTGCCTAAAATGTTATCGCGCTGTGTTTCCCTTTTTAATACCGCGTGATACAATAACAAAACATCCTCGGCAAAATGCAAATATGTTTGCTCGACTTGTTCCTGTTCTATCACCCCGCTGTTTTTAACCGGTAATCGTGACAATTCATCGGCTCCATTATCCGCCGAACGTACGTATTCGATATCGTAATCATAAGCGGACAATATTATGGCCCATCGTTGTAAACGACTAGCAGCCATTTGTGGAATTCCCGTATTTGGCCCAAAGATTGATACTAAAGGTTTATGATCTGTGCGTAATAAAAAATGACGTCCATATAGATATTGGTGAAATTTTTTAACCGCAAAAATAATTGCTAACGCTTCCTTGTGAATTTGTGAATAATTTATTTCGGCGCTATTCAAGATTCGTGAGGCGTATGCCACCGGGCGTTCCATTTCCCCCTCTGCCCCGCGCTGAGAGATCCCCCCCAGTCCCCGCGAAGATGCGTCACATGTTAAAATTAATTACCGCTGAGGATCGTAATGCGCCAAAATTTCGGTGCTGGTCAATAATGATTTTACTTTTTCAAACGCCCTCCTACACGAATCGTCCCATTGACATTTACACTCCTTTTCAAGCAGTCTATACAGGGTGTTAAGGGACGTACTTGACTTACTTTAACCAGTGAATCCTGACATTATTTGGAGTAAAAAATGTAAATGAAATTTTGGTCTCCGGTGACTTTTTTTGACGACTTTTTTTTTTTTTTTTCAAATTTTTTTCTTCAAAATCAAACAAAAAAAAAATTCTTCCACATGTCATCACTGGTCACTCAGTCGGGTGTCCGACGAACCCCTTACCCCGCCTCGAACTGCTCAAAAACTACCATTTTTTTATGTTTTTGTAGAAAAAAAAAAAAAAAAAACATCTAAAATGTCACCGGAGACCAAAATTTCATCTACATTTTTTACTCCAAATAATGTCAGGAATCACTGGTTAAAGTAAGTCAAGTACGTCCCTTAACACCCTGTATAAGGGCATTAAAAATAAACTTAAATTTTTTACAAATTTTGCGTAAAAATTGACCATGCCTAAAAATGATCTCAATTCTGATCAGTTGGTTCAGCAATGTTTACAATCGCCTCGATTTTTTCTTGGGAAGTACTGATTCCCGTTTTATCAATAATAAACCCTAAATATGGTACCGGTACCCGGTCTGCAAAAAAAACACATTTATTTTGTTTCACGCGCAATCCTTTTTTCTGTAAAACATCTAGAACCGAATATAATGACTCATTATGTTCCTTAGGAGTTTTTCCAGTTATCAAAATATCGTACATAAAAACGGAAACGTTCGGTATTCCTTTAAACAAATTTTCCATATATCTCTGAAAAATCCCTGGGCTAGACGCTAAACCGTACACCAATCTATTATACTTAAATAACCCGAGATGAGTGTTAACTACCGTAATTTTTTTTGATTCTTCATCTAATTCAATCTGATTGTGTGCGGTCGATAAATCAATTTTCGAGAAATAAATTCCTCCGTTTAAACCTGCTAATAACTCGTCAATCTTGGGTAAAGGATGCCTATCGACCAATAAGACCGGGTTCAAAGTTATTTTGAAATCAGCACAAACCCTTAAAGAGCCATCCTTCTTACAAACGGGTTCCAGGGGGGTAGCCCATTCTGATGTCTCCACCGGTTCAATTACGCCCGCTGCCAGCATCGCCTTCAGTTCTGAGGTAACGCGCTCACGTAGCGCGAACATGTAATTTCGCACGCCCGCCGGTGAAACGCCCCAAGCCTCCTCTGAACACATCTTTGTACCTAAAAAAATCTAAAATATTTTTTTGATTATTCTTAATTAAATAATTGTCATATTCTAAAAGTGGAATATTTATTTTTAATTCGGCAAACCATGTCTCCCCAATAAATTAGTAATGCTGCCGTCAATTACATAAAGATCTATTTTTTTTATTCCGTTACATGTAACATGTGGTTGAAAAACACCAATTGGCTGTATTTTAGAATAAAATCTAAGAGAGAGATTACATTTATAAAATATAAGAGAGAGATTACATTTCTTAATAGGCAAACTCCTGAACAAACGTTCATATGTTACATTATTAATACACGAAATGGCACTTCCCGTGTCAATCTCCATAATCAGCGGTTTATCCTCTATAGTGATTTCTTTACGTACCGAGTGACACGATTGCAGGGACAATTGGAGGATCTCTTCTTCATCTTCTTCGTTTTCTTTGACGAAGTACTGGTTCTTTACTCGAGCATTCCTTCCTTGTTCCACAGCTCCCCTCGAATCTCGCACTCAAACTCCTCTCGGTACGGCCTTCCTCTGCTGCCCGCCGCCCATCCTGCTCTCGCTTAGGGCAAACACGCCTCACGTGGCCCTCCTGCTTACTCGAGCAGTCCTTCCTTGTTCCACAGCTCCCCTCGATTCTCGCACTCAAACTCCTCTCGGTACGGCCTTCCTCTGCTGCCCGCCGCCCATCCTGGTCTCGCTTAGGGCAAACACGCCTCAAGTGGCCCTCCTGCTTACTTGAGCATTCCTTCCTTTTTCCACAGCTCCCCTCGATTCTCGCACTCAAACTCCTCTCGATACGGCCTTCCTCTGCTGCCCGCCGCCCATCCTGCTCTCGCTTAGGGCAAACACGCCTCAAGTGGCCCTCCTGCTTACTCGAGCATTCCTTCCTTGTTCCACAGCTCCCCTCGAATCTCGCACTCAAACTCCTCTCGATACGGCCTTCCTCTGCTGCCCGCAGCCCATCCTGCTCTCGCTTAGGGCAAACACGCCTCGAGTGGCCCTCCTGCTTACACCAGCTGCAGATGTAGGTCTTGAATCTGCATCTGACCTCTTCGTGGTTCTGGCCTCCGCATATCCGACAGCTGCTCCTGCCTGCGGTACCCTGTCTCTTCCCCGCTGAGTTCCTGCTCTGCGTCTCCGCTAGAGCATGTACCGCCCCTAGCCCCTGCTAGTCCTTCCTTGCTTCCTGCAGCCAGCACCTCTGCGCCCTCCACGTCCGCTGCGTTCTTCTCTGCCGCTTCCAGAGCGCTTGCTAATGAAACGGCTTTAGCATAAGTGAGCGTCTCCTCAGCAAAAAGACGTTGTCGAATCACATCGCTGCGAAGTCCCCACACCAACTGATCTCGCAAATTCTCGTCTAGTTTCTCCTCGAATTCACAAATCTTGCGTATTTCCTCAGTGTCGCCACATATTGTTAAATGGATTCCTTCCGCTGCTGGCTGGTTTGTCGAAACTTGTATCTCTCCGCCATCACTGACGGTTTTGGCTGAAGATGATCATGCATAATTTTTTTCAGGTCTTCATATTTCATTTCAGTTGGTCTCACCGGGCTACATAAGTTAACCATAAGTTCATAATATATGCAATATCGCCCACCACTGAAATTAATGTGGGTACTTTTAAATCTTGGACCGTTTTATTAACCAAAAAACTGCTTTCTAATCTTTCACAGTAAGTGGTCCAATTTCCGTTGATCACATCATATTCACTGAACTTAGACATCGTTGTTCACTATTATCACAATGGACGGAATTTTTAACAAAATTTATCCTCGTCGCCAATGTAATGTACGGGAATACGGAGGTAAAAGAAATGCACATCTGGTCGCAAGGATATTTATTCCGGACCGACCGGTTGTAAGTAACGTTTTCCAATACCTACGCAGTAGGTAGTAAATAACACCACAGCTTCAACTCTCACTGTTTACAAATTCAAAATAATTTTTTGCATCTTATTAATTTCAATTTTTTTTTTCCTATTATGGAAAATCAATTATGTCAATTTACTTAACTTATCGAAATTATTTGAAAGGCGAAAAATATTTGATCTCCTCTTATTATATAAAATTTTTCCATCAAGGTTGGACTGCCCTGACGCTATAAACTTGTTATCCTTACATGTACCTCCAAAATATACTAGGCGGGATATTTTATTTTACAACAATAACTTCGCTATGAATTCTGTGATAGAAAGTAGTTAATAGTTTGGGCAATGAATTAACTTATAATCGCTGACATATTTAATTTAAACTTCGACACATTTAAAGCCCAATTAGCCCACCATTGTTTAGATGTAAATAATGAATGAGAAATTATTTTATTTTATTTCGTTTGTTTTTTTTATTGTTCGTATTCTAAATGCATACAACGAGTCATTAAGTAAAAATTAATGTATTTTGATTTTTTTAATGTTTCCTTACTTGTAGGTACTCGTATATGAATTGTACCTACGAGTTCTCTAAAGTCATTCATCTGGAATTAGCATTTGATATATTAAATTAAATTTGCATTTAATATGTAAAAGAACAATAGGGCGTCAATAAATAAATAAATAATTATGGTAATCAAAATAAAAAACATTGTTACAAGAATTGTAAAAATAAACGAACATACCGCAAGTGAATATGAAATAGGTCTTCATTGTAGAGAACGGTTTTCGTAACGAAAAAACTGATTATGTTTCATGGCTTAAATAAGGTTTTAACAAGCCCAACTGCTTTACAGGAGTCTTCAACTTTACAATAAACATGAGCTGCTTCTTTTCACAGAAATATCTCAGTTCACAGAGGAGACGGCGTGGACGTGGACATGTGTTCAGAAGTAAGGGTGTTTCGTGGCCTATCTCAGATGGAATTTAATCGGAGTTTAAATAGGGAGAAACACATCCCATAGATTGGAATCACCCAATCTACCAATTCAGAGGATCAAGCAAATAAAAAAAATATAAAATTTCTCTTCCGAACTGTAACAAAAGAAGAAATTCTCAGTACAATTAAATCTCTAAAAAACACTTCTTCCGCTGGACCAGATGAAATTACGACCAAAATCCTTAAAATGCTGTCTTCGGAGATTACATTGCCACTGGAATACCTTATAAACCTAAGCATTACACAGGGCTACTTCCCCTCTAACCTAAAACAAAGTATCGGAATTCCCATCTACAAATCTGGAAACAAGACAGATATCAACAACTATAGACCAATTACTCTACTAAATAGCTTGTCTAAAGTTTTTGAAAACCTCATTAATGAACAACTTTTAAAATTTGTCGAGAGCCATAAAATACTTTCAATTAATCAATATGGTTTTCAAAAAAACAAAAGTACATCAGATGCCATTGCCAGTGTGACTGACTTCATTGTAAAAAGCCTTGATAAAGGAAATAAATGTATCTCAATCTTTTTAGACCTTTCTAAAGCTTTTGATACAATATCACACATTAAACTAATTAAAAAACTAGAGAACATCGGCATTTCGGACAAAGAGCTAAACTTCTTCAAAAGCTACTTAAATGGACGCCAACAACAGGTTAAAATACAGAATACTCTCAGTAATCAGCGCTCAACTGACTATGGAATTCCACAAGGAAGCGTTTTGGGACCGACTCTGTTCTTACTGTATATTAACAACTTTTGCAACCTTGAAAGTCAAGGACACATTGTTAGCTTTGCAGACGATACCGTCTTATTATTCGAAGACAATAATTGGTCAGCTGTATTTAAAAAAGCTGAAGAAAATATTAACTTCATTAAAAAATGGCTAGATATAAAAACACCCACCCTTAACACGAAGAAAACTAAATATGTTACTTCAAGCATCAATACTACAGGCCAACCTAATGATGATTACTCCATAAAAATTCATAGCTGTACGAATTCCAATGAATGTAGTGAGTGCCCCAGTATAGAGCGCACTTCACGGATAAAGTACCACGGCCTCACCATTGACCCATACCTCAAATGGAACCTACATACCCAGATCATTGCAAATAAAATTAGAAAAACAATACACTTCTTCAGATCCATAAGGAACTTTCTTAACTTACAACTCTTAAAAACGATTTATTTTGCAATCACCCAATCTATCATTGAGTATGGTATCATTGCATGGGGAGGGGGCACTTCATCAGCTATAGATCCTGTCGAAAAGGCACAGAAAACAATTATGAAAATTATTCTCAAACTTCCTCTAACTGCAGACAGTGACCTTATATTCAAAATAATGAGAGTATTTGATGTTCGACAGATCTATGTAAAAACTATCCTCATGCATCTCTTTAAAAACAAACATGTGCTTTACGAAAAAAAAATAAACTTAAGGTTTACACGTAACTCCAACAAAGACATCTTGCAAGTTCCAGCACTCTCTTCCACCTTTGGTCAACGTAGCTTTAGATACTTTGCCACAAAAATATTCAACATTCTCCCAGAAAACATCAAACTGAGTCAAACACAGAGAGAGTTTAAAAAATATGTTAAAATATGGATACATTCTAATGATCGAGCCTATACTGGTGCTCTCACCCAAACGCCCAGTCATTGACAGTTGTTATTGTAGTAATAACCTTGCAGTTTATGAATTGTGTAGGTATATGCAAACAATAATGTTAACTAAAATAAAGTTTTTGCTGTATGGAAACCTACTTTACACATTTATAAGAAAACCATAGATAAAATTGCGAGAAACAATTAACAAAATTTCTGCCTCAATACAGGTTCACCTAGTGAGGCAGGCAATGCACAACTAAAAATACTGTATAACTATACTACTCCTGTGTAACCTTTCTTACATTACTTTCTGTTTGTTAATTTTTCTGTACTGATTGATGTAATCTATTTGTAAACTACATTGATTATGTATTTTTTTTTTATTTTTAGTTATATTGTTGTTATTTCATTGAATAAAGATTATTAAAAAAAAAAAAAAAAGATTGTGAAAAACCCTATATTGGTGTTTTTGAAGTAAAACTTTTTTACGCACGCTTGACTTGCGTCGGAGTCAAAGATAACGCCAAGGTTGTTAAATAAAAGGCTCTTTTTAGAGTAGCATTGTTAATTGAGTAGTCGAATAATAAAAGAGTTTTAAATTTATGGAAACTGATCATTTGGCATTGTTGATTTTAAGATATAATTTGTTTTCGTTGCAGCATTCATAAAGTTTATTCAAGTTCCCAAAGGAACTGTAACTTTAACTCTACAAATAAAGAAACAAATAGATGAATTTTCGATCTATTTCAACATCTTTAGATCGTCGTCGAATAGAAAAAAGTGAATATTTCGAAAATTGATGAAATGTTGCAAATAAATAGCAGGAAAAAAATTAGTAATAGGTGGGAACCTTGGGGGACTACACTTAAGGCAAAAAAGTGTAAGGAGGTACTTTTTACACATAGTTTTCTGTATGATAAGTACTTTCTAAGCCATTCGAGAAAGTTGCCGCTTATTCCAAAGTATTCTAATTTTTTCATTAAAATGCGATGAGAATCAGTATCACTTAGGTACTAGTAGGTAGCGTAGGCTTTGTTAAAATAGGTATAAATTGTGTCAACTTGATGACCCTTGGAGAGTGCATTAGAAATACATTTTTCGTAAAGCAATAAGTTAGTTGACGTTGATCTGCCTGGCATGAAACCACGTTGAAATGTTGATGTAAGTGGTTTAATTTGATGCATGATTTTACTTTATATAATCTTTTCAAAAAGTTTAGTTAGTGATTTAGGTACAGACGGGTCTATCATTTTCAATTTGACATTTATCTCCTTTTCTAAAAATAGGTGTTATAATGATACTTTTCCTAATTCCAGGAAAACAACCTCTAGATAAAGAAACATTGAAAATTATAGTAAAAGGTGATGAAATGAAAGAAAAAGCAGTTAGGACTTTAGAACTATTTATTTTAATAAATGTAATTAGACAACGTAAATGACAGTGCACGATCTAGTAGACGAGAGAGCGCCATAGATAATTAACGGTAGTCAGGTGTATTAGACGTATTGCTAATAAATTCAGCGTAGGCGTTCATACTTCCATCATCCTCTCCTGAACGCAGATGCTTTAAAATTAAACCCATTGATGAGGTGAAGTTTTCATGCTTCGGTCGGTGGAGTGCTTTCGTCAAAATATCTGCGACCATATCTCCAGTGCATCTATATTGAACCATGATTTGTTTGGCAGCAACTTTCTAGAGCACGAAGTGATAGCGGACATCTATATGTTGGTGACCCGACATTTGATCCGGCGACATTTGGTCCGGCGACAGTTGGTCCGGTGACATTTGATCCGGCCGACATTTGATCCGGCCGACATTTGATCCGGCGGACAGTTGATCCGGCGGACATTTGATCCGGCGATAATTGATCCGGCCTGATCCTTTAGAAGATTTTTTCTTCAAGTAAGTATGTAAAGAGGATATACGGCCGTACAACCAAAGTCGATGTACTTATATCTGAAGGCATCTTGAGCGGAAATCCGCTGTAAAAATATTTTTACTAACAATAATTTTGACTCTCCGAAGAATCATGCGGCAATACAAAATACGACATGCTTATACGTGCAGTCAGTTTAACAAAAAAACCTTAAAAGATTCCTGCTTGCGCATAACTTTTTATCTGAAAATTACACCAGAGTCCCAACTGCTCTCAACCGTCTCGAGCCAGTGAGTGCCAATGGCATCCCCAATTTTGGTATGGTGTGATACTGAGGGTAGTGGGGAGGGGAAGGAGATGTGGAAAACGTACCTGGCTATTCAGATCTAGTCACGTCATTTCAAGTAATCCGACTAAACCTACATACACTGTACACCAGCGTACAAAAATCATATGATTTTAATTTTTTCATATTTTTATTTTTATTTTTTAGAATTTTTATCAAAACACAAGAGTCCCAAGTGTTCCCAACCGTCTGGAGCCAGTGAGATTATGGCATTTCTAATTTTGATATGTTGTGAGGCTGAAGACAGTGGGGAGGAGAAGGATATGTGAAAAATTTTCCTGGCTATTAAGATCTAGTCACCAAACACGCCTAGAGCCATTCCAAGTAAAGTTTCAATTCTGAATTGGGTATTATGCCCCTGTTGCGCTACTTCCTTCTTTAGCCAACGTTTCGGACAGTGGAGGTAATCCACCTCTTACCCGCCCTGGTATAAGTAACTGATGGTTACTCCTTCAAGGCTCTCGCAAGATTCTAATTTTTTTGATTAAACGAAGCTACATTTATTTATTTTGAACGAATCTAGACCTCCAGTGTCCATGCATACGTTGTTAGTAAGCAGTATGCAAGTGCTTAACAGGAAAAAACAAAATGCAAAAAAATAGGTTAGTAAGACAAAGATAAATTAAACAGGGCAAAAGAAAAACTCATTCATGAGACTCCATGACGCGGAATTGCATCTGTAAAAAACCTGCAAGCACCTGCATAAAATAGAAAACATAAGAAATACAATAAATCTCAAATCAATTGGCAAGTACCAACAAAAAATGTGAATGGCTTTCGGTCTGACCATAAACTACACTTAGCTTCCGTGTCCCTTAGCCAACCACTCAGTGAAGCTTCAAAGAATGTTACCTGAATATTTGGGGTAAAATACCCGAAGACTAAACGAAAATTCAGCGTTGGGTAGTCAGAGGCAGGACAAAGGACAGTCAAGGTCGTGTGATCAAACCTCAAGCCTGCACATGTCATTGGGGGAGGCGCAGATAGATTTGAGAAGGATCTGCAAAAGTAATAATGTAACTAAAGATGAAGCAGGGACGAGGTCCAGCACACCCCCATACGGGGATAGGGAAAAAAAAAAATTGGAGTTCAGTTCATCCAAAAAACATTGAAATAGTTAAAGACAAACAAAACAAAATAAGGAACATGGCATAAATTAACAGGTTGTATAGTAAATATAAACAAAGCAAATCGCAAAGCAATTATATACATTTTTGAAAATATAATGAACAAAATAACATAACGCAAATGTAAAATATAACATATAACTTATAATATATAATAAAATAAAAGAAATAACATATTACAGAAACACAAAACACATAAATCATAAAAAAAATAAATCCAAGCGCTAAATGTAAATGAATAATGAAGAGTGTCCGTGAATTCAGAAGCAAAATACACCTGGTACCTAAGTTATTTTACAGCTACTCAGCGACTCTAAGAACAGGCCATCTCTCAACCCAGATTTTCGTGAATTTCCTCAGGCACTCAAAATTCACCTTATTCGAGACGAGATCTGTATTCCAAGCAGGTCTCGTAATAACTTGTAAACCATCAATCATTTCGTCTCGAGCATCCGTCAAAATCTCACAGTGCCACAAAATGTGCACGGCTGTTTGGTCGGTATCACCACAAGCGCAATTGGGATGGGATGATAGAGCCAGTCTGTGAAGTCTACCTCTAAACTCCCCATGTCCAGAAAGCAATTGGGTGATATGGTGGTCCATTAAAAGATATGCCCCTTCCATTCTGATTTTAACTGATGGAAAGAAGGAGAAGGTCCATCTTCCCATATTCGATCTATCCCATCTCATCTGCCATTCACTCAGCGTTTTTATTCTCATCATCTTTAGAAGTTCAGGGAGAGGCACTGCTCCACCAGGTATTAATTCAATACCAAGGTGGTTTACGGGTCTTCCTCTTTTCAGACACTTCTTTGTCAAAACTTCCCTAATTTCTAAATCAATTGGCAAAATGCCGGCCAAAATTGGCAAAGCATCCGATGATACTGTTCTGTAGGCTCCCGAAAGCGCCAGTAAGGGGATTCGCTGGCCCCTCTTAAGCGCTGAATGAATAAGTGAATTACCCAGTCGATGTTCCCATACACAGGCACCATATGAAACTTGTGCCACATATACGCATCTGTATAATAGACGGAGCGCAGGGAAACGTAAACCCCATTCAGCAGTTGAGATTCTTCTTAGTTTTAAGAAGAGAGCCTGGGCCTTACTAGAAACGCTTTTAACGTGAGTCAAGAACGAGGATGATCTGTCTAATGTAACGCCTAAATATTTAGTACTCTCTACAAAACGGATTGCAGTATCTCCCATTTTTATGAAAGGGTTTCTACCTCTACTGAGGGAGCCTTTCATAAGGAGACCCACGGTCTTATGGGGAGCAAAAGTCAGTCTGTTTTCCTTTCCCCAGTTAAGAATCATATTCAAACCTTCTTCAGCTTTATTTTCAACTTCTTTTCTACTGTCCCCAGAGACCAAATACAATTTGTCGTCTGCGTAATCAATCGCAATTGTGCCTTCAGGTAAGGGTAACCTGGAGGAGTCATCGAATAAAATATTCCAGAAATCCGGTGCAAGGGGAGAACCTTGGGGACAACCCATGTCCACATCTCTTTCAATGATGCAATCACCAAAAGAAATTATAATTTTTCTATCTTTAAAATAATCGCAAGATATTTGAAAAAGTTTTCTTGGACAATTGCGATTCTTTAATTTAGTTAAAATCATCTCCCACCATGCATTATCGAAGGCACCAGTTATATCTAAGAAGATACCGATTACGTACCTCTTTGTGCAGACCTTCACCCAGTCAAGCGCAGTCATAAGGGCGTGCTCCGTGGACTTACCTGGGACGAATCCATATTGATGTACATATAACGTTTCGGACAGCGTTGCAGAGTCCATCATCAGGGCAGATGTGTAATAGTTAGGGGTGATGTTAGTACTTATCTACTTAGGAGCGATACCGTGTCGCCAGCTCCACTCCTCTACGAGCTGGCGCTACAATATACTACAACATGTTTTTTTGCGTTTATCCTTGATGTAACCGTCAATTGCCGGATACCAAGAACTATTGAGTTTAGCTCCGTCGTCTCTATTAATATTTATAGGATTTTTGTGAATTTCAAGTGCCTCCGTAATCAGGCGTACTCTATGAGTTTTCGGTCTTCCCAGGACTTCAGGAACAAATCCAAAGTAATGGCCGGTTTCAATTAAATGCTCGGCGATTGCCGATTTGTCAGAGTGGCCAAGTTTACATGCTCGAAAGTGTTCCAATATCCTTTTGAAGATCGTCCGCTCTCTATCGCCCACATAGATCTTATCACATCCGGAACAGCTGAGTTTATATACTCCATCTGTTTCCAGGGGAAACTTGGTCTTTGCAGGCCTCAAAAAGTCTCGTATTTTTGTCGTGGTTCCAAAGACAGTCTTGATGCTTTCTTTTTTTCAATAGCCTGACAATTCTGTCTGTCACATTGTGAACGTAAGGCAGGAAAGCGCAGCCCTTTGACTCTTGTTCAATTCTGTCTTCGTTTGGTGCAGATTTGGCTCTTATGATTTGCCTTGTCTGCCTTGCTGGGTAACCGTTACGCTCCAGTGCATCGGTCAGTTTTGCAAGTTCTGCTCCGATTTTTGTTTCTTCACATATTCTGGTCGCTCGGGTCACCAATGTATGGATAAGTCCTCTCTTCTGCGCTGGGTGGTGATGGGAATCAGCATGTAGGTACCGATTTGTATGAGTTGGTTTTCTATACACTGTGTGTCCTAGACTAGCATCTTCTTTTCGCATCACCTCTACATCTAGAAAAAGTAGGATCTTAGAGTAATTTTCCAGCTCCATTGTGAACTTAATTTTAACGTGGAGTGAGTTGAGATGGTCCAGAAATTCGTTTAGTTTCTCTGTTCCATGAGGCCAGATGGCGAAGACATTGTCGACATACCGCCACCATACCTTAGGAACAGCCGAAGCTGTGTCGAGTGCCACTTCCTCAAACTTCTCCATAAATAAGTTAACGAGTACTGGTGACAACGGACTGCCCATCGCAACTCATTCCACTTGTATAATTCCAAAATTTATGAATGTTTGTTAAAATTGAATTTTCAACATTTTTGGTGTATTTTTTAAAACATACTTTCGATTTCCTGGTACAATCATTACGCAGAACGGAGAATGCCATATAATTATCTAGCATTCTATTTATTTTATAAGTTTGTGTGCAATTTTTTTATCTTAAGTTAGAGTAATTAGTTTAAAATCGAACCATTTAGATCGATTTTAAACTAATTAATCGTCATTACAGCGGCGAGAAGTAGGCGTCCCCGGTGCGGGCCAAAACTGTTGGTGAATTACACCAAAATTCGCGGCCTGCACACCAATTTAAACTCTGTCCACCACCACCTTTTTTCTCAACGCCCAAACCTACTTTTCCTGTCTGAAACTCAGATAGCTGAGCCTGTAGACGCCTCCTATCTGGACTGCCCGGGCTTCACCCTCGCAGGCAAGTTCAGACCTAAAGGAGGTGTCTGTCTCTATAGTCGAGCTGACGTCAACTGTGTGCGACTGTTGAATCTGGAAAACTCCAGATTCGACGTAATGTGGGTACACGTCAATCTTGCCAGTACGGTAAGATTCTACGCGTGTTTATACCGCTCACCGAACCTTAGCGAATCAGACACGCCCGAGCTCTTCAAACACTTAAGCGACACTATTGATGACCTCTTGCCCCGCTACCCTACGGCAGAGTTTGTGGTCCTGGGGGACTTCAATGTTCATAACAAACCTTGGTTGAAGTTCTCAGGATCAACGGACTCGGCTGGACGCCAAGCGGAATTCTTTGCCCTTTGCTACGGATTAGAGCAAATGGTTCAGGAGCCTACAAGGGTTCCTGATGTCCAGACTCAGCGTTCCAATCTGTTAGACCTATTTTTAATTACTGTGCCACACGGTTACAGGATTGAAGTCACAGCGCCTTTAGGATCGTCCGACCACTGCCTGGTGACGACATCAATCCCTGTAAACTTCAGACCACCTAACGAGAGGCTGAAGAGAATAGTGTGGCACTATAGGTCAGCAGATTGGTTCGGTCTGCGGGCACATTTTAATGCTTTTCCGTGGTCAGCTGTCTGTTTTCGGACTTCGGATCCCTCAAGATGTGCCCAGGAAATTGGTGAAGTCATCACATCCGCGATGGATGGCTTCATCCAATCTACTGTTAAGGAAACTGGTGTAGGCTCAAAGCCGTGGTTCATTCGATAATGCGCTGAAGCAGTGCGACGAAAAAATGCAGCTTACCGAGCCTACAACACATCTAGAACATCCGAAGACAGAATAGCTAACAACAAAATGGCAAAAGAAACCAAGAGAATCATAAAAAGGTCAAAATTCGAGCACGACCAGCAGATCAGCAGAAAGCTGACTGCATGCCCGCATGGCAGCAGGCAATTCTGGTCGCTTGCGGGCTCAATAGGTCGCAATTTCTGCAAATCCAGTCTGCCACCTCTTACCAGACCTGACGGCTCACTAGCAAATACCGCCACCGAAAAGGCTAACTTACTAGGTAAAATGTTTGCGGATAACTCAACCCTCGATGACCAAGGTGCTGTCCCGACGTCGGTTTTCGTATGAAAAAGCTGAGGATCCGGCATCGGGAAGTACTCCATATTTTACGAGGGCTTGATGTTAATAAAGCTAGTGGGCCTGACGGAATACCTGCCCTGGTACTGCAGAGGTGCGCTGCGGAAATAGCTCCAATTTTGACGAAGCTTTTTAAAATGTCCCTGAAGACTGGCTCTGTGCCCTCTGGTTGGAAAAAAGCGGTTATCCATCCTATTCCAAAGAAGGGTGACCGCTCCAACCCGGCCAACTACCGCCCCATAGCGATCACATCAGTTCTGTCTAAGGTGATGGAACGTGTGATCAACGACAAACTGCTCACATACCTCGAGAAGAACAAAATTATTAACGACCGTCAATATGGATTCCGGCGGAACCGCTCGTGCGGTGATCTTCTCGCGTATGTGACGCATGTTTGGGGGCGATGCCTGGAACGTTTCGGTGAGACTCAAACGGTTGCACTGGACATCTCCAAGGCCTTTGACCGGGTTTGGCACCGAGGACTTGTCAACAAACTGCATTCTTACGGACTTCCCGCATCCTTGTGTACGTGGATTGCCGACTTCTTGAGGGAGAGGTCGATTCAGACGGTAGTCGATGGTTTCACCTCTTCCTCACACTCGATAAATGCTGGCGTCCCGCAGGGATCGGTTCTGTCTCCAACTTTGTTTTTGTTGCACATCAACGACCTTTTGTCATGTGCACCAATTCACTGTTACGCGGATGACAGTACAGTTCATGATAGCTTTTTGTTTGACAAGCCCCCAAAGGGCTCACAAACTCCAACAGCTCATAGGGCTTTGAAGCAAAGAATGGACGGTTACCTCGAGAGTGTTTTCTCTTGGGGTAAAAATAATCTCGTTGAATTTAATGTTTCAAAGACCCAATCTTGTCTGATTACGTCTAAAAGGGATCGAAATGAAAATCTAGTCTCTTTCGACGGAAGCAATCTTCCGAACAGGCCCTCCATTGATATGCTTGGTGTAACCCTAAGTGACCAGCTCAGGTATGGGGGCTCCATCGAAGCCAGAGTAAAGTTACCCTCCCAAAAGCTGGGCGTACTGTACAGAGCCCGCAGATACTTTAATAGTACACAACTGCTAACCTTGTACAAATCACAAGTACGCTCCACGGTTGAATTTGGCAGCCATCTCTGGTCTGGAGCTCCAAAATACCTGAAAAATACCCTCGACTCTGTGCAGAAATAGGCGGTCCGTTTGATAGATTCTCCCATCTTAACAGACGGATTGCAATCTTTAGAGAACAGGCGTCGGGTGGGAATGCTATCCTTGTTCTACCGGTATTACAATGGAAGATGCTCCGAGGAACTAGCATCATTGATCCCTTCGGCACCGGTGCATAGTCGGGAAACACGCCAAACGCGTGCCCAACATTTGCACACGGTTGACATTTGTCACATGAGAACGGGTCGTTTCTTCGACTCGTTCTTGTGTTCAACAGCTCGGCTGTGGAATGATTTGCCGGCCTCTGTGTTTCCTCCTTCCTACAACATGGGTCTCTTCAAGACCAATGTTCATTCCTTCCTCTCCTCAAAAAGACCCTCCGCACAGCATCCCAGATGACATGGGCCCTAAGGGAAATTATTTTCCTCAGGGCCTCCTGTGTGGAGTTAATGTAAAAAAAAAAAAATTTTGGAAATTTAGAACTGTAATATTTTTGTGGGAGTACAAAGCTATCGATTGCTTGGTAAATTACATTGTAAAAGTATTTCTTAATATGTGAATAACTTGTTCCCATACAATTGATATATTGAGCATGCCAGTAATAGTGAACTTAGCTTGTGTATTGAATATTTGGTAGTTAGATTGATTAATGTAATCATAATAAAATGCCAGAAAAGTTGTTTTTTGAAAACTGTTAAGAATCCAATTTGAAATTAACCCAAATAATTAGAATTTTTTTAATTATTGGTTATAATTATTTATTAACAGTTCAGTGAGTTACTCGCCGCTGTGATTTTGCAATCCTAGGCTGAGTCATACTTACCAGTGATGTACTAAAAAACATAAATTTGGAACGATGGTAAGAAAAATAGTGCCTATTAGAGTGCGTTTGTTTTGAAAACTGGAGAAGATTTGGAACCACTCTATCTATACTGATTTTTCTTGGTCTTTCGATAAAGCGAATCATGATATTCTCGAAAAAATTGGTATTAGTGGAAATCTTTTCAGATGTTTCTCATCTTCAGTCGTGGCGTGGCAAGCTCAGAGGGTCCTCAGATCCTGACCAGCAAACCTCATATTTATAGCTACAAATTCTCCCACCTTTAGAATCTAAATAAAATAGGTTGCAACACGTAAACCTTAAAGTAGTACTGTTGGTCACAGAGTTACCGTTCAAAATTTTTAAAAATTTGGCGTATTAGTAGATTATGATCTCGTTAAATTTTTGATAAACTACAGATAACCAGTAAAAATATATTGAAATTTGATTTTTTTTGGGCCCAGGATACGCGGGAAGTAAAAGTACGTAAATAGTTTTTAGTGCGGAATGCCAGACGAGAGTGCAACTCAACCAACACAAACGGCAATTCGAGACTCGTTTTTATCCACAATGGCGTCGTCGGCAACAAGTGCAGCAATTTCAGTAAATTTTGAGAAACTCAGTGGAATTTCAAATTATGGAAATTAAAAATTCTTAATGCGTATGTACTTGGAACATGAAGATCGAAGAATCGAAGAGTCTACAGCTGTTGTCCCCAAGGTCACCGATAGACGCTAACAACTGAAAGCGCTCGCAAAAATATGTTTAATGGTGCAGTCGTCGTCTTTTTCTCATGTACGGAACTCAACGTCTGGGTATGAAGCCTGGCGTAACTTGAAAACGGCGTAAAAAGACAAAGGGTTGTGTAGAAGACTCGGACTTTTACGTACATTGTTTGGATAGAAATTGGAACAATTTAAAGATATGGAAGCCTGCTCTTGAAGATCACAGACTTGGATCAACAACAACGAGACATAAATGCTCCATTGGACGATTATTTTCTGTCAGTGTTGATGTTAAGTGGTTTACCACCAAACTACGACCCACTTATCATGGCGTTGAAAAATTCGAACATTAAATTGTGCAGTGAAACCGTTAAAAGTAAATTATTACAAGAAAATCTGCGTAGAGACTTTGACAAGGGCGAAGAATTTTACAAATCGGAATACAAAATGTGTCAACAACAAACAACCTATCAAGGTCATCAAGTTCTTTATTTGTAAAAAGTCTAATCATTACGCTAGAAACTGTCCACCAAAAATAAATAAAAGTGACAAACGGAGTGAAAAATATGAAAAAGCGTGGAACGGAACGTTCCTGATGGCATTAGCTGTGGATATTAACTCGAATGCTTGACTCGAATTAATGACGAACAACAAAAAATTATCACAAAACTATGTTGTGCATACTCCGCGTTCAATAACAGTGTCAAATAAACAAAATATGCACAGTGAAGGACACGGTGGTGTGGAATTGTTGTTTAAAGCACACAAAGAAACGACGAAAATAAGTAAGGTTATTTTCGTGCCAGGATTGTCAACAAACCTTATTTCTGTTGGAAAAATGGCAGCCAAAGGACTTGACGTGCACTTTGACACAAAGAAGTGTAATATTTATTGTGGAAAAGATATAGTCGCCAGTGCTACGAAGGTCAATGGTATTTACCAATTGGACACAATGAGTCAGCCGTCAACAAATACGAGTGAGCTGAATGCAGCCTGTCAATCAATGGATTTGGATGTTCCATTGCATATGAACCAGTCTATGGATCATGAAACGGAAGCTGTGAATTTGTGTGAAGCGAAGCCATACCAAGATTTATGGCATCGCAGACTTGGGCACCTGAATAGGCGTAGTATGGATTTACTTAAACAAGATATGGCTAGTGGAATTGATTACATTGAAAGCAAACATACTCCCTGTGTAGCATGTCTTGAGGGGAAACAAAGTAGATTACCATTCCCATAAAGGTATTTCCCATAAATATCTGTTAACATTCATAGATGATTTCACAAGAATGACATTTGGATATTTTCTTAAGCGTAAAGATGAAGTATTGCCAGTATTTAAGATTTTCAAAAGTTTTGTAGAAAATCAAACCAATTTAAAAATCAAAGCCCTTCGAACAGACAATGGCCGTGAATATGTTAATAAACAGTTCCAGATGTTTCTACAAGAACATGGCATTGAGCATCAATTGACCGTTTCATACTCTTCGCAGCAGAATAGAGTGGCAGAGCAGACCAACTGGACATTTGTGGAGGCTGGACGATGCATGCTGCAAGATGCTGGAATGGACCGGAGGTTCTGGGCAGATGCATTGAATATGGCAATATTTAATAAGAATAAATCACCAAGCAAGTCGATGAGAGGTACCACACCCGAAGAGAAATGGTCTGATAAGAAAGTCAATTTATCTGAATTAAGAGTATTTGGCTGTGTTGCTTATGCAATGATACCATATGAAAAGCGTAAAAAATTGGATCCAAAGAGTAAAAACTATATCCATGTTGGATATTGTAGTGAATTGAAGGGATATCGATTAATTGATCCAGAAAAATCTTCAAAAATTATCAGGTCTAGAGATGTACAGTTTTTAGAAGAGAAAATGTATAAAGATGCGAAAACTAAAACTGTATTAATGATTGCCAGTTGGAACTTTCAAATAATAATGTAGATGTGAGAACTTTAAAAAAACAAAAGACTCAACGTCTTCAGTTACAGAAGTTATGGAATTGTCATCATTTAGTTCTTCTGAATGTTGATGACCCTAATGATATCACCTGGAATCCTGACATGACTATGGATCAAGCGCCAAGCGATTATGAAGACTATGAAGAGTCTACAAATGCAGTGGTGACTATGATAGCAGCAAGTCACGGTTATGAACCACAGACAATACAAGAGGCGCTGTCGGTACCTGATTAAGAATACTGGAAGGATGCTATAGCAGATGAGTATAAATCATTTGAAAAGAATAAAGCTTGGAACCTAAAATTACTACCAGATGGAAAGAAAGCAGTCAAATGCAAATGGGTTTTCAAGAATAAACTGGGATCTGAGGACAGCTTCTGCGTTATAAAGCTCGTCTTGTTGCCAAAGGATTTACGCAGGAATATGGCATAGAGTACTCAGACACTTACGCGCCTGTTATAGGATATTCTACAATACGCACTAAATAAAGCAATATATGGCCTTAAGCAAGCATCAAAGGCCTGGTACGACAAGATTGATAATGTTTTGACAGACCTACAGTTCAGAAAGTCCCTCAATGAGCCTTGTGTATACATAAAATCAGAATCAAATGGTAATCTCATGATATTAGGGTTGTATGTGGACGATATTTAAATTTTTACTACGGATAAACCAGAGATAAAGAAGTTAAAAAAGGCACTGATGAGAATATTTGAAATGGAAGACACATATACTGGAAATGCGATTTAAACAAGAGAAAAATAAAATTATTCTTGATCAAAGAAACTACATACCGAAAGTATTACAACAGTTTAATATGGCTGATTGTAAGCCTGTGAATACCCCTCTAGAAAGCGGTATGAAGTTTGAAAAAGGGAATCAAGCCGATAATAACAGAATGTACAGAAGCCTCATTGGATGTATTATGTACATAGCAATATGCACAAGACCAGATATTGCTTGTAATAATCTCCTTTTATTCTTATATAACTCTCCTGGTCCTCGGCAAGGCAGTTGTAATAATCTCGCTTTTTCTTCGTTGTTTATTTATTTACTCTTGGGCACTTGGCACCAGTCGTAATAATCTTGTTTTTCTTCCATGTCTTTATTATTATTATTTCTACTTTTCTCTTGGCTCTGATCGATATTTAAAATTTTAAAACTTTACATATGTGTAGTAGGGATGGAAAATTCCTCCCCTACGTCACACAAGCCTTTATGAAAATTGGACCCTTATTTCCTCTGATAACTACAGATAGCTACGTAAAGCTCCCTTGTACTACATATCTTTAGATATATATGTATTTAACTAATTAATACGTTATTTACGACCTTGAACGTAAACATTTTTGTATTTATGTTGTAATTAAACTCCATCAAACGTTTTGTAATTTTTTTGATTTATGACATAGGACTTTAATTATTTTCATTTTTTTGTGGTAACCTTTTTGATTCCAAACAGGGCGTTGAGTTTCAAACTGTATTGGTCTCTCTCTTGCAAATCTAACTTTAACTAATTTCTCTAAATAAGCTAACTTCCCTTTGTCGTCTATTATGATTCCCTACATCCTAATGAATTCGTAAATAAACTGTACTAATCGAAATTACACATGTCTAATTGAACAGATAATTAAATATAACTCAAATGGTTAAATGTTAGTAAATTTGATTATGATTGTATCTTGTATCTGCTTGGCGCCCCCCCATTATGATTCAGCTGCTATAAGGTACATATAAAGATGGATTTAGTAGGTTAATGTAATTAGTTAATTGTGTGTTTGACGAACCCAGAATAACCCTTTTCTGGCAAAATTTGGCTCCTGCCTCCGTCAAGTAAGCAAGGTGATCAGGTTTCAACTAGAAATTCGCACAATCTTTTGGCACGGTTCGATTGATTGATACCTCAGTTATCGCGTCCCAACCAAACCTTCCTCTCGCCATCATGCACTGCCTTCAGGTCTTCACCCGAGCCTAGATACCTCCAAATTCCTGCTCATCCAAAGTTTACTATTTACTTAGGGCGAACCGGTTTCATCCTATATTCAATCATATACTCACGGTGTTGTGTGGAGTAACGGGTCGTGAATCCTCCATCCACGTTCAAGAAATGAGCCGAGAGTGACTCGACAGGTCTAAAGCACTAGCTGTAAGTGAGTTCGCTTCATTCAATGAACAGAACATAAAAAGTAAACATACATTTTGGGTAGGTTTTATAACTTGCAATATGAAACTATCTGCATCGCATCCCAAGCTCCCGCCCATAGAATTCTGCACAATTCTTAGCTTGGTAACCGAATAAATATGTAAGAAGAGTGGGTAATATTAATAAATACTAGTAGAATAAGATCTTATCTGGTGATGTGTTCTGGAGATTCGCCAAAACTCCGAGCTTTTGTTTGGGTTTTTGACGATTTTATTTGAGAGACTCGTCATCTCTATTGGTTTGGTTAATAGTCTTTTTTTTAGAAGCGACCACTGCCTTCTATTGGTTAAACTGTATTTTTGATTCCCCCCCCCCCCCCCCTCCCCCCCCCAGGTTCAACTTTTGATAAATTCTTACTATCCCGTGATTCTCAACTGCTTTATGCAAATTTTCAATACATTTTATTAAGCTATCCCGTGATTTTCCAACTGCTTCATGTAAATCTTCAATACACCTTATTTGACTATCCCGTGATGTTTCAACTGTTTCATGTAAATGATTAATACCTACGAGAGTAATTATTCCATAAATTTTTACTCGAATTTTTTATTTTTTATTATTTATTTAATTACAGAATACATTTTGTAGAACAAAAATTTGAGTAGACCCACAAAGCTGTCATATGACAGCTTGTCTGCAGGTTCTAACAATTTAAACATTCTTAATATTATATCTAAGAAAATATTTGTAAATACATTTATAGTTTTAAGGAAACATTAGAATAGATCACATAGTAATATTGGATAATTTAACTTACACTCATAAATATATAAGATATTTCAATATACCTGCCTAATAACAAGATATGTAGGCAGCTATATTAAGATATTCAAAGATACATGGAATTTTCACTCATTAACCATAGTTTTATCATTTTAGGACATAGTCTCTCATTTTTTTCAAGTTTTATGTTTTTATTGATTTTATTGAAAATCACTGGTATTAGATATTCAAGAGTACGGCTTCCATATTTATTTAATATTCGAGGAGTTTTTAGGCCCTTTCCTTCTCTAAATCTTGTGGTATGTTTGTGTACAAGTAGGTGTTTGTAAGGGCTTTCCCCCATGTTATCCATAATAGTAGTGAACCAGTGGAGACATTTTATTGTAAGTAAGCTCTCTGAGCCATACAGTAGTTTTAAGTTATGTCTCTGTTTGTAAATATTTGTTGTGACAATTTTTTTTATTATGGCAGTTTGTAAATTTTCAATATATTTAATGTAAGTAGTGCTTGCATGTCCCCAAGTTCGAATACCATATCTAAGGATGGATTCTACCATAGAAAAATATATGAGTTTAAGAGTACAATGAGGCAAAATAAATTTTAATTTGTAAAAGTTACTAGCTAAGGATCTGAGCTGGTTACAAATTTTAGCCACTTGTTTATCCCACTTAAAATTATTATCTACAATTATACCCAGATAAGTATATTCATTTGTGAAATCTATTTTTTCACAGTCACAAACATTAATAATTCCTCTGTGTATACAGTCAAAGCTATGAGCGGTTATTTTAGGAACATTCCACATTTTCAAACTTGGTGATTTTATGTACATGCATTTGGTTTTTTTTTACATTAATAACTAATCCTACATCATGAGCCCATTTGAGAAGCTCGTTAAAATCTCTTTGTAATTCTTGTATAGCTATTTCAGGATTTTCATTTGATACAACAAGAGCAGTATCATCAGCAAAAATGAATCGACGAGCTTTTTTGAAAATCTTACACATAGCAATTACATATATAATATATAATTTTGAAACTAGAATTGACCGTTGCGGTACTCCCGATTTGATGTATCTTGATTTACTAATTATATTTAAAATCTTCACACTCATTTTTCTATTTGTCAAATAGTTTTTAAAGAATAAGAGGAGTTTACCCCGGATACCTATAAATTCAAGTACTTTAATTATTTGTATATGGCTAAGTGTGTCGAAAGCTTTTGAGAAATCAATAAATAGAACCAATACATGTTGTTTACAGTTTAGTTGTGAATTTATATGATTAGAAAATTTTTCGAGCAATTTATCGCAACTTTTATTTTTTTGAAAGCCATACTGGCATTCATCAATAATACTCAGATTATTTAAGTATTTATCTAAATTTATTGATATATATTTTTCTAATATTTTTTCTAATGCAGGAAGTAAGGAAATCGGCCTGTAATTGTTTATTAAAGAGTGATTTCCATTTTTAAAGATAGGCCTTACAATACTATATTTTAGTTCATCGGGAATATGGCCCGTATCAATTATTCTGTTAATTAAGTGGGCGATTATAGGACTAAGTAATTTAACATGTTTTTTCAAATCATACATACGAATTAAATCTATGCCTGGTGTCTTGGAATTTTTCATACCTCCGATAATTAATTCGATTTGCTTTGTATTTGCTCGTGGTAGATACATTGTGTGATTTAAATATTCCGGCGTGTATTCTGACGCTCGGACATCACATACATGTAATAACTTATTTACCCCCTCATCAAAAAAGTCTGCAAAATTTTCTGCCACTGCATCTTTCGATTTGGATTTTAAGAAATATTTTGATATGACTTCATCACAACCGTTCATATCTTTCCTTCCTAAAGTTTTATTAATTTCATTCCAGGTTTTTTTAATGTCTTTGAAACAGTGATTAAATTTATAGTTATAGTATAATTTTTTTGTGTTTATTATTTGTTTATTTAATTTATTTCTGTATTTTTGAAATCGATTTCATATTTTTTGTTGTTAGGTGAGTTTTTCCATTTCCTCCAAAGAGTATCTCGTGTTTGTATATTTTCAATGAGGCTATCATTCATCCAAGTTTTTTGATAATTGCGATATTTTTTATTAAATTTTGTGATGTAACTTAGTCCATAAATATTTTTAAATTTCGATTTCATTTCTTCGTACAATACATTTGGTTCAGATAATTGTAGCATTTCATTCCAATCAGTGATTGAGATAAATAGATTAACTTTTTTTCAGAGAGTGCAGTATAGTACTCAGTGTGCGATATGTCAGAAGTGTGTTTGCCGTAGGTAGGGAAATAAATCGTCGTTGCAATTAGGAAGTGGTCAGCTATTATTGTTTCACATACGCACGAACTGATTTCTATGGTCTCTCTCTCTCTCTTATATAGATATGGTCTAGACAAGTAGCCGTTATATAGTTTGACAAAACTGCTTCTCGTGTCACATCGTTAATAGTTTTGACCAATCCGAAGTTGGCCATTAGGTTTTCGTATTGGATTACAATCGGTTCGAGTTCATTTAAAATGTTTATGTTGGTATCGCCAAGTAATAAAATGGATTCTTTAATGTCAATACTGCCCAATACTGTATCCAGTTCATGGAGAAATAATTTTTTATTTGTGTTTGGAGGTCTATACATTGCCAATAGATGTATACGTTTATGTTTGTAAATAGAAACAGTGCCGTAAACGCATTCAAAATTAGTTGTTACTATATTTATTTTTTCGAATGTAAGATGATCCTTCACGTATACAATAATTCCGCCACCCGATCTTTTTATACGACAAAAATAGTAAGAGTTGAAACCCGATATTTTCCATATAATTCTTCAATACCCTTTTATTCGACTATCCCGTGATTTTTCAACTGTTTTATGTAAATGATTGATACCTATGAGAGTAATTATTCCATAAATTTTTGCTCGAATCGTTCATGTAATTCTTCAATACCCTTTTATTTGGCTATCCCGTGATTTTTTAACTACTACATGTAAATGATTGATACCTATGAGAGTAATTATTCCATAAATTTTTACTCGAATCTTCCATGTAATTCTTCAATACCCTTTTATTTGACTATCCCGTGATTTTTCAACTGTTTCATGTAAATGATTGATACCCATTAGAGTAATTATTCCCTAAATTTTTACTCGAATCGTCCATGTAATTCTTCAATACCCTTTTATTTGACTATCCCGTGATTTTTCAACTACTCCATGTAAATCTTATTTGTCTAGCTATAATAAATCTGTTTATTTTCAATTGTTTAGTTCTAAAGATATCTCTTCATGTTCAAATTAAAGATTGTGTTTAATTTTTTTCTCATAATTGCGCAATATCATAATTTTGTCCCGTTTCTAGAAGTAAATACCTAAGTACAATATCCAGTAATGACAATTGTCTTTTCAAGATCCAAGGTCATTTTTTTTTCTTTTAGTATTCGAACTAGTATCCCAGTGACCGACTTATTTTATAAACATTCCAATTATGTAAACATTCCCGCTGGTCTCGTGACCTAGATTCAAAACGCGTGTGATGTTTGTTTACTCAAGGACACTTCCGAACGCGAGCTTAGTTGGCCCTAATTTTTTTTCCCTTTTGGATTTGATAGTGGTATTTTTTTTCGCAAATGTCTAATCTGATCCCCGATAAGTATAGTCATAATGTAAATATGTATACATATATATTCAATTATATATATTTTGTCTCAATAAATAATTAATAATATACTGATATATATAATTATATTATGATTGAAATAATTTCTAATATCATAACTTATTTCAAATGCTCTATACTAGCTGAAGTTATAATAGTACATATATAAAAAAATTAAATACAAAACATTGACTTGGAAATTTATCAAACACATTACTATTTTCAATAGCTATTGATGAATTCAGAGGTAGGTATTCGGAATCGATACCTTTTTTTCTTTTTATATAAGTGTGTTTCTTTTTGATTTAATTTTTCTTTGGAAAAAATATATATATTTATATATTAAATATACCTATTATATTTATAATATTTTAATATAGTTACATATCACATATTAAGCGAGTAATATTTTGTTATAATAATTAATTAAAATACCAACGGTTGCTGCATGCCGCTTTCTCCTTGGAATCTGTAAAATTTTATAATGGAAAAACTCACCCCTCCAAGGTTTTCCCATCCGGGATCTACACGGATAAATCTTGTTGCAATTTTCCTACCTAATTCAATTTCTATTGTTCTAAATTTAAATAAATCTTTTCGACTTCAATTTTTTTTTCGTTTAATCTACTAAATTAATCGGTATTTGGTGTTTATCATTCTAACTGTATTTTATTTCAAAACTCGTTGGTTAAATAACACTTTAACTGATAGTTACTTCACGATTAATTTCGAAATGGTAAATTGGTGTTAATTTTTTTTTTATCCCTCCGAGCTTTTATGTAGTATTAAAATATTATTTTGTTTTATTATTTTTTTGTTTAATCTTTTTATAATTTTACGAGTAGATTTATTTCGACTACACTATTTTTAAATTAATAAAAGACTAGCACTTAATTTAAAACACTCAATTTAATTAAAGATTTTCGCTGAAACTTTTCCGGTTAACTTATTTATTTATTAACCCTTTTCAATCTGCACTATTTTTAGATAATTAATTTAAATATTTATTATTTGTTAGAACTCTTTCCGTTTAGACTGGACACACGTATTTTATTATAACTTCTTTACATTTAATTATCACATCACTTTATTATGTCACTTTATTGTATTTATTTATGTCACTGATACTAGACGCGAAATTTCTAAGTTTCAAAATACAATATTTATTGATTATAAAATCCGAATTTTCCACTAAAACAAATTGTTTTTACCACGAGCACTTTTAACTTTTTACAAGTAATTAAAGCGTTAACTTTATTTTTATTTTCACTGACTTTAACTGCAAAGTTGTTTTTTTTTTTTTAGATCACTGGCTTGAATATGAAATTTTTCTAAGTCTCACAATCCTAATCACTTAGAATTTTCCACAAGTAAATTACCGAGCGTTTCGTCGCGTCTCACGAACTTTCAACCTTTTCAAAACCGACCGCAGACTGTCTTCAACTGGCATTTGTTCTCCGTCTTATACCCCCTCTCAGGTCCAAAAGAGAGTATCTGAATTTCCTGTGACGAAACAATCTAATACTTATCAACTCGTAATCTTTTGAAATTTCCTCGTTATTATCGAATGCTGTTCCTTAAGCCCTACCGCGGTTGCATCTTTGTTTTCTGTCTCGTATTTTGATACTTAAGAGATCCGTATTCAGTTAGATTATGTTAAATTGCCCTAACTTCCTTTGTTCTGGTGTTCATACAAAATTAGCTTGAATTACATAATTTTAAAGTTCTATTTTCATCTATTTCGCAACATGTCCATGCGTACGACATCTACCATATGTTCCAAATCTGTCCCCAAATTCACGTATCAGAGATATCTTCATGTCTAAGTCTTTCTCGCAAATTGTCCGTTTTATTTTATTATTTTCCCTCGAGTTTTTCTGTCTTCTATATGAACCTTTCCATTTAAAACCGAATTTTCTCTATTTACGTCGTATATTTGAATTTTACATTTTTTTCTCGAAATTTCTTTTATTCACAACACTCTTTCCATGAATTTTCTTATTTACCTTTTTGTCATTTTTCATATCCCTATAAATTTTTATATTTCAAGCTGTATTTATTTTATTCATTGTTAATCTAAGATTTCCTTTGTTTTTCTCTGTCGTATCTACTCTCCCATAGTTTCAATGTACTCTCCTCACATAACCATATCGTTTTTTTTATGTTTGCTGCCTCTTGGAAAATTTCATTTTCTATTTGTTATTAATTAATATATCATTTTTCACATTTTTATAGGAGATACTCCCACTTCGGTCCTTAAATTTCTGTCATTTTTATTACTTCTTATGGATCGTCCCCCAGACTCCGTCTCTATCTTACCGAGAACCACATAAACCATAAGCTTTGACATGTGCTTACATTATTAACTCTACGTACCAAGCAATAAATTTTCCTTTATTTGAGTGTCGTTAATTTTTATGGGAATTTTATAATCTTAATATTACGTAAGAGCAATGTTAATTTTTATGGCCCTCTTTAATGGCTAATAGCGTTAATCTAAACAACTTTCATGTTCGAATATTCCTTGTTTATATCAACAAAATACATGTGAGATCGACAACCATTGTAATGTCTCATTTTTCCCTGCAGTTTCATGCAATTCTATGCTACAATATCCATTTTAATTACGTAAAATGACTATTTTTCCTGAGTTAAATCTATCGCAATGTTTTCAGTATTTTCACCCTCCCCTAGGTACTCTATTCTAATTTCCTCTCAAACACTTGTTACTGCACTAAACCTCTGAATCGTCCCCTCGTCCAATCGTTACACTCTTTAAAACTCGAAATTTTTTTGAAATTTTTCTTCCCAACTCGTTTTCCTAATATCTCCGCTCCGTCTAGAATTGATAACAATAATTTTCCATTGTTTTTCAACATTTCCATCTCCCTTAGCACGTTTTCCCTCGATTTGATCATCTCCAGTCGTCACAAACAATCGTATTATAGATGTAAATTCCCTTAATAGCTTCCATCAAGTTTTCCTCACTTTCTATTCAATTTTCAATTAAATCTTTTCCCTCGTTGTTTACGTGTATCTTTGTCAGACCTTAAAGTTTACAGATTATTTCGAAAACTATGGTTTACTACTTCACAATTGTACTTAATGTTTACCTCCAAACGCGGGTTCAATGTGCTAATGTCCCTGAAACGGCTCTTGTTTATCATGGAGTTTATTCACCTCTCGGTTCGGTGGGAATGAAAAAGTAATTAATTATAGCCTTATTTGCCGACTCTAAAGGTCGATCTTTTGTTCCTCGTTGGTGTACGCCTTCCCGTTTATTGATTGGTTTGTTTAATTCTTTATTGTTTTTTCTTCAACCTAATTGGCTGTCAAGATATCAATATTTGGAATTGAGCCTAAAAAATGGGATCTCCCTGCGCCGTAACGATTTCTTAATACCATCTGTGATTTTTTCGTCAATACTCATCTCACTTTGTTTAATTATAGATCCCTACTGTAAATATGAATTCAATTTACTCTGATCCGATAGATGTCGTAGGTGTGTCGGTTTTATAAGTAATTGATATTTTTCTTTTTAAATTAAAGTGGGAAGCTACGATATTTTTTAATTTTCACTGTTGATTAATGCAATACATCACATGCTTACGCTGCAAGCATATTGAGCCAATTTAATAATTGTCACTCTGAAATTCACTGGAAAGCAGGAAAACGGGTTCTGCGATATTTAAAGGGAACTACGGATCACCACATAGTATATGAAGAATCTACATTGTCAATTACGGGATATGAGGATGCATTTTGGGCGTCGAACCAACTAGACCGACGTTCATACACAGACCGATATTTAAAATAGGTAACTCTGATGTATCTGGGGAAAGCCGCAAGCAGAGAACGGTCGCACTTTCAACTACTGAAAGTAAATACATGGCTTTATGTGAAGGAGCAAAGGAAGCTACATTTATCAGAAATTTCTTACATGAATGTCTTGGTAAATTGTTGCCAGTGACTCTGTATAACATTAGTCATTCAGCACAGTAACAGTCAGATTAATCACAGTCGAAGCAAGCATATAGATATTAGACATCATTATGTTAGGCAAATTGTAACGGACAAAATTATTGATTTAGAATATTTGCCTACTGAACATATGCCTGCAGATATTTTAACCAAACCTTTGTGTAAAGATAAACATTTAAATTGTATTTCTAATCTTGGTTTACAGACTGTTTAGTTTAAGGGCAGGTGTTAAAATAATTCGTATAAACCAAACAGTTTGTGATGTCCTTCATATCAGACGATTGCCGATAGATAGCGCCACTATACAAGCTACCTCTCACTTCTTGGTCGGCTAATATTTTGTCAATGTCATGAATGCAATTCATTAATATAAAACTAAGTTATAATATTCAATCCTGGTTTATTCTTTCAAAGAAAAAAACGCTGCTATTTTCTGTAGACTGGTGGAAGTAAAATTAAATAAAAGTTAATAAAAGTGAACAATCCAGTTACGGTGTTTTTTATTTTAAAAAAAGTTAAACAAGTTGCAAAAACATTCTAGTGCGACAATAAAGACAATCAGTAACTCGACGCTTTAATTTGGGAGAAACCCAGGTTTACTTTTTTTTTTTAGTAGTAAGTTTCTAATGTCTCCGTTACATTCGATAATAATGTTAATATGTTTATATTTTTTAATGTTGGTTATTCCGTTTATTTTGATTTTTTCTTCTACATTTAATATGTTTATGTCTTCGTTTTGTAGGATTAAGTCATTTAAAAATTCTTCTTTGTTGTAGTTCTCGTCGATTCCTTTGAAGATCATACACGGACTTTTCTTCTTTAATTCGCCCACGTTAATTCCTTCAAGGTTCATTTTTTCAATTTCGTTTTTTGTCTTGATCCTGTCTTCTTCTTTGTTAAGGTTGATAATAAGTTGGTTTTTCGATGTTTTTCTGATGCTAGCAATACCAACGCCAGTTTTAGAAAACTTTACGTTCTTAGTTATTATTTCCTTGATATCTTCTTTTTCGTTTTTTGAGCTTATAATGATGGGATATAAAACCGGGGATTTGTGTTGCGCACTAACTTCAGCGTATGTTTTAACATTTTGATTTGTTGTAATTATTTTTTTAATTTTTGGCAGTAATTTTCATTATTTTGAATTATTTTTTTTTGCAATTGAATTATTTTATTTTGTAGTTTTAAATGTTCGCATTTTATCGCTTCTTCCAGCTTTTTAATATTGTTTTCTAAACTTTGTTTTATTTTAGAGTCTTTAACAGTTGTTATTTTATTAATATCAGTTCTTATGGCTTCTATAAATTCCTCCATATTTAGATTTGTACTGAATTTACATGGTTTATTATGATGGAAGACTGTAACCCGTTAATGTAATGCTACCATTGCCATATGGCCACACAGCTACGCGCTGTCTAAAAATAAACGAAAAACCAATTTGCCCCCACTGCGCTGGAGATTACGGACTCAAAGACTGTCAAAACAAAAATGAAGTGCCAAAGTGCATCAACTGCACAACTAACAACCTATTTAAAAAAAGTTCTTATCCAATAAATCATAAAGCCAACAACGAAGAATGCAAACAACGCATAAAATGTTACAATTTGCAAAGGAACGAATCGACTACAACTAAACATGGATGATTACATTACAAAAAGAATCGACCAAAACTACAACATTACAGAAGAAATATGCGAAAACGTTAACGAAATTAACAAATGGTGTCATAATACTGATTCCGCTTTTCTAGTGCTAAACATGAACATAAGAAGCCTTTCAAGAAATCTAGATGAATTATTAATAAACATTAATAATTTAAGCACATCACCGGTGTGCATAGGGTTAACTGAAACACACTGCAACAGCGATCAATACATAAGTGCGCTACCCAACTACCGAGGAATTGCAACCAAAATATCTATAAACAAAAATAGTGGAGTAATTATGTTTGTACCGATTGTGAAGTGTTAAACACAGAAGAAGTGAACATTGAATTTGTCAACTGCTTAAAAATAGAAATTAAATTTAAAAATTGTATTTATAGAATTATAACAATATACCGTACACACAAATCAAACATAACGAATTTTACAAAGGAACTTTATCTATACCTGAATAAATTAACAAAGATCTTTACGATTGTATGTGGAGACTTTAACATAAATATTTCTAATAACCATAATTCAATTGAAAAAAATAACTTCTTGAACATGATGACTCATCACAACTTCAAATCGTGCATTAATAACTATACCCGAGAAGTACCAAATCAAACGCCATCTTGTCTAGATCATATTTGGTGTAATGTAAACCTGAATTATATAAAAAATGTCAAATCTACGATTTGGAAGATAAACATAACCGATCATCACGCAACACTTTTTAAATATGAAACTAAAAATAAAAACAAAAACATACATAAATTAAGTACCACAAAAACCACATTAAGCTACCAACTATTAGAAAAATCACTCTCAACAGAAAAATGGACTGAAGTAATAAACAGTAAGTGCGCTAATGAATGTGCATATTTTTTTGAAAAAAAATTATCAGAACACATTTTAAATGCCTCTGAAATTAAAAACTTGCATCGAAACTCAAAAACAAAAAAAAATAAACCCTGGATCACTAACGGATTAGTAAAAGCAGTTAGAAAAAAAAAAAATTTTCAAACTAGCTCATCAACCGAATGCTAAAAAATCAATTATTTCATATTACAAAAAATATAAAAACATATTAACAACTTTAATTCGAAAAACGAAAAATAGCTACTACTCCCAACAAATTATAGAGGCCAAAAATAATAATAAAAAAATTTGGACTACAATTAACGAAATAATAAATAAAAATAAAAAGAGAAGTTGTATATCCGAAATTTCAGATGGGAAAAAAACGTACAATGTCCAACTCGACACTAAAAAATGCTGTAATATTTTAAACAACTATTTTGTAAGTGTTGGAAAAAATCTGGCAAACGCTATACAAACATCTCCCAACAATAATAAAAATAATCCCCACACTACCCAACACCAATATAATAATTTCAACAAAATAACAGAAACTGATGTTGGAAAAGTTATCGATGATTTAAAGGGAGGCTCTGCTCCCGGTTATGACAACATAGATGTAAACATATTAAAAACAATGAAACAATATCTAATTTGCCCATTAACTCATATAATAATTACAAGCCTTATAAAAGGTGTATTTCCAAATAATTACAAAAGAACAATAATAACACCGATATATAAAGCAGACTGCCCAAAAGACCCACAAAATTACCGCCCTATATCCCTTTTATCTAATATATCAAAAATATTCGAAAAAATTGTAAAAAACCAAATCTGGGCCTTCTTAGAACAACATCACATTATAAATTCTAAACAGTATGGTTTCAAAAAAAACACCAGCACCCATGATGCCATTGCAAAAATAACAAACTATATATATCCCGCCCTAGACTCAAATGAAAAATGCATTGGAATATTTATTGACCTTAAAAAAGCATTTGCTAGTATATCTCATACTAACTTAATAAAAAAAATCAAATCAATTGGAATAAATGGACTGGTGCTATCCTGGATTATAAGCTTTTTGGAAAATAGACCACAACAAGTAAAATTATTAAATGAACTAAGTGATTCCGAAAGTAGTAACTTCTCAATACCACAAGGCACACTTCTAGGACCACTTTTGTTCATATTATATGTAAATGATATATTTGAAGTTGCTAAATACGGGGAAATTATCTCATATGCAGATGACACAGTGCTTCTTCTAAAAGCAAACACATGGTTAGAACTGAATAAAAAGGCTAACATAGACATAAATGAATTAAAAACATGGTTTGACAATAACCTACTAACATTAAACTCTAAAAAAACACATAACATACCATTTTTCATAAAAAAACCAAACACGCCGTATGAAATAAACATAAGGATCCATTCTGCACCACACACTCAACAACACCACTGTAACTTATTGTGTACTAATATTGAAATGAAAACTTCAACCAAATATCTAGGAATCACTATTGACCAATGTCTAAAATGGATACCGCATATAACCATTCTTAAAAACAGAGTACGAAAATTGACATATATTTTTAGCTGTTTGAGACACATTCTAAGTAAAGAACTACTGAGAATGACGTACTTCGCATTCTGTCAATCCATAATCTAATATGGTATAATAGGATGGGGTGGTGCCTATAAAACTCACACACAATCTCTTTACATTGCGCAAAAACTAATAATTAAAATAATATTAAAAAAATCATTTCTATATCCATCTGAACTCATATTCAAATAATTTAAAGTCAGAAAATTAAATACTCTCTTCCTGTATCATTCAACCTTACAAGTTTACAAAGAGGATATCCTAAACAAATCCCTACCCTTCAAAAACACAGTAAATCTCAGGCAAAAATACATGTTACCAATTCCCATTTGTAAAAAATCTTTGGGTCAACAAAACTATAAATACTTAGGAACAAAGTTCTTTAATAAATTACCAGAAAATATAAGATCCCTTAAGGACAGTTTCAAAAATTTCAAAACACAATTAAAAAAAATATACTGAAAACCTTAACTAAAAAAAATAAATAATAAATAATAATTAATAAAATATATACATATACACACATATGTTTCTCTTATTCTTAATATAAACTAAATTTAAAAAAAAAAATCTAAATAACCTAACAAATAATACTTCCTCCCGTACACACAAGCATTTGCTTATTATGGGAGAACATTTTTAAAAAGTATGTATATTTGTATTTA
Source organism: Limnephilus rhombicus (assembly GCA_929108145.2). Classification (NCBI taxonomy): domain Eukaryota; kingdom Metazoa; phylum Arthropoda; class Insecta; order Trichoptera; family Limnephilidae; genus Limnephilus; species Limnephilus rhombicus. Next base: position 23,810,956 of record OV815292.1, read on the forward strand.
GTAATTGTATTAAGTTTTTTTTTTTTTTTTTTTTATTTATTTTAGATATTTATTTATCTATAATAAAATATATTTACAATGGTCTCACTAGGGTATACCTGTGTCGAGACAGGCGTACATAAATGCATATAGTAGTTACAAGGATATTTCAGGTAAAATACATATTATGAATAGAATTAGAACAGAAGGGTGATTGGAAGGGTGGTAAATCTTTTAAAGAGAGTTATTTTATAAATGTTGGAGATGGAGTAATGAAATAAATTCTGCCTAGTCTATTTATAGGTTAAATTTGACAGGATTCCATTATTTTCATTTATTTTATATGGGTTAGGTTGTATGTGAATAGTTATTTCTGTCTATGTGTGATTTATCTTACAGATATTTGTGATAGTGTGGCGTCCAATACTTATAATCCATTTTTTAATATCTTGTTTGAATTTTGTAAAGGAGTCACTTTGTCTGATCGTAGTTGGTAGTGTATTGTATAGTTTGCAAGCTATGTATTTAGAGTGTCCTTGCCCGAAGGTGGTTTTGAAAAAAGGAGTTTGGAGAAGTTCGTTGTTTTTGGCTCGGGTATTGTGTATTGTTTGTGTAGCTTTGTATGGTGTTTTGTTGTTTTTGTGTAAATTAAGTAATATGGATCTTGAGTAGAGCTGTTTTATGTCCATAACATTGAAGGAATTGAAGATAGTATCATAGGTTTATGATCGGTGTAGATTGTGAAATTCCGACCTTCTACATCATTCCTAAAATATTTTATTGCTTCGTAAACTCCTGTAAGTTCTCGGTCAAACGTACTATATTTACGTTGAACTGTGGTGAATTTACGAGAAAAAAATCCTAGGGGTTACCATTCGTTATTTTTAAGTTGTTGTAAGGATGCGCCGATTGCTATATCAGAGGCGTCTACCATTATGGCTATATTGGCCTTGGGGTCGTGGTGCGCTAGTAGGGTGGCGTTGGCCAGCTGACTTTTACACTCTTCAAACGCTGCTGTCAGTTCCGGAGTCCAAGCGAGAATTCTCTTATCATTCTTCTTGTATCCTGACGTGAAGTCGAAAAGTTTGGCTTGTGTGTTGATAGAGTTCTTCAAGAATCTTCTGTACTAATTCAGCATCCCGAGGAAACGTCGCAAACCTTTAGTTGTCTTAGGCAGAGGAAAATCTACAATGGTTTTTACTTTTTCTTTGACGGGAGTAATACCGTCCGACAATATTGTGTCCCAAGAAATTAACAACGGGAAGGCCGAATTGACATTTATTCAAATTAATTATTAGACCGTTGTCGGAAAGGCAAAGGAAAGGTTGAAAAGGGTTTCCTGTGTTCATTTTCATTTTCGGATGCTATAAGTATGTCGTCCAGGTAGGCGAAAAAGAAGTCTAAGTCATGCGTCACAGCGTACATAAATCTCTGAAAACTTTGTGCTGCGTTTGACAGTCCGAACTGCATTGATGTAAATTCGTATAATCCGAATGGCGTGATGATTGCAGTCTTAGGTATGTCAGCTTCTTCTACCGGGATCTGGTGATAGGCTCTTTTTAAATCTATTGTTGAAAATATTATCGCCGTGGTCTATTTGTGTGAGAAATCATGGAGTTGAGCAAAAGGGTACTCGTCGGGGATTGTGCTTGCGTTTAAACGTCTGTAGTCCCCGCACGGACGCCACTCTCCATTGGGTTTTTTAACCATGTGCAATGGACTTGCCCAACTACTTTTGGATGGGCGGCAGATTTCGTGCTCCATGAGGTATCTGAACTCTTTTTTTGCAGCTTCTAGGAGTTCTGATGCCAGCTTGCGGGCTCGTTCTGTTACGGGCGGTCCCCGTGTTTCAATCACATGTGTGACGTTAGGTTTTCTGACAATAGGTATTTGCATATTGGGGCGAGTTAATGACGGGTATTTACTTATTAAATCCCGATACTTCTGGTTTGTGGATATCGTCGAAATACCAGATGAGGGTCCTTGTGACTTTGCTCCTTGGATCTGACGTCCCGTAGTCTGGTCCGTCAATGTAGCGTTTTTCAGGTTAACGCACAGATTGTAGTGTTGGAGTAAGTCCGCTCCAATAATCACTCTCGCTACGTCCGCGACGATAAATGTCCACTTTATTTCACGTCGCAGTCCGAGTTGTAGTTGAATGCTTCTGGTACCGTAGGTTTTTATGGCAGTTCCGTTAGCACTGTAAAGCGTGGTAGGACTTGAGTCTGAAGTTACTGAAATTTTAGTCGAGTTGTACCACCCTGGGAGGACCAAAACGTGGGCGCCGGTGTTGATCAAAATTTTTTGTCGTGTCACGAGTTCATGAACGAAGAGACGGCAAGTATTCTGGGAACGGTCGCATATCTCTATTGCAGGTTCCCTTTGTCGTTTCCCGACTTGTTGCGACTAAAAGATTTAAAAGTACATGGTTTTATGCAGTTGTATGACTTCTCTCCGAATTTTTTATGGAATCTGCAGTATTCGTTTGCATTATCAAAAGTGTCATTATTGGAAGTGTTATTATTGCCCGTTCTCTCTTGTGAGCGGGAGCGTTGTTGTCGGTAGGAATTTGAGTACGATGTTTGTGGACGACGCCATTCTCTGCGGGGGCTTTGATTGCGCTGTTTGTAAAAAGAATGTGTGGGGCTATGACTGTTTCTGCGACTAGACTTAAGTTGTTTGACTTCTAGAGAGAGTGCAGAAATTTGTTCACGTAGGCTCTGGAGAACGGAAGTGATGTCGGGATCTTCTCTGTGATTGGTATCTCTACGTTGGTTTTTGTTTATCGCTCCGCACTCCGTCTTCTGGTAGACTTCCAGGATTTTATCGGCTGCTGACGCAAGTTGTAGTAGATTGTCGTCCGGCAGTGCGGTCAATATGGCCTGTACGTGTTGGGGAAGTCTTTGAAGCCATAGCGTGCGTATGATTGCACTCTCAGCCAACCCCGGGCCGGCGAACTCGTGCATTAATCGAAGTAGTACGGATGGTTTGCTGTCGTCCAACTGCAATCCGGTTAGTAGACGGGTGAGGCGTCTTTCTTCAGAATCTTGCAACCCCGTGGAGAGTGCAGTTTTTAGGGCAGAGTACTTGTACGTTGCCGGTGGTTTTATGACGACATTGCTGACGGTTCTGAAGGTTTCAATATCCAGGGCGGCAACAATAATGTTAAACTTCGTGGTGTCATCCTTGATTCTGGAGTTGGAGAACTGGCTTTCTGCCTGAGCAAACCAGAGTGCTATATTGTCACACCATCAGGGGGGGTAGTTTGACTGATACGACGTTTATGACGGGTCCATTTTGAAGTTAAAAGTGTTATTAACGCTGGTTCCTGAAGCTGTTTCCAATGTTGGAATGTCCTCCAGCGGCATATTGTCGTTGTAATATGGCAAGTAATAGGCAATGGCAAAAGCATTAGCAGTCGTAATAGACCAGGTGGGTATGCAGATAAAATTATCGAAATTGCAAAAAAAAATAAAAATAAATCTAATACGGATCTGAAAAATTAAATTGATGGTATCCAATATTTTTACAAATCCCTTATCGTTACTTTGGAATCTTAATAATGATTTACGATGTTGTTATTTCTTTTACGTTGAGTGACGGTTGGTAATGTGTAGTGGGTAACAATATTTCTATGTACTTATGTACTACCAATGTTAGAAATGCAGAATTTCGTTAAAATGTTCGGGTAAGCAATAACTGAAAAAACTTGACCCCTTCACCCCCTTTTCCCACCTCTGTGTACGTACCTACACACGTATTTTGTTACTTTGCATAAATTTGTGATTTGTGCAAAGCCTTCTTGGTCTGTTGTACCAACCCTTTGACCTTTGCGCAAATTTAAACTTATGCAAAGGTATTCATATTTCTTCACGCACCCAATTTGTGCAAAACCATATATTGTTATCCTGCACAAATTGGCTCTATGGCAAACCCTCAAAATTGTGTAATCTCTAACTCTCTAAATTATGTAATTGAGCAAACTCACAAACAAAATAAATATCAAGGGAACGTAGCGAGTCGGACAGATGTTGCGAGATGGTAAGAACGCCCGGTGACCGCCGTCGCGTTCAAAACCTTTGCCCGGTCCCATTCCGAGATCTCAATTCCTGGTATTTAGGGGAGACAAAAGGCTAAGACCGGCTGTTTCCCTTTAAATAGTGCCTTAAAAGCGCTGGACCGATAGAGTTCCTGCATCCGTCATCTCGCACACATCTTTACCTGCTCTGCGCTCCCCGATCGAACTGCAAACTTGGACTTTCTCTTCTTGCCCTGGCCGACTTGTTCACCCTTGAAGAATATTGCCATTGTTCGAACGCCTTTTTCAAGGCGCAGGTTACCCCTCTACTCCGCTGCACCTCCCTTCTTCCCCTCGCCTTCACCCGTTTCTCCCTTTACCTACGGCAAGTTGGACTTCTTTTCTCCTCTGGCCTGCCCACCCTGAAGAACCTATACAATTTGTCGAAACGCCTTTCTCAAGGTGCAGGTTACCCCTCTACTCCGCTCTACCTCCCTTCCTTTTACCCTTCAATCGGTTTCTCCCCTTCTCCCTGCAATTTCTCACCGATTTCCCTCGCTTTCTCCCCATTTCTCCCTTTCTCCCTACATTTACCCGACTTTTCCCTCTACCTACCCTTTCTCACCCCTTCTCCCGCAGACGTCCAAACGGCCAGCCGGTCCCCCTCTCACTATATCGTCTGTGCGGCTGGCGATTACAGTGCCACGCGTCCCGTACAACTGATAAAACTCTCTGTGAAAAGTTGAATATTGTATTATTTTTATTTTTTATGATAATAAATGTAATCATTTAACGACTTTAGTGTAAATCTCACACCAGGGGGGGAGTCCCACCAATTCTCACTCAATCTCATCAAGGGGGCGGAATCTATATTGAAAAAAAAAAACAGCTCACGTAATTAATGTATGCCCCCTAAGTAGTTTTGCAATACCATTCAGTGTATCTACGATAAAGAGCTGATGATAAATTAGTAGCGTTGTATCTTTAAAGAATTAATGCCTTACTTAAAAAACCCAGTGAAAATTTAATTCAATTGATGTGAAAACATTACTAATTAAAAAATTGTTCATGGAAAAAAATACACTTGGTTTACACGGCCTGAGAGGGTAGTTTATCTTTGTTTTAGTAATGATAACCGAACGAAGTTTGAAAGTTTTCCAAAGTATTTTGAATGTTCTATATATTTCTTATTTTTGAAGGTGTTGTAAAAAGAAATACCATTTATGAAAACTAGATAAAATTACCTTTTAGATTTGTGTAATTGAAATACACTTTAGTTTTTAAAAACTGCCATATATTAAGATTCAAACGCGAAAAAAAATGGATTTTTTTTTACCAAAACATATTTGATGAAAGTGTACAGAAATTTATAAAAAAACAAAATTTAAAAAATACGGACCTTTTATATAATAAATTTGGAACGAAACTATTACCTCACTTTTTCCTCGTGCATACAATAAAAAAAATAATAAAAAATTTCAAAGTTTTTTTATTGCCAAAAAACTAACCTAAAAAAATTATACCGAATTTTATAACAGATTTCTTGCAACTCTTAAGACGTTAATTTCATTGATACGTTTAGGAACACATGCATTAGGTATTAATATTTTAAAAAAACACCACTTTTATGAAATTCTCATAAAATAAAATCCTTTAAATGTAAATTTGAATTTTCATGTTTTACATAAAATACTTATTGACATTTCAATTTTCAAAGTATGATTATGGTTATTATAACTTGACTAAAACTTATTAAAAACCACAAAAAACACTGAAGAAAAACCAACAATTTAATTACGTACACTATGAAAAATTGCATTGTTGCCAGATTTAAAATACATTTTAAGATCAAATCTTATTAGTAATGTTATCGTGTTTTAGTGTATTTTGGATTTATTCATGTTGCTGCAGCAACACAGGTTATCGGCCGTACTGTGTTTTTTTTTGGTAAGGCTTTAAATATATATTTATATTTTGACTTGATAAAACCTAAACCGTTTAGTGAGGGCACCAGTTTTTTTGCACCGGGGCCTTTGGTTACGTAGCTACGCGTTTGCTCATCGTACATTAAAAATAGAAGTCAAGCTGTTGCCCTCAAAGGTTACAGTAACAGAAAATAACCATTCCCTCTGGTGTACCTCAAGGTTCCCATTTAGGGCCCCTGCTCTTTATTTTGTATCTCAATGTCATCAAACATGTCATCTGTCACTCTGATTCATTCATTACTCTGACGATATGAAAGTATACAAATGCATAAGCTCAACTTGCAATAAATTACGAGAAGATATTAATAAAATTTATGAACATTGCATAGAAAATCAACTATGTCTTAATATAAATAAATGTAATGCGGAAAAGTTTTCACGTAAAAGTCACCCAATCGTCCATATTTACCATGAGAGTAAGAGAGATACAACGAATTCTATGATACCTATGTGAGTTGTTCCAAAAACCGAACAAATGAGGGGTTCAATTTTTATTTTAGTTAGTTTTTTTTTCTTTTTTAACCAAGCCAAAAAATGATGAAATTGACTTCTTTGTTGGAATTTGTAAAGAGTAGAAATCGGTTCTCGATTTTGGAATTGAACTCGATTAATTCGATAACCAGCCAGGCTTCCAACCCACCTGGCTGCCGACAGCTTTGAAAATCAAGAAAGCAAGAAATCAGTTTGTTTTATACCTGAAGAACCAAAAATTCTAGAATGGTAAGCTCTTGTATTATAAAATTGAAACAACCTATAATAGAAACAGGGTAAAAAAAAAACTCCTGAATTAACGAGAATTATTATAAATTAATTAATCAATATTTTAATTTTTTTTTCTCAAAAACATCATTGCAATAACAGTATTGCCACATGTTTTTTTTTAAATATAATTGCAATAACAGTATGGCTACATGTTTTTTAAAAATATCATTACAATAACAGTACGGCCACATGTTTTTTTTTAAATGTTATGGGCATCACTTATATTCATTTTTACGTGTGGCACCCCCGCCACCTCTCCGACAAAACATCTCGGAACCGCTCGAGAATGACCGAGCAGATTATTCCGTTTCTAGCACTCGATTTAGCCGCCTGTTCACGTTTTGTACCTCTCTACCCGTTTCATACGTGAACACTAATTCGTGTAAATTATTAAAACCTAAATAAATCACTCAAATAAGAGTAAAGTGTTATCAATCATCATCCAATATAATCTTTGAACACTGGATCGCGGCCTGAAAGTACCGTGATCCCCAGGAGCCTGACTATTTCTCATGGTAAAGTATTGGTATACACTCGTCTGATGAGAAGACTGAACACAGGTCAAACATCCTCCACCAGCTCCTCAGCCCCGGGAGACAATCCTTTCAACATTGGTAACCCCGACGCTCGAAAACACTTTCAACATTGGTGACCCCCGACGCTCGAGGACACCTTCCAACTTCGGTGACCCCGAGAATTTCTATGGATGATGATGGACACTGCCGTAAGGGAGGATCGAGTGCTGGAAAGCGGAATCCTGGACACCCAAATCTTGTGAGTTACATTTCAATTTTTCAATTTAAATTCAGTAGGTCCAGTATGTACATTAGAATCATATGAAGATAAATCAGTAAATGACATTATTGTCGACCAAATCCCGTACTGCACAAAAATACCTATCCCCTCGCAACACAATACTTGTTTATGTAGATAGTATATTGCAAGTAAAAATCAATTTCAGATAAACAAGTGGCCCTGCAGCGAATGCCGAATACCCCAGCGAGAGACGAGATCGGCCCGCAGATCTAAGAACATCGCAGGCCAGAGTTTCAGCGGATCATCTGGCAGACAATCCCAAGGATGCCCAACATCAGGCCCAACGCATCCACCGCAGATCACAGTACAGCAAGTAAAGCAAACTCAACTTTTCACATTGATTTTTTTCAGTTATTGCTTACCCGAACATTTTAACGAAATTCTGCATTTCTAACATTGGTAGTACATAAGTACATAGAAATATTGTTACCCACTACACATTACCAACCGTCACTCAACGTAAAAGAAATAACAACATCGTAAATCATTATTAAGATTCCAAAGTAACGATAAGGGATTTGTAAAAATATTGGATACCATCAATTTAATTTTTCAGATCCGTATTAGATTTATTTTTATTTTTTTTTGCAATTTCGATAATTTTATCTGCATACCCACCTGGTCTATTACGACTGCTAATGCTTTTGCCATTGCCTATTACTTGCCATATTACAACGACAATATGCCGCTGGAGGACATTCCAACATTGGAAACAGCTTCAGGAACCAGCGTTAATAACACTTTTAACTTCAAAATGGACCCGTCATAAACGTCGTATCAGTCAAACTACCCCCCCTGATGGTGTGACAATATAGCACTCTGGTTTGCTCAGGCAGAAAGCCAGTTCTCCAACTCCAGAATCAAGGATGACACCACGAAGTTTAACATTATTGTTGCCGCCCTGGATATTGAAACCTTCAGAACCGTCAGCGATGTCGTCATAAAACCACCGGCAACGTACAAGTACTCTGCCCTAAAAACTGCACTCTCCACGGGGTTGCAAGATTCTGAAGAAAGACGCCTCACCCGTCTACTAACCGGATTGCAGTTGGACGACAGCAAACCATCCGTACTACTTCGATTAATGCACGAGTTCGCCGGCCCGGGGTTGGCTGAGAGTGCAATCATACGCACGCTATGGCTTCAAAGACTTCCCCAACACGTACAGGCCATATTGACCGCACTGCCGGACGACAATCTACTACAACTTGCGTCAGCAGCCGATAAAATCCTGGAAGTCTACCAGAAGACGGAGTGCGGAGCGATAAACAAAAACCAACGTAGAGATACCAATCACAGAGAAGATCCCGACATCACTTCCGTTCTCCAGAGCCTACGTGAACAAATTTCTGCACTCTCTCTAGAAGTCAAACAACTTAAGTCTAGTCGCAGAAACAGTCATAGCCCCACACATTCTTTTTACAAACAGCGCAATCAAAGCCCCCGCAGAGAATGGCGTCGTCCACAAACATCGTACTCAAATTCCTACCGACAACAACGCTCCCGCTCACAAGAGAGAACGGGCAATAATAACACTTCCAATAATGACACTTTTGATAATGCAAACGAATACTGCAGATTCCATAAAAAATTCGGAGAGAAGTCATACAACTGCATAAAACCATGTACTTTTAAATCTTTTAGTCGCAACAAGTCGGGAAACGACAAAGGGAACCTGCAATAGAGATATGCGACCGTTCCCAGAATACTTGCCGTCTCTTCGTTCATGAACTCGTGACACGACAAAAAATTTTGATCAACACCGGCGCCCACGTTTTGGTCCTCCCAGGGTGGTACAACTCGACTAAAATTTCAGTAACTTCAGACTCAAGTCCTACCACGCTTTACAGTGCTAACGGAACTGCCATAAAAACCTACGGTACCAGAAGCATTCAACTACAACTCGGACTGCGACGTGAAATAAAGTGGACATTTATCGTCGCGGACGTAGCGAGAGTGATTATTGGAGCGGACTTACTCCAACACTACAATCTGTGCGTTAACCTGAAAAACGCTACATTGACGGACCAGACTACGGGACGTCAGATCCAAGGAGCAAAGTCACAAGGACCCTCATCTGGTATTTCGACGATATCCACAAACCAGAAGTATCGGGATTTAATAAGTAAATACCCGTCATTAACTCGCCCCAATATGCAAATACCTATTGTCAGAAAACCTAACGTCACACATGTGATTGAAACACGGGGACCGCCCGTAACAGAACGAGCCCGCAAGCTGGCATCAGAACTCCTAGAAGCTGCAAAAAAAGAGTTCAGATACCTCATGGAGCACGAAATCTGCCGCCCATCCAAAAGTAGTTGGGCAAGTCCATTGCACATGGTTAAAAAACCCAATGGAGAGTGGCGTCCGTGCGGGGACTACAGACGTTTAAACGCAAGCACAATCCCCGACGAGTACCCTTTTGCTCAACTCCATGATTTCTCACACAAATAGACCACGGCGATAATATTTTCAACAATAGATTTAAAAAGAGCCTATCACCAGATCCCGGTAGAAGAAGCTGACATACCTAAGACTGCAATCATCACGCCATTCGGATTATACGAATTTACATCAATGCAGTTCGGACTGTCAAACGCAGCACAAAGTTTTCAGAGATTTATGTACGCTGTGACGCATGACTTAGACTTCTTTTTCGCCTACCTGGACGACATACTTATAGCATCCGAAAATGAAAAGGAACACAGGAAACCCTTTTCGACCTTTCCTTTGCCTTTCCGACAACGGTCTAATAATTAATTTGAATAAATGTCAATTCGGCCTTCCCGTTGTTAATTTCTTGGGACACAATATTGTCGGACGGTATTACTCCCGTCAAAGAAAAAGTAAAAATCATTGTAGATTTTCCTCTGCCTAAGACAACTAAAGGTTTGCGACGTTTCCTCGGGATGCTGAATTAGTACAGAAGATTCTTGAAGAACTCTATCAACACACAAGCCAAACTTTTCGACTTCACGTCAGGATACAAGAAGAATGATAAGAGAATTCTCGCTTGGACTCCGGAACTGACAGCAGCGTTTGAAGAGTGTAAAAGTCAGCTGGCCAACGCCACCCTACTAGCGCACCACGACCCCAAGGCCAATATAGCCATAATGGTAGACGCCTCTGATATAGCAATCGGCGCATCCTTACAACAACTTAAAAATAACGAATGGCAACCCCTAGGATTTTTTTCTCGTAAATTCACCACAGCTCAACGTAAATATAGTACGTTTGACCGAGAACTTACAGGAGTTTACGAAGCAATAAAATATTTTAGGAATGATTTAGAAGGTCGGAATTTCACAATCTACACCGATCATAAACCTATAACATTTGCGTTCAATAAGAAACGCGCGTCAAGTTCCCCACGTTAAGAAAAGCCACTTGATTTTATTGCACCCACCGATGTCAAACACATTTCCGGGCACCTAAACACTGTAGCAGACACGCTGTCTCGCATAGAAGAGATAAACAGCCCTCCTGCTATCGATTACAGATATATGAGATTAGAGCAGAGTCACGACGACGATCTAATTAAGGCAATTGAGGACTCTTCCCTGGTCATGATGAAAATGATAATTCGTAACACGAATGAACTATTATGGTGCGACATCTCTACAGGTCGTGTGAGACCCTTTGTCCCTCTAAAAATGAGAGAGCAAGTAATAAACAGCGTTCACAACATATGTCACCCAGGCACCACGGGTACCGCTAATAGCGTAAGCCAGAGATTCGTCTGGCCCAAGATGTCAAAGGATGTTAAAATCTTCGTCAAAAATTGTGTCGCTTGTCAAAAAGCTAAAATATCAAGACATACAACTGCACAAACAGCAACATATCCTCTTCCAGAAGACCGATTCCGAAACATCCACATAGACTTGGTCGGTCCCCTGCCAGCTCGTAATGAGTAAAAATATCTCCTTATAATAATAGACAGATACACCCGCTGGCCGAAGGCGATCCCCTTAAAGGATATGTCGGCAGAGACGGTGGCAACCGCTCTGACCTCACAATGGATCGCCCGACACGGCGTCCCGGAAACAATCACAACGGACCAAGGACGACAGTTTGAATCGTGTCTGTTCAAGAACCTCACTCGGACATTCGGAATAAAGCATACCCGAACCACAGCCTACCATCCACAAACAAATGGAATAATTGAAAGATGGCACAGAACGCTTAAAGCGGCAATCATGGCGTATAGCAATCCAGACTGGTTGGAAAGTCTTCCACTCATCCTACTAGGTCTGAGATCAACCGTTCGCGAAGATTTGAAATGCTCACCCGCAGAAATCACCTACGGAAGAACGCTGAGATTACCATGCGATTTGTTCACTACAACCCCCCGCGAAGAACCTGACACCTACGTCAGAGAACCGCAAGAAAGGTTCGAAGAAATCAAACCTACGCCCACTAGTAACCACAGCAACCGAAAAATTTTCATCCACAAGGATCTACCTAATTCGTCACACGTTTTCCTACGCACAGACGCCGGAAGGAAATCACTTCAGGCTCCCTACGAAGGACCTTACGAAGTTCAGGAACGAGACGACAAAACATATGTCATAACAATCAACGGAAAACCCAAAAGAGTATCGATTGACAACACAAAACAATAATAATCTTAGTAAACTCGCACTTTTTTCTCGACCAAACAAAATAAAAATCGAATAAACTCTTTTTAAATCGACTAGTGTTTGAAGTGATTCAGCGACAGTTAATTAGCTAACAAACATACATCAACAATAATCAATTTATCAACAGAGAGCGAAATTAATACACAAACACACACGTTCATCGAACTACCAACACAATTACAAACACTCACGTCAAAATGAATACCGCTTGCAACGCCTGTGCAGATCCGACGTTATCAGCCGAATCAGTTTTTGTGTGCACCTTATGCAAAGAGACATTTTATCTACAATGTGTACGACTAAGTAATGAAAATGACAATATCGACGACTAAGTAATGAAAAGCACGCTCAAATTAAATGCAAACGGTGTTTAAATACAACTCATGTGAAAGTCAGCGATACTAAACCTTTGGAGAACGAAGTGCTCTCCAAACTTCTGGAACAGAATATTCAAATTCTTGCAACACCCGCTGTCATGAAGAAACAATACGACGATATTCTATTACACTTTCACGATCTCGAGGATAAAAATAAGGCATTAGAAAAAAAAAACTCTGACCTCGAAGCAAGAGTTGAAGCTATGGAAACCCAAATGGAACATATCGACAGACAAAATAAATAAAAAAATGTGGAAATAAGGGGGATCCCTGAAATCAAGGGGGAAAACTTAAAAAATATTATATTTAATATTAAAAAACAACCAGCTCAAACGAGGATAACAACATCGATGCAGCGTACCGCATCACTCAAAAAGTGATCAAAAATCAACCCAGACCTATCGTAATCAAATTCAAAAGCCACATGGACCGCGATGATTTCCTGATTGATATTAAAAAGTTCAATAAACCAGCGACAACTCGAGAAGATACTCTAAACACCTCCCTCATCGGAATGTCAGGACCCAGCTCTCCGATATACATATCAGAACACCTAATTTTTCATGCAAAACACTTGTGGTTTCTTGCACGAAAGGCTACGCGCGAAAACTCTTACAAATTTGCTTGGACCAGTGGAGGCCAAGTGTATGTACGTCAAGACGTTGGAACACCTGTCATTATTATTAATGACAAAAATAAACATATTCTGTCTCCTCACCCATTAATATGTAAACAAAACTCGCTTAGCAACAAAACCTACTTTTTTATATTATTATATTACTTTTATTTATTTTAAGTCTTTATTTTAAACAATAGTAAAATATTATTAAATATTTCTAGCCCAAAGGCATAATCTTCGAACACAAATTTTGTTATTATCACTGCATTAAATGTTAACTTCAACCTCTTCGAACTCTTCTACTACTTCAACCTCTGCTTTTATGTATTATTATATTATTTGAATTTCTTTATTAAGATGTCAAAACCATTGGTATATTTAATGCGACTAATGACTGTGTTTTGTTACAAATATTACAAATGGTAGAAAAAAACTGATCAATTGGATAATTTATCTCAAATTCCATGTACAGAAACAAATAATGCTCTTGAAGTTCAACAAATATTAACTAAATCGGCCCTAAATATTTTCTCAATGAATATCAGAAGCATAAACCGAAATTTTAATGACTTACAAATAGTTCTCACAGACCTAAACTCCGACTTTGACATACTCATTTTAGTACTAGACATTCGTCAACTGTATATTAAAATAGCTCTCATACATGTATGGAAAAATGGTTTGATAAGTTCCACACAAAAAGATATACATACACGCTACTCAACACATGGAAAATGCAAAATACCTAAAACAAAAACCACATTTTCACAGAGACAATACTCATACATCGCACCTAAAATATTCAATGCATTACATAATGACATCAAAAGATCTGATACAATTACTCATTTTGCATGCGGTATCCAAAAATGGATATCCGAAAAAGGGTGAAATTTCTTTAAAGATTTTCTTTAAAGTAGCATTTGAATATCCCTAAGATAAAACATTATATTTTTTTTTACATTGAATACTTTTACAATTTTCTTTTCCATTCATGATTTTAAAATATTCTGCACCACTGATATGTCTGATGTACTCTACTGCCTTACTTGTATTCTGCTGACACAAAAATTGTTACAATAAGAATTCACCACAGTATTAATAGGTGCAATATGAATCTATTTGTACAAAAATTAGTAAAAATAAAAACTCTTTCAAATTCTTATTTATTTTAGGGAAATAGTTAGTTAACAATTGGATTAATTTATACATGCAAAATTAACCTAACTGAGAAACCAATTATAAATTTACTCATCATATTATTATATCGTGTCCAGAAATTAAACAATAATCTTACAACTAAAATATATCACATTATTAGTGGTACAAAATATATATGTCATTATATAGTAAAGTTATCATTACATTTATGAAGTTTTGTACTCATTTAATACATTTTAATGCACTCGTGACAGAGATTTTATATTTATTTTCGTCACAATTGAAAATATCTACATCAGATAAAATGTTATCATATTTATGTTGAAGACAAGGCAAGCATTTTGGTTTGAATTTGTAATACAGTGTTTTTCTTTAAAAATATTACACGAACGTATGATTGTTATTGCACTACATGTGAAATCGACCACCATAACACGGGCATCAGCCTAGCTTGGTGGTCGAAAAATCCTCTAATAAATGTAACCATAAAATTTTAAGCAATGAATAAAGAATAATTAAAAAAAAAAAAAAATACCTCAAAGAACGGCAAACGAACCGCCCACAATAACAAGAACAAAAACACGTTCTGGAAGACATGTCCATTTTACTAAAAGGTACCAGTCGTCTTAGTAATGCTTGGCAATACTTCAATGGTAAAAGTGATCATTAAAACAAATTAATTAGAAAACTTATATTGATGTACCCAAAATTTATTATACGATTTGTATCACCGTACCTTACTGATTAAAATTCTAATGCACTACTGAGAAATAAAACTACGTTTATTTAGGTATTTAATTGGCGGACCACCGCACTATGTAAATAATTGTATCCTTACGCACCCAATTTATCTAGCAAAATTCAATCACCTAGCGGAACACCGCACTATGTAACTAACCGCATTCTTACAAACTTATTATACCTATAGATAATAATATTATATTGATTCATTGCCGTAAGCGAACACGGACACGAAATAATACAAAGCTATTTTATTGTAAGGTACGTTACCTAGACACATCTATAGTACGAATTCTATTTGTAATCACGATAAAATATTATCAATTAACATAAGCGACTAGCTAATTAGATTAGAAATGCATATCTATGTTAGTAAACAGATATTCCTACCTTGTATATAATGATCTCTATTTATTTTAACTTACATCTACTGTTATTATATTACACAGAAATCAAGCAAATTTAGTTTGGCCTGAAACACTGTTATAATTAATCAATATGTACCTACACACCGGTAGCTAATAATAAAAATAATTCGGTATTCCATTACGCGGCGAAGGCAGGTACCTAAAGTACAGTAATATAACAATAACAGCCTTGGAATACGACATATTATTATTATTATACGATAGTGGTGAAAATAAAACTACAACTTATTTCTAGATTTATAATAGATTAATTTTGAATAATAAGGTTTATGCATTTTATTTATATTTGTCTCAATGACATTTTAAACAAATTACTTTTTTTTATTTGTTAAACTAATGAATTATCTTTTTCTTTTTCCCTAGTAAATAAAATTTTTAAGATTTGTTAAAAAAAAAGGTAACAAGGTTTTGCCATATAACGATTTTTTAAATATTTTTTTTTTTTAGGAATAGTCACACATGTATTATAATGTATGGTTGAAAAGTTTATATACTAATTAACAATCGCCATTCTATTTTATGAACATATAATACCACTGTTTAGGTTTTGTACATATGACATGGATACATACTAAACCTTCTTTAGGTGTATATGATTTTTTTTTCTTTTTTAAGCAATGCCATATTTTATAATTCGCGTGCGACGCTGGTAGGGAGGTATATGGGCATCACTTATATTCATTTTTACTTGTGGCACGCCACCTCTCCGACAAAACATCTCGGGACCGCTCGAGAATGATCGAGCAGATTATTCCGTTCCCAGCACTCGATTTAGCCGCCCGTTCGCGTTTTGTACCTCTCTACCCGTTTCATACGTGAACACTAATTCGTGTAAATTATTAAAACCTAAATAAATCTTAAATCACTCAAATAAGAGTAAAGTGTTATCAATCATCATCCAATATAATCTTTGAACACTGGATCGCGGCCTGAAAGTACCGTGATCCCCAGGAGCCTGACAATTTCTCATGGTAAAGTATTGGTATACACTCGTCTGATGAGAAGACGAAGCAAGGTCAAACATCCTCCACCAGCTCCTCATCCCCGGGAGACAATCCTTTCAACATTGGCAACCCCGACGCTCGAAAACACTTTCAACAATATCATTACAATAACAGTATGGCCACATGTTTTTAAAAATTTATTCCAACCAGGAGACCCTGAGGAAAAAATCTCTCATGGTCTATGTCATCTGCGGGGATGGTGTATAGAGGAAAGGAAGGAGGGGAATTTCTGAGAAGTAAAAAGCATGAGGGATGGGTAGGAATCTGGTAATGTGTCAAGGAGTGATGGACGTATGAATTCATCCCTCCCACTTGTGATGTATTACATTAATCAACAGTGAAAATAGAAAAATATCGTAGCTTCCTACTTTACACACTTACGACATCTATCGGATCAGATTTCATTGAGTTCGTATTGACAGTAGAGATCTATAATAATCCTTATTGTAATGAGTGTTGATAAAAAAACTACAGAGGATGTTAAAATCATCACGGCGCAAGGATTTCCCCTTTTCTTATAATAAACACACGGGGATGTCAACCAATTAAAATTGGGACAAAGGCTATAAAAAATTGGACTGAACCAATCAGTAAGTGGGGAAGCGTATTATTGCGTATACCAACTAAGAACAAAAGATTGGACTTTGACCCGAGTGATTAGTAAGGTAATTAATGGTTTTGTCGTTCCCACAGAGATCGAGGGTGAATGCACTGAGATGAAAATATCGAACTATTCAAGGACCTTAGTACAACGAACCCAAGAAATGTTATGAATAACAGGTGCATTCATGGGATCGTTAACCATAGATCTCGAATTGATTTAGAAGCTTTGAGTCGTGAAAAAATGCACGTGGATAACGATGGAATATTTTATAAATTAAATATTGAATAGAAGGTGAGGAAAATTTAAAGGTAGCTATTAGGTGGATTTTCATCTATAGTACGATTGCTTGTGACGACCAGGGATGACAAATTCGAGGAAAAACGTGCTAAAGGGTAGTGAAAGTGTTGAAAATAATGAAAAATTATTATTATCAATTCCAGATAAAGCGGAGATATTAGAAAAACGATTTGGAAAGAAAATTTCATTAAAAAAATGGGCGTTTATGACGAGTACAGCGACCGAACGAGGGGACGATTCATAGGTTTTAGTGCAGTTACAAGGATTTGAGGGAGATAGAGTAGTATACCTAGGGGAGTGTGATAATACTGGATACATTGCGATAGATTTAATTCAGAAAAAAGGAGTCATTTTACGTAATTGTGATTTTGGGTGAATCATAGAGTTGAATGATACTGCTGAAGAAATGAGACGTAACAAATGGTTGTCGATCTCACATGTGTATTGTTTTTATAAACAATGAAAATTCAAACATGATTTTTATCTAGATAAGAGCTATTACCCATTAAAAGAGCCATAAAAATTAAGCCAAGGCTTATGGGATGTTGAGATTTGAAAAAACCTATTATATTTTATTATAGACAGAAAAAAAGGAATTTATGACCGAGTACGTAAAAATTCTAATGTAAATAGATGTCAACGCGTATAATTTATACGTTTCTGCGAGGAAGAGGGACGCATTTTGGGAGATATTTAAGAGTCTAATTGAGAATATCTCCAATAAAAATATGAATAATGATATATTAATTAATAATAGATAGAAAATGAAATTTTCCTAGAGGTAGCAAACATCGAGAACAATGGGGTGTAAGGTAAAAAAGGGTTAACAACGGAAAATAGGGATGATCCAAGTGGGGAAAACCGATACAATTCCAAGTTATCCATGAAATTAATAAATACGGCTTGGAATATAAATTATTTATAGGGTTATGGAAAATGACATAAGATTTAAGAAGGAAACTCATAGAAAGAGCGTCATTAAAAAAAGAAAATTCAAGAAAAAAAAGGAAAATTCAAATCTACGACGTAAATACAGAAAATACAGTTTTAAATGAATAAGTTCGTACAGGTGACAGTAAAATGAAGTGGAATTTTGTACAATTGAAATTGGAAAATGCATAGTAAAGATTTCGACATAGATTTAATCATGATTTGCAAGAGATGCGAAAAATTGAGATCTACATATAGTTTATTGAGGACGGACCTTTTACGAATTGAGAAAAAAAAAAGAACACAAAAATCATGATATTCAAATTATATTTGTATGGACAGGGGAATAAAGAGAATGTGAGGCAATCTAACAGAGACTCACTGATTTGGACCCTACAGGTACGAAGATACGAGACAAAAACTAGGAGTCTCCCTACGCAAGACGAGTGAAATGATACAAAAGATCTTATGTATGAACAAGGCATAATAATGAGGAGATTTCAAAACATTACGAGTTGTTAGAAGTTAGAATGACTTATTAAAGGAAATTCAGATACACTCTTTTGGAACTGTGGGGGATTTAAATACGGCAGTCAGACGTCATTTTGAGAAAAAGTCAGCCGTCAGTTTGAAAAGTTGAAGGTTCGTGTGACGTGACGAAACGTTTGGTAATTTAATTGTGAAAAAGTTTCTAAGTGTCTGAAATTTTAAGACTTTGTAAAACTTCATGTTCAAGTCTGAACAAGTCCAGTGACTTGTGTGAAATTGTGATTAACACATATTTAAAAATTTTAACAAATATTTACTATTTAAATTCAGTATTAGAAATAGTGCAAATTGAAAAGAGTTATAAATAAATAAGTGTGTCCAGTTTCAACGGAAAAAGTTTTAACAAATATTTACTATTTAAATTCAGTATTAGAAATAGTGCAAATTGAAAAGAGTTATAAATAAATAAGTGTGTCCAGTTTCAACGGAAAAAGTTTTAACAAATATTTACTATTTAAATTCAGTATTAAAAATATTGCAAATTGAAAAGAGTTATAAATAAATAAGTGTGTCCAGTTTAAATGTAAAAAGTTTTAACAAATATTTACTATTTAAATTCAGTATTAAAAATAGTGCACATTGAAAAAGTTATAAATACATAAGTGCGTCAAGTTTAAACGG
Source organism: Limnephilus rhombicus (assembly GCA_929108145.2). Taxonomy (NCBI): domain Eukaryota; kingdom Metazoa; phylum Arthropoda; class Insecta; order Trichoptera; family Limnephilidae; genus Limnephilus; species Limnephilus rhombicus. The sequence continues at coordinate 23,830,490 of OV815292.1, forward strand.
AATTTTTTTAACAAAAATCTACTAATTAAATTAAGTGTTTAAAAAAATAGTGCTGTTTGAAATAAATCTCCTCGTAAAATTATTAAATTTAGAATCAATAAAGTGATTAATCATAATTTTCGTGCGTTAATAAAAGTGTTGTTTAGTAGCAAAATTTATGTATGAATCTACTATTAGATTAACACTATAATAATTTATTACTTCAAAAAATTAATAAAAAGATTAAAGAAAAAAAAAAGTATAATAATATATTATTACTAAATAAAATTCGGTGGAATAATCAAAGAATTTAACAACAATTTACCATTTCGAAATTAATCGTGAAGTGACTATTAAGAGTTAATAATAATAATCGTGAAGTGACTATTATGACTATACAAGGTGTCCGAAAACTCGTAGTACAAGCGGAAAACTGGTGAATCCTCATCACATTTGGAGTCGATTTTGTAGTATAATTTTTTTTGATTTGAGCTTTCGTTTTCGAGTAAATCGAGTCAGAAGTTGATTTTTTTTTTGGTCAAATTCTTATAAATTATTACTGACGATCATAGTACCTAACTAAAAAAAACTATTTAAAAGAAAACAAACAAAGAAATTCGGATTTAAAGCATTATTTTGAAATTATCCATAATTTTATTCCGTGTTTTTCGGTCATTTCACGGTTAAAAACAGCTGGCCTAATATTATTTTCGCGCTCGTCAGAGTGCAAAGCGAAATTTGCTGTCCCTTTCTGTGCTCGGTTCGATGAACACAATTAGAAGAGGTAAGCTACATTTTTCAAAAAATGACTTGACCTTGAACTGTGAGCTCACGAACCAAATTCTTTACCCGAGAAGCATACGGATGCAAGTTCAAAAAGGTAAATGTTCAGGAGAGCCGAAAAAGTATTTTTTCTGTAACTATGGTCTCATAACTGCTAACCCTGTACAAATCGCAAGTGCGCCCCACGGTTGAATTTGGCAGCCACCTCTGGTCTGGAGCTCCAAAATACCTGAAAAATACCCTCGACTCTGTGCAGAAACGGGCGGTCCGTTTGATAGATTCTCCCATCTTAACAGACGGATTGCAATCTTTAGAGCACAGGCGTCGGGTGGGAATGCTATCCTTGTTCTACCGGTATTACAATGGAGGATGCTCCGAGGAACTAGCATCATTGATCCCTTCGGCCCCGGTGCATAGTCAGGAAACACGCCAAACGCGTGCCCAACATTTGTACACAGTTGACATTTGGCCCTGAGGGAAATTATTTTCCTCAGGGCCTCCTTTGTGGAGTTAATGTAAAAAAAAAAAAAACTTCTTCGGATATCCGTGCTGATAGATAACAAAAAAAGTTATTATTAAATCAATTGGTTTTGTTTTAAAAACGAGCAAATAATTCGAAATATTTTATAGTAAAGCCTTTAAAAATAGTTGTTTAAAAAAAAAACGCTGACTTGAGTCAAACAAAAACATGGACTTGAGTCCTACTGCCTCTAATTGAAGTGGACTATTTTGTTATGACATGTGGTGTATTATAAAAGGAATAAAGTCCATGGTACATCCTTCTGCTTCTAAGATAGTTGTTGCATCATGGTAATTGCATCCATATGCAATTTTGAAAATCCTATTTTTCTTCATGATAGGACTCTTTCTGCCACTGATAAACATGATAATTTACTTCAAGTCTGCATCAAAAACTCATTTCTTCAAATTTTGGACTTGCATTCGTATCATCCTCGGGTACACAAACAAACATGGTCGCCAACAAAAATGGTCGCATGGTACAGTAGTGTTCGAAACGAATGTGAACAAGGTTATTATCATTTTTTTAATAATGTAATAATTAGATTGAAAAAATAGTATAAAGCTAATTTTTTCTCCATCGACTACTATCATTTAGACAAGTGCCTAGCCAAAAATCCCCGCCCCTACCCCTCCTTGCTTCCCCCCCTGTGCCCCCACAAACATGAAGAGTGTAAGGGTTTCGTAAATCACGTCCATCTCGATTACTAAACAACATATTGGATTGCAATTTTTTATATTCTCTTTGCTGTAACATTGTCTACAATTAATGTCCAGTTAACTTTCGTCGTAACTTTTACCGTTTGTTTGTAATTCGTATGAAAAGATAAATTTTTTTGGCACGTAATTTTACTTTTTGTCACAGAACTTTTTACGCCGACATTTTATGAAAAAATATTTCCTACAAAAGTTTTAGCTCCTACAATAGTTGATAAAAGGCAGATCGGTCTGTAATTGCTCACCTCATTTTTGTCTCCTTTTTTAAATATCGGAAATTATTGACGAACCTTTCGAAGTCTACATTTGACATCTTTGTTTGTACGCTCAACATTTGTTTTAAGTGTATTTGTGCAAATGACCAGCAGCATGCAAAAAAGGTATCATTTGCTTGACTGTATTAATGTGCAAATTCCAATCGCCGATTCTCTCCGCCAGAATAAAGTCTAGAACCAAATTCACCAATTTAAACTCTTGTAGCCAGAGTTTTGAATTTCTACTAGTTTTAACCAAATCTTCACACACTTCTTCTAGTCTTGTCATTATTTCGTTGGTTTTAGTGCACTAAAGCTATGTGGAAATCGTGAACGTGAAATACTCGTGTTAGTGGGGGTTATTCATAATGGAGCTAGTTTATACTTCCATTCAATAAATAAAGTTATAGATTTTAAACTGAAATACTATGGCAACTTGAACTGATACCAGTAAGCATAATCTCACTTCTTCAGTAAAACCAAAATTTAAAACAATTGACAAAAAATACAATTAATGAGTTAAACATCATACATGAGTAGTTCGTTAATGAATCGGCTGCCGCAGAGCGATGCAGAGATGGTGAACCAAGCATTCACGGTTGATATCTGGCGTTTTCTAGCCATAAAGTACACATTAAAATATATAATTTTACAGCTCATAGAAAGGGCTACAATCTTTGTAGGAAACATTTTTTCATAAAATGTCGGCCTAAAAAGTTCTGTGACAAAATGTAAAATTACATACCAAAAAATATACAAATTTTTACCTTTTAATACGAATTACAAACAAACGGTAAAAGTTACGACGAAAGTTAACTGGACATTAATTGTAAACAATGTTACAATAAAGAAAATAAAAAATTGCAACCCGATATGTTGTTTAGTAATCGAGATAGACGCGATTTACGAAACCCTTACACTTTTCATGTTTTGGGGAGGGGGGCGTAGGCGGGGAAGTAAGGGGGGTAGAGGCGGGGACTTCTGGCTAAACACTTGTCTAAATAATAGTAGTCGATGGTGATTCAACTGGTGTTTTACGACATAGGCTGACTGGACTATTAATTATATTCCACCTCCATGGGAGGAATGAATTCATGCGTCCGTCACTCCTGGATACACGGACTTTCAGATTCCTACCAACCCCTCATACCCTTGGTAGGTATACCTCTTTTTGTTTGATGTCCGCAATAATTAACTAATTAACTCTGCAAGAATCATGTGAGATCAGTGGTGTATCTGGGATTCCAGACTATCCCATCCCGCCCCATGCTATCCCATTACGGCCCCCCCCCGTTGAGGTAAATATGATCGCGACAATACGCTTAAAAACTGTTCAAGATGTGGTGAGATTTTGCTGGACTCCCCCCCCCATTTTGAGGTCACGTAATTAATGCCCCCTAAGTTAAACTCCCGAACAACATGAGCAATATGTTTGTATGTAAATGCACTCGCGAGTAACTTAACAAAAATGCAAATAAGCCATAAATTTTACCTAGGAATACAAAGGCCGATTAATTCTAAGTGATAAGTTATAGGACAAAATTAAGTCGTACCGTATTTAAACTAGAAAGTTGGTTTCTAATTTCATATTATTGTTGAAAGTTATTGTTTTGATTAAAAGTGAAAAAATAAGTAAATAAACTTATAAAAAAATAAGTGAATTAAGAAAATAAAACAATACTCAATCATAAATGTCGTAAGTGAGTTCAAAACTGCAAATTTGGAATGTTAAATAAATTAAAAATAATATTCCCAGTGTTCAGCGCAAATTAAACCGTACTGCACGGGGAACACGATTCGACTGACCATAGCAAGACAATGGGACACGGGAACTCCCTTATCTGGGTAAATATTTTTACGCAGTTTAGTATGGGTCTTGATATCGTTAACACCCCTTTGTGTTTTCAAACTTGAAAAGTGAATATTTGCGAATAACATTAATTAATTTCGCTGGTTTTTAACAAACTTTTGGGGTATTTTCATATTGAGAATATTGTGGATTATAATGGAATATACCAACGCATGTTAATGCGTTTTTTGTGATGTACCAATGACATGTTGTGTTTTTTGTGATGTACTACCTACCTAGTGTTTTTGGATTAAGGAACGTTACAACATAATGTAAGTTTAGAACACACCTATGCTAGTAATTTTTCTCACAAGGCTTGTTCGTTGTTCGAATTGATCCAGTACTAAGTAAAGTACCTAGCGAGAGAGTTTTAGAGAGCATCTTCGCTCTAAAATCATGAGATTTCCGTGTATCGGAAAAAACTTTAACCCTCATATAGCCGAAAATTTTTTTTTTTTTTTTTTTTTTAATTTTAAATGTAAAAATGCTTAAATTGAATATCTTTATGTTTATTTGGGTTCTCTTTGTGATGAAGGTTCACCAGTTTTCCGCTTGTACTACGAGTTTTCGGACACCGTGTATAACTGAAGTGACTATTATGACTATTAAGAAAATTAATCGTGAAATGAAGTGAGTCTAAATTAGCAAAATGTTATTTAATCAACGGGTTTTGAAAATAAAATACAGTTTAGAATGATAAAGATTATATATCAATTAGTTTAGTTAGATTAAACAAGAATAAAATATAAATTTAAATTAATAGTTGGAAAGATTTATTTGAATTTAGTTAGAACAATAGATAATTAGGTAGGAAAATTTCAACAAGGTTTTATTCGTGTAGCACTCGGATTGGAAGAACCTTGAGGGGTGAGTTTTCCTATTATAAATATTTTTCAGATTCCAAGGATTCGGAAGGTAGCAGGTGGCTGGTATTTGTATTTAATTATTATAACAAAATATTACTTGATCAATATGTGTGTTGTGTATTTATATGTATATTAAAATATTGTATATAAAATCTTTATGAATAATGTGTATGGGTATATTTATATGTATTTATTCCAAGAAAGGTTTAATCAAAACATCCTTATATTGGATTTAAAAGGTATCGATTCTGAATACCTACCTTTGAACTATACTATTGAAAATAGTTATGTACTTGATAGTTTATATTTTGTAATTATTTTATTAATATATGTACTATTAAAATTCGTACCGATATATTTATATGTGTATATGTTTATTATAAATTATTGCAACCTTCTATATAAATCAACATATGTATATAGAATATTTAATAGTATGTTTATTGAAATAAAAGTATGTATATATATATATATATATATATATATATATATATATATATGAATATATGTATACGTAGGTATATCGTATGAATCGTATTTATATTGGGGACATATAGAATGCTAGAATGACCTCGGAACGTATCGTAATAAATATCAGGGATTAACGATGCAGTGAGTAGAAAAGAAATCGTTTAACCTTTTATTTTCAATTTGCACTATTTTTAATACTTAAAGAGTAGTTAAATATTTAATAAAAAATGGAATACTAAAATTGTGGGTATTCATTTTGCACAATAAACAAAAAACTGACTTATAAAAAGTGTTAGGTATGTTTGAATAAACAATATCACACACGTGTCATTTTGTGTACTCAGTAGATCAGTAGGTTAGTGGAAATGTTTACATAATTGAAATAGGATGTTTATAAAATAAATTGGTCACTGAGGCACTAGGTCAAATAGTTTAAAAATGACCTTGGGTCGTAAATGAATAATAATCAGAAATGTAAAACAAAATAAAAGATTAATTGATTTGAATCCAGTAGTTAAAGGAATATTTAAGAAGGGGTTAGTATAGAATGTAGAAATTGAATGATATTGCACAATTATGCAAAAAATTAAAACCTTAATTAAAGATATCTAGGAGGGAACCGATGGTATGCCTGCTGACACGCCAGATAAATGAAATTTGATTCATTTAATGGGTAGAATTTGGGAGTTAAAAAAAATTTAACACAATCTTTAATTTGAGTAACAAAGGGATGGATACCTTCACATGTATCCACCATTTACATGAAACAGTTGAAAAATCACGGTAAAACCTAATAAAATGTATTGAAGATTTACATGAAACATTTGAATATTATGGGATAAATACTTTCATATGTATCAACCATTTACACGTTGAAAAATCACGAGATAGACATATAAAATGTTTTGAAGAATTACATGAAAAATTTGAATATTATGGGATAAATTCTCTCATATGTATCAACCATTTACATGAAACAATTGAAAAATCACGGGATAGTAAGAGTTTATCAAATGTTGAACCTTGGGGAAAAATCAAAAATACAATTCAACCAATAGGAGGCGGTGGTCGCTCTTAATAATAAAGACCATTAACCAAACAAATAGAGATGACAAATCTCTTAAATAAAATCGTCAAAAACAAAAACAAGCCTGGAGTTGTCGGCTCTCCAAAACCAAACCGTCAAATAAGATCTTATTTTGCTAGTATTTATTCATAAATCTCACTATTAGAACGTATTTATTCGGTTACTAAGTGTAAAATGTTTAGGTCTTCACGCAGGAGAAATCTGTTAGACTGGCTTTTTATAAATGAAGCACTTTTTATAACTTAAATTCTTCGCTTTTTATTGTTATGATTGAATAATTACAACTGACGACAATAATTTTTCCCCACCCAACGGACAAGGGTTCAGTGGTATTTTAATTTTTCAGTAAAAGTTTTTTGTAAGAAGTGAAGTATTTTTACTTGCGCAAACCCTTTTATAAATGTACTTCCTTGTCTGTTGAGGGAGAAAGAGATAAAACAAATAATTCTATTAGAGACATCTGTTGAACAAATGAGATAACTTTTTAATCGTTATCTAATTTTTTATGGTAACTTTTAAATCCATAATTGGTTTGCACCCTGGGTATAAATTTAAACACCAATCTTAGAATTGTGCAGAATTCTTTGTGCGAGATCCGAGCTTGGGATGCGATGCAAGTAGTATTGCAAGTTATAAACCTTCCAAAACGCCCGTTTACATATATATATTTTTATGTAATGTTCATTGAATAAAGCGAACTCACTTACAACTAGTGCTTAAGACCTGTCGGGTCGCGCTCGGCTCATTTCTTGAAAGTGGAGGGTGGATTCACGACCCGTAACTCCACACAACACCGTGAGTAGGTATATGATTGTATATAGGACGAAACTGGTTCGTCCTAAGTAAATAGTAGACTTTGGAGGCACAGGAATTTGGAGGTATCTGGGCTCGAGAGAAGACCTGAATGACGTTCATGATGGCGAAAGGAAGGTTCAATTGTGACGCAATAACTTAGGTATCAATCAATTGAACCGTGTCAAAAGATTGTGCGAATTTCTAGTTGAATTCTGATCACCTCGCTTACTTGTAGGAGGATATGGAGCCAAATTTTGCCAGAAAAGGGTTATTCTGAGTTCGTCAAATATACAATTAACTAAATACATTAACCTATTAAATCCATCTTTAAATGTACTTTATAGAAGCAGAATCATAATGGATTGGTGCCAAGCAGACACAAGAATCAATCATAATCAAATTTACCAACAATTAACCATTTGAGTTATATTTAATTACCTGTTCAATTAAACATGTATAATGTCGTTTAGTACAGTTTATTTATTAGGGAATCATAATAAGTGACAAAGGAATGTTAGCTCATTTAGAGGAACTATTTAAACTTAGATTTGCAAGAGAAGACCAAAACAATTTGAAGCTCAACGCCCTGTTTAGAATCAAAAGGTTACCACAAAAATGAAAGTAATTAAAGTCATATATCATAAATCAAAAAAATACACAACGTGTGATGGAGTTTAATTACATCATAAATATGAAAATATTTACGTTCAAGGTCGTAAATAACGTATTAATTAGTTAAGTACTCTCTCTCTCTCTGGTTTCAATCGTGGGATTGGTTTGCAGCAATTTCATCTATACGTTTCTTCCACTCTTCCCTGTCTTGTGCGGCTCTTTTGAAGTCTGCATATGATGAGCAGCGCACGTCCACCAGCAGGTCCTCCAGGTACTCTCGGCGTGGGCGTCCCCTAGCGTTTGTCCCCTCGGTCATACCCTCCATTATGGCATGCAAGAGGCCTTCTTCTCTTATTTTATTTTTTTATTTTTTTTTATTTATTTATCTATAATAAAATATATTTACAATGGTTTTATTTGTATGCCTGTCTCACTACGGTATACCTGTGTCGAGACAGGCGTACATAAATGAATATAGTAGTTACAAGGATATTTCAGGTAAAATACATATTATGAATAGAATTAGAACAGAAGGGTGATTGGAAGGGTGGTAAATCTTTTAAAGAGAGTTATTTTATAAATGTTGGAGATGGAGAAATGAAATAAATTCTGCCTAGTCTATTTATAGGTTAAATTTGACAGGATTCCATTATTTTCATTTGTTTTATATGGGTTAGGTTGTATGTGAATAGTTATTTAAGTCTATGTGTGATTTATTTTACATATATGTGTGATAGTGTGGCGTCCAATACTTATAATCCATTTTTTAATATCTTGTTTGAATTGTGTAAAGGAGTCACTTTGTCTGATCGTAGTTGGTAGTGTATTGTATAGTTTGCAAGCTATGTATTTAGAGTGTCTTTGCCCGAAGGTGGTTTTGAAAAAAGGAGTTTGGAGAAGTTCGTTGTTTTTGGCTCGGGTATTGTGTATTGTTTGTGTAGCTTTGTATGGTGTTTTGTTGTTTTTGTGTAAATTAAGTAATATGGATCTTGAGTAGAGCTGTTTTATGTCCATAACGTTGAAGGAATTGAAGATAGTATCAGTGCTGGTAGTAAGCGGCATTTTAAGAATTATATTTATGATTAGCTTTTGTGCTTTCATGATGGGATCAAGGGCATTGGAATATGCATTACCCCAGGCTAGAAATCCGTATTCGATGTGAGATTGGCACAATGAGTAATATACTGTTTTTAAAAGTTTTAGGTTAAGGAAATTGCGTGTTTGTTTGAAAAAGTATATAGATTTTCGGATTTTGTTTGTAGTATTATATATATGTTGCTTCCAATTCAGGTGTGTATCGAAGGTTACTCCTAAATATTTGATAATGTTTACTTGCTCTAGGCATGGGCAGTCACAGTTTCGGTTTAGAGATGAATTTTTAAATTTGTGTATTATTAATGGCGTGGCTGGGTTTGACTTTGGGATATTGGTGAGACTAGACAGTAAGTATTTGGTTTTCTGTACATTTAAAGTTAATATGTTCGAGTCAAGCCAATATTTTACCTGTTGAATTCCTTCCTCCGCTTTGGAATATGCGGTAAGCCAATCTTTTGCTTGGAAGAGTAGGACAGTGTCATCGGCGAAACTGACAATAGTGGCATCGATATCTAGGTTGCATAACTCGTTAATATATATTAGGAAGAGCGTTGGACCTATAACACTGCCTTGAGGGACCCCGTAACTAATGGGCAAATTATTATATGGCCGATCCATCTTGAGCGCCTTTCGGACAAGGTCCTGAGCAGGTGCCTTCCTCCTTCGATTCTATGGAGAACCTCCTCATTTGTGATGTGGTCTCTCCAGGAAAAGTACATATGTCTTTAAAGATATGTAGTACAAGGGAGCTTTAAGTAGCTTTCTGTAGTTATCAAAGGAAATAAGGGTCCATTTTTCAAGGAGGCTTGTGTGGCGTAGGGGAGGAATTTTTCATCCCTACTACACATATGCAAAGCCTTAGAAAATTTAAATATCGATCAGAGCCAAGAGAAAAGTTAAGAGGGAGGAAGAAGGCGAAACATTACAATTATCTTGCCAAGTGCCCAGGAGTACATAAATAAAGAAAATTTAATATATATATGGCTGAAAAAGAAGAACATTACACACTGCAGCGCAAAACGATGGGTCGCGAGTTCCGGCGGGAGAGATCAAAAGATCTCCCTCAACCAGTCTCTCTCGATCCAGCCAGCCACTCAGTGGATGAACAAACGCTTCCACCTCTAAGACCTAGGCAAACCTCATGCCATGAACCTGGGCACCCTTGCTAAGTCACCAATGAAAGCGATCCACGTGGGGTGGCCTGGGGCAGAGGTGTTGGTTATACAATAAATTGTTCCCGGAGCGGCGCGGTACTTACCCGCCTCTGAAATCGTCTAATCTAATCAGCTACATGGAAAAGCATTTTAGGGCGTGCAAATAAATGAATTTATAAATTAAGCAATTTCAAAATAATTGAGTTATTATGTTAATTTTGAAGGTTTCAATTTTAATTATTAATTATTACCTACACGACAAAAATCAATTAAGTGTTAAGTGTGCCAATTATGTCAACTTTTTTTATTCAGAAACGCCTGATATCTGAAAAGCTGCGTGTTACAAATAAAATGTGAACTGCACTTAAATGTTTTTTTAATGATTATTAGCTCGCTAAAATGAATTGAAAATCGGAAAAAAACCTTAAACATATATTTTTAAATTAAAGTATTTAATTTTTTTAACAATAATTTACCTTTTAACGTCTGTATATTTTATAAAACTGCCTAGGTATAGCTGACACAAAATGAAAAAAAATCGAATTTATAAGTATATAATACAAGTAGATAAGTCTAGAACAATAATGATTTTTTTTCGGAAAAAAGTGTTATTTATCACAGATGTTTCAAAAAAAAATTGAGTTCTTTGTACTGCAGGTTATGAAATTAAAATTAAGATTGCTACAAAATAAAAATGTGAACCCTTTGTTTTTTTTTCCTCAAATCACGTAATCTATTTTTTTTACAAAATTTCCGGCCATTTTAGCGAGCGGATAGTAAACACCAATTTCATTTGTTTTTACGTTTTTGAATAGCTACATATCATACGCAACTTTTGAGATCCCAGGCGTTAATAAAGCCCGGAATGTAAAACCAAAACGATAAATGCTATTTTCCTGAATCTAACTAACTATGTAACTAACCATCATGCCGTTTCCCCGCAGGGTAGGCAGAGAGGACGGACCGTCAAGCAACACGGTCTTGGCACACACTCTTTTCTTCCTCTTTCACATTCATACGTCGTCTCATACATATTCTTATATTATTCTGACTCTTGACATGGCCCATCACAAGTATCTGATTCACTTGATCGTGTCTTCCACAGGCGTTCCCGACTTCTTCTACCATTCACATTTGCGTCATATATTCTTCTTACACAACTTTATTCATTCATTCGCTCTACATGCCCAAACCATCTGAGGATCCCTTTCTTAACCTCACTCATTACGCTTACATCAGCCTTGAATTATTTGCGGATCTCCTCATTTCTCACATGATCATATATGGTTTTACCACACATACGCCTCAGGAATCTCTTTTCAACAGCATTCAGTCTGCTTTCATCCTTGCTCTGCCAGTTCCACGCCTCGCTGCCATACATCAGGGTAGGTTCCAGGACTCCATTGTGGACTGCTAGCTTTTCGTCTTTTGATATTTTTTTATTAGCGCCGACTGCATTCAGTCCAGCATTAATGGAGTTAACTGCATTTACCCTTCTTTCCGAATGTTTCAACATTAACAGCTAATTGGTAAATACTGTATTTATTACCAGAATACCGAAAAACAAAGCATCAAATAATAATAAAAAGCAAACCACATTCCATCAACTGCTTTGGAAATAATAATTAACATATCATCAAAATCTCATTATAAAGTTATTGTGATTTATGAATTCATATTTTATGGGATTTACGATAAGATTTTCTTTAATTTGTTTAAGTATGTAAGTACATACGGACTGGTATTTACGTAAATCAAAATACAAATTGAAAATCATACATTTCATTATAATAATCAACATTAAACAGTTCACGTATTACTGACTATTAAAAACGCTTCGAACAATTTTTAAACATTGACTGTTTTAATATTAAAAAAAAACATAATATTTATTTTCCATTAGAGAACAATAGAGTCATCTATTGAAACAATCTAAAACTACACAATGAGAATGTTTATTAAAAAAATGGTTTTTATGTTGTTTCGTGTTTTTTCCAATTATGTATTTTCCACTTGAGCGATTTCGGTCGGCCACATTTTCCTACCATTCGTAAAACATTATTTATTGTAATTATTTAAAATATTTCCTTGGCAAACTATTTATTTAAACACGGAGCTATCGAAATGCTTATCTATTATGACCATGGATATCGCAAATCCGAACTTCGTAGAACAAAATCTTAAACGAGTTTATACTACTTTCTGAAACGTGGTTAGAACCTAATATTCATTCTAGTGAATTAGGTTTTATAAATCATAATGTGTATAGATTAGACAGAAATACATTGACAAGTGCTAAAAGCAGAGGTGGTGGGGTTTTAATCGCTATCAGCAAGAAATACAAAGCAAACTTAATTACAACTAAACACAAACTTCTTGAACAAATCTTCGTGCAAGTGAATGTTGCCAGGAATAAAAAGATTATTGTTGGTTGTATTTATATCCCACCAAATTCAAGCAATGAAGTATACAGGTGCCATAGTGAGGAAGTAGAAGTTATACTAAAAAAGCATGCTAATGCAACATTCTTGCTTGCTGGTGATTATAATCTTCCAAATGTGAATTGGTTGAACAAGGACAATAATATCAGTGTAAGTGAGTCTGAACGCATTATTCTAGACATGGCGTTATTTCTAGGCCTGAATCAGGCAAATACTATATCAAATGTAAATCATCGTACTCTAGACTTATGTTTTTCTAACTTAGAGTCCCTAGTAATTGAAGAATGTAGTGAACCGCTGGTGCCCATTGATGGTTATCATCCTCCACTGGAAGTTATTATTTCTAATGTACATGTTAATACCTGTAAACTGTCTTTCAGTTACCAAAATTTTTTCAAAACTGATTACGAGAAAATATGTAATTATCTCCTCTCTTTTGATTGGTCATCTGTGCAATATGATGATATTAACACAGCGACCAATAAATTTTATTCTGTTTTGGGAAAGGCTATTAGCATCTATGTTCCAACCGTAATATGTAAGCCAAACACCTATCCAAAATGGTACACCAAAGAACTTATAAATCTACTTATCACCAAAAAACTTAAACATAAAGACTATAAATTATATAAAAAAAATTCTGATTACAGTGAATTTAAATATTTAAGAACTTTGTGTAAAAAGATGTCCATGACTTGCTACCGTAACCATATAAATGAAATTCAAAACTCCATAATAAACAATGTTAATTATTTTTGGAAATATTCGAAATCTCTTAAAGAAGATGATTCTGAATTCCCGAGCATTATGCACCTAAATGGTAGCCATAGCAATAATACTGATGGTATTGTTAACTTGTTTGCAAAATTTTTTAAAAGTGTTTATTCAACAGACGCAAATAATGCTCCTCTTCCATCAACAACTCTAGATGAAATTCTTGATATTTCGCAGTGTACCATAAGTCTCTCTGATGTAGTAACTAAAGTTAAATCATTAGATATCAACAAATCTGCAGGACCGGATAATATCCCCACAATATTTATCAAAGAATGTATCAAAGTAATTGCTCTTCCATTAACCAAACTTTTTAATTTATCTTTATCCAGTGGAATTTTTCCCGATATATGGAAAACTAGTTATTTGACTCCAATTTTCAAAAAGGGCGATAAAAGTGATGTTTGTAATTATAGACCAATATGCATTCAATCCACCATACCAAAACTATTTGAAAGCCTAATACTTGACAAACTTTTTGCCCAAATAAAACCTGTAATATCACCTTACCAGTTTGGATTTATGCCAGGTAGAAGTACACTTTCTAACTTGATTATTTATGAAAATTTTATAACCAATGCTTTTAAAGAAAAAAAACAAGTAGACTCTGTCTATACTGATTTTAGTAAAGCCTTTGATTCAGTTTCCCATAAAATTCTCATTTGGAAATTAGAAAAGCTTGGTATATATGGCAGTATATTAGCCTGGTTTGAAAGCTATCTTACTGGAAGACAACAAATTGTTAGAATAAAATCCTCTTTGTCGGAAAAAATTTATGCAACAAGTGGAGTTCCACAGGGTTCACACCTTGGCCCAATATTATTTATCTTGTTTATAAATGATCTTTCAAAAATATTTCATGATGTATTTATCTTACTTTTTGCTGATGACCTCAAAATTTTTAGAATAATTCAAAATATTTACCATTGCAACATTCTTCAAGATAATATCAACAAATTGTTAATTTGGTGTAATGAAAATAGACTTTACTTAAATATCTCAAAATGTCATATAGTTAGATTTTCTCGAATAAAAAATCCAGTGATCTTCAATTACAACATTGATAACAATATTCTGGAGACGTTAACACAAATTAAAGACTTGGGCATCACTTTCCAATCTAATCTTTCATTTGTTAACCACATAACAGAAATCTCTAATAAGGCCTTAAAAATGTTGGGATTTATAACTAGGCTAACTAGAAATTTTAACAATATTAAGTGTATAAAACTGTTATATTTTGCATATGTTAGAAGTCAACTTGAATACAATTCTCCCGTCTGGAACCCATATTACAATATACATGTACAAGCTGTTGAAAGAATACAAAACAAATTCTTACGTTTTCTTAATTTTAAAATGGGTATTCCAGCAATTATGTTGAACTACAATACTATTTTGAATGATATGAATATGCTTACATTGTCAGACAGAAGAACTTTCACTGACTTGGTATTTCTGTATAAAATTCTAAATGATTTAGTTGACAGTCCGGTATTGCTCGAATTGATAAGCTTCCGGATTCCACTACGTAATACTAGAAGTCAGGATTTATTTCAGTGCAGTAATTCTGGAACTAACTACCATATGTATTCCTCTTTACCCCGAATACTAATGGAGGGAAACAATTATACCAAGTCAGTGGACATCTTCAATTTATCTTTAAACAAATATAAAATATTGTTACGAAGGCAGTTCAGTTATGTACAATAAATACTGTATATTTCTTACTATTCATATGTAAAAGCCCCGAAAAAGGGCGTTAATAAATAAATAAATAAATAAATAAAAAACTTATCTTCGTAGAACAATGTTAAAAATTATTTTTTTTAATATTTTTTCCCGCCGAACGTTTGAACAGCTGTTTACGGATAAAATTAAGAATTTTTTCCATAGAAAATTGTCCTACAAATATGAGATAAATAGTGAAATACAGGGTAATTCATTGGCTATATAGCAATATAATAAGTTTTTATTTCTCCATGTTAAAATTCGAAGATATGATTTTTTATGATGGCGAAAAATTAAAAAAAATACCTTCTTGGAAATCTCAAGCAATCGAGGCAAATTAATTTATTTCGCGTGATCGCGCCAGTAGTGGTTTGACATAATAAGGAACTCCAGTGAAAATTATTATGGCTTTAAAAAAATATTTTCATATAGACCAATAAACGCTGATTCTGAATATATAAGTTTTATTTCATAATATTAAACGCAGAGTTTTAAAAAAATATATATTAAAAAATCAATTTTTAAACCTCTCGTCAAAACAGAGTGTCAAGTTGGCATTACTGAAATGGTTAGTGGTACGTCACTGCTAACTAATCACCTGAAGTGTATCAAGATGTATCGACATTTGAAATCTGACGCCACGTAAGACCCGCACGCCATTCAACATTTCGTGTTTTTTGGTTAATTTCATACTGTTAAAGAGATTTAGATAAATAATAGTTATTGTGTTTATTGGAAACATTATTTAGGCTTTCAACAATTAAAATTATAACGGAAAAGGGCTCTATTTGAGGTTAAATGTAGTCGTAAATATAGTCAAAAATAGGTCATATTTGACCTTTGGTTTACGATACATCGATCGTATTTTCTAATTGTTTTTAGTATCAAGGGCTTTTTATACAAGTTATTACGCAATCGTCATAATCAGTGTATTATAAATACCAGTGTTTCTGTATGTGTTATACATAAAACAATGTACAAAGTCACGCCTGAACATAAAGTCCGATGGCTTACGATGTCATTTGTATTTGCAATGAAAAAGATGATTTATTGTTTTTATATTGCTTTTTGGTAAAATACAATAACAGTAGCGGTGAGATGTGGAAATTTTACCAATGTTTCTCTATATTAAAAGCAGTTAATCTTGAATAAAAAACGCCTCGACTTCTCACACAAAAGTCATCGAGTCACCTATAGTCATTCCGCCATTAATCAAAACAGGGATGTTCTGCCCAAAAAAAATATTTCCCTGGATTTCGAGATGAAATTCCCCAAGAATTTCACATTTACGCAATTACCTACGTAGATTGTGTAACACTAATCCTGTTATATGTTAATTAATATGATTAATCAATTGGAAAGATATCGGAATTTGGTAAACATACTTATAATACTGTGCTTTTCCAAATTAAACCCTTTTTGCTACGTGAAATAATAATTTGAAAGTACGAATACACTCACCACTGAATTAGAAACTGAATTCCAAATTTAAAAAAAAACACTTTGCACAATAAAAATCAACCGCAAACACCTATAAAACGGTACTAAAAACATTAATTAACTTTTTTTTTCAGAGGTGCCATTTATCTTTTTAGATACATAATATCATTTTGAGTTGTCAGTGTTAGAAATAAGATTGCATGTAAGTACATGAACGATAATTTAGATTCACAGGAATTACAAAAAATATATATACGTATATATATGAAAATAATACCAGTAATATTGTCATATGCAATAAAAAATTTGCCGGAGTTCGAAATTTCCCTAGATTTGGTCCTGATTTCCCTTTGCCCTAATAAATATTTTTCTCCCCTAGATCTGGGGAAATTTCCCTAGACATAACATCACTGATTCAAAATGACAACTTGAAAGTAAATAAAACTATCGGTGGGTGATGAGTCACACAATCCACCATAGATACGGTTGTTTTCGGGGGGTCTTGAAAAATTAAAACTTTGACAATTATTTTAACTATTAAAACTAATTCTATAAATAAAAATGCAGTTATTTAAGTTTGAAGATCTTTATTCATTAAAAAAAAAAAATTGGACTGGAGTTCTCTATTGTCAATTATTTTTTTAAATAATTCACAGTTGATGTTGCCTTCAATAGAACGCGTCGTTACTTCGATTCGTATGTGTGTAAGTTGGCTCGTATGTGGAACGAGCTACTATTAGGAATTTTTAATTTTAATATTTTACACATTTAACAAACACATGTAATAGGTAGATACCTACCCGTAATCTTTTTTTTTTTTACGTTAACTCCACTCAGGAGGCCCTGAGGAAAATAATTTCCCTCAGGGGCTATGTCATCTGGGATGCTGTGTGGAGGGTCTTTTTGAGGAAAGGAAGGAATGAACATTGGTCTTGAAGAGACCCATGTTGTAGGAAGGAGGAAACACAGAGGCCGGCAAATCATTCCACAGCCGAGCTGTTGAACACAAGAACGAGTCGAAGAAACGACCCGTTCTCACGTGTTTCCCGACTATGCACCGGTGCCGAAGGGATCAATGATGCTAGTTCCTCGGAGCATCTTCCATTGTTATACCGGTAGAACAAGGATAGCATTCCCACCCGACGCCTGTGCTCTAAAGATTGCAATCCGTCTGTTAAGATGGGAGAATCTATCAAACGGACCGCCCGTTTCTGCACAGAGTCGAGGGTATTTTTCAGGTATTTTGGAGCTCCAGACCAGAGGTGGCTGCCAAATTCAACCGTGGGGCGCACTTGTGATTTGTACAGGGTTAGCAGTTGTGTACTATTAAAGTATCTGCGGGCCCTGTACAGTACGCCCAGTTTCTGTGAGGCTAACTTTACTCTGGCTTCGATGGAGCCCCCATACCTGAGCTGGTCACTTAGGGTTACACCAAGCATTTCGATGGAGCGCCTGTTCGGAAGATTGCTTCCGTTGAAAGAGACTAGATTTTCATTTCGATCCCTTTTAGACGTAATCAGACAAGATTGGGTCTTTGAAACATTAAATTCAACGAGATTATTTTTACCCCAAGAGAAAACACTCTCGAGGTAACCGTCCATTCTTTGCTTCAAAGCCCTATGAGCTGTTGGAGATTGTGAGCCCTTTGGGGGCTTGTCAAACAAAAAGCTATCATGAACTGTACTGTCATCCG
The DNA here is from genome assembly GCA_929108145.2 of Limnephilus rhombicus. Taxonomy (NCBI): domain Eukaryota; kingdom Metazoa; phylum Arthropoda; class Insecta; order Trichoptera; family Limnephilidae; genus Limnephilus; species Limnephilus rhombicus. The sequence continues at coordinate 23,848,750 of OV815292.1, forward strand.
CGTAACAGTGGATTGGTGCACATGACAAAAGGTAGTTGATGTGCAACAAAAACAAAGTCGGAGACAGAACCGATCCCTGCGGGACGCCAGCATTTATCGAGTGTGAGGAAGAGGTGAAACCATCGACTACCGTCTGAATCGACCTCTCCCTCAAGAAGTCGGCAATCCACGTACACAAGGATGCGGGAAATCCGTAAGAATGCAGTTTGTTGACAAGTCCTCGGTGCCAAACCCGGTCAAAGGCCTTGGAGATGTCCAGTGCAACCGTTTGGGTCTCACCGAAACGTTCCAGGCATCGCCCCCAAACATGCGTCACATACGCGAGAAGATCACCGCACGAGCGGTTCCGCCGGAATCCGTATTGACGATCGTTAATAATCTTGTTTCTGCATGTTGTTATTATGTATTTCAATTTGGGAGGCGGGTATCGGTACCGCCACCCCGGCAAACAATTAATTGGATAACCAACCCACCTGCTATAATAGGTGACCCCAGGCGGTTTTCTACTTTTTGTGACTAAGCATCGGAGTTCGGGTTCGTGAAATGAAGTTTGTCTAGGTCTTGGTGGCGGATGCGTTTGCCCAACTACTGCGTGGCGGGGCGGATCGGGATAGAATGGTTGAGGGAAATATAATATTTTGATATTATAATAATAATAAGTTTTGGTAGGTTGTATTTTTATATTATGTACGTATTTTTTTATTGTAACTTATTGATATCATGTATCTAACTGTACTTTAAATGTTTGTAGCTTTTATTTTTATTTCATTTACTTACATACTTTTTATTTCCATCGTAACTTTATCTATACTATTTTTCTTCTCATGTTAAAGGTGGAGGTACTGCGTTTATTATTTATGTAAAAGCCCTCCGGGTTTAAAATATACAATTAAATAAATTAATGTTCTCTAAAACGAGTTTGAAAAAATTTCATTTGTCATATATTTCGTTTATAATTATTGTGTAATTTCTACTACTTAAGAAATTCTCAAAATTATAGTACTTTATTAAAATTAAATAGTCATAAATACATTGGTAATTCATATGTCATATTTTGGTTCATAAATGGTTTGTAAATTCTAATTATAAAATTGTAAATGTTCTCTAAAATGTTCTCTGGAAAGAATCTCCTACTTGTGATCTCAATAAAGAAACCACTTATTCACTCTGAATGCAATTATTAATGTTCTCCAAAATGACCTCGAAAAAATCAAATCTTTGCGATTCTTTCAAAGACATAAAGAAACCATCCCTTCGTTCAGAATACAATTTTTAATATTCTCAAAAGTTGTCTTGACAGAAGCCCATTCCTGTGATATTTTGAACGAGCCCGCGAGGGATTTTTCAATATTTAATGTTTTTGTCGTATTTTTGCATATTTTTGCATATTTTCGAAGTCATCTGTGTCGATAACAGCACCTCAAAAAAAAATTTGTGAATATTTTTTTTTAGATACATGCATTTTCGATGCCCCAAGCTAAAATTAAATATTAAATAAGAAAAAAAATATTGAAAAATATTTTGTTATAGGATACATATCAACCCATACTCCTACATTTATATTTTTTATAAAATGTGCAAATAAAAATGTAAAATTATTTTTAAAACCTACGTAAATCGATATACTTTGAAATCGATTTTATGTATTAAAAAACAATTATTTGAAAAAAAATAAAAAACAATATTTAAACTATAAAAACTGATAAATAAATAAAATAAATTTTGTGATTTATTGTGTAATATTCCATTTTTATTTATACCCAAAACAGATAAAAGCGATTCCATTTTCAACTTCTCTGCATTACGCGAAAGTCAGTCGCCACAAGAGGTCGTTTCGTGACGCTCTGTTTTGTAAACTAGTATTAAGAATATATGCAAATGTTGGTTTTTGTATAGAATACGTATACTCTGGAGGGAAGAAATTCGACCGCTGAATTTGTACGGGGAAAGTGAATGAAGCGTGTCAAAAAGATATATTTTAAAACGATTGTGGCAAGGATTGACTGTCGTATACTTGTATCTTCCTACATATTGCCTTGTTTGTGTGCAAAAAAATAATATCGGTAGACCCAAATATGAATGCAGTGATCCCTCGGTTTTACGAATCAATTTTTAACTGCTTTTATGTTTATTTTTATACGTGGGCTTTCGAAAAATATTTTTAATGTTATTATTGAAATCAATTACTGTTTATTAAGTTCTTCTAGATATTTTTAATGATTTTAATTATATGCGTACCGGCAACAATTGTTGGTTTGGCGATGACTTTGGTAGGCAAAACTGCCATTAGGTACTTGTAAACAGTAATAAATGAAATTTGAATTATTTTCAATTAGTTTTGATTATTCGGAAGTTTTATTCCTTTTGACCATTTTTACTTTGTTTATTTAATTACGAATGCATTACAGAGCAGATGAATGAAGAAAATAGTGTAAGGAGAAGTAATGAGGTGAATGTGTAGGTATGGTAGAACAAGTCGGGGGGAGAATGGCACGATCAAGTAAACCTGCGCCCTAGGGGTGATATTTCACTAATATGACATTATACAAATTATCCAATTATTATTATTAAATAGTTGAGATTCAGAACTGTACCCAAGGAAACGTACCCATACTAAATGACACGTTTAGGGGGGGGGGGGTCTTCAAAATGTTACTCTTGGTACAATTGAGCGGCGGCGGGCTTAGGTTTTTGGTCACCGGGGGGGAAGGGGGTTAAAAATTGCAAAAAGTTGGTCACGTATTATGGGTACGATCCCTAACTGTATAATATTTTTCGGTATCTCTGTATCAGGCAGTAAAACCATGAAAAAATTAAACATTTTGTAAAAGCCCATTAGTGCGTTTACAATAAATAAATTTCCGTGTTGTCTTACTTTTTCGAAGACGGCATGAATTTCATCTTTTCATTTAAATTATAAATATTATTTTTAATTTAAAAACTAATGTTTAAGACAAGATTTTTATGCATAGCACAAAGGGTTACAATTATTATAAGCAATAATTGTCAGCCTGAAACAAACAAACAAACACCTAGCGAGAGATTTAGTATTTACAATACCTCCCTCACAAAAATAAAGTTGGTTGTTTTCAGGTGGAATAAAATATAATAATCAGTAATTTTTTAATGAAACACCAGTATATATTGAATTATTTGGCGGGTATTAGATAAGCCGCCATAGCTCAGTGGTCAGAGCATCCGACCGGCAATCAGAAGGACACGGTTTCAAGTCACGTTGGCGGCAAGTATCTTTTCTCGGAAGATTTTTCAATGTAAATGAGTGTTTCAGGCTGACAATTATTGCTTATAATAATTAATATTATTTTATTTTTCAAAAGTCAGTGTCAAGTTACATACGAAATAGGGCTGTGCAAATAAATGGTTAATTATTATTATTCATAATTTAACTAACTAACCATCACGCCGTTTCTCCGCAGGGGTAGGCAGAGAGGACGGACCGCCAAACAACTCGGTCTTGGCATATACTCCCTGCCTCGTTCACATTCATACATCGTCTCATACATGCTTTCCCATTATTCTGACTCTTGACATGGTCCGACTCAAGTATCTGATTCAGTTAGTCGTGCCACGTTCTTTCTTGGGCGTCCACGACTTCTGCCATTCACATTTGCTTACTATTCTACTTACTATACTTACTTACTATAATATAATATTCTCCTTACATTCTTTTTCTCGTTCATTTTCTCTACATGCCCAAACCATCGGGGCGTTCCTTTCTTCATCTTACTCATTACACTTACGTCAGCCTTCCATTCTTTGCGGATCTCCATGTTTCCCATACGATCCTACATGGTTTTACCACACATACGCCATACGTCTCAGGGATCTCATTCTACAGCATTCAGTCTACTTTCATCCTTTCTCTGCCAGTTTCATGACTCACTGCCATACATCAGGGTAGGTACCAGTACTCCATTAATAGAGTTACCTGCATTCACCCCTCTTTTAATATCTCTATCAGCCTTCCCATCTCTCGTAAATATACTTCCCAAATACACAAACTCATCCACCTGCTCAAAGTTTTAATCATTCACAACTATGTTGCACATTGTTTTCATATTCTCTCTTTCAAATACCATGGCTTTAGACTTACTTAAATTCATTATTAACTCATTATTCGTTCACCCTAGATACGAGAGATTGTAGATCTTCCATACTGTGAATCTCTCGACCCATTGCCTTGCACTGCGGTTGAAGGGATGAATTCATACGTTTGTTACGCCTGTTTCGATACACTGACCCCCAGATTCCTATAACCCCTAATACCTATTTCCTTCACAGAACTCCTTATTATTAGAACTTCCTCTCCTCCTTTTCCTTAAAAAACCCTCCATACAGCATTACTTAAGATGATAGTGATGATGACAGTCAGGGGCGGCCCTAGGGCGGTACGAGCGGTGCGACCGCACAGGGCGCCGTCAACACCCGACCACTGATCGACTATCTATCGATCGTGTGGTTAAATCGTGTGGTCGGTACGGGGAGCAAGCAGTGTTGCCAACGTTTTATTGACACTCATGCAGAAAAAGTCAAAGTACGAGAGTGTTTCGTTGCTTACAAGCCGGTAAGTGACTCGTCAGGAGAAGGGCTCACTGCCCCTTTTCTTGATGAAATTGTGCATGAAGTTGACTTGGATATGAACGATTTTCGAGGTGAAGGGTACGATAATGGTGCTACTCTTCAGTTCATGATGCCCTTTTGAATATTCATATAGTATGGTAGCTGTTTAGATTTAAAGCCAGGACTCAAACCAATTATGAAGTTGAGTAACCATCAAAGGTTGGATTGCTATCCAAGAATTATCTGATTTGTTCGCTAGATGTCGATAGAATCATTTCATTCTTTGTCCTTTTCTCACACAACAAACAAGGGTAAATATAGATGCGAAACCGTTATAAAAAGGCTTGCATCAGTAAAATTAATTTACTTCTTTACAAAAACTTGCACTAAGAAATTAAAATACTACTGAACCCTTGTCCGTTGGATGAGGGAAAGTTATTGTCGTCAGTTTGTAAATATTCACATCATAACAATAAAAAATCAAGAAATTAAAGTGAAAACCAAAAAGTGCTTCATTTATAAAAAACCAGTCTACCCAAAGAAATTCTCCTGAGTGAAGACCTACATTTTTTACATTTGATCCTTCGAGCCGTATGATCCCACGAGCGGATACGATTTTTTCGGCTGAATACGATCCTGGGAACCAGATCAAAAAATCAATGAAAGCCAGACATGAACCAGCAATAAACCAGGAGAATTCTGATGAAGCGGATCCACAACAAGGGCAAGTGACCATCCTAATTATCCATTTTGATCCCATAGAAGAAAAAACAAATTCGGTTAGACCACTTCGGTATTTTATTGTTGTTGATATAAAAAATCGCAGCGGGCTGATTGTTACATTTGATATTGGCGAGATTTTTTGTGGCTGGCTATGATTATAGTGTCGCAAAAAACATAAAGATCGGAGTTTTGTATTTTCATTGTTCTGTTTTTGATGGTGATTTGTCGATACTGTCGGTAAAGCAGGCGACGAGTACGAAGTACTGTCGTTATTTATTTACAACTGAAACTAACAAGGTTTTTTTGTGGCTAGTCATATGATTATGCTACCGCAAAAAACAGAAGGATAATTATTATAATGCATGAAATGTATTAATTGATTATTCAAATAATCTGAAAGCGAACGTTGGACGTTATTTTGACTACCGAACCGAAGTATTGTTCCAGTCGGTAAGGCAGGGCGGTAGGCACGAAGTGATTCCGCCATCTGTAAAAAGTCAAATTCCGACGCGAGCTCTCATAACAAAATAATAACAATAGATTTTCTTTGTTGTTGAATACATGCATCTAGTGTTCTAGTGTTTTGTTAAAACAAAAGGAACTATCTCGAGTAAAAGACAGTGCAAGTTTTTAGTGTTTAACCGTGGTTAGGATTGGGCCACACCAGAACGATCAGTGAGTATTGTTAAATTGATTGTTATTTACAAAAATCATGGATTTAAAAGTGTTAATTGCCCAGCGCGGCATATGTAAAGCCAAATTAACCAGATTCAAGGATTACTTAGAGAACAGGGAGTTATTAATTTCTGAAGTCGAAATACGCATTCAAAAATTCGAACCATTACTAGACATTTTCGAAGCGTTGCAAGAAAAAATTGAAACATTATCGCAGGATGAATTAGAAAAAGGGAACGAACGAGAAATGTTTGAAAACTCATATTATAGTGTATTGGCAAAAGCCAAAGATAGATTAAACGAAACAGGTAAAATCGTCCGTTCCAAAAGCGTGAAGCTCCCAATTTTAGAGCTACCAAGGTTCGGCGGAAATTACGAAGATTGGTTACATTTCAGGGATGCATTCATTTCATTAATTGACAGCAACGACGAATTAGATGTTATTCAGAAATTCTATTATTTGAAATCTTGTTTGTATGATGATGCGGCAAGACTGATTGCGTCCTTACCTACAACTCGTGATAATTATTTCATTGCGTGGGAAATGATCACGGATAGGTTTCAGAATGACAGGGTAATAATAAATAAACATGTAAATGCATTGTTTAAATTGCAAGAAATAAAATCAGAAAATCATATGGCATTACGAAAATTATTAGATGAGGCCCAATTGCACTTAAAGGCATTAAATAATTTAAATCTACCCACTGAAAGTTGGGATATATTATTAATTCATATTTTGTCAAATAAATTGGATAGCGAAACCAGAATGCGCTGGGAACAATATCCAATAAAAAATAAAATCCCCACTTATGAAGAATTTATGAGATGTCTATACGAACGAGTACAAGTTTTAGAATTCTCAGCACCAAACGACAAGCGACAGAATCATGCCAAGGGATTTTCTTCTAATTTTAAAAAAGAAACTTATGTTTCGTTATCATCGCAAAATTTAAAATGTATTAATTGTAATCAAAATCATAGAATTTATAATTGTCAAAAGTTTTTAAATCTAGGAATAAAGGATAGAATGACAACAATACGTCGTTTGAAGGCTTGTCTGAAATGTTTGGCGGTAGGACATAAAATTCACGATTGTAAAAGTAAATATGATTGTCGCAAGTGTGGTGCGAACTCACACAACACTTTGTTACATTTACAAAATGAAGATAAAATGCAAAGTCATCAGGGAAGCGATACTTCTTCAAAAGAACCTCTTGTTAACAATCATGCAACGAAAACATCCAACGATTTCATTTTATTATCAACGGCAGTGATTAACGTGAGAAATAATAAAGGAAATCCAATTAAAGCTAGAATTGTGTTGGACTCCGGAGCACAGTCTAATTTCATTAGCCAGGAATTCGCTTCTAAATTACAATTAAAAATTAGAAAAACTGATATCCCTATTACCGGAATTCATAATAAAATGCAGCATATTAAAAACATTGTGGATTTGGAAATATCTTCCAATTATTCACCATATTCAAAGAGGATTGAATGCCTAGTATTGTCGGAGGTGACCAGTAATCTGCCGCAAATCTCATTTCAGAAAAAAGGCACCGGCATTCCCCAAGGATTGCAATTGGCGGATCCAAACTTTAATGAAACCGGCCCGATAGACATGTTGATCGGGGCTGACACCTTCTGGGAGACTCTGCACTCTGACAGGATGAAGATTCAAGATTCCGGACCAATATTACAACGAACCGAATTTGGATGGCTGGTTTCGGGACACATCTTCACTTCAGAAAAGAGGCCAGTAAAAATTTGTAATCTTTCACTCAACTTAATACATAAGCAAATTGAAAATTTTTGGAAATTAGAGGAGCTAAGTCCTATTAAACATAGGAATCACGAGGAGCGAGCATGTGAAGAAAGCTTCACAGCTACTCATGAAAGAGATGGCAGAGGCCGTTTCATAGTAAGTTTACCACAACGCCCCTGTGCGAAACAGCTAGGCGAAACTCTCCCTATGGCGGAGAAGAGATTGTATAATTTGGAGAAAAAATTAGCCTCAAACCCAGAATTAATGAAAGATTACAAGAATTTTATGCAGGAGTACAAGGACTTAGGTCATATGACGCAATGTGAACCACCGTCACCAAATCAAATACACTACTATCTGCCTCACCATGCGGTGATCAAAGAATCTAGTACAACTACTAAGACCAGAGTCGTATTCGATGGATCGGCTAAATCCTCAACTGGAATTACCCTAAATGATGCCCTCATGATTGGGCCGATATTGCAAAAGGATTTATGTGCACATCTATTGAATTTCAGAAAACATCAGTACGCGTTAACGGCCGACATAGAAAAAATGTACCGGCAGATATTAGTGCAGCCGGAGGATAGAAACTTACAACGTATCCTTTGGAGAGACTCACCCAGCGAGGGGATTCAACATTATCAGCTGAATACAGTCACCTACGGTTTGGGACCATCATCATTCTTAGCCACCAGATGTTTGGAGCAGCTAGGAAATGAAAATCAAAACACAAATCCCAAGGTCAGTCAAATTCTTAAAGAAAATTTTTACATGGATGACTTAATAGCTGGCGACATTGGTGAAGAAGATTGCTTATTAATCAAGAAGCAACTATCTGCTATTCTAACATCCGCTGGCATGAACCTAAGAAAGTGGCGGTCAAATTTGTCGTCGCTATGCTCAAATCAGGAGGAGGTTAGCGATATGATTATAAAGGATAACGCAAAGGAAGGAAAGATATTAGGTCTTTCTTGGAATAATCAGCAGGATTATTGGAAATATACTGTAGAGCCCATAACAAAACCAATTAGAAGCAAACGTCAGATGTTATCCTGCATAGCATCCATTTTTGATCCCCTGGGTCTGATAGGACCTGTAACGGTAGTAGCGAAGCTATTAATGCAACGTTTGTGGCAGAGCAAAACTCAGTGGGATGATGATATACCCCCTGAAATTTTGAAAGTTTGGAGAACTTATATAGAAGAATTGCCGCAGATAAATAATTTAAAGGTACCTAGGAAAATCATTTGTCAAAATCATGTGAATTTGCATTTGCATGGATTTTGTGACGCATCACAGAAAGCCTACGGGGCCTGCGTGTATATGGTTTCCACCGATGACTCGGGTGGAATCCACTCCAATCTAATAATTTCTAAATCAAGGGTGGCACCCTTAAAAAGCACATCTCTACCTAAACTAGAATTGTGTGGAGCTATATTGTTAGTAAGATTAATTAATTATGTGAAGGGAGCTATTGGTATGCCAAATGTATCTACTACTTACTGGTGTGATTCTCAGATAGTCTTGTGTTGGATAAGGGACCAACCAGCTAGGTGGAACACCTTTGTTGCTAACAGAGTGAGCGAAATTCAAGAATCAAGTCGACCAGCACAATGGAAGCATGTGAAATCAGAGGACAATGCTGCAGATGTACTATCCAGAGGTAGTAGGACTTCTCAATTATTGACATCCACCATATGGTGGCACGGACCCGATTGGCTAACCCTTACAGAATCCGGTTGGCCATGCGGAGAATCTACGTGCATAGATCCACCTGAGGTGAAAACAAAAACTGTAGTGTTGGCATCAGTAACGCAAGATTGGGACATTTTTAGGAAATACTCATCTCTAACCAAATTGCAAAGAGTAACAGGTTATTTACTTAGGTTTTTATTTAATTGTAGGAACCCATCGCTCAGGCGTTATGGTCAATTAAAAGTAAGTGAATTAAATGACTCTTTGAATGTTTTAATATCCAGAGCGCAAGCTTATTCCTTCAGGGAGGAGATACGAGCCTTGCAGTCGGGCAAGGATGTCCTAAAAAGTAGTAATTTGCACTCACTAAATCCTTATTTGCATAATGATTTACTTCGCGTAGGCGGCAGGCTTTCCAAAGGAAAATTGCTGTCAATAAACCAACAACATCCAATTTTGCTGCCACCACATCATAGTTTAACCGAATTAATTGTAAAAAACTACCATCATTTACATTTGCATGCAGGTACTCAAACCTTATTGGCAATAATCAGATTGAAGTTCTGGCCAATAATGGGAAAAAATTTAGTGAAAAAGATTATAAGAAAATGTATAATATGTTATAGATCAAATCCAAAGACGATGCAGCAAATAATGGCAGACCTTCCAGCCGAAAGGATAACGGAATCTAAACCTTTTACGATAAGCGGGATCGATTATTGTGGACCTTTTTTGATTAAGTCGGGTACCCACAGAAGAACTAGTAACGTAAAAGCTTATATATGTTTATTTGTATGTATGGTGTCAAAAGCCATACACTTAGAACTTGTACTGTCTTTGAATACAGAAAGTTTTTTAAATGCTTTGAAACGCTTTATCGCGCGCCGTGGAAGGCCGAGTAAATTATTTTCAGATAATGCTACTAATTTTAAAGGCGCGAACAATCAGCTACGGGATATTAATGATTTTTTGTCAAGCTCTAGCGATGAAATCGAGAGATCATTATCAGGGCTATCAATTCAATGGGGGTACATTCCGCCAAGGGCGCCGCACTTTGGAGGCCTTTGGGAAGCCGGGATAAAATCTGTGAAATATCATTTGAAACGAGTAGCAAGTAACTCCTTATTAACATATGAGGAATTTAATACCGTTTTGTGTCAGATTGAATCTTGTTTAAATTCTAGACCTCTTACCCCATTGTCAAATGATCCAAATGACCTAAACTCCCTCAGTCCCGGTCACTTTCTTGTTGGTGAAAGCTTGGCGGCGATTCCAGAACAAGATCTACAAAATATTTCAGTCAACAGGCTGAATAACTATCAAAAGTTATCCTGACTAATACAATGTTTTTGGTCGAGGTGGCGATTGGAATACCTGGCTCAGCTCCAAGGCAGAACGAAGTGGACCAGCGGACCTAATGCGCAGCTAAAACCAGGCGATATGGTGGTCTTGAAGGAAGACAACCTACCACCATGTGTGTGGAAACTCGGACGTGTAATTGCAGTTCATCCAGGAGCTGACGGGAGGGTGCGTGTGGCAACTCTCAAAACATCGCATGGAACTACTCAGAGGGCGATTTCAAAGCTGTGTCTATTGCCAATAGACGATAACGAGGAGCTGAAGATGTCAACATCCCCACCCAACGGACCGGACGCTGTGTGAGCGCAAAATGAAAGAAAAAAGAAGAAAGAAAAGCTTGTGCTTTATAAAAAAAAAGAAAAAAAAAAACAATATAAAAATTTGTACTTTCAAAGTAAAAAGTGCAATAACAATTTTACGTTGAACAGTATCAAAAATTTCCTGTGCGTGAAAGGTGAATAACAGTAAAACTGGTGCATAAAAGTAGCCAAAAAGGACAAAAATAAGAAAATAATAATAAATTAAAAGTAAAAACCAGTGTTAAAAGGTGAATACCAATAAAAACTTGAGTGTGGTAGGGAGTGATATATAAAATAATAAAAACAAAAAGGGATTGTAGATCCATATATTTAAAAAAAAAGGGTGAAAACACTTAAAAATGAACGCTTATAAATCAGGATAGCCTGCTGGCTATAATTGCAAACTGCATAGATATATCTGGAGAGACATTGTAATAATTCAAATGTGACAATGAACTATGGAAGGAGAGATGATTTATCTGTATTTAATTTTTTCCCGAGGAAGGAAGGATGACCAGGAAACCTGCTGCGACATGTTTGTGCTGTCTATATTATATGTTTATATGTAATTATTGTTATGGTTTCTGTTTGTTTTTTGAAAAAATGTAGTTTGTTTTTCGGAATTGTCTTAGTATGTTATTGAATAACTTAATTAATTTAATGAATTTGATTTTGAGCAAGGTCAATATTTAACTTAGGCTCATAATTGGTTTGCATAATGTTATTTGTTTAGTTTGCAGAAAAATGGATTCGATATTTCAAGATAAATATCTGCCCATTTTGGGGCGGAATATGTTTAGATTTAAAGCCAGGACTCAAACCAATTATGAAGTTGAGTAACCATCAAAGGTTGGATTGCTATCCAAGAATTATCTGATTTGTTCGCTAGATGTCGATAGAATCATTTCATTCTTTGTCCTTTTCTCACACAACAAACAAGGGTAAATATAGATGCGAAACCGTTATAAAAAGGCTTGCATCAGTAAAATTAATTTACTTCTTTACAAAAACTTGCACTAAGAAATTAAAATACTACTGAACCCTTGTCCGTTGGATGAGGGAAAGTTATTGTCGTCAGTTTGTAAATATTCACATCATAACAATAAAAAATCAAGAAATTAAAGTGAAAACCAAAAAGTGCTTCATTTATAAAAAACCAGTCTACCCAAAGAAATTCTCCTGAGTGAAGACCTACATTTTTTTACATTAGCTTTTTCAAGTAAACATTGTAAGTAAAGCTATGCAGTCTGATACTATGGACTTAGCAAACGCAACGCAGTTGCTGAAAAACTGCTCGAAATTTGTGAAACAGTACCTGACTTATTCATCAGCTCAAATAATAGCTAAGGAAATAGCTTCCCAGGCTGGGATAGATTCTACGTTTAAGCCAGTCTGATCCCGAAGAAAGAAGCGATTATTTGAATATAGAGCTGCAGATGAGACAGTCAAAATTTACAGGACGCCATTGAAAATATACAAATTGATTTAAATTATGTAACGCCTTGGCTAAAACAAACTCAAATTGATTGTTGCGAAAACTAAGTTTTTAATTGTGGATAACCTAGGTGGAAACGAGCAGGCAATACTAAAAATTGATAACAAAAACATAGAAAGGGTTAGCAATTAGCAGTATTAAATATTTGGGTGTGATATTAGATGATAAATTAAAATTCGAGGAACACTTGGAATACATAATAAAGAAAATTGCTAAAAAAGTTGGATTCCTAAAAAGGATCAGAAATAACTTGGATCTCAAGACAACGCCGGCGACGGCCTTCCGAGCATTCCGAAGGTCGCGGGATCGAATCCCGGCGTGGCAAATAAATTTTATTTGATTAATTTGTGTATTTCACAATTTATTCATTTGAAATAATATATATTATATTTGCGGCACGTTCCAGAGTCGAAGATACTCTCAGTATCGCCCTGGTGTAAGACCACCATTCAGAATTTGAAACGTTACTTGAAATGACTTCTGCCGTGTTTCGTGACCAGATCTGAATAGCCAGGTACTTCCCCCACCTTCCTCTTGCTATCTCCTTCCCCTCCCCACTACCTTCAGCCTCACAACATACCCCAATTGGGAATGCCACTGGCTCCAGACGGGAGCAGTTGGGACTCTTGTACAGTTTTCATGTAAAAAAAAAAAAACGCGTCTTGTTTACAATTCTATTGTAACTCCGCATTTAAATTATTGTTCTAGTGTTTTATTCCTATGTAGCGAAGCCCAAAATAATAAATCACAGGTTACAAAATAGGGAGATGAGGATGATTTTAAAATGCAACATTTTTACTAGAGATAAAATTATTTTGCAAAATTTAAATATGATGACAACAAAACAACACATAATATATAATACGTTAACAATGATATACAAACTTAAAAATAATATCTAAATTATCTGCAGAGTAATATTATGTTTCAAGAAGTGTTCACAATTATTCTACGAGAAGACCCGGACACTTTAGACTTCCCAAAACTAAACTTTCGTGCATACAAAAAAACTTTATAACAGGTTGCCGAATGCCGTAAAGGAAGCCTCAAGTCTTAGCACTTTTCGTAGGCTATGTGCATTATATGTAAAGAATGTTTTTTGATTTGAAATTATCTTACCAATATTATTTTAGTTGCAAAGTTATCTGTCTTCCTTAAAATGTATTTTTGTGTAGTAATCTCTTTTTTTCTCCTCTTAAAATGTATTTGTAAAAATGTAACTGTATATCTAAATTGTATTTGTATATATTTTCTTACTAGATGTATGAAAAAATTTTGCAAACATCTAAATAAATATTCAAAAACAAGCAAAAACCAACAAATCCCGAAGAACTATTTAAAATAAGCGTCTTTTACCCTATGATAGACACAATTAAAAATGTATTGGCCACTCGGTTTGGAGAATTACCTAAATTCAATGATACATCGTCTTTTTTGTTTAATATCAAAGTAATTCCTGATAAGTCTTCATTAGAAAAAGCCTGTGCAGATTTGCAAATCATTTTAACCGATGTGGAAAAATGTGATGTCTCTAGTCGCGAATTGGTTGAGAACTTTCGAGAAATCTTGATTCAGCAGAGCCATTACAAGTTCTTCAACTTCAAATGATTGGCAGGATATATTCCCGAATGTGTGGACAGCGCTTCGGACGTCGCCAAAGGACAACGAAGCCTTAGTAAATTAAAACTAATTAAAACGTACTTACGTTCGGCTATGCGTCAAGAAAGACTATCAGATCTTGCAATTTTATCAATTGAGAATGATTTTGCGCAAGGGTTAAATTATTCTGATTTAATATAAAAATCGCAAGCACAAAAGCAAGAAAAGATGTGTTGTAGTGTATTTATTGATTTCACAGATTTAATTAAATAAATGAAATCAAACATTTATTTTTTTTCTGTTATTATAACTCATCCGTCCTACTTGGTACTTCAATTAAATTTGCATAACTGCATAGAAAGAGCTATATTTTTTGTTAGGAGGGGAGGGGCGCCACCAAAAGATTTCGCACCACCTAGTATCGACCACCACACACGGGCATGTGCCTAGCATGGTGGTCGAAAAATCCCCAACTTTTGTAAAAAAAGATTTTTTCAATGAATAAAGAAACATATATATATATATGTAGAACAGTTTTCTCGGTTTACCCGCGTAACGTAGTCCTTAAAAGGACTTTTTAACTCCTGACGTTTCGGACAGATCACACTGTCCATCTTCAGAGGCCTTATGTCTTGAGTGTTTGTCTCAAACTGATAGCTTTCGCATGTCTGTTCGGTCCAAAAGCTAAAACTTAAGTGAGTGCAAGTCACTTCTTATGTCTAGAACGAAGTACCCGGGTTGCAGGTGATTGATGGTGGAGGGGGTGGGGGGCGGGGCTGACAGTAGATACCTGATTGGTAAAGCTAATTGGAGACACTACTGGTAATTTTGGAAATGCCGTTTTTGGGGTATTTTCATCGATTAAGACTTTCCAGGTGTTGGGAATTCTGATTGCGTCATTTCTAGTATTCATATTATTTTTATGTTTATAAATTTCTATTGCTTCGCGGTAAATTCTTTTTGGTTCATTGTATATGCTAGCTTTTGTTTTTGTATTATTAAAGTCTATTTTATGACCTTCATTAAGGACGTGTTGCACTATGGATGAAGTTAAGCGTTTATTAGTGACATCTACTTTATGTTCTGCAATTCTACATGATATTTTTCTATTGCAACGTCCAATATACACCTTTTCACATGCCCCACAAGGTATTTTATAAATACCATGTGACTCAAGTGGAATGTGGTCCTTTGGACTTCTTAATAGAGACGAGATTTTATTTTCTGATTTATAAATAGTTTTGATTTTATTTCTTTTGAGGATTCGACTGATTTTATCTGTCGAGCCTTTGATGAATGGGAGAATTGCTATAGAAAGGGGTTCTTCTTTCGTTTCAGAAATAGTTTTTTTGCGTTTATTTATGGATTTGTCTATTAAATATTTGGAGAAACCGTTTGCTTGAAGAGCACTACTAAGAAGACCCAGTTCTTCATGAATATGATCTTTGTCCGCTAGTCGTTTTGACCGGGTAACTAGGGTATTTATAACTGATGACAACTGAGATGGGTTATGATTTGAGTTGGCGTTTAAGTATCTATTTGTATGTGTCATATATATATATATATATATATATATATATATATATATATATATATATACATCCCGCTATCATTGCTGCGTCTTCTAATGGTCTATATATATATAATGATATATATATCTAATGGTAAATATATATATATATATATATATATATATATGTTTCTTTATATATATTGACCTCTTCCCGTAGTATCTTGATCCTGTAAGAAGTTGCTTGACAATGTTGATCCACATTTAACACCGTATAACTTGGCTTTGATGGAATACATCTGTATGAATTGGCAACAACGTTACTACAAATACCAATGTTGCCAGTTTTTCGGTAAAAGTTTTTGATATATTGCACATAAAATTTTCGAACTTTGTATGGAAATCATACGCATCTTTTTTGTTGATCCGGTCAAATCCCCATACGTTGTCGATCTGCCCAAATCCCCATACGCGGTTGATCCGCCTGTTGATAATCAAAGATGGCTGAAAAAGGAAGCCTTCTGATTGGTCGGACGAAGCCTTCTCATTGGTTGGCAGATATGGAAGGCACCTACTAAAAAAAGATATCCATTTGTTCAGCAAAATTTTTACAACGGTTTTGAAGAATATATTTTATTCTATATTCTCCACAAAATATTCAATTTGCTGCCCGCGGTCATTCGACAGGCGTTGCATCTCGCTCTAGCAGCATTCTAGCGGCACTTTAAACAAACGAGACAGCGCTAGTTTGATGAAGCCCCAAAAATATGCATGTTATGCGACAAAATGATATTGTTTAAAAATACGTTTGATTTAGAAGGTGGGTGTGTCGAACAAATGTATTTTGTGCAAATTTTATTGTAATTCCAATACATAGAAAGGCTAGTAAAAGCTTCGATATATACATAGCATATTTTTTTATGTTTATACTGTAAGCCGATTCAAAACGCCAGAAGAAGATTAATCAGAGTGCCCGGGTTCAATAAGTGATATTTGTTTAGGTCTGTGCGGCGAACGCGTTTGCTTACCTACTGCGTGGCAAGTCAAATCGCGAGAGACTGGCTGAGGGAAAAAATAATTCCCCTCAGGGCCTATGTCATCCTTGGGGATGATTTGTGGAGGGTATTTTTAGGAAAGGAAAGAGAGAAAGATTTAGAAAGGAAAAAATGATCCGACCCGCCACGCAGTAGGTGGGTAGATTCATCCACCGCCAAGACCTAGGCAATCTTCACCCCATGAACCCAGGGCACCCCTGCTAAGTCACCTAGCTTAGCTACCCACTTGGAGTTACCTATGGCAAAGGTTTTGTTTACACGCCTCCCATTATGAAAATATACACACAGGAGGCCCTGAGGAAAAAAAATTCCCTCAGAACCTATGTAATCTTTGGCATCTGAAGATGCTGTGTG
The DNA here is from genome assembly GCA_929108145.2 of Limnephilus rhombicus. Lineage (NCBI taxonomy): Eukaryota > Metazoa > Arthropoda > Insecta > Trichoptera > Limnephilidae > Limnephilus > Limnephilus rhombicus. Next base: position 23,865,866 of record OV815292.1, read on the forward strand.
GAGGGTCTATTTGGGAGAGGAAGAAGAGGAAGTTCTGAGAAGGAAATAGGTATTATGCTCCCGCTGCGATGCAAGACGACGTTTCGAGAGAGTGCAGCTGAAGAAGTCAAAGGGACTCCCTCAATCATTTTCTCCCGATCCGGCCTGCCATGCAGCTGGTGGGCAGACGCATCCGCCGCCAAGACCCGCACAAACCTCACCTCATAAACCTGGTACCCCGGCTATGTCACCAAACCACTTAACCTATACCCAAAGGTTGAGAGGCGGGTATGGGTACCGCCGCCCCGGGAAGCATTTTTTGGTTAACAACACCTCTGTCAGACGTCATCCCAAGTGGATCACTACGTTTGGTGACTTAGCAGGGGTTTCAGGATTCAAGGGGTGAGGTTTGTCTAGGTCTTTACGGCAAATGCGTTTGCCCACCTATTTATTTTACGAATTTTATAGTCACCTCCGATCTATATGGATAAAATGGATCTAAAAGAAACTAAATAACTAACTAACTAACCATCACGCCGTTTCCCCGCAGGGGTAGGCAGAGAGGACGGACCGCCAAACAACTCGGCCTTGGCACACACTCTTTGCCTCACTCACATTCATACATTTAAGCATACATTCTCTTCTATTATTCTGACTTTTGACACGGCCCGACTCAAGTATCTGATTCACTTGATCGTGCCATTACTTCCACGGGTGTCCACCTGAGAAAAAATCTCTTACTACCGACCTTTGTCATCTTTGGGGATGCTGTGTGGAGGGCTTCTTTTTGTGAAAAGAAGAAAAGGAAGTCCGGGGAAGGAAAGGGGTATGAAGGGTGGGTAGGAATCGGGGGGTCGGTGTGTCCAGGAGTGATGGACGGATGAATCCATCCCTCCCACTGCGGTGCATGGCGTTATTCCGAGAAAATCCAGCTGGAGATATCAAAAGGTCGCCTTCAAGATTAAGATTTGGGAGGTGGGTATGGGTACCGCCGCCCCGAGAACCGTTTTTTGGATAACCAATACCTCTGTCATAGGTCACCCCAAGTGGTTCGCTACGTTTGATGACTTAGCAGGGGTGCCCAGGTTCATGGGGTGAGGATTGTCCGGGTATTGGCGGCGGATGCAGCAGCCCACCAGCTGCATGGCAGGCCGGATTGGGAGAGAGTGTTGAGGAGTCCCTTTGACTTCTTTCAGCCGTACTCTCTCGGAACATAGCCTTGCACCGCAGTGGAAGTGATGGATTCCTGGACACACCGACCTCCAGATTCCTACCCACCCTTTATTCCTTTTCCTTTGGGGTCGTCCAATAATCACATGATGTTTTATAGCAACTTTTTAACCCCCTCCCCCCCGGTGATATGTGGTGAGGTTTAAGACTACCCCCCCCCCCATACCGAAAATCACGTGTATAATTTTAGTACAAAGTAAAGTGAAATTTTCAGAATATTATCGTGCGTTCGACGAAAAATAAATACACGTGATATCCCATTATATCCCCCCCCCTTGTGATATTTCGTATTTTTCTGAACCCTCCCCCCCCTTTCGAGCTTCGCGTGATAAATTGACGACCTGTTTTCAGAACTTCCTTTCCTTCCTTTCCTAAAAAGGCCCTCCACACAGCATCCCCAAAGATGACATAGGCCCTGAGGGGAATTATTTACCTCAGGGCCTCCTGTGAGGAGATAATGTAAAAAAAACAGTGTCTCCCGATCCGTCCTGCCGTGCAGCTGGTGGGCAAACGCATCCGCCAACAAGACCCGGACAAATCTCACCCCATGAACCCAGGCACCCCTGCTAAGTCATTGAACATAGCAAACCTCTTGGGGTGACCTATGGCAGAGGTTTTGGTTATCCGATAAATGGTTTGTGGGGCGGCGGTACCCATATCCGCCTCCCAAATTAAATTTTACCACCAAGACTAAACAAGTTAGCAATTTAAACCGAAAACATAATTTAACACTTTCGCTGTAGACTTCAATTGTCTGTACTGTTGTTCTTTATCAATTCTTTCGACCAAAAATAACATAATAACATCATTTGGAGAAACTTCTAACGGCACTTTACAGTGGTTAGGACTTTGACATCTAAGAACATGTTCTTAGATGTTAAATTTCTTTCTATTGTAAGGGGCAGTTGAAACCTTGTATAAATTGTGGTTATTTTGCACGTGCAGTCTTGAATGCTGAGTGTTATAACACGTAATATAAAGGCACCTACTAAAAAAAGATATCCAATGGATCAGCTAAATTTTTAAAACGGTTATGAATAGTTTGTATTCTTGTATATTCTCTATAAAATATCGTATTGAAACTTTTGTATTAAGTAATGGCTCACTTGTATCTGCGTCGCCACAGACTTAGTAATAATATGGTTATATATTGAATTATGTAGGTAGGTACTTTAAAGTTTTTGTGGATTTCAAACACTTTCAATTTTAAAAATGACACTTAAATTCTTAGCAAATTCGAGTTCATTGAACCCGAGTTACAGACAGACATAAACCACGTTACTAAACAACGAAATAGGTCGGACCGCCAAACAATTCGGTCTTGACACTCACACCTTGCCTCATTCACATTCAAACATCGTCTCATACATTCTCTTCTATTATTCTGACTTTTGACACGGCCCGACTCAAGTATCTGATTCACTTGATCGTGCCATTACTTCCACGGATGTCCACTTGAGAAAAAACCTCTCAGTACCTACCTTTGTCATCTTTGGGGATGCTGTGTGGAGGGCTTCTTTTTATGAAAAGAAGAAAAGGAAGTCCGGGGAAGGAAAAGGGTATGAAGGGTGGGTAGGAATCTGGGGGTCAGTGTGTCCAGGAGTGATGGACGGATGAATCCATCCCTCCCACTGCGGCGCATGGCGTTATTTCGAGAAAATCCATCTGGAGTATCAAAAGGTCGCCTTCTAGATTAAGATTTGGGAGGTGGGTATGGGTCCCGCTGCCCCGGGAACCGTTTTTTGGATAACCAATACCTCTGTCATAGGTCACCCCAAGTGGTTCGCTACGTTTGGTGACTTAACAGGGGTGCCCAGGTTCATGGAAAGACCCTCCACACAGCATCCCTAAAGATGACATAGGCCCTCAGGGAAATTATTTGCCTCAGGGCCTCCTGTGTGGAGCTTATGTAAAAAAAAAAAAAAAAAAAAAAAAAAAAAAATGGGATGAGGATTGTCCGGGTATTGGCGGCGGATGCATCAGCCCACCAGCTGCATGGCAGGCCGGATTGGGAGAGAGTGTTGAGGAGTCCCTTTGAATTTTTCCAGCCCTTAGCCTTCCACCGCAGTGGAAGTGATGGATTCCTGAACACACCGACCTCCAGATTCCTACGTACCCTTTATTCCTTTTCCTTTGGGGTCGTCCAATAATCACGTGATGTTTTTGAGCAACTTTTTAACCCCCTCCCCCCCCCGGTGATATGTGGTGAGATTAAAGACTACCCCCCCTCCCATACCCAAAATCACGTGTATTCTTTTAGTACAAGGTATGGTGAATTTTCAGAATATTATCGTGCGTTCGACGAAAAATAAATACACGTGTTATCCCATTATATCCCCCCCCCCCCTTGTGATATTTCGTATTTTTCGGACCCCCCCCCCCCCTCTTTCGAGCCTCGCGTGATACGGTCTTTTTGGGAGAGGAAGTTGAGGAACTTCTGAGAAGGAAAAGGTATTAGGGGTGGGTAGGAATCTGGGGGTCAGTGTGTCCAGAAGTGACGGACGTATGAATCCATCCCTCCCGCTGCGATGCAAGGCGACGTTTCGAGAGAGTGCAGCTGAAGAAGTCAATGGACTCCCTCAATCATCCTCTCCCGATCCGGCCTGCCATGCAGCTAGTGGGCAGATGCATCTGCTGCCAAGACCCGCACAAACCTCACCTCAAAAACATGGGCACCACGGCTATGTCACCAAATGTAGCGAACCACTTAACCTATACCTAAAGGTTGGGAGGCGAGTATGGGTACCGCCGCCCCGGCAACCATTTTTCGATAACCGACACCTCTGTCATACGTCACCCCAAGTGGTTCGCTACTGTTGGTGACTTAGCAGGGGTGCCCGGGTACATCCGGTGAGGTTAGTCTAGGTCTTTCGGCGAATTTGTTCGCCCATCTACTGCGTGGCGGGCCGGATCAGGACTGATTGAGAGAGAACTAACCTGAATTATATAGGGGTGCCTGGGTTCGACGGGTGAAGTTTGTTTAGTTCTTTTCAGCGAATGCGTTCGCCCATCTACTGCGTGGCCGGCCGGATCGGGAGAGTTTGGTATGTAATAATATTAATTGGTTAAATTGTATTTTTTCTCGCATTAGCACTACACCTGATAAAAAATTCCTCAGTTTCTTTGTCATCTTTGGGGATGCTGTGTGGAGGGTTTTTTTAGGGAAAGGAAGAAGAGGAAGTTCTGTAATGAAATAATTTGGTATTTTAACCGTAAATCATATCATAATTATATTTTATTATAATAAACAATACCTACATGGTTTACTAATTAAGAGATGGATTCATTTGTCTCTCACCCGCGACCTCCGGATTCGTAGTCGAAGTTCGCAATCTCATTTTTTTACAGTAGCTCCACATAGGAGGCCCTGAGAAAAATAATTTCCCTCAGGGCCTATGTCATCTAAGGGGATGCTGTGTGGAGGGTCTTTTTAAGGAAGGGAAGGATAGGAAGTTCTGGGAAGGAATAAGGTATGTGGGGTGGATAGGAATCTGGGGTCAATGTGTCTAGGAGTGACGGCCCTAAAATTCCATCCCTCCAAATGCGGTGCAAGGAGATGGGTCGACAGAGTCCGGCTAGAAAGGTCAAAAGGCCTCCCTCAACCAAATTCTTATCCGGCCCGCCACGCAGCAGGGCAGACCTATCCGCCGCCATTTCCTGGACAAACCTGATACCATGAACCCGGTCACCCCTGCTTAGTCACCAAACGTAGCAAACTGCTTGCAGAGGTGTTGGTTATACAGTAATGGTTCCCGGGGCGGCGGTACCCATACCCGCTTCCCAAATTGTAATACCTCGTTTATAATAATTCAATTAGTCCTTACTCAAGTCATCTAACCCGCGACCTCTGGATTCGTAGTCAAAGTTCGTAGTCTCATTACTCAAGCCGTCTCTAATAGGTGTGCTAAATCTATTTAATGGTTACAGTAGTTTTTCGAGTTCGAGTCTTTGGTCCCCACCTTAACTCGCATCAGAAAGTTTCCCAACCGGGTAACGATAAAAAGCCGCTCTACCTAGTCCGTACAAATAGTTTGGCACGTGTTAGGTGGTAAATAAAAACACTTTTCAAGGGTAAAGTACCATGACGCAATTGTGAGGCGGTCTATCCTCTTAAGTATATTTTAATCTTTATAGAACGTACCGATACTAAATGGACCTGAACAATACGACAGACGCACATAGAACTTTTCATTTGCATCGCGCACAGTTCGCGGTCAAAACTTGGCAAATAAGAACGTACCTACAAGTACCTACTAAAAGGAGCAGAAAAGTTCGACAGACCGGCACCATCCATATATACATATATGGATCAACAAATAAAAACGTGTAAAATGTATATGACACCGAAAAATGGGCGTGGCTTACAGGTAAATCTCGATGACAAAAGTTGATCCACATGGATCAGGATATGTATCCCAGCTTCGGTAACGGATCCACAAATCCGGATAGATCAACAAACTCAAACGGATCAACAAAAAACTGGTGAACCGTCGCGCAATATCAACAAAGTACGTGAGGAGATAAATATATATATATATATATATATATATATATATATATATATATATAATTTAGCTAGGGCCGCCCCTGATGACAGTATAATATAATAAGTCATTATTGTATGATATAATAAGTCATTATTTTACATCAGCTTTCACAGCAAAATACCTTTATTTCATAGGAAATAATAACAATGTTAATAATAATACATAAAGACTGCTTAATTTTAATGCTGTGACGCCCTGGGGAATATTCAACTGGCGACGCAGACATCCATCGTGTTCTTCTGAGTTGACAGTTAGCCGAAAAAAATCCCATATTTAGGGAAAATTAGTTTACTTGTAAAATGTGGGAATATGGATTCACACGTAAAAGAAATCAATATAGCGCTAATATTTTTCATTTTCGTTATTTGTTTTTGGGGTGTTATGCCGTGTTGCGCTACCTCCTTCTTTAGCCAACGTTTCGGACATCGTTGCAGTGTCCATCATCAGGGCAGATCCGGCAGATCCGGTAGATCCAGAAGATCCGGCACATCTACCGGATCTACCGGATCTGCCCTGATGATGGACACTGCAACGATGTCCGAAACGTTGGCTAAAGAAGGAGGTAGCGCAACACGGCATAACACCCCAAAAACAAATAACGAAAATGCTTTTGGCCGTGAAAATCTTAAAACTTATCCAATATTTTTCATATTTAGGAGAAACAGATTTTTATGGAACTTCGTTAACTTTTTGTGGTTTATATTTTTTAAATTAAAAAATATATATATAGATTGTAGTGTTAAACCCCATAAACAACTCACGATTTGCTTCTAAAATCATACTAGTTGAATCGTGAATTTCCGTCAGTTTTTAAAAAGTTGTTCAAATAATATTTTTTTAATTCATTTTCTTCGAAATAGGGAATCTTAAGGGAAATTTCCCCAATTTTTTATGGGTAAAAATAGAAATCCAGCGTTCAAAGCAACCGGCCAAGATATATGCCAATATTTAATTTGTGATCGGGAATGATCGTGTAACTTCGGATTTTTACAAGCGGATACTATTATCAAATCCATTTTTGGTAACCATTTACAATAAATTTTCTAAGTGACTAAGTGATGAGGGCTACACAAGCGAATAAAAATTAAACTATTTTAGCAAATTTCGATAAAACCGATTGTCCTGCTAGGCTCTTAAGAATATTATGAACTAAATATACAATTTGGATGTCCTGAAATGGGTATCCTTCCCCGTTGGACAGACAAAGTATCATTTTGTAATGTATTGTAATATATATGCCTAATAAATAAATAAATAAAATAAAAAATGAATCCCACCGTCCTTGTCTCCTTCTTTTATATATTTATTTCATCTTTTTTATGTGTTCAACTACTCCCAACCATTCTGAGCCAGTGAGATTATGGCATCCCCAATTGGAGTATGTTGTGAGGCTGAAGGAAGTAGGGAGGGGAAAGATATGGGAAAGAGAAAGGTTTTGAAGTAACTGGCTATTCAGATATGGTCACCAAACATGGCCAGAGACATTTCAAGCAACGTCGCAATTCTCAATGGTGGTCTTACACCAGGGGATACTGAGAGTACCTTTCACTCCGGAAAATATACTACAAACATACCACATACATATTATTTAAAATTAATAAATTGTGAAATAACACAAATTAGTCTAATAAAACGGGGTTTTGAACCCGCGACCTTCGGATTGTTAGTACATTACTTTAATTTACCAACTCAAAAATAATATGTATTGCATTTGCGGCACGTTCCAAAGGGGAAGATGTTTTCAGTATCGCCCTGGTGCAAGACCACCCTTCAGAATTGAAACGTTGCTTGAAATTACTTTTAACATATTTGGTGACCAGATCTGAATAGCCGGATACTTCCCCGCCTTCCTCTCCCCCATATCCGATCGGGGATTCTGTAGTCTCGTGGGCTCTAAACGGTTGGGAGCAATGGGGATTCTTAGGATGGGTTGTTTCAAAAAATTTGAACAATTCATTAAATATTTGAAGTTAATTTTCAGGTTTTACGTAGGTTATATTCAAGGTCTGTTATAGGCAAGTTGCTTCATAAAACTGAAATAGTCACAGAACTTTCACAGAACATTCCACGAACAAATTATTTCCATCAGTCTTTTTCTCTGGCATTTCCAGCTTCGAAAAAGTCTTCAAAATGCACGTCTGCTAAATCACTTACAATTTTCATTATTATTTAATTAATATTAAATAATAATGAAAATTGTAAGTGATTTAGCAGATTATATTAATTAATATTTATTAATTATTTAAGATAATTAATAATAAAGATAATTATTATAATTATCTTTTTTATAATTATCTTTTTTTGGTAATATTAATTATTTAAGATAATTAATAATAAAGATAATTATAATAATTATCTTTATTATTAATTATCTTAAATAATTAATATTACCAAAAAAAATTACATTTGATCCACACATTAGGGGCTCAATGACTGGAAAGGCCACGGTGGAACATTTTCCTGCTGGGGGATGTGGGCCTATAAAATACCGTGATACGCCATCTTGCAATAACATCAGCAACATTTCCAGGAAGCCCTACTCCGTAGCGTCCTAGAGTGGTCTTTATGATCCCGCGAGTCCCGGGCAATATGAGTCCCTAACATCGTGGTCGTAGCTGATAAGGAGAGGGTGAATGGCGAGTTTCCGGCGCCATAAAACCGGAGCAGCTCAGCTAAAGGAAGGTAACCCCTACAGAAAAATCCCTGGAGAAGGCAATGGGAAACCACTCCAGTATCTTTTCCCAGCATATCACTATGGAGAGAAATCAAACAATGGCCCCGAGTCCCGGGCGGCCCTTAAATGGGCCAGGGGTGCGAAGAATCTCCCGGCTCAAAATAGTGAATTCAAAAATAAGATTAGGAACATGGAATGTTAGAAGTTTATACAGCGGTTAGTTGGATAATACGATACAGGAAATAGAAAGATTAAAAGTAGATATCCTTGGAATTAGTGAACTGAGACGGACTGGCAGCGGCATACACCAACATGAGAAGGGAAATCTATACTACTCAGGAAGTGACCCACAGGATAGAAACCGTCGAAACGGAGTTGTTATATTTGTCATGGAGAAGTATGTAAAATTTGTTAAGAATTTTGTACCCATCTCGGACAGAATAATATTATTACAATTACACTGTCAACCCATTAACATTAATATTATTCAAGTGTACGCACCAACAGCGGAAGTGAGATATGATGGTGATGTGGAATCTTTTTATGACTCACTAGCCAGTACATTGCAAAGTTTGAAAGGAGGAGAAGTCAATTTTGTCATTGGAGATTTAAATACCAAAATTGGCGAAGGTCGCCGCTCTCATATAGTTGGTGAATATGGCTTGGGCATAAGCAATCAAAGAGGTGACAGACTATACGAATTCTGCCAGGATAAAAATATGGTTGTATTAAATACCTGGTTTAAACTCCCGAAAAGAAGGCTTTATAGATGGAGATCACCTCAGGATGGAACAATCTATGATATTGTCAGGAACCAAATAGACTATGTGTTAGTAAACCATAGATTCAGGAACTCTGTAAAGAGAGTCACCACGTACCCTGGTGCGGACATTGGTTCTGACCATGTTTTGTTAACTGTCGATATTGTTTTTGATGAAATGTAAGAAAAGGCAGTTAAGACTTTAGAACTATTTATTTTATAATTAGACAACGTAAAAGATCGTAAATGACAGTGCACAAACAATGTAGGTAGAACTGACAGTGCACTGAAACTAAAGCTAGAGGGCGTTCATACTTCCATCATCCTTTCCTGAACGCACACGTTTTAAAATTAAACCCATTGATGAGGTGAAGTTTTCATGCTTCGGTCGGTGGAGTGCTTTCGTCAAAATATCTGCGACCATATCTCCAGTGCATCTATATTGAACCATGATTTGTTTGGCAGCAACTTTCTCGCGCACGAAGTGATAGCGGACGTCTATATGTTTACTGCGCGCGTGGTAAACAGCATTTCCTGAAAGACTAATCGCACTCTGATTATAAAGGGTTATAGGTGTACCTTTAAGTTCAGGTTGAAACTCGTCTGCCAGTTGTTTCAACCAAAGAGCTTCCTGAATAGCCGACGATAGAGCCATATATTCAGCCTCAGTTGTAGAAAGGGCTATGGTCTGCTGTTTCTTGGAATTCCAGCTTATTGCGGCACCCTGAAATAAAAATATATATCCTGTGCAGGATTTTCTATCTTCAATGTCATTTGCCCAATCTGAATCGCAATAGCCTGAAATTTTTTCATTAACATTCCGTTTATAAACCAGTTTCATATTCATTGTAGCTTTCAGGTATTTCGTGACTCGTTTCAGAGCCATCCAATGTTCATTAGTAGGTTGACTATTATATCTACTCAGAGAATTTATTACATAGGTAATGTCTGGACGAGTTCCCTGTGACAAGTACAACAAGCAGCCAATTATTTCTTGATAAGGAATGTTATTTAAAATTTCTTGTTGACTTTCAGCCTTCTTCATTTTAACATTAGCATCAGCGGGAGTCCACTTTGGCTTACAATCGTTCATTCCAAATCGTGTAAGTATCATCTTTATGTAAATGGATTGATCAATAGAGATCTCATCAACATTTTCATCTTGTGAAATTCTAAAACCAATGCAATGTTTGGCTGTTCCTAAATCCTTCATGCAGAATTTTTCTTTTAACTTCAATTTTATGATACGTGAGGTTTCTTCATTATTAAATAAGTAAATTATATCATCTACATAAACTGCTATGAAAATCATATCATTTTCATTCAAAGTACGGTAGTAAACACATGGATCTATGTTTGAACGAGTCATTCCAATTTCTAACAGAGCAGTGTTTAATTTTTTATTCCACTGTCTGCTCGCTTGTTTAAGTCCGTATATTGACTTGTTCAGTCTACATACTTTATTTTCATCTTCATAGCCAGGTGGTAAGGACATGTAAATTTCTTCATCAATGTCACCCTGTAGAAATGCTGTGACTGCGTCCATTTGGTGTATTTTAAGTCGATATTTGACAGCAAGACCAATCAAGTATCTTATGGAAGTATAACGGACCACTGGAGCGTATACCTCGTTGTAATCAATAAATACCCTTCACTTGTTTATATCCTTTGATCACCAGTCTAGCTTTATAGCGTGTAATAGATCCATTGCCATCCATCTTAGTTTTATATACCCATCTGCTGGGAATTACTGATTTTCCTTCTGGTAAGTCAACCAGTGTCCATGTATTATTTTTTATTAATGACTGATATTCTTCCGCCATAGATCTCTTCCAATCATCAGACTTTTCACTGTTAAGAGCTTCTTGTAGACTTTGTGGATCACTGTTTAGTAAATTAATAGTTGACTCAGAATTTTGACACATTAAGGATGAGGAACTTGGATGAATATCATTTCCATCATTATTTTGACATCTCTTTCTCCTCGGCAGCGATCTCAGAGTCATATAAGATTCCAGTGGTGAGTCAACTGTCCTGCCTGGTACGTATGTGTCATCATTAACGTCCTCATATTGATCAGAATCATCTGAAATATAAATACTTTGTGATTCAGCCTGTGGTTCTCTTCTGTCATTAATTTCATCATCAATATTTCTTTCCACAGGTTCTTCGAGTTCATCATACAAAGGTAAGTAAACAAAATTCTTTTCTTTTACTTCATCATACCTTTCCTTTGAATTTTCTTCTATCTCTATGTCCTTTTTACAAATGTCTTTTTCTTTTTCAGGTACATTGTCCACTTTATTTCTTTTAATAGAATAAGGAAAACAACATCTAGGAATACAACATCTCTACTCAAGACTCCTTTTTTTGTTTCAGGATCTATAAATCGGTAACCTTTGGTATTGTCGCTGTAGCCAACAAAAATTAACTTACGTGACTTCACATTAAGCTTAGTTCTTTTTTCTTTAGGAATATGCACCATTGCAGGACATCCAAAGATTCTCATGTGAATTAGATTTGGTTTCTTACCAGTCCATACTTCATAGGGCGTCACATCGGATAAGGTACAGGTGGGAGAACGGTTCACGATATATGCTGCTGTAGCTACCGCTTCTGCCCAGAATGTGACCTGCAACTCAGCATTTAAAATCATGCATTTAGCTCGCTCTATTAAAGTTCTATTCATTCTTTCACTGAGGCCGTTTTGCTCTGGTGTGTATGAATTAGATGTCTGGTGCAGTATTCCATGTTTTTTTAAGTAGGCTTCAAAAGTTTTATTTTTGTATTCAGTTCCATTATCGCTTCTCAAAATTTTCATTTTTGTACTTAACTCATTTTCTCTTTATTCCTAAATTCCACAAATTTTTCAAATACTTCATTCTTATTCTTAATAAAATATACATGTACTCTCCGAGAAAAATCATCAATAAAGGTAACAAAATACCTTGCCCCTCCAATTGAAGTATTCTTCATAGGTCCATACACGTCACTGTGAAAAAGCTCTAGCAGGCTGGTTTCACGCGAGCCTTCACTGGGGAACGGTTTTCTCGTTTGCTTGCCTTCAAGACAGGTAACACAAATGGAATTTTCTGTTCTTGGTGACAGCTTTACACCTTCTGTACAGTTAGGTATTTTATTAAGGCTAATGAAATTTAAGTGACCTATCCTCTGGTGCCATAGATAAGTATCATCATCAGTCTTAGCCATCATGACTTGCATATCACAAGTATTTAACAAATATGTGTCATTAATTAATTCGGCCTTTGCAACTAACGTGTTACTCGGATTGTAAATTTGACAGCCATGTTCGGTAAATATTACTCTGCATCCACCTTTAATTATTTCGCTAACTGACAACAAATTTGTTTTTCATTCTGGTACATATAAAACATTCCTCACCTGTATTGTTTGCATTTATTTTGATACATACATTACCGCAGCATTCAACCTTTAATACTTTGTTATTAGCAATTCTGATGCTCGGTACAGACGAGGGAGTGATATCAGTGAGCCAGTCACGGTGCATAGTCATATGCATAGATGCCCCTGAATCAATATGCCAAGAATGAGAGTCGTTTGTTGTAGATGCTGAAAAGGCTGCAACATACCCTGTATTTGTATCTGTTTTTTTTTAATTATTATCACTTGTCTTCTTATGCCAACAATTTTTACTGAGATGTCCGTACTTGTTACAATTAAAACATCTTGGGCCTCTCTTAATACTTTTGGGCTGATTATTTTTTTGTTTGTATAAAGTGCGGTAGTGTTTGATGTCTTTACTTCCTGTAGTAATTTGTTTTTTACTAAATCAGCACTAATCTTTATAACGGAACTTTCTAAGCCCATTATCATGGGCCCATATATTTCTGGCAAACCTGCCAGCATTAATGTGCCCAACCACTCATCGTCCACATGGAATTTTATATTCCTTAACTTTTGCGCGGCTGTCATAATTTTGTTTACGTAGTCTTCGACTGAAATGCTACTTTCTAAATTGGTGTTAATGAGTTCTTTTAATAAACCCACTTTTCGAGTCAATCCACTGTCCTCGAATGCCTTTGCCAAATTTTCCCATACCTGTTTTGCATTTTCGGCTTCTTGAATGTGTACATATAAAATTGGGTCTACTAATAATATTAACTTTGACTTGGCTTTGATGTCTTGTTTAACTGAATTAGAATCTGTAGCCACTGGTTCTTTCAAAATACAACAATATAAAACTTCATGTTGTAGGTATGCTTTGCTCACGCCCAATTGCCCAATTGTCACGACCAGTCAACTTCTCAATCGACATCATCGAATTATTTCCAGCCATATTTATATTTAAACATTCAACAGTAAGTAATAGATGTCTGAAAAGAAAAAATCACTCGCGAGCGCGGTTACCAAAGTGAGGTTATACTCGCAGTTTTCACTATTTTTTCTTTGTAATTACCACTCAAAACACAAAAATAACTGTAAACGGCAGGCTTGGGATGGCCCATAACCTGATGAAATGTAAGAAAAGGCAGTTAATACTTTAGAACTATTTATTTTATAATTAGACAACGTAAAAGATCGTAAATGACAGTGCACAAACAATGTAGGTAGAACTGACAGTGCACTGAAACTAAAGCTAGAGGGCGTTCATACTTCCATCAGTTTTACGCTTAAAACAAATAAAAAAAGCCCAAAAACAAAATTAAAATGGATATATCGAAACTCCACGAAGAAGTGGTCAGAAATAAGGTATCTCAGACTTTGAACGATAATATTAAGCTACTCCCTTGTGATCCATCGATAGAAATATAAACACAATGGGATAACCTTAAGTCAGTTATATGTGAAACCTGTGATACAAATTTGAAAGCTGATAAGCAAATTAGAAAAAAGAATTGGATGACTGACCACATTTTGAACTTAATGGATGAGAGACGTAAACACAAACATAATGAGACACAATATAAAAACTTACAAAGAACGATTAGACGTAAAATTAAAAAATCCAAAGAAGAATGGATGGAGTCACAGTGTGAAGAACTAGAGTCATACAGTCGTAGTCACAATGCATTCAAACTTCACAAAAAATTGAAGGAAATTACGGGCACTTCTGGAAGAATTACTCCATCATGTTTAGTTGACGATTCCAATAAATTTATATTGGATGAAAAAGATATTCTACAAACATGGGAAAAGTATATTCATGATATATTCAAAGATATTAGACCAGATATTAATATTCCTAATGATCAATTGCATGGACCATCGATTTTAAAATCAGAAATTCTTCATGCGATAAAGACTTCAGACAATAGAAAAGCGTGCGGACCAGACGATATTCCAGTTGAGGTGTTGAAGCTCTTTAATGATGAAAATGTTGACTATCTGTTGAGGTTATTTAACTCTATATATGACACAGGGAATATACCCCAAGATTGGCTAAAATCCACCTTCGTGACATTGCCTAGAAAACAATACCCTAAGAAGTGCAGTGACTATCGATTAATAAGCCTGATGAGTCATGTCCTTAAATTATTCCTTAAAATAATACATGCCAGTTTACGCAATAAATGCGAGCACGACTTGGATGACACTCAGTTTGGCTTCAGAAATGCGTTCGGGACGCGTGAAGCATTATTGTCTATCGATGTACTATTGCAAAAGTGTCGTGACCAAAGAAAGGAAGTCTTTGCCTGTTTTATTGACTACGAAAAGGCATTTGACAGAGTAAAACATGCTGACCTAATGAAAATGTTTGCGGATTGTAACGTTGACACCAAAGACCAGAATTTCATTAAAATCTGTATTGGTTCCAAACAGCAGAAATAAGACATGGGAATGAGAGATCTAATGCAATTGCCATTCAGCGTGGAGTACGACAAGGCTGTATCCTGTCGCCACTATTGTTTAATCTCTATTTCAACTATGTCTTTAAAAGAGCCCTAAGTAATACTGATAAGGGTCTGAAGATCAACGGAGTTGTCATTAATAACATAAGATACGCAGATGATACTGTATTACTAGCTGACTGTATCGATGACCTCCAAGACCTATTAAACCTTGTTAATAATGCTGGTGAGCAACTGGGCCTAACAATCAACGTCAATAAAACTAAATGGATGACATTTGGACGACTAGATCACTCTGAATCAGTGATACTGTTAAATGGTTGCAATGTCGAAAAGGTGGAAAGATTTAGATACCTCGGCAGTATTCTCACGGAGACTCTTGACCCAGATGTGGAGGTTAGATGCAGAATTGAAGCAGCAAGAACTGCGTTCATTAAAATGCAATCAATCTTCTGCAATGACAATATCAGCTTAAAACTAAGGCAGAGAATGCTAAAATATTATGTGTGGTCGGTCTTGCTCTATGGATGTGAAACATGGACCTTGAAAGTAAATACCATAAACAGGTTAGAGGCTTTTGAAATGTGGCTTCACCGGAGAATGCTCAAGGTCCCATGGACCGACATGATCACCAACACAGAAATTCACAGGCGGGCTAGAGCAGATAGAGAACTGCTTACATTAATAAAAATCAGGAAAATTTCATATCTGGGTCATATACTTCGAGGGGAGAAGTATCACTTGCTCCATTTGATATTGAAAGGCAAGATAGAGGGTCGCCTGGTAGGAGACAAATGTCTTGGCTGCGTAATATACGAGAGTCGACCGGCATTAGAAGTGTGGAGGAGCTATTCCGGGCAGCGCAAGACAGAGAGACATTCTCAACAGTGATCGCCAACGTCGGGGGGACCTGATACGGCACGCAAAAAAGAAGAAGAAGATCCACACAGGAGGCCCAGAGAAAAATAATTCCCATCAGGGCCTATGTCATCTTGAGGGATGCTGTGTGGGGGGTCTGTGGTAATTTTGAGAGTTGAAGAGACGTTGGAGCTTCGTCATTTAAGGATTTGTCGCCTGAATCTCTGTAAACATTAGAAATGCGAAATTTTGTTTTAGGTAACACGAAGGATTTAATTTGATCTGATACCAAAGGCACAGAATTTCCTTTCGTAATTTGTAAGATGTTCCAAATCTTTATCGTCCCAATCACTTTCTGTTTCAGTGGTGGTTTTTGGGGATTTCAAAATCAAAAACTTAGTACTTTATTTCTGTGAACAACACAAACTTTTATATGTTTTTGCATGTCTGATAGCGGCTGGCACTGATTCTAGCGAAGAGAGAGATAGAGCGAAAGAAGTTTATAAGGGATGTAAGAAAAGAGTAAGTGTTGGAGTGAAAGAACGAAAGAAACGCCTGGAAGAGGAAGAGGGAATAAAAATGACAAAACACTTCCAAGAAAACATTAAACTGTTTTGGAAGGAGGTCAAAAGGTCCCGGAGTGGTTCAGAGAACGGAAGCCGGAAGGTCATAAAATCGAAAGATGGAAAAATGTTGACGAATGAGGAAGAAATAAAAGAGAGATGGATGAAATATTTTGAGGAGGTTTTCGAAAGCAATCCGGGTGATAGTGAGGCCAGCAGTGAATCGGGTATGAACGATGACGGAGTGAATTCAATCAAAATCAGCGTAGATGAAATAAAAAAATCGATAAAATGCATGAAGAATGGTAAGGCTGTTGGTTTCGACAATATTGCTGCCGAATACTTTAAAGGAGATAGCCATATTATTCTCACATGGTTGTGCAAACTTTTTAACCAGTGTTTAGAGGAGGGTTACACGCCATTAGATTGGAGAAGGGCTGTAATCATGCCGTTATACAAAGGTAAAGGGTCACGTATGGAATGTGGAAATCATAGGGCTATTAGCCTGCTAAGTTCAGTCGGCAAGCTGTACGGAAGAATATTGATTGAAAGGGTAAGAATGGAAACAAAGGATAAAATATGGGATGTGCAAGGTGCCTTTATGAGTGGAAAGGGATGCATGGACCAGATTTTCTCCTTGCGTATGCTTACTGAGAAATTTCTGGCGAAAAACCAGAAACTTTTCTGCGCCTTTGTAGATCTACAAAAAGCATACGACCGAGTCGACAGGAAAAAGCTATGGAAGGTTTTGTCCAAGTATGGAGTGAATACAAATCTCATACAGGCAATTGCGTCTCTGTACGAGGGAAGCGTTGCGTGTGTTAGGGTAAACGGTGGTTTTACGGGGTGGTTTGACATCACAAAAGGTGTCAAGCAAGGCTGCGTAATGTCACCATGGTTATTCAATCTATACATGGATAATTGTATGCAAGAATTGAAAGAGGTGGGAGTGGGCGCGAAATTGAGTAATCTGAAAGTATGTTGCCTGTTGTATGCTGATGATGCGGTGCCGATTTCTAACACTATGGAAGATCTACAGTCTCTCGTATCTAGGATGAATGAAGTATGTATGAAGAATGAGCTAATGATGAATGTAAGCAAGTCTAAAGTCATGGTGTTTGAAAGGGAGAGTACGAAAACAGTATGCAACATAGTTGTGAATGATGAATATTTGGAGCAGGTGGATGAGTTTGTGTATCTGGGTAGTATGTTTACGAGAGATGGGAAGGCTGAAAGAGATATTGAAAGAAGGGTGAATGCCGGTAACTCCATTAATGGTGGACTGAATGCCGTTGGCGCTAATAAAAAACTGTCAAAAAAAGCGAAGCTAGCAGTCCACAATGGAGTCCTGGTACCTACCCTGATGTATGGCAGTGAGGCATGGAACTGGCAGAGGAAGGATGAAAGTAAACTGAATGCTGTTGAAATGAGATCCCTGAGACGTATGTGTGGTAAAACAATGTATGATCGTGTGAGAAATGTGGATATCCGCAAAGAATGTAAGGCTGATGTAAGCATAATGAGTAAGATTAAGAAAGGGACCCTCAGATGGTTTGGGCATGTAGAGCGAATGAACGAAGGAAGTAGTGTAAGAAGAATATACGACGCGAATGTGAATGGTAGAAGAAGTCGGGGACGCCCGAGGAAGACATGGCACGATCAAGTTAATCAGATACTTGAGTCGGGTCATGTCAAAAGTCAGAATAATAGAAGAGAATGTATGAGACGATGTATGAATGTGAGTGAGGCAAAGAGTGTGTGCCAAGACCGAGTTGTTTGGCGGTCCGTCCTCTCTGCCTACCCCTGCGGGGAAACGGCGTGATGGTTAGTTAGTTAGTTAGTTAGGGTGCAACAAGCTAACAGTGACTTCTTGTAGTCAATAATGCTTAAAAAATAACAAAAAGTACTTGCATCTTTCGACACATAAATATAAATTAATATTGTCACTAAACGTTTAGCAGTAAAATATAACCTCAAACTATCACGCCACTGTTTCGCGCCAGTGTTGCACGGTGTGATTTTGCAGTTTATATATCGATTCTTCGAATGATGTTTCCAAGCGCACCAAAAATTTCAATATGAAGTAAGATTCAATTTTTTTTTCATTATTAAATATTGACTTTCTTCTTTGCACCGGTATCAAAAAAAGTAACAAATAATGTCGAGAATCGTCTATAGCGGAATCGCCCTATTATATTTTTAATCATCCTAATAGTAATTTACTAATTTGTTGGTTTGTAACACGCAAATTAATATTGTAAGCGTATTCGCTCACACTTGCTTTTCTATTTCTATGTACCTACTTTTTTTTACTTACCGTTTCAGGCTTACATTATTATTATATTTTTAATCATCCAAATAGTAATTTGCTAATTTGTTGGTTAGTAACACGTAAATTTATTTATTTATTTATTTATTCTTAGTACATTTACATTACAAAGGTATAATATATTGCAAGCAATAATTGTCAGCCTGATACACTCATTTACATTGAAAAATCTTCCGAGAAAAGATACTTGCCCCCCAACGGGACTTGAACCCGTGTCCTTCCGATTGCCGGTCGAATGCTCTGACCACTGAGCTATGGGTGCTTATCAAATACCCGCCAAATAATTCAATATATAGTAGTGTTTCATTCAACAATTACTGCTTGTTATATTTTTTCCACCTGAAAACAACCAACTTTATTTTTGCGAGGAAGACATTGTTAGTGTTAAATCCCTCGCTAGGTGGCGTCGAGACAAATTATGTCTGCATTTATTGGGGAAATACTTAAACTTGTTAAATATTAATTATTATTTTTTAATTTATAAACTAACGTTTAGACAAGATTTTTATGCATAGCACAAAGGGTAACAATTATTACAAGCAATAATTGTCAGCCTGATACTCTCATTTACATTGAAAACTCTTCCGAGAAAAGATACTTGCCCCCAACGGGACTTGAACCCGTGTCCTTCCGATTGCCGGTCGAATGCTCTGACCACTGAGCTATGGGGGCTTATCAAATACCCGCCAAATAATTCAATATATACTAGTGTTTCATTCAACAATTACTGCTTGTTAAATTTTTTCCACCTGACAACAACCAACTTTATTTTTGCGAGAAAGACATTGTTAGT
Organism: Limnephilus rhombicus; assembly: GCA_929108145.2. Classification (NCBI taxonomy): domain Eukaryota; kingdom Metazoa; phylum Arthropoda; class Insecta; order Trichoptera; family Limnephilidae; genus Limnephilus; species Limnephilus rhombicus. The sequence goes on from OV815292.1 coordinate 23,885,430, forward strand.
GTTAAATCCCTCGCTAGGTGGCGTCGAGACAAATTATGTCTGCATTTATTGGGGAAATACTTAAACTTGTTAAATATTAATTATTATTTTTTAATTTATAAACTAACGTTTAGACAAGATTTTTATGCATAGCACAAAGGGTAACAATTATTACAAGCAATAATTGTCAGCCTGATACACTCATTTACATTGAAAAATCTTCCGAGAAAAGATACTTGCCCCCAACGGGACTTGAACCCGTGTCCTTCCGATTGCCGGTCGAATGCTCTGACCACTGAGCTATGGGTGCTTATCAAATACCCGCCAAATAATTCAATATATAGTAGTGTTTCATTCAACAATTACTGCTTGTTATATTTTTTCCACCTGAAAACAACCAACTTTATTTTTGCGAGGAAGACATTGTTAGTGTTAAATCCCTCGCTAGGTGGCGTCGAGACAAATTATGTCTGCATTTATTGGGGAAATACTTAAACTTGTTAAATATTAATTATTATTTTTTAATTTATAAACTAACGTTTAGACAAGATTTTTATGCATAGCACAAAGGGTAACAATTATTACAAGCAATAATTGTCAGCCTGATACTCTCATTTACATTGAAAAATCTTCCGAGAAAAGATACTTGCCCCCAACGGGACTTGAACCCGTGTCCTTCCGATTGCCGGTCGAATGCTCTGACCACTGAGCTATGGGGGCTTATCAAAAACCCGCCAAATAATTCAATATATACTAGTGTTTCATTCAACAATTACTGCTTGTTAAATTTTTTCCACCTGACAACAACCAACTTTATTTTTGCGAGGAAGACATTGTTAGTGTTAAATCCCTCGCTAGGTGGCGTCGAGACAAATTATGTCTGCATTTATTGGGGAAATACTTAAACTTGTTAAATATTAATTATTATTTTTTAATTTATAAACTAACGTTTAGACAAGATTTTTATGCATAGCACAAAGGGTAACAATTATTACAAGCAATAATTGTCAGCCTGATACACTCATTTACATTGAAAAATCTTCCGAGAAAAGATACTTGCCCCCAACGGGACTTGAACCCGTGTCCTTCCGATTGCCGGTCGAATGCTCTGACCACTGAGCTATGGGTGCTTATCAAATACCCGCCAAATAATTCAATATATAGTAGTGTTTCATTCAACAATTACTGCTTGTTATATTTTTTCCACCTGAAAACAACCAACTTTATTTTTGCGAGGAAGACATTGTTAGTGTTAAATCCCTCGCTAGGTGGCGTCGAGACAAATTATGTCTGCATTTATTGGGGAAATACTTAAACTTGTTAAATATTTATTATTATTTTTTAATTTATAAACTAACGTTTAGACAAGATTTTTATGCATAGCACAAAGGGTAACAATTATTACAAGCAATAATTGTCAGCCTGATACTCTCATTTACATTGAAAAATCTTCCGAGAAAAGATACTTGCCCCCAACGGGACTTGAACCCGTGTCCTTCCGATTGCCGGTCGAATGCTCTGACCACTGAGCTATGGGGGCTTATCAAATACCCGCCAAATAATTCAATATATACTAGTGTTTCATTCAACAATTACTGCTTGTTAAATTTTTTCCACCTGACAACAACCAACTTTATTTTTGCGAGGAAGACATTGTTAGTGTTAAATCCCTCGCTAGGTGGCGTCGAGACAAATTATGTCTGCATTTATTGGGGAAATACTTAAACTTGTTAAATATTAATTATTATTTTTTAATTTATAAACTAACGTTTAGACAAGATTTTTATGCATAGCACAAAGGGTAACAATTATTACAAGCAATAATTGTCAGCCTGATACACTCATTTACATTGAAAAATCTTCCGAGAAAAGATACTTGCCCCCAACGGGACTTGAACCCGTGTCCTTCCGATTGCCGGTCGAATGCTCTGACCACTGAGCTATGGGGGCTTATCAAATACCCGCCAAATAATTCAATATATACTAGTGTTTCATTCAACAATTACTGCTTGTTATATTTTTTCCACCTGAAAACAACCAACTTTATTTTTGCGAGGAAGACATTGTTAGTGTTAAATCCCTCGCTAGGTGGCGTCGAGACAAATTATGTCTGCATTTATTGGGGAAATACTTAAACTTGTTAAATATTAATTATTATTTTTTAATTTATAAACTAACGTTTAGACAAGATTTTTATGCATAGCACAAATGGTAACAATTATTATAAGCAATAATTGTCAGCCTGATACACTCATTTACATTGAAAAATCTTCCGAGAAAATATACTTGCCCCCAACGGGACTTGAACCCGTGTCCAAGTCCCGTTGGGGGCAAGTATCTTTTCTCGGAAGATTTTTCAATGTAAATGAGTGTATCAGGCTGACAATTATTGCTTGTAATAATTGTTACCCTTTGTGCTATGCATAAAAATCTTGTCTAAACGTAAGTTTATAAATTAAAAAATAATAATAAATATTTAACAAGTTTAAGTATTTCCCCAATAAATGCAGACATAATTTGTCTCGACGCCACCTAGCGAGGGATTTAACACTAACAATGTCTTCCTCGCAAAAATAAAGTTGGTTGTTTTCAGGTGGAAAAAATATAACAAGCAGTAATTGTTGAATGAAACACTAGTATATATTGAATTATTTGGCGGGTATTTGATAACCCCCCATAGCTCAGTGGTCAGAGCATTCGACCGTGTGATGAATGCTAACCTTCAACCTACGAGAAGCCCACAAGGAAATTTTTTTTCCCTTAATACTATGTAGAGGATTCGGTACATTCGGCGACATCTGTCCGAGCAGTTGGGAACTATTACAGAGATCTGTATAAATACTGAAGCGAGGGAAACCCCGTATCATAATTGTCTCGAGAACAAAGAAAGTTTAAATTCCACCAATAAGAGAGTGTGTAAAGCAATTAATATGATCTGAACCAATCAGAGAGATTAGAGGCGTGTAGAGTTCTGGTGGACTTTGATCAGATTGAGTGGCCTTGAATAAATTCTCACAGGAACGAAGGGTGAACGTACTGTATAATAAACAAACCTTTAGACAAAGGATTGAAGGATTATTAACCCCGGATCGTGTTTACATAAGGCGAGATCGAAAACTGGAGGTTTTGGGCGCCAAAAGTTTCAAATGGAAACAAAAAAATCTTAGACGGGAATGTTGAAAATAAATAACATCGATAAGGGCACGGAAAACGTAACATGAATGGTCCCGGGGGACGATTTAATTAAAACCGACATGGAATGATGGCAAAAAACGGCTGGAATCTCGGAAAATTTCAAAACTGAAGATAATAGCCTAGGAAAGGGGGAAAACCCTATTTATATGGTGATGGAACGGTGAAACGAAGTAATTAGAACCAAATATCTCAAGAGAAAACTAATTGGAACTACTTGAATAGGTACCGATATAAGGATTACTCTGTTCTGACAGCACCATTCACAACAAACAGGAGATTGAGAAAATTATATCTAAGACCGCAGTACATTTTGGTCACTCTACAATTAAAGCAAATCGCAGGAAAAGATGCTTAACGTAGTCTGACGAAAGGAAAAATGGAAAATATACATAAAACAGTGGAAAATTATTGTTATCAATTCTAAATGAAGCGGAGATATTATAAAGACGATTTTTAGGAGAAAATTTAATAAAAAGATGGTGGTTTCGTTGGGGGCATAGTTGTGTGCTAGTTGCAATCTCAAAGGAATACAATTAAGATTGTTAAGTGTCTGGGGTCAAGTAACAATACCGGACAAATTACGGATGATTTTATTCAACAGAAATGGTCGTTTTATGTCATTTGTGCCGTTGAAAGGATCACATAATTGAGCTTGGCTACTGACAAAGTGGACGCAGGAAATGGTTGTCGACCACACATGTATTTTGTTTTCAAAAACAATGAAGATCCGAACATGCCTTTTATTTACACAAGGCCCATTATCGATTAAAAAGGGCAATAAAAATTAACGTTGCTCTAACGTAATGTATACATTATAGAATTCATATAAAATTTTATTACAAACACATTAACAATGACTTATTACCAAAGTACATAAAAATTTTAAATAAATACATGTCAATGAGAAAATTTATGTGATTTCCTACGTGAGAGAGATGTTAGGCTGGTTTCGGTCTAAAACATGAGATAGGAGATTATCAGAGATTTGACAAAAGGTCGTATACGGAGGAACCGAATTTGGGTTTTTTTCTATGAAGGTCTGGGTGAACAGAAGTCATTTTCCTACGAAAGGAGAGCTTTAAGAAGTCTTTAAAACGCCATGGTTGGAGAAAGAACGGGGAGTTCGTTGAGAGTTTTGTTGAGAGTCCGTAGGCAGTTGGGATACAGACCGGGGTCCAGGAACAAACGTATAACTCTTTATTAAAAGTTGAAATTTCTACAAGTGTTTGCAAAGGAGTAAATTCGGTATATAATCTCCCTTTTAAATTGAGGAATAAAAAATCCGAAAAAGTGCTTAAAAATAATACTTCGTGAAAGTTCGGGTGTTTTGTTTTATATTGAAAGTGTTTAAAATCAGTAAATAGGAATTTAATAATATTCGTGTTTCTTTTACAACATATAGTTATTGACTTTCTAATATTTAACAAAAATACAGTGTCTTAAAATAAATACAGTTTACCGGATAAAAGAAAACGTATAACGCGATTATTTTTAAAACTTACTAAAGGTGATATAATAATTAAAGTATAATTCTACTTTAAATTACTTAACATCGGTGAAATAAATAACAATAACGAATTTCTCGAGTGATGGTTTTGCGACAGTGTTTCCATAATAATATGCCTTAAAATTTCATTGTGAATTAAATAACGAATTATAATAAACAGTAGTGATAATAATCCGAACACTTAGAGAACGTACGTATCTACGGTTATTAATTCTAAAGTGATATTAAAATATTGAGAATAAATAATAATTTACCTTATTCCGGGTTTTAAAATTAAAACATCTGAATTGCAATTTGATAAATCATTTTTCGAATCGAATGAAATAAAAACGAGGTTAATACGAGGTTGAGAAACTAAGTGAAATACCGAAGTGAATCTTAAATAGACAGATATTTGAAGAGTTTTTCCCGTCATCAGAGTCATTTCTCAAAAAGGCCGATAGGAAACCGTTAGCTAGGAAACAAAAAAAAGGAAGCCTTGATCACAATGTCGTTGTCATAAAATTCCCGACTTGAAAAATTGTAATCGATCGAGGCTGGTAAGATTTAACCAATTATTAATTATTTTCAGAGACAGAGAACGGGCGGCAACACCAAAAAAAAAACCAATCGGAGCTTTAAAGTTTTGTCACTAACACACTGGTAACAATTCTCACTTGCGCGAAGGTAGGTCAAATAGGAAATACCTGCTTTAGAAATACGCTAATTTATTATAGCTCATATAAAACGAATCGAGGCGCGTAGAACGTAATGAATGACTATTCAGGAGTCCCCTTATTCTATATTTCGTATGCGGGAGTAACCGTGCGTCTTAAAATCAGGTCACACAGGAAATACCTATTTAAAAATTAGGTCATACAAGTACTTGTTTTAGTTAGGTAGGTCTATTGTTTATTTAAGCGCGCATAAGGATACGGCGACTTAAGATATCAGTTTGATTCGTAACCGAAACACCCATATTTCTCAAAACTAGGTCAAGCAAATTATACCTTAGTTGAAACTAGGTCATCCAGGTACCCCTTAGGTTAGCAAAGTACCTACTTAAACGACCGATGTTTGGGTAAAAACTAGGACAAATAAAATATAAATGAATTAGTTAAACAATGAATCGTGTTTCAAAAGGACAATGACCGTAGAAATAAACAATCTCCAAAGTAGGTCAGTAAACCGAAGGTCGTCTATGTGAAGTGTAAACAAATAAACCATAAAAAATGATGTATCTATCCCTTATCGTTCATTCGTTCATCGGAGTTAATTAACTATTGGCGCATTGTAATTAGGTACTACACGATTTAAAAGAAATGTACCTCTCAATCATTTTTAGGTAATTACATTGGCATACTTGTATAATAATAATAATAATAATGGTTTATTCCAGTATGTATGCAGGGGAAGTGCAATGCAATACATTCCATATTTTTAAATTACAAAATAAAGACAATAATAAGATGAGGGAAAAATAAACAACAACACATACATTAAATAAAACAAATACTTAACAAATAATTAGATAGAAACGCATCACTAAATCAATTTTGGCATCCTAGCGTACTTGTAAAACAAATACCTATTAGCTTCTTTTCACCAGCATGATTAGGGTATGTTTATATGACCTTCGATTGTGCATCAAAAATTTCGATTGGAGTTCAATGTCATCCATTGACACAGTCACCTAGATCCCATCAATAGATAAACAAAACAAAGCATAAATGCCAAGGGACAAGTTTATCAATTATAGCTTACGACGAAATCTGCATTCAATATGTGATAGCAACATTGACGTTAAATTCATTCAATTCTAAACAACTTGATTATACTAGAGCGATCGCCAATAGGTAGCATTGTTACAGCATGCAAAAATTTCGCAAAGTAAAGTACCGCGACTAGCTTCAAACTCAAAAGAGCTCATCATTATTACTCAGGAGGTCATTGATTCAATGACAACATGATTTATCTCATTTTATAAATTTCTCTTATAGGAAGTAGGTATCCAGGAATCCATAATCATCCGCAATCCTAAATACCTAACACACGAGGAACTAGTGACCTCATTTAAAAAACACTGGTGTTCAAATACTCATACAGTCCTAAATCCTGAATTTGCACACGTATTTAGACTTCAAGGCTTCTGTATGTGAGTATGGGCTATCCGGAAATGTAAGTGTCAACCTTTCTGGTCGGAGAGCTTTGATCTTGTGGCGGTATTGTCGAGGTGGGCATACGGGGAAGAGGAAGGACGTATGCGGACAGTACGCTGACGCGGCATTAAAGCTGCAGGTTATTTGCATACCGTAAGTCCTTGTCGAACCTGAAAGCAAACATAAGGCTCACGAGGTGCGTTTTATGTCAGCTAGTCAGAGGTGGAGTGTAACGCTGGGTCGGTCACGCGGGAGGATGGATCTGCCCGTCACAAGCTTACGCCACATTCAACGGATAGAGGCATGATAAGGGAAGACATGTAATACCCCTTCTAGACTCAGTAGAGTTAAATTCAATCCGGAGGAGACGGAAGTCGGAGTAAGACAGAAAAACGGCATGAAGACTAGGTATTCCCCCTGCTGGCGTGAAGGGCCCCTTTCATAGCATGAGACGCCCGTTGAAGAGGGTAAAACTCGGATCTAAGGACAAGCCTAGCAAACGTACTGGGGAGAATCCGGTTTGTAATTGTTGTTCATCGGTTTTCACTTGGTTAGCGGAGGAGCCGACTTTTCAGCAAACATATTATCCCCATATCCACCCATGTCCATCCATTCCTACCTTTCAACAATTTTGCGAGTACTAACCATGAATACTAACCATGAATACTAACCATGAATACAAAACACTATGTTAGGGGAAGTTGCAGACAAGGACTTAGAGTGATAAAACTGGACCTTCAAGTACGACCATCCTACAACGGTAAGTTCCCTACCTTTAAATGTTGAATTTATTAACTGTTGTTTATGTTATCGACGCATCAGCGGTGATAGGAAGGATTAAATAAACAAACAAAATTCCTACGGAAATCAAGTAGACACGAGGTTTAAGGGTGAGGCTAGTTTATCAAACTCGGTTTAATATACTAAAATAATAATAACTAAATAGATCGGAAAATTCTCACACTTTCTCTAAAAGAATCTAGGGGTTACCACACGTAATACATTATCTTCTCTACATATGTGGCTTCGAAATGTGTTGTTTAATAGATTTGATAGCGGTGGCGCTCAATTCATCTGGACCATTGGCTGTATTTGTGTTAAGATTGTCAATGTGTTTTATTATTTCAGATTCCGTAATACGTTTAAATTGGGTTAAATTAGGACTATTTTCAGAGTGTTCATCCATTTGAGTGTGTTGATGTGTATGGTTTTGAAATGAAGGAATGTTATTTATTATATCTGAAGCAACATTTGTAAAAAAATCATTGAATTTATTTGCAATATTTCTTATATCCGTTATGACTATTTTATCATCTGTAACAATTTTTTCAGGGATTGTTTTTACTTTATGTTTTCTATTAGTTATTTCATTTATGACTTGCCAGGTTTTTTTAGAATCATTATCAGCTGTTTGTAGTTGTTTAGCTGTTTGTAGAATATTGAAAAAAATTCTATAAATGATGTATTGCTGTCGTAAATTTTCATTAGGTGGAATGTTTTTAGCCATACAATAATTCTCATGATTTTTGTAAATTTTGTACAGTTTATTCCTGTGTTGGCTTGCTGGTTCTAATAATATTTGTTGGATGTTAGTGGGAATTTGTGTATTAATTGACAAATCTCATGGCACTCTATAACACTTAATTATTGTCTTACCCGAGCCTGATAATTCTTACAGCACAAATTTTATAAGAAAAGTTTCAGATTTACGTAATTTTTGGTAATATTCTTGAAATACCTACTTCTTATAGAATTATTTAGAATGCGTCAATTTACGTAATTTTTTGGTAAATTTGAAGCAGAAATCTCAACAGTACTGCTAATAGCTTATTTTCATTATTACATAAACAAAGGATTGTCGGATTACGTAATTTTTGTAAATGTCGAAACACCTATTCATGATCTATTAAACTTAACAAAAAAAGTCTCTGATTTCGATTTTAGGAATAATGAAACATTCATGGTTCAGACCGGATTAATCGATCAAATGTAGATTCAGTTTGAAAGCATTATTGACGATATTAATTATCGTCAGTTGACTTTAAATCCAGGGTTTCAACCGGAATTTGAATCTTTGAACGCCTTTGAGGATCTGTTTTTAACGGTCAAATGAACTCGTAACCAGATACTAGCCTCGGCACGTACATTCTTGACTCAGAATAAGCCCCTGAAATCTTGTATGTTTTGTAAAAAAACTGATCATGCAATTACTGCTTTCTCTCGATTCAGGGCGATCTCCACGAGCCCGTTTTGACTTTATAAAATCAAAACATTTATGTGTAAATTGTTTTAACGTATCACATACTGTAAATTCTTGCAAATCAACGCTTGTGTGCGATGTGTACACTTTGGTAGTGGGAATAATCTAAAATCAAACACTCATGTAAACGTATGAATGTATTCCGACGTATGTACTCATGTACATACGTCGGAAGTACGAACCAATGAGGAGCAGTCTTCCCTCCCTCTAGTGCCATCCAGTATCAATGGAACGTGTAATTGCAATATGCATCTAGAGGAACCCTTGCACTTTAGCCCTTCATGTTTATTGTCCGCCAAAGTAACGCCTAATTTGACTATTTTACTTTCAACCGCTCAAATATATGCAAAACTTAAAAATGGTAAGAAAATGATTTTTCGATGTTTAATTGATAATGGCTTGCAGCATAATTTAATTACGATAGATTGTTGTAAGTCGCTGAATTTGCCAATAAATACTTTGAGTAATTCTTTTGTCAAAGAAATTGGTTCAGCTTCACGACCAATCTTCAGCTACGTCTATTTAGACATTGAGTCGCGCGTGTATCCAAATAATAAATATAATATACACTCACTTGTCGTTGATAGTATCACAAATCAACTGCCTAATCACTGTATAATCAAATGTGATATGAGGTTCTTAGAATTCTGTAGTAGGTCTGAAATTGCAGATGATGGATATTACATCTTACTGTTAATTTTATGCCTAGAATTGTGCTGGACGCTAGTGCTTAGACACATACAGGGCTGTCACTAAATGATATCTTGCATACTGGTCTCAATTTGCAAGCTGATTTGTTTTTGCTTTTATTTGACTTTCGTCAGTTAGCCAAAGATATGACACCACATTTCCCGGATACTGCCAATGTGGCAGAGTTCAAGTTGTATGTGGATGACCTGGTCTATTATATTGCAGATGAGTCCAGCGCCGTACGTCTTTCTCGAGAATTAATCTCGTTATTCAAGTCCGGTGCTTTTGATTTGGTCAAATGGACTAGTAGTTCTCAAGTTGTACTTGAAAACCTTCCAGATTATCACCGCAGTGCGGTGGACTTCACTGTTGGTTCTAACAATGCCTCTAAGATGTTAGGCCTCTCGTGGAAACCAGTTGATGACAGCTTCTTCTTTATGACTTCGTATGTTCAGGAGAAGTGTACAAAGCGGAACATACTCTCTATAGTCGCCCGTTTATTCGATGTCCTCGGCTTGGTCGCCCCCCATCATTTTGTAAGCTAAATTTCTCTTTAAAGAGCTATGGCTGTGCAACATTGTTTGTGATATTACCCCCCCCCCCCCCCTGAGAGCGTTATTCAAAGGTTCTCGTCACTCATACAGGAATATCTTTTAATAACGACGATAAAAATCCTCCGTTATGTTGGTGTGCTAAAGGATAGTACAGTGCTCATTGTCGCTTTCTGCGATGTGAGCCTGAATGGTTATGGCTGTGTGATATATTTACACACAACTGATCCATCTGGGAATATTACCGTGAGTTTGTTTTGTGCAAAATCAAACGTCTCTCCCACCAAAGTGACAAGACTCGCTCGTTTAGAGCTGTGTGCCGGGGTCTTAATGTCCAAACTAATGCGGATGGTTCAAGATAACTATCGTTCGCGTCTTACTATTGTAGGGACATACGCGTTTTCAGATTCTAGCATTGCGCTTTCATGGATACATTCATCGCCACATCGATGGTCGGTGTTTGTTAGTAATCGCGTGGCTCAATGTCAGGAGAATTTGCATCCTGAGAATTTTTATCATGTCGCCGTTAGCGAAAACCCTAGTGACTGCCTTTCACATGGCATGCTTCCTTCCCAGCTTGTTTCACACGAACTATGATGGAATGGCCCATCATTGATTCGCAGCCCACCTTCGGAATGGCCAATAAAACCTTTTCATCTCACAAATACCGGTGAAATGCCTGAGCACAAAACTAATGTGCTCACTGCAATAGTTCAGCGTGAACAATCGGTCCTGACTGAACCGGCTCAGCGTATATCCACATGGGGTAAAATTTTAAGGATAGTAGTTTATGTCCTCCGAATCGTAAAAAAGGTATCACCTTCCTGTGAAACGGTCATCAATCTTACGACTGCTGAAAAGGCTATGATTCGTTCTGTGCAGTGTTAATTTTATAAAAGATATTGCTGCACTCCAGGGGTCCTAGCATGGTCGATCGATATAGGTTTTATCGAAAATATCGGTAACTTGCGATGGCTCCCGAGCACGACTGTAAGCCGATAACGAACAAACAATAGTTCGCAATGACTAGGGGTTCCTAATATATTTGACGTAAACTGTTGTATATTCATTAGCGGCCTGCAGTCGTGCTCGGGAGCGATCGCAAGTAACCGACATTTTCGATAAAACCTATATCAATCCACCATGTTAGGGGGCCAGAAAGGCAAATTGTCCATAGATATACAATTCAAAAAAACTTTGGAATTTATTAGTTTTTCTCGATGAGGATAATTTGTTACGTATTGGGGGGCGGCTTTCTAAATCGGATTTACCATTTGAGGTTAAACGTCCGGTTTTATTTCCTAAACATGACTGTGTTGTGGATCTTATAGTTGATCATTTCCATGTCATATACTTTCATATAGGCCCTGGCCCCCTAGCATGGTGGATTGATATAGGTTTTATCGAAAATGTCGGTTACTCGCGATCGCTCCCGAGCACGACTGCAGGCCGCTAATGAATATACAACAGTTTACGTCAAATATATTAGGAACCCCTAGTCATTGCGAACTATTGTTTGTTCGTTATCGGTCTACAGTCGTGCTCGGGAGCCATCGCAAGTTACCGATATTTTCGATAAAACCTATATCGATCGACCATGCTAGGACCCCTGGACTTCTTATGTCCATCTTACGGCAGCGCTATTGGATATTAGATGCCAGGACTGGTATTAGGGCAAAAGTGCGGAAGCAGCAATTGCATTTCCGCGGAAGTGCGGAAATGCAATTGCTGCTTCCGCTTAAATCCGTCGCATCCTACACTGAAGATGGCAGATTTACCTTCATATCGTGTTGTAGAAGCAAAGGCTTTCGTTCACAACAGTGTAGATTACGCAGGTCCCCTCCGCATTACGCTTGCTTGTCTGAGAGGACAACATTCATAAAAGGCAAATATATATATAACAGATATGCATAAAAAACAGATATGTATATACATATCTGTTTTTTATGCCTTGTAACCAAGGCCATTCATATTGAGTTGGTCTCTGACCTAACTTCAAATACTTTCCTGGCTGCCTTCAGCCGTTTTATTTCTCGGCGTGGCCCTGTGTCATGCCTGTATACAGATAATGGTTCATCCTGGTACTGATAAAATCATTTGCGTTGCAACGGTAAAGACAAGATATGGATTTTTTTAAACGTCCTGTTGTTAAATTATATCCCATCCCATCCCAGCTCAATAATTTTATCTTTTTTTATTTTATGTTAATATTTTGTCAACGTTTAGTTATTTCGGACTTAACCATGACATTCTTCATTTAACAGTTAGTTGATTTAGCAACATGATTTTTATTTTATTTTTTTAAAAAATTTCAACTTAGTGATTTTATCCTTATGGAGTTTAATTTAAACTTTGTTTTTTTTTTTAAGTTCCGCGAACTTCCATGGCGGGGAGCATGGTTAGGCATTAAAATATGTTTATTTTGTTTATTCGAAAATTTAAATAAATATATTTATATCACAAAAGTGGCTTTAAGGTACTCTATAATAGAGACACCTGATGGTTTGAAAATAGAATTCAAAGAAGTAAATAACTGATATCGTCTGTTTTATGGAAAATTTTCTTGTTATTGTGAAAACTTACTAGTTGTGTATTAATTAACAAATCTCATCTCTTGTGCAAGTTTCAAGTCACAAAAGAAATTACAGATCTGAATTTTATGCGGATAAGATTACGGAGGCCTCCAAGCTGCATATAACTACAAAACAAGGTTGGTGGATCTGTATTTTCCCTGGAGTTGTCTGATTGTCATTACGTGTGATATTTTGTTCGCGCAAGTAGATTTTCATAATCATGTCTTTGGATATTGAGCCCAGAGGGTCTGGGGTTATTTACACACCTCAGGCTCGCATATTATAATGCAAATGTTTAATTTCGAAAATGCATGTATTTAATAAAGGTTAATTACATATTGATATTTACGTTACATATTGCATTAAAACACCAAATTTAATAAGTTTTATCTACTTTACTGAAGGGCCCAATTAGATTGTTTCAGTGAGGATGTCTTCACACGCGGTTTCAACGATTTCGATAACTTCTGAAATTAAACAAATAATAATTAAAAAAATTATTAGAACAACTCTCTATTTATAACATTTGAAGGTTATTCCCTTCAATGAAGATGAAGACACCACTAATAATCTAAACAAAAATATGAAAGTTTTTTTTCACATTACCTTTTTTTTAATGCGAATATCGTTAGAGGGAATTCGTTTTGATCAAGGCCTCCTGTGTGGAGCTTAAAGCTCTTTATCATATCGTTAACCAAACGGAAACTACAACGACTTTGAACTTACTTCCCTTTTTTCATCCCGAAGTCAATTATAAAAGATCACCCACTTGGAAAATTCAACTCAACACAGCAGGCCTTGAGAAAAATAATTTCTCTCAGGGCCTGTGTCGTCTTTGGGGATGCTGTGTCATGTATGGAGGGAGGAACTAGACGAAAAAAGCAACGTGTAAAACGTCCATAGATCTCAGTTTGGAAGGAGGTATGGGTACCGCCGCCTCGGGAAAAGTTTATTAGATAATCTTAGCTTTACTACAAGTAACCCCAAGAGTTGGCAATGTTTCATGACTTAGCAGGGGTGCCCGGGTTCACGTAGTGAGGTTTGCCTTGGCGGCGAAAGCGTTTGCTCACCTACGCCGATCGGGAGAGTCTGGTCGAGGGAGACCTTTTGTCCTCCCCAGCCGGACCCCCTCGACTCATCGTCTTGCACCGCAGTGGGGGGAATTCACTCCAAGACACACTGACCCCAAGATTTCAACCCACCCTTCCTTTCCCTGAAAAGACCCTCCATACACCATACCCAAAGATAACATAGGGCCTGAGGGAAATAATTTTCTTCGGCGCCTCCTGTGTGGAGCTAATACAATGGAGGGAGGGTGAGGGTGATGATATTTATTATTTTTCTAAATAAAATTATAATTTTTTTGCGTTATTAAACAATTTCAAAAATAAAATCAACTTCAAAATACCATTAATAATAAGTTGGTATGAATATCAAACGAATTTATACACATTGTCGATTTTTTGTACTTGTGCACTGGTATATATAGTATATAGATAAGCAGATTTGTCCGTGAAGTATTTGAAAGAAAACATATTTTATGCTTTGTTATTCGGCGGTACATCCTCTCTGCACATCCTTACGGGGTCACTTTATTTATATTTTGTGTAACTAGCAGTGGCGGATTTACACTTTTCAAAAGTCTAGGCCACTTCATTTGCGCCGCCCCTCCCTCCTTCTTAGAAGCTGCCACCTATCATAATCACTCACTTCTAGGCTTAGCGCCGCCCCCTGAAATTTGCCGCACTAGGCCGCGGCCTATATAGACTATTGACAAATCTACGACTGGTAATTAGGTATACCGTATTTTCCCTGAATTGAATGCATGTTGTATGTTTGTAAGTGTGCCGGGGGGGAGATTGTCGGCGGATCAACTGTCATGGAACCGTAATGGACTTCGCTTCAGACTTACTAAGCTCGTTGTCACAATTGTAAACAGCCGCATGACATAAGTTAAAGAAGTTCATGGTGGATGCATCGGATAAGATTCCACAGAGCGGTTCATTCTCGGCAGGGCAAGGGTAGAGGTAATGGCAGGGAATTTTGAAGACCTGTGATCTGGAAGCCTCGCCTTTGAAGTAGTGAATATCATCTCCTCGACCAGGCAAAATCCACGCCAAAAACACTGTCCAAATGGAAAAAAAATGCATTAAGGTGATGCTTAAAAGAATTCATAATGTCCTCTAGTTTAATTATCGAAAAAATGGTGTTCTGAAGTTGCGCTATAAAATATTAAGATGAATTAAATGATTGCGACCGTACAAAAGTAAATAAATACTTAGTTTTGTCCAAAAACAAACTCACATCTTTCAAGAAACACACAGTCATATTGCGTAAAACATTGCGACAAGTGTTGAATGAAACACTAGTACATATTTAATTATTTGGCGGGCAGGAAATAAACCGACGTAGCTCAGTGGACAAGTGCAGTTGACCGAAAATCAGAAGGACGCGGGTTCGAGTGCCGTCGTCGGCATTTATCTTTTCTCGGGAGATTTTTTCAATGTAGATGGGTGTTTCAGGCTAGTAATTATTACTTGTAATAATTGTCACCCTTTGTGCTATGCATAAAAATCTTGTCTTGTAACGAAACACCGCGCGGGCTCGAATACTTTCTCGCTTACACATGATACAGCGTCCTTATCTACAAACGCAGCATGCCGTATGAATAGCATTGGTTGCACAATTCAAACCATCGGCTAATCAACGGGCAGCTCCGCGCTCCCGGTCAGCTAAAGTAAAGCCAGTAAAGCTGGGTCCACACATGTTCTTTTGTCCGTTCCGTTCCTCCGTTCTGTACCTCCGTTCCGTATCAAAAACTCTGGACGCAAGTAAAAATAGCCCGTACCTCCGTTGCGATCATCGGCATCATCGCGTGTTCATTCCATTCCCTCCCATGCATGCCGCGATCGCGTCCTGACTGGCGCATACCAGTATCGTATCGCCTTTGAACGGGCCGAAAAAACCGACTCCCGATGGATAGGGGCGTACCTCTACCCGTAACGTCCCTCCGTAACACCGTACCGTTCCGAACGGGCGTCTAAACTAGCGTTCTTGATCGCGACGCTGATACGGAACGGAGGAACGGAACGGACAAAAGAACATGTGTGGACCTAGCTTTACGCAACGAGAGATGAAAGCAATAAAGCGCTCTCCTCACGACACTAAATTTAGTCACTAAATTTAGTCATGACTGCATATTGTATGGTGAGGAGGCACAACCGCCTGCGAATTGGTAAAAATCACCAGCCGAATTATTATTTCCCTTCTGCCGGGACCCCCCACTCCTTAAAATTGGGCCGAACAGCCAGCCGTATTATTATTTACCGTCTGCGAATTTCTGTTGGGGCCAGCCGCAGAAGGAACGCCCCCGAATGGACATGTTACGACGGGTCATTTAATTCATTTCTCCTCGAAGAGCGTACCGCGCGGTCGTTAGCACTGTTAGCAGCGACTTGTAGCAGTACGCATATTTCCAAAACTTATACCGGTTCAGTCGCGGTAGCGACAATTTATATTTCAAAAACACCTCTTTATTGGTTATTTTTTATCACTTGGCAAAAACCAAAAATGGTTCTAAAATCTGGAGAAAATAATCTTTTCAATGTGTGTATTAGAAACATTGACCTATGATATCACTTGATCGAAGATTAGAAATTAATAATTTTATTTCTAAATATTTTAATTTTGATATTATTCCCATATACATATTGTAAATTGGTTATTTTTTATCACTTTGCAAAAACAAAATTTGTTCTAAAATCAAAATAAAATAATCTTTCTAATGTGTATTATAGAAATTTAATAATTTTATTTCTAAGTAGGTATTTAAATTTTGGTATTGAAAATTTAAATTGTCGCTCCCGCTCCCTATGAGACGATGTATGAATGTGAACGAGGCAAGGAGTGTGTGCCGAGACCGAGTTGCCTACCCCTGCGGGAAACGGCGTGATGGTTAGTTAGTTAGTTTTTGTTATTATTTTTGACAGTAATTCTCAGAAGAAGAAAAAAAAATTTTTTTTCATCACTCTTATTATTTTTGTCTGTTATTCCCAACAGAAGGATTACTTAATATTTTCTTAACTGTGGGAATTTTTTAATTAATTATTTTTACATGAAACGACAAAAAAGTTAGTGGACGATAATGTTCATAATAAATTTGCAGAATAAAATATGTGTTGTTTTTATTTTTTTTCGTTATAGGTAATTTTAGTTAGAAAAATACGTAAGGTGGAACATTTTAAAACTTTTTGCCTGCAAAAAAGGTTTTTTTTCAAAAATTATACAGGGTGGAACAGCGGTTCACGACGAGTTCATCGAAAACGAATTCATCGAAAATCAATTCATCGAATCGCCAATTAATCGAAAAAATATATTTTGTTGATATTTGAGAGAAATGCCGAGCGGACCGAGAAGTTAAAAAAGCATTGGTCAACCTAAACTAACCTAACCTAACCTAACCTAACTTAACCGATTTAACCAATTTTTAAATATTTTTTATCATCACTCTTAATGACCTTTCTGAGTTGTTTATGAGTTGGTTTCATTATGAGTTGTCTGGTCACCGTTCCTTAGATATCCCTTTTTTGCAGTATCAGACAATGGGAAATCGAAGAGATAACATATAAATTTTACATTGTCACTACGAAACTGATAGTTGCTAAACACATTTAACTCAGTTAAACAGACCTTTTTGGGTATTTAATTTTGACAGCTCAATATCTACAAAAAAATGTTTTTCGATGAATTGATTTTCGATGAACTCGTTTTCGATGAGTTTGCTTTCGATGAATTGATTTTCGATGAACTCGTTTTCGATGAATTTGCTTTCGATGAATTGATTTTCGACGAACTCGTTTTCGATGAATTTGCTTTCGATGAATTGATTTTCGATTAACTCGTTTTCGATGAATTTTCTTTCTATGAATTGATTTTCGATGAACTCGTTTTCGATGAATTTGCTTTCGATGAATTGATTTTAGATGAACTCATTTTCGATGAATTTGCTTTCGATGAACTCGTCGGTTACCGGAACAGCACGTACCCGAGAGATTTTAACCAGCGATTCCCGAGCTTATTTAGAGTAAAAAAAGTGAATGACATTTTTCTGTCCGATGACATTTTTTATCTATTAAAACAATTTTTTGTCTTCCTTTATAACTCTTGTATATTCTTCAATTACCTGTATCAAGTGTGTCTAGTCCACTTAAAAATCAATGTATTATTCATTGATTTGCGTGTTCTTATGTAAAAATAATTTTCCTTTAGAGGTATAATGTTGTCCTTCCCGAAACGAGTTTTATCAAAACAAATAATAATAATAATACATTACTCATTGGGAGTAGTGTTTTATAAATTGTATGGAATAATTTTGTAATATATTATCTCAAATAAATAAAAATAAATTAATATTAAATAATAAAATATTATTCCATCACACGCCGCAACTGAGTACTTAGGAGTATAGATTGTTTATAGCGTAGCGGTCATTTGACAAGCGTTATGTCTCGTTCTAGCGACACTTCGTTCAAGCGAGACAGCGCTAGTCCGCTCAAACACATCCCGTCGTGAAGGGATCAGTAGCGACATGTGATCGAAAAACATTTTTTTTTGTTTATTAATAGAAAAAATATATCATCGGACAACACTTTTTACTCCAAATATGCCCAGGAATCGCTGGTTAAATCCCTCCGGTACGTGCTGTAACACCCGTATTTTTTATTTCAATTTGTAAAATTTGAAAGCGTCGTTTATCACCTTTCAAAAACAGTTTTTAGTTTTCGGATATGTTCATAAATATTACATTTATTTGTATTTTATTGTAAAGCGTAAATATTTCTCGTTTTTCTATTAACGGTGTTACCAGATTGAGCAACTCACTGAAACTAACATAATCCATTCGCAGAAAGTTCCTAAAATCAAGAGGATTCATTTCCTTTGCGATATGTATGTGGCTAAACTTACGCCATTCGATAAACCATTTATTTGCACAATATTTTCTTTTACGAATCGCATTATTGTCTGTTATCAATAAAGCCAACGCTAATCCAATACGTTGAAATTTCGAAAGTGACGGAGCCATGACACGTTTGCGCACAGCGCGAGCGCTCCGAACACGTGTTTACAGCGCAAAAGCTAAGACCTTTCTGCAAATTGGATGGTGTGGTGGAAACCGCCAATTTGGCTGGCCAGCAAGAAGTGACTAGAAATTGGATGGTGAGGAGGGCACTTAAAAATGCTAATAATTGATGTATTGGTGTATCTGTGTGTCTTCAAACCACGCCTACTTACCCAAAAGGGTCCTCTGTCTTGCTTATATATATATATATATATTAATGCTCAGTTTTCCGACCGGGGTCACTTTTACCCGGATGGGAAAAGCGACCTTTGCGCCCAAGCGTTTCAACAGCCTCGGGATACACTTTCGCATCATGCACTTTAAGAAGACTCTGTGATGCCAAATCGACCTTTGGGCTCCTCGAGTAACGCACACATCAAGGGCGAATTTCGGTCGAAGGGGAGCGTAACTGAGATCGTATGAGAATTATTCAGCCCGTCGATCTCAAGCCAAAGTGGACCTTGGCATTCAGGATTACGGATGCATTCGCGGTCCAATATCCTTCGAAGTCTTTCGCACGAGCATTTGTTTTTTCGAAGATTGTTGACGTAGGTCAGTAACATGTGTCAATTCATTTTTCGTTCGCCAGCCGGCCGACCGGCAATCACGATTTCTTCGAAAATATCACGCCCGGAAGCCGACATTCGGTAAAATAACGTCCGCGGAAGTTTTTAGAACTCTAATTGACCGTCGTAATTATCACATTTCACGAAAACATCGTCGCAATATTCGTTTGAAATCTGACATGTGCGAAAAAACCGCGGAAAAGTCATATTTTGAAACAGATGTTTAAAAATATGTAAAATTTTCAGGGAGACGCCTGTCGACAGAATCTAGAAACGCAGCTTTTCCTCGGAGAAATTCAAAGACGTATCGAAATTCAATTTCGAACGTGGGCAGATCCTAGCGCTAAAAAAATGCTGTTGTTGAACGATGCGCGGAACGAGTTTCAAATTAATCGCATTCGTACGAGGGTGTTAATAATATTTATTAAATTTTCTTCAACCTTGCAATACTGAGCGCGGAACGTTATCCAAAACCACCGCAGGTTTTCAGCGAGGCCCTGACAGCGTCAGCTGACGTAATTCGTATGGAAAATATTCTAAAACCGGCGCAGGTGTTCGATTTTCAGGCTGCGCTCGAGGCGGTGAGGACAACGTTTAACGGTTGTCTTGCCATATAAATAAAATATTATTTTAGAATATCGGGATGAACTAGGTAGGAACCCCGAAAATTACATAAACGGATAAATTATCCACGGTAATCATTTATAAAGTATAACTTACGAACGAATCGAGCAAATTGGAAAATTCTTTTTGAGTCGGATTCGTTATTGTCGGGGCAAGGTTTGTATAAAACTACCGGTGAGCTCTGGAATTATAAAATTTGTTTAAAATGAATCGCCGAAATCTATACATGCGCATAGCTTCAGAGCGAATCCACCAAATTGGATAATTCTTTCTTCGCTGTATTCGTCATTATCGGGACAAGGTTTGAATAAAATTACCGGTGAGCTCTGGCATTACGAAATTTGTTCAAAAATGATTCGCCGAAATGTAAGTACGCTCATAACTTCAGAACGACTGCACGTAATTGAATCATTCTTTTTTTGTCGCGTTCCTTATCGTCAGGACAAAGTTTGTATAAAACTACTGGTGAGCTCTGGCATTATGAAAATTGCATACAAATGAATCGCGGAAATGCATGTACGCGCATAACTTCCGAAAGACTGCACCAAATTGAATAATTCTTTTTTTTGTTATGTTTGTTTATTGGCTGGTGAGCTCTGGCATTACGAAATTTGCATAAAAATATTTCAATATGTGGCACGCGAGCTGTTTGAAAACTAAATGTACCGGGAATGAATTAATGAATGGGGGGAGGAAAACCAGGGAGGGGGGAGGGTAACCTGGGAAGGGGGAGGGGAACTCGGGAGGGGGGTTTGCGGAATGGGGGAAGGGAGGGGGGGGGGTAGAGTACGCTATGAAAGAATATATTTTCTGTTTTTTTTTTACTCGAATAAAACTAAATTTTTGTTTTAAAAAATTCTGAATAATACATTTTTGTAGCGCCGTTTTGGAAAAAAATACTATTAGTCTATTAAGTACCTACCTGCGCACTATAAAAACATATTTTTTTGTAATTTTTTTACTGTAATAAACCTTAGTTATTTTTTTATCCTTCGAAGTCTTTCGCACGAGCATTTGTTTTTTTTTCTGGATCGGGAAACATTTTTAATTTTTATTTATATGTTTGCCAAAACTTTAAGGGGGTGCGGAATACAAGTATGGATTGTTCACATTAGAAGAACTCAAATGTCTATCGAATACGGTTGTAGTTCTATTTTTATCCGTTCGAATTGGCAGAGTCGTTTGATTTCACGGAAATATGTCCCAATTCACGAAAAAAGAGGACTCAACCTAGCGACTTTCTTAGTATAATGTTGCCAGGTGCTCGATTTTGGAATGTCTGATTTTGGAATGTAGTCTCTTTGATTTTAATACGTGTTCACAATGTCTCCTACTAAAATTGTTAATTTTGTCAATAAATAATATGGATACGTTAAAATATAAAATAAATTTCATATAAATTCAATTGGATACCTAAATTAACAGCTGTAAATATACCTACACTAACTAGAAAAAATAAATTATTGAAGTTTTGGTAGAATTTCTTTTACCTCATGTGAAATTGTTTGTTCTTTTTTTTTAACTCATTTATACTAACATATTATTATTTGGAAATAGATTTCAAATGGAGTTCTGCATATTAAGTTTGAAAACAGCAAAAAAATGTGTAAAAAAAATATTTTTAGGTTTTTTTAGTTGTTATTTTGTCAAAAACATATTTTTTCATACTATTCGCAGGTATATTGTAAAATGTTATTAATAATAAAGCATCAAAGTTAATATATTTATGTTTCGTTGCTTTCTTACTTTCTCAAGATTGTAAGAAATTTTACCCCTGAAACATGTTTTTTTGAGTATGGCATCACCGAACGTCGAAGTCAATATAATAACTTTTTTGTTTTCGTCAATAAAAATGGCGGTACTGTCTGGTATATATTAATACACAGTTTTAAGACCGCGCACTCTTCGGCTTTACGCGAAAACCGACAAATCTGCCCCTCGCGTTTCACCAACCTTAAGATTCACTTTCACTCAAATTCACATTCAGCCACCCTCAGTACTTTGATTTTGTGAGGTCAATTTTTTTCGACAAAATTAGCGTTCTATTCGCAGAAAAACTGACGCGAATCGACGGCGAAAACTAGAACCAATAGTAAAATTATACTCGATTCGGCCAGGTTACATTTCCCGCCGACAGGTTCGCGTTTCCAAAAAAAAAGATGTCATTTTGGCCATCAGTTTCAACGCAAACGAAAATGCTAGGAACGTTGAGTCAGGTCAGGGATCTCAGACGTCAAATTTTTAGCCTAACAAAACAGACTTTTCACAGTTTTCGGGAGTGGGTTTACGGTACGCGGCATTGCGGCCCCAAAACCGATCCCGACTCGGATGTTTTTCAAAAATCTAATACAGTAGAGAATTTCGCAACTTTTAATACCAAAATTGTATACGATTCTCATATAAAATATGTCAGGAGAAGCTGATGAATATCGGACATTTTTCGGAAAAATTCATGTCGAAAACGTGTTTTCAAATTACCCGAGAATGTGTAATAGCTGGCCATATGAAAAGAACATAATTTATTACGGCGTAGGTACCTACTTATTTCGGTAGTATTACAAATATGATAAAAAAGCAAAGAGATTGCCGGAATTTTCGAAATGTGCAGGTACCTACCTGAATGGGTACCTACACAACGAATTAGGTTTTAACGCAATAAATAGTAAGGTAAGGTTGTTTCGATGATATATTGAATAATTCAACTTTTTTTTTAAAGTTAATTTTTTACGTTCTGTATCGGTTCTATTCAAGTTCTGTTTTTTTATCATTAAAGTCCAGTTGCATCACAAAACTGAAATAATTGCAGAATTTTCTTGAACTGAAAATTGACAAGAAAAATTTAAAGAATAAGGAACTCCAGTGAAAAATATTATGGCTTTAAAAAAATGTGTTCATATAGACCAAGAAACGCTGATTCTGAATATACAAGTTTTATTTCATAATATTAAACGCAGAGTTTTTAAAAAATTATTAAAAAGTGCATTTTTAAAACTCTTCTCAAAACACTGTTAACCTGTCACCTGGTGATAGTGTGTATTGTATTGTATTGACATTTGAAATGACTTGAAGTGCACACGTACCTATGCAATTCAAAATTTCGTGTTTTTGGCATGGAGATAAACAATTTTGGTTTATTTTCATACTGTTTATAGAGATTTAGATAAATAATAGTTATTGTGTTTATTGAAACATAATTTAGGCCCTCAACAATTTACGAAAAGGGCTATATTTGCGGACAATCTGCAATAAATTTTGTCTATTTGAGGTTAAAGTCTTGTCATATTTTGACTTTTGGTTATGTATTTTCAAATTGTTTTTAGTATAGGGCTTTTGATACAAGTTGTTACACACTCGTCATGATCAGTGTATTATAAATACCAGTGTTTCTGTATGTATTATACATAAAACAATGTACCTACAAAGTAACGCCTGACACAAAACACGATGTCACATGTATTTGCAATGAAAGAGATGACTTATTGTTTTTATATTGCACTTTGATTAAATACAATAACAGTAGCGGTGAAATGTGAACATTTTACCAATGTTTTTCTATATTAAAAGCAGTTAATCTTGAATAAAAAACACACCTCACACCTAAAAGTCATTACAAAGCATTCCGCATTCCGCCATGACTGCCATGATTCTTCATTCAAACAGGGATGTTCTGCCCAAAAAAATTATTTCCCTAGATTTCGAAGTGAAATTTCCCTAGAATTTCACAATTACGCAATTACCTACGTAGCCACCTGATTGTGTAACACTAATCCTGTTATATGTTAATTAATATGATAATTAATTGGAAAGATATTGGAACTTGGTAAATATACTGATACGAGCATGAAGAGTGACCCAAAACCCCGTCACTAAAAAATAAAAGCAAAAGCGAATCAGTCACGGCTCGAATCGAGCTACCCAGTGTAGTCTAGGTACTTTCGTACGGTGGTTACACAAATCCATTTTTTTTAAAACGCACCAGAATTCGAATTGAATTGTTTTTGTTTCATTTTTCTTTTTTTGACAGATAGGAGTTTTTTTTTTAAGAAGCGTCATGTGAGACTATAAAAAAAACATTAACTTATATTCTGTGAACTTGTAAAATAAACTATCGTACCGAGATACTTGTATTTTGTTTCTGAGCCCACTAAATTGATACTCGACCCTATCAATTGGTGCCCAACGTGGGGCATTGATAGGGTAAAATTTTTTTGTGTTGAAAAGAAGTTTTTATAAAATTATTTTATGCTCAACAACATAATGGCGTCGTTTTGGTGAAATATTTCAACAAAGTACCTACTTAGTACTTACAATACAACTACAATAGTGCGCTCTGGCATCATGAATTTATGCATTGCTAAACCGTTCATCCGATTGCGATGAAACTTTGGGGGAGCGGTTGACTACTTGTTCCCTTTGTAGGCGCTCATTCGTCGCTTCATCCGCATTCAGACATCGTTTTTACTTCATATATTTAATTTAACACACACACTCCTGCTCTCTTCGTCTTTTAGGGAAACGAAGGAGAGAAGAGTTCTGGGAAGGAAAAGGGTTAAAGGGGTGGGTAGGAAGCTGGGCTTCAGTGTGTCGTGAACATCATACCTAGACACACCTAATCCCATGAACCCAGGCACCCCTGCTAAATCACTAAACGTAGCGAATCACCTAGGGTGACCTATGACAGAGATGTTGGTTATCCAATAAAGGTTCCCGGGGCGGCGGTTCCCATTCCCGCCTCCCAAATTGAATCTCAGATCTGGTAAGTAAACACGGCCAAAGCCATTTCAAACAAAGTTTCGATTCTGAATGGTGGTTTTACACCAGAACTTATACTTTATAAGTAAAATAGTGTTAATGAGAAAAAACACAATCTTATCGATCAAAAATTATTTGCACACATCGAGTTCGAACCCGCAATCTTCGGATTGCGAGTCAAGAGTCTTACCTCTCGACCTAGGGGGCCCTAAATTATACTACTTTATGTTGATAACCAATTTCAAAATAATTTTTATTTTAAAATACAAAAAAAATTTATTTCAAAAAATTTTTAAATCCAAAAAAAAAAATTTCCGACCGGGGTCACTTTTACTCGGATGGGAAAAGCGACCTTTGCGCCCTAGCGTTTCAACAGCCTCGGGATACACTTTCGCATCATGCACTTTAAGAAGACTCTGTGATGCCAAATCGACCTTTCGGCTCCTCGAGTAACGCACACATCAAGGGCGAATTTCGGTCGAAGGGGAGCGTAACCGAGATCGTATGAGAATTATTCAGTCCGTCGATCTCAAGCCAAAGTGGACCTTGGCATTCAGGATTACGGATGCATTCGCGGTCCGATATCCTTCGAAGTCTTTCACACGAGCATTTGTTTTTTCGAAGATTGTTGACGTAGGTCAGTAACATGTGTCAATTCATTTTTCGTTCGCCAGCCGGCTGACCGGCAATCGCGATTTCTTCGAAAATATCACGCCCGGAAGCCGACATTCGGTAAAATAACGTCCGCGGAAGTTTTTAGAACTCTAATTGACCGTCGTAATTATCACATTTCACGAAAACATCGTCGCAATATTCGTTTGAAATCTGACATGTGCGAAAAAACCGCGGAAAAGTCATATTTTGAAACAGATGTTTAAAAATATGTTAAATTTTCAGGGAGACGCCTGTCGACAGAATCTAGAAACGCAGCTTTTCCTTAGAGAAATTCAAAGACGTATCGAAATTCAATTTCGAACGCTAGCAGATCCTAGCGCTAAAAAAATGCTGTTGTTGAACGATGCGCGGAACGAGTTTCAAATTAATCGCATTCGTACGAGGGTGATTAATAATATTTATTAAATTTTCTTCAACCTTGCAATAATGAGCGCGGAACGTTATCCAAAACCACCGCAGGTTTTCAGCGAGGCCCTGACAGCGTCGGCTGACGTAATTTGTATGGAAAACGTTCTAAAACCGGCGCAGGTGTTCGATTTTCAGGCTGCGCTCGAGGCGGTCGGGACAACGTTTAACGGTTGTCTTGCCATATGAATAAAATATTATTTTAGAATATCGGGATGAACCAGGTAGGAACCCCGAAAATTACATAAACGGATAAATTATCCACGGTAATCATTTATAAAGTATAACTAACGAACGAATCGAGCAAATTGGAAAATTCTTTTTGAGTCGGTTTCGATATTGTCAGGGCGAGGTTTGTATAAAACTACCTATATCTATATATGCGCATATATAGATATAGGTAGAGCGAATCCACCAAATTGGATAATTCTTTCTTCGCCGTATTCGTCATTATCGGGACAAGGTTTGAATAAAATTACCGGTGAGCTCTGGCATTACGAAATTTGTTCAAAAATGATTTGCCGAAATGTAAGTACGCTCATAACTTCAGAACGACTGCACGTAATTGAATAATTCTTTTTGTGTCGCGTTCCTTATCGTCAGGACAAAGTTTGTATAAAACTACTGGTGAGCTCTGGCATTATGAAATTTGCATACAAATGAATCGTGGAAATGCATGTACGCGCATAACTTCCGAAAGACTGCACCAAATTGAATTATTCTTTTTTTTTGTTATGTCTGTTTATTGGTTGGTGAGCTCTGGCATTACGAAATTTGCATAAAAATATTTCAATATGTGGCACGCGAGCTGTTTGAAAACTAAATGTA
Organism: Limnephilus rhombicus; assembly: GCA_929108145.2. Taxonomy (NCBI): domain Eukaryota; kingdom Metazoa; phylum Arthropoda; class Insecta; order Trichoptera; family Limnephilidae; genus Limnephilus; species Limnephilus rhombicus. Next base: position 23,912,291 of record OV815292.1, read on the forward strand.
ACGGCAATGAATTAATGGAGAGCGGGAGGGGGGAGTGTAACCTGGGAAGGGGGAGGGGAACTCGGGAAGGGGGTTTGCGGAATGGGGGAAGGGGGGGGGGAGTAGAGTACGCTATGAAAGAATATTTTTTCTGTTTTTGTTTTACTCGAATAAAACAAAATTTTTGTTTCTAAAAAATTCTGAATAATACATATTTGTAGCGCCGTTTTAGAAAAAATTACTACAAGTCTATTTAGTACCAACCTGCGCACTATGAAATAATATTTTTTTTACTGTAATAAACCTTATTTGTTGTTTCTGAAAAAAAGTGACGAATACATTCTTATAGCGTCGTTTTTGTGAAAATATAAAACAAAGGACCCACTTAGAACCTACCCGCTTAATATGAAAAGATGTTTTTCTGTAAATCCTTTACTCAGATAAATCACAGTCTTACTTTCTAAAAAATTCTGAATAGTACATTTTTCTTTATTGGATGGTGAGCTCTGGCATTATGAAATTTGCATAAAAATATTTCAATATGTGGACGCGAGCTGTTTGAAAACTAAATGTACCTGGAATGAATTAATGAAGGGGGGGAGGAAAACCAGGGAGGGGGGAGGGTAACCTGGGAAGGGGGAGGGGAACTCGGGAGGGGGGGTTTGCGGAATGGGGGAAGGGGGGGGAGGGGGGATTAGAGTATTCTATGAAAGAATATATTTTCTGTTTTTTTGTTTATTCGAATAAAACTAAATTTTTGTTTTAAAAAATTCTGAATAATACATTTTTGTAGCGCCGTTTTGGAAAAAAATACTATTAGTCTAATAAGTACCTACCTGCGCACTATGAAATCATATATTTTTGTAATTTTTTTACTGTAATAAACCTTAGATATTTTTTCTACAAAAATGTGACAAATGTACCTATCGATTTGATTAGACCACTAAATTATAAATTTGGAGGCGGGAATGGGTACCGCCGCGCCTCCACTATAACAACCAACACCAACCAACACCACTGCCGTAGGTCACCCCAAGTGGTTCGCTGCGTTTTGTGATTTAGTAGGGGTGCCCGGGTACATGAGGTGAGGTTTGTCTAGGTCTTGGAGGCGGATGACCAGGACAGACTGAACCCCAGATTCCTACCCACCCTTTAAACCCTTTTCCTTCCCAGAACTCTCTTCTCCTTCTTTGCCTTAAAAAACCCTCCACCCAGCATCTCCCACACCCAAGAGCTTCACACAGGAGGCCGTGGGGAAAATAATTTCCCTCAGGGCCTATGTCATCTTTGGGGATGGTGTGTGGAGGATTTTTTTAGGAAAGGAAGGAGATGAGAGTTCTGGGAAGGAAAAGGGTTTAAGCGGTGGGTAGGAATCTAGGCTTCGGTGTGTCCTGGTATATATTAATACACAGTTTTACGACCGCGCACTCTTCGACTTTACGCGAAAACCGACCGATCTGACCCTCGCGATTCACCAACCTTATGGTTCATTTTCGATCAAAGTCACATTCAGCCACCCTCAGTACTTTGATTTTGTGAGGTCAATTTTTTTCGACAAAATTAGCGCTCTATTCGCAGAAAAACTGACACGAATCGACGGCGAAAACTAGAACCAGTAGTCAAATTATACTCGATTCGGCCAGGTTACATTTCTCGCCGACAGGTTCGCGTTTCCAAAAAAAAAGATGTCATTTTGGCCATCAGTTTCAACGCAAATGAAAATGCTAGGAATGTTGAGTCAGGTCAGGGATCTCAGACGTCAAATTTTTAGCCTAACATAACAGACTTTTCACAGTTTTCGGTAGTGGGTTTACGGTACGCGGCATTGCGGCCCCAAAACCGATCCCGACTCGGATGTTTTTCAAAAATCTAATACAGTAGAGAATTCCGCAACTTGTAATAACAAAATTATATACAATTCTCATATAAAATATGTCAGGAGAAGCTGATGAATATCGGACATTTTTCGGAAAAATTCATGTCGAAAACGTGTTTTCAAATTTATTTTTATTTTTTATTTATTATAACATTTATTACATACAAGATATAACAATATAAAAGGAAGCTTTGACTGTCCAACTAGGAAGGTTTCCCGTTTTAGGAAATTACCCGAGAATGTGTAAATAGTTGGCCATATGAAAAGAACATATTTTATTACGGAGTAGGTACCTACTTATTTCGGTAGTATTACAAATATGATAAAAAAGCAAAGAGATTGCCGGAATTTTTGAAATGTGCAGGTACCTACCTGAATGGGTACCTACACAACGAATTAGGTTTTATTGCAATAAATAGTAAGGTAAGGTTGTTTCGATGATATATTGAATAATTTAACTTTTTTTAAAGTTAATTTTTTACATTCTGTTTTGGTTCTATTCAAGTTCTGTTTTTTATCACGAAAGGCCATTTGCATCACAAAACTGAAATAATTACAGAACTTTCTTGAATTTAAAATTGACAAGAAAAAATTTAAGAAATGTCAATTTTTTTTTAAACAACCCAGCCTTATTATTTTTAAATGTATTCTATTTGGATATTGGGAAATAACAAAAATATATATATTACGCTGTTCTAGGTAGGTACTTACTTACGGGGGCTTTTTTTCTTTAAAAATCAAAACATGATATTGGATAAAATTATTTGGGTTGAAAAGAAGTTTTTTAAAATTATTTCATGCTCAACAACATAATGGCGTTGTTTTGGTGAAATATTTCAACAAAGTACCTACTTAGTACTTACAATGCAACTATAATAGTGCGCTCTGGCATCATGAATTTATGCATCAGCACAGCGCTCTTGAGGCGATTTTTCGCAAAAACAGCGCTATATAAGTTGTCCAAATTTATTATTATTATTATTGCTAAACCGTTCATCCGATTGCGATGAAACTTTGGGACATTGTTTTTTCTTCATATATTTAATTTAACACACACACTCCTGCTCGCTTCGACTTTTAGGGAAACGAAGGAGGGAAGAGTTCTGGGAAGGAAAAGGGTTTAAGGGGTAGGTAGGAATCTGGGCATCAGTGTGTCCTGATCATCAGACCTAGACACACCTCATCCCATGAACCCGAGCACCCTTGCTAAATCACTAAACGTAGCGAATCACCTAGGGTGACCTATGGCAGAGGTGTTGGTTATCCAATAAAGGTTCCCGGGGCGGCGGTTCCCATTCCCGCCTCCCAAATTGAACCTCAGATCTGGTAAGTAAACACGGCCAAAGACATTTCAAACAAAGTTTCGATTCTGAATGGTGGTTTTACACCAGAACTTATACATTATAAGTTAATTAGTGTTAATGAGAAATAACACAAACGTATCGATCAAAAATTATTTGGACACATCAAGTTCGAACCCGCAATCTTCGGATTGCGAGTCGAGAGTCTTACCTCTCGACCTAGGGGGCCCTAAATTATATTACGTTATTGTGATAACCACTTTCAAAATAATTTTAATTTCAAAATCCAAAAAAATTTTAAATCCAAAAAAAAAAATCCAAAAAATTTAAAAAACGAAAAAATTTTAAATCCAAAAAATTTCAAAATCCAAAAAATTTTAAAATTCAAAAAATTTTAAAATCCAAAAAATTATAAAATCCAAAAAATTTCAAAATACAAAAAATTTTAAAATCGAAAAAAATTCAAAAAATTTAAAAATTCAAAAAATTTAAAAAAACAAAAAATTTTAAAATCCTAAAAATTTAAAATCCAAAAAATTTAAAAACCAGAAAAAATATTTAAATCCAAAAAATTTCAAAATCGAAAAAAATTTTAAAATTCAAAAAAAATTAAAGTTCAAAAAATTTCAAAAATCCAAAAAGTTTTAAAATCCGAAATATTTAAAATCCCCAATAAATGCAGACATAATTTGTCTCGCCGCCACCTAGCGAGGGATTTAACACTAACAATGTCTTTCTCGCAAAAATAAAGTTGGTTGTTTTCAGGTGGGAAAAAAATATAACAAGCAGTAATTGTTGAATGAAATACTAGTATATATTGAATTATTTGGCGGGTATTTGATAAGCCCCCAAAGCTCAGTGGTCAGAGCATTTGACCGGCAATCGGAAGGACACGGGTTCAAGTCCCGTTGGCGGCAAGTATCTTTTCTCGGAAAGATTTTTCAATGTAAATGAGTGTTTCAGGCTGACAATTATTGCTTGTAATAATTGTTACCCTTTGTGCTATGCATAAAAATCTTGACTAAACGTTAGTTTATAAATTAAAAAATAATAATTAATATTTAACAAGTTTAAGTATTTCCCCAATAAATGCAGACATAATTTGTCTCGACGCCACCTAGCGAGGGATTTAACACTAACAATGTCTTTCTCGCAAAAATAAAGTTGGTTGTTTTCAGGTGGGAAAAAAATATAACAAGCAGTAATTGTTGAATGAAACACTAGTATATATTGAATTATTTGGCGGGTATTTGATAAGCCCCCATAGCTCAGTGGTCAGAGCATTCGACCGGCAATCGGAAGGACACGGGTTCAAGTCCCGTTGGCGGCAAGTATCTTTTCTCGGAAAGATTTTTCAATGTAAATGAGTGTTTCAGGCTGACAATTATTGCTTGTAATAATTGTTACCCTTTGTGCTATGCATAAAAATCTTGTCTAAACGTTAATTTAAAATTAAAAAATAATAATTAATATTTAACAAGTTTAAGTATTTCCCCAATAAATGCAGACATAATTTGTCTCGACGCCACCTAGCGAGGGATTTAACACTAACAATGTCTTTCTCGCAAAAATAAAGTTGGTTGTTTTCAGGTGGGAAAAAAATATAACAAGCAGTAATTGTTGAATGAAACACTAGTATATATTGAATTATTTGGCGGGTATTTGATAAGCCCCCATAGCTCAGTGGTCAGAGCATTCGACCGGCAATCGAAAGGACCCGAGCTCAAGTCCCGTTGGCGGCAAGTATCTTTTCTCGGAAAGATTTTTCAATGTAAATGAGTGTTTCAGGCTGACAATTATTGCTTGTAATAATTGTTACCCTTTGTGCTATGCATAAAAATCTTGTCTAAACGTTAGTTTATAAATTAAAAAATAATAATTAATATTTAACAAGTTTAAGTATTTCCCCAATAAATGCAGACATAATTTGTCTCGACGCCACCTAGCGAGGGATTTAACACTAACAATGTCTTTCTCGCAAAAATAAAGTTGGTTGTTTTCAGGTGGGAAAAAAATATAACAAGCAGTAATTGTTGAATGAAACACTAGTATATATTGAATTATTTGGCGGGTATTTGATAAGCCCCCATAGCTCAGTGGTCAGAGCATTCGACCGGCAATCGGAAGGACACGGGTTCAAGTCCCGTTGGCGACAAGTATCTTTTCTCGGAAAGATTTTTCAATGTAAATGAGTGTTTCAGGCTGACAATTATTGCTTGTAATAATTGTTACCCTTTGTGCTATGCATAAAAATCTTGTCTAAACGTTAGTTTATAAATTAAAAAATAATAATTAATATTTAACAAGTTTAAGTATTTCCCCAATAAATGCAGACATAATTTGTCTCGACGCCACCTAGCGAGGGATTTAACACTAACAATGTCTTTCTCGCAAAAATAAAGTTGGTTGTTTTCAGGTGGGAAAAAAATATAACAAGCAGTAATTGTTGAATGAAACACTAGTATATATTGAATTATTTGGCGGGTATTTGATAAGCCCCCATAGCTCAGTGGTCAGAGCATTCGACCGGCAATCGAAAGGACCCGAGCTCAAGTCCCGTTGGCGGCAAGTATCTTTTCTCGGAAAGATTTTTCAATGTAAATGAGTGTTTCAGGCTGACAATTATTGCTTGAAATAATTGTTACCCTTTGTGCTATGCATTAAAATCTTGTCTAAACGTTAGTTTATAAATTAAAAAATAATAATTTTGCTTATGTATTTTTTTTGTAAATGTATAACGAAATTGCTTGAAGTTTAACGGGATAATTATTTATACTTATTATTATTTACTTATACTTATTATGTTAAAACTGAAATAATTACGGAACTTGAATAGAATTTGAACAGAACTTTCACAGAACCTTAAAATTAACTTGAAAAATTGAGGTTTTTTAAATTTATTTTTTGTTATTTTTAGGACAAGGTTTGTATAAAACTACTGGTGAGCTCTGGCATAACGAAATTTGCATAAAAATATTTCAATAGGTGGCACGCGAGCTGTTTGAAAACTAAATGTACCGGAAATGAATTAAGGAAGGGGGGGAGGAAAACCAGGGAGGGGGGAGGGGGGTAACCTGGGAAGGGGGAGGGGAACTCTGGAGTTGGGTTTGCGGAATGTAGGAAGGGGGGGGGGGGGGGGGTAGTAGAGTACGCTATGAAAGAATATTTTTTCTGTTTTTTTTTTACTCGAATAAAACAAAATTTTTGTTTCTAAAAAATTCAGAAAAATTCATTTTTGTAGCGCCGTTTTGGAAAAAAATACTATAAGTCTATTAAGCACCTACCTGCGCACTATGAAATCAATTTTTTTTTTTTACTGTAATAAACCTTAGTTATTGTTTCTAAAAAAATGTGACAAATGTACATATCGATTTGATGTCTGTATCAGACCACTAAATTATAAATTGGGAGGCGGGAATGGGTACCGCCGCGCCTCCCCAGGAACTTTTATTGGATAACCAACACCACTACCGCAGGTCACCCCAAGTGGTTCGCTACGTTTGGTGATATAGTAGGGGTGCCCGGGTTCATGGGGTGAGGTTTATCTAGGACTTGGAGGCGGATGATCAGGACTCACTGAACCCCAGATTCCTACCCACCCCTAAACCCTTTTCCTTCCCAGAACTCTCCTCTCCTTCTTTGCCTTAAAAATACCTCCACCCAGCATCTCCCACACCCAGGAGCTCCACACAGGAGGCCGTAGGGAAAATAATTTCCGTCAGAGCCTATGTCATCTTTTGGGATGCTGTGTGGAGAATTTTTTTGTAGGAAAGGAAGGAGATGAGAGTTCTGGGAAGGAAAAGGGTATGAGGGGTGGGTAGGAATCTGGGGGTCAGTGTGGCCAGGAGTAACGGACGTATGAATCCATTCCTCACACTGCGGTGCAAGGCGAAGGGTTGGGAGAATCAGGCTGGAGTGGTCAAAATTCTGCCTCAATCAGTCTCCTCTGATCCAGCCAGCCACGCAGTGGTTGGGCAAACGTATCCGCCACCAAGACCTAGACAAATACATACAGTTTTTTAATACAAAAATGAGCTCAGGCATCACGAAATTACGCGAGAAAATGCCCGTTCTGAATTCTAGGGGCCTATGTCATCTTTGAGGATGCTGTGCGGAGGGTTTTTAAAGGGGAAGGAAGGAGAAGAAGATTTTTTTTTAACATGACCTCCACACAGGAGGCCCTGGAAAATATGGAAGATATGGATATAAAAGAAGGATGGGGAAGGGGATAAGGAGGGAAAGGATAAGAGGGAGATATAAGTTAGTGACGTGTTTTATATTGTTAATGGACTTTTTGTCCGCAAACAAATAAATTATATACAGCGGGTACCCGGCGTGCGTTGCAAAGCCACTTTAACCTCGGGGTCAATTAAACTGTAATGGTTCCATCCCAAATCCCGGAAAACTACATTATAATGCAAGCGCCTATACTATATAACATTATATACAATGGGTACCCGGCATGCGTTGCAAGGCCACAGTAACCTCGGGGTCAACTTAACTGTATTGTTCCATCCCAATTCCCGGGAAATAATATTTTAAACCAAGTGCCTGCAATATATATAATGATATACAACGGTTACTCGGCATGCTTTGCAAGGCCACTATAATCTCGGGGTCTAACTTAACTTTAATGGTTCCATTCCAATTCCTGGGAAATTACATTACGGCATGCATTGCAAGGTACTGTAACCTCAGGTTTCTTCATATATTTAATTTAACACACACTCCTTCTCGCTTCATCCACGTTCACACGTCAAATCGCATATTGTTTTAACTCGTTAGTTGCTTTTGCAACGGGCCCAGCTAGTATATATTAATGCTCAGTTTTCCGACCGGGGTCACTTTTACTCGGATAAAAAAAGCGACCTTTGCGCCCTAGCGTTTCAACAGCCTCTGGATACACTTTCGCATCATGCACTTTAAGAAGACTCTGTGATGCCAAATCGACCTTTCGGCTCCTCCAGTATCGGACACGTCAAGGGCGAATTTCGGTCGAAGGGGAGCGTAACTGAGATCGTATGAGAATTATTCAGCCCGTCGATCTCAAGCCAAAGTGCACCTCGGCATTCAGGATTACGGATGCATTCGCGGTCCAATATCGTTCGAAGTCTTTCGCACGAGCATTTGTTTTTTCGAAGATTGTTGACGTAGGTCAGTAACATGTGTCAATTCATTTTTCGTACGCCGGCTGGCCGACCGGCGATCGCGATTTCTTCGAAAATATCACGCCCGGAAGCCGACGTTCGGTAAAATAACGTCCGCGGAAGTTTTTAGAACTCTAATTGACCGTCGTAATTATCACATTTCACGAAAACATCGTCGCAATATTCGTTTGAAATCTGACATGTGCGAAAAAACCGCGGAAAAGTCATATTTTGAAACAGATGTTTAAAAATATGTAAAATTTTCAGGGAGACGCCTGTCGACAGAATCTAGAAACGCAGCTTTTCCTCGGAGAAATTCAAAGACGTATCGAAATTCAATTTCGAACGTAGGCAGATCCTAGCGCTAAAAAAATGCTGTTGTTGAACGATGCGCGGAACGAGTTTCAAATTAATCGCATTCGTACGAGGGTGATTAAAAATATTTATTAAATTTTCTTCAACCTTGCAATACTGAGCGCGGAACGTTATCCAAAACCACCGCAGGTTTTCAGCGAGGCCCTGACAGCGTCAGCTGACGTAATTTGTATGGAAAATGTTCTAAAACCGGCGCAGGTGTTCGATTTTCAGGCTGCGCTCGAGGCGGTCAGGACAACGTTTAACGGTTGTCTTGCCATATAAATAAAATATTATTTTAGAATATCGGGACGAACTAGGTAGGAACCCCGAAAATTACATAAACGGATAAATTATCCACGGTAACCATTTATAAAGTATAACTAACGAACGAATCGAGCAAATTGGAAAATTCTTTTTGAGTCGGTTTCGTTATTGTCGGGGCAAGGTTTGTATAAAACTACCGGTGAGGTCTGGAATTATAAAAATTGTTTAAAATGAATCGCCGAAATCTATATAGCGCATAGCTTCCGAGCGAATCCACCAAATTGGATAATTCTTTCTTCGCTGTATTCGTCATTATCGGGACAAGGTTTGAATAAAATTACCGGTGAGCTCTGGCATTACGAAATTTGTTCAAAAATGATTCGCCGAAATGTAAGTACGCTCATAACTTCAGAACGACTGCACGTAATTGAATGATTCTTTTTTTGTCGCGTTCCTTATCGTCCGGAAAAAGTTTGTATAAAACTACTGGTGAGCTCTGGCATTATGAAATTTGCATACAAATGCGCGCATAACTTCCGAAAGACTGCACCAAATTGAATAATTCTTTTTTTTGTTATGTTTGTTTATTGGCTGGTGAGTTCTGGCATTACGAAATTTGCATAAAAATATTTCAATATGTGGCACGCGAGCTGTTTGAAAACTAAATGTAACGGCAATGAATTAATGGAGAGCGGGAGGGGGGAGGGGAACTCGAGAGGGGGGTTTGCGGGGCGGGGGAATGTGGGGGGGGGGGGAGTAGAGTACGCTATGAAAGAATATTTTTTCTGTTTTTGTTTTACTCGAATAAAACAAAATTTTTGTTTCTAAAAAATTCTGAATAATACATTTTTGTAGCGCCGTTTTTGAAAAAATTAATACAAGTCTATTTAGTACCAACCTGCGCACTTTTTACTGTAATAAACCTTATTTGTTGTTTCTGAAAAAAAGTGACGAATACATTCTTATAGCGTCGTTTTTGTGAAAATATAAAACAAAGCACCCACATAGAACCTACCCGCTTAATATGAAATGATGTTTTTCTGTAAATCCTTTGTAAACGCTCCACCCAGCATCTCCCACACCCAAGAGCTCCACACAAGAGGTCGTGGGGAAAATAATTTCCCTCTGGGCCTATGTCATCTTTGGGGATGCTGTGTGGAGGATTGTTTTTAGGAAAGGAAGGAGATGAGAGTTCTGGGAAGGAAAAGGGTTTAAGGGGTGGGTAGGAATCTGGGCTTCAGTGTGTCCTGGTCATCCGCGTCAGACCTCTGTACCCGGCATGTTTTGCAAGGTCACTGTAACCTCAGGGTCAACTTAAATGTAATGGTTCCATTCCAAGTTCAGGGAAACTACATTATAATGCAAGCGCCTCGCAAACGCCTGCACTTTATTATAACATTATATACAACGGGTACACGGCATTCGTTTCAAGATCACTGTAACCTCGGGGTCAACTTAGGGAACGTACCCATACTACGTGACATGTTTAGGGGGGGGGGGGTCTTCAAAATGTCACGCTCCATACAAATGAGGGCGGGTTGCTTAGGTTTTTGGTCACCGGGGGGGGGGGGGGGGTTTAAAAATTGTAAAAAGTTGGTTACGTAGTATGGGTACGTTCCCTTAACTGTAATGGTTCCATTCCAAGTTCTGAAAATTCATTTCAAGCGACGAAAATCCGCCGGCCCGCCAAAATGACCTCTAAGCTCAACCGATTTCAAACGCCCCACGGAACACTCTCCTTCGAAGCAAATTCAGGGTTGCTATCTCTTTTCAAATGCCTGCAAAAGTTGAGAAAGATGTATCTACAATCTCCCATACAAAACTGAAATTTGCTAGGAATTTATTCGAATTAATTAAACGGCGATCTTGAAAATAACGTTGAAAAATTGACATTTTAAAGGCCCTTTGCGGGGTGGTCAATTACGACGAAAAGAAACATTTTGCGAGAGATATTTTTTAATAATCATAAATTATACAAGATTTAGAAACTTTTAAAATAAAAACATGTGTAGCTCCCCATTTAAAATGTTTAGCAATGTCGCGTCAAACTTTGCAATTATATTTGACATTTGCGAAAAATCCAACAACATCGATAATGCACATCGTTCCCAGCCTGTAAAATCGGTAGATATTTGAAATGTTTATTAAATTTTCTGCAACCTTGCAATACTGAGCATGGATTAAATGTCAGAGTCAAAACGGACCTCTCGGCGGTTTGGGTCGTTGTTTTTCGGAAAACGACATTGCCGCGGAAAAACCGATTCCGGGCTAGATGTTTTTTTAAAATACGATAACCGGAAAGATTCCGCAACTTTTGATAACAATATAAAATATGATTCTCATATAAAATATGTCAGAAGATGCTGACAAAACTCGAAATTTTCCGAAAAAAAATCATCAAAACACGTGCATATTCCATCGAAGATTCCATCGGAAGTTAAAATTTTGTTGGCCAGTTCGAATTAATACGTTATTCATTCGGGGTAGGTACCTACTTATTTCGGTAGTTTTGCAAATATGATGAAAAAAGCAAAGATTGCCGGAATGGAAACGCGCAGGTACCTACCAGAAAAATCTTAAAGTACCTAATTTGAGTGCACAACAACATCTACAGCTCTGCAATAAAATTTTGAAAACCTAAGTAAATCCGCTAATTCCCAAGTAAAACTGTCAATAAATTAACAATTAAGCCAGTGCAGTGTCTCTGTTGAAAAGACACTTCGAATCGGTAGCGGAACAAATAAGTTATAAGAATACCTATATAGATTTCAAGTGGCGGTAGGATTTTAAAAATAATTTATGATAAATCAACAAAAGACGATTCCCCGCGGGGTTTTTCATCAATCCTATCTGTAAAGACAATCAGTGGGAATATTTGTAAATTTCAAAGTGTTAACATACTCTAAATTTTGTTCTGCATCAAGCTGACAAGAAAAGAGTCGTCTTCTTTTTCTTTTTCTCTTTTTGGTGTAAATTAAGTGGAAAAAAATGTCGTCGGACTCTGACGAAGAGGACTCCACTCGGCAAGAGCCTTTGCAACCTATTATACCTGAAGCAGAATATCCTTGCTCTTCTGGAATAGATGTGCTAAACGAAGCTCAAGCAAATTTGACAGCTCTACAAAACATGTTGGCAGAGAAGCAGTCTAAGGTCTCAAAAGACCAGCAGCTGAGAATCGCTAAAAACGTATCGGAAGTCTTCAGATCCGTATCGCAGCTGTTATTGGAGCGCGAGACCATTCGTGCTGATTTAGCTACAGTGACCGCGCAACTAAGAATGGCAGAAATAAAAATCCGCCATGAGAAGAGGGAAAATCGCCACCTAGAGCAAAAAACTATCCTATTGGAATCTGATCTTGGACCTGTAATGAGGAGGGTGGCGGTGGCAACGGAGGCTACCCTCTCCTTTGCTGACATCGCCCGCAAACAACCTACTGATCCTCACCAACCCCCACCAATCACTCAACATGGACATCGCGTTGGGCAACCAAGACCTGCCGTTTGTATTTTTCCAACGGATGCGGACGCCGCCAAGGACTCTGACCATACCAAAAAAATCATTGAGGACATAATTCGTCTGAACTAGGCATTCGGGTAACGGGAATAAAAAAAATTAGAAATAAAGGTATTTTAATAAACACGGCAACCGCGGGCGAACAGCAAAAATTACTGAATGCACCCTGCTTCGACAAATCGAGCAAACTTAAGGCCCGACTACCAACTAAGCGACTACCGAGAATAATTTTCTTTAATGTTCCCCGAGACCTGGCTGATAAAGAATTTTTAAGAATGGCTCTAACGGGTGTTCCCAACATTGACGACATTGAAGGAACCATTGCGTCCTGTACATTGAGTCACTTGGCTGGTGCTCGAACAGGAAACACCTGTCATCGCATTTATGCAGTACCCGCTACCGTGCGTAAATTTCTAGTCGAACAAGAGAAGGTATTTGTATGCTGGACTGTTTTTTGCCGCGTCAGAGACTTCATTGGCCTTACTGTCTGTGCTAAATGTCATATGATTGGTCACTCTTACAAATATTGTAGAGATACCAAACCAACATGTGGACACTGTGCCCAACAGAATCACACCGGTGAGGCTTGCCCAAATTCCACCACCAAACCAGTTTGCGCAACATGCACCAGATTTGGAAAGCCTGCTGATCACTCAACTGGAGACAGGGACAACTGCCCGGCCTACATAGCTGCCCTCAAGAAAGACCTCACTACAATAGACTATGGAGTGTAATAGACACGAACGCAAGTGCTTAACTATCGATGAGTATACTCCTGTGAATAGCTGTCTTCGAATAATGTACATAAACGCGAGAAGCATCCGGAACAAACTTGATGAAATTGAAGAAAAACTCAGAGGATTACGCGATATTGTTCATGTCCTTGTCATCACTGAAACATGGCTTGATGTTGGAGAAGAAAAGTTTTTTGGATTAAAAGGCTACAATTGTGCGTTTGCTTCTCGCCCCAAGGAGGCAGGAGGTGGTGTAGCCATATATGTACTGGATTCTATGAAGTTCTCCATCATTGATAAATTTTCCAACGAAAATTCATTTTTAGGTATAAGTGTATGTAGCAAGGATAGAAAACCGGTTAACATTTATGCCATCTATCGGAAACCTAACCCTAATATACATGATTTCCTGATACATTTGGAAAAAATACTAGACAAAAGCAGACAAGATACATTAATACTCGGAGACTTTAATATTGACACTACCATAAACACATCTTCTTCTTTAAATTACCTCAACACCTTAGAAACATACAATTTCTCAATACAAAACAAATCATTTCCCACTAGAGTCACTAACACAAGCAGCACCCTCATAGATCACATCATATCAAATAGACTAAACATTCCAATTACCATATCGAACATAGATGACTCACTTAGTGACCATAACATTCTTATTATTGATTTCAAGAATAACCTAAAAAAATGGTCTAATAATAGGAACAAGCCACGCCTTACAAAACCTATCATCAACAATATGGCAGTAAAATCTTATCTTGCAGCTAACAAATTTACCATCAACTCAGCCAAACAAGGAGACAATTATAAAGATTTTAACGATTATGTCAAAAATGCAATAGAAGCAGGTAAAACGACACCTAAAGTGAAAATAGCAGATCGACAACATTTAAATACACCGTGGTTCGATTCTAAACTGAATTCGCTGATCAAAGAAAGAAACCAGCTTCACAAGCAGTGGAAACAAGACCTAGGAAATATGTCTCTTGTAGTCCATAAAAATAAACTGAGAAACTTAATAACTAATTATAGGAGAAGTTTGAAAAACAAATATTATGCCAATAGCCTTCAACAAAACCTGAATAACCCTAGAAAAACTTGGAAAACCATTAACTCAATTTTATCTAACCGTGCACATAAACCCTCCAACACCATCGAATCTCTCATCGTAAATAATTGTGAGCTTAGGGGACCCAGTGAAATAGCTTCAGCATTTAATGAATTTTTCCTATCAGTTGGAGAAAAGTTGGCAGCTGCCATTCCATCATTCTCGGATGACTGTAATACTATATATGTAGAAGCAAAGGCAAGTCAATCCTTATAATATGGCTAGGACAAATAAGGCTGAGGTATTAAGGATCATCTCGAAACTTAGGTCGAATGCAGCGGCAGGTATCGATGGAGTAACCCCGTACATCCTTAAAACCTGTAAAGAAGAACTAGCTGAGCACCTAGCGCAACTTATCAATTCCTCTATAGGCTCGGGAGTATTCCCAAATCAATTAAAGCTAGCAAAAATTATACCAATTTATAAAGAAGGCTGCAAAAAATGTATTTCTAACTATCGCCCAATATCGGTTTTATCAGTATTTTCAAAGGTGTTCGAGACTATTATCAAGGATAGACTTCTAAAATACATCTCTAACAACAATATCCTAACACCACAGCAATATGGCTTTCGAAAAAACTCCAGTACCCAATGTGCCACCTTCGATTTCATCTCGAACATTCAGCATTACATAGACCAGGGCGAATATGTAGCAGCTATTTTTATAGATCTAAAAAAAGCCTTTGATACAGTAGATCATGAAATACTCCTACAAAAAATGGAACATTTGGGTATAGTCGGAAAATCTTTAAAGCTCCTCCGAAGTTACCTATCTGATAGATATTGTCTTGTCGACATCGAAGGGAACCTAAGCGGCTTTGGAAAAATCACATGTGGAGTGCCACAGGGCTTGATTCTAGGACCCCTACTTTTCTTACTATACATCAATGATATAACTAAATGCGGCATCTTGGGAAAACTTCAACTTTACGCTGATGATACTGTGATTTATTATCGTTGTAAAAATCTGAGGGAACTTGAATCTCTAATGAATAAAGATCTCGCAAAGCTAGCTAAATGGTTGCGGATAAATAAATTAAGCCTCAATGTCAAAAAAACTGACTATCTCACTTTCGGGAAAAAATATTATATGACAATGAATATTACTCTTGGAAATGAAAAGCTCCAAAATGTACAAGTAACGAAATATTTAGGGTTATTCATAGATTCTAACCTATCGTGGAACTCCCATGTTGAATATGTTAAATCCAAAATTTCCCCTATAACTGGTGTACTCTATCGACTTCAAGATGTCCTCCCCACAGCTTTACTGCGTGCCACATATTATGCTCTGATCCACTCTCACCTAAGTTATCTGGTTAGTATCTGGGGCACCATTACTAAGAAACAAATATCTGAAATACAAGTAATCCAAAATAGAGCCATAAGAAATATATACCATCTACCATGGGATACGCATGTCAAAGACATATACTCACTGACACAAATTCTTCCCTTTACCATTCTGCCAAAATATAGCATCACCACTGCCATCCTACAAATAATTCAACACTCGTCACACACCACCACTAAACCAGCCTTTAATTCCGATATACACCAGCACAAAACACGATCACAAAATCAAATACACCTATCGTCATCTACACACACAACTAAATTTGGAATTAACTCCTTACAATACATCGCACATACGCAATACAACGCATTACCTAATGTCCTAAAACTACCAGAATCAAACAAAAAAATATTGGCAAAGGCTCTAAAAGGATATTTTCTCAGCCACTTTATTAACCAGTGACGAATTTATCTGTCTTCCTTTGTAACTCTTGTATATTCTTCAATTACCTGTATCAAGTGTGTCTAGTCCATTTAAAAATCTATGTATTGTTCATTGATTTCCGTGTTCTTATGTAAAAATAATTTTCCTTTAGATGTATAATGTTGTCCTTCCCGAAATGAGTTTTATTAAACTCATTGGGAGTAATGTATTATAAATTTTATGTAATAATTTTGTAATATATTATCTCTAATAAATAAATAAAAAAGAATACGTAGATACACAATTAATTACGTTTTAATGCAATACTAAGTATGGTAAGGTTGTTTCGATGATACTGAATAATAATTTATTTTTTTTAAGTTAATTTTCACGTTCCGTGTTGGTTCTATTCAAGTTCTATTTTGTATCATCATAGGCCAGTCGCATCACAAAACTGAAATAATTACAGAACTTTCTAGAACTGAAAATTGACAACAAAAATTTGTAAAATTGTCAAATCTTTTTTTAAACAACCCAGCCTTATTATTTTTATGTTATGTTATTTTTAAATGTGTAGATTATTTGTGAATAAAGCGTGGTTCTATTTGGATATTGTGAAATAACAAAAAATATACATATTACGTTGTTCTAGATAGGTACTTTCTTGCAGGGACTTTTTTCCTTTAAAAATAAAACATGATATTGAATAAAATTATTTGTGCTGAAAAGAAATTTTAATAAAATTATTTTATGCTCGACAACATAACGGCGTCGTTTTGGTAAAATATTACAACAAAGTACGTACTTAGTACTTACAATACAACTACAAATAGTGAGCTCTGGTATCGTGAAATTATGCATTGCTAAACCGTTCATCCGATAGCGATGAAACTTTGGGGGAGCGGTCGACTACCTGTTCCCTTTGTAGGCGCTCATTCCTCGCTTCATCCGCATTCAGACATCGTTTTCCCTTCATATATTTAATTTAACACACACACTCCTGCTCGCTTCGTCTTTTAGGGAAACGAAGGAGAGAAGAGTTCTGGGAAGGAAAAGGGTTTGAAGGGTGGGTAGGAATCTGGGCTTCAGTGTGTCCTGATCATCAGACCTAGACACACCCCATCCCATGAACCCGGGCACCCTTGCTAAATCACTAAACGTAGCGAATCACCTAGGGTGACCTATGGCAGAGGTGTTGGTTATCGAATAAAGGTTCCCGGGGCGGCGGTTCCCATTCCCGCCTCCCAAATTGAACCTCAGATCTGGTAAGTAAACACGGCCAAAGCCATTTCAAACAAAGCTTCGATTCTGAATGGTGGTTTTACACCAGAACTTATACTTTATAAGTTAATTAGTGTAAATGAGAAATAACACAAACGTATCGTTAAAAAATTATTTGGACACATCAAGTTCGAACCCGCAATCTTCGGATTGCGAGTCAAGAGTCTTACCTCTCGACCTAGGGGGCCCTAAATTATATTACGTTTTTGTGATAACCACTTTCAAAATAATTTTAATTTCAAAATCCAAAAAATTTTTAATTTCAAAAAATTTTTAAATCCAAAAAAAAAAATCCAAAAAATTTAAAAATCAAAAAAAATTCAAAATTCAAAAAATTTCAAAATCCAAAAAATTTTTTATTTCTAAAAATTTTAAAATCCAAAAAATTTGAAAACATAAAAAAATTTTAAAATCCAAAAAAATTTGTAGCAATGGTACGTGCTACGTAAACACAGTTAAAAGAAAACTCTAGAATCATCGGTTGATAGTTTTTTATGTGCCATTAAAATTTTCACAATGTTAACAACATATGGAGTGTGACAGACTAAAAAATAAAATAAGAATAGGTACCATTTGTTTCAGCTTGCTGTTCAAAAGAATTGGAATTTGAATTGCTTTAATTTGAATTCTTAAGTAAGTACTTCTCAAGTAAGTACTTCTCACAGCGCAGGTAGTTAAGTTGACTCGCCACATATCGATCGTTTCGGGCGTAATCCAATACGTGACGTAGCAACAATGCGTGGTTGCTACAGGACTCCCTCCCCAGACAACGCAGACATGGCTGCGGTGGAAAGAGGAATAGTCAGATATCGAGGTGATCGGGAAATCGAACCCGCCTTCCAGAACGAGTGGTTGTGTGTGTCCGATCCTTACTGCCATCGAACAACGAAAGGGTTGGTTGTGATGTGGCGGCTGGTGACTCTGATGCGGTTTGCGAGTGTGATGTGAAACTCTCAAGAACTTGAGCAACGTATGCTGGTTTGAGGCGGTCGATGCTCACGGTGATTTCTTTCCCTTTTACCAGTATGGTATATGTTCGTTCGTGCCGACGAACGACTTTATGAGGGCCGCTGTAGGGTTGTTGAAGCGGGCTCTTGACTGTGTCGTCCCTCAGAAAGACGTGAGAAGCTGTGGGAAGATTTTGGAAGACGAAACGATGTCCATAACCATGGCGGGTACCTTCGACTGGTCTCAGCTCGTTGAAATGTTTCCGTAGTTCCTTTAGGAAGCTTCCGGTGTCGTCGTTAACATTAGGTCGTGCTGTACATAGAAATTCGCCGGGTAAGCGGAGCGGCTCGCCGTATACTAGCTCGGCTGAGGTTGTAGCGAGGTCATCTCTCCAAGCTGCTCTGATTCCCATGAGTACGGTGGGAAGTGTTTCCGTCCAACGGTTATTCTGATGGCACTTGATCGCTGCTTTCAGTTGACGATGAAATCGTTCCACCATGCCATTTGCTGCGGGGTGGTATGCAGTTGTATGGATTTGCATCGTGCCTGCCAGGAAATTCAACTGCCTGAACAACCTCGACTCAAATTGTCTCCCTTGGTCCGTAGTAATGCGGAGTGGAGTGCCGAATCTTGTTATCCAGCCCTCGTAGAAAGCACGCGCCACTGTTTCAGCCTCTTGGTCTGGGATCGGGAATGCCTCTGGCCATCTCGTGAATCTGTCTACGCACGTGAGACAGTATCGGCATCCTTCTGAAGAAGGCATGATGATTATGTCGATGTGGACGTGCTCGAATCTAGCGGAGGGTCTGGGAAAGGCTCCCAGGGGTGCTGACACGTGCCGTGTAATCTTGCTTCGTTGGCATTGAAGGCAATTGCGTGCGAGCTTAATAGTCTCAGCTTTAATGGCCGGCCAGACATAACGTTGAGTTATGAGCTTAACCGTGGCCTTAATTCCAGGGTGAGCCAGCTGATGGACCGCATTGAATGCCGCAGGTCTGAACTTCTTCGTGACGAAGGGTCTGGCTATGGTAGTTGAGACGTCACAGTAGAGATGCGCGTCAGTACCCGGAATATTAATCTTTTTAAGTTGTAGGCTAGAACTTCCTTGCAAGTGTTGTTCCAGTTCAGGGTCGCACATCTGGTCAGCTGCCAGCGCTGCGTAGTCCAGAGGAGTATCTATCGTCTCGACCCTGGAGAGAGCATCCGCGACGATGTTGTCTTTTCCGGAGACGTGTCGGATGTCAGTTGTGAACTGGCTGATATAGTCCAGATGACGGAATTGCCTTGGTGAGCATTTGTCTGCTTTTTGTTGGAAGGCGAACGTGATAGGCTTATGGTCTGTAAATATGGTGAACGACCTGCCTTCCACCATGTGGCGAAAGTATTTCACAGCGAGATAGATGGCTAGTAGTTCTCTGTCGTATGCGCCATATTTCTTTTCAGCTGCCGAAAACTTCTTCGAAAAGAATGCTAGAGGCTCCCAGTGACCTGCGACGAATTGGTGGAGTGCGGCACCGGCTGTAGTATCAGACGCGTCGCTGACGATAGAGAGTGGGCGTCGCACTTCGGGTGAACGAGCAGGGTTGCCTGGGCCAGAGCTTCCTTGCACTTGCTGAAAGCTTCTACTGTTTCGGCAGTCCAAGACACGAGTTGTTTGCCTTTTTGGTTCCCTTTTAGGAGGTCATTGAGTGGAGCTTGTGTCCTTGCGGCGTTGGGAATGAATCTTCTGTAAAAATTTATTGTTCCCAGGAAACGGCGGAGATCCTTGATGGAAGCTGGTTGGCTGTAGTTGTTGATGGCCTCCACTTTATCTGGGAGGGGTGAAGTGCCAGCGTCGGACACCAGGTATCCTAGGAATTTGACTTTAGTCAGGCCGAAATGGCATTTGGCGGTGTTTATGACAACACCATATTCCTGCAGGCGCTGGAATAATATCTTGAGGTGGACTAGGTGCTCTTCCTCTGACGTTGAGGCAATAAGGATGTCGTCTATGTAGGCGTAACAGAAATCTAAGCCTCTGGTAACCTCGTCCATGAAGCGTTGGAAGGACTGGGCTGCGTTGCGGAGGCCGAAAGACATCACCGGAAATTCGAAGAGTCCGAATGGCGTAGTGATTGCTGTTTTCGGAATGTCCTCGGGAGCAACAGGGATTTGATTATATGCCCGCACCAGATCAATCGTTGAGAAGATCTTGGTGCCGCTCAGTGCCTGTGCAAAATCTTGGATGTGGCGTACGGGGTATCTGTCCGGAATAGTTCTGGCGTTCAATCTTCTATAATCGCCACATGGTCTCCACTGGTCGTCCTTCTTGGGTACCATGTGCAAGGGAGATGCCCAAGAGCTCTCGGAAGGTCGAGCGATTCCGAGACGGACCATGGCCTCGAACTCCTTCTTGGCGCGTTTTAACTTGTCAGGAGCAAGGCGTCGTGGGCGTTTGACTGTTGGAGGTCCTGGCGTGGTGTTAATATGGTGCAGTGTTGCGTGACGAACTTCCCTCCTGGCGCCGTCAGGGCGAGTGATGTCAGGAAACTGTTGAAGAAGCTTATGATACGGGGACGTTCCTGTGACCGTCTTAATGGAAGCGATCTTGTTGTCGCTTCGTTTTCCCGTGATGGTCAAATTCGTCACCTGGTCCAGCAGCCGTTTATTTCGGACATCCACCAGTAGCTCGTACTTGGCGAGAAAATCTGCCCCGATGATTGGCCTGGAGACGTCTGCAATGACGAAGCTCCAAGTAAAATCGCGTCGCAATCCCAGATCCAGGTTGAGCGTTAGGCTGCCATAAGTAGCGATTGTGCTGCCATTTGCTGCTGCCAGTTCGTATGTCGCTTTAGTGGGGCGTCCCTGGACAAGGCGTCGTGGGAAAACGCAGAGATCTGCGCCGGTGTCTATAAGAAATTGGGTACGGGTTACCCTGTCGGTAACAAAAAGGCGACTGACTTGGTTGGGGCTAGTGCTGGTCGCCATCAGTTTGGGCCCCGCGCGTTTTCCTGCTGGAAGTTGCAGGGTTTGGTGCACTTGCTTGCCTTCGTCCCATACTTCCAGTGGTACCAGCATGTTCCCTCGGGCTGACGACCTCTGGACCGACTGCGGGAACGATTGCTCCAACGATGCGGGGTGGCGCTCCTCCCCTGCTGGCCAGAGCGTAGTGTCGAAACTTCGCGCCTCAAGGTAGCGAGCTCTTGTTGGAGAGGCTGCATCAACCGCGCCATCTGTGTAACCAATGAATCTTCGGACGATGGAACAGCCACTGAGTTAACTGCCGGTCTACCAGCATAGTCTGCTATGGCGTCGGCCAAGCTGGCCACCTTGTCAAGCGGAGTGTCTTGCTGCGTAGCCAGAACCACCTGCATACTTCTAGGAAGACGACCCATCCATAGGGTTCTCAAAACCTCATCGGGCACAGCGCTGCCGGCGAAGGTGCGCAGGTGTCTAAAGAATTGGGAGGGTTTACGGTCTCCGATTTCTTCATGTTCCAGAAGTCTCCTTATCTTCTGCTCCTGCGTGGAGCTGAGGCGTCTGGTTAGTTCATATTTTAATAGTGCATATGCACCGACCTCAGGGGGCTTCACAATGATGTCCCGGACTTCTTGGGCGTGGGCGGGCTCCAACGCTCCGAGAATGAAACCAAATTTTGTGGCATCCACGGTCACTCCTGCTGCCTCGAAGCTGCGCTCCACCATAGCGAACCATAATTCTGGGTCAGTAGGGCAAAAAGGCGGAATGCGTACTGCCACTCGGTTGACCTCAGGCGGTGGATTCCTGATGTTGGGTTGCTGGTTACTTGGTTGCTGGCTGTCCTCAGATGTTCCGCTCACAAGAGACATGATGATGATTGGTGCGTGAAATTTATCACCGAAGAGTTTATTTCGTGCGCGACGTGCTCGCGGTAGACGTACTTGCACGCGTCGTGCTCACTGTCGGATTCACAAATGTAAACTTCGTGGTCACTAATGTGAACGTCGGTGTCACCAATGTAGCAATGGTTCGTGCTACGTAAACACAGTTAAAAGAAAACTCTAGAATCATCGGTTGATAGTTTTTTATGCCATTAAAATTTTCACAATGTTAACAACATATGGAGTGTGACAGACTAAAAAATAAAATAAGAATAGGTACCATTTGTTTCAGCTTGCTGTTCAAAAGAATTGGAATTTGAATTGCTTTAATTTGAATTCTTAAGTAAGTACTTCTCAAGTAAGTACTTCTCACAGCGCAGGTAGTTAAGTTGACTCGCCACATATCGATCGTTTCGGGCGTAATCCAATACGTGACGTAGCAACAATGCGTGGTTGCTACAAATTTCAAAACCGAAAAAAATTTTAAAATTCAAAAAAATTTTAAAATTCAAAAAAAATTTTAACCTTTTCTCTGCGTCAAAAATATGTGTCACTTCGTTCACACGCGGGGCTATTTATCACTAATCTAATTTATGGCTTTAAACAATAATCACGAGTGGATTTTAATATTTGTTTTAAAAAATAAATCACTTATGTCTTGAAGTATTTTTTCAAGTGTAAATAAACATTCGGTTTATCAATGGGACTCTATAAATCTTCGACACTTATCTCAGTAGTGTTATGAATACGTTTGGGTCAGGCCGCCATATTAATATTTCAAGGTCAACACAATAAGCATATCAACATACCGGAGTACAGCTCTTCAACTGTGGTGCGATGTCTCGATTGGCTGGATGAATGAAATATTGACACACACTTCAAAAAGGGCCGTATAATAAAAACAACTGCAGCTTCGTAATTGTAATATTCGTCACATTCACTAAGTTGGAGATCATAATCTATTTCTAAAGTTGCCTAATTATTTCGTCGTCATTAAGACTACGACCCGACATTTTGTATGTTGGTAATAAAAATAATTTCAATTATTGATAAAAATTCAAGCGTCTTCAACTTTTCGTAAAGAGTTATAAAATCACTACACTTGATTGTCCACTAAAAACACTCTGAATCACTTATTTTTGTTTAAAAAAAATAATCTAATACTGATCAAATTTTATATTTCTACCACAGTCTGAAAGTATATTTATAAAAAAAACTTATTTTTAAATATGATAAATCAGATAAATGTCCACGTTTATCACAATAGTTCACATCGACAAAAAAGGAAAAATTAATTCGATATAATAATGTATTACTCGGCGAGCCTCTTCGCTTGAGAATCTTACGAGTGCTTATGAGAGGCGCCTGCGCAGTAGCGTGTGTAAAGACGCGGGAAGAATTCAAACTGATTCAATTTTCGCTCTGAGTTGGGAGGTCCCTTCAAATCTCTGTAACTCTGATTAGAATACGTATTACGGATAAATATCGCAAGATGTCAGTAGGGTAAGGATTTGAGAATTTTTAGGAGTATAAATTTTACCATAATCAAGTATGTTTCGTATACATAATGCCGGAGAAACTTCGCGGCGCACAGACGCGCCACCCGCGTACAGGGCATGCACGGGGTGGCGCAGTGGTGCGCTTCCCGCAGGGAAAGGGTTAAATTCAAAAAAATTTAAAGTTCAAAAAATTTTAAAATCCAAAAAATTTAAAAAACCAAAAAATTTAAAATCCAAAAAATTTCAAAATCGAAAAATATTTTAATATCCAAAAAATTTCAAAATCCAAAACATTTTGAAATCTGAAAAAAAAATTAAGATCCATAAAATTTCAATATTATAAAAATTTCAAAAAAAAAATATATTAAAAATAACTTCTTGAACTCCTTGAACCAGTTGACCGAAGTGGCCCAATAGTAGGTGTACCAAATTGAGCAGTCTACTGCCTGTGCCCTCTATGTGGCGCAAACACCTCGCTTCGTCTACATTCAAACATCGTTTTTTTCTTCAAATACTTATTGAACACACACTCCTTGCATCATCCACGTTCACACGTCAAATCGCATAGTGTTTTAACCCGTTAGTTGCTTTTGCAACGGGCCCAGCTAGTATATATTAATGCTCAGTTTTCCGACCGGGGTCACTTTTACTCGGATGGGATAAACGACCTTGGCGTCCTCGCGCTTCAACAGCCTCGGGATACACTTTCGCATCATGCACTTTAAGAGGACTCTGTGATGCCAAATCGACCTTTCGGCTCCTCGAGTAACGCACACATCAAGGGCGAATTTCGGTCGAAGGGGAGCGTAACCGAGATCGTATGAGAATTATTCAGCCCGTCGATCTCAAGCCAAAGTGGACCTCGGCGTTTAGCATTTCGTATAGCTTTACGTTCCGATATCCTTCGAAGTCTTTCGCACGAGCATTTGTTTTTTCGAAGATTGTTGACGTAGGTCAGTAACATGTGTCAATTCGTTTTTCGTTCACGCCTGGAAGCCGACATTCGGTAAAATAACGTCCGCGGAAGTTTTTAGAACTCTAATCGACCGTCGTAATTATCACATTTCACGAAAACATCGTCGTAATATTCGTTTTAAATCTGACATGTGCGAAAAAACCGCGGAAAAGTCATATTTTGAAACTAACGTTTAAAAAAATGTATACTTTTAACGGAGCCACCTATCGGCAGAGTCAAGAAGCAAAGCTTTTCGTTAGAAAAAATCAAATTTCTATTAAAAACTTCAAAATAGAACGTTCGAAATTGGAGTAAGAAAATTATGCATTGTGTAGGCAGAATTTCATAAGCAGTTTCATTCTTCATTGTCGTTTTGAGGGTGATTAAAAAGAGACCGCTCGAAAACTTATTATTTATTTTTTCTTTATTATTTCTGACTTTTAAATTTATTTTTTTTTGTTTCAGAAAATCGATTCGGGCGGTCGCATTAACGTTTGGAAAGCATAGATTCATATCTGAAATTAAGATGTGAATAATTTTTTAGTTTTTCATACATTTCTCATAAAAAAATATACATCTATAATATAAAAATGAATCGCTAAATGTGTTGGTAAGCGCAAATCTCGAGATCGGCTGAACCGATTTCGCTAATTCTTTTTTTAGAATATTCCTTGAAGTGCGAGGATGGTTCTTACGGAGAGAAAAATTAAGAAAATTGCGCAAAAAATTAGATAATAACAGAAAACATCGCACGTTTGACAGTTCGCGTGTTAATTGTTTTAGAGAATGACATTTTGCAAAACAATGAATGATTGTTCAATCAGGATTCTATTTTTTAAAAGTTGAAAAATTTATTTAAAGTAGGTACTCCCCTAATATTTTGAATCGAATCAAGAATTTCAGATATTTTAAATAGGTACCTATGTTAGGTACCAAATTTAATATACATGAAAAATGGAAATTTGAATAAAAATTGTAAAAAGTGGCACGCGGGCTGTTTAAAAACTGAATGTACTGGGATTGAATATAAGGAACGCGGGTGGAGGGTTGGCGGGACGAGGGAGCGGGAAAGGGAAGAGGGAAGGCGGGGAAGGTGATAGGGAAACGCAGGAGGGGGGAGGGAAACTCGGGAGGGGGGTTCGCGGGACGGGGAAGGGAGGGAGGAGTGGAGTGAGGAGAGGGAAGGTGGAGGTGACGGAGTGGGAACGCGAGAGGGGAAAAGGACGCAGGAAAAGAAGGGGAGGCGGAAGGGGAACGGGACGAATGGGAAAAGACACTCAGAGAGAAACAATTTCTTTATTAAATGGCATAGCAATGCATGCCGGGACCATATGGGACGCAGGAGGAGGGTTGGCGGGATGAGGGAGCTGGAAAGGGAAGAGGGAAGGCGGGGAAGGTGGAAGGAGAACGCGGGAAGGGAAGGGGAGGTGTGAGGGGGGAGGGGAACTCGGGAGGGGGTTCGCGTTACGGGGGAAGGGAAGGGGCGTGGAGTGGAGAGAGGGAAGGTGGAGGTGACGGAGTGGGAATGCGAGAGGGGAAGAGGTCGCAGGAGAAGAAGGGGAGGCGGAAGGGGAACGGGACGAATGGGAAAGGACACTCAGGGAGAAACAATTTCTTTATTAAATGGCATAGCAACGCAGGCCGGGACCAGCTAGTTTATTAATAAAAGAGCATGTGTGTCAATGAATTTAAAAGATTGATACATAAAAAATGTCATTTCCAAAAAAAAAAACGGTTAAAAATTTTTTTTTTTAAAACGCAGAGTTATTTTTAATTTTTTTAAATTGTTTTTAAAAATAACTTCAATCCTGAACTCCCCGCGATATTGGAAATTTACCCGAAGCTCGCTGATTGGCTGGAACGTGATTGGCTGGGATTCCAACCAATCAAAACCACATTAGAGGGGCCACATTACAAAGAGGCCCCCTGATTGGCTGAGGGTGTATGGGGCGTGGGGACGGCCATTATTAAATGGTTTTTTTTAAATTATTATTGGCTGACGGTGTTTGGGGCGTGGCGACGGCCATTATTAAATATTTTTTTTTGGATTGTTATTATTTTCTAGCGAAAACGAGTAGGTACTTACCTAGATGACGTTTTTTTGGTTTGATAAATTATCCACATTTATAAATTATAACTTACGAACAATTGGACCAAATTGGAAAATTCTTTTTTAGTTGGTTTCGTTATCGTTAGGGCAAGGTTTATATAAAACTACTGGTGAGCTCTGGAATTATAAAATTTGTTTAAAATGAATCGCCGAAATCCATGTACGCGCATAGCTTCCGAACGAATGCACCAAATTGAATAATTCCTTCTTTGTTGTTTCGTTATTATTAGGACAAGGTTTGAATAAAATAACTGGTGAGCTCTGTCGTTACGAAAATAGTTTGTAGGCACCGCGTATATTATTTTTGTGCCCTGATATCATTTTTAAGCTGACAACACTGCCTGCGCAGTCGTAATGCGCAGATGACAGAAGTGAGCTCGGATTTGACGATACGTTCTAGCTCATTCTGTCATCGGCTGTCTTCCTCGCCAGCATCCGCGAGTAAAAATAAGTAAATTAGCTTGCGTTAAAATAATTGTCGCGGATAACTCTTGTAACCTTTGAAGTACTTTGTGTTAATAAATCTAGCTATATAAAATATCGAAGTGTTATTTATTTAAATGAGTTCGCGACATTTAGATGCAAAATATCTCCGAGCGGTGAGCGGAGATATTCCTACCGCATCTAAAATTGGTGACTCCGACTAAAAGAACTTTGCTGGCGGGGAAAGATCGTCGGAGACAGGATCCTGGAACAGCGTTGAGAAGGACGGGCGCAGTGATGACAGTAACGAGACCAGAAAAAATCACCAGAGAACGTGGAATGCTGAATCCATCAGAGCAGAGACCATCTAGGATTCCTGTCCAACATCCAGTATCCGAGAATCGTCGCCGGATTAATTTGGTTCGACATAATTTTTTACGTAAATTGTGATATTTTCTTCGCATTATCTGGTTGTCACATGTAAAACTAACCCTATGCTAAAAATATAAATTTTTGGTTATTTAAAGCAATAAGAAGTAATATTCTTTAAAAAGTCAAATTAAGGTCTATAATTTATACAATAATGTTGCAAATTAGCACATGGTTTGAGGTATTTTTGCATTTTTAAGAATTTTCATCATTTATACAACAAAACTCTCAACGCATTTCAATGATAATTACAATTCAATTCAACCAATAAATAGTGGATGTTAAATTATTCCCACTTATTTTTATTTGAATATAATTTTAAAAATTCTAAAAAAGACATTAGTGTGGATTATTTTTAAAAATTATACAATTGAGAATTTCAATTATTGTAATTATTTTCATCTTGATAATGAATCATCAATGATCAATCAATGATCATTATTTCGACAGTCCTCTATAGTATCTTTTTGTCTCACCTTTTACATTTTACAAAAAGAGTGATTTCCAAATTTAATCTCAAATTTTGATTTGATTATTTTTAATTTGTAAAAGAATTTACAATTAAAAGTGGATGCTATATTTTCCCACAAAGTTTTGATTAAAATCTTAACACCAATTATTTTTTTTTGGAATATTTAAAAAATTTAAAAAAAGAGGTTAGTGCAGATTATTGCCATTATACTGTCTATTTTGCCTTCGTCAATATTTTAAATTGCACCGACGAAGAAGCTATCCACATTATGGAAAATTACCAGCGAATGGAATGCGGCTCCGGAGATTCGAATTTTGAATCGAAGACCAGTCCCGACCCTAAATTATTGGAAATGTTAAAACTGGTGGCATTACTCAGACAACAAGTTAAAGAACTTCAGCTTGCGGCAGATAATAATCATGATGACACATACCGTGATCGCTTCCGCACTCGCCGCAATCGGAACGAGCAACCTATATTGCCAAGGGATCCTCCTAGAAGACCATCAAGTAGATCTCGGAGTAGATCAGACAACACTTCGACAAATGTGTTCTGCAGGCTCCATGCAAGATTCGGCGAAAAGGCTCATAGATGTTACCAACCGTGCTCATTCCGAACGAAGAGGAAATCCACAATTGAGACATGCGAAATTCCTACTCAAACTTGTCGTCTCTTCCTCCATGACCAAGAAACATGCCAGAAGTTTTTAGTGGACACAGGCGCAGATATTTCCGTAATCCCAAAGATATTTAAGATTGCGAAGAATTACATAACTTCTGACAAATGCCCTACAACCTTGTACGGTGCTAATGGAAACCCCATCCGAACCTACGGTAAGAGGACTATTGAACTTAAGTTCGGCCTACGTAGAACAATGAAATGGCGTTTCATAGTGGCTGATGTATCCAGAGCCATACTTGGTGCTGACTTTCTCCACAACTTCAACTTGACTGTGAACCTTAAAAAGGGTACTCTTACTGACCAGTCTACAGGCTTACGGATTCGAGGCGCAACATCCAAGGGACCCTCATCCGGTATCTCAAGTATTTCCACAACTCAAAAATACAGAGATATTTTAAATAAATATCCAAGTCTGACGCGACCGAATATGCAATCACTTAATTGTAAGAAACATACAGTGACGCACTGCATAGAGACCAAGGATCCACCAGTAACCGAACGAGCTCGCAGACTTGCACCAAAACTTTTAGAAGCAGCCAAGAAGGAATTTAATTATCTTATGGAGCAAGGCATTTGCAGGCCGTCCAAGAGTAATTGGGCTAGCCCTTTACACATGGTGAAGAAGCCTAATGGGGAATGGCGACCATGCGGTGATTATCGTCGTCTCAACGCCAAAACGATTCCCGATAAATACCCCATTCCGCAGCTCCAGGACTTCTCCCATAAACTAGCAAAAGCAAAGATCTTTTCAACAATAGATATGCTGCGGGCGTACCACCAGATCCCTGTGGAACCAGAGGATGTACCCAAAACGGCTATTATTACACCATTTGGCCTTTTTGAATTTACGACTATGCAATTTGGTTTATCCAACGCTGCCCAAAGCTTTCAGCGTTTTATGCATGCCGTAACCAGAGATCTGGATTTTTGCTTTGTGTACTTAGACGATATCATGATAGCCTCCAGCAATGAAGAGGAGCATAAAAAGCATTTGGATACTCTATTTAAAAGATTAGCGGATAATGGATTGGTAATTAACATTAAAAAATGTCAATTTGGACTCCCGACTGTTAATTTTCTTGGCCGTACCATTACTCCTGAAGGGTTGACTCCAATTAAAGAGAAGGTGAAAGCTATCATTGACTTTCCTCTCCCCAAATCAGCCAAAGGATTAAGACGTTTTTTGGGAATGCTTAATTACTATTAAAGATTTTTACCTAACACTATTAGCGCCCAAACCAAACTTTTTGATTGCATTTCTGGTTACAAGAAGAATGACAAGCGTATCCTTACTTGGACTCCGGAATTAACCGCAGATTTTAATGAATGCAAGCGACATCTTGCTTCTGCCGCACTATTAGCGCATCCAGATACCAACGCTGAATTAGCTATAATGGTTGACGCATCCGATCTGGCTATGGGAGCATCTTTACAGCATTCTAAAGGTACATCTTGGCAACTTTTAGGATTTTTCTCAAGAAAATTTTCCCCGGCACAGCGTAAATACAGTACGTTTGACCGTGAATTAACTGGTGTTTATAAGGCAGTAAAGTATTTCAGGAGCAATTTAGAAGATCGAAATTTTACAATTTTTACAGACCACAAGCCCATCACCTTTGCTTTTAGCAAGAAACGCGCCTCAAGTTCTCCGCGTCAAGAGAGACAGCTGGATTTTATATCTCATTTTTCCACCAACATCAAACATATTTCCGGACACCAAAATACAGTTGCAGATACTCTTTCTCGCATTGAAGAGATAAACAGCCCTTCTGCTATTGACTATGGGAGAATGAGACAAGAGCAGAGTCACGACGACGAATTAACTAAGGCACTTGAGGACTCCTCTCTCTCCCTACGTCAAATGGTGATTCCTGGAACTAATTCTTCATTGTGGTGTGATATTTCGACCGGTCATGTTAGACCCTTTGTACCACTTAGTATGAGAAAAGAGGTCATAAAAAATGTCCATAATGTTTGTCATGCAGGCATCAATGGAATTGTCAGCAGTATTAAATTGAGATTTGTTTGGCCCAACATGGCGAAAGATATAAAGATCTTCGTCAAGCATTGCATAAATTGTCAAAAGGCTAAAATCTCCAGACATACAGTCGCGCCGAGAGCCACGTACGTCCTACCTGAAGACCGATTCCGAAATGTCCACATCGACTTGGTTGGACCTCTGCCCGCTTGTAGTGATTATCAATATTTGCTCACAATGATAGACAGATTCACTCGCTGGCCTGAAGCAGTCCCCTTAAAAAATATGTCAGCAGACACAGTCGCCACTGCACTGATAACACATTGGATTTCGAGACATGGTGTTCCAGATACTATCACAACAGATCAAGGACGTCAGTTTGAGTCATGTCTTTTCAAGAAGCTCACTGAAAAATTCGGCATCAAACATACAAGGATCACCGCCTATCATCCTCAGGCGAACGGCATGATAGAAAGGTGGCACAGGACCCTCAAGTCGGCACTTATGGCTAACGGCGACCCGAACTGGTTAGAAACTCTCCCTATCATATTGCTTGGATTGAGGTCAACAGTTCGTGATGATTTAAAATGCTCGCCCGCTGAACTTACCTATGGTAGAACGCTGAGGTTACCATGTGACTTCTTCACCACTACGCCTCGCGAAGAGCCTGACACTTACGTTGGCCGACTACAGAGAAGATTTGAGAATTTAAAATCCACTCCTGCCAGTAACCATGGTTCAGGAAAAATTTTCATACATAAGGATCTACCTTCTTCTACTCACGTTTTTCTAAGAACTGATGCCGGACGAAAATCCCTTCAACATCCCTACGATGGACCGTACAAGGTCGATGAACGTGACGAAAAGACATATGTCATCATCATCAATGGAAAACCAAAGCGCGTGTCTATTGATCGCTTGAAACCTGCCTTCATTCCTTCCGAAGAGAAGATGACTATTGAAGAACCTGTCACTGAACCTCCGCCGGTCAAGATTACTACTACAAGGTCCGGTCGAAAAGTGCATTTCACGGACAAATGCCAGTCCGTTTAGAGAAAAGGCAGACAGAGGCATAGTTTTCCTATAAAAATCATATTTAATATAAAATCATTATATACTTCCAAATTTGATTCATAGATCTCTGTACCTCTTTAGTAAATCCACATTAATGACATAAATTTTGGTAGTATTTGTTAAAATTACTGTAACTACAAATAACTAGAGACATCAACTTTTGATGGAAGTTGAACTCTAAGTTTATTTAACTATTGGTTTTTTTATATATTTGATAACCTTTGTCTTGAGGAAAGGTTATTTTCAAAACTCCATGTTCATTGAACATGATTTCGCCATAACAGAAAATAATCAGAGACTGCAATTTTTAATAGAAATTGAACTCTAGGTTTATTTGACTATCGTCATTCTTAATATATTCAATAATCATGTCTTGAGGAATGATTATTCTTAAAACCTTATTTCTAAGAAACATGATTTCACCATGTATATTTATACATAGCAAATGTTACCATATAGTATGTAACGTTCTGTTTTTTCCCACGCTTTTATAAGTGTATGATGTGTTTTTTCCATACACTTACAAAAGTGTGATGTGTGTTTCCCATGTTCTTGTAGGTATGTGATGTACCATCCCACATACCTATGAAAACATGATGTACTTTTGCCATACTTAATCAGTATGAGAATTTAAAAAATATGTGTAGAAGGTACGATGCACTGCCTTCTCCATTTCTTTATTGTATTACCATGTTTTGATAGTTGTGTGATGACTGATGACCTTTCCCACACCCGTCAAAACGTGAAGCATATTTTTATCATGTTTTTATAGATAAATGTTGTACTGCTCTTTCCGTACTAATAAACGTATGACGTAGACCACCCATGTACCTGTAGAAGCATTAAAAAATTCTACTATTTTCATAAAAAATAAAAACATTTCAAATCTTTTCACCTATTTTTGCAAAATGTAAAAGCATGAAAATCTTTTCAACTATTTTTTTCAAATATGTAGAAACATGAAAAATGTTTTCAAATATTAACATAAAATAATATACCATGATTAACATGAAGTAACTTTCCAAGTATTTTCTTGAGATGTATTTTTTATTCCATGCTAATAAATGCATGAAGTATATTATAATATTAGATGCACATAAATGAATGATCTAATTAGGATATAAGCTATTCTAGGTAATATTCCATGCTAATAAATGCATGATGTATACAATGTTAGATGCACATAAATGTACGATCTAAATATGATATAAACTATTCAATGTAATATTCCATGAATCTAAGGAACCAATTTGTTAAAATACGTTCTTAATGTAGTTCACTTTATTTTTATAAAATACATTTCCATATGTTATATAATATGAGTTTTAATAGTTTTAAGTACTCAAGCATATGATGTGATTCTGCTTATGCAATGAGTATCATACCTCGTATTGATATGATGTGGTTACCCCCTTTCCTTATCTCTACGAGGTGTGATGCCCATTATTTACTATCTTTACTTATAATTTGTGTGAAGTTTCCACATACTCTTTATTTCTGGTTACACAATATAATGTAGATACATGTCACTCATCTTAGTAAATAGATTTGATGTAACTTAACTTAGTTAACGTGTAACATATTTTATATTGGAACAATGTAGTTTCCCCCTTTCCGTACCTTTACGAGACTTCAATTAATTTACGAATTTTCAATTAATTAATTAATAATTTAATTAACACTTATCTTTACAGTAATACTTTTTATTGTACCTAGTCTAGATTGATTTAGTTTAGCGTTGTTTGTCAAGTTCACTTGATTATTTTTTATGAACAAAAGTAAAGTTTCATATAATTTTTTCTCGCTCTTTGTATATCAACCATTATTATATTGTTAATTTAAAACAATCAAATGGACATCAGGCGTTTTATAGAAAATACCCTATGATCCTAGCCATACTTGCTATTTTTACTTCCACGATATTTTGGTTTTTGTATACATATATGCAATTTTTGTTTATATTTAAGTTTATCTTTACATATATGTTTGTTTATCGCATAAAATGCTGGTGGGGAGGTATGTAGGCACCGCGTATATTATTTTTGTGCCCTGATATCATTTTTAAGCTGACAACACTGCCTGCGCAGTCGTAATGCGCAGATGACAGAAGTGAGCTCGGATTTGACGATACGTTCTAGCTCATTCTGTCATCGGCTGTCTTCCTCGCCAGCATCCGCGAGTAAAAATAAGTAAATTAGCTTGCGTTAAAATAATTGTCGCGGATAACTCTTGTAACCTTTGAAGTACTTTGTGTTAATAAATCTAGCTATATAAAATATCAAAGTGTTATTTATTTAAATGAGTTCGCGACATTTAGATGCAAAATATCGCGGAGCGGTGAGCGGAGATATTCCTATCGCATCTAAAGTTAAAAAATGATTCGGTGAAATGTAAGTACGCTCATAACTTACAAACGACTGCACCTAATGGGATAAATCTTTTTTTGTTGTCTTCGACACTGTTAAGACAAGGTTTTATATAAAACTACTGGTGAGCTCTGGCTTTATCAAATTTGCATAAAAATGAATCGTCAAAATGTATGTACGCGTATAACTTCCGAAAGACTGCACCAAATTGAATAATTCTTCTTTTGTTATGTTTCTTCATTGGCTGATGAGCTATGGCATTATGAAATTTGCATAAAAATAGGTGGCACGCGAGCTGTTTGAAAACTAAATGTACCGGGAATGAATTAATGAAGCGTGTAAGAGGGTGGAGGAAAAGGCTCCACACAGGAGACCCTGAGGAAAATAATTTCCCTCAGGGTCATGTCATCTTTGGAGATGCTGGGTGGTGGGTTTTTTAAGGCAAAGAAGGAGATGAGAGTTCTGGGAAGGAAAAGGGTTTAAGGGGTGGGTGGGAATCTGGGGTTCAGTGTGTCCTGGTCATCCGCCTACAAGCCCTAGACAAACCTCACCCCATGAACCCGGGCACCCCTACTAAATCACCAAACGTAGCGAACCACTTGGGGTGACCTACGGCGTAGGTGTTGGTTATCCAATAAAGGTCAATTTTGGGGATTTGTATTTCTACATAACATTATATACAACGGGTACCCGGCATGCGTTGCAAGGTCACTGCAACCTTCGGTAGAACTCAGGATGAAATTATGCAGTGTTAAACTTTTTTTTATATTAGCTCCACACAGGAGGCTCCAAGGAAAACAATTTCCCTAGGGGCCTATGTCCTCTTTGAGGATGCTGTGCGGAGGGTTTTTAAGGGAAAGGAAGGAGAAGAAGATATGGGAAGGAAAAGGGTATGAGGGGTGGGTAGGAATCTGGGGGTCAGTGTGACCAGGATTAACGGACGTATGAATCTATTCCTTACACTGCGGTGCAAGGCGAAGGGTTGAGAGAATCTGGCTGGAGAGGTCGAGATCCTCCCTCAATCAGTCTCCTCTGATCCAGCCCGCCACGCAGTGGTTGGTCAAACGTATCCGCCACCAAGACCTAGACAAATATATTTTTATCAAGACCTAGACAAAAACATAAAGTTTCTGTATACAATAATGAGCTCTGGCATCACGAAATTACGCGAGAAAAGGCCCGTTCTGAATCCTAGGGGCCTATATTATCTTTGAGGATGCTGTGCGGAGGGTTTTTTAAGGGAAAGGATGGAGAAGAAGATATGGAAAGGAAAATGGTATGAGGGGTGGGTAGGAATCTGGGGGTCAGTGTGACCAGGAATAACGGACGTATGAATCTATTCCTCACACTGCGGTGCAAGGCGAAGGGTTGAGAGAATCTGGCTGGAGAGGTCAAGATCCTCCCTCAATCAGTCTCCTCTGATCCAGCCCGCCACGCAGTGGTTGGGCAAACGTATCCGCCACCAAGACCTAGACAAATACATTTTTATCAAGACCTAGACAAAAACATAAATTTTCTGAATACAATAATGAGCTCTGGCATCACGAAATTATGCGAGAAAAGGCCCGTTCTGAATCCTAGAGGCCTATGTCATCTTTGAGGATGCTGTGCGGAGGTTTTTTGAAGGGAAAGGATGGAGAAGAAGATATGGGAAGGAAAAAGGTATGAGGGGTGGGTAGGAATCTGGGGTTCAGTGTGGCCAGGAGTGACGGACGTATGAATCTATTCCTCACACTGCGGTGCAAGGCGAAGGGTTTGGAGAATCTGGCTGGAGAGATGAAAAGCCTCCCTCAATCAGTCAACATATCCGCCACCAAGACCTAGACAAACCTCATCCCATGAACCCGGGCACCCTTGTTAAGTCACCAAACGTAGAGAACCACTTGGGTGATCTATGACAGCGGTGTTGGTTCATCCGATTGCGATGAGACTTTGGGAATTTGATGTGTGCATTCCCGCGATTGTTTCTGAATACAATAATGATCAATCGGGATACAATAATGAACCGGGCGACCGACGTAGGCGCACATTTCTCGCTTTTTGAAAACTAAATGTACCGGGAATTAATTGATGAAGCACGGGAAGGGGGGAGGAAAAGGCTCCACGCAGGACACCCTGAGGAAAATAATTTCCCTCAGGGTCATGTCATCTTTGGAGATGCTGGGTGGAGGGTTTTTTAAGGCAAAGAAGGAGATGAGAGTTCTGGGAAGGAAAAGGGTTTAAGGGGTGGGTAGAAATCTGGGCTTCAGTGTGTCCTGATCATCAGACCTAGACACACCTCATCCCATGAGCCCGGACACCCTTGCTAAATCACTAAACGTAGCGAATCACCTAGGGTGACCTATGACAGAGGTGTTGGTTATCCAATAAAGGTTCCCGGGGCGGCGGTTCCCATTCCCGCCTCCCAAATTGAACCTCAGATCTGGTAAGTAAACACGGCCAAAGCCATTTCAAACAAAGTTTCGATTCTGATACTTTATAAGTTAATTAGTGTTAATGAGAAATAACACAAACTAATCGATCAAAAATTATTTGCACACATCGAGTTCGAACCCGCAATCTTCGGATTGCGAGTCGAGAGTCTTACCTCTCGACCTAGGGGGCCCTAAATTATATTACGTTATTTTGATGACTCAAATTTCCAAAAATTTTAAAATCCAAAAAAATTAAAATCCAAAAGGTAGAGGTGTAGTCAAAATAATATCTTTGAAACACAATCAGGTAGAAATGCTTAGAAATTTTTTCCATAGGAAAGCTAATAGCTCAGAAATGCACAAAATAATTTGCAAGGCAGATAGAAACATTACACCTTTAAATTTATATGACGAGAATGCCAACATTCTTATAAATACTAACCAGGAATTATTAGATTCCTGGTCAAATAAAATTATTCATGCAAAACACTTCAATTATCTCAACCAAACGTATGTTGACAAACTTTCGTCAAACAAATGGTTGAGTATTGGAGAGTTTAGCGCAGAAATAGAAGGATTTATGCTTGCCATTCAAGATAGAGTCATTAATACTAAAAATTATAGGAAGCATATAATCAAAGATATAAATCAAATTGATGATTTATGTAGAAAATGTTTGGCTTTTCCGGAAACTATAGAACATATTATATTGGGATGTTCTTTATTAGCGCCGTCCGATTATACATTTAGGCACAATCAGGTTTTAAAAATAATCCACCAAAGTTTGGTAATTAAACATAAATTGATTGACTGCCGTAATATAGTACCATATTATGAATATGAACCAAATTCATTTTTAGAAAATGAATTTTATAAAATATATTATGATAAAACTATACTAACAGACAGAACAATTAGTCATAATAGACCTGATATAGTTTTACATGACAAAATTAAAAAAATAACTTATATCATTGATGTAGCTATTCCAAATTCCTGTAATATTCAAAAAACTGTTTCTGAAAAAATTAGAAAATACACAGATTTAGGAAATGAAATTAAAAGAATTTGGCATTCTCGGACTATAAAAATATTACCATTTGTTATTTTGGCTACTGGCATTATACCTAGGTCTCTGATTCAAAATTTAGGCGTATTAGATTTTTCAAAGAATTTATATATAAAAATGCAAAAATCGGTAATTTAAAATACATGTAGGATTACAAAAGATTTTTTAAATATTTATATTGAGGGATCAGTAGGATTTATAGGTTCAATTAGGAATTCCACAGAGCCGAACCCTCTGATATGAAAATACCTGGAGTCGGTGAATTATTTTCCCATCTGGTCTCTGGTAGGTTGACATGTTGTTCTTGTATTGTTTTGTAATTATAATACATATAGTGCAATTGCATAACGTGGATTGACCAGATGATCATTTGGGAAGTGTGTGAAAGGGTTTAGTTTTTCCTGTGGGTAAAATTAAACCTGGACATTTAAATCTGGTGCGTAAAAATCGAAAAAAAATTTTAAATCCAAAAAATTTCAAAATCCAAAAAATTTTAAAATCGAAAAAAATTTTAAAATCCAAAAAATTTCAAAATCCAAAAAATTTTAAAATCCAAAAAATTTCAAAATCCAAAAATTTTAAAATCGAAAAAAATTTAAAATCCAAAAAATTTGAAAATCGAAAAAAATTTAAAAATCCAAAAAATTTTAAATTTCAAATAATTTTAAAATCCCAAAAATTTTAAAATCCAAAAAAATTTTAAATCAAAAAAATTTAAAAATTGAATAAAAATTTTAAATCCAAAAAATTTTAAAATCCAAAAAAATTAAAATCCAAAAAATTTAAAATCCAAAAAATTTCAAAATCGAAAAACATTTTAATATCCAAAAAATTTTAAAATCGAAAACATTTTAAAATCTGAAAAAAATTTAAGATCCATAAAATTTCAATATTATAAAAATTCCAAAAAAAAATTATTTTAAAAATTACTTTTTGAACTCCTTGAACCAGTTGACCGAAGTGGCCCTATAGTAGGTGTACCAAATTGAGCAGTCTATTGCCTGTGCCCTCTATGTGGCGCACACACCTCGCTTCGTCTACATTCAAACATCGTTTTTTTCTTCAAATACTTATTGAACACACACTCCTCCCATCATCCACGTTCACACGTCAAATCGCATAGTGTTTTAACCCGTTAGTTGCTTTTGCAACGGGCCCAGCTAGTATATGTATTAATGCTCAGTTTTCCGACCGTTCACTTTCGCCTCGATGCGAAAAACGACCTTGGCGCCCTCGCGTTTTAACAGCCTCGGGATACACTTTCGCATCAGGCACTTTAATTTATTTATATTTATTTATTTATTTATTAATTTACGGACAACCGTCCATTAAAAACATAATAATAACACGAATAAAAATTAAAAAAAAATAGAGATGAC
The DNA here is from genome assembly GCA_929108145.2 of Limnephilus rhombicus. Lineage (NCBI taxonomy): Eukaryota > Metazoa > Arthropoda > Insecta > Trichoptera > Limnephilidae > Limnephilus > Limnephilus rhombicus. The sequence continues at coordinate 23,951,228 of OV815292.1, forward strand.
AGTGAAGGGAGAGCACATAAAAATTAATAGCAATGACAATATAAAATATAAAAAGTACATATAGAGACACTACAAGTCAAAGCATGAAGAAGCATTTAAATATTGCGTAACGACTGCCGAAAGTCATTTAGTTTTACACCAAAAAAATCAATGCTTTGACTTGCGTTGACATGTCTCGACATTCTGGATAAGGGATAATGGTATCCGTAATTAGTAGAATGTTGATTGAGGAACAGCAATTCATTATTTCGAAGCCTACGGGAAGGGATGTTAAGACGACTCTGTGATGCCAAATCGACCTTTCGGCTCCTCGAGTATCGCACACATCAACGGCGAATTTCGGTCGAAGGGGAGCGTAACTGAGATCGTATGAGAATTATTCAGCCCGTCGATCTCAAGCAAAAGTGGACCTCGGCGTTTAGCATTTCGGATAGCTTTACGTTCCGATATCCTTCGAAGTCTTTCGCACGAGAATTTGTTTTTTCGAAGATTGTTGACGTAGGTCAGTAACATATGTCAATTCATTTTTCGTTCGCCAGCCGGCCGACTGGCAAACGCGATTTCTTCAAAAATATCACGCCCGGAAGCCGACATTCGGTAAAATAACGTCCGTGGAAGTTTTTAGAACTCTAATTGACCGTCGTAATTATCACATTTCACGAAAACATCGTCGCAATATTCGTTTGAAATCTGACATGTGCGAAAAAACCGCGGAAAAGTCATATTTTGAAACAGATGTTTAAAAATATGTAAAATTTTCAGGGAGACATAAGCGGATAAATTATCCACGGTAATCATTTATAAAGTATAACTAACGAACGAATTGAGCAAATTGGAAAATTCTTTTTGATTCGGTTTGGTTATTGTCAGGGCAAGGTTTGTATAAAACTACCGGTGAGCTCTGGAATTATAAAATTTGTTTAAAATGAATCGCCGAAATCTATATATGCGCATAGCTTCCGAGCGAATCCAACAAATTGGATAATTCTTTATTTGGTGTATTCGTCATTATCGGGACAAGGTTTGAATAAAATTACTGGTGAGCTCTGGCATTACGAAATTTGTTCAAAAATGATTCGCCGAAATGTAAGTACGCTCATAACTTCAGAACGACTGCACGTAATTGAATAATTCTTTTTGTGTCGCGTTCCTTATTTTCAGGACAAAGTTTGTATAAAACAACTGGTGAGCTCTGGCATTATGAAATTTGCATACAAATGAATCGCGGAAATGCATGTACGCACATAACTTCCGAAAGACTGCACCAAATTGAATAATTCTTTTTTTGTTAGGTTTGTTTATTGGCTGGTGAGCTCTGGCATTACGAAATTTGCATAAAAATATTTCAATATTTGGCACGCGAGCTGTTTGAAAACTAAATGTAACGGCAATGAATTAAAGAAGCGCGGGGGGGGAAAGGAAAACCAGGGAGGGGGGAGGGTAACCTGGGAAGGGGGAGGGGAACTCGGGAGGGAGGTTTGCGGGGTGGGGGAATGGGGGGGGGGAGTAGAGTACTCTATGAAAGTTTTTTTTTCTGCTTTTTTTTTACTCGAATAAAACAAAAAAAAATATTCTAAAACATTCTGAATAATACATTTTTGTAGCGCCGTTTTTGAAAAAATTACTACAAGTCTATTAAGTACCAACCTGCGCACTATGTAATAATATTTTTTTTACTGTAATAAACCTTATTTGTTGTTTCTAAAAAAATGTGTCGAATACATTCTTATAGCGTCGTTTTTGTGAAAATGTAAAACAAAGCACCCACATAGAACCTACCCGCTTAATATGAAATGATGTTTTTCTGTAAATCCTTTACTCAGATAAATCACAGTTTTACTTTCTAAAAAATGCTGAATAGTACATTTTTGTTTATTGGATTCTGAGCTCTGGCATTATGAAATTTGCATAAAAATATTTCAATATGTGGCACGCGAGCTGTTTGAAAACTAAATGTACCGGGAATGAATTAATGAAGGGGGGGAGGAAAACCAAGGAGGGGGGAGGGTAACCTGGGAAGGGGGAGGGGAACTCGGGAGGGGGGGTTGCGGAATAGGGGGGAAGCAGAGTACGCTATGAAAGAATATATTTTCTGTTTTTTTTTTACTCGAATAAAACTAAAAAAAAAAAAATTTATTCTGAATAATACATTTTTGTAGTGCCGTTTTGGAAAAAAATACTATAAGTCTATTAAGTCTCTACCTGCGCACTATGAAATCATATTTTTTGGTAATTTTTTTACTGTAATAAACCTAAGATATTTCTACAAAAATGTGACAAATGTACCTATCGATTTGATGACTGTATCAGACCACTAAATTATAAATTAGGAGGCGGGAATGGGTACCGCCGCGCCTCCCCGGGAACCTTTATAGGATAACCAACAATACTGCCGTAGGTCACCCCAAGTGGTTCGCTACGTTTTGTGATTTAGTAGGGGTGCCCTCTTTCCTTCGAATTTCCCTCAGGGCCTATGTCATCTTTGGGGATGCTGTGTGGAGGATTGTTTTTAGGAAAGGAAGGAGATGAGAGTTCTGGGAAGGAAAAGGGTTTAAGCGGTGGGTAGGAATCTGGGCTTCAGTGTGTCCTGGTATATAGTATTGTTCATTTTGGAGACACCTCACTTTTTCTGCCGCCCTAAAAACGACCAACCCAGCCTATTCGTTTCAACCACCTTAAGGGTCACTTTCGCTCGAAGCGGATTCAGACAGATCGTGTCCCGATTAGGGACCAGATTTCATACTAAAAAGATGATGCAGGGTTAACAGCGCACCCAAACGGCGAAAACTACAATTAGATCTCTCACCGACGAAGAAATTTGGCCTCAGTTATATTTCCTGCCGCCAGGTTCACCCGTTAAAAAATGTGGAATATTTCAGTGCTTCAGAAAAGTTCACCTCCCATACAAAACTGACTCTGCTAGGGATTTATTAATTTAACGGCGTTCTTGAAAATAACGTAGAAAAATGGACATTTCAAAGGCCCTTTGCGGCATCACACATTGCGGCGAAAAAAAATATTTTGCCCGAGATTTTTTTCAATAAATTGTAAAAATACAAGTTTTAGAAACTTTTAAAGTTGCGACATGTACCGCATTCCATTCAAAATGTTACACTATATTGCATTAAAGATTGAAATTTTCTGACATATAGTATTGTTTGGTTTTGGGAAAGCTCACTTTTTCCGCTCACTTTTGATTTGAGGGGAAAAACGACCACTTTTCCCCTCGGGTGGGTGAAACAACAAGGGTCACTCTGGCGGGCCAGCGACGAAAATCCGCCGGCCCGCCAAAAGGACCCCTAAACTCAACCGATTTCAAACGCCCCACGGTACACTCTCCTTCGATGCAAATTCAGGGTTGCTATCTCTTTTCAAATGCCTGCAAAAGTTGAGAAAGATGTATCGACAATCTCCAATACAAAACTGATTTTTGCTAGGAATTTATTCCAATTAATTAAACGGCGATCTTGAAAATAACGTTGAAAAATTGACATTTTAAAGGCCCTTTGCGGGGTCGTAATTTACGACGAAAAAAAACATTTTGCAAGTGATGTTTCTAATAATCATAAATTATACAAGTTTTTTGATACTTTTACAGTAAAAACATGTGTAGCTTTCTATTTAAAATGTTTGGCAATGTTGCGTCAAACTTTGCAATTATATTTGACATTTGCTAAAAATCCAATAACATCGATAATGCCTGTAAAATCGGTAGATATTTGAAATGTTTATTTAATTTTCTGCAACCTTGCAATACTGAGCATGGATTAAATTTCAGAGTCAAAACGGACCTCTCGGCGGTTTGGGTCGTTGTTTTTCGGAAAACGACATTGCCGCCGAAAAACCGATTCCGGGCTAGATGTTTTTTAAAAATACGATAACCGGGAAGATTCCGCAACTTTTGATAACAATATAACATATGATTCTCATATAAAATATGTCAGTAGAAGCTGACAAATATCACACATTTCCTGAAAAATTCGTGTCAAAAATGGGTTCTCAAATTATCCGAGGATATGTAATTACTGGCCATATGAAAAAAACGCAATTTATAACGGGGCAGGTAACTACCACTCCATGGAATTATTGCAAATGTGCTAAAGAAACGTAACAAAATACGTAATGATGACGCAATTTTTATTGAGGAAACGCGTAGGTACATACACCAATATTATGTTTACCGTATGTACTAGGTAGGTACCGGCTTAAGAATGATATTCTTTCCTTTAAATGTTAAATCGAAAATTAATGATAATGAAAAAAATCACTCAAGATGGTCACTTTTTGAAATATGTAGGAACACGGAGGTTGCTTCTGGACAACCACTGTTGGTAAGGAACGTTATTTTTAAATTAGTTAAGTTCATTTTCACGTAATGTGCGAGTTTTATTTATTCAATTATCTTCAAAACTTATTATATTTATTATTATTTACTTATACTTATTATGTTAAAACTGAAATAATTACGGAACTTGAATAGAATTTGAACAGAACTTTCACAGAACCTTAAAATTAACTTGAAAAATTGAGGTTTTTTTAATTTATTTTTTGTTATTTTTAGGACAAGGTTTGTATAAAACTACTGGTGAGATCTGGCATAACGAACTTTGCATAAAAATATTTCAATAGGTGGCACGCGAGCTGTTTGAAAACTAAATGTACCGGCAATGAATTAAGGAAGCGCGGGAGGGGGGTAACATGGGAAGGGGAAGGGGAACTCGGGAGTGGGGTTTGCGGGATGGAGGAAGGGGGGGGGGAGTAGAGCACGCTATGAAAGAATATTTTTTCTGTTTTTTTTTTCACTCGAATAAAACGAAATTTTTGTTTCTAAAAAATTCAGAAAAATTCATTTTTTTAACGCCGTTTTGGAAAAAAAATACTATAAGTCTATTAAGTACCTACCTGCGCACTATGAAATCAAAAAAAAAAAATTTACTGTAATGAACCTTAGTTATTGTTTCTAAAAAAATGTGACAAATGTACCTATCGATTTGATGTCTGTATCAGACCACTAAATTATAAATTGGGAGGCGGGAATGGGTACCGCCGCGCCTCCCCGGGAACTTTTATTGGATAACCAACACCACTGCCGCAGGTTACACCAAGTGGTTCGCTACGTTTGGTGATATAGTAGGGGTGCCGGGTTCATGGGGTGAGGTTTATCTAGGTCTTGGAGGCGGATGACCAGGACTCACTGAACCCCAGATTCCTACCCACCCCTAAACCCTTTTCCTTCCCAGAACTCTCCTCTCCTTCTTTGTCTTAAAAAAACCTACACCCTGCATCTCCCACACCCAGGAGCTCCACACAGGAGGCCGTGGGGAAAAAAATTTCCGTCAGGGCCTATGTCATCTTTTGGGATGCTGTGTGGAGGATTTTTTTTAGGAAAGGAAGGAGATGAGAGTTTTGGGAAGGAAAAGGGTATGAGGGGTGGGTAGGAATCTGGGGGTCATTGTGGCCAGGAGTAACGGACGTATGAATCTATTCCTCACACTGCGGAGCAAGGCGAAGGGTTGGGAGAATCAGGCTGGAGTGGTCAAAATTCTCCCTCAATCAGTCTCCTCTGATCCAGCCAGCCACGTAGTGGTTGGACAAACGTATCCGCCACCAAGACCTAGACAAATACATACAGTTTTTTAATACAAAAATGAGCTCAGGCATCACGAAATTACGCGAGAAAATGCCCGTTCTGAATCCTAGGGGCCTATGTCATCTTTGAGGATGCTGTGCGGAGGGTTTTTAAAGGTAAAGGAAGGAGAAGAAGAATTTTTTTTTACATGATCTCCACACAGGAGGCCCTGGAAAATATGGAAGATATGGATATAAAAGAAGGATGGGGAAGGGGATAAGGAGGGATAGGATAAGAGGGAGATATAAGTTAGTGACGTGTTTTATATTGTTAATGAACTTTTTGTCCGTAAATAAATCAATTATATACAGCGGGTACCCGGCATGCGTTGCAAAGCCACTTTAACCTCGGGGTCAATTAAACTGTAATGGTTCCATCCCAAATCCCGGAAAACTACATTATAATGCAAGCGTCTGCAATATATAACATTATATACAACCGGTACCCGGCATGCGTTACAAGGCCACTGTAACCTCGGGGTCAACTTAACTGTAATGGTTCCATCCCAATTCCCGGGAAATAACATTTTAAAGCAAGTGCCTGCAATATATATAACGATATACAACGGTTACTCGGCATGCGTTGCAAGGTCACTGTAACCTCGGGGTCAACTTAACTGTAATGGTTCCATTCCAATTCCTGGGAAATTACATTTTAATGCAAGCGCTGCACTACATAACATTATATACAACGGGTACCCGGCATGCTTTGCAAGGTCACTGTAACCTCAGGTTTCTTCATATATTTAATTTAACACACACTCCTCCTCGCTTCATCCACGTTCGCATAGTGTTTTAACCCGTTAGTTGCTTTTGCAACGGGCCCAGCTAGTTTTAATATTATTGCCCACTTATTGTAACTAGTGTAGAAGAGACAGCAAGTTTTTATGGCGCTGATAACGTTTCGTTTTGGTGCACTTACGGGGTGTCCTATTCTTTAAGTTCGTAATGTGATGTAAACATACATATACCTTCGTATCGCAAGTGAAATAATTACTTGTTTTTAAATTTGAAATAATTAAAAGTTTCCTTATTTTTAATTCGAATCTTTATTAGTAGATTTAAAGAGTTTTTGTAAAGTGTGCAAGTTTAATAATTATTACGACATCATGGAGTCCTGCTAAAAAACGGGACATGGCAAATCACTGAATGGACAAACTCGTGAAATTTTATTCCGCGTTTTTAAATATTTTATGCATAATATTAAAAATAGTGGTCAACTTTTAAGCATAAATGACTTTATGATTTGACGTCTAAGACAACTGGAGTATCACAGATTAGTATTCAACGGTTAATCTTTTGTACCTTTGTGTTAGTAATCTGTTATATTTTAGATAATATACGTATAGATAGTTGCTGATGATGACTGATACATAACTTAATAATTACTGTTGCTGATGATTGCTAAAACATAATTATAAAAATTAAATAATCCATAAGCAGCCAAGCTTTTAAGCACAGATTATTGAAATCACACTTCATTTCAACAATTCAATTACTACAAAAAACGACTATGTACAAATGTCAAATCGAGGTGTTTTATATGAGAAATTTAAAACTTTGAATGAAAATCGAATTTTAATGCATATTTTTCCATCTATCCCGACCGAAACCGATGTTGCTTTTGGTAATTAAGTTTAAAAGTAGTTTACTTTTCAAAATCTATGCCTATTAAACGTGTAGCGGCATGTGGCGGCTTGTGGATTACTTACTTTATTAAATATTATGTTTGTATATTATAATAAATTAATCTTTTTAATTAAAACAATATTTTTTTAACCTTGTCGTTATTTGTGAATATCTACCATTTGAATTGAATCCTGAAGATTATCACATTTAGTTAAAAAAACTTTACCTTGATAACCTTCAGTATTTCAATAAAAATGTTGTAAAACAAAATAAGTTTTATGTAATAGACTTCGCTTCGGCTTCGAATTCTCAATTGTGAAATAATTTATTTTTTTTAAAGCCTAAACGAATCACGCTGTATGAAAGTTTTGCATCTGTGTGAGTACTGTGATGAAGTCAACTTAACTTGTGAGACCTATACCAGCCGCCCTTTATAAACGAGAGCGCGGCCTTGAACAAACAGAGATCCAGAATCAAAGATATTCAAATACAGAAGAGATATGCTATGGTGTCCGCGCAACTGTCGCCGGACTACGCGCTAATTAGCGTAGTTTTCATACAAAAAGAATTTGTTCATTTCGTTGATTTTTTGAAAATGTGCATTAATATTGGTTAACAATATATTTTTAACAAGGAAAGAATTCGTTCATTTAGTTTAACGTTCGTTTGGTTTATTCGTTAATTATTTGTTCTTTTAGTTTATTTGTTAATTGGTAAACAATATCGGCGACACCCGGAAGCGCAGACCCACATAGTAAAAACAGCAGATATCACATCTACTTATATTTCAATATCTTTGTCCAGAATCATTCCAAGAGCTCGGTTTTGGAGCTAAAGTGAGAGGGAAGAGTATCCAGCGTATTCCCATATCTTTCGTAGAGAGATCCAGAAGATAGTCCTAAGGCTCAATACCTAGGATCAACTGTGAGATATTTTCTTGTCCACATTGATATGATAGAGGAGTCTCAGAGATAGTCAGACCTCAGTCGGAGATTACGCGCCGCGTCCATATACACGGTGTCCGAAAACTCGTAGTACAAGCGGAAAACTGGTGAACCTGCATCACAAAGAGAACCCAAATAAACATAAAGATATTCAATTTAAGCATTTTTACATTTAAAATTTAAAAAAAAAAAAAAAAAAATTCGGCTATATGAGGGTTAAAGTTTTTTTCCGATACACGGAAATCTCATGATTTTAGAGCGAAGATGCTCTCTAAAACTCTCTCGCTAGGTACTTTAAGTACTGGATCAATTCGAACAACGAACAAGCCTTGTGAGAAAAATTACTAGCATAGGTGTCTTCTAAACTTACATTATGTTGTAACGTTCCTTAATCCAAAAACACTAGGTAGGTAGTACATCACAAAAAACACAACATGTCATTGGTACATCACAAAAAACGCATTAACATGCGTTGGTATATTCCATTATAATCCACAATATTCTCAATATGAAAATACCCCAAAAGTTTGTTAAAAACCAGCGAAATTAATTACTGTTATTCACAAATATTCACTTTTCAAGTTTGAAAACACAAAGGGGTGTTAACGATATCAAGACCCATACTAAACTGCGTAAAAACATGAAAAAATATTTACCCAGATAAGGGAGTTCCCGTGTCCCATTGACTTGCTATGGTCAGTCGAATCGTGTTCCCCATGCAGTAGTGTTTAATTTGCGCTGAACACTGGGAATATTATTTTTAATTTATTTAACATTCCAAATTTGCAGTTATGAACTCACTTACGACATTTATGATTGAGTATTGTTTTTTTTTCTTAATTCACTTATTTTTTTATTAGTTTATTTACTTATTTTTTCACTTTTAATCAAAACAATAACTTTCAACAATAATATGAAATTAGAAACCAACTTTCTAGTTTAAATACGGTACGACTTAATTTTGTCCTATAACTTATCACTTAGAATTAATCGGCCTTTGTATTCCTAGGTAAAATTTACGGCTTATTTGCATTTTTGTTAAGTTACTCACGAGTGCATTTACATACAAAAATAATGCTCATGTTGTTCGGGAGTTTAACTTAGGGGGCATTAATTACGTGACCTCAAAATGGGGGGGGGAGTCCAGCAAAATCTCACCACATCTTGAACAGTTTTTAAGCGTATTGTCGCGATCATATTTACCTCAACGGGGGGGGGAGGCCGTAATGGGATAGCATGGGGCGGGGTGGGATAGTCTGGAACCCCAGATACACCACTGATCTCACATGATTGTTGCAGAGTTAATTAGTTAATTATTGCGGACATCAAACAAAAAGAGGTATACCTACCAAGGGTATGAGGGGTTGGTAGGAATCTGAGAGTCCGTGTATCCAGGAGTGACGGAATTCATTCCTCCCATGGAGGTGGAATATAATTAATAGTCCAGTCAGCCCATGTCGTAGAACACCAGTTGAATCACCATCGACTACTATTATTTAGACAAGTGTTTAGCCAGAAGTCCCCGCCTCTACCCCCCTTGCTTCCCCGCCTACGCCCCCCTCCCCAAAACATGAAAAGTGTAAGGGTTTCGTAAATGGCGTCTATCTCGATTACTAAACAACATATCGGATTGCAATTTTTTATTTTCTTTATTGTAACCTTGTCTACAATTAATGTCCAGTTAACTTTCGTCGTAACTTTTACCGTTTGTTTGTAATTCGTATGAAAAGGTAAAAATTTGTATATTTTTTGGTATGTAATTTTACATTTTGTCACAGAACTTTTTAGGCCGACATTTTATGAAAAAATGTTCCCTACAAAGATTGTAGCCCTTTCTATGAGCTGTAAAATTATATATTTTAATGTGTACTTTATGGCTAGAAAACGCCAGATATCAACCGTGAATGCTTGGTTCACCATTCTGCATCGCTCTGCGGCAGCCGATTCATTAACTCACTACTCATGTATGATGTTTAACTCATTAATTGTATTTTTTGTCAATTGTTTTAAATTTTGGTTTTACTGAAGAAGTGAGATTATGCTTACTGGTATCAGTTCAAGTTGCCATAGTATTTCAGTTTAAAATCTATAACTTTATTTATTGAATGGAAGTATAAACTAGCTCCATTATGAATAACCCCCACTAACACGAGTATTTCACGTTCACGATTTCCACATAGCTTTAGTGCACTAAAACAAACGAAATAATGACAAGACTAGAAGAAGTGTGTGAAGATTTGGTTAAAACTAGTAGAAATTCAAAACTGTGGCTACAAGAGTTTAAATTGGTGAATTTGGTTCTAGACTTTATTCTGGCGGAGAGAATCGGCGATTGGAATTTGCACATTAATACAGTCAAGCAAATGATACCTTTTTTGCATGCTGCTGGTCATTTGCTCTACGCCAAATCCGCACAAATACACTTAAAACAAATGTTGAGCGTACAAACAAAGATGTCAAATGTAGACTTCGAAAGGTTCGTCAATAATTTCCGATATTTAAAAAAGGAGACAAAAATGAGGTGAGCAATTACAGACCGATCTGCCTTTTATCAACTATTGTAGGAGCTAAAACTTTTGTAGGAAATATTTTTTCATAAAATGTCGGCTTAAAAAGTTCTGTGAAAAAAAGTAAAATTACGTGCCAAAAAAATTTATCTTTTCATACGAATTACAAACAAACGGTAAAAGTTACTACGGAAGTTAACTGGACATTAATTGTAGACAATGTTACAGCAAAGAGAATATAAAAAATTGCAATCCAATATGTTGTTTAGTAATCGAGATGGACGTGATTTACGAAACCCTTACACTCTTCATGTTTGTGGGGGTACAGGGGGGGAAGCAAGGAGGGGTAGGGGCGGGGATTTTTGGCTAAGCACTTGTCTAAATGGTAGTAGTCGATGGAGAAAAAATTAGCTTTATACTATTTTTTCAATCTAATTATTACATTATTAAAAAAAAATGATAATAACCTTGTTCACATTCGTTTCAAACACTACTGTACCATGCGACCATCTTTGTTGGCGACCATGTTTGTTTGTGTACCCAAGGATGATACGAATGCAAGTCCAACATTTGAAGAAATGAGTTTTTGATGCAGACTTGAAGTAAATTATCATGTTTATCAGTGGCAGAAAGAGTCCTATCATGAAGAAAAATAGGATTTTCAAAATTGCATATGGATGCAATTACCATGATGCAACAACTATCTTAGAAGCAGAAGGATGTACCATGGACTTTATTCCTTTTATAATACACCACATGTCATAACAAAATAGTCCACTTCAATTAGAGGCAGTAGGACTCAAGTCCATGTTTTTGTTTGACTCAAGTCAGCGTTTTTTTTTTTAAACAACTATTTTTAAAGGCTTTACTATAAAATATTTCGATTCATTTGCTCGTTTTTAAAACAAAACTAATTGATTTAGTAATTACTTTTTTTGTTATCTATCAGCACGGATATCCGAAGAAGTTTTTTTTTTTTTACATTAACTCCACACAGGAGGCCCTGAGGAAAATAATTTCCCTCAGGGCCAAATGTCAACTGTGTACAAATGTTGGGCACGCGTTTGGCGTGTTTCCCGACTATGCACCGGGGCCGAAGGGATCAATGATGCTAGTTCCTCGGAGCATCTTCCATTGTAATACCGGTAGAACAAGGATAGCATTCCCACCCGACGCCTGTGCTCTAAAGATTGCAATCCGTCTGTTAAGATGGGAGAATCTATCAAACGGACCGCCCGTTTCTGCACAGAGTCGAGGGTATTTTTCAGGTATTTTGGAGCTCCAGACCAGAGGTGGCTGCCAAATTCAACCGTGGGGCGCACTTGCGATTTGTACAGGGTTAGCAGTTATGAGACCATAGTTACAGAAAAAATACTTTTTTGGCTCTCCTGAACATTTACCTTTTTGGACTTGCATCCGTATGCTTCTCGGGTAAAGAATTTGGTTCGTGAGCTCACAGTTCAAGGTCAAGTCATTTTTTGAAAAATGTAGCTTACCTCTTCTAATTGTGTTCATCGAACCGAGCGCAGAAAGGGACAGCAAATTTCGCATTGCACTCTGACGAGCGCGAAAATAATATTAGGCCAGCTGTTTTTAACCGTGAAATGACCGAAAAACACGGAATAAAATTATGGATAATTTCAAAATAATGCTTTAAATCCGGATTTCTTTGTTTGTTTTCTTTTAAATAGTTTTTTTTAGTTAGGTACTATGATCGTCAGTAATAATTTATAAGAATTTGACCAAAAAAAAAATCAACTTCTGACTCGATTTACTCGAAAACGAAAGCTCAAATCAAAAAAAATTATACTACAAAATCGACTCCAAATGTGATGAGGATTCACCAGTTTTCCGCTTGTACTACGAGTTTTCGGACACCTTGTATATAACTCGAAGTATCGTTATACTCGTATACCTATAACCGTGTAGGTACTTATAATTATTTTGTTATGTTATATTTTTCTGAATAAAAGCTCTCTGTTCGAACTCACGCAGTATTTAATATAATTAGGGTTATAAATCGACGCCTACGTGAGGCTGTGTTAAAAAACTGTTTATTTATGTTTGAGTCTTAAATATTTATTTATCAATTAAAAATAATAATTAATATTTGACGAGTTAAAGTATTTCACCAAAATATGTAGACATAATTTGTCTCGACGACACCTAGTGGGAGATTTAGCACTTCCAATGCCTTTCTCATCTATAATATAAAAATGAATCGCTAAATGTGTTGGTAAGCGCAAATCTCGAGATCGGCTGAACCGATTTCGCTAATTCTTTTTTTAGAATATTCCTTGAAGTGCGAGAATGGTTCTTACGGAGAGAAAAATTAAGAAAATTGCGCAAAAAATTAGATAATAATGTGTTAATTGTTTTAGAGAATGACATTTTGCAAAACAATGAATGATTGTTCAATCAGGATTCTATTTTTGAAAAGTTGAAAAATTTATTTAAAGTAGGTACTCCCCTAATATTTTGAATCGAATCAAGAATTTCAGATATTTTAAATAGGTACCTATGTTAGGTACCAAATTTAATATACATGAAAAATGGAAATTTGAATAAAAATTGTAAAAAGTGGCACGCGGGCTGTTTAAAAACTGAATGTACTGGGATTGAATATAAGGAACGCGGGTGGAGGGTTGGCGGGACGAGGGAGCGGGAAAGGGAAGAGGGAAGGCGGGGAAGGTGATAGGGAAACGCAGGAGGGGGGAGGGGGGAGGGGGGTTCGCGGGACGGGGAAGGGAGGGAGGAGTGGAGTGAGGAGAGTGAAGGTGGAGGTGACGGAGTGGGAACGCGAGAGGGGAAGAGGACGCAGGAGAAGAAGGGGAGGCGGAAGGGGAACGGGACGAATGGGAAAAGACACTCAGAGAGAAACAATTTCTTTATTAAATGGCATAGCAATGCATGCCGGGACCATATGGGACGCAGGAGGAGGGTTGGCGGGATGAGGGAGCTGGAAAGGGAAGAGGGAAGGCGGGGAAGGTGGAAGGAGAACGCGGGAAGGGAAGGGGAGGTGTGAAGGGGGAGGGGAACTCGGGAGGGGGTTCGCGTTACGGGGGAAGGGAAGGGGCGTGGAGTGGAGTGAGGGAAGGTGGAGGTGACGGAGTGGGAACGCGAGAGGGGAAGAGGTCGCAGGAGAAGAAGGGGAGGCGGAAGGGGAACGGGACGAATGGGAAAGGATACTCAGGGAGAAACAATTTCTTTATTAAATGGCATAGCAACGCAGGCCGGGACCAGCTAGTATAAAATAAAGTTTTTTTTTTTTATTCCAGTAAAAAAGAAAATTACATTTTCACACATTTAACTAGAAATAATTAAACACATTAAGCTGAATTAAATATAACAATACAGCGCTATTCTATGTCATTATTTTGTTTATCAAGAATAAACATTAATAATTTTTTTTAAATGGACCCAACTTATTTTTGTTTTTAATGTCGTTTGTGATGCAATTATATAAGTTGCCCCCCTCGTAACCAATCCATTTTTACCATACGAGTATTTTGTTTATTTTGTAAATAAGGAGAAACGTTTTGTATTCATACATTTTTCTTACTGTTAATAGTTTTGTTTCCATATTTAATGTTTTTGTGGATGTTCTGGGCTTTTAGTGAAACAATTTTTGATTACCTTGTTTTATATATTATCTGTATATATATATATATTATCTGTAAATCATTTATGTGTGTTTCACATGCATTTCCCCAGATTTCAATCAAATAATTTAAATGTGAGTGTACGAGACTATAATATAAAAGTTTTTTAATTTATTGTGCAACAGATGTGATAGCCGGCTAAATACGCTAATTAAGGAGATGATTTTTTCTTTAATACTTTGCGTATGTTGTTTAAATGTCAAATGCTGATTATTGCATAGCCCCAGGTATTTTTCATGGATCAGGATTTGCATGTCATTATTTTCAATTTTTAAGGGTACATGAGGAGGAATTATTTTACGGGTTGAGCTTGAGATCGTGTATCTTGTTTTTTTTTACATTCATTGTTAAAATATTTGATTGAAGCCAACTGTTGATTTTTTTTAGGTCTCTTTGTGCATTTTCTAGTAAGGTGTCTAAATCTTTACCCCAGTAGAAAATTGCAGTATCATCTGCATATAAAAAGATTTCACCATTTAAAATTAATTGCGAAATATCATTGATGTAAATTTGGAGTAGTGGACCTAGTTTGGATCCCTGCGGAACTCCATAGTTTATTGGAGTTCCGCAGGACCAACTATACCAATTTTCTCGAGTTTCTTGAAAAGTATTTTATGGCTAACTGTATCAAAGGCTTTTTGAAGGTCTACTAATATAGATAAATTATAATTTCCACCACCAATTCCATTCCTAAGTTTACTGATTAAGTCATTTACTGCTCAAAGTGTGCTTGATTTTTTTCTAAAGCCATATTGTTTTTTTATAAAAGAATGATTTTTTTAACAGAAAATTGTTTAATCTTTCGTAAATTACACGTTCAAAATTTTTTGATAAAATTGGTTTGCAGGTGAAAAAATGTAAGCAGTAAATGTTGAATGAAACACTAGTATGTATTGAATTATTTGGCGGGCAGGAGATAAGCCGACGTAGCTTAGTGGATAAGAGCAGTTGACCGGAAATCCGAAGGACGCGGGTTCGAGTGCCGTCGGCGGCATGTATCTTTTCTCGGGAGAGTTTTTTTCAATGTAAATGAGTGTTTCAGGCTAATAATTATTACTTATAATAATTGCGACAAACATCAACTACAAAATGAAAAAGTATAATAATGGGCATTTGAATTCTAAAATCTTAGAATATATGTTTTAATCATTGAAGACAATATTAGCGACTCTAAAATGAAAATTTGAAACAGAAAATCAGAAAAACAGTTCGGTCGCATCTAAGAATTGAACCAAAGACCTTAGCCTTGCCGGGACTTTGCTCTATCCACTGAGCTAATTCGACCCTTAGGGTGCGTCTCCATAGAAGCGGAGCTGCGCGGAGCTAAGCTGAGACTTACAAAAATTGACCAATGATATTGCTCAAATCACACATCTCTGTGATTTGAGCAATATCATTGGTCAATTTTTGTAAGTCTCAGCTCAGCTCCGCTTCTATGGAGACGCACCCTTACCCCTTTGATCATATTTTACTCTATCAAACTTCAACTAAGAATCATAGCGTTATCTTCATTTTTTTTATACCGCACAAGAGTCCCAACTGCTCCCGTCTGGAGTCAGAGATACTATGGCATCCCCAATTGGGATATGTTGTGAGACTGAAGGTAGTGGGAAGAGGAAGGAGATAGGGAAGAGGAAGGTGGGGGAGTACCTGGCTATTCAGATCTGGTCACCAAACACGGCTAAAGTCATTTCAAGCAAATTTTCAATTATGAATGGTGGTCTTACACCAGGGCGATACTGAGAGTATCTTCAACTCTGGAACGTTCCGCAAATATACTATATATTATTTTTAATTAATAAATTGTGAAATAACACAAATTAATCAAATAAAATTTATTTGCTATGCCGGGATTCAATCCCGCGACCTACGGATTGCGAGTCAAGGACCTTACCGCTGGACTACGCCGGCCGTCATTGCTTTTTATTGGCTGATCTTCATGTATGAGGCCCTAATCACGATCCGATTTGCAGAAATGTTTGCAGGACAGCGCAGGGTGTTGAACCACAAACTAAATTATTATTATTCCGACGGCCTGGCAAAGGGAATAATAATATAATATATCATTGAAGAAGAAGATAACAATAACAGTGGTGTCGCGAAACTGCGACTCTACTGTAAATTGGCGTTAAGTGCTGCAGAGCAAAGCCTATGCAACCCTCGAAGGACCAGCCCCGAAACTACGTGATCGCTAAGTTATACGGTATGATTAAATATCATACACTCGCAAAACCTGATGGATAATCAGTCAATAGTTCAGATCTGTGCTTTTGGAAAATTAGATAAGCTCAGATTGGAAAAAGGAAAATAGGACTCACCGTTGCAGATGGGGCCTCGCTGATCTCCATTTTGTGGTGTTCACTTCACAATATTTAATTTAAAAATCGCAATATTCTTAAAGCAAGAGGTTATGATACATGCACCCAGTCTGAGATGTTATTTTGCACTCAACAGCAAAGCACACTGTCACCTCTCCAAAGTTGAGTACTTTCTTGCAACAATTTTTCATGGTGACATTTAGGATGGAAAGATTAGGTAGGTGAGATAAATTCAGGATTTTGACATATGCTACCCACCAAGTCTGCGAATGCAATACCCAATCAATCCCATATAATAATGAGCGATCATCTAAACGAAAATATGAAAGAGAATAAGACACAGAAAACAGAAAAAAGACAATGGTAGCAACTGGGACTCGAATCCAGACCTCTCGTCTAACCGGACGTGCGCGTTAACCAAGCTTAGGGGTCATCTATTAATCACGTGAGGCTCGAAAAGGGGGGGGGGAGGTTCAGAAAAAATCACGAAATATCACGAGGCGGGGGGGTAAAATGAGATATCACGTGTATTTATTTTTCATGACAGTTTTCTGAAAATTCAAAATACTTTGTACTCAAAAAATACACGTGGTTTTTGGGGGGGAGGGGGGGGGGGGGGGTTAGTCTAAAACCTCACCACATATCACCGGGGGGGTGGGGTATTAAAAAGTTGCTAAAAAAACATCACGTGATTAATGGACGACCCCTTAGATTATTATTGTTTTCTTATTCTTCAATGATATATTACGTTGATGGGAATAACCTTTTAAAGTTAGAAAAGAGAGTTTTTTCGTATTAAAAATGGAATAATAATAATTCGGCTGACGGTTTTACATGCTTATGATCCAATTCTATCCAGTAAACAGATCTGCAAATCAGATGGTGAGTTTTTTACAGAAAATTTGATAAAAAGTATTTCACCAAACTGTTGCTGTCGCTGTTACCCCTCGAATTCTAAGCAAAACGGATAACTGCACGTCAGGCTGGTTATGCCTAATAAAACTGTATAAATCGAATTTTTGTATTCCCCATTTTTCTCCTCCAAAACTGGATCGATTTTGAAGTTTTTTTTTACTAACATATATGGTGTACCTAATTACTAACTCAGAAGACTTGTGAGAAAAAAAATATTCTATATTTGTACGATTTGTTTTTGTTTCAAATGCATTGTCTAGTTTGGACACTGAACGTCCGTTGATAGCATTTGAAACAGGCAAATTAAAGATTTTTGGAGGGTCCCAACTCAGGTAAGAAGTAACTTTTCGAAAAAGCAAAACTTACTGTCACGCTAATGATCGAAATCTATATAACATTAACAAAAAATATAGTGTGTAATTCATACGTGATATAAGTGAAACTTCAAAGTCGGCAGATGTCGCTTTCTTTTGCCTGCTTATTTTAAAGTGGTTTGAAGATTGGATATTCATTTATAAAAACAAAAATGGTTTTTTTTTGATTTCGTAGGATTCGAACCACCGTCTGCTGGATTTCTCTGGCCACTGAGATTTGCTATGGGATGCGCTCGGCGAGGCGCGAATTTATGCTTTATATTCCGACAACCCGTAAAAAAACAAAGCGGCCAATGAGCGCAGACCTATCGTCGTTTCCGTTTTATTTCTCAACCAATAGGAACCTTGAGCGCAGTTTGATGCTTCGCAGGTGCCGTAGTACGTCATTTCCGTTTCATCCGAATATCAAATCACTCTAACGGGGCTAAGGAAGTTTCAGTTCAAAAAATTGATCTAGAGTTGATTGATCTGTTTTATTCCAGATAGGAATTTGTTTGTCTGAATAAAACGTGCCCGGTTTCCTCAAAAGATTGTAAGATTCTTACCTAACTAAATGCGATCTAGGATAGTATTAATTTTTATTTAATGTGAGACTTTTCTGCTAGTCTAAATGCAAAGATGAATTTGAATTAACTTAATGAGTACGTAAAAATATTAAACACTATAATTTAAAATTCATTACCGACCATAAAGATTCAAAAATACGAATAAACCATTTTAAAGATTTTAAATTTCACCTTAAAAACACACTGAAAATGTGAACTGAATTTTCTTAACGATAATATATTTTTTGTAAAAGGTGATACTTTACTTTTTTAAATGTACATATTAATTATTATGTACATTTACGTTACTTGTTTTTAAATGTACACCTATCGTACAGTAAAATATACGTTCATTATTCATTTTCTGTAACTGTATTCATGTTCCAGCTCTTCCTATTACTATAACTTTCAATTTATCTTTATCTACAGGTCGTGGTTACGCCCATACATATACCTACACATACAAATACCTACATAGCACGCATACATACTGTCACTGCTTGGGATTGGTATTAATTATTGTTGCAAGTCCTTTGTCCTACCTATTCCCAATTGCCTACCCGTCAATCTTATCCACAATCTTAATCAGTCTGCAATAAACTCCCGCCGCATATAGCCATGTTGTGCTTCCGCTCTCGGTTAATCGCCCTTAAAACAACTCCGCCGTGTGTTATAAAATAAACGAACCTCACGACTATTACTATTTTGTGCCTCTTGGGTGGGAAAGGAATCATACAAGTGCATTGCCAGCCTACAAGTTTTTATCCTTTTTCGGTGAGTCCTCTCCTTTCTATGCAACATGTATTTTTATTATTGCAAGCAGTGGTAGTAACACGAAATCAAGGTCCTTCGCCAATCATTTTTTTACACAAAACATAACAATCCACTCTCACAAGATAAATACCATTCAGGTCGTTTTCCTGAAATTTGGAAAAGTAGCTTTACAACACCTATTTTTAAAAAAGGAGATTAAGGTCATATTGAAAATTATAGACCCACACGTATTATGTCATCACTTCCTAAACTTTTTCAAAAGATTATATTAAGTAAAATCACGCATCAAATTTTACCACTTATATCGAATAAGCGGCAACTTTCACGAATGGCTTAGAAGTTGCTTATCACATAGAAGAATTACCACATCTGTAAAAATTACTTCCACAACTTCTTACATATTTTTTACCTTATGTTGGGTCCCCCAAGGTTCCCACCTAAGACCAATTCTTATCCTACTATCCATTAACGACATTTCGTTAATTTTCGATAATATTCACTTTCTTCTATTCGCTGACGAACTAAAAACGTTTAAATCGAAGGAAAATTCTTCTGATCGTTTAACTCTACAAAGGAACTTAAATAAACTGTATGAATGGCGCATCGTAAACAAATTATATCTTAATATCAACAAATGCCAAACGATCAGTTTCCAGAAATCTAAAACCCCTTTATTGTTCAACTACACAATTAACAAGGCCACTCTAAGAAGAGTCTTTGAATTCAACGACCTTGGCGTTATCTTTGATTCCAAATTACGCCTCTTGAATCACATTATTAGCATTACCAGTAAGGGATTACAAATTCTTGGATTTATTCTCAGAATCGCTGAAGACTTTAATAACATAAAAACAATATAATTACTATATACGTCTTTGGTCAGAAGTCAGGTTGAATACAATTTAAACATTTGGTGTTCTCAATTCATCTCTCATAGTTTACAAATTGAAAAAATTAAAAATAATTTTTTACGTTTTATTAATTTCAAAATTGGTTTTCCTATTATTGAAATCAGGTATGTCAATTTACGCAGAAAACTTAACTTATCGAAATTATTTGAAAGGCGAAATATATTTTATCTCCTCTTATTATATAAAATTGTTCATTCAAGGTTGGACTGCTTAAAACTTGTTATCCTTACATGTACCTCCAAAATATACTAGGCGGGATATTTTATTTTACAACAATAACTTCACTATGAATTCTGCGTTAGAAAGAATACATAGGTTGGGCAATGAACTAACTCATAATCGCCGATACATTTAATTTAAACTTAGATACATTTAAAGCCAAATTAGTCCATCATTTTTTAGATATAAATAATGAATGAGAAATTATTTTATTTTATTTCGATTTTATTTTGTTTTTTTTTTTTTATTGTTCGTATTCTAAATGCATACAACGAGTCATTAAGTAAAAATTAACGTATTTTGATTTTTTTTTATGTTTCCTTACTTGTAGGTATATGAATTGTTCCTACGAGTTCTATAAAGTCATACATCTGGAATTAGCATTTTATATATTCTTATTTATTATATTGTTTATGCTTTATTTGTTTATTTTGTAATCTTTTTATTTGTGTTATACTATGTTATGTTATAAATGAAATTTGTATTTAGTATGTAAAAGAACAAAAGGGCGTCAATAAATAAATAAATAATTATGGTAATCAAAATAAAAAAAAACATGGTTACAAGAATTGTAAAAATAAACGAACATACCGCAAGTGAATATGAAATAGGTCTTCATTGTAGATAAAGGTTTTCTTATTGAAAAAACTGATTTTGTTTCATGGTTTAAATAAGGTTTTAACAAGTCCAACTGCTTTACAGGTGTCTTCAACTTTGGAATAAACATGAGCTGCTTCTTTTCACAGGAAATTTCAGTCCGCAGAGTAGATGGTGTGGACGTGGACATGTGTTCATAAGTAGGGGCGGTTCGTGGCCTACATCAGAGGGAATTTAATCGGAGCTTAAAATAGGGAGAAACACATCCCATAGATTGTGAAAAAGCCTATATTGGTGTTTTTGAAATAAAACTTCTTTACGCACACTTGACTTGGGTCGGAGTCAAAGATAACGCCAAGGTCGTTAAATAAAAGACTCTCTTGAGAGTGGCATTGTTAATTGTGTAGTCGAATAATAAAGGGGTTTTAGATCTATGGAAACTGATCGTTTGGCATTGTTGATTTTAAGATATAATTTGTATACGATGCACCATTTTATTCAAGTTCTTAAAGGAACTGTAACTTTAACTCTACAAATTAGAAACAATCAGAAGAATTTTCTATCGATTTCAACATCTTTAGATCGTCGGCGAATAGAAAAAAGTAAATATTTCGAAAATTGATGAAATGTAGCTAGTAAATAGCAGGAAAAGAATTAGTCCCAGGTGGGAACCTTGGGGGACCCCACTTAAAGCAAAAAAGTATAAGGAGGTACTTTTTACACACAGTTTTCGGTATGATAAGTAACTACTAAGCCATTTGAGAAAGTTGCCGCTTATTCCCAAGTGTTCTTTTTTTTCATTAAAATGCGATGAGAAACAGTATCAAAGGCTTTGCTAAAATCGATATAAATTTTGTCAACTTGATTACCCTTGGAGAGTGCATTAGAAATAAAATTTTCGTAAAGTAATAAGTTAGTTGACGTTGATCTGCCTGGCATAAAACCATGTTGAAATGATTATATAGTGGTTTAATTTGATTGCAAGATTTTACTTTATATAATCTTTTCAAAAAGTTAAGTGTAAGGGACGTGTCCGCCACTCACATAGACTGCAACATAGGGGGCCGGTAAGTCTTTAACAGCCGCTGGGTCTCTCATGAAATCAAAGTCGAGTTCTGGGTGAATTTCCGTCGAGAGATTTTTTTTTTTTTTACATTAACTCCACACAGGAGGCCCTGAGGAAAATAACTTCCCTCAGGGCCTATGTCATCTTTGAAGATGCTGTGTGGAGGGTCTTTTTGAGGAAAGGAAGGAGTGAACACGGGTCTTGAAGAGACCCATGTTGTAAGAGGGAGGAAACACAGAGGCCGGCAAATCGTTCCACAGCCGATCCGTTGAACTCAAGAACGAGTCATAGAAACGACCCGTTCTCATGTGACTAATGTCAACCGTTTACAAATGTTGGGCGCGTGTTTGGCGTGTTTCCCGACTATGCACCGGTGCCGAGGGGATCAATGACGCTAGTTCCTCGGAGCATTTTTTATTGTAATACCGGTAGAACAAGGACAGCATTCCCACCTGACGCCTGTGCTCTAAAGATTGCAGTCCGTCTGTTAAGATGGGAGAATCTATCAAACGGACCGCCCGTTTCTGCACAGAGTCAAGAGTTTTTTTAGGTATTTTGGAGCTCCAGACCAAAGGTGGCTGCCAAATTCAACCGTGGGGCGCACTTGCGATTTGTACAGGGTTAGCAGTTGTGTACTATTAAAGTATCTGCGGGCCCTGTACAGTACGCCCAGTTTCTGAGAGGCTAACTTAACTCTGGTTTCGATGGAGCCCCCGTACCTGAGATGGTCACTTAGAGTTACACCAAGCATATCGATGGACGTTCTGTTCGGAAGATTGCTTCCGTTGAAGGAGACTAGATTTTCATTTCGATCCCTTTTAGACGTTATCAAACATGATTGGGTCTTTGAAACATTAAATTCGACGAGGTTATTCTTACCCCAAGAGAAAACACTCTCGAGGTAAGCGTCCATTCTTTGCTTCAAAGCCCTCCGAGCTATTGGAGTTTGTGTGCCCTTTGGGGGCTTGTCAAACAAAAAACTATCATGGACTGTACTGTCATCCGCGTAACAATGAATCGGTGCACATGACAAGAGGTCATTGATGTGCAACAGAAACAAAGTTGGTGACAGAACCGATCCTTGTGGGACGCCAGCATTTATCGAATGCGAGGAAGAGGTGAAAGCGTCAGCAACCGCCTGAATCGACCTCTCCCTCAAAAAGTCGGCAATCCACGCACACAAGGATGCGGGAAGTCCGTAAGAAGACAGTTTGTTGACAAGCCCTCGGTGCCAAACCCGGTCAAAGGCCTTGGAAATATCCAGTGTAACCGTTTGGGTCTCACCGAAACGTTCCAGGCACCGCCCCCAAACATGCGTCACATACGCGAGAAGATCACCGCAAGAGCGGTTCCGCCGGAATCCGTATTGACGGTCGTTAATAATTTTATTCTTCTCGAGGTATGTGAGCAGTTTGTCGTTGATCACACGTTCCATCACCTTAGACAGAACTGATGTGATCGCTATGGGGCGGTAGTTGGCTGGGTTGGAGCGGTCACCCTTCTTTGGAATAGGGTGAGTGATCGCTTTTTTTCAACCAGAGGGCACAGAGCCAGACTTCAAGGATATTTTGAAAAGCTTCGTCAAAACTGGAGCTATTTCTGCAGCGCACCTCTGTAATACCAGGGCAGGTATTCCGTCAGGCCCACTAGCTTTATTAATATCAAGCCCTCGTAAGACTTGGAGTACACCCCGATGCCGGATCCTCAGCTTTTTCATATAAAAACCGCAATGAGGAACCGACGGCGGGGTAGCACCTTGATCATCGAGGGTCGAGTTTTCCGCGAACATTTTGCCTAATAAGTTAGCCTTTTCGGCGGCGGTATTTGCTAGAGAGCCGTCAGGTCTGGTAAGAGGTGGCAGACTGGGTTTGCAGAAATTGCGACCTATTGAGCTGTGGGCAGGCAGCCAGCTTTCTGCCGATCAGCAGGTCGTGCTCGAATTTTGACCTGTTTATGATCCTCTTGCTTTCCTTTGCCATTTTGTTATATACTATTCTGTTTTCGGACGTTCGAGATGTATTGTAGGCTCGGTAAGCCGCGTTTTTTCATCGCACTGCTTCAGAGCATTGTCGACTGAACCACGGCTTTGAGCCCACACCAGTTTCTATAACAGTGGATTGGATGAAGCCATCCATCGCGGATGTGATGACTTCACCAATTCCGATCCGAGGTCCGAAAACAGACAGCAGACCACGGGAAAGCATTCAAATGTGCCCGCAGACCAAACCAATCTGCTGATCTATAGATCCACACTATAGTGCCACACTTTTCTCTTCAGCGGTTCGTTAGGCGGTATGAAGGTTACGGGGATTGATGTCGTCACCAGGCAGTGGTCCGACGATCCTAAAGGCGCTGTGACTTCAATCTTGTAACCGTGTAGCACAGTGGTTATAAACAAATCTAACAGATTGGAGCGGTGAGTCTGGACATCAGGAACCCTTGTAGGCTCCTGAACCATTTGCTCCAGTCCGTGGCAAAGGGCAAAGGATTCCGCCTCTCGTCCAGCAGAGTCCGTTGGTCCTGAGAACTTTAATCAAGGTTCGTTATGAACATTGAAGTCCCCCAGGACCACAAACTCTGCCGTAGGGAAGCGGGGCAAGAGGTCATCAACAGTATTGCTTAGATTTTTGAAGAGTTCGGACGTATCTGAAACGCTAAGGTTCGGCGAGCGGTATAAACACGCGTAAAATCTTACCGTACTGGCAAGATTGACACGCACCCACATTACGTCGAATCTGGAGTTCTCCAGATTCAACAGTCGCACACAGTTGACGTCAGCTCGGCTGAAGAGACAGACACCTCCTTTGGGTCTGAATTTGCCTGCGAGTGTGTAGCCCGGGCAATCCAGATAGGAGGCGTCTGTAGGCTCGGCTATCTGCGTCTCAGAAAGGAAAAGAAGGTTAGGACGTTGGGAGAGAAGGTGTTGGTGGACGAAGTTTAAGTTTTTGTGCAGGCCGCGAATGTTGGTGAAATTCACCAACAGTTTTGGCCTGCACCGGGGACTCCTGCTTCTCGCCGTTGTGATAGTGATATTACTGTTGTTTGTGCAATTCATGATTTTATACGGTTTTTTTTTTTGGGGGATTATTAGGAGAAAGGAAGGTCCGGACAGGAAAGGGTATGAGGGATGGGTAGGAAAGCTGGGGATCAGAGTGTCCAAGAGTGACGGACGTATGAATCCAACCCACCCACTGCGGTGCAAGGCGATGGGCTGGGAGAGTCTGGCTGGAGAGGTCGCCCAATGCGCCCCAAACGCTACTGCTGGGTCCCCTCCGGCCACGAACCGGCACAACAGCAGCGGCGGGGTTTTTGCAATCGTTCAGCCCACCCTCAGTCGTGAGCCTGAGGGTCGGGCCCCTGTACTACCGAGCGGCCCAGACAACGGTAACCGGTTGTAAAGGGTCTCCCTCAACCAGCATCTCCCAATCCGGCCCGCCACGCAGAAGGTTGGCCGATGCACCCGCCATCAAGACCCAGACAAACATTACCCCCATGAACCCGGGCACCCCTGCTAAGTCACCAAACATGGCGAACCACTTGGGGTGACCTGTGGCAGAGGTGTTGGTCATCCAATAAATGGTTCCCAGGGCGGCGGTACCCATACCCGCCTACCAAATTGTAAGATTGTATTGTAGAGATGGTCCGGTTGCAGAGAGAGAGAGAGAAGTGTAGAGTTCGGTGTTCTGTACTAGAGTGCTTGGTTACCGGGGCCGCACCGCTATTTATTCTAAAATCCTTCTTGACCGTGTGGAAGATTCGGTGCGACCAATATTCGGTCAATCGGATGTTTGGAGGGTCGTAACCCCCGCCACGATTCGCGTGACCGGCGTTGTGACCTCTGGAACTACCCTTTCATCTATGTTCTCTCTGCCGACCAAAACCACCTCTCTCTAACAAGTTTATTAATTCAAATAATTAAAAATACAAAAATATTCGGGGGTCCCCGGCCCTACAATTTTCAGGGGAATTCAAAATATGTCACTTATAACTAGATTTACAGTTTGACAATTAAGTGTAGAAAATAAATGATGGCGCTGCGATCGTTTTCTAGTTTTAAATGGCAACACCAAGATGGCTCATAAGACAATGAATGTATGTTTTAAAAAACACTTCTGCCAAAATGCATATTTCATAGCGTATTTGTATTTTCAAAAATTTTGCCAAAAAAACTGTAATTTAATAGAAGTAAAATAAAACAAAACAAGTTTTAAGTGGACGTTTATTTCGATATAAAAACGTAAGTACTTGAAAATTTAAGTCTATTAATTCAACACCCGACATATAATTATTGTCTTCGTCATCGTGTGATTCTTCTTCTTCCGTATCTTTATCTTCATCTAAACTCAGTTCATCGATATCATCATATGCCTCATACTGCCTCGTGCATAATATTCTGCCTCAATTTTCATCACGTGTTTGCAACAATTTTTCCAATCATCAGCACTTAGGTATGCTATTACATATTTTATTATTCTTATGCCCATTTTTCGTTTTCCCGGTGTTTCAAATTTTCCATCTGCCTTTTGCCCTTCCTTGACGATTCGTCTTACCGTTGATTCAGATTTACCTGTGAAAAATCATTAAAATTATTATTATAGAAGGTAGTTTTAAAAATACACACTAGATAATATTCACTTGGAAAGAAAGAAAGAGAGAGAAAACGAGAAAAAAGTAACTTTTCTACGAGTTTAAAGAAGTTGCATATTATTATTTTTTTATTGAGTTATTCCATTTTTCCTGTGGCCGCATATTAACTGTCAAATGGAAGTGTCAGATACGGATTTTTTAAACATAACCTCAAATCAGATTGTAATGGTTATTATCGCTCGAAAATTGGCATAAATCTTGTAATACTAATGAAATTAATTAAGCAAACTATACTACGTACCAGTCATTTCTGCAGTTTTGTTTCATCATCTTCTAAATTAGACAGAATCTTCTTCGCGTGACACTCGACTAGGCAGCATTGAAAAACGCAGAATATAACCCCTCTTGCATCACTTTGTAATGGTTTATTCATTTTAATTAAATTCAGGCAAACAATGAATAAAAATATTATCAAATCAGCGATCTTTTACTCAGATTTAAGACAATAAATCAACCGTAACATGCGATAACATGACAGCCATAGGAAACGTCATATAATTTAGTGCTGCCATAGTAATGAACACGTTTAGTTCCAATTTATTTAATTTCTACACTTATTTGCCAAACTATACATTGTTACTTATCATCTAATCATGTAAAGTGAAGTTGTTGTTGGAGTGGAGAACACTCCTCGTCTTCTATTTTTCCGATAAAGACGTCCGCAACATTAAGGTAGTGATTTAGGTACACATGGATCTATCATTTTCAATTTGACATTTATCTCCTTTTTTAAAAATAGGTGTTATAAAGTTACTTTTCCTAATTTCACGAAAACAACCTCTAGATCAGGGGTGGGGAACCTGCGGCCCGCTGGCACTTTTGGTGTGGCCTGCTGAAAGAACCACAAAAAATTACACAGAAGGGATGATTTTTTCACGGTGTTTCAGATGCATTTTTAAGACGTTATCACAAAATCGTTATAAGCAAGCAATTAGTTAAGATACAAATAAAAACGTGATTAAACCCCCCATTTTACTTTTATTTTAATTTGTTAATGTGAAGCGATAGTGAAATTCCATCGGAACTTTTAATTTTCTTGTACGGGACAGTCCCGATATTTCAGGATTGACGGCAATTCTATTCGCAAGAGAATCTTAAGCAGTCTGTCATAAACATTATTTTCTAGTCATCGTCGCGGAAGTAAAGTGGATAGTAAATCAATAAAATCCTATTAATGACAACTACGAAGGAAAGAAAAGTTGAAGCTGAATGAAACGTGAAATCATTTGAAACTAAATTATGGCTGTGAAAAGTAACTCGAAATGAATAACACGACGCATTTTCCAACACTGCAAAGACAAAAGCCTTCTACATCGTTTGAATACACTGGTGAGTGCGCTAAATTAAGTGAGGCATTTGATGAACGATTTAAGGACGTGAAAAGAGGGTAAACGGATTTGAACTTATTTAATACGAACGATTTGAACATATTTAATATTCAACGTCGAACCATCGAACGTGCCTGATAATCTGCGGGGCGAAATTATTCAATTACAAAGCGATAGATATAACAATCTCCCCAAATAAAGTCAGGAATCACTGGTTATATTACGTCAAGCATATCCCTTAACATTTTGTATATAACACATGCATGATAATTGCTACACTTCTGGCATAAAAAAAATCATAACATGTAATTTATTGTAATTAGTAAAATAAATACAAAATTATATTACGAACAATAAATATGCTACAGAATGTAGAAAAACCAGTCACGTAATCAGAGTACAATTTAATTTAATCTGGTTGACTAGTGGACTCCTATACAGATTCGTTCTAAAGGTAAAACCAATCCTGTGTTCACAATGCAATTTGCTGTTGTGGATTCATCTGCTAACCCTAACGCATTTCGAAGGTAAAACCATTTTG
Organism: Limnephilus rhombicus; assembly: GCA_929108145.2. Taxonomy (NCBI): domain Eukaryota; kingdom Metazoa; phylum Arthropoda; class Insecta; order Trichoptera; family Limnephilidae; genus Limnephilus; species Limnephilus rhombicus. The sequence continues at coordinate 23,979,833 of OV815292.1, forward strand.
GTGTTCTAGGTGCAGTATTAATTAAAGCTGGGGACTCACAATCCAAATCGCTCTGATGGAAAAACCAGTTTCGTTTTCAAAACGCAATGAGAAAATTCCATGTGTGGTTTCGTCTACTTACGTTTTTGAAGAGCATTTATAAAATTCTAGTTGCTTTTGTTCTGCCAGTATTAGGGAAAAGCCATTTTCATGTACTCAGTAAAATGGCTATACTCTGTATTTTTAAGTCTCCGCGTACTGATTCACCCCATAGCTGAAACCAGTTCTGCGTTTAGAATGCAACAAAAAAATTCCAGGTGGGCTTTCATTTTTTGACGCATTCCTCGTATTAGAAGTGCATTTATACGCCCAAGAAAGACATGGCACGACCAAGTGAATCAGATACTTAAGTCGGGTCATGTCAAGAGTCAGAATAATAGAAGAGAATGTATGAAACGTTGTATGAATGTAAACGAGGCAAGGAATGTGTGCCAAGACCGGGATGTTTGGCGGTCCGTCCTCTCTGCCTAGTTAGTTAGTTAGCGTTAGTTAGTTAGTTAGTTGCATACTTTGTGCTGCCAAAATTGGTGGAAAGTCATTTTTATGTTCTGAGTGGAGTTTTATTTCCCGCGTACAAACTCAGTTTATAATTAAAACCAGTTCTGTGTTAAGAATGCAACGAAAAAATTCCAGTTGGGGTTTTATTTCGCTAACGCGTTTCATAAGAAACCATTATCGTGTGTGAAGTGCAGTTATAAATTTGTAGTTGCAAAATATGCACATGTGCTGCCAGTATTAGAGGAAAGCAATTTCACGTTCTGAGTACCGTTTTAATTCCCCGCGAACAGAGATTCATCCTGTAATTTAAACCAGTTCTGTGTTAAGAATGCGATGAAAACGCATCAGGTGTGATTTAATTTACTGACGCATTTCTTATGTTGGAACTGCATTTATAAAATTCTTGTTTCGTTGCTTATGCTGCCCGTGTTCAGAATGCAATGAAAAAATTTATTTGTGGTTTCATCTCGAGCGACGCTAAATAGGTTCCCCACCCCTGCTCTAGATAAAGAAAAATTGAATATTATAGTAATAGGAAAAGTTAGAATATGAATTCAGTTTTAAGGAAATATTGAGGGACTCATATCTGGCCCCGAATCTGACCTGATGTCCAGCTGTTTGACAAAAGTCCCAAAATCATTTACTTCCACATGGATGTTATGCAAGTTGAGTGAGCTTTTGGTAAATTGGCGTTTATGGGATAAAATGTTGTCATTGTCTTCAACATAATTCCAAAATTTATAAGGAGTTAGCGTAGTTCCAAAATCAATTAATGTTTGTTAAAATAGAATTTTCAACATTTTTGGTGTATTTCTTAAAACATACTTTCGATTTCCTGGTACAATCATTACGCAGAACGGAGAATGCGATATAATTATCTAGCGTTCTATTTATTTTATAAGTTTGTGTGCATTTTTTTATGTTAAGTTAGAGTAGATAATTAGTTTAAAATCGAACCATATAGGGAATTTAGAACTGTAATATTTTTGTAAGGGTACAAAGCTATCGATTGCTTGATAAATTACATTGTAAAAGTATTATTTAATATGTTAATAACTTGTTCCCATACAATTGATACATTGAACATGCCAGTAATAGTGAACTTGGCTTGTGAATTTAATATTTGGCAGTTAGATTGATTAATGTAATCATAATAAAATGCCAGAAAAGTTGTTTTTGAAAACTGTTAAGAATCCAATTTGAAATTAACCTAATTAATTAGAATTTTTTTAATTATTCGTTATAATCAATTAATTGTTTATGAACAGTTCAGTGAATTACTCCCCGCTGTGATTTTGCAATCCTAAGCTGAGTCATACTTACCGGTGATGTACTAAAAAACATAAATTTGGACCGATGGCCAGAAAAATAGTGCCAAATCGAGTGCGTTTGTTTTGAAAACAGGAGAAGATTTGGAACCACTCCCTCTATACTTATTTTTCTAGGTCTTTCAACAAAGCGAATCATGATAATCTCGAAAAAATTGGAATTAGTGGAAATCTTTTCAGATGGTTCTCATCTTCAGTCGTGGCGTGGCAAGCTCAGAGGGCCCTCGGACCCTGACCAGCAAGGATTGGCTTTTAAAAGTTGAGGTCTCCATTAACATGCTCCACACTCCTATACTACTGAATCTCCATTCAGTAGTATAGGAGTATTGTATAGTATATAATATAGGAGTACTGTTCCTCTTTGTCTAATTTTTAACCAATCATTAATGACAGGCTGTTTCCCTAATATATGGAAACATAGTTTTCTAACACCTATTTTTAAAAAGGAAGACAAAACTGATGTTACAAATTATAGACCGATATGCATCCAATCATCGATACCTAAACTTTTTGAAAAAATAGTACTTGATAAAATATCTACAAACATAAAAAAAGTTATAACTCCCCACCAACATGGCTTTTATTCAAATAAATCAACTTTAAATAATTTACTGATATACGAAAACTTTATATCAAAATCCTAAGCAAATAGATGCCAGGTAGACTCAGTATACACAGACTTCAGCAAGGCATTTGACAAGGTGTGTCATAAAATATGAATTAATAAATTAGCAAAACTTGGAATTTACGGTAATTTACTAAATTTGTTTGCTAGTTATTTGTTTGAAAGAATTCTTAGTGTAAAAATAAATGGCGCAAATTCATACGAATTTATGGCGACAGGTGGAGTGCCGCAAGGCTCTCATTTAGGGCCCATTTTGTTTATAATATTCATAAACGATATTTTTGATGTATTTACTGATATAAACGTTCTACTGTTTGCAGATGACATGAAACTATATAAAAAAATTAACCACATTAATGATTGCATTACACTACAAACATGGCCGGTTTTAGCACTACCAGCGCCCTGGGCGAGATTTCCACGGCGCCCCCTAACTGCAATTCAATTCCATACGAAAAAAGGCAATGGGTATAATGAAATAACCTTCTATTAAAAACAAACTATTTATTTTAAAAAACTAATACAATTTCACTTTTTTAGCCTTTCTATCGGCGAAATTGATAACCTAATAAAATTCTTTGATTAGGTTTTATCAAAATCGATGTTTTCAGTAATTTCATTTTCGATTGACAAAGTTGCCAAGTTTGTCAATTTAGATTGAGATATTGTCGATCGCTGATAGGTTTTTATCTTGAATGAATTTTTTCATTGTTTGCTAGTTTTTTTATATGAAATGAGAATTAGAGAAATGTCGCCCTATATCATTCTTCGGATAGTTATCAATGTGAGTTTGCATTGGTCCACTAGTTATTATATGATCAATTATTTTGCTATTTCGAATGAGTGGCCAAGTGGCTGGATCCGCTATATTCGGGACAACAGTACTAACGTCATCTAGCATTTGTATTTGTTGTACATCACCAATGGAGTCATCCTGAGCAGCATCTGTAATTGTAGAACAACTTATTTCCTCACTTCGGGAAACTTCTTTGACAATATGATGACCTACTAAAGTCACTCAAAAATCAAAACAAAGATTGCGGTTTAAATTTCACACACAATTTAAAAATTAAATATTAAAAAAAACCATAGGAACAAACTTCTTTGCAACATTGTCCTTGAGGCGTATCCAAAAAATTGGAGATCTTTAATTAACGTAGGGTATCAACGTCTTATGGTCGAAGATCAATTACCATTGATGCAGTGCTACCAATGCCTAGGTTTTGGTCACTCCCAACGTTTTTGCACAGAGAAGCTTAGTTGTGTTCACTGTGGTGAATGCCATAAATATGATACGTGTCCCAACGAGGCCAAAGAACCAACGTGTTCAAACTGCAATGGAGGTACTAGAAACCACCTGGCAACAAATCTAGATTGCCCTCTCTGGAAGCTTATGGATGAGCGTTTCAGAGAAAGGGTAGACTACGTGGGCCACTGCTAAAGGCAACTTCAAGGAAAAAAAATGTTTTAATATTCAAGAATACACCACCAAAAATTCCTGTATGCGTATTATGTATATGAACGCTAGAAGCATCAGAAACAAAATTGACGAAATAGAAGAAACCCTAAAAAACATTACAGAAAAGGTACATATTCTCGTGATAACGGAAACCTGGCTGCAAAAAGGAGAAGAAACTTTTTTCAATATTACTGACTACGCTGGAATTTTTGCTTCCCGTGAGCTCGACCGAGGAGGAGGAGTCGCCAACTACATGCATAACACACTAAGTAATAAGAAAATAGAAAAATGTTGCAGTGAAAATACTTTTCTTGGAATTACGATCACGGCAAAAAATATTAAACCTCTCAATTTGTATGTTTTTTACCGTAAGCCCAACTCAAACATAACAGATTTTTTGACTCTTTAGAAATAATATTAAATAAAAACAAGCAAGACACATTACTTTTTGGAGATTTTAATATCGATATTTCAAAAGAAACTGATATTGCACGGAAATATGTTCACACCTTAAAATCGTACAACTTTTTATGTGTGTAACACGATGTTTCCCACAAGGGTAACAAATAACACCAGCTCGTTGATAGATCATATTATCACAAATAGAACAAATGTTTCGTAAACCAAAATTATAATAATTTCGCTGACTATCTTCAAAATGCTGTAAATTCATGCAAAACAAAAGTAAAAACTAATATAGGAGACAAAAAACTGAACAATACTCCATGGTTTGATGCTCAACTTGATTCACTTATTAAAGAACGAAATAGCATATTTAAACTTTGGAAATAAAATCAAGGAAGTATTTCTTTGACAATAGAAAAAAATAAAGCTCGTAATACTGTGACAAATTACAGAAGATATATTAAAACTATGTATTATACAAAATTGCTTAATGAAAACATGAATAAGCCACAACGAACCTGGAAAACAATCAACTCCATTCTCTCAAATAGCTTGCGAAACCCAAAAATAACTTGTAAATCTCTAGTCATAAATGACGAAGAAGTAAAGGGACCAAAGGAGATTGCAACATTTAACGCATTTTTTCTCTCAGTTGGGGAAAGTCTAGCATCAGTAATAAAAACTTCAAAAACTGATGTGAACACGATCTACATGGAACCTCAAGCAAAACAATCTTTTAACATGATCAGGACAAATAAAAATGAAATCCTACGTGTCATATGTAACCTAAAGTCCAAAGCGGCAGCTGGTTCCGATGGGATAACCTCTCTCCTTCTCAAAAATTGCAAGAAGGAACTGGCGGATGACCTTGTATTCTTAATAAATCTCTCTCTATCAAAAGGTATCTTTCCAGACAAACTAAAAATTGCGAAAATAATTCCTATTCATAAAGACGAATGCAAAAAAAATGTCCAAAATTATCGTCCAATCTCTATACTTCCAGCTATCTCTAAAATTTTTGAATGTATCATTAAAGAAAGACTATTGAAATATCTCGAACACAACAAAATTCTCACGTCAAAACAATACGGTTTCAGACGACGATCTAACACCTTTTGATTTTATATCAAATATACAGAAACATATTGATCATGGGGATTTTACGGCGGCAATATTTATTGATCTAAAGAAGGCGTTTGACACGGTGGATCATAACGTATTGATCGAAAAACTGAAACATTTGGGTATTGTTGGTACTCCTCTGGAACTTTTCCGATCTTACCTATCAAATCGCTTTTCGGCAGTAGAACTGGGAGGAGAAACGAGTGAGATGGGTAAAATAACATGTGGAGTGCCACGGGGATCAATTCTTGGACCGTTGCTATTTCTTATCTATGTGAATGACATAACAAAGTGGGGTATTGAAGGAACTCTACAACTCTATGCGGACGATACAGTAATTTTTTACAACAGACTGAACCTAGCGGAGCTTGAAACGGAAATGAATGCTGATATTTCTAAACTCACAAGCTGGTTAAGAATAAACAAACTAACTCTTAACGTAAAAAAAACTCATTATATACTTTTTGGCAACAAGAAAAATATCAGCCTCAATATCAAAGTTGGTGATAACTGCCTCGAAAAGAAAATGAGCATAAAATATTTGGGCCTGATCGTAGATTCCCATCTTTCGTGGGATCTCCACATAAATCATGTAAAGGAGAAAATTACACCCATAACTGGTGTACTTTATAGACTCCAAGGATTACTACCCGTACCTTTATTAACATCAGTGTACTACGCCATGGTACATTCACACCTTTCTTATCTCTGCTGTATCTGGGGATTTGCCTCAAAGAAATTGATAGCTGATCTGCAGGTGGTTCAAAACCGAGCTCTCAGAAATGTTTTTGGACTTCCATGGGACACCCATGTCAGAGACATCTATTTAGTTTCCGGTATTCTTCCAATCACAGTCCTTCCTAAACATGAAATCACAAGCACCATCCTACAAATTACCCAACAATCAACTCACACTATCATCAAGCCACTTTACAATCAAGACATCCACACTCACAATACTCGAAATAGCAATAAAATCCGCATACCTCAAACACACACTACAAAATATGGGATAAAATCTCTGAACTATGTTGCCTATACACTATATAATTCGCTACCAGATATGTACAAGGGAATCCAGCAAAATAAAAAAAAATCAGAGTAATGCTTTAAAAGAATATTTTTTAAGTATGTATAAGGATGAAACTTTGTAATTTTCTTGACAGTTCGATTGTCTTGTTTCTTTTCTCTTCTTTTCTTTTCCATTAAGTTGTAATCATCCATATCTGTATAACCTTGTTACCTTTTTCTTTAATTGTTTTCCATTGCTGTTTATTCTACTCAACCTGTATTTTATTTTTCTTCTTTATTGTATGTGAATCTTATATTTTAACATCCAAATTCTTATGTAAAATTTTAACTATTTCCTCCCACCCATGATTTGTATGTTCCTCCTGTCCCAAAATGAGTTCTGTAACTCATCGGGATTGCTCTAGCAAGAAATAAAAACAATAAAAAATAAAAATATATATCTTCAGCAGCTATCAGATTACCGATGAATTCATTTGTATTCCAGATGTAGATGCCACATTCAGGTCTTGATTTTATTTATGATTTATTTATCTATATTCATAAACTTCTTTGTTTTTTGAAATTACTTTTGTTTTTCTGCTTTTCGTTTACTATATTTTGACCCAGATTTCTTTTGATTAAATCAATAAAATCTATGTAAGTCGAAGCATTTCTAAAAATAAATTGATTACAATAAAATTTCATTATAACGCTATCCAGCGAGGACGACCGAAAACGCATTATATTTGGGATAGCATCAAGGGCGGACGGTAGTTTTGTGTACTGTGGAGATTCCATCACAGTACATACTTAGAAGCTAAAACTGTCTTTATTAAACAATTAATTTTTCGATTGTCTTGACACTTTCATAAACCTTCCAATACATACTTGAACTTGTAGAAATAAATTTGAAGTATGATACTTCAAGTTTATTTCTAACAGTAATTATTGATTTTTGCCCGTCCGCTCCTTGTGCCCGCCCAGAAAAAATTCCTAACAAACGATCATCCACTCGTTCCCGTAGGAATGAGATTTTTCCCGCATTAAAAAGTTAATAATCTGTATATTTCCTCGGGATCTATATTATCTCCGTATCAAAATTTCATCAATATAGTATAATTAGTTCCAAAGATTACCCCGCCCCAAACGTATAATTAATACGTATCAAACGTAAATATATATACAAACAAATGTAATGGAGATCGATAGATAGCAAAGAGAGAAAAATACAGTAGAAGAGAGTGTTTAGTATAGATTGTTAAAATAAATTTGTACTTACCTAATAAAATGATCCGTCATAATATCAAATAACAAATACCTACTTTTACACTTTACACTATTTATATTTCAACTTTTTTAGATACAACTAATGGCACTCCCTAGTCGGAACCAAGAGTGATGAACAAAAGCATCGCAACGTAGCGTAGAATGCCTGATTTCTGCGTTTGTTTGATTTAAAAATAATTGGAATAACTGTTTTAAGTGCGTCTACTTATGCAAAGAATGAGAATGAGCTGGATGTGTTCCGCTTCGTCAAAAATAACGCCAACTATTTTTAAATAAAATGTTAAAAAGAGATAGATAATGTGTTTCTCTATGGTTGGGGATTCCCGGTAAAATGAACTGCATGCAGTGCTCCGATTGAAGGGATTGTACACTACGTTCCAGTTCTAGTGTTGCCACCATAACTTTTTTTTTCCTAAATTTAGGGAATTTACGAGTAAGTAGGCCTGGCTCAAAGAGCGAGGGAATATAAAGGGGCGCCCCTTTATGTCCGGCGCCCTACCCTAACGCCGCTTCTGACTACAAACTAACTTGAGATATCATTTTGAATGGTGCTCTGTCAACAAACTAGCATTGAACATAAATAAATGTCAGATCATTCATTTTTCCAAAATATATATATTTTTTTTTTACAAAAAGATACATAAAATATAATAAATTTTACACAATAATTAATTACATAATACATGTATTTTATGTACCGCCATCAATAAGCAGGGCTTGTGTGTATGTGGGGTGTTATTACATTGGTTCAATTTATTATTTTTAATTCAGTTCAAATTTTCAGTATAATTTTTAAGTAGAGTTTTTAATTTTTTTTAAGTTACTGACCATGTTTCTGATTTTTTCAGGTAGTGAATAAAAAAATTTTATTCCGAGATATTTATGATTTAACTGTCCTATTGTATTTTACATTTTGGAATAAGAAGTTTTGATGCTTGTCTAAGATTTCTGTTCTTTTTAAAGGGTGCATATTATTATTATTATTTTCAATATTATCTTTATAAATTTGTAATGTTGCGTGATAAAAGTATAATGCACTTAATTTTCTGACCTAAAATTGTTTGAATAACAGTTCTAATGAATATGAGTAGGGTTTTTTTTAAATTGTTTTATTATTAGTTTTTGTGATATGTAAATTGTTTGTGTTTGATTTGTATATGTACCGCCCCATCCTATAATGCCGTATTGTATAATTGATTGACAGAAAGCGAAGTATGTAGTTCTAAGTAATTTTTCGTTTAAAATATCTCTTAAGCATCTAAATATATATGTTAGTTTCCTTATTCCGTTGCTCAGAATATTTATGTGTGGGGACCATTTTAAACGCTGGTCTATTATTATGCCCAGGTACTTAATATCGGTCTTGATTTTTATGTTTGTACATAATATATTGCATTTGTGGTTTTCTGTATTTATCACAGAGTGGATTATTTTGTTTAATTCTTTAGGTGTTTCTTGTTTTTAATCGAAAATGGTAAATAATAGGTTTTTTTAGAATTTAAAGTAAACAGGTTTTTATCAAACCATAATTTTAGTGCATTGATATCTGTGTTTGCCATTTTATTTAATTCAGACCATGTGTTTGCTTTTTGTAGTAGGACTGTATCGTCAGCGTAGGAGACAATGTCTCCATATTTGGAAATATGGAATATATCATTGACATATATAATAAATAACAGTGGTGCCAAAACTGTAACTTGGGGTATTGAAAAGTCGCTATATTTTGAATCGCTGACTTGATTGAGTAATTTTACTTGTTGAGGTCTTTTATGTAAATAACTAGTTATCCATGCTTAGACTTTTCCATTAACTCCTATCGATTTTAATTTATTTATTAATTTTTTATATGATATGCTGTCGAAAGCTTTTTTCAGGTCTATTTTTTTTTTTTTTTTTACAGTGAATACCGCACAAGAATCTCAACTGCTCCCGTCTGGAGCCAGTGAGACTATGGCATCCTCAATTGGGGTATCTTGTGAGGCTGAAGGTAATGGGGAGGGGAAGGAGGTGGGGAAGAGGAAGGCTGGGAAGTACCTGGCTATTCAGATCTGGTCACCAAACACGGCTAAAGCCATTTTCAAGCAACGTTTCAATTCTGAATGGTGGTCTTACACCAGGGCGATACTGATAGTATCTTCCACTCTGGAACGTGCCGCAAATATAATATATATTATTTTAAATGAATTAATTGTGAAATAACACAAATTAATCAAATAAAATTTATTTGCGCATGCCGGGTTCGAACCCGCGACCTCCGGATTGTGAGTCAAGAGTCTTACCCACTGGACTACGGAGGTCGTCAAAATATATATAATAAATATTCCAATACATTTTTTATCGGAATCTAGGGCCGTATATAAATAGTTAGTTATTTTTGCTATCGCATCATGAGTACTTGTATTTTTTTTAAGCCGAATTGGTTTTCATTAATTATTTTATTTTCTTCTAAGAATGTCCAAATTTGTTTTTTTACAATTTTTTCATATATTTTTGATATGTTTGATAGAAGGGAAATCGGGCGGTAATTTTGTGGATCTTTACGACAGTCTGTTTTATAAATAGGAGTTATAATGGCTCTTTTAAAATTATTGGAAAATTCGCCACTTGCTAGACTTAGGTTTATTATATGTGTTATGGGGAGAACTAAGTATGTTTTCATCGCTTTTATTGTCTTTGCATCTATGTTATCAAAGCCGGGGGCGGAACCTCCTTTTAGTTCCGAGATAGTTTTGTCAATATCGGCTTCTGTGACTGGGTGAAATTTATTAATTTGACATTGTGTTATCTGTTGTGGATTTGATATATTGGTTGTATTTATGGATTTTGCTAGGTTTTTTCCAAAGTTATTAAAATAGTTATTTAAAATATTACAACATTTTTTTGTGTCATTCTGTACGTTATATATTAATTTTCCATCTGATATTTCTAATATGTGCTTATGTATTTTTTTTTTATTTATTATTTCATTTATTGTTGATCATATTTTTTTATTATTGTCTTTAGCTTCTGAAATAATTTTTGAGTAATAGTCGTTTTTCGTTTTTCTTATTAGAGTAGTTAATATATTTTTATACTTTTTATAATATAGCACAATTTTATTGTTAACTAGTAGCCTTTGTGTTATTTCATAAAGTTTATTTTTTTTCTAATGGCTTTTATTAATCCTAGAGTAATCCAGGGTTTAATTTTCCTTGTTTTTGAATTGGGGACGATCTTTGTTATTTTTGTTGCTTCTAAAACGTGTTTAGTTAAAGTCTTTTCAAACAGTAAGGCACTTTGGTTGGCGCATTTATTTTTTACAACTTCTTCCCATTTTTCAGTAATTAATGATGTTTCTAATAATTTGTAGTCTACTTGGGAATATGGAAGCTTTAATTTGGGACTCGTGTTTAGTTTTTTTTTGTCTCATGTAATATAAGACAAGCGTAGTGGTCAGTAATATTGGTTTTCCAAACAGTAGTTTAATATTTTTTATTTCATTTAAGTGTATATTACACCAGATATGATCTTTACATGATGGCGTTTGGTTTTTAATTTCTCGAGTGTAACTATTAATACAAGATTTATAATTGAGGTGCGTCATCATGTTAATGTAATTATTTTTTTCTATTGAGTTATGGTTTGTAGAAATGTTTATATTGAAATCACCATACACAAATGTAAGTATTTTCGATAATTTGCTTAGATATGCACCTAGTTCATTTATAAAGTTAGTTATGTTTGATTTGTGTGTTCTATACACTGTTATAATTCTGTATAATTTATTTTTTAATTTTATATATATTTTTAGACAATTTACGTGTTGTATATAAATTTCTTCAATGTTAGTAATTTCACACTTGTGATGAACAAATATAATTATACCACTATTTTTGTTAATTGGTGTTGTTGTTGCGATGCCTTTGTAGTTGGGTAGCGCATTAATGTGTTGATCGTTATTTGCGTGCGTTTCTGTTAACACTATGCAGGCGGGAGATAAAAACAGATCATAAATATTTATCAAAAATTCATCGAGGTTTTTTGCGATGCTTCGAATGTTCATATGTAATAGCAAAAAGGGGGAACTGCTTGTAATGCACCATTTATTGACTTCTGTAATATTTTGACATATTTCTTGGTTTATTCTATATTTTTCGTCAATTTCTTTTACTATAAAATTGGTCATTTTGAATTATAATTATTTTTTTCTTTAAAAAAGTTAAGCATTTTCATTCTGTGTTTGCATTTCTCACTATTTGATTTGTGGTCTATAGGGGTCGTAGTTTTAAATTTTAAATTAAGTTCTGTGTAATTAATGCATTTTGGTATTTCGTTCTTATTATTGCAGTTTTTTAAGTTATGTTCACCCGCACAATAAAGGCATATTGGTTTGTTCGTGGTTGGAGGCAACGCAGTGCTGTGTGACCATATTTTTGGCAATGGTAACACTGCATTAGGGGGTTACAGTCCTCTACTTTAATTTGGTAAAAAACAAGGTTTACGCTTTTTTTCATAATTAGAAGGTTTCTGAGATCTCCACTGGTTTCCAGGATTATATTTTTTTGTTGATAATTTTTAATTGGTATGGTTCATTTATATTTTATTTCGTTTGGGTCCATTTCGTATATTATTTTTATATCTTCATTTTGCAGTATTAGATCTGATATAAATTCTTCTTGTGTATATTTTTCGTCAATTCCTTTAAAGATCATGCACGGTCTTTTTTTATCAATGTTTTCAACATGTATTCCTTCAAGTTTTAACTTTGTAATTTTATTTTTGATGTTGGCCATATGATCCACTTTTTGTAAATTTATTATTAATTCATTTTTTTATGTCTTCCTGATGCTACTTACTCCGATTCCTAGTTAAGATATTTTGACGTTCTTTGTGATGGTTTTTTTATGTCTTCGTTATCATTTTTAATTTTAATTATAATGGGGTATACTGGAATATTGGGTGTTGTGTTTTTTCCACTGGTGATGCTAGCGTAACTTCTCGTAGTAGCATTGTTTTCCAGATTTTGATATTTTTTTAGTTACTGATATATTTTCTATCACTGTTTATTATGTTTTCTTGAAGTTCGATTATTTTGTCTTGTAATGACAGACTCTCTTTGTTAATAGCATCTTCCAACCTCGTTATTATGAGTTAAATCGTATTTTTTTGTTTTTTGGTCCTTGACAGTCTTAATTTTCGAAACCTCACTCTTTAGCTCATTTAGATAGCTAGCTACCGTCATTTTCGGGTCTTCAATTTGGGTTCAAAAATGCCCCCACTCTATTTAAAATTTAAAATGACATAAATTTAAAATTACATAATTCTTGTTACAGTAACAGCCATAAAAATATTCTGTTAACTTTTTGTCTATGGCTTCAAATGTCACTTGTCTTCAAACTTCAAATTTAAATTCAAATTCAAATAATCCTATATTATTTCAGTATTCATTAAATGATGAAAATTTAAATTTTGTTGATGAAAGAATTGATCTAGGCATTCTATTCGGCAGTAAACTCACCTTTGTATGTCATATTAACTCAACTGGTGACCCCGACGTGATGTGAACACGCAGCAAACAGCTTCCTGATAAGAGTGTTACCACGACGCACCAGTAACACCGCAAAAACGAGGGAATCGGTAGAGACGCATCAGCATGGACGCACCGACGAGCAGCATTAACCCGGCTTTCCTGCGACTCCTGGCATCATCGTCCCTCAACTGTACTCCGTACACTGGGAAGGGGGTGTGTGGTGGCCACTTGTGCCGAATTAATTGCTCCGCCACTGGACTCCGACCGAACACGCTGGAAACTAAGAAATACCTACAGTTACTACGGCCGCGCTACCTCGTAAATAATAATTCCGCCACTTACGCGAAAGGCCTAGAACGTGTGGCTGTACCATACAAGTGCCCACAGAAGGTTCGAGCGATTTCTCAGCTTTGCGTGAATTCACCCAGCATTGCCTACAGTGAGATTAATTACTCGCCGCGAGTATATAAGCAAGCGCTCGCTCGCTGAGCTCAGTTCAGTCTTCATTCATGGTTCGACATTTATACATCGGGCAGTGACACAACTAAGTGCAGTGTAGTAACTCTTTACCTGCCCTCGCGGGGCAACAGCCCGCGCAGTCAACCGCAAGTGAACAACATTTGTCCAGTGTGACACAGGCAACAAGCCAGCAACCACAACCAGCAACCAGCAACCGGCAACGAGCCAGCAACCGGCAACAAGCCAGCAACCACAACCAGCAACGAGCAAGCAACCAGCATCCTCATCGCCTCTCAAGGTTCCTTCCTGCGTCACCTGTGTGTGTCGACTCAAAGGCCACATAGCCGCCATACCTCGTCAACACGACGACGGTCGACCGCCTGTACCAAGGTCACTTCTACACCGCCATGGTGTAGAGCAACACGCCGGCTCCCTGAAGACCAGTGATCTTCACCGCCGTAGTCTCCTGACCTTCTTCACTCATCATCACGCAGCAGCAACACTATCGGCACCACCGTCACTCCGCTCCGCTTCAACCTCGCTACGTAGCTATAATAAAGACAGACTCACTTCACTGACTGACGCCTTTCATTTCACGTCCCGACTCTACCGATACGGCCCGCTCCCTCATAATATTATCATTAAGGCTCTTAAGACTCTTGGTTTTGTGTTGAGAGCTGCAAAAGATTTCAATGATTTGGGCACATTTATCATGTTATATAAAACCCTTGTCAGATGCCAACTTGAGTATAACTCTACATTATGATTTCCCTTTTATAATATTCATTCAGACATCATTGAAAAGATTCAACGTAAGTTTCTAAGGTTTATTAACTATAAATTGCATATTCGTATACAAAACATTGATTACAATTACCTCCTTTTTTTTACATTAACTCCACACAGGAGGCCCTGAGGAAAATAATTTCACTCAGGGCCTATGTCATCTGGGATGCTGTGTGAAGGGTCTTTTTGAGGAGAGGAAGGAATGAACATTGGTCTTGAAGAGACCCATGTTGTAGGAAGGAGGAAACACAGAGGCCGGCAAATCATTCCACAGCCGAGCTGTTGAACAAAAGAACGAGTCGAAGAAACGACCCGTTCTCATGTGACAAATGTCAACCGTGTACAAATGTTGGGCACGCGTTTGGCGTGTTTCCCGACTATGCACCGGTGCCGAAGGGATCAATGATGCTAGTTCCTCGGAGCATCTTCCATTGTAATACCGGTAGAACAAGGATAGCATTCCCACCCGACGCCTGTGCTCTAAAGATTGCAATCCGTCCGTTAATATGGGAGAATCTATCAAACGGACCGCCCGTTTCTGCACAGAGTCGAGGGTATTTTTCAGGTATTTCGGAGCTCCAGACCAGAGATGGCTGCCAAATTCAACCGTGGGGCGTACTTGTGATTTGTACAAGGTTAGCAGTTGTGTACTATTAAAGTATCTGCGGGCCCTGTACAGTATGGATAAAATGTCACTATTGAAACTTTCTGAAAGAAGAATAAGCACAGATTTGATACTATTACATAAAATAATTTGAGTCCTGAATTACTTCAATTTATCAATATCCATGTTCCCATAAAATCATGCCGATATTTATTACCCTTTTACTTCAATAACACCAAGACACTAGTTTATCAAAATTCTCCTATTCCGAGACTTCACAGTCTCGGAAATAAATATTCTAATCTGGGCGATATATTTCATATTAAAACTAATCGGTATAAATGTTGTATATTCTATCACTTTTATTCTTTAAGACACAAATAGACTTATGTACCTACCAAATAACTTCTATGCTACTACTATATTGTTTAGAAGAATCTCTTAAATTCAATTATATGCGTGAGTATTCTTAGTTTCTGTTTATATTTTTATCTATGTATTTTGTTGTGTTTTGTTATGTACTTTGTTGCAACGTTTTTTGTCATTATCTTTATATTTTCTTTATTGTTTAAATTTTTAAGTATTTACTTTGATACAAATAGTTTGTAAAAATTTTATAAGAAAAGCCAACTAGGGCGTGTAATAAATAAATATCAGACGATTGCCGGTAGATGGCGCTACCTCTATACAAAGCCACCTCTCACTTCTTGGTTGGCTAATTCTTTTTCAATGTCATGAACGCAATTCATTAGATAAAACTAAGTTTTAATATTCAATCCTGGTTTATTTTGCTCTTAATCCTTTGGGTTATGGGCCCAGGATACGCGGGAAGTAAAAGTACGTAAATAGTTTTTAGTGCGGAATGCCAGACAAGATTGTAGCTCAAACAACACAACCGGCAACTCAAGACTCGTTTTTGTCCACAACAAGTGCAGGAATTTCAGTAAATTTTGAGAAACTCGGTGGAATTTCAAATTATGGAAATTGAAAATTCTTAATGCGTATGTACTTGGTACATGAATATTTATGGGACTGCATCGAAGAGTCTACAGCGGGTGTCCCCAAGGTCACTCGCAAAAATATGTTTAATGGTGCAGCCATCGTCTTTCTCTCATGTACGGAACGTAGCGACTGGGTATGAAGCCTGGCGTAACTTGAAAACGGCGAATGAAGACAAAGGGTTGTGTAGAAGATTCGTACTTTTACGTACATTGTTTGTATTGAAATTGGAACAAGTTAATGATAGAAGCGTATCTCTTGAAGAACACAGGCTTATATCAACAACTACGAGACATAAATGCTCCATTGGACGATGATTTTCTGTCAGTGTTCATGTTAAGTGGTTTACCACCAAACTACGACCCACTTATCATGGCGTTGGAAAATTCGAACATTTAACTGTGCAGTGAAACCGTTAAAAGTAAATTATCCTCCTTCATATATCGTCAAATTATAGCAACAGAGTTTTCTACTGTAGCACGGAGGTGAAACATCGCTACTCGGGATTTGTAAAACACTTTGCAAATCAAAGGTCACCGTGGTAAAAGTGTTGTCCCGAGTTGCCCTTTCTTTGTCGAGAGCTTTGTCGGCGTTTGCTTCTTTTTTTCTGTCTTTGTGTTCCAAGTAGTTTTGCTCCAATTTTTTTTCTCATCAACATCCTTCATTGAATTATATTTTGTACATGAGCACACTGGTCTTTTCTTGGCCTGAAAAGGGAGTAATTGTTATGCTTATTTGGCAAGCTTTTGTAAGATGTGATGCTGGGCGGTACAACATCCTTTTCTCTGCAGTAATCTATAAACAGTGCAAACATTTTTGATATAGACAATTTACTGTCTAAGTATTGCCGGCCTGATGATTTCCTCACGTAATGTGACTCTGTACATGCTTACCCCTCTAATCTGGGCCATTAAATACATTTAAATTGTTGGCTTTTTCAGCCTCGTTAATACCACCATTACTAATGCACAAGGTTTTCAAAAAAAAATCTCGGCAAACCCTTTCTTCTCTACCATCTTTGAAGAAATGGTAATGCTTCGCGTTAGCACGTTTCTTCAGAGGTGGCTTTATAATCCTGCATTTAATTTTTACGACCTTGTTGTTAAGTCAGGATAAAATCCTTTTGACGGCAGTAGTCACCCAGACTCCAGTATTCAGAGCATATTAATTCTCTTTGTTCTTCTGGAAACTTTGTGGTGCAATTAAATATGCATTTAATGCAGCTGGCTTTTTTGGGGGTTTTGGAACTAAATATCCTCTTGTTTATCTCATAGGCCTTTAATATTGCGAGTCCAGGTAGAAGGATCTGACGTGTGCCACCGACTTCTTTTGTTGGTATGTTGGTCGCAAATTGAAAAACAAAAAATGTGCCTTAATTCAAGTCGTAATTTTGTTTTTAAATAGTTATTTTGTACATAATATGAATCAAAAATATGAAATAGTATTCATAACAGGAATCAAACAATGTCACTACCTTCTGTTTCCCCACCAATATTATCTGGGACACAGCTAGGATCATCGGTTTCCTGATCATTCTCATTGACTTCTGCAACAATGTTGTTTTTATCCTTTAGCGTATCATCGGCACTCTGAAAAAACAAACAAAAATAATGATGTGAACACAGAACGTTTTAATACTATGCACCAACACAAAAATATACTTACAATAGGCACAGGGCTTGAAGCGGTCACTTCATAATTAGTATTTAGTGATGTTTCTTCACCGAATAAAATATACAGATCCTTCATTGGTTCCTGTAAATATTAACGCAATTAATTAATCGATAACCTTGTTGCATCTGAACGCTATAACTTGAATCGATACAACAAAATATACTTACAATCGGTTCAGGGCTTGTGGTGGTCACTTCATTAATTTCAGTTATTTCCTCCTCAGAGGTTCCTGTAAAAATTAATTCAATGAATTTCTTAATAACTTTGTTAAACTTTTTAACTTGAACCAATACAACTAAATATACTTACAATAATAGGCACAGCACTCGCATCTATTATTTCAATATTAATGAAGTTGGAAAATTCACTAATTGAATTGTTATCCATTACATTCTGAAACAATAAAGAACATAGAAATATGTGTTAATATGAAATGAAAACAAAAAATTAGAAGGATATTATTAACGGATAAAAACTCACAGTTTGGGTATAGTTGTCAACTTCGTTTATTTCCATTATGTGGGGATCTAGGTTTCTAGGGATCTAGGCAACTGCTTCTCTCTTCCATAAAAGTATTTGAAGAACTCTGAAATGCAATAAAAGTAGTAAATTATAACCTCCAAATACGTATTATAGTACATAAGACAATGTTAACGAATATAACAGTTACTGTTTGGTTGTAATTTCATTGCATTATTGAATAGAAGAGTTTATTTTTGATAAACACTTACCGGTACAACAATGCCACTGGCGTTTGGTGCACTGTGATATTTCGAGTAATGCATGATTACAGAACTTCGGTTCAGCAAATTAATATTACAATTCTTGCAAAGCATTACGATACTAATATAACAATAAGTATTAACAAAACAATCGAAACAATAACGTCACCGAGTATTTAAACGTTCAATAACAAGTAAGCGTCTTGCAACAGGAAGCGAATAGCATAGAAACGTCACAACATAATCATAGACGAAACCGAGTATAAACGAAAAATATTTGTGAATCAGAACTCTCTATGGGATTCGAATTTTGACAGTTGAAAAACACTGTTGCGTTTTTTTCGTTTTAATACGAAAAGTCGAATTTTTGGCATTTAGTTTTTTGTCCTCTTTTGAGTTCGTTTATTGCTGACCAAGTCCAGTAAGTGTTATTTTATTTTTGTTTTATATCCTTTTGCCCCAATGGCCTTTGCCATGGGGAAGAAACCCCCTGATCTCGCTCCCCCTGACCCTTCAAATTTTGACATTTGTAGTGAGGTAGAGATAACAGACCTTCAAGTTCCATCTTCTACTCCAAAAAGGAGGAAAGTTGGCGACCTTCCAAAAACTGATTCTTCACAGCTCTCAGTTCCTGTAGCTTCTCCTCTTTCTTTGTATCCGACTTGAGCAAAAGCTCCATTCATAGTTTATGTTCAAAACAACTCTCCTGGCCACTCTTTACATCCCCTTGAATTTGGTAAATTCATTGGAAAAAAACCACTTGGCATTTCCTCAGGCGGTATCCGATCAGAGGGCAGATTTCGCATTTGTGTTGAGTTGACATCCGCGTTGAATGCCAATAAATTCATAAATTCCATCGACTTCCTCTCTGCAAAAAAATTTAAAGCCTATATCCTTTCTTTCAATATCTCTCGCTTGGGTCTCGTTAGGGGTATTCCTGTAGACCTATCTGAAGAAGAGCTTATCTCGGAACTCATTATTCCAGCATCTTCGGGAAAAGTTATTAAGACTAGGCGTCTTAATTTCAAAGATCGATCATCTGAGTCTGTAGTTTGAAAACCCTCTCAAACTGTAGTTCTGACATTTGAAGGACAGTCCCTTCCCTCTCACGTTTATTTATTTCACAACTCTCTGCCGGTGGAAATTTATTCATACCCGACAATCCAATAATTTTAATTGTTGTCGGTTTGGCCATTCTAAACAATCGTGCCGCTCCTCTCCCCGCTGCTTTAAATGTGCAGAAAATCATTTAGCAGACCAATGCTCCTCCCCTTCCAATTCCCCCACTTGCGTCAATTGTTCAGGCTCGCACACAGCCACTCATCCATCCTGCCCCGAACTTTCTCGCCAAAAAAACATAAAAAGTTATAAGGCCTCCAATAGCGTTTCATACTTCTATGCCTCCAAATTAATAGGTCCTTCAAAAAAATCTTTTGCTGAAGTTGCCTTTCAACCCCAAATTAGTGCTCATTCAAACTTGTCTTACAAGAAAACTGTAATTACAAAACAAGCTGTTATGAAGCAGTGTTGAAATTATTATCTTTTTATTTTAAAATATGAACACTGCTTTATAACATCGATCCGTAGCAGCACGAACTATTAAGTACCCTTTTAATTATTAACTATGGTTTTTTTTCAACGAGAGGAGGGGCAACACCGAGGTTACAGGGGGCGGTAGTTTTCCGGTTCCGAAAAAGAGATGGAAGAAGAAACACTCTCGCTTCGATGATGTTTTGGGCAGCATCATAGCTGCAACAGTCGACTAGTATTTTAATGTATTACTATTTTAAAATGGACGTAATGTTTAAAAACAAACGAGTGCCGGGTTACTAAAGTTCCATCCTACTCGAATACGAGAAATCTTTTGTGCAACGGTAACGGTAAAGTTAAATGTGCCGACATTGTCGTTCCGCATTGTCCGGACGAATAATTGGAATAAATCATGGCGATCGGTTATTTTATAACATCGCGCCGATCACGCTCACGGGCACCTGCCGAATATCGACCGTAAGATCGATTCCTTTATTGCACGAAATATCCTGGACACGCGCTCCGCTGGATGATAATAAGATCAACGCGAGCCGTACCGGATCGGAAGTCCCTTCATGCTCCCTGGCGCGCCCTGTACCCTCACTGGAAGGGAATTACATTTGGCCCTAATTCACATGACGATCGGCATCGTCTCCGGAAATTCAACATACATGAAGGAGGTCCTGTCTTGCCGCGGAGGAGACTGTAGGATAACGATCGGGCTGACCATCCGGTTCATCCCGGCTATCCTGTGGTGATGTGTTGCGGTTGACCAGGAAGTGTAGGAAATCTTAGTTAGTTTAGATTGCATTCGGTCCTTGGGGTGAGTCACTCTGTTTTATTTTGTTGTCATATGCTTTCAGTGCAATACATGTTATATTTAGATTCCCAAAGTGAAACTTATGTTTTATTCAAATACCCAAATAAGCAGGAGCCCTCATTTTCATGCCCCGCCTGAGTTGGAGATTATGCTCTACTTGCCACGGACATAAATCTGCTACTGTAGATTTATTGGCGCTCGGAAATCCGAAAAGTCTTTGGCAAAAAAATACTGATGCTAGTAAAACATATTTATCTATACACTCCCATACAATTTACACGTAACAAAGCTTCTGGTCCAATTAAAACCCCTGGATATGATCAATTTGGCCATAACCCCCAGCTCTTGTTCCCAAATGGTAACATCAGCTCTCTATTTCCTCAAAACTTCGTCTTTTCTAACTCCAATTCAACTAACAGCAGTGCTTTCAATCCTGATCTAAATGCAAATTCCATAAACAAAAATACTTCTAATGACAATTCTTATTTTATTCAAACCCTTCTCATGCTACTTATCTCGGTTATTAACAATAATAATTCTCTACCGTCCAACGCTGCCTCGTTACTCTCCTCTTTGTATTCTCTTCTTCCCAATGGCTGCCCCAAAGGCAGCAATTCTGCGGTGGAATTGTAGAAGCGCCACCTCCAATAAGGATGACCTCATCCGCCTTCTACATTTACACTCATATCGATTGCTGCCGACTCTGAGACTTGGTTCAAGCCATCTCAACTCTTCAAGGTGAGTGGCTATCAATGTCTGCGGGACGACCGCATTGATGGGAAGGGTGGTGCAGCCCTTTTCATCAAAAACTCTCTCCCCTTCTCCCCTATTTCCATTAAACCCCCAAATTCATCCTTCCAACTAGTGGAGGCCACTGTCTCCAATATTACATTTGTATCTCTCTATATTCCTCCTTCTACTCCATTTGACCTTCCACTGTGGGTTCACATGCTTAGCAAAATTTCTTCTCCCTTGGTCATTTTGGGTGATTTCAATGCCCACTCCCCACTTTCTTTCTTCTTCCTCGGATCCCTCAGGTATCAAATTAATTGACCTTTTGGACTCCTTGAACATATGTCTCCTAAATGACGGATCCTCAACAAGGTTTAGTCACACTGGACAGAATCCTAGTGCGGTGGACATATCCCTCTGTTCCCCGAGTATCATTATTTTGAATTTGGCTCAACGGTTGGATACCAATCACTTTAAAAGTAATCCCAAATTTATTATAAAAAAAGCGGATTGGTCCCGTTTCAGAGACTCTATCCAGGATCTTTCCCTCTCCCTGCCTTCCCCTTCTTCTGATAATTGCACCTCCTCTTATAAATCTTGGACTGATTCCATTCTAAAATCGGCTGACAAGTCTATCCCGACAATGTTCATATCCCCATCCTGAAAGAAAAAATACTGGCAATAGGTATTCCGCCTAAATTGGTAAAATTCATTGTCAATTTGCTCTCCCAGATAACTATTTTTGTAGATGGGTCTGAATCCCCTCCCCACATTAGACACATTTTCAAAGGTCTCCCGCAAGGGTCAGTCTTAAGCCCGATCCTGTACAATATTTACACATATGATCTAGAAAAATATATTCAATTTTTGTGCAACATACTCCAATATGCTGATGACTTGACTTTCTACAAAATATCCCGTAATATTTTTATCGCAGCATCAGCAATCAACTCTTAGAAAACTCTTGGCGTGGTTAAATATTAATGGCCTTGAACTTTCCCCCTCCAAATGCAAAGTTGTCATCTTCACTCGTCGTTGAAAGCTTCCAGAAATTCAGGTGAGATTTGGCGATGAAATCATCCCTATCTCTAAAGAAATTAAGTTCCTGGGAATGTTTTTAGACTCAAAGCTTACTTGGAATTCTCACATAAATCATGTCATCATGAAATGCGAAAGCAACATCAATCCCCTTAGATTTCTGTCCGAAGTGTGGTGGGGATCACACCCATCATCTTTAAAACTTTTGTACAATGCTCTCATCCGAAGCCATCTTGATCACGGATCTTGTCTGTTTGATCCAATATCCACTTCAAATTAAATTAGATAAAATTCAGTCAAAATCTCTTCGCCTTATCTTAGGAGCCACGCAATCTTCCCCAATCAACGCAATGCAAGTTGAATGCTGCAAACCTCCCTTAAATATAAGAAGGCGATGCCTAGCAGAAAAATATATTTTCAAAACATGCTCAATAACTTCTCATCCCTTGAATCCCAAACTTCAATTGTTAAAGTATGAGGTTAATTTGAATCCATTTTGGAAAAAACATTCCCCTCCCCTTCTCTATAATTGCTTCAACACTTTCCAGGATGTTTCCACAAACTCCTATCGCAATGAATCCCTCCCCTTATACTCTTATCCCTATGAAAGTCTTACTTTCTATCCAAAGGTGCACCAATTTATAGGAATATGTAAAAAATATTAATAACTCAGTTCAATCCAATAATGCAGAATTCAACAAAATTATTGAAAATATCTGGCCAAATTATATATAATTTTTTTCACAGATGGTTCCAAACTCAGTTCGGACTCCCATTGTGGGGCCAGTGTCTATGCACCTCACAGGAAATTGTGTTTCCCACACAGACTTCCCAAAAAATGTTCCATTTTCTCTGCTGAATGCATAGCTATCATAGAAGCTTTACATCTCGTCAAATCTCTCAACATTAGAAATGCCCTCATCCTTTCAGACTCACTTAGCTCATTACAAAAAATAAGCGCATCCCGTCTCAATTCCATTAGTGACTCTCTTACCTGCTCTATCAGAGACCTCCTGCATTCCTTGTCGCTGGCTCACGTGTCAGTGGTCTTGGCCTGGATCCCAGGACACCTTGGTATTGTTGGAAATGAAAAGGCTGATTCTATTGCTAAGGAATCCATTGTTCATGGTCCATTAAGTAGTATTCCTATTCCTGTTAGAGACTATTTTCCTATTTTAAAAGATAAGTTACAACGCCAATGGTCCTCTGATGGAAATCATCCTCTCTGTTTAAAGGTCACCAGTACTCTTTAATTCAACCTTCTATTCCTGTCAAGCCCTGGTTTCACAAATACACTTCCATGCCTAAAAAATACATCTCTTCCATTATTCGAATGCGATTAGGTCATACTTGTTGTCTTAGCCATCTCGCCAGATTCCACATAGTCAATTTGCCTTATTGTGATTGTGGTTCAGAGGATACTTTAGACCATAATTTTTTTGAGTGTCCTATCAATGACCAATTTCCAAACTTCATACCTGAATTGTTAAATCTTAAAATTGAATTCCCTACCAGTGTACCCTGCCTTTTTAGTCTCAACTCTCCTGAAATTCACTATTAGTTAGCAAAATTTATTTACAAAAATGGCCTCAACATTTAAGTATCAATCACATTTCTCTCTCTTCCATACGTATACATTTGTTTCTAGCAGTGTTATTATGTAAAGTTGTACAGGTTCCTTTTTTTGGGAATCTGTACATCTTCCTACTCTACAATTTTGTAATGACTATTAATACCAACTCTGTGTGTTACTCTGTGCACATTAAAGAATATAATTTTACGCGTCCGGTGGCATACTCAACTCAAAACTGCCTTTTTCGGGGTTGGTGACTTTTGCCTGAACGGCGACGTATGGATCACTACATAGTATATGAAAACTCTATATTGTCAGTTACAGGATATGAGGATGCAAATTGGGCGTCAAACCAATTAGACCGACGTTCATAAACGGGTTATGTATTTAAAATAGGTAACTCTGCTGTATCGTGGGAAAGCCGCAAGCAGAGAACGGTCGCACTTTCAACTACTGAAAGTGAATACATGGCTTTATGTGAAGGAGCAAAGAAAGCTACATTTATCAGAAATTTCTTACATGAATGTCTAGATAAATTGTTGCCAGTCTCTGTATAACGAAAGTCAGTCAGCACAAAAATTATGTAACAGTCGGATTAATCACAGTCGAAGCAAGCATATATTAGACATCATTATGTAGACAAATTGTAAAGGACAAAATTATTGATTTAGAATATTTGCCTACTGAACATATGCCTGCAGATGTTTTAACCAAACCTTTGTGTAAAGATAAACATTTAAATTGTGCTTCTAATCTTGGTTTACAGACTGTTTCTTTTAAGGGCAGGTGTTAGAAAAATTCGTATAAACCAAACAGTTTGTGATGTCCTTCATATCAGACGATTGCCGGTAGATTTGCGATTTTGGTACAATTTGGGAGGCGGGATTGGGTACCGCCGCCCCGGGAACCTTTATTGGATAACCAACACCTCTGCCGTAGGTCACCCCAAGTGGTACGCTACGTTTGGTGATTTTTTAGTGACACACTGAACCCCAGATTCCTACCCACCCCTTAAACCCTTTTCCTTCCAGAACTCTCCTCACCTTCCTTTCCCCCAAAAACCCTCCACACAGCATCCCCAAAATGTCTAATAAAATTTCATATTTTTATTTAAAATAAAAACAGGGTTGGCAAATATAATATTTCAATTACAAATACAGGGTTGGCACAAATAGTATTAAATAATTATTAAAATTTAAATTTAAAAGTCAACAACAACAATAACAACATCTACAAAAAAAAACGTGTCATATAAGTTGAAATACTTATAGTTGTATTGGGAATTAAAAAAAAAATTCTCTTTTCGATTCTATATTCGTGTCAAGCTTACCACACTACCGTTACAATGTCTACTCCAATTCCAAACGTAAATAATTTTATTTATTTTATTTTATTAGCGTTATAAACAGTCTGTACAAAATTCATAAATGACAGTGATAAAAATAAGTATGTCATAGACCAATAAAATAACGACAAATTTCAATTTAGAACCATAATTCAAAAATATACAATACCTACACCTGATATAAACAATTATGATAATATCTTCTTACTTAAATCTACAAAAAGTAATTAACTGAAAATTTTCAAGGGATTACAGTTAAATTTTGATGCATATCAATAATATATTTCAGGAAGTGATTTTATTTGAATTGGAACTGCTAAAAGTAGGAGAGAAAATATGGTGATACTAAAAATAAAAAAAAGAAATACAGAAATCAATGAAATATTAAGTTATTAGTTAAACATGTGGCATTCAATAGTGTTATTCTTTTATGCATGCTGTGAATTTATCAAGGTTTGTATTAAACACATCGATATTTGGGCATAATCTGTTAAAAGTGCTACAGATTCTTCTTACAAATACATTTTCAAGATAATTTGTCTTGCTCTTAGGGATATAAAAGGTTTCTGGAGATCTAGTAACTCTTAATGGACATCTGAAATGAATATTTTGTAGTAAGTACGGGCTATCAATGAAGTTATGAATAATCTTATAGAGCATTAATAGGTCTCTGATATCTCGGCGTTGATCAAGAGGTTTGAGGTTTACGGGGACATAGTTTTCATCATTTCGCACGCGATAAGAGACATATTTCATAAACTTTTTCTGAACTCAGGATGCAACTAAGGATGAACTTATAAAGGAATTAGCTTCACGTTCCATCGAACCAGAGAGCACCGCTCACCGTTGTAGGACACGTAACATTTAGTTAAATCCTCCAGTGAAATTTTAGACGGTTTAGCACTTCTCTGGTATAGGTCAATTTATAGCTCAGACTTAGAGTGGAATGACCTCTCCAGCTTGTTAATAAAATAATTTGAGGGACAGGATAGGCAATTAGATCTCGAAAATGAGATTCTCAATTTTAACAACCCAAGGGAATGTCAGTTTTGGAATTCACTTAAAACGCTTAACAATAAATTGGATTGTAAAATTCCTGATGTTAAACTGTTGCGAGGAGAGTATGTATGCGTTTTAGATACGTCCGAACTCTTCAAACATTTAAGTAATACTGTTGATGACCTCTTGCCTCGCTTCCCTACGGCATAGTTTGTGGTCCAGGGGGACTTCAATGTTCATAACGAACCTTGGTTAAAGTTCTCAGGACCTACGGACTCTGCTAGACGAGAGGCAGAATCCTTTGCCCTCTGCCACGGACTGGAGCAAATGTTTCAGGAGCCTACAAGGATTCCTGGTGTCCAGACTCACCGTTTCAATCTGTTAGATTTGTTTTTAACCACTGTGCTACACGGTTACAAGATTGAAGTCATAGCGCCTTAGTCATAGTGACGACGTCAATCCCCGTTACCTTCAGACCGCCTAACGAGTGGCTGAAGAGAAAAGTGTGGCACTTTGGATCAGCAATCTGCTGGTTTGGTCTGCGGGCTTTCCCGTGGTCAGATGTCTGTTTTCGGACCTCTGATCCCTCAAGATGTGCCCAGGAAATTGTTGAAGTCATCACATCCGCGATGAATGGCTTCATCCAATCCACTGTTAAAGAAACTGGTGTGGGCTCAAAGCTGTGATTCAGTAGACAATGCTCTGAAGCAGTGCGACGATAAAACGCGGCTTACCGAGCCTACAACACATCTCGAACGTCCGAAAACAGAATAGTATATAACAAAATGGCAAAGGAAAGCAAGAGAATCATGAACAGGTCAAAATTCGAGCACGACCTGCAGATCAGCAGAAAGCTGGCTGCCTGCCCGCACAGCAGCAGAGCGTTCTGGTCGCTTGCGGGCTCAATAGGTCGCAATTTCTGCACACCTAGTCTGCCACCTCTTACCAGACCTGACGGCTCTCTAGCAAATACCACCGCCGAAAAGGCTAACTTATTAAGCAAAATGTTCGCGGAAAACTCGACCCTCGATGATCAAGGTGCTTATTGCGGTTTTCATATGAAAAAGCTGAGGATCCGGCATCGGGATGTACTCCAAGTCTTACGGGGGCTTGATATTAATAAAGCTAGTGGGCCTGACGGAATACTTGCCCTGGTATTACAGAGGTGCGCTGCTCCAGAGCTCCAGTTTTGACGAAGCTTTTCAAAATGTCCCTGAAGTCTGGCTCTGTGCCCTCTGGTTGGAAAAAAGCGATCATTCACCCTATTCCAAAGAAGGGTGACCGCTCCAACCCAGCCAACTACCGCCCCATAGCGATCACTTCAGTTCTGTCTAAGGTGATGGAACGTGTGATCAACGACTAACTGCTCACATACCTCGAGAAGAACAAAATTATTAACGACCGTCAATACGGATTCTGGCGGAACCGCTCGTGCGGTGATCTTCTCGCGTATGTGACGCGTGTTTGGTGGCGGTGTCTGGAACGTTTCAGTGAGACCCAAACTGTTGCATTGGATATTTGCAAGGCCTTTGACCGGGTTTGGCACCGAGGGCTTGTCAACAAACTGTCTTCCTACGGACTTCTCGCATCCTTGTGTACGTGGATTGCCGACTTTTTGGGGGAGAGGTCGATTCAGGCGGTTGCTGACGGTTTCACCTCTTCCTCGCATTCGATAAATGCTGGCGTCCCACAGGGATCGGTTCTGTCACCGACTTTGTTTCTGTTGCACATCAATGACCTCTTGTCATGTGCACCGATTCATTGTTGCGTGGATGACAGTACAGTCCATAGCTTTTTGTTTGACAAGCCCCCAAAGGGCACACAAACTCCAATAGCTCGGAGGGCTTTGAAACAAAGAATGGACGGTTACCTCGAGAGTGTTTTCTCTTGGGGTAAGAATAACCTCGTCGAATTTAATGTTTCAAAGACCCAATCATGTTTGATAACGTCTAAAAGGGATCGAAATGAAAATCTAGTCTCCTTCAACGGAAGCAATCTTCCGAACAGGACCTCCATCGATATGCTTGGTGTAACTCTAAGTGACCAGCTCAGGTACGGGGGCTCCATCGAAACCAGAAATAAGTTAGCCTCTCAGAAACTGGGCGTACCGTACAGGGCCCTCAGATACTTTAATAGTACACAACTGCTAACCCTGTTCAAATCGCAAGTGCGCCCCACGGTTGAATTTGACAGGCATTCATTTCTTGCTTTCCTCAAAAAGACCCTTCACACAGCATCTTCAAAGATGACATAGGCCCTGAGGGAAGTTATTTTCCTCAGGGCCTCCTGTGTGGAGTTAATGTAAAAAAAAAAAAGGCTAATTTGTTGTCATCCAGAGATTTTAGTTCATTGGAGGTTCAACGTCCTCGGCAATACCAAAAGTAGTAGACACTCAAAATAAGTCAGGTAACTTTAAAAAATTTAATTCGTTCTCCAATAACTACACGAAGTTATGTACACATATGTTTGCATGAGAGGAAGAGAGATATATAGCTTTTAAAATGTAAGGTCGCTCGGGACGTTTTTGGTCTTATGAAAGTATAACGCGATTACGTGTTTTGGGATGTATTTATTCCTAAACAAGCAGACGGGTTAAACATAGGAAATTTTGAAACTTTACTCACCTATGATACTAACCAAAATCAAATACTTTGAATCTAATCAAGAATTATAGGTATTATAAATATGTTAAGTACCAAATTTGATTAATGGTTCATATAATATACAAAAATTAATGTTTGGAATATATGAAAAATGAAAATTTGTGGCAAAAGGTGACACGCAAGCTGTTTGAAAACAGAATGTACCGGGACTGAATATAAGGAACGCGGGAGAGGGGAGGGGAACGCTGGAGGGGGTTAGCGGGACGGGGGAGCGGGAGAGGAGAGAGGAGAGAGGGAAGGCGGGGAAGATAGAGGGGGAACACTTTTTTTACATTAGCTCCACACAGAGGCCCCAAAAAATCCCTTAGGGTCTATGTCATCTTTGGGGATGCCGTGTGGAGTGTCTTTTTATGGAAAGGAAGGAGAGGAAAAGTTCTGGATAGGAATAAAGATTGGGGGGTGGGTAGGAATCTGGTGTTCAATGTGTCAAACGTAGCAATGCACTTGGCGAACGAACGTGTTGACCTATGGCAAAGGGTTATCAGTTGGTTAATCAGTTGGTTATCCAATAAATGGTTCCCGGGGCGGCGGGATACCCGCCTCCCAAATTGCAACTTGCAATGCATGACGGGAACTCGCTAGTTGTAAATAATTTATTTGGCACGACTTTAATTATTTGAGCAGATAAACAAAAAAATTAATATGAAAATACTAAAATAGATAGGCAGTGCACTCTGAATTATGGGCGAGAAATAATAAACATTTGTGTGAATCGAATGTGCAATAATAAAATTTAAAAAAAAACACTGTAAGTGAAATAAAAATCACTTCATTATACTTTTTCTTTTTAATTTTACCTAATTGTAAACCACTTTTATGTTTGAAATTATTTTTTATGAACAAATTTTTATTACTAACCGCCGTGTAAAAAAAAGAAGTGAAACCTTCAGAAAACTAAAGTAGACAAGAGTGGGAAATCTACGAAGTGCCGCACGTAGAGGAGACCGATTATTCTATCTCATTCTCTCGCAGACAACATCCTATAGATTTATGTGTTTGTCTCTTTTTATTGTCACTTTTTCGTTTCATCGAATTTCAAATCACAACGGTGCTAAAGAAGGTTTCACTTCAAAAATATATTACATATACTAGCTGGCTCCAATGTTGCAATGCCATATTCAAAGAAATAAATTGTGCATTGCATATCCTTTCCCGTACGTCCCCGTTCCCTCCCGCATGATCTACCCTCCCGCGTTCCCCTTCCACCTTCCCCGCCCACCACCTCCCGCGTTCCATATATTCGGTCCCAGTACATTCAGTTTTCAAACAGCTGGCGTGCCACCTTTTACAATTTTTTTATTCAAATTTTCATTTTTGTATCCATAGACAATTCTTTTAATACAAAATAACCGCTGCCTCCTAAATTTAATTTCATCAAACGCGCGAACTGTAAAACGTGCGAAGTTAAAATAGTCGTTTAGTTTCTGAAATTATCAATTTTCTGCGTAATTTTCTTATTTTTTCTTTCCGTGAGAACCTTTTACAAAGTATAAGAAAACTTTTAAAAAAAGAAAGAATCAAATAGGTTAAGTAGTTCTGAAGTTATAGCGTGACTGAGGGAAACAGGGATTCATTGAAATATATAAACGATTATAGATGCCCAATGAATGTAAAAGCCCCATGGGCGTACAAAAGAGTAAATTCATAAATAAATTAATAACTAAATAAATAAATAACAGACCTGATCAATACATTCTTTAGAAAAGCTATAGAATATTAACATTTCGTTTCACGTACGAATCTCGTTCCCAGGAATGTCCACACATTATGGAAATACCAAATGCCCCAACCCTCAGTTTCTCAAACTTTTTAAAAATCTGTAACCTCCTTTTTGGTTTCATCATATTTTTGTGAAACGTAAAACTTCAGGAAATGATTATTCAAAAAAATCTAAGGAAGATGTGTTATCTTGTTTTCATTAATAAGGCCCCTATAAAAAGTTACGATATATTTTCGGTGAATTGGTTTCCAGAACTTCCTTTTCTAAAAAGACCCTTCACACACCATCCCCGAATATGGCATAGGCCCTTAGGGCCTCCTGTGTGGAGCTATTTAAAAAAATGTGTAACCGTGATAGGGTTCATATTGAAGGCCTGGGTTCAATATGAACCCTATCAGGGTGATAGAAGAAAATGGGCGAGGTTTTCAGAAATATCGTATGGACAGTGACCTTCTTCGTGTTTTGAAGGTCACTGTCTATACGCGAATTTAAAGTGGGAATAAAAATATAGGTTTGTAAGTTTTCTAATACTTTGAAGAAGGTTCTTACGGGAAGAAAAATTAAGAAAATTGAGCAGAAAATTGGATAATTTCAGAAAACTTAACGACTATTTTAAATTCGCACTTTCAACAGTTCGCGCGTTTGATAAATATGAATTTAGCAGGCAGCTGTTTTTTTTTTTATAACAAAAGAACTGTAAATGGATTTTTTAAATTATAGATATTTTAAATAGGTACCGATGTTAAGGGACATACATTAATTACGGGAGCTCAAAGGGGAGGGGGGTCCAGAAAATTCTCACGTTACTTGAAAAGAATATACGAAGTGGCACAAATTTATATCACCAAGGGGGGGGGGGGGTCTAGATTGGAAGAAAAACTCTAACGTAATTAATGTATGCCCCCTTAGGTACCAAATTGATTGTTCTTATAATATACAAAAATTAATATTTGAAATACATATGAAAAATTAAAGTTTGAATAGAAAAATTTTAATAGGTGGCACGCGAGCTGTTTGAAAACTGAATGTACTGGGACGGAATATATGGTACGCGGGAGGGGGGTTGGCGGGACGGGGGAGTGGGAGAGGGGAGAAGGGAGAGCGGAAGGGGGAAGGGGGAAAAGTATGTGGGAGGGGAACGGGGACGCACGGGAAAGGACATGCATGGAGAAACAATTTATTTCTTTGAATATGGCATGCCGGGAACCAGCTAATTAATTAAATACAATTAACTTGTCAACGCCGGGATTTGAACCCCTGACCGCCAGATTGCTAGTCGAGATTCCCCACGATCTAAAAATGTGGGTTTTGTAAAACTACAAGCACAATACAACTTTTATACAAAGATATTATTAAAGTGGTGTTTATTTAACTGTTTTTAAAATACTAAATATTAGGTTCTTACATATGAAATTGGCGTTTTGCCGTACTGGCAACTTTGATCTCAAATATCTTCTCTTTGGTTAGGAATTCCAAATTCAAATTTATACAGATATTTACTCATATATTTGTGTTTCGAAAATTATAATTCATTTGTTTTTTCCTTAATTGTTTTTTTTTCTTTGGGTCAGTTAGTTTACAAAATGGAAAACTTGAAATATCGCGTTATTCACGAGTACGACTTCCACCGTGGCACCAGTGCTGCAGAAACGGCTCGAAGGATTAATGATGTGTATGGCGACGGTGCCGCAAAAGAAAACATAGTGAGTTTTTGGTTCCAACGTTTTCGTTCTGGAAATTTCGATCTGCAGAACAAGCCCCGTGGACGGCCGGAGACCAAAGTTGATAATGAAGAATTGAAGGCTATTGTGGAAGCGGATCCATCGCAAACCACGTCCGAGTTAGCTGCAATTAGTTATATTAATGTTAGTGATTGTAATGTCTGTGTGAATTGTATGAGTGCAAGCGAGACAGCATGCTTGCATGAATCTATATAAGGCGATGCATGCTAGATTCGTCCTCTTTTGGCTTAAGGCAGCTCCCTAATAAATGCATAGTACAGAACACTATTACGCTCTTCATTTAGTGTACTACCCACAACAATTCTCAGTCTTCCACATCTGTAAGTCCGCATCTGGATTAGCTCTGCCACAACTGGCTCAGACGGACATTACAGTGATAAAACTGTTTTAATCCACTTGAAGCAAAGCGTTGACCGCTAGACCACGCACTGCACAACAGACGGCTACCAAATTAAAGGAGCTTCAATTGGAATGTCTAAGACATCCACCGTACTCTCCGGACCTTGCCCCAACAGATTACCATTTTTTTCGAAATTTGGATAACTTCTTGCACGGGAAAAAATTCAACTCCGATGGGGCAGTCCAAACCGCCTTCAAAGATTTTATTGATTCCCGTCCGAATAGTTTTTTTTAGTAAAGGGATCGATGAACTATCTATGAGATGGAAAAAGTGCATAGATAGCAAAGGTACATACTTTGATAAAATAAATATATTATACTTATAAAAATCGACTTTATGTTCCTCCCATTCAAAACGCCAATTTCATTTGTATGGACCTAATATATAGATTTTTATAAAAATTATATTCTAAAAATTAAGATTTTTCCAGAATATCGTAAATCACCCCCTGATGTCTGCGATATTTAAACTGCAGGAGTTTATTTCTACCTAGATTCTATGACAGTTAATCCCCCGACATTTGTACCCCCGTTAAACTTTTATACAATATGTTATCGGTTTGGAGAAAAACACGATATACCTACTTGTACAAAATACAAGGTGGCGCAAAATTAATCACCCTATCGGAAGATGTTATAATTTTTGCAAATGGCGTCGTACGTCAATCATATTTGACATTTGTGAACTAGACAGCTGCAGAATACAAACAAACAAGCAATGGAGCGCTATACTGCGCAAGAGCGTGAAATAATTGTGTCGATTTAATCTTTAATGCTTTTAGCGATTTTGTGTCGAAAGTCATCATGAGCGACGAGGCGCATTTCCACTTAAACGGTTACGCCAATAAGCAAAATATTCATTTCTGGAGCACTGAAAATCCGCGCGCAATGCACGAAAAGTCATTACGTCCACTCAAAGCCACTGTGTGGTGCGGCGTTAACGCGGGAGGAGTAATTCGGCCGTATTTTTTGAGGACGCCATTGGCATTATGGTCACTGTTACTGGCGAACGCTACAGGGCCATGATAAACGACTTCTTACTTCCGGAATCGGATGATCGGGGCTTGGTGAACATGTGGTTTCAACAAGACGGTGCAACTACGCACACAGCATGAGCCACAATTTTTGTGAAGGAAGCATTTCCTGGTCGCGTAATCTCTCGCTTTGGCGATTTGGTATGGCCAGCAAGATTGCCCGATTGAACCATCCCAGACTTCTTTCTTTGGGGATATTTGAAGTCGCGGGTTTATGCCAATAAGCCTCAGACAATCGCAGCCCTTAAAGAAAATATTCGACAGGAATGCGAACAGTTATCACCGGAAATCTTGCGGGAAAGTCATGGAAAATGCGATAAAACGGGCACAAATGTGTATCGATACTGGCGGCAGCCACTTGACGGATATCATCTTTTTCACTTAACAGAAAAAAATTAAATAGTCCAAATAAAGATTTTTATTACCCAAAATCTTTTTTTTTTTTTATTTAGTAAAAAAGTTATTCAAAAACAAAATTGGATGATTAATTTTGCGCCACCCTGTATAACCAAGTGTCCCCCAAGGGATGCGCAGAGAGAATGTACCGCCAAATATCAAAAGTTTAAAACATATTTTCAATCAAATGCTTCAAGGATAAAACTACTTGTCTATATACTATATATACCAGCGTATAAGTATACAAAAATCAACACTCTAAATAAATTAGTTTGATATCCTTACAAACTTATTATTAATGGTATTTTTGAAGTCTATTTCAGGTTTGAAATTGGTAAATAAATCAAAAAATATAATTGCATAATAATTATAATTGCGGGGGGCCAACTATCGGGGGAACAACGAGAGGTTGAGAAACGCTGCCATAACTAAATGATATTTAATATTCAGTCACCAAGCAGCAGAAACCGGTTATAGAAAGAATTGGTTTGATGGCAGTATTAAATTTACATACTGACTAAATCAAATACAAACTTATGTCATTCTCAAATCCATGCTTCAAATGAAGGATCGGCAAATATCAAAATAAAACCGCACTCTCGAAATCAACATGTCAATTAAAACACGACAAACATTTTTTAATAATGTGTTTTCTTGTTATTTTCGTGAAAGACATCTTGTTTGAATTAATTTTTATTTCATGTGGACTTTTTTTTGCTAATATTTTATAAGGTGTCTTCATCGTGATAATAGCAATTTGGGAGTTTTCGGGTATCGCCACTCCGGGAAACATTCATTGGATAACCAGCCTGCCACAGGTTACCCCAAGTGGTTCGCTAGGTTTGGTGGCTTAGCAAGAGTGCAAGGTTCATGGGGTGAGATTTTTAACGAGAATTGTGCATTGCTTCGTTCTTTCTCACCTCTTTTAAATGCACATGCTTGACTACCCCTTTCTACACGAATATTCTCTCTTCCATAAAGCCCCCCCCATCCAGTAGATGCCGTAGCATTTTGTTAGCCACAGCAATGCGTGGCCGAGTCAGCTAGTAAATAAATTAATGTGAACGAGGCAAGGAGTGTGTGCCAAGACATTTGTTTGGCGATTCGTCCTCTCTGCTTACCCCTGCGACGAAACGGCATGTTAGTTGTCTTTTATCGGTTTCAACCAAATGGTCCGAGGTACAAGAATATGTGATGAGTGGATTGTCATCTTTCGGTCCAAAGATGGAAAAATGGTTATTAGATTTAGTCCGGCAGATTCGGAATATTATTAAAAAATAACATCTGAACAGAATATTTTAAAACGGTGACCGGACAACTCAGAACCTCATTTGAAAAGAAAATAAAAGTGATTAAAAAAATTGGTTAACTAGGTTTTGTTAGATAAGACCCTGAGGAAAATTATTTTCCTGAGGACCTCCTGTGTGAAGATGAAGTAAAAAAAAACAATATGATTTTCATACATAACCAATGGTGGTGAAGAAGAGGGGATTAGCGGGGGTAGTACACAAGGATTTTATTCAAGTTATATGGATTTTCCCATATTTGTTGCTGTGTCAAGTTGGCAATTGAATTCTTAGTTATTTGTTTATTTTATTACCAAAGGCGTACCAGATATCTTCAAAATTTGTTTATGGAATATCTTACATTATTTATTAACATTAACCCATTTTATTGTTGTCATGTAGATATCCATTAATATCATTATCTGATAATTTATACGAATGCCAAGTTGTATTTTTTTTAGTATGCATAAATGATTTTTTATTTGTTTTTTATTTTGTTTTTTTTTTTTTTTGATTTTTTTATGTCCCGTTAAACTGATTGGTATCAGTTTGTCAACGTGTTCTTTTAACATTTTTTTTTATATTGAAACATGTACATACATTTTTTTATTTTATTTTTTTTATAAAAGTTTTATTATTTACAGATGTTTTTTTGGCTACCACACTAGGCTAATGCCCGTCTTGTGGTAGTCGTACATTTAATATTTTAAATACGATTTAACAAATACTATTTTATTAAAACAGATGATTGAACATACGAAATAAAAATTCAGAAATGTTTAAAAGTAAGTGAAAAATAAAGAGAAAAAAATTCATATTTTAAATAAAAATAGAAATAAAAATGAAACTTCAAATTTTTTAAATACATAAACTAATAATAAAGATGTGTTAAGAACTCAATAAAATTATTACATTACATTTAAATACATAAATATTTTTTGTTAAATAATATATTTTCCCCTCAGGCCTTGACCTATTATGTCAGAGGGTCAAAATATTTCCGCTTTACAATGAAATCCAAATAAATGCAATATTTCTGAACGTATCCGAAAAAATTGTTTTTGAAAGGTGATAAAATACGCTTTCCAATGTTATAAATTGAAATAAACATAATACATATTTTTTTAAATATGAAAAATTTGCACGCAAACATAATTTTTTTTTTTTAAATGGTTCACATTACGCTTTTTGTAACTAAAACTACTGAAAGAAAAAAAATAATAAAACACATACATATTTTATTAGACAAATATGTATTATAAACGTAATTGTTACCTCACTTTTGTCGTTCCATAAAAAATAAATTTATGAAAAATTCCCAAAGTTTCATAAAATTATTTTAAATTCCAGAAGGAAACTTTGGTTTTTAAAAAGGTGTACATTTTACTTCTTTTGTGGTTGGTTTTTGTATTTGAATATTAAAAGGTGGTGTTTTTTCTTTCTATTACCAAATTTCTCACTATTTTATTTAGGGAAAACCGAATAAATAGACTTTGAGAGTTAAAAACATTTCATTTGGGAGACGGGTACGGGTACCGCCGCCCCGGGAACCATTTATTGCACCCCAAATGGTTCACTACGTTTGGTGATTTAGCAAGGGTAGGTGCCCGGGTTCATTGGGTGAGGTTTGTCTAGGTCTTGGCGTCGGATTCGTTTGTCCACCTGCTGCGTGGCGGGCCGGATCGGATGAGACCCAGGGAGACCTTTTTTTTCTCTAGCCGGACTCTCTTTACCCAAATGCGATGCGTTTTGTACCGCAGTGGGAGGTATGGATCAACCACCACTCATACCTTTTTCCTTCCCAGAACTTCCTCTCCTTCCTTTCCCTAAAAAGACCCTCCTCACAGCATTCCCAAAGATGACATAGTCCCCGAGGGAATTTGTTTTCCTCAGGGCTTCCTGTGTGGAACTGTTGTAAAAAAATAATAAATAAAGAACAGAGGACATAAAAGAAAAGAAAAATAGTAATATGGAAAAAATTAAAAGGAAAAGAAGAAAAACTGGGATAATCAGTACAAAAAAATTCTTTCACATAACCATTTCAAGCATAAATTTCCTTCTGAAAATGAATTCACAGCTTTTTTTTGTAAATTATTGGAACAAGGTATTCTAGAGTTCTTTGACCGGATTTATTTAGATATCTG
This sequence comes from Limnephilus rhombicus, assembly GCA_929108145.2. Lineage (NCBI taxonomy): Eukaryota > Metazoa > Arthropoda > Insecta > Trichoptera > Limnephilidae > Limnephilus > Limnephilus rhombicus. The sequence continues at coordinate 24,017,781 of OV815292.1, forward strand.
CACATTACAAGTCCATCGTTTGCAGTTAGTCTTGTATTATGAACATGTATCACTATTTTCTTAATTCTGAATTTGAAAAATATGAGATCATGGACAAAAGTGACAAAAATATAGGTTCCAGTAGTCGAGTTGGTTAAGGCGCTGACTCCCGGAAAGAGTCAAGTCCCAGTTGCGACCGTTACATTTTTTGGGGTTTTGTTCTGTTTCACATTTCGTTTAGAATAATTTTCATCTTCTTCAATAGTAAAAACCATTTTTTGGTTATTAAATATTACTATTATTGTATCTTTTTATATTATACAAAAATCTCGAGTCACGATGTTTGTTCGAGATAAACTCCGAAACTACTTAACCGATTTTGATGAAATTTCGCTTACTGTGTGTAATTTTTTTCAAATTAAAAGATAGAATTGTTTTTATCTCGATTATTAACCTAAATATTTATTATCGAGAATTAAATGTTCATCACATGTTGGTTAAAGGAAAATAATTATAATTATTTGTAAGTTCCATAAGTTTCTAACAGATGGCGGAGTGAGTTGATTTGTCGACGCAACACTTGGTTGTCTAGGTTCGGTAACCATCCAGTAGATGGCGCTGTTTTTTGTTAATCAAAGCAACGCGTGGTCGGGTCCGCTAGTAAAATGCACAAAGTTTTTCAGTTCGGGAGGCGGATATAACTACCGCCACCCCGGGAAGCATTTAATGGATATAGGTCACCCGAAGTGTTTCGCTATGTTTGGTGACTTAGCAGGGGTATGCGGGTTCATGGGGTGAGGTTTGAATAGGATATACTGGCAGGCCGGATCGAGAGAGATTGGTGGAGTGAGACCGTATTACCTCTCCAGGCAGACTCTCTCGACCCATCGCCTTGTACCGCAATGAGAGGGATGGATTCATAAATCCATCACTCCTGGACACATTGACCCCCAGATTCCTACCCACCCCTAATACCTTTTATTCTTCTCAAAATTATTTTTTTTACATTAGCTCCACACAGGAGGACCTGATAAAAAATAATTTCCCTCAAGGCCTATGTCATCTTTGGGGACGCTATGTAGTGGTTTTTTTTGGAAAAAGAAAGAGTGGAAGTTCTGGGAAGAAAAAGGGTATTAGGGGTGGGTAGGAATCCGCGGGGCAGTCTATCCAGGAGTGACGGATGCATAAATCCATCTCTCCGAATGCGGTGCAAGGCGATGTCTCGAGAGAGTACGGCTGGAGAAGTCAAAATCAAAATCAAAATCATTTATTGTACAAAATTTTCATTTAGTACAAAAGGTTTAACTTATAGGTACCTATATCCTATTTCTTCCAGTTAACCTAACATGTTATACAGATATGAACACAAATGAAATATAAATATAAAAGTGGTGTAATACAAAGTGAATTTGTTTTAATTTATTATATAAACATAAATATAAAAACAGTTGTACCTATGTGAGGTATTCACTTAATGTGTAATGAGACCTGTTCATGGAATGTTTTTAGTGATGACTTAAATCTGAGTGTATCTTGTATTTGTTTAATATCATGTGGAAGGTTGTTGTATACTTTAATGGCCAAGTAAAAGGGTCCAATTGTTTTCTTTGCTTTTGGTATTAATAAATTTTCTGTAAACCTTGGAGCGTGTTTATGTGTAGAGTTTTTTTGTGGAAACTTTTCTGGAGATGATCGCACTAACATGCATAACTCCATTATATGTATGTCGGTGACTGTAAGAATTTTCAAATTTTTAAATATAGGTCTACGTGAATCCCGATTAGCAGAGTTTGTCATTTTTCTTATACATCTTTTTTGGATGATAAAAACATCTTTGGCGTTTACTGAGTTTCCCCAAAAGATAATTCCGTATTTTATTATTGAATATACATAACCATAGTATGCGGCCATTACCGATTCGATGTTTAATATATTTCTCAGTGTACCTAGAACAAAAGAAAAGCTACTGATTTTGGCTACTATTTTGGATACATGTTCTTTCCAGTTTATATTCGCATCTAGTTGTATTCCCAGCAGTGAACAAGTTTGGGAAGGTTCGATAATATTATTATTGAAGTTTACATTTATGTTTATAGGTGTAGCTTGCACTGGACAAAATTGTAAAACTTGAGTTTTGTTAGTGTTGAGTGACAGATTTTGTGATAACAGCCAATTTGCTATTGATTGACAAGTCTCGTTAATATGTTTATTAAATTCGTCAACGTCTTTATTACATTCAAACAACAAAGCAGTGTCATCAGCAAACATTGAACATTCTGTGCCAGCAACAATTGGAAGTTCGTTTATGTATATAAGGAACAGGAGGGGCCCAAGAATGCTTCCTTGAGGTACACCCTTGTTGATTGTTCTCCATTTGGATTCTACCATGATTTGGACTTTTTGTTTACGATTTATTAGGTACGATTCAAACCATTTTAATGCTAAACCTCTTATACCCACGTGTTCAAGTTTAATTAGAAGAAGCTTGTGATCAACATTGTCGAATGCTTTTGAGAGGTCGAGAAAAATACCCAAGGTTTTTTTGCTAACATTAATACTTTCCAGAATTTTGTTCAAGAAATTGAAGACTGCTTGTGTTGTCGAGCGGCCTTTACGGAATCCAAATTGTTGTGGACATATTATCTTAAGGTTTTCGAGAAAGTTGTAAATGCGATTGTACATTGCTCTTTCAAATATTTTTGAAAAATTTTGTAATAAGGATATTGGTCTATAATTTGAGATTTCCTGTTTGGGACCCTTTTTATATAAAGGCACAATAATAGATTGTTTTAGGTGTTCTGGGAAGGTTCCTGATTCAAAAGATTTGTTAATTAATATTTCCAACGGGTAACTCAACGCTTCTGCACTTGCTTTTATAATTTTTATAGGGACTTTGTCAGTGCCGACACTGCTTTTATCTTTCAGTTTTACGATGATTCTGATAATTTCCTCCTTGCTTACAGGCGTTATAAAGAATGATCGAGACTGTTTGTTTGTGACTGTGTTAGCAGATTGTGTACGTTGAGATGTATTTTGTGGTGGTAGCGAAGGTGCAAAGAAAGTATTAAATTCATTTGTAATGTTTTCTGGTTCTGATATCATGATATGATTTATTTTAAGACAGATTTTTGGCTTAATTTTAGATTTTAAATTATTTGAGTTCTCTTTTATTATGTTCCATGGTGTTTTGGTTTTATTTTTTATTTTGAATACGTTTACTATTGTAATTTCGTTTAGCTACTTGTTTTACTTTACTGAGAACTTTTTTGTATTGTTTGTAATGGTTTATGATTGACAGGTCATTTGTGTTTTTTTTTGTTTTATATATAGATGTCTTTTTTGTGTAGTAGATATTTTAATACCAGGTGTTATGATATCTATGTTGTTTAAAGGGGAAAAAAAGTTTCATACCCTCATTTACTTTATTAATGAAGTACTCATAACTGTCATCAATGGATTCAAACGATTTTAATAGATCCCAACATATTCCTGATAAGTAATTGTTGAAATTTTTTGTATTTTCTTTATTAAATAATAATATAAAAGTTTGTTTTATATTATTTTCTGTTTTTATGTGCATTAGCTGTGCCATGTGATCTGATACAGCAAATTCTATGACTTCCCATGTGTAAGAGCTTTTTGGTATATTTGTACATATATGATCAATTATACTTTTTTATTTCCTTGTATACGAGTGGGTTTATCAATAATCAATCTATGTTGTGTGATTTTAATGTGTTTTTGAGTAAGTCAACGTTTTTGTTCTTGTAGTGTGTGTCAATGTTAAGGTCTCCGCAGAGTATTATTTGTTTTTTATTGTTTTTGCAAATTTTGTTTAAAAGAAGTTCAAGTTGTTCAAAAAATATATTAATATCGGAGTCATTATAGTAAACTCTACAAATGATCATTTTAAGCCTTGGAATTTCAATGCCAACACATTAAAATACAAATTCTTTTGTTATTTGTTTAACATATTCTAGTTCAGTAAATGTAATGTTTTCATTTAAGTAAATAAAATGGTTCTCTCGACAAAAAATTGAACCTAATTTATAACTATTAAAATTAATAGATGTCGCTTCATCTTTCTGTAGCCAGTGTTCGCTAACACAAAACACATCAATGTTTTTTCGTACAGAATATTTTCTAGTTCTGGGATTTTATTTCATGACAATAGTAATGATCGTAATACTCCATGTGTAAGTGTGAAGTGCAGTTAATAAGTATGCGTATCCATTTATTTGTAAGTCATAAGGAAATTAAGGTATTCTCTGAAGTAACCTGAATTGCTCGCGAATCTGAGTTTTGGCGTACATAGACTCGGCCCGATTTTACCCATACAAAAGCCAGTTTTTTTTCAATTGCCATTTTTTTTGCTAGGTAAAGTAGACGTTTATTACATGAGGTTAAGTGTTCCGAGATGAAAACTGGCATACAGGGACCAGAGAGACCTATAGAGCTTGTGTTGAGCTTATCTTCCTTACTTATGGCATTAAGCCTCGGTTCTCCCAATTTCTACCGATTTCTTACAAATCTCCCTTAAAAATTTGAAGTTTTTAAGCTCTTAAAAAAATATATGTTATTTTTGAAGATAATATAATATATAATCTAGACATTTATCGCGCCGAAATGCAAATTATAGAAAATTCCCTCGATAGAAAAAAATCACAAAGTATGCTCCAAAAATTATTATTAACACGTTGGTTTCAGTTATTTTACAAGTTATATGTATGAAAAAATTCACAGCGTTTCTTTAAATAAAACTTAAGACAATTATCGCGAGATTTTTGCTTTTTCAATAAACCGTGATTAATTAAATATTTTAACAACAGGCCCTTACGTTTTTTAATTCTAAAGATAATATTCACTGGCCATCTCCATCTAACTTGCGTGTAACCTATGTGCCTTTCAAATATTCGTCATTCGCTGTCCAGACAGCTCGCCACACAGACGTGTAGTCCTACGTTTCATGATTTGTTTAATATACACGTACGTAAATAATAATATTGTTTTGCGAAAATGGTAAGACAATAACTAAAAAGTCGTATTTCTAAGCGTAAACATTATCTCCAAAATCGAGAACGTATGATGGAATGTATAAGGTTAAAAGAAAAAATAATATTTTGATTTTATTAATATAATACATACTCGTATTATTTACTATTATGTAATATTTATTATAAAAATAATTTTTCAATTTATTTGTGTATTATATAACAAAGGTGACAGTTATTGTTTTATTTTTTTACAGAATGCGTACTTTGGGAAATAAATCTATTTCCAATGCTTCGGAAACTGAAATTCCCGGGCAAGTTTTTTTAAATTCAATTACGTTTTTTTTAAATGACCATTGAATGCAAAAGCTTTTATTTTGCTCATTTATTAAAATTATAGGACATAATAATAATACATTTTTACTTTCAAAAATTACCTTGCTTTTTTACAGTAAATCCACACAGGCCCTGAGGATTTTTTTCCCTCAGGGCATATGTCATCTTTGTATATGCTGTGTGGAGGGTGTTTTAATGGAAAGGAAGGAGAGGAAGTTCTGGAAAGGATAAGGTTATAGGGGTGGGTAGGAATTTGAGGGTCAGTGGGTTTGGGTGTGACGGACTTTTGAATCCATCCCTCCCAATGCGGTGCAAGGCGATGTTCCAAAAGAGTTCTGTCTGAGAGGTCGCAAGATCTCCCTCAACCAGTCTCTCCCGATCTGGCCTACCACGCAGCTGGTGGGCAGACACATCCGCCACCAAGATCCAAACCCGGGCACCCCTGCTAAGTCACCAAACGTAGCGAACAACTTGGGGTTATCCAATAAATAGTTTCCGGGGCGGCGGTACCCTTACCCGCGTCCCAAATTGTTACGGACAAGGAAATATGTAATTATCATCATACGTTTTATTTTATTACTACCTATTATTAGATGTTCGTTGGATAAACTGAAAACTTTTTAAACTGTACTTTTACTGTACTTATGATGTACTTTTTGTTTTTGTAGGTATAAATCTTATTTTTTTTGTTCAATAAAGATATTATATATATAATAAAACCAAAATGCGTTACGTAAATGCAAGTAAATAAAAGTTTCTCTTGTTTACTAAAACCGACTACATTGTTATAAGTAATTACTTTGACCTTTTTATAAATGTTTAATAATTTAGATTCCATAGGTTAACTAGTCCTAGCAAAGCTGTAGTTTGCTGATGTGCACGCGCCCGCCCGCCCGTCCCCTACGCTCGTAGCTTTTAGGGCTGCCACTTTATAAATTTCTACATAAACTTCGAGAGGTACATGATGGTGAATGTAAGTGAATGTGCATGTTGGCAAAAACAGGTTGTGCCAAACTCAGTCAGTGGTTTGATGCACATCCTCCCTTCCCACAAACCAGTGAAATAATATCAATTTTTGTGAAGTGAAGTCGTCGGAGATGCCACAATAACTTGCTAAGATGCTGTTCAAGTTGGTGAAGATTCATTAAACTAATTGTTTTAGGAACTAAATGATGAAATAATAAATGAAATCCAAGTCCCACAATCTGTTACAAACAAAAGTGGTGTGTCAGTAATAAGATAAAAAATGACGACATTTACTAAAAAACTTAAAATTCCTGTAAATATTTACTGGTTGAAGATTAGTTTGCAAATGTATACATATTATCTAAAAGGAAATTAAATTCTTTACAACTTCTTTCAAACAAATTTCTTTCTTTGATAAATATTTTAGACGATATGAAGGAATGTTTGATGAAAAATGTGAGGTAAAATGATTTTATTCGAAAATATCTACATTTGTGGAGCGTGTAAGTCAAAAACGGGTGGGATTTCGAAAATTACGTATAGAATAAAAGTTGTAGATAATTTTATGAGCTTTCACTTATTCTAAAAAAAAATCCTCTGAAATGCACCGTTTCCGAGATATAAGCGTATATCCAAAAATTGGAACCTTCTCCCCCCCCCCCCCTCCCACCCCTAGCTCACCACCAGTCAGGACTTTTAGTATGTTCACACCCTAAGCACCCTGACCAAGTTTCTGAAGGAATCGCTTAGGTGCACTCTACACCTCCTTTTGGACCATTCATTTTTTTTTACATCAGCTCCACACAGGAGGCCGTGAGGAACATAATTTCCCTCAGGGCCTATGATGCTGTGTGGAGGGTTTTTTTAAGGAAAGGAAGGAGAGGAGAGTTCTAGGAAAGAAAAGGGTTTAAGGGGTGGGTAGGAATCTCGGGTTCAGTTTGTCCTGGTCATCCGCCTCCAAGACCTGGACAAACCTCACTCCATGAACCCGGGCACCCCTGCTAAATCACCAAACGTAGCGAACCACTTGGGGTGACCTATGGCAGAGGTATTGGTTATCCAATAAAGGTTCCCGGGGCGGCGGTACCCATTCACACCTCCCAAATTAAAAATTGACTGGACTTTAAACAAATATGATTAAAATGTGCACTTTTTTTTTTAAAGTTTCTTTATTCATTGAAAAAATCTTTTTTTACAAAAGTTGGGGATTTTTCGATCACCATGCTAGCCACATGCCCGTGTTGTGGTGGTCGATTTTTTATACAGTAAATTATTATTTGCAATATAAAGAATGTGTGAGAGTATTAAGAAAATATACATATGCATAAAATAATATAATAGAATACAAAATAGTATAAAATAATTTAATTTAAAAGAGTTACGAGTATAAAATCAAAGTGAGTACTATATGGTAAGCACATGAGAAAGGATTTTTATGTTGAAAATCTACATTGTCTACATTATTTAACACCAATTTTAGTACAATTAAATGTTGGGCTTTATTCTTCAAGTCCGGTAAATTATATATATATACTTTACTTAGTTGAAAATTTAAAAATGGGTCGGGTCAAGATGTCGCGGATTCAATTCCTCTTTCAATGCACAAGCAACATCTTCCGCTTATTATGATGCTGGTAGGAGATTTTCAAATTGTCAGGTTATTCGTAAACCGGGAATACGAATTATGACACTTTTCTTTTAAAAAAAAGTAGTACCCAATAAATAGATAAGCCTCACCCCATGAACCCGGGCACCTCTGTTATCCAATGAATGGTTGCCGGGCGGCAATGGTCGCCTTCCAAATTGATACCTCATCCCATAACCCGGGAACCCCTGCTAAGTCATCAAACATAGCAAACCACTTGGGTGACCTACGGCAGGGGTGTTGGTTATCCAAAAAATATTTTCCGGGGCGGCGCGGCAGTACCCATCCCGTCCCGTCTCCCAAATTGATAAGAGAAATTAAAGAGAAACAATGATAATAGTAGTTCCGTTATAATAAATAATATAGCTTTGTTTTGTGAACGGTCACCTCAAGTGTACATTACACTTTATAGGTAATCTAACGTAATACATTGAGAAAATAACAGATATTTTCATAAATATTATGTGTATTTTAAAATTGTGGCAGCCCTACACAATATTATCAACTTCTCTGGAAACGAATATTTGAAATGATACATGTCAAGAATTATTAGCTAAGTTCCAAACCAGACCTTTTGTAATAATAATGCGCGCGCTTATCTCCTATTGTAAATTTCAAACACTAATTTTAATAATAGCCGCGCGCTGCAGATACACCTCCTGTCGAATGCGTTAAAAGTAAATTTCACGACTCGTCCGAAATGGTTTTTTTTTTTTGTGCGGAGAACGGGGCCTTAAGGTTATACCGTTTAGCATTGTTTAAAAATTCATCCCTTAAATGCATGTGTCTGGAACTGTCCTTCCAGGAACCCTATAGCTGGTTTCTATGTCCTTGTTCGTTGTGGTGGTTTTTATTTCCTTGTTTATGTTGAAGATAATATTTTGCAGGTTTTCATCTTCAAACTCCGGTACTCCTCTAATTTCGGCATCAAAATTTTTTTGTTGACGATCTTGTTCGTCAATTTTTTGCTCAAGCCTTGTTAGCTTGGCTTCGAGCTCTGAATTTTTTTGCTGTACGGAATCTATGGTTTTCAATTTTTCCATAGATTTTCTTAATTCTGCCTCGAATCCCTCCATTTTAGAGTTGAAGAACGTGAGCGAAGCTTTAAATTCTGTGAACTCGGTGTAAATCGCCGTCACTTGAGTCTGGACGTTCTTGAATCCTAGCAATTCTGTTTTGATGTGTCGAAGTTCAGCCATAATTAAGTCGTGCTGCGTTTCTCCTTGTGTGAGTCCAGGCTTGTTGGAGCTGGCCGCAGCGCTATCCTTTCCCGTGGATCTCGTCGTACTCCGCGTATCGGATTTGCAACTGCTGCACTTAATGGTTGCTCGTTTCAGTCAAAGGTATTCCCTCAACCATTCTCTCCTAATACGGCCTGCCATGCAGCTAGTGGGCAGACGTATTCGCCGCTAAGACCCGGACAATTAACCATTAACCTCTCCCCATTAACCCGGGCACCAAACGTAGCGAACCACTTGGGGTGACCTATGGCAGAGGTGTTGGTTATACAATAAATGGTTCCAGAGGCGGCGGTACCCATATCCGCCTCCCAAATTTTATATAACATATACTTCCTTTCCTCAAAAGACCCTCCACACAGCACATTCCCAAAGATGGCCCTATGGAGAATTATTTTTCTCGGGGGCCTACTGTGTGGCGCTAATGTAAAAAAAAACAACAACCATTGTAAAATATCATAATCATCGACCAACGTAGTCATAATTTATAAATAAATAGTAATAATATTATTTATCTGAATACATAAATTCAAAAGAAGTTTCATTCTTAGATTTTCCTTGAATACTACGAGATTATATTGTTTAATTCACAAAAATGCATCTATCGATTGGTGCTATATCTATACATTTGTCTGTTAGGTCTTTTTATTTTTTTTTTTTTTTTGTTAATTATATAACCTTAAATAGATATTGGAAAAACACGTGTGACTCAATGCATTTTGTGTGATCATACAAAATTACCACATTAAAATGCGCATTTTTAATAGCAATTTTCTCTGGCCGTTAGAATGTTGTTATATTACGAGAATTATAGTCTATAATTTTTGTTATTTTAAGCTATTTTTTTAGACAGTGTCCTTGTAGATATTGAGGAGCAGAGCTCTATCGGAGATGTACATGTATTTATTTATTTATATTAACATACGCCTACAAGAGCATTTACAAAACATTTTTTTACATTTACAATTAATTTTGTGGAAAAATAATCATAAGTTAAATTATGCTAATTAAATTTTAATTGTAATTATGCTAAGTACTTTATTTTTTTTAAGTATATTTTGTTTTCTTATCTATATACGAGGCATGTTCAGAAAGTAAGTATACTGATTTTTTTTTTTTTTGAAAAAAATAATTTGAAAAAAAATTACAGTTAATACACTTATTGACTATTTTTCCATATAATTTCCATCCTGTTCAATGCATGTGGTGAGCCGTGGCACAAGTTTCTTTATGTCCTCCTCGAAGAATTCTCCCACCAGCTCCTTCCACCTCTTCAGAACCACTTTCTGCACAAGATCGTCGGTTGAAAATTTATTTTCATCCATATATGCCTTCAAGAAGTTGAAAATCTGAAAAGTTGATAATCTGAAGATGTCAAGTCAATGGAATATGGGGGGTGGTTCGAAACATCCTAACCAAATAAGTCCAAGAGCGTATTGGTGGCTAAGGCTGTGTGAGGACGGACGTTTTCGTGAAACAAGCACACTTCTCTGGTCAGCATTCCTTTCCTTTTGTTTTGAATGCTACGTTTGAGTTTTTTAGGGAATCACAATATGATTGTGATTCCCTAAAAAACCTGAGGCAGAAATTCGACCAAAATGATGCTGTTTCAGTCCCAAAATACTGAGGCCATGACTTTTTTGCCTGAAATTGTGGTTTACAATTTTTCTTAAGATCTGTTGATTTTCTAATCTATCTTAACATTCCTTGTGACCTATTGATTTTCTAATCGATTTTACCATGCCCTATGATCTATCGCTTTTCTGATCTATCTTACCATTCCTTAAGATCTGTTGATTTTCTAATCTATCTTTACATTCCTTGTGACCTGTTGATTTTCTAATCTATTTTATCATGCCCAATGATCTGTCGCTTTTCTAATCTATCTTACCATTCCTTAAGAGCTGTTGATTTTCTAATCTGTCTTAACATTCCTTGTGACCTGTTGATTTTCTAATCTATTTTATTGTGCCCTATGATCTGTGGCTTTTCTAATCTATCTTACCATTCCTTAAGATCTGTTGATTTTCTAATCTATCTTAGCATTCCTTGTGACCTGTTGATTTTCTAATCTATTTTATCATGCCCAATGATCTTTCGCTTTTCTGATCTATCTTACCATTCCTTAAGATCGTTGATTTTCTAATCTATCTTAACATTCCTTGTGACCTGTTGATTTTCTAATCTATTTTATCATGCCCAATGATCTGTCGCTTTTCTAATCTATCTTACCATTCCTTAAGAGCTGTTGATTTTCTAATCTATCTTAACATTCCTTGTGACCTGTTGATTTTCTAATCTATTTTATCGTGCCCAATGATCTGTGGCTTTTCTAATCTATCTTACCATTCCTTATGATATAATAATAATAATATCTAACAATGTTTTTAATCTAGGATGTGGGGAGGATAGTGCAATCCCACACGTCCAATATAATTATACAAATTTACGCAAAAGATTTTTTAATAAAGAATCAAATACATTGAATAGAAAAAAATATATAAAAAAAGTAAATAATCAAAAGTATGTAGGGCGTGGTCTACATGATCTATCGATATGATCTATTGATTTTGTATTTATCTCAATATTTCTTATGATTTGTTGATTTTTAAACTTTTACCCTGTCCCTTGTAATTTGTGAATTTTTACATGGATATTTCCCTTTGACCTTTGAACTTTGACCAGTGAAATTCGTCCACTTTTTTTTTAATTTTCTTATGACGTCGGCATCAAATCAAAAAAAACTTAATTCGATTGCCTTTCTGAAACTCCGCTTCAATGAACTCTAGATGGATGGAAACGGATTTGCTTTAAATTAAGTGTCATTTTCAAAGTAGGAACTGTTTGGACCAAATCAGACAAGCAATAGAATATCAGAATACATATCAACTTTTAACAGAAAATTGATATAATCTTTTTTTTTTCAAATTGAAATTTACATTGCGGTATAATGAGGCGTGATTTTTCACGGGTCTATACAGGTATATAAATAAAATTAACGTCAAAACGTGAACCGACAGACAGGAACACAGAAAAATTGGGTAATTTGAATTTCATCTGGTTATTATAATAAACATTTTCAGTGATCGGTGACATTTTTAGGTTTTTATCAAATTTGGGGTAATTTTTTTTCCGTGACTTTGCAAAATAAGTTACATTAAAAGAAGACGTTTTTCATTAATGTTACTGTAATGTATTTGCATAAAGCTTTTGCTTTATTTAAAGTTCAATTGAAGAAGAACATATTTTTAGCAGAATTTACATCCTTATTGCAAAAATTATGGTCTCACTTAAAATTACCCACCACGTACTTTACTGAAATGTTAAAACAACACTAAATGACCACATCAAAGTTATTAACTATATGTAGTAGACTGAATACTCTAGAAATGAGATTCTTGAGGCGTATCTGTGGTAAAACGTAAATAAGTGTCATGCAATAAGATTTTACAGAATAAGTCAACCAATTATTCATCCGTATGTACTTAATAACTCTACCCTTACCTCTGTCGAAGAAATTAACGACCTGGGCATAATTTTAAACTTTATATCCCATATAAATAAACACAATCGGTAATAAAGGAATGAAAATGCTTGGCTTCATTCTTCGAAATTCCAGATGTTTTAGGAATATTTCAACACAAAAATTTTGTAAACACCCTTAGTACGTAGTCAAGTCGAATATAACTCCTCGATCTGGTCCCCCCATTTTAAAATACATTCAGATTCAATCGAAAAAATTCAACATAAATTTCTAAGACATATTAATTTTAAACTCGGTATTGCCATTGAAAACATAAACTAAAATTATTTGATGAAAGAATTAAATTTATTAAGACTCTCAGATCGAAGAATTATATCCGACTTAATATTTATGTTCAAAATTGTAAATGGTAGCATAAACAGTCCTGATTTAACTAAGCTCATTGAATTTCATATTCCCACGAGAACCACTCGATCTAAAATCCTGTTTAAATGTAACAATAATAGGACTGAGTATACGAAACACTCCCTTTTACCTAGGCTACATGATGTTACTAATAGATATACAGGTGTGGCAGATCTATTTAACTTCACGGAAGGAGGGCTACAAGAAGAGGGTTATGCTATCAAACCTTTACAGTCAATATTAATTCTAGTTGTATTATAGATTTTTGTACGTAATTGTCTCTCTGGTGTCATTTTCTCATTCAAATGCCACAATCATCTGTTAAACAATTTTTTTTTATTATTTCTATATTATTATTTTTGATTTTGTGACATGTAATCAGTTCTTATGGTACATGTATACCGTTGAAATTAAATAAATAAAACATTATATAATTTTTTTTTTCAAATTATTATTTCACATAAATTTCAGACGGCCGGCGTAGTGCAGCGGTAAGGCGCTTGACTAGCATTCCGGCGTGGCAAATGAATTTAATTTGATTAATTTGTGTATTTCACAATTTATTCATTTAAAATAATATATAGTATATTTGCGGCACTTTCCAGAGTGGAAAATACTCTCAGTATCGCCCTGGTGTAAGACCACCATTCAGAATTAAAACGTTGCTTGAAATGGCTTCTGCCGTGTTTGGTGACCAGATCTGAATAGCCAGGTACTTCCCCACCTTCCTCTTCCCTATCTCCTTCCCCTTCCCACTACCTTCAGCCTCACAACCTACCTCAATTGGGGATGCCGTAGTCCCACTGGCTCCAGACGGGAGCAGTTGGGACTCTTGTGCGGTTTTCATGTAAAAAAAAAAACTACAATATTCATTACCACCATACAAATTTCTTGCAAGTATCATGGCAGGCGTGTATAGTATAGGCTATATTTATTTGACCAGTCAGTGGTTGTGTGGGCATAGCGCTTGGGTCCCACCCGAGCGTCGCGTGTTCGATTCCTCGACTGGCTAAGTCCTCCATCACAAGCAACATTTTCGGCTTTCTGTGGTGGTAGTAGGAGATTTTCAAACATTGTTGGGTTATTCGTAACCCGAGAATGTTTGTCTTTCTTTAAAAAAAAAAACAAAAAAAATATTTAAATTTATGGCCCAGAGTGCCATTTACAAATATGTTTTTATTAAATATTTTTTAACAGTCGTAGTACATTGAAGAAAGTAAAGTTTTTTTTTTAAATTACACACAACAATAAATAAAGAAGAAAATTAATTACTTACAATTTAATGAAAGCATTAAAAGAAAACAATAAAATCAAATAACTTGTTATGTAGTGACCTCGTTAAAATATGTTATGTAGTGACCTCGTTAAAATATGTTTGGCTGAAATGTTTGATCTGTACAGCCTTGTATTTCGGTAGGGAAATATTAAAAATATCAGCATCATGGGAATAAAAATTACCAATTGTCAGTAATCTATTTAAAACAGAATGGTAGTCGTAAAATTGTCACAATAATACATACTGAGAACCTTGACTTAATGGTAGGTACATGAAAGTGAATCAACTTTAATATATCAGGGCTATCCAACTGTTAATTTACAATTTTATATAAAACTAGCTGGTCCCGGCATGCGTTGCTATGCTATTTAATAAAGAAATTGTTTCTCCCTCTATGTCCTTTCCCGTTCTTCCCGTTCCCCTTCCGCCTCCCCTTCTTCTCCTGCGTCCTCTTACCCTCTCGCGTTCCCACTCCGTCACCTCCACCTTCCCTCTCCCCACTCCACTCTCCCCCCTTCCCCCGTTCCACGAACCCCCCTCCCCCCTCACACGTCCCCTTCCCCTCCCGCGTTCCCCTTCCACCTTCCCCGCCTTCCCTCTTCCTTTTCCCACTCCCTCGCCCCGTCAACCATCCTCCCGCGTTCCATATATTCCATTCCAGTACATTCAGTTATTAAACAGCCCGTGTGCCACCTTTTACAATGTTTATTCAAATTTCCATGTTTCATGTATATTAAATTTGGTAATTACCTAACATAGGTACCTATTTAAAATATCTTAAATTCTTGATTCAATTCAAACTATTATGGGAGTACCTACTTTAAATAAATTTATTAAAGATTTTCAAAAATAGAATCCTGATTTGAACCAATGTTTTGAAAAATGTCATTCTCAAATACGCGATCTGTCAAACGTGCGATGTTTTCTGAAATTATCCAATATTCTGCGCAATTTTCTAAATTTTTCTCTCCGTAAGAACCATCCTCGCACTTCAAGGAATATTCTTAAAAAAGAATTAGCGAAATCGGTTCAGCCGATCTCGAGATTTGCGCTTACCAACACATTTAGCGATTCATTTTTATATTATAGATTATTAAATCAAAAAATTTTCTTTTGTCACTTAACTTCAACAATTTCAATGAATTTAATATAAAAACATAATTTTATTGACTCTAAAGGAGTTCCAAGTCTAAAAAATACACCTCAAACTTTACAATGTATTAAGGCGGTACACAACGCTAATAATTTTTGTTTGCTCAAAACTCACATTTTAATCATTTCCGGCGAATACGTAACAAAATTAACTTTTTTATTTCCATGCCACATAAGGGATGCAAGTTATTTATATTTTAGATTAATAAAAACAGTACCTTACGATTAATTTATTTTGCGTACAACGATTTTAAAACTTTATAACCCGTTTTTCAACTATTAAGTTAGCGGTAAGCACCAGATTTTAATTTTCTAGGCGATTAATTATTCGGGAGGACAACATGGAGACACATTTTAAATATTTGTAACACGTTCTTCGGAATTAATTCAAATGAACGCGGCGAAAAGGTCCTGGCTTGCTAGGGTGAATTCGTCCGTACGTTCGTCCAATACGCTGTGCCGCGGCGTATATTTGTTTCCACGCTTTCTTCACTTACGTCGTTAAGATTCCCACATTATTTTTCTTCTTTTCTTTGATACGGCAAATTCGACAGTAGTTCCGTCCAATACACGGGTTGCGAGTTGCAATTTGTATACACGGCTTCTTTACTTACGTCGTTAAGATTCTGAATACATTTTGCGGTATATTGTCGTCTTAAGGGGGAGTCTGGTCTAGCCGATCCAAAAAATCGAATTTTTAATGCCTAAAAATCTTCCTGGTCACGTGGAGAAAACATTCCCAAAGTTACGAGTATAGCATCAAATTCGACCTTTAAATATATTTAGGTTAAGCAAGTAGACTGGAAACCTTTAAACGCGTTTTTCTCAAAACCATGTTTTTCAAGTTGCCTGGAATCGTAGCTCATCGAATTTTCATCAGATTTACTTCATTTAAAAGTTAAATGAAAGAAAATTAAATTTAATTTATATTCGAATGAAACTCGACTAATGAAAAATTATTGTTATAGGACAAAGTTATTGAAAAATTAAGACCGTGTTTTTGCCAACTGTAGTTCATGCGCATTCTACATTCATATTATAACAAAATGTTACGTTTCAAACGATTTCCAAAGACTCCAGGATTCCAGCGGATTTGGTTGGTCCCTATGTAAGTATATATAGATATTTAAATCAAACTATCAATAGCGATTTTTCTTGTTCAAATCTACCTTTATAATTATAAATAAATTTTATATTGAAAACATGCACAAAGTTAAAAAAAACTCGGCTGGACCAGATGGGAGCCTCTTAATAAGAATTGTCAATGTAGATACAAAAATTAAAACAATATTTAAAAAATAACAAATAATAATAAAAATCAAAACTCAAATTAAACTTAATTAAATGAAGACAATATTAGCGAAACTCAATCGAAAATCAGGAGACAGAAAAATCAGAAAAAGATATTGGCACCTCTGGGCAGAAAAGTCAAAAAGTGTCGCATTTTAAAAATAAAATGAATAAAAATTCATCCAGACACTATCCAGATAGCATTTAGTTCGGGTTTAAATCTAGAAAACATATATAAAGATAGTAGCCAATAATATGCGCGTTAATAAAATGAAGATAATGTTGGTAGTTCTTATTTGAAGTATGATACAGTTTAAAGTGACCGAATTGGATATAGACACCTTAGCTCAGTTGGTATAGCTGTTGCCATGTAAGCAGAAGGTCCTGGGTTCGTGTCCCAGGGGTGCCAATATCTTTTTCTGATTTTTAAAAGACATTAAAAGGTATGTAAAAAGAAGAAAAATAGCCTATACCCTAACCTAAAGTAACCTATTTAATCATTTTTTTTATTATTTATTTTTTCGTCACTATTAATAACTTTGCAAAGGAGGTGTTGAGTTGAGTTCATTCTGAGTTGTCCGGTCACCGAGAAAAACAGAGTCACGGACCGCTTAATGTACAGAGGACTAAAAATGTTTGATGAAATACCTGAAAGTCTGAAGAATGAATGCAGGATGGAGGTATTTAAAAAAGTTTGTTATGCTGTAAAAATTAAAAAAAATGGAATTAATGTAGTGATCTTGAATGCCAATCTGTGGTATAACGGATGTAACCATATGTGGAAATCTATCCTTTTCGAGTCACATTCTTTTTGAGTTTCTTTACCCGCTCGTAAAGTTGAGGGATACGTCACTCACGTTAATTATAATTATAATTATTTTTTGTAATCACGTTTAAGCATCCACGTTAATTATAATATGGATTTTGTCATCACGCTTGAAGAATGTCTCGATTCTCAATTTTTGCAGCGATTTAAATGACCAAACATTTATTTATTGTTAAACTATAAACTACATATCTATTGTTAAACATTTATCTATTGTTATTTATTGTTAATTCGATACTAAATTTGTACTTTAAGACATTGTTTTTTCTCTTCGCTTATTTTTTTTTTTATGAGTTCAAAATTGTAGTTATTAACTAAAGCTTCTGCGAGGAATTCAATCGTAACACTTGTTTCATTCAATAAATAATATGTGTATCTAATTAATCAATGTAATATGAAATTATGATATGAACTAAATTTGTCAATTTGACTGGCCTAAAACAGGATCCATTCCTAGTTAGCTAGTCAAAGTTTCCACGTATGTTTCATTGTATAATTTTATGTGAAATAAAAATTATTATTATTAATAGATCTCCAAGATTACTCTAATGTGTGAAAGACAATAAGAAGATATAGGTAGTCTTATTACGTTTATTGTGGGAGCTGTACAAGGTGTTCTTCCGGGAAGCCTGTATGCTGAAATTGCTAAGAGGACGAATGGACAACAATCACACCCTTTTATGTATTACTCATGCTGTCTCACTCATACACGCATGTCTCTTTCATACCAAGACATACGTTCACCACAATTAATAAATCGATGAGTAGCTGGGTAAAGAAATATACGCGGAATAATATTATATACATGAAAGTATTTTTACGAGAAACTGGACAATATTATAAGGCAACTTTTACAGCTTCTTCTTTTTTTTTAAGTTTCTTTATTCATTGAAAAAATCTTTTTTTACAAAAGTTGGGGATTTTTTGACCACCATGCTAGGCACATGCCCGTGTTGTGGTGGTCGATTTTTTATACAGTAAATTATCATATGCAATATAAAGAATGTGTGAGAGTATTAAGAAAATATACATATGCATAAAATAATATAATAGAATACAAAATAGTATGAAATAATTTAATTTAAAAGAGTTACGAGTATAAAATCAAAGTGAGTACTATATGGTAAGCACATGAGAAAGGGTTTTATGTTGAAAATCTACATTATCTACATTATTTAACACCAATTTTAGTACAATTAAATGTTGGGCTTTATTCTTCAAGTCCGGTAAATTATATTGTACAGCTGTACAGTAGTATGTAGTATATAGTACAGTTGTTCATGTTTCAATCCGACGAATACTAAATAATAATTATTGTTACCATGGTTTAGTGCTGGGAAGTACACATGGGACTTCGTCGGATTCGATACACAGTGGTGCCAAACAGTTTTAAGTAAATAGTTTAAGATTATTTAAAATTTCAGCTAATTACATATAGTTCTTTACAGATAAAAAACTTTTATTGGTGGTATATTTTTTTTTTTTTTTTTTTTTATTATTATTTATTGAAACATTTATTATAATTACAATTTTACAACAAAATATATTTTTTTACAGGTTTTTTTTTACTACTCTTCCATTAAAAGCATTTGCTTGTGTATGGAAGGGGAGTGTACATAAATGCTATTAGTTATTAGTTAGGTATAAGTTAGTACTTAAATAATGAATTGTACATAAATATATGTGAGCTGCAGTATTTATTTGATAATGGTGTGTTTTTTTTTTTAAAGAAAGAATGTTATGGACTAAGATATTTGATGAATTTATTATTTAATGAACTAAGATATTTGTAAGATTAGTTGACAGTAGTTTTTTTTTTAAGAATATTTTTAAAATGTCTCTTGACATATATTACAATCAATTATCAATTTTATTTATAAAAAGTAACTAAAACTTGAATACACAATTTCGTCGTGGAGCTGGTGAAATAAAACCAAGAAACAAAGAACAAAAAAATAAAAAATAAATATAAATAAAAAAAGGCTTGGAGTGGAGAGTGCTAAGAATGTTAAGTTTATTAAGTTAGTTTAGGTAATCAAGTTAATTTAAGTTAATTCAAGTTAGCCTAAATTAATGATGTGAGACATTCTTTAAAATAGTTCCTCTTCAATGGCGCTACAACCCATTTTTAGTCTTGGTCTCCTTCAAGATAAGCCTCCACCGCCCTCCGTCCTCGGCCGTCGTCTTCCAATCTGCGACATGGAGTAGTCCTCTTGCATCCTTCCTGACATCATCCTCCCGTCTCAGCCTAGGTATGTCCTATTAGAACCTTCTTCGGTACTCGTGTGCTTGGCATTCGGTGCACATCTTAGTCTTTGGAGCCTTAAATAGGTAAAGAGTCTGGGAGCTTTGTAAATATCATAGAGCTCATTATTGTGGCGGATTCTACATGCCTCTCCATCTCGTACCGCTCCTAAGATTCTTCGAAGTACCTGTCTTTCGAAGGTGTCCAGCTGTTCCGCAGACTTTGCAGTCAGTGTTCCCGCCTCACATCCACAGGCCAAGACCATTCTAACAATTGTTTTATGTAGGGTTATTTTGGTTTTCTTATGGACGTTTCGGGATTTGAATACTGGCAGCAACGCGAAGTAAGTGTTGTTAGCGGCTGTGGGGCGTTTTCTTACTTCTACTGGGTCTTCGTTGTACTGCGTTATGATGGGGCCCAGCTTAATCTCTTCGACCACTTCCAAGTTATAAGTGTCTTTAACCCGCCATTGGTGACGTATATGTCTGTGAGACCGGGTAATTCGAAAAAGTGTAATATTTTTTTTACCGTTCATCGAATCACACTGCGATTTCGAGTAGTTGCCGTATGCCACGCCCCTTACCACCAGTCTACCCCGCGACAGCGAAGCGGACGCATTTTATAAAGTTTTGGCGCCAACCCGGTGCGTGAGACCGGCATCACCAACTAAGTAAGTCAAATGGTTATAGGTAATTTTATAAGATAAAATAAAAATAAAACATAGGTATTGTCATTTATGTTTCTTTTAATTTTATGTTTCTACTGTCATAAAACTGACGAAGACTGATTTAGTCGTGAAATGTTTAAGATTATTGGGTTTAAATAAATATTGTTAAAATATCTCATAATTTTAATGCATCTAAAGATATTGTGTTATGTTAATAAAAAAACAATTGATTTAAGGAATACCTATGTTTTATTGACAGAAAACGTGTCATTTTATAAACTTTCAATGAAAAGCAGCACGAACAGTCAATCATTGAAAAACTTTTTGTCGAAAACCCCGGTGCGTGAGACCGGTATCACCTACGATGTAAGTCAAATTCACGTCACCAATAATAGCGGGTTAAATGTGCAGCTTTTTTCAGTTATTGCAATATATTGAAGTACAAGTAAACATTGTTTTTCGATGAAACAATTTGATTTTTATTGTAACAACTCTCTTTTTATAACTTAAGAAGGATCTTCTTATATCACTGTAAAAGAAGATAACACTAGTAATCTAAACGAAAATTTGAAAGGGAACAAGACACTCAAACCCAGAACCTCTCGTCGTACCGGAACAAACGCCTTACCAATTCGGCTAATGCCACCTCTTATTTAAATGTCATATTTGTCAAATATATCAAATTTCAGAATCAACAATACTGTCTTCGACAATTTTTTTTTTCATATTATTGACAACTAGCATTTTCACTGAAATGTGATAATTAAAATAAGAGGTGGCAGTAGCCGAATTGGTAAAGAGGTTCTGGGTTCGAGTCCCAGTTGCGATCATTATCTTTTTATTTTACTGTGTCTTGTTCTCTTGCATATTTTCGTTTAGATTATTAGTGGTATCTTCTTCTTCAATGATATATTTCATCGATGGGAATAACCTTAAAAACTTATAAAAAGAGAAGTGCTCCAATAAAAAAATAAAAAAATTCAGTTTAAATTCCTTTCATCGAGAAACAATGTTTATAAACTCTTCAGAAATTTGGTATGTTTTTCAGACGGTCAAAAAATTTTCGCTCTACAATAAAAATGGAATATTTCTGAACATATCCCAAAACTAAAAACTGTTTTTGAAATGCGATTAAATACGCTTACAAATTATTAAACATATACTTATTGAAAACAAAATTTTGCATGCAAACATTAAAGAGTTTTTTAAATGGCTGACATTACGTTTTTTCTGACAAAAAATTACCGACAATGAAAAAAAATTAAAACACATACATAGGGGATTGGTATATTTATGGTATAAAGTATTTCGTCTTCGGAAATTGAATTCCTTGCAGAAATTCTGACGATAAAGTAATTGGTCAAAATGGAATTGTTTTGTATATTAATTTTAGTGCGGTGCAAGTCGGTAGTATGTATTTTTGTTTAAAATCAACTTCGCTATGTATTCAACACATAAATTGCACATATATTAAAAACTCACCATTATTATTATTTGTTATATACGTATAAACATATAAAACTGATTTTTTTCTCTTTATTGTATAATGCTATACTTTTTACTTACCAGCTTTATTTATATGTACCATGTGTAAAAACTATTCATGTTTTCTATGTATTCTAAACACACCTGTATGCACTAAAACATAAAAATGTAAATGTGTGTAAAAGCCCATAAGGGCGTTAATGATTAATAAATAAATAAATAAATAAATAAATAAATATTTTATTAGACAACCAGCTGGTTCCCTGCATGCGTTGCACTGCCATATTCAAAGAAATAAATTATTTCTCTCTACTGTCCTTTCCCGTGCGTCCCAGTTTCCCTCCCGCTTCCCCTACCCTCCCGCGATCCCCTTCCACCTTCCCCGTCCACCTTCGCCCCTCTCGCGCTCCCCCGTCTCGCAAACCCCCATCCTACGTTCCACATATTCAGTCCCAGTACATTCAGTTTTCAAACAGCTCGCGTGCCACTTATTACAATTTTTTTATTAAAATTTTAATTTTTCGTACATTACAAATATTAATTTTTGTATACTATAAGAACAATCAATCAAATTTAGTACCTTACATAGGTACCTATTTAAAATATCTATAATTTCAAAAATCCAGACAATTCTTTTAATACAAAAAAAAAAACAGCTGCCGACTAAATTCAGTTTCATCAAACGCGCGAAATATCATACGTGCGAAGTTAAAATAGTCGTTAAGTTTTCTGAAATTATTAAATTTTCTGCGTTTCTTAATTTTTCTCTCCGTAAGAACCTTCTACAAAGTGTTAGAAAACTTTAAAAAAAATGAAATAGGTTACGTCATTCCGCAGTTATGGCGTGACCAAGGGAAACAGGGATTCATTTTTATATATGTAGTTGTAGATATATATTTTAACGTTATTGTCACCTCACTTTTTTGTCTTTCCATTTGAAAATAATGAGCCGAAATTCGCAAAGTTTCAAATTTTTTTGTTTTACAAATTGCTATTCAAAGTTTTGTTTTCATTAAGGTGCAGGCATGTTTTACTTTTTGGTGGTTATTTTTTTGATTTTAATGTAAAGCGTGGTGTTGTACCTTTCTAATACCGTTTAGAACATATTTCTGACTATGATAGTAAGGGAGTTGCACCAGACCTACGTGAGCTGGAACAAATATGGTCTCTTGTGATAAACGAGCAAGTGCTGCAAAGTAGAGTAATGCCTTCTTCTTCAATGAATAGGCCACTTGCATCAATTTTTTTTCGGTTAAGGCAAATATTCTAAGACATTCTGTATTTTTTTTTAATCGTATTTTTGAAACCCTGGCGATTTTTTGAAAATTTCAATCCGAAAAATCAGACCATTTTCATAAACCGGAAAGACGGGACATAATTTTATGAGTGCGAAAAGCGATAATAAGGAACTCCAGTGAAAAATATTATGGCTTTAAAAAAATATGTTCATATAGACCAAGAAACGCTGATTCTGAATATATAAGTTTTATTTCATAATATTAAATGCAGAGTTTTTAATAAATTATTAAAAAGTGCATTTTTAAACCTCTTCGGAAAACACAGCGTTAAGTTGGCAATACTGAAATGGTTAACCGTGACGTCACAGTTAACCTGTCACCTGTGTATTGTATTGACATTTGAAATGACTTGAAGTGCACACGTACCTATGCAATTCAACATTTCGTGTTTTTGGTTTATTTTCATACTGTTTATAGAGATTTAGATAAATAATAGTTATTGTGTTTATTGAAACATAATTTAGGCCCTCAACAATTTACGAAAAGGGCTATATTTGCGGACAATCTGCAATAAATGTTGTCTATTTGAGGTTAAAGTCGTGTCATATTTTGACGTTTGTTTTTATGTATTTTCAAATTGTTTTTAGTATAGGGCTTTTTATACAAGTTGTTACACACTCGTCATGATCAGTGTATTATAAATACCAGTGTTTCTGTATGTATTATACATAAAACAATGTACCTACAAAGTAACACCTGACACAAAACACGATGTCACATGTATTTGCAATGAAAGAGATGATTTATTGTTTTTATATTGCACTTTGATTAAATACAATAACAGTAGCGGTGAAATGTGGACATTTTACCAATGTTTTTCTATATTAAAAGCAGTTAATCTTGAATAAAAAACACACCTCACACCTAAAAGTCATTATCCGCCATGATTATTCTGGGTTCTTCACAGTGTTGCCAACAGTTAGAAGTGAAATTTCCCTAGAATTTCACATTTACGCAATTACCTACGTAGCCACCTGATTGTGTAACACTAATCCTGTTATATGTTAATTAATATGATAATTAATTGGAAAGATATCGGAACTTGGTAAATATACTAATAATACCGTGATTTTCCAAATAAAACACTTTTTGCTACGTGAAGTAATAATTTAAAAGTACGAATACACTCACCACTGAATTAGAAACTGAATTCCAAATTAAAAAAAAACACTTTGCAAAATAAAAATCATAAGCAACCCGCCGCTCATTCGTACCAAGCGTGGTATTTTGAAGACCCCCCCCCCCCCCCCCGAACGTGTCACGTAGTATGGGTACGTTCCCTAATATCATTTTGAGTTATCAGTGTTAAAAATAACATTGCATGTAAGTACATGAACAATAATTAAGATTCATAGGAATTCCAAAAAAATATATATACGTATATATATATATATATATAAATAATACCAGTAATATTGTCATATGTAATAAAATTTTGGCCAGAGTTCGAAATTTCCCTAGATTTTGTCCTGATTTCCCTTATCCCTAAAAAATATTTTTCTCCCCTAGATCTAGGGAAATTTCCCTCGACATAACATCACTGATTCAAAATGACAACTTAAAAAGTAAAAAAATTAGACCACCATAGATACGGTGCGTTTCTGGGAGTCTTAAAAAAATTAAAACTTTGACAATTATTTTAACTATTAAAACTAACTATAAAAATAAAAATAAAAATGCAGTTATTTAAGTTTGAAGGTCTTTATTCATTAAAAAAAATAAAAAAATTGGACTGGAGTTCTCTATTACATAGCCGAAAATCATTTTTAAAAAAAAGAACGTTTTCCACGCGAATGACACAGAAGAATAACCAGGCATACCAAAAACATTAAATCTCATAAATATTTTTTTCCTTGATCCACCTTATTGATCATAAATCGTTATAATGTTCAACGTCTATATTACTAAATCAAATGCAATATACTTGTACCTGTAAATTATAATAATAATAAGAATATTTTAAAATTTTATTTTGTTAAAATCCGCACCATTATCATTATACCTCTGAAACACGTAAGAACAGCGTAAATGTACGAGGTTCTCTTCATAACATCTGTCAAAAAGTCAAACCAAATGATACGTTCGCAGAGAACAAACAATAAATCTAGTGAACGTTAAATGTCAGATTCAAAAATTCGCCTGAAATCAAAGTGATGCCATATAAAAAAAATAAATCAGAATGGAATTTTATAAAATTAATAGGAACATTTTCGGAGACGGGACATTTTCATGTAGTGACGTCACGAGACCAAATAATGGATTTATTTATTAAAAAAAAAAACCTGTACATTTCTAAAAAACAATTATTAACATTTTTTTAATCTTAGTAAAAAATCTATCCACACGATTTTTTCCAAGTCGTTATGAAATCCACGCAAGTGTTTGTTTGTTTATTGTTTGGAATTATTTCAATAAATTAAGATTTTAATAAAAACATTTTTACCTTAAAAATAATAACGTTGGGGCTTTCTAGTGCCAGTATTTGGGAGGCGGGTATGGGTACGGCCGCCCCAGGAACCATTTATTGGATAACCAACACCTCTGCCATGGTTACCCCAAGTGGCTCGCTTAGTTTAGCCGGGGTGCCCGGGTTCTCGGGGTGAGGTTTGTCCGGGTCTTGGCAGCGTCTGCCGATCAGCTGTATGGCAGGCCGGATCGGGAGAGAATGGTTGAGGGAGTCCCTTTGACCCCTCCAGCCGTACTCTTTCGGGACATCGCCTTGTACCGCAGTGGTAGGGATGGATTCATACATCCATCACTCCTGGACACACTGACCCCCAGATTCTTACCCACCTCTTACACCATTTTCCTTCCCAAAACTTCATCTCCTTCCTTTTACAAAAAGATCCTCCACACAGTTTCCCCAAAGATGACATAGGCCCTAGGGGAATTATTTTCCTCAGGGCCTCCTGTGTGGAGCTAATGTAAAAAAAAAGGTATTTAGTAATTATTAATTTCTAGGCAAGGTCAAGGGCGCCATTTGGTAGGTTTATTAATAAACATGTTTTTGAATGATCAGATTTACATTTGTGTAAAGGCTAGAGGTCTGTTTACATACCAAAAGGTCAGCGTTCACGCGCTTCCGATTTTTGGCATTTTTGTGGTGGTAATTGAAAATGCCCACACAATTAATATCCCGTATGAAGATGACCTCTGTGGCTTAGCGAAAAGAGCAAAGAAAGCAGACTTGCGATCGGAGGTCGCAAGTTCGATTTCCGTGGATGAGTAATAAAATAATGATTTCACACTAATGTTAAAATTAATCATTGTTTTCTCGGTAGATTCATTTGTATTCATGGTTTCTTGATAATTCACAATATATCCTTTTCAGGGTTAACCTACCCAATAAAAAGTATTTTTATGTAAACACCGCAAAGAGCCCAGCTCCAAACGTCTGGAATCAGTGAGACAATTTTATAATTACAGTGACGTTTTAGGGTAACGGTATCATGACGGCAAAAAATGCAAAAAAAAAAGTTTCTTACACATTAAATAATGGTGAGACACACAAACTATGTGTGACTGTTTCCTCGAAAGTACTACTTTTTTGTGAGGGGAATTGCGTTTCATTTTTTTTACACGTGTGAGGGAGATATATGAAAATGATTGTATGTTTCTTTTGGAAGTGCAGACATACGTTTTCCGTTTGTCTCATTTCCAACTGTTGTTATTTAGTGTGTAAGAAAGAGTTGCAGCATTGCATGTTTAAGAACAACGGTGAAACTATCAGGGCATTGGAGTTTGACGTTTTTGATTTTTTTGAATTCACACACACTTAAATATTATCCTTGTAACTATATTCCATACTTTCAAAATTATCGTCACGGATAGTAGTATTGCTAGGGTTTATGGAGACGTCACGGTGCAGTGTGTGAGAGAGATGTAAGAAAATTATGATTATTTTTCCTTTGGATGAAACAGATCTACGGTAATTTTTTGTTTTTATTTTTGAATATTTATTTAGATAAGAAAATATATACAAATACAATTTAGATATACAGAGAAAAAAAAAGATTACTACATAAAAAAAATCATTTTAAGGGAAACAGATAACTATGACTAAGATAATATTGGTAATAATAATAATATTTATATAATACGAAAACAGATGATTAAAATAATACATATTGGTAAGATTGTTAACAATCAAAAAACATTCTTTACGTATAATGCACATATCCTACGAAAAGTGTTTGACTTGAGACTTCCTTTACGGCATTCGGCAGGCTGTTATAAAGTTTTTGCCCTTTATAAAACGCGCTATTTTGTGTGCACCAAAGTTTAGTTTCGGGAAGCCTAAAGTCTCCGCGTCTTCTCGTAGGATAATTCTGAACATTTTCTTGAAATATAATATTACTGTGAAGATAATTTGGGAGCATATTATTTTTAAGTTTGTATATCACTGTTAATGCATTATATATTATATGTTGTTTTGTCGTCATCATATTTAAATTTTGTAACATAATTTTAACTCTAGTAAAAATGTTGCATTTTAAAATCATCCTCATCCCCATCTTTTGTATAACCTGTGGTTTATTATTTTGGGCTTCGTTACATAGGAATAAAATACTAGAACAATAATTTAGATGCGGAGTTATAATAGAATTGTAAACAAGTCGCGTTGTCTTGAAATCCAAGTTATTTCTGATCCTTTTTAGGAATCCAACTTTTTTAGCAATTTTCTTTGTTATGTATTCTAAGTGTTCGTCGAATTTTAATTTATCATCCAATATCACACCCAGATATTTAATACTGCTAACCCTTTTTATGCTTTCGTTATCAATTTTTAGTACTGCCTGCTCGTTTCCACCTAGGTTATCCACAATTAAAAACTTGGTTTTCGTATCATTCAATTTGAGTTTGTTTTGGTTTAGCCAAAGCGTTACATTATTTAAATCAATTTGCATTTTTTCAATGGCATCCTGTAAATTTTTACAGGCTATATATAACAACGTATCATCAGCAAAAAGTTTAATTGCACAATGTTTTAACACTTTGATAATATCATTCATGTATATAATGAACAACAATGGACCTAAGACAGAACCCTGCGAAACACCTTTGTTAGTACTATGTGGTTCAGATGTTATACCACCATATTTTGTTACTTGTGTTCTTTCAATCAACAAACCACTTATTTTCTTTACCATTAATTCCAATAATACTTAATTTTTTTATTAATCTATCTCTGTCGATTGTTTTAAATGCCCGCTTTGTGTATCTCATCTTTTAAAAGAGCTGTAGCTTTATTGTGTTAAGAAACGTATTGTCTATTGCCTTTTTTGCCATCACTGTACAGTAACAAAATGGCACCCCCAACTGGGGCATGTTGTGAAGTGGTCTGAAGAAGGGAATAGAAAGGAGATGGGAATGAAGATGTGGGGAGGACCTGGCTAGTCGCCAAACACGGATAAATCTATTTCAAAGAACGTTTCGTTTCTGAATGATGGTCTTTCATCAGAACGATACTGAAAGTATATACCACTCTGGGGTATGTTGTGAGGCTGAATAACACAGGGAGGGGAAGGAGAAAATGGTAAGAGGAAGTACCTGGCTATTCAGACCTGGTCACCAAACACGGCTAAAGCCATTTCAAGCAACGTTTTAATTCTGAATGGTGGTCTTACACCAGGGCGATACTTAGAGTGCCTTCCACTATGGAACGTGCCGCAATTATTATTTTAAATGAATTAATTGTGAAATAACCCAAATTAACCCACGCCGGGATTTGATCCCGCGACCTTCGGATTGCGAGTCAAGAGCCTAACCTTTCGACCACGCCGGTCGTCATATTAGTACAGTCTACGGATGTATGCTATTTTATTTATTTATGTGTTAAATTATAATATTGATCATTGTAAAGTCCGTGGCTGCCCAGTTGTGATGGCAGCGCCAAGTTGGATATGCAGACTTACGTTGTTTAGTCTGAGGTACTGTGTCGGTAGCACGCAAATGAAGACAGTATAAGTATACTGTACAGGTATTTATTGGGGAGCTGCTTAATGCAAAAGAGACATACTTCTAGCACGCATCGCCTTTTATAGAGTCTCGCAAGCATACTATCTCGCTTGCTCTCATACATATTCACACAGACATTACATTCATGGAAATTTGAAATGTTGTAAGGAACAAATATTAAAAATATAATTATGTAATTAAGAATTATTCTCCGTTTTTTTTTCTCTTTCGATCTGCGTCGTCGATATATTTCTATGAAAATAAAATTATATTTTATTGTTAAAGAAATTTTCAAGGAAAATTTAAGTATTGAAAAAAACTTTCTTTTCGCTCTCCTGAACAATTAACATTTTGCTTTACAGCATTTCAAATTTCCATGATCGATGGTAACCGGACATCTCAGAATCCTGCAACTTCAACATCTTCTTTGAAAAGTCATTAAAAGTAATGGAAAAAAATGGTTAAATTGGTTACGTTATATAAGGTTTATTACGGGCTATTTTTCAATTTTTTTCATGAATTTTTAAAGGGGTGTTGAAGTTGCATGATCGTCGCGAAACCAGATAGAGACAAAGTTATTTTTTTAAATAATTATCATTAACGCAATCGAAAATCTGAAACAGAAAAATCAGAAAAAGATACTGTCACATCTGAGACTCGAACCCAGGACCTATGACTTTCCGTGTCAGCGCTCTACCAACTGAGCTAATGTGTCTCTATCGGATTCGGTCATGTTTAAGTGTATCATTCTTCGACTAAGAATTACCAACATTATCTTCATTTTCTTAAGGCATATTAGCTCAATTGGTAGCGCACTGATCCGGAAAGTCGTAGGTCCTTGGTTCGAGTCCCAGATGTGAACGTATTTTTTCAGATGTTCTATTGAGTTTCGCTAATATTGTCTTCATTAATTAAATACTACAATTTATGGTTTTACTCATAAAATTAACAATAAAAATAAAATAACAATTGCCAAATTTGCCTCTTTAGTGGCCTTTTTTAATAATTTAAAACCCAAATAAATGAAATAGCACTTTTTGTTTATTTATTTTAAAAAAATACATACATATACAGATTTATAGAAAAACCATATGGTTCTTAAAACTAATTACAATATATAAATTTCTTTTTAACGAAACTACCCAATTCAAAAGAGAAAACATTTCTCGTGCTTCATTTTGGACAGTGCCATTGTAAAATGCGAATAGGTACAGAGAGTATGTTATTACAAGTACTTATATATTAAAAAACATATAAACATACTCTTTCTAGTTATTTGCTACATAAACGGTATTCTAGCCCCAAATCCAAATTTAAATATTGTATGAAAAAGGCGACCCAGCCCTTCCTCTTAAACTGTACGAAAATCGGTTCAAAAATAGAAAACGTCCTTTTTAAAGGCCCGGTTTCTTGTTTTCTAGCGATTTATTACATATTTTCCTTAAAAGAAGGTTTTACAGCTCTTAAATAAATATAAGTCATTCTTGAAGATAATATCTGTACATTCCCCGCGCCGAAACGGCAAAACGGAAATTCCCTCCAGAAAAAAATCACAAAGCACGCTCCGAAAATTATTATAAACACGTTTTTTTTAGTTATGTGTATGAAAAAAATCACATTGTTTCTTTTAATGCTATTTTAGACAATCCCAGATTTTTAGACAATTCAGTAGATTTTTGTTCTTTTTTTTACATTGATTTACAAATTTACAAGTGAGAGATCTACAAGTCTCCCTCAACCAGACTCTCCCGATCTGGCCTGCCACGCAGTTGGTCGACAGACATATCGGCCGCCGAGATCTGGACAAGCCTCACCCCAAGAACCCGGGCATCCCTGCTAAGTCCCCAAACGTAGCGAACCACTTGGGTTTCCGGTAATTGTTTGGTTTCGGCTTCCTCCTAATTATATTTTTATGTTTAATGTCCGAATTTAATGTCAGATTTCTGAACGCAAACCGCCTTCTGGCTAGTATATTATATTTTCGTTTTAAAGTTCTTGTTTTGTCCTGTGCTACAATAGCAACGTTATTGTCTATTATTATTGTCCTGTGTGTGCTATAACAGCACTGTTTTTGTAATTTTTTGTTCTCTTGTCATTGTTTGTAAATACTGTATATTCTTTAGTTCATATTATTTTATCAATATTTTGTAATGGACTCGTATGGAGCACTGTAGGATCATTTTTTAAATTTATTATAGTTAAGCGCACTTGAAGTGAAATGACGTTATTATTATTATTATAGGATGATATACGGCAGGGGTAATCCAATATATGGTTCCCGGGGGCGTATTTACAAAACCTATACCGATTCAGTCGCGGTAACGACACTTTACATTTTAAATATACCTCTATATTGGTTATTTTTCATCACATTACAAAATAAAAAATTGTTCTAAAATCTAGATAAAATAATCTTTCTGGTGTGTATATTACAAATTAATAATTTTATTTCTAAATATTTAAATTTTAATATTATTCCCATATATTGTAAATACACTTCTATATTGATAATTTGCAAAAACAAAAATTGTTCTAAAATCTAGATAAAATAATCTTTCCAATGTGTATATTAGAAATTAATTATTTTATTTCTAAATATTTAAATTTTGATATTGAAAATTTAAAGCGACTGAAACGCGGTAGGGATTGTAAATACGCTTCCCGGGGCAGTGGTACCCATACCCTCTATTTTAAACAAATCGTGTTTTATTAAAAAAAATCACAATTTTTGCTTAAATATTATCGTTTTTAATATTTGCGCGCTCTCTCTAATATTTGTATTTGCATATCTATCCATTTTTTTTCTTTTTGAGCGGGTATATCTCGCCTTAATTCAGAATCCATATATTATGGAAACTGTAAAAATCCAGACTCTGGAATAATTACCAGAAGTCTTGAAATTAAAGTATTAGTAAAGTTTAATATTGCTGTGATTGGTTGGTAAAACGAACATTTTCGAAGGCTCTATCAATTATAATTCTAAGCAAGAATTTAACACGCCGGCCGCGCCCGGTTTAAAATCATCTGTTTGTCTTCTTAATTCACGCGTCTTTTAAAATTCGATAACGTAAAATGATATGAACCACCCGGAAACTGTAGAATAACGACATTCTAGATTTTGAAGATTTGTGTGAAGAGTGCTGAAGGTGACGAAAGAAAGACCAGATCTGAATAGCCAGGTACTAACCAAACCCAACCTTTCTGTTGTCCTTCTGCTTTTTTAAAGAAAGAAAAATATTCCCGGGTTATGAATAAAATAATGTATTTTCAAACGGAGTATATGTTATGTGAATACCACACAAGTGTCTCAAGTACTCGCGTCTGGAGCCAATGAGACTATTGCATCCCTAATTGGGGTGGGTACGTTATGAGGCTAAAGGTAGTGGGGAGGGGAAGGAGATGGGGAAGAGGTAGGTGGGGAAGTACCTGGATTTTCAGATCTAGTCACTAAACACGCAAAAGCCATTTCAAGCAACGACAACGTTTCAATTCTGAATGGTTGTCTTACACCAGGACGAAAGTGGGAGTATCTTCCACTCTGGAACATGCCGCAAATATACTATATACAAGGTGGCGCAAAATTAATCACCGTATCGGAAGATGTTATAATTTTTGCAAATGGCGTCGTACGTCAATCATATTTGATATTTGTGAACTAGACAGCTGCAGAATACAAACAGACAAGCAATGGAGCGCTATACTGCGCAAGAGCGTGGAATAATTGTGTCGATTTAAGCTTTAACGCGTTTAGCGATTTTGTGTCGAAAGTCATCATGAGCGACGAGGCTCATTTCCACTTAAACATATAAAGAGAATATTCGAGAGGAATGCGAACAGTTATCACCGGAAATCTTGCGGAAAGTCATGGAAAATGCGATAAAACGGGCACAAATGTGTATCGATACTGGCGGCAGCCACTTGACGGATATCATCTTTTCCACTTTACAGAAAAAATTGTAAAAGTTCAAGTAAAGATTTCTATTACTCAGAATCATTTTTTTTATTCAGTAAAAAAGTTATTCAAAAACAAAAATAGATGATTAATTTTGCGCCACCCTGAATATATATAATATTATATACTGCATATATACAAGTGCCGCAAATATACTTTACACATATATTTTAATGATTTTTTTAAATAACACAAACAGGCAGGGGTTTTGAACCCGCGAACATCGAATTGCTGGCCGAGAGCATTACCTCTCGACTACGGAAGCTGTCAATAGATATGTATTAAACGTATTTATTGTGAAAAATAATGACTTTTTGTATGGCGTGTTACACTTCCTCCTTCTTTAGTCAACATTTCAGACAGCGTTACAGTGTCCACCATCAATTCAATCACCTTATTCATTTTAAGAACATAACAAATAAAATTTCAACTACTTCCCCAAAGATGACATAGGCACTGAATGAAACGATTTTCAGCAGATTCTTCTATGTGAATTTTTAAGAGTATAAGTAGGTATACAGGGTGTTAAGGGACGTGCTTGACTTACTAACTTTAACAAGTGATTCCTGACATTATTTGAAGTAAAAATATTATTGAAATTTTAATCCCCGGTGACATTTTTTAAAGTTTTTTTTTTCAAAAACAAACCACAACAAAAATCTTCTACATGTCGTCACTGGACCTGTAACTGTCCAATACCTATGACTTAAAAAAATTGTTGAACATGTTACCGGAAATTAAAATTTTATTTTGTAAACTTTCCGGATTACTGAACACGGTGCATTCAAATTTTCAATACAAAATGTCAAAGAATACGGATATAAATTATTGTAAATGGCTGTCAGCTGTCATCCCATACGACAGCAAATTTTCATTTTACGTAATTGAAAATTTTAATGCAGTATTTCTCACCGTCCTTTTTTTTACATGAGCCCCACACAGGAGGCCTTGAGGAAAATAATTTCCCTCAGGGCCTGTGTCATCTTTGGGGATGCTGTGTGGAGGGTTTTTTTAAGGAAAAGAAGGAGAGGAAAGATCTGGGAAGGAAAGGGGTTTAAAGGGTGGGTAGGAATCTGGGGTTCAGTGTATCCTGATTATCCGCCTCAAGACCTAGACAAACCTCACCCCATGAACATTCCCGCCTCCCAAATTGAAAATTAAGGCAAATAGTTGTGTTTTATGGCAATTAAGATGAATCAAAAGGTTTTTTTCTAAAAAATATTCATATTGTGAATGTCCAGTCATCGCAAAAGTTTGCCTTTCATTTATATTAAATGCAATTTTTTACTTAATTAAATTAAAATAAATAACTTTGTAAAAACACTACTATACGAGTATAATCAATATTATCAACACAAAATTTGTAAAAACACCACTTCTCGTATACGAGTAGAATCAATATTATCAACACAAAATTTGTAAAAACACCACTTCTCGTATACGAGTAGAATCAACATTATCAACATAAAATTTGTAAAAACACCACTTCTCGTGTACGAGTAGAATCAATATTATCAACACAAAATTTGTAAAAACACCACTTCGTATACGAGTAGAATCAATATTATCAACACAAAATTTGTAAAAACACCACTTCTCGTGTAAGAGTAGAATCAATATTATCAACACAAAATTTGTAAAAACACCACTTCTCGTGTATGAGTAGAATCAATATTATCAACATAAAATTTGTAAAAACACCACTTCTCGTATACGAGTAGAATCAATATTATCAACATAAAGTTTGTAAAAACACCACTTCTCGTATACGAGTAGAATCAATATTATCAACACAAAATTTGTAAAAACACCACTTCTCGTATACGAGTAGAATCAATATTATCAACACAAAATTTGTAAAAACACCACTTCTCGTATACGAGTAGAATCAATATTATCAACACAAAATTTGTAAAAACACCACTTCTCGTATAGTAGTAGAATCAATATTATCAACACAAAATTTGTAAAAACACCACTTCTCGTATACGAGTAGAATCAATATTATCAACACAAAATTTGTAAAAACACCACTTCTCGTATACGAGTAGAATCAATATTATCAACACAAAATTTGTAAAAACACCACTTCTCGTATACGAGTAGAATCAATATTATCAACACAAAATTTGTAAAAACACCACTTCTCGTATACGAGTAGAATCAATATTATCAACATAAAATTTGTAAAAACACCACTTGTCGTGTACGAGTAGAATCAATATTATCAACACAAAATTTGTAAAAACACCACTTCGTATACGAGTAGAATCAATATTATCAACACAAAATTTGTAAAAACACCACTTCTCGTGTAAGAGTAGAATCAATATTATCAACACAAAATTTGTAAAAACACCACTTCTCGTGTATGAGTAGAATCAATATTATCAACATAAAATTTGTAAAAACACCACTTCTCGTATACGAGTAGAATCAATATTATCAACATAAAGTTTGTAAAAACACCACTTCTCGTGTACGAGTAGAATCAATATTATCAACACAAAATTTGTAAAAACACCACTTCGTATACGAGTAGAATCAATATTATCAACACAAAATTTGTAAAAACACCACTTCTCGTGTAAGAGTAGAATCAATATTATCAACACAAAATTTGTAAAAACACCACTTCTCGTGTATGAGTAGAATCAATATTATCAACATAAAATTTGTAAAAACACCACTTCTCGTATACGAGTAGAATCAATATTATCAACATAAAGTTTGTAAAAACACCACTTCTCGTATACGAGTAGAATCAATATTATCAACAGTTTCGAAACAAAGTTTTCTTCGTCAGGATAAGATTAACATTAAAAATAAGAAATAAATATTTAAAATAACAAATAAACATTTAAAATAACAAATTAAATAATTATTTAGTTTGTTATTTAGATTTCCAATTATTATTATTTGTTTCAAAAGTGTTTTTTTTATTATATAAATGCAATTATAACACAATCTAAAATATTTTTTATATTTCATTTTACATACTTAATTTTTATAAAATTTTAAAATAATTAATCACCTCTCCTTTTAATCTCTATAGTTCATATCTGTCTATACTTGTTATTTTTAATATTAATCGTATTCTGACTAGGGAATGCAATCCCGATCTCGCGGGATCTCGATCTCGCGAGATCTCGTGACATTTTTCGGGATCAATCCCGAAGCATAATATGACGAGATCCCGTTCGAGATCGACGGGATTGGGCGGCAGTAGTCAGCAATGCTACACACGTCCACTCGGGGTGCGAGTGGTGCGCTAACTGACTGACGGTCGGGCGGAAGTGTCGATCGAAGAAAGAAAACTATCCCGACTATATACGAATATTAGCGACGGACGATGAGCAGGACAGGTAATATAAAACTAATATAAATACTCATACGGAAAGAAATTATAAATATAATTAAACGATTACATCGTAAAAAACCAGACTCAACTTCTGGTACCGTGATTAATACCACAGTAGCAAACACAGAAAACGAAGATGACTTGCCTCTTTCTATGACTAATACGTCACTTCAAAAGATATTAGAAGAGACTCTTAGAATATCTAAAAGTCCTTTTTCACGTGTATCCACGAGTTTAGATAAATTAGTCAGTCATAAAAAAATAAATGGATCTATTTGAGTGTGGAGGAACAAGGGGGAGATTTTTGCAGTTTTTTTGTCTAGAGTCGGAGAGGGCATTTTCAGCAGCTGAGTACATTGCAACGGACATTAGATGCCGTTTAGCAGACACTCGTAGCACCCTTAAATTTGTTTTTTAAGAAGTTACTTTCAAAATCACCCGTAATTACTTTCTAATCTCCTTAAGCTATATTTTTTCCTTTGATTATTTTTATTTAAAAATAAACTGTTAATTATTTAGTAACTAATATTAAAGATAAAATGTTTTTGTTTCTTTCAAATAATATTTTCTTTTAATTAACGAGATCCCGAAAATTCCGAGATCTCGCGAGATTGTAATTTCTAATCTTGAGAGATCTCGAATTCGCGCTCTCGAGTCGAGATTGCATTCCCTAATCCTGACGAAGAAAGCTTGTTTTCGAAACATGTTGATAACATTGATTACCAGCTGACCCGGCCACGCGTTGCTGTGGCTAACGAAGCACAATGCCATCTACTGGATAAAAAATACCCAACCTTTATAACCACTATAAATTAACTCACATCGCCATTTGTTAATTTGCATACAAATCAAATCCACACTTCCCGCTTGCCAGCTCGCTCGTCTGTTCTGGATAGGGACACCCTAATCACCTAGCTGTATAAAATATACTTTACGACATAAAAAATTTCATAAAAATCGGTAGAGCCGTTTCGGAGGAGTGCGACTACGAACACCGTGACACGAGATTTTTATATATATATATATAGATATAGTGGTGTTTTTAAAAAGTTATTTGTTTTCATTTAATTAAAAATGACGCCGCAAAAATGATTTGCAAAGTGTGAAGAAGCAATTTTTTACTCCCAATAATCTCAGGAATTGGTTGTGTATTATTTAAGCATTTAATTTGCTCTAACCGGGCTTTGACCTATGAACTTTATCGTATTCTATCAATGAGATTGCAAGAATTGAAGAGTCCTAAAATTATGTCGCAAAATTTAAATCCCCCCGTCAAATTCTTCGTC
Organism: Limnephilus rhombicus; assembly: GCA_929108145.2. Taxonomy (NCBI): domain Eukaryota; kingdom Metazoa; phylum Arthropoda; class Insecta; order Trichoptera; family Limnephilidae; genus Limnephilus; species Limnephilus rhombicus. The sequence continues at coordinate 24,055,621 of OV815292.1, forward strand.
CATTCAAAATCATCATTACAAATTAGTCAGAAATCTGACCACATTAAATTTATGGTAAAAAAAATACTATTTTGGAATTCAGTTGCGGTCGCTATGAGCTATGATATGAAGAAGATCCCGACGTATAAAAGCAACAAGGTGAACTCTGAGAGGCTCTAGTGTCGTTCAGGCTGTTGACAGAGCCTTATCAAATTTACAATGACCGCGAAAATCGTAAGTTTTAAATTTTTTTATTCCGATTGGCATTTTTCGTAAGTTTTGTACACAGTGATCTTATTTCCTCGTTATATTAATTTGAGTTCCACTTATATGTAAAATACGTGAAAATGTAAGTTTTATTTTGTAGTTTTTAACGCTTATTTATTCCGTTCGAGATATTACATAATATACAGTGATATATTTTTTTTGCGTTTTGAAAAGGTGAACCGCTTCAATAAACCTTTTAACTGTGAAAGTTTATATTTTATACCAGAGAAAACCAGAAATATGTCATCTTTAAATCAGATTTTAGACGTATTGACTCTTTTCCACAAAAAATTATAAATGGATTTCGAAATATTGTTATTTTATCTTGCATTCCCATGTTTTAAATTTTGAGAAAAAATTATAATTTTTAGTATAATTAGGCAATACCATGGGTCGTTGGCAGATTTGTTAAATTTTCAAAAAAGATTTTGTATTATACCACACCCATTTCAAATCATATAATCATACAGTAAAATAAATCAATACATTATGTGGGTATCGCTTGTTTTAGAATTTTAATTTTAGTTTCAATAAAATCATTAAAAAATATATACGTACATGTGTTTTTTGACGAAAATTGGTCCGTTTGTGTATTTATTTGCGCACTTACAAACTAATATATTTCAGATTGTTTTAACATTCTTATTTAACTTAGACATTATTTAAAAAGATAAATACTTATAATCAAAAAATAATCACAAAAAGTATATTATTTTAATAGTTTTATCATCACGCCTCTCAGTATTTTTGGATGCACGTATAAATTAAAGTAAATTTGTAATGAAATAAAATCGATATTGAGTTATAATTTTAAAAAGCTGGTACGGAGAATAATTAATCTTTCTCATTGTAACCGCCCTGCATAGTCGTAAGAACGACTTTCGACGAAATGTGGATTTTCGGCCGCTGGCTGGTTAAACGCTCTTAAATTGGAATCACTTTGTTTTCGACTTTTAATATACAGGGTGTTAAGGGACGTACTTGACTTACTTTAACCAGTGATTCCTGACATTATTTGGAGTAAAAAATGTAAATGAAATTTTGGTCTCCGGTGACTTTTTTTGACGACTCTTTTTTTTCAAAATTTTTTTCTTCAAAATCAAACAAAAAAAAAATTCTTCTGCATATCGTCACTGGTCACTCAGCCGGGTGTCCAAAGAACTCCTTACCCCACCTCCAACTGTTCAACAACTACCATTTTTTATGTTTTTGTAGAAAAACAACAATAATGTCACCGGAGACCAAAATTTCATTTACATTTTTTACTCCAAATAATGTCAGGAATCACTGGTTAAAGTAAGTCAAGTACGTCCCTTAACACCCTGTATATATATTTTTTTTTTCATTTCCAAATAATAAATAACTTTGAAGTAGGTGTTCGTTATTTATTCATTTAGTAAACAGCAAAGATAATATAAGATGTGTCCGATGCTTTATGTTTGGACAATTTTTTCAAGAAAATTATTGAAGTGTTTGTATTCCGTTTGGTTTTCCTTTTGTACCAATCAAAATACTATATAATCTTGTTAGTTTAACATCTCAGATGATCTTGTTAGTTCAAGATGTAAGATCTCAGATAACTGTATAGCGTCTCGTAACTGTATCACAACTATAAAACTGTCTCCTCAGGCCTCGGGCATATTCTGTCAAAAAGTCAAAATATTTCTGCTTAGCAAAAAACTACAAATAAATGGATATTTCTGAACGTATCCGAAAACTAAAATCTGTGTTTGAAAGGTGTTGAAATATCAGATCAAATTTTGTTATCACTTCTCTACATCTCTATCTCTATCTCTACATATTATAAATTAAAGTCCCCCACGTCGTCTGTCTGTCTGTCTGTTCGCGATAAACTCGAAAAATACTGAACGGATTTTCATGCAGTTTTCACCAATAGATAGAGTGTTTCGTGAGAAAGGTTTAGGTATGTAATTTGTCAAGGATTTGTGTAAATTGGTTGAAACCTAACGATAATTGTTAGAAGTGTCGGAAAAAGTCAAGCCGCCTGGTAGCTTTCATCGAAAGCGCTGCCTAATCCTTTGGGGATATAACAAAACAATGCATGGTGGGATATTCCTCTTTTATAGATCTACTAAAAAGTCCGCGGAGGCATGTATCTATCTTTTACGGATAGTTTACTATACCCACTCTGTCTTCTAAAAAATGGTCACGTACATTGCGGTAATTGAAAATTTATTTAGACGGATACAGTATTAATCCTTATTAACTTAAATACGTTATTAACTTATATAATTATAAATTAAAGTCCTCCGCGGCATCTGTCTGCCTCTTCGCGATAAACTCAAAGACGGCGGTGTTTATAAAGGTTTTATAACCATCCGGTAGATGACGTTGTGTTTTATTAGCCACAGTAACGCGTGGCCGGGTCAGCTAATTAGAAATAAACATACAATTTTTAAACAAAAGAAAAAGATTACAAACATTAAAAAAAAATTAAATGGCTAAAAATTAAAATTACTGATAATGATAAAAATAAATATTAACACATAGACGTTTTTTAGACAAATGAATAAACATTGTCATCACCTCACCTTTTGTTGTTTCATGTAAAAATAATTGATAAAAAACTCACAAAATTAATTTTATTTTTATTTCTCATTTTAATTCTTCTATAGTTAACTTTTAGATTTTAATATAAAGCGTGGTATTATCTTCTTCTAACGCCGTTTAAATTATATTTCTCACCATGATAGTAAGGGAGATACAACGATTTCTATGACACCTGTATGAGCTGTTCGCAAAAACGAACTAATTAGTTTGTGGATTTAACATACCTAGTTGTAAATAACACAGGAATAAAAGTTGCATAATATTTCGTGTGATTATTTTTTATTTTTGATAATAATAATTGTGGGTCGTCGTTTCGACATTTATGTCGGTCGTCAACAATTTTTTTTTTGTTATTTATTAAATATCTTAACAGCTTATAAACTAGAAAGTTCAACGATATTGAAAGTGATGCCAAAAACACTTATTCTAATTCAAAGAACAAAGGTTTGGTGTTAACTTTAATCACTTTTTATTTTAACTCGTATTAACTGGCTGTTACATAACGAAATTTTCTACTTTAATGAAGAGATTTGAGATATTTATGTGATTATATTGAAGTTTTTATACATTCGAGATACTATGCACCCAACGAAAGTGATAGTTCCTATTGAATTTCTACATACAAAGTTCATAAAAGTTTTCGTCACTTGGATCGTTGGATGCGTTCAAAAGTCATGGAAATTTGTTTGTAATTTACGAAGAAAACGATGAAAGGAAAAATATCAAAGATTTCATTTTTTAATATATCTTAATTAGAGGAATGAATGTGCGACCTTTTTCATACAATTTTCATACCGATTTAACGCCAAAATACCCAATAAAACTTTTTTTTTATCAAAAGGTGTGGAAAATATTTTATTTATCTGTGTTTTGAAATTATATGTGTGTATGCAATTAAAGAATTCAATATTTAACGATTTTAAAGGCATCTTTGGCAATTATTTGTAAACGAAGGGTACGAATCACCGCCCAAAGAGGAGACCCATTATTCTATCTCACTCTTTCGCACGAGAAATCCTATAGATGTATGTGATTGTGTCTTTCTAGTGTGGCTTTTTCATTTCATTGAGTTTTAAATCACATTTTTTTGGTGATAAATGAGTTTTCGCTTCAAAAATAATTTTTGTCCTATTTACTATATAAATAAAATGGATTATGAAAACAATTGGGATGCGGGTATGGGGACCGCCGCCCCGGGAACCGTTTATTAGATAACTAACACCGCTGCCATAGGTCACCCCCATAGACATCAGAATGAATAGACCAGAAGATACAGATGAGGGGGTAAAACCAAACTATGGGGGGCGAAGAGAGGAAAGATACTGTGATTCGTTAAAAAATCAATCTGACAGTATATAGGCATCTCGCATTATAATATCACCATTTAGTTCTTTTTTTTTAGCAAAATCTGCTTTGAATGAATAAACCTTTTTACATGGGAGCGCAAATTGCTTGCCACGTTAAAAACATATTTGCTAAGGCCAAATGCTTGCCCCGAAAACATTCGCCCCAATTCACATAACAATATTTTGTTGCCGTGTTTAGTTAAGACATTTTTACAAATGTTTCGTAATTTACTTACCCCTGTAACCAGCGACGAGGACACTGGAGAACCACCCACATTCGCTGTGTTCATATAATATGTACCTATAACGTATAGCGCAAGCTGCCGTTTTTGGCGTGTTATTTCGTAAAACGTATGGACGTTATTTCCGCGCTGGTCACTACAAGAATTATGACGTCACATATTTTAGATTCAAGCGTGGCTCTCTCCCCTCCCCATGGAGCGAGCTGGCGCCATGGCGGAGCTATAGCCGGTTCCATGGGGAGGGGGAAATAACACGTTTTTATCGTATTCTCTTTACCCATCGCCTTGCACCGTAGTTGGTGGACGGATTTATACGTTAATTACGTGAGCAGTTTTTCTTCCAATCTAGACCCCCCCCCCCCCTTGGTGAGATAAATTTGGGCTACATCGTATATTCTTTTCAAGTAACGTTAGATTATACTGGACTCCTCACCCCCCCCCCCCCTTTTGAGTTCCCGTAATTAATGTATGCGCTCTTGCGAGATCTTCTCCTTCAGTGCCTAAAAAGACCCTCCACACAGTATATTTTATTTCCACAGGACTACCTGTGTGAAAATAATGTAAAAAAAACAGAGTTCGTAATTCTCACGCGGTAGAAGTGAAACCTTTAGAAAACTGAATTAGACAAGGGTAGAGAGGCTATGAAGCACCGCACTAAGAGGAGATTAATTGTATCATTCTATCGCAGCGTAAATCCTATGCGAATATAAAACGTATGCGATTGTCTCTTTTTAGTGTCATTGATTTTCAAATCACAAAGGTGCTAAATAAGTTTTCACTTGAAAAAATCGGTTCAAAGAAATTGGGACTCTTGTGGAGTACTTACATTAAAAAATAATAATAAAATATTGTTTCATATGGTCTAACATCCTAGCAGAGATGTTTCAGGACAATTTCCCCGACAAAGGTCACAGGTCGTACGAATCATTGCTAAACCTATTACGATTTATTATTATTATTGATGTAAGTGTTGAATAAATATGCATATTAGTTAACAAGGCTTCCTTCCATTACGAAATACCAACCTGTTTTTCCCCAAATGGTTCGATTCACCGATTTATGCTATTTCCATTGAATTAATTAGATGTATTTGTCATTTCAGTTAAAAATCACGTTTTAACCTTCCCAGTATTCAATCAAATTATTTCATCTTTTAGCCGTAAATAAATATCGACAACTTGCGTCGACATTTATACTGTACAGACTTGTAAAGATGTCAGATCAAAATAGACGGAGAATTGTCGGAAGAATTCACAGTATCGGAGGGACTAAAACAGGGGGACGGTCTGGCTCCCATTCTCTTCAACATCGTGCTCGAACATGTAATAAGAAAAATGCTAATAGACACTGGCTTCAAGAGCAGTCAAGTTGTCGGATACGCGGAGGACATTAACATTGTCGGAAGATCAATTTCAGTCATAAAGGACGTCTTCGACCCTTTAGAAACAGCGGCACGGGAAGCAGGACTGCGGGTTAATGTTGACAAAACTAAAATGATGGTACAGAGCAGAACCCTTCATACGGAAGAAGAAGTAGTGCACAATTTAAAGACAACTACTCATACGAAGTGGTCGATCAATTCACCTACCTGGGCTCCAGTCTGACAGAGAGTAATGCGGATCCAGCAGAAATCAGAAGGAGAATCACAGCAGCCAACAAAACATACTTCCCTTTGCTGCCAGTGTTTAAGTCACGTAGCGTCCACAGAAAAACTAAAATAACCATATACATATAAGACCATTGTTAGAACTGTATTGGCATTTGGATGTGAGGCGCTGACACTGACGGTAAAGATGGCTGAAATGCTGGATACTTTTTTGAAAGAAAAGGGCTGAGAAGAATATGTGGACCCGTGAAAGAGGGCGAACAGTGGCGCATCCGGCACAATAAAGAATTGTATGATATATATCAGGCCCCTAGCATCTCAGCCTGTATGAGACTCCTCAGGTTGAGATGGGCTGGGCATGTACAGAGAATGCCGGATGCACGCGTCTCAAAAAGAATTTTGACTGGACACTCAGGTGGAAAGAGAAAAGTGAGAAGACCCAGACTGAGGTTGGAAGACGAGGTGGAATGCAGCACAGCTTCTCCAGGTACCAAACTGGAAGTCAGCCGCTGAGGGCAGGAGGAGTTGGAGACATTGTTGCAGGAGGCCAAAGCTCGATATAGGCTGTAGTGCCATTGAAGAAGAAGAAGTAACTTGTGTATACCTAGACAGTATAGACTTATTCTGTTCTTCAAATGAATTAAAATCATGCATCGTAACGTTTTAATCAACATCATACTAATAATATAAACACGAAAGTTTGTATGTATGTTTGTTTGTTTGCTACTCTTTCACGCAAAAAACTACTAAATGAATTTGAATGAAACTTTACAATAATGTAGCTCATACATCAGAATAACATATAGGCTATAATTTATAAAGCTAGCTAGGAAGGGGACGCGGGAGGGGAACGGGGACGCACGGGAAAGGTGATTCAGGGAGAAACAATGTATTTCTTTGAATATAGCATTGCAACGCATGTCGGAAACCAGCTAGTATAATATAAAAGAAAGTGTACAAAGTGCGTGCAGCAAAAACGGACTCATAAACGAGTCCCAGTACGATCAAGGGTTTTTACCTGAAGGGCGTGCTTTTGAGGATATAAGGGCAGGAAGTTTCGCCCTCCAGAAATTTCTAGAACAGTCCAGAACATTTGCGACTATTCGAGAGAATTCCACAATATTCCAAAACATCCCGGAACATTCTGAAATGTTGTGGAATAGTCGGGAACGTTCGGGAACATTCCGGAACAAACCAGATCATTGTGGAACATTCTAGAATACTCTCGTTGTGGAATTTTCTGGAACATTGTAGACCATTCGAAGCTTTTTTGTATGGGTGGGGCTACCCACTGGTAGGGTCCGCAAGATCCGTCGTGGGTTCGAACGCCAGTTCAATCTCATGTCAACTCCCTGAGCGAAGCCGGATACCCCAGCTAGTTTATAATAAACTGTTTTATATTTATTGTAAAAAATTACATTAATATATTAAATAGAAAAATAACGTAACAGTTAACTCACGAAAGTTAATTTGTGTCCGTTTTATTAATTGACAATTAAATACACCTAACAATATCAATTCAAAAATAGAACCATTATCAAATATACCAATTTCGGTTGAGGGTCGGTGATTGTACATAACTACGGTTCAATGAACTCGGATTTGTTTTAAAATTATCTGTCATTTTCAGAATTGAATTCAGACTAGTGATAAAGTACTTGATAACAAAATTATTTTATTTGTGATTTTCAAAATTAGAACTGATGTGAAAAAAAAATTTTTGTGAGTAAGTACCTCACAAGAATCCTAGGAGCTCTCGTCTGCAGCCGGTGACTCTACGGTATCCCCAATTGGGGTATATTGTGAGGCTGGAGGTTATAAGGAAGGGAAGGATATGTGGCAGAGAAAGGTGGGGAAGTATCTGGTTATTCAGATCTGGTCACCAAACGCAGCTAAAACCCTTTCAGGCAACGTTTCAATTCTGAATAGTGGTACTGGGCGATACTGAGTGTATCTTCTACATTGAAACCTACCCACTCTCCACTGTATCTCCCCACCTTCCTCTTCCCCATCTTCTTCCCCTCCCCATTACCTTCAGCCTCACAACATACCCCAATTGGGGATACTACCTCCAGACGGTAGCAGTTGGGACTCTTGTGCAGTATATTGATTAAATTGCTTTTTAGACTAACAAAATGTTCCTGTTTTACTGACTGTGACACATCGTGAATCATATTTGATACAATCACGTTTTCACAATCAACATTTTACTGACTGTGACACATCACGAATCATATTCGATACAAGGCACACCACGCCGCGCCGTCACAATTTCACATATGTTACAGTGGCTTCCACCGGGTTAAGAACAATTTGACACCTTGAGTTTGCAAAATTTTCTTTAGAAATGACAAGTTTTGCATTTTACGTGTGTTTTGCAATTGTATCTCATAGATATTTCGAAAAGCAGTTTTGTTATTGAAGCTATATCGATTGTATAAGTTCAATCTATTTGAACCTGTAACCTTGAAACACAGGTGCAAACGAAACGTTCATTAATATGGATCTGATGTTAAAATGCTGTAAGAATTTATAATTTCTAAAAGTATTTCTAATATTTTAATTGGTTTTAACAGGTATCATCTTGATTTTATTTAATGATACGAATATGAAGGTTGAGATATTACACTTCATAAGGCTAGCTTTTGATTTAGATTTCTGGACATGTTGGCATCGTGGGTAACGATATTGTGGATTCCTTGGCGAAATAAGAAGCATCCAACCCTATTTTTAACCTCGTAAACTACATTCCCCTGTCTGAAATGTTCTGAGCATCCACTTTATTTAAGGCGTCAACTGTTTGCGGACAAATTTGTTCTTAAATGTTTAAATTCTAAATGTCATTAGGTTATTCCCAGAGTCTCGTTCAAAGACTCAACACATTCATCTCCAACCAGAGCTCGAACTAAACCTCTTCGTGCCATCTGTAAAAATTTTCGCTCTCTCAGAGTTTCAAATTATCCAAAATGATCATCTTCCACCATACAAATTAAAATATAGTCACGTCACCCTATCCCTAACAATTTTAGAAGGGTTCGGCATCCTTAAAAGTCATTCCAATCTCCTGTCAATAATACGTTCAACGACATTATTTCTTCTAAATGGTCCAACTCTTTTCTTTTATTTACTGATGGCTCCAAATCATCAGAGTCTCTTAACTGTGGTATTGATATTAATGTTTTTTATCACAATAATTCTAATGATAGAATATTTTATTAAATTTCAAACCAATTTTCAATATTTTCTGCCGAGTGCATTGCAATAATTGAATCTCTCAATTATATAATCAAAAATAATTGTGAACATTCCCTTGTTTTCTCTGACTCTCTCAGTTCCCTCCAAAAAGTTAAATCCTGTCCTCTTCTTCATCCTGATGATCACTTTGTATGCCTCATTAGAGTTCTGATAGCCTCCATTCAAAGCTCTGGAAAAACCGTAATTCTTATTTGAATTCCTGGACATGTTGGCATAGTGGGTAACGATATTGCGGATTCCTTGGCAAAACAAGGAGTGTCCAACACTATTGTTACCTCGTATTTCCCTATCTGATATTTTTTTCCATCATCAAAGATAGGTCCCACAATGACTGGGCAGAGTATTGGCACGTTGCTAGTCAATCCAAATGAGCCTGATAGGCCTCAATACAAAGGACTATATCATAAAAACCGTGGTTTCAACAATTCCCCCATTTTTCTAAAAACTAAATTTCCTCACTTAATCGAGTGAGAATTGGACATTGGATATTGTTCCGTTCCTTCTCACCTTTTTAAAAATCATGTCCTTGACTTCCCAGATTGTTTACTTTCTGGTCTAGAAGTGGGAACTTTAGATCACATATTTTAAGTTAGCCTCTCAGAAGCTGGGCGTGCTGTACATGGCCTGCAGACAGTATACAAGTGCATATTCTGTACAAACAGCAAGTGTGCCCCACTGTTGAATTTAGCAGCCACCTCTGGTCAAAAATTCCTGAAAAAGCCCTTGACTCTGTACAGAAACTGACCGTCCCTTTGATTGCAATCTTTAGAGCATAGGCGTCAGGTAGGTATACTGTCCTTGTTCCAGCGGTATTACAAATGTAAATGCTCCGAGGAACTAGCGTCATTGATCCTTCGGCATCGGTATATAGTCGGGAAACACGCCAAACGCGCGCCCAACACATGTAGACGGTTGACATTTGTCACATGAGAACGGGCGCTTCAACGACTCGTTCTTAAGTTCAACAATTTGCCGGCCTCTGTGTTTCCTTCCTCTCACAACGTGGATCTCTTCAAGACCCATGTTTACACCTTCCTCCTCTCAAAAGACCCTCCAAAGATGACATAGGCCCTGAGGGAAAGTATTTTCCTTAGGGCCTCCGGTGTGAAATACCTAATTGAGTGTTAATGTAATATAATTAATATCTTTTCATGAAAGAATTTCGATATTTAAATGATTTTTCGATCAATATCTCAAGAAGTAAGGACAAACCGAGCGTTTCTCTAGGTCTTGGAGGCGGATGACCAGGACACACTGAACCCCAGATTCCTACCCACTGCTTACACCCTTTTCCTTCTCAGAACTCTCCTCTCCTTCCTTTCCTTACAAAAACCCTCCACACAGCATCCCCAAAGATGACATAGGCCCTGAAGGAAATTATTTTCCTCAAGGCCTCCTTTGTGGAGCTCATGTAAAAAAAGCGGACTCGCATACAACACATTTCTAGTGCGTTCAACTCTCCAGTGGTCTCTTGCATGATGTAAGCCCAATAAAAATAAAAAAGTTCGATTTATCGACTTCTATTAATATCAATATTGACTGACGAAAAAAAATTGTTAGAATGACATAACCCAATCACGACATTATGACGAGCTTTACGCAAAATCACGAATTTGGAAAAACACATCGCTCATTAAAGTAAGTACGCATACCTTGAATAAATAAGCCATGAAAGGTTTTGAATGAGAATGGCTCAAGTCAGTTAACCGATCTGTTTCTAAAAAAAATATTTTTCGACACGATTTTCGCTGTAGTGTTCGACAAGGGCGTAGCTAAAGTATTCACGTAGGAGGTCGATTATTATTTGGTTCGTTTCTAGGGAAAGAGAGAAAGGGGAGGGGGGATTTGTTAGATAGTCTTTGGGACCTCTACTTACGCTTGTTCGACAAGATTAAATTTTAAAGTATTTTGATTTTCCACATGATTTACGGTTGAAATTTAGCCATTATAATCGATATAACAACTGCTAATAATGATATCAATATATTTAAAGAATGGTTTGACGAAAATGTATTAACATTAAACATTGAAAAAACCTATTATATACATTTTAGTATAAATATCAAAAAAATACCTCCTATTGCATTAAATATTAAAATTCATTCAAAAAAATGCACCACTAAAATATTAACATGCCAAAATAATGACTGTCTATGCATAACAAATAAAAAAGAAATAAAATATTTGGGTGTAATAATAGATAGTTACCTTAAGTGGAAGACTCAAATTACCAATACTATAAATTGATTAAGGAAACTATTAACTAATAAACTATTATTTTATTATTATTATTATATACATATTTATTAATTTAAGAAATATACTTAACTTAAAAATTCTTAAAAATATTTACTATGCTCTAGCCCATTCGATAAAACAATACGGTAACGTTGCATGGGGAGGAGCTTACAAAACCTCAATTTTGCCGTTGAAAATTACTCAAAGATTGATAATCAAAATTATTACTAAGAAACCATCAGATTATTCAATCTCTCAGCTTTTCCAAGACTTTCAAGTCCCGCCTCTAAAAAATACATATATAAAAAATACGCTGCTTCAAATACACAAAGACTATTCTAAGAAGTCGCACCACGCCATGGTACGCGTTGAGAGCAATAGGCAAAACACAGTGGGTCGCTTATGTACGCCATTAATGCACACCAGTTTTGCACAACACTACTACACGTACAATGGAATGGTGTGGTTTAATCAACTAGCAATAGAGCCGAGATTAGAATCTGACTACAATAAATTAAACAATAATATCTTAAATAATTTAGCCACTTACATAGAACCGCATTAACCTTTAACTAACAATACTTATTCAATAATTTATTTTATATTATTTTATTTTTTTATATTATTTTATTTTTTTATTACATTTGATTTATGTAAGTACGTATATATAATGTATGTGTTATAATTTTTAATTTTAATTTAATATTTTCTCTTCCCTTTACACACGAGTAGTTACACTCTCGTAAAGGTTATATATTATATCCATATATATGTTTATACTGTTTCTAATCAATGTTGCATGTTAGTATTTAACGATTTGAGTTTAATCCGATTGTAACCTGAAAATGTAATTACTCATGATTATATTACATGTATATGTATATAAAAATTAAAAAAATAAAATTTAAAAAAAAATTATTAAATTAAATTAAAACAAATCACTTTGTATATGTTACTATAAAAGCCCGTACGTACTACGGTACATCGTATGATTTTCCAGTAAATCCTAAAATTAACCAATTTCAAATGTTGATTAATCCTAAGATTTAATAGTTAAACCTAATATTTACCAATTTACGGTATTTTACAGTAACATTTGCAATATACACCAGTCACTTAATAAAAATTATAAACTTGTTTCAAAACCGGTGATTTTTTCGTCGGGATAAAATGAAAATTAACAAAAATAAAAATATACGAACAAGCATGGACAATCCAATACCTACAGACATAAAACATCAGAAAGGGTGGTGATTAATTAGTTAAAGGTATTTTAAAAATAATTATATCAATTAAAAATATTTTAGAATACATACTAATTGCATTATAGTATATTAAAAACGTTAATAAATTATCACAAAATAATCAAAGAGTTACCAAGGTATATAACTAACGAAAATAAATTATTATCAGGTATAAATAAAGATATTAACATGAAAATAAAATTAAGAGATGGCCATATATTTTATTTAATATTTTGTTATTAATTGACTATTAACACTTTTTCCAACTTCTAAAATTCTTAGTTATATAATTTTAAACTTAAAAATTAGTTTAAGACAGTTGAAAAACCGTTACAAATTAATTTAATTTATTATTAATCAATTAAACTAATTCGTTATCAGGGCCACATGCGTGGAGCTAATGTAAAAAAATATATATTTGATGGACATTGTAAAAAACAACATTTGCATTCTTTTCAAATCAACTCTTTATAAATACACTCTTATATGGTTTTACCACAGACAGACACACACACACACTCCTTACGTATTGCTGGAGGGCATTGACTTTGTCAATGTGTCTTTTAGTAGCTTTTAGAAATAAAAATAACTTTTAAGGTATTATTAAAAAGCTAAATCTGTTGACATGTATAAGTAGCAAAAAAAACTCGAACAATGAAGTCTGGCGTCTTGAAATTTGCAAATCTTATATGGAGGATTTTCCACAAATTCAACTATTTCCATTTCCATATTGGATAATATCATGATCCATTGATCTTTGAAAAATATCTAAAAATAACACAAAGTGCATTAAAATTTGTTGAAATCTACAAGACTCAAAATAAATCAATTAAAGTTGAACAAGACTCGACTTAAATGACTTGTTCTCTTATAATCAACAACTTTCCGAAAATTATCGTAATAAACCGTAAGTAAAAATGTCACACGGTTGTCGTAATATTCGGGAATAGGATGTGAGATACTCGTATATTATACATATGTACATTGGCAGGTACAGAAATTTAGTATTTACTCGAAATATCGTCGCGAAGGTAACTTCGATTACTTCACTCAAGGTTGCCTTAAAATACATAGATTTATATCCGATGCTGACTTATTGAAGTGAAACTTTTTTAGCCCCGTCGTGATTTGAAATTCGGATGATACGGAAATGACGCATTACAGCACCTGCGAAGCATCAAACTGCGCTCATTGGCCGTTTTGATTATGATGTCACTTTTCAATGCTCCTATTGATTGAGATATGAAATGGAAATGACGCTAGGTCTGCGCTCATTGGCCGCTTTGATTATGACCTCACTTTTCAAGGCTCCTATTGGTAGAGATTGTTTTGGTAAAGTTTCGCTTCTACCGCGTGTGAACTGCACTCGATTTTTTAACAGTTAGTTACTTTTTTACATTAAAAGGGTATATATATAACCAGAGAAAACCAGAAATACGTCATTTTTAAATCAGATTTTAAACGTATTGACTCGTTTCCACAAAAAATTATAAATTGATTTCGAAAGATTTTTATTTTTTCTAGTAAGGGGGCATACATTAATTACGTGAGCAGTTTTTCTACCAATTTAGACCCCTCCCCCCCTTGGTGAGATAAATTTGGGCCACGTCGTATATTGTTTTCAAGTAACGTGAGATTTTGTTGAACCCCCCCCCCCCCCATTTTTTGAACTTACGTAATTAATGTATGCCCCCTAAACGCATGTTTTAAATTTTTAGAAAAAAATGTTTATTTTTAGTATAATAAGGTTATACCAAAGATATTCTGTATATTTCAATATCTTTGGGTTATACCATAGGTCGTTGGCAGATTTGTTAAATTTTCAAAAATGATTTTGTATTATACAACGCCCATTTCAAATCATGTAATCATGCAGTAAAATAAATCAATACATTATCTGGTAATACATGTTTCAGAATTTTAATTTTAGAATAAATAAAATCATTAAAAAATATATACGTGTGTTTCTTGACGATAATTGGTCCGTTTGTGTATTGCGCACTCACAAACTAATATATTTCAGTTTTTTTACATTCTTATTTTGCTTAGACATTATTGAAAAATTATAAATACTTTTGATCAATAATTAATTACAAAAAGTACATAATTTTAATAGTTTTATCATCACGCCTTTCAGCATTTTTGGATGTAGTTATAAATTAAAATAAATTTGGAATGAAATAAAATCGGTATTGATTTTAAAAAGGTGGTACGAAGAATAATTGATCTTTTTCATTGGAACCGACGAAATGTGGATTTTCAGCAGCTGGCTGGTTAAACGTCCTTAATACCGCAAAAGAATCCCAACTGCTCCCGTCTGGAACCAGCGAGACTATGGCATCCCCAATTGGGGTATGTTGTGAGGCTGAAGGTAACGGGGAGGGGTAGGAGATGTGGAATAGGAAGGTGGGGAAGTACCAGGCTTTTCAGATCTGGTCACCAAACACGGCATTTCAAGCAACGAATCATTTCAATTCTGAATGGTGGTCTTGTACCAGAGATATATTGAGAGTATCTTCCACTCTGGGAACTTAATATTGAAAGTGTGTTTTTTTTGTCAACCGACCTACGTACAAAGGTTTCCCTTTCAATTTCCAACAAAAAAGGCATACAAAAACAATATTGTATCGGTGATATATTCATAGCTTGCCTTTCTTTTTTGAAGTGAAAACTTCTTTAGCATCGTTGTGATAGGAAACTCGTTGAATTGAAAAATAGCGACACTAAAAAGAAACAAATATACATACATACATCTATAGGACTTAGCTTGCGAGAGAATTAGAAAGTATAATTGTCTGTATATTGGTCTCCTCTTTTTGCGGTGCTTCGTAACTTCCCCACTCTTGTCTACTTTAGTTTTCTGAAGGTTTCACTTCTACCGCGTGGGATACGAACACTCTGTTTTTTTTTAATTAGCTCCCACAACTGTGACCTGAGGAAAATAATTCCCTCAGAGCCTTTGTCATCTTTGGGGATGCTGTGTGGAGGGTCTTTTTAGGAAAAGGAAAAAGAGGAAGTTCTGGGGAAGAAAAGGGTATGAGAGGTGGGTTGGATCTGGGGATCAATTTGTCGTGGAGTGATGGCCATTCCTCCTACTGCGCTGCAAGCCGATGGGTCTAGAGAGTCCGACTGAAGAGGTCAAAAGATCTCCCTCAACCAGTATCTCTCGATCCGACAGTACGCGGTATGTGGGCAAACGCATCAACCGCCAAGACCTAGATAAACCTCACTTTATGAACCCGGGCATCAGTGATAAATCACCGACCGCAGCGAACCACTTGGGGTTATCCATGGCCGGGGTGGGGTGTTGGTTAACCAAATAAACGGTTCCTGAGGCGGCGGCAACTACAGTCTTTTTTCTATTTCGATTACGTATTTCGAGAAGACTCCAGATACTAATATCTACAGCCTGTATGTCGGACGAATATCTACAGCTCATATGTTGAACTAATATCTACGAACTTCAGAGTGTTGACTAATATCTACAGAGCGTAGGTTGAACTAATATCTACAGAGCATAGGTTGGATTAATCAGCTAAATGTGTCCAATAGTCCGATATTAGGGATTTTTACATACATACTTACATAAATTAAGTTTTTTAAACTGCATACGCAATATTACGTTATTCCAATATGCTATACATAATTTAAAATCCAACCTCTGCCAGTGCAGTGTTGCCTCTGCCAACCTCTGATATTCGTCAACACTTTGGTTCTCATCGATATTCGTCAACAGTTTGAGCTGTAGATATTCGTCAACACTTTCCTTTTCATTGATATTAGTTCGATTTTTTCAGTTTTTGGAATTCCTGTAGATATTAGAAGACGCCTCCTTTCGAGAATCGTGTTTTTTTTATGTTCTTAACATTTCGGTGCGAACCCACTTCAAAAGGATGCAAAAATGTCAAAGATTTACGTAAAAACCTAATAAAATGTTAATGTGAATAATCGAAATATTTTCCGGATTTGATTTACACCAGGAACCGCGACAAACAAATGTACAAAAGTCAACTCGAAATTTTATAGCGATGATGCGCATTTTTTGTATAATGCATGACTACTTTTATGGAATATTAAAAAAACATTTTAACAATCATTAATGGAGAATTATACAATTATTATATTGATAATCCCGAAACACTGAACAAAAATTCAATAGAAGTTTGAAAGAAAAATAGAAGACGCCATTACATTTTTTTCATTAGCTCCACACTGGAGGCTCTGAGAAAAATAAAAATTCTCAGGCCTTATGTCATCTTCTGGGATGCTGTATCCAAGGTTGTCTTTTGGAAAGGAAGAAGAAGAAGTAGGATAGGAAGGGAAATGTCTAGGTAAATTGACCGCATTGCAATTTTTTCGAAATCATATTTCTCGAACATAAAAACTGAAATTCAAATAATTGATTTCGAAAAATTGAATTCGAAAAACATGTCTGGTCCCATGAGGAATCTGGGGATCAATGAATCCATCCCTCTCACTGCGGTGCAAGCCGTTGGGTTGAGAGAGGGCGGTGACCCTCAATCAATCTCTCCCGATCCGGCCCGCAACGCAGTGGGTGGGCCCGATTCAACGAAGTCAGAGACAAGTTAGCGTCTCAGACAGTACAGTGCTACCGTACAGGGCCCGCAGATAGTCCATATAGTACACAACTGCTGATCCTGTACAAATCGCAAGTGCGCCCCACTGTTGAATTTGGCAGCCACCTCTGGTCTGGAGCTCCGAAATTCCTGAAAAAACCCTTGACTCCATGCAGGAACGGGCGGTCCGTTTGATAGATTTCCCTATCTTAAGGGCCTTTAACCAGCCAGCGGCCGAGAATCCAAATTTCGTCGAAAGATGTTCTTACGATCGTACAGGGCGGTTCCAATGAGAAAGATTAATTATTCTCCGTACCAGCTTTTTGAACTTAATAACTTTTTTAACTCAATATCGATTTTATTTCATTCAAAATTTGCTTTAATTTATATCTACATCCAAAAATGCTGAAAGACGTGATGATACAACTATTAAAATCGTGTACTTTTTGTAATTATTTTTTTATCATAAGTATTTATAATTTTTCAATGATGTCTAAGCAAAATAAGAATGTAAAAAAAAACTTAAATATAATACTTTGTAAGGCCGTAAATAAATTTTTGAGAAAATAGACAAACTGGAATATTTTCGTCACAAAACACGTGCGCGGATCTTTTTTAAAATGATTTTATTTAATCTAAAATAAAAATTCTGAAACATTGCTTTCCCAGATCATTTATCGATTTATTTTACCGCATGATTATATTATGATTTGAAATGTGTGTTAATAATACAATTTTTTTTCTAAAATTTAACAAATCTGCTAACGACCTATGGAATAACCTTATTATACTAAAAATAAACATTTTCTCTCAAAATTTAAAACATACCTTTACTAGATAAAAAACAATCTTTCGAAATCAATTTATAATTTTTTGTGGAAAAAAGTCAATACGTCTAAAATTTTATTTAAAAATTACATATTTTCGGTTTTCTATGCTCTTCTCGTATTACCGCCTCCAAAATCTCTTCAAACCTCAGCCGGACACCATTGCTAAATCACTAAATGTATCGAACCACTTGACGTAATAAGAACTACAAGGCCTTTCGTCTCCCAATTGTGGCAGGTCAATGAAAAGAATGACTGATATTTGTTCAAGAAAGAAGATTTTTAACTGTCTGATCGATTTCACCCAATTTAAGATAAAATTGACCTCACTGCAGGCACAAAAACGCGGCCACAAGAAAATTCTATAGGATTATCTCTTCAGTATATAGATGCCATGCCTACGTTTTTTTTATCAATCTTATTTATTGATGTATTAAGTATTGTATATATTGTAATTTAACCGGTTTTATATGAATGCCAAGATCTGAGAAAGTAATTTAAAAGAGGATATTTAAGTCTATTGACTTTACAAAAGAGGTGTTGGGGTCAACTTACCTGCTTAGGTCAACCAGAAAATCCTTGGAAATTAAAAAAAATATGATTTAACGGTCTTTTATCATATTATACACACATTGTGATTTTTTTCAATTCATCAACGCGTATTTTAGAGAATGTATATCTCACCAAGGTGATACCCAGAGTAGGTTTCTACAATTACTATTTATTAACTATTTTATCTAAATTACGAGTACATTTGAAATCCAGAGTTTAAGATACTCTAAGTAGCGCCCTGGTGTAAGATCCCCATTTAGAATTGAAACTGTGCTTGAAATGGCTTTAGCCGTGTTTGGTGACCAGATCTGAATAGCCAGGTACTTCTCCACCTTCTTCTTTCCCATCTCCTTCCTATCCTCACTACCTTCAACCTTACAACATACTCCAATTGTGGGAGCCATAGTCGCAACATTGAGCAGCTGGGACTCTTGTGAGGTATTTACAACAAAAAAAGATAGCCATGAATTCCTCACAGGAGGTCTTAATGGAAAAAAAAAACTCTCTCAGAGCTTCTCATCTTTGGGGATGTTGGGTCTTGGAAAGATCATGTTCCATGAAGAAGAGGAAATTCTAAGAAGGAAAAGGGTCTAAGGGGTGTGTAGAAATCTGAGGGTTTTTGTGTCCAGGGGTGATGGTAGTATGAATCCATCGATCGATGAGAGACCGATTGGAGAGGTCAAACGTTCTCTCTCAACCAGTCTTTCCCGATCCACGCAGGCGGTGGGTAAACGCATCCGCTACCAAGACTTACAAAAACCTCACCCCATGAACCCGGGCACCCCTGCTAAGTCACCAAAGTAGCGAACCACTTGGGGTGACCCATGGCTGGGGTGTTGGTTATCCATACCCGCTTCCCAAATAAAATAAAATAAAACATAGACAATAACCCTTTGACGATGCAATGTTCAACTTCCAAAGTTGCAAAGCATTGTGTTTATTATTTTCCATGTTTTTCCTGATATTTTTGTTTTTTTTTCAACAACCCCCAACTGCCCATTCAATGAGACTATGACATCCCCAATTATGGTGAGGCTGAAGATAAGTGGGTGAGAGGAAGGATATGGGTAAGAGAAAGGAGGGGAAGTACCCGGCTATTCAGATCTATTCACCAAACATGGTGAAATCCATTTCAAGCAACATTTTAATTCTGAATTATGCTCTTAAATCAGGGCAATACTGAGGGTATCTTCCACTCTGGAACGAGTCCCAAATATACCTTATATTATTTTTAATCATTAAATTGGGAAATAACACAAATCAATCCTTGGAATTTGAACCCGCGACCACCAGAGAGCCTTGCTCCTCAACCATGGAAGCTGTCATCAATATCTTAATCTTAATATATAAAACATAGTCTAAGTAAGTATAACTCAAGAACGACTGGACCGATTTTTATAATCTTTGATTTGTTGGATTTGTCTCCGCCCCGAATAGCAGAATAGCTATTTAAACATCGGAAAAATTATGAAGATAATTCTTTTCCTCATACAAATTCAAAAACGTCTAATGTCAATGCGCTGATTGTTTTGCTTTTGTTCTTAAACATATAGGTAATGCTACCCCTCTTTCTTACACTCTAAATGTCTACAGTCGAAAATGAGACAAACGGTGAATGTATGTCTGCACTCTTCCAAAGGAAAAATACAATATTTATAATTAATCTCCCTCACACGTGTAAAGAAAATGAAACGCGATTCCCGTAAGTAAGTGGAAAAGTAAGAAAATCACAAAAATATAAATCCGTACACAACGCCATCTCTGATACTGATAAAAAAACACCGCAATTATCGATGCGCAACTGCGCATCGATAATTGCTTCATTGTGTAATTCTTAACTTAATTAAAAAAAAAATAAACGCTTGTGTGGGAGGCGGGGGAAGAGGTCCGTGGGCCAAAAGAGTTTGGGAACCACTGGTTTAGATCATATTTTTCACTACAAACTAAGGGAGAAGCAACGATTTCTGTGAGACGTGTATGAATTATTTCGAAAAGTGTACAGATTTGTCGTAACGGGAGCATTTTGGGTAAATTTTCGGGATTAGTGTCCATGGTTATTACGAATATTTTTTAGAAAAAAACTTTAGATTCGCCTTAATCACTATAAAAGGAAACTTTTTGCATTACGGCTGGCGGAAAATAATGCATTTTAATTTTCAATGTCGTTAAATATAATTTCACTTCGCGAACCAACACTACGACAGCCCGCCCGCTGCCGCCCGCCATTTTGTCACTGTTAAAATACGTTTTTGAATGGTTTGTTTGGCTACGCAGGGTTTGTGTAGCGGGCTTGTGTGTGTTATCTTTACTTTAAAAAACAGCCTACGTTTTTGAATGGTTTTTTTGGCTTTAATTTAATTCAGCTAATAAGTTAACCGTTATTGATTCTGAGGCGGTACGAAGTTCGCCGAGTCAACTAGTATATTATAAAAGAAAGTTTTCAAAAGTGTGCATCCTGTTAAAACTCAGAATCCCGGTACGATCAAGGGAGTTATATGTTGTGGTAACCCTCTATCCCCCATCCATGAAGAAGGTTCCCGTTTTTACCTGAAGGGCGTGCTTTTTAAGATACAAGGGCTGGAAGTTTCGTTCTCTAGAAAATGCTAGAACAGTGAGAACCTTCCACAACATTCCAGATCATCCCGGAACATTCTGGAATGTTGTGGAATGTTTGGGAATAGGGAATCGGGAACATCATTGTGGAACATTCCAGAACACTCTCGAATGTTGTAGAAACCTTTTTTGAATGGTAGGTATTATTTATGTACTTTATGTACCCCTACCTATTGGTAGGGGTACATAAAGCAACATCTGTCGTGGGTTCGAACGTCAGTTCAATCTCATATCAATTCCCTGAGCGAAGCCGCGTACCCCAGCTAGTCTATATATATAAAAATCTAAAAATGGTTGTATGTATGTATATTTGTTTGTATGTCCGCTAAGCGTTGCTAAACCATTCATCCAATTGCGATGAAACTTTGGGGATTTGATGTGTGCATGCCCGCGATGGTTTCTGCATTAAAAAGTGAGCTCTGGCATCATGAAATTACGTTGCGTTGCTAAACCGTTCATCCGATTGCGATGAAACTTTAGTGATTTGATTTGTGCATGCCCGCGATGGTTTCTGCATATAATGGTGAGCTCTGACATCATGAAATTATGCATAGCTAAACCTTTCATCCGATTGCGAATAAAATTTGGGGATTTGTAAGGAGGAGTAGGGAGGGGGAACGCGAGGGTGGAGGGTTGGGGTGGGGGGAGGGGGGAGGGGGGAGGGGGGAGGAGTAGGAGGGGAACTTGGGAGCAGGGAGGGGAATTAAAAGCCGCCCCGCTTTAACGGCTAGTAACAAATAAAAATTCTCTACAAAAAAAATTTTTGATTTAGGGATTTCAATATTATATTTTGAATCCGTCATTATTATTTCTGTTGTGGAAAAATTGTGTTTGTCGTTTACTAATGAGAAAATTTAAACCATGTTGACATTCATATAAATCAGTGATGATTTAATATGTCTGGGTTTCCCAATTATATTAATGACAGTTTTCAGATTTAGGTGCAACATTTCGCGAGATTTTTATTTATTTTTTTACTGGGATGTAAATATTTCTACACCGTGTTACTAACCCATCTCACACCTATGATTTACAGGTGTCGTTTGAGCGAATAAAGGTCAATTGATGGTAAATCATATAGCATGGGACACATTTAGCGTTAAAAGCGTGAGCTTTTTTTAGCGCGGTCTAGGCCGATTATGTATTATACCGACACGCTATAAAAGATTTCTTCCTACGGTAGCAGAGGGGGTCAGTTGAATTAGGGAGCTGCCACGAAATTATCCACGACTATTTGTGTCTAAATGCATAAAAGAATTAAAATAAACAATGTGTATACTGGTTGTTCTTAAGGTGAAATATATCTCCTAGATCAGAATATTTATTTCCGAGATTCTGAAGTCTCGGAGTCGGGGAATTTTAGTAAGAGAGTGTCCAGGGTACCTAGCATGGTCGATCGACATAGGTTTTATCGAAAATATCGGTAACTTGTCATCGCTCCCGAGCACGACTGCAGACCGCTAACGAACCAATAAAAGTTCACAACGACTAAGGGTTCGTAATTTATTTGACCTGAACTGTTATTTGTTCGTTAGCGGTCTGCAGTCGTGCTCGGGAGCGATGACAAGTTACCGACATTTTCGATAAAACCTATATCGATCGACCATGCTAGATACCCTGCTGTTGTTAAAGTAAAAGGGTGGTAAATGTCGGCAAGATCTTTTGGGAATATGGATGTTGATTAATTGAAGTAATTCAGGGCAGTCAATTTTGTAATGCAGTTGTGTAATAATATTAAATCTGTCGTAATTCTTCTTTCTGAAGGTTTTAATAGGAACATTTTATCCAGTAAGTAATTGTGATCAGTATTTAGAATATGAATATCCAATTTATAGTTTATAAACTCAGGAACTTATGTTGAATCTTTTCAATGCTGTCGGAATGAATAGTGTAAAATGGAGACCATAACGTAGAGCTAAACTCTAGTTGGCATCTGACAAGGGTTTTATATAATATGATAAATGTGCCTAAATTATTAAAGTCTTTTGCAGCTCTCAAAACAAATCCAAGAATTTTAAGGGAGTTTTAAGTTTTTTTTTAAATGTACGGCTATGGCGTTTAACGTCGCGCTTATCTGTATGGTATATGGTTATCATCTGCGCATCATCTGTTTAGGTATAACGGGTCTGTACAGGATTGTATGGCAGTGTGCTATCAGTTCAATTCAATTCAATTTAATTTAATTGAATTTATTCATTTTAAAAACATTTCAAAATTATAATTTCAAAGCGTTTTTAAAAGAGAAAAATATTTTCGATGAGATAATCAAATTTTCACAAATTGCAACAAAGCTTGCTGTTTGAATTTTGCTTCATTGATGTTAAACATATCGATATCCGAAGATTCCGAAGTGATTCTATTTAACAACAAGATTGCTCTCCCGATTGACAAAACAATTGGCAAGCTAGTTCTGCAAGCCGGGAGATAAAACAGCATAAATTATATTTAATATTTTAGGGCTTAAGAGGGAATAATCAGACAAAACCGGAAATATGTAATTTTTATATCAATTTTTAGACGTATTGACTCTTTTCCACAAAAATATTATAAATTTATTTCGAAAGACTGTTCTTTTATCTAGTAAAGCTATGCTTTAAATTTTGGGGAAATATGTTTATTTTTAGTACAACAAGGTTTTACCGTAGGTCGTTGACAGATTTGTGAAATTTTCAAATAAAAATTGTATTATACAACACACATTTCAAATCATATAATCATGCAGTAAAATAAATCAATAAATTATCTGAGAAAGCTGTGTTTCAGAATTTTAATTTTAGTGTAAATAAAATCATTTAAAAAAATATCCGCACACGTGTTTTATGACGAAAACCCTTCAGTTTGATAAGTTTTAAGATTTTCACGGCCAAAAGCATTCTACCACATCTACCGGATCTGCCGGATCTGCCCTGATGATGGACACTGCAACAATGTCCGAAACGTTGGCTAAAGAAGGAGGTAGCGCAACGCGGCGTAACACCCCAAAAACAAATAACGAAAAAAACTCTTCAGTTTGTCTATTTATTTACGGTCTTACAATCTAAAATATTTAAGATTTTTTTACATTCTTATTTTGCTTCGACATTATAGAAAAATTATAAATACTTATGATCAAAAAATAATTACAAAAATTACATAATTTTAATAGTTTTATGATCACGCCTTTCAGCATTTTTGGATATAGGTATAAATTAAAGCAAATTTTTAATGAAATAAAAATGAGTTATTATTTTTAAAAGCTGGTACGGAGAATAATTAATCTTTCTCATTGAAACCGCTCTGTACGAACATCTTTCGAAGAAATATGAATTCTCGGCCGCTGGCTGGTTTGGCCCTAATATGTAGGACCCCTTACTCTCAATTCGTTACGGTTTCAATAAATCTAATTTATGTCCTAGTGAGGTTAAAAATTTAAATGTAAACAATTTAAAAGAAACAATAAAAATTCATTCCATTTTTCAATAATGTCTTATTAATAATAAAAGTGTTTTAAAGTTTACACAATTGACAGACAGTCGTGTTCCATACATTAACGGTTGTTTTGTATCAGTTGTGTAAAATTTAAAACAAGTTTATTAGCAAGGCCGCTAATGTCTAAGTGTTAAAGTTGTTGTTGATTTATTTTAACTTTTTTATATTAGTTTTTATTATTGTGACAGTTGTTTCGGCATTCAATGCCCATCATATAAAGCGATCATTAAGCTGAAACAGCCGAAACAGCTTTCAAATAATAAAAACTATAATACTTAAAGAACATTAAAATAACATTAACTTAATAAATTTTATTTACTATTCATTTAAAAAAATATTTATGTATTTAAAAAAAAAAAATTAAAAAACGAAGAAATAATCTAATATATTATACCTATAAAAATCATTTAAAAAACTATTAATGGGTCATTAAACAAAAAATATAATATCGTTTTTTCTTTATTTTGCAGTTTGTTGCTCTGTCCCTCGTGGCGCTGGTCTTTGGAGAAGCTCCCCTCGGCTATGACTACCCCAAGCCCTCCAACACCAACTTCGGAGAGATCCCCCAGACTCCCCCGAAGATCCAGCAGACATACAGCGCACCCGAACAGGTCATACAGCCAAAGCTGGAGCACGTCAACTTCCAGGCGAACTTCCAGGAGACTTACGACGATAACGTGCCAGCTGTCCATGTCACGTTCCCCATCCCAGAAGTGGCGCCGGTGAAAACTTTCCAGGCTGCTCCTGTCCAACAAAACTTCCAGGCTGCTCCAGTCCAGCAGAGCTTCCAGCCTATTCCAGCCGCACACTACCAACCTGAGACAGAGGAGGATGAAGAGTACCAGGTAATTACAGAGCAGAAAAACTACCAGGCTGCAGCTCCCGCGGCAACTTACGAATCTCTCCCAGTGCAACAAGCTCAAAGCTTTCAGTCTACCCAAAACTTCCAGGCTGCCCCAGTCCAGACCTTCCAGTCAGTCCCCAAGCAGACATACCAGGCTCAAAGCTTCCAGTCTGCACCCAAGCAAACGTTCCAGGCGCAGAGCTTCGAGTCTTCTCAGAACTTCCAGGCTGTCCCAGTCCAAACTTTCCAGTCAGCCCCCAAGCAGACATACCAGGCTTTAAGCTTCCAGTCTGCCCCCAAGCAAACGTTCCAAGCGCAGACTTTCCAGTCGGCCCAAAACTTCCAGGCTGCCCCGGTCCAGACTTTCCAGTCAGCCCCTAAGCAGACATACCAGGCTCAAAGCTTCCAGTCCGCCCCTGTCCAGACCTTCCACCAGTCTTCTCAGACTTACCAGGAGCCTCAGGTACAACATCACCAAGGACCTGTTCAAAATTACAACTACCAAGTGTCCCAAAAGGGATCCTCAACGGTCCAGAGCTTTCCCAAGACTTACACGGTGACCGTGGAACTCGCGGCTGGACAAGAAGTTCACGAAGGACAGATTGAGAACGCAATAGTCGAGATGATGGCTAAATACTTCAGCCAGGAGGCAGCAGGTAGCAGCTCTGGAACCTTCTCTGTTCCTGCTACATCTTACGGAACCCCTGATGCATCTATTCCTAAAGTCCATTCCGTTTATGGAACACCCCAGTACCACTAAACACCAATATTATGTATCATTACGTCACCACTTCGAAACATCCATATTTTGTGCAAAGAATTTTGTATAAGAGAATATGCTTATTTTGTTTATGACGTCAGATTAAATAATGATTTTTGCGTTGTATAAATTAATTGTTATTACGAATCATTTGACGGAGATCTTTTATGATTTTTTATACGAAAGTGTTTTATAATAAAATGTTTCTGTATGAAGGCTTTTGATTCATTATTTTTTTTTATTTATATACTTATTGGCTACGTTTGAGGCCAAAGGGAGCAGCGGGAAGGAGAAGGAGGTATAAAGAGAAAGATTGGGAAATACGTACTTAAGGCGTCGTAACCGCACTCAAAAAGAAGAAGATGGAGAGATATATAATTACGAATGTTAGAGGAGCGCGTTAATATTTAAAGCGATAAAATCGATGCGAAAATTATGAAAATGTTTAATAAAACACGACTCGTTTAAAATAGAGCAAAAATCTCTTGTGGTCTGTCTAAAACAGCATTTAAAGAAACACTTTGAATGTTTTCATACATATAACTTGTAAAATAACAAAAACAGACTTGAAAATAATAAAAATTCGGAGCATACTTTGCAATTTTTTTCTATCTAGGGAATTTGGAATGTATAGATATTATCTTCAAAAATAACATGTTTAAGGGAGATATGCAAGAAATCGGTAGAAAATCGGGTAGCGGCGGCTTAATGTAATTTTTAGTAGTAAATGCTGTGATTTTTAAATCTGACGCTTTCTTACATTTTAAACATTAATCAGAAATGAGCTACGTTAAGTAGGAGTTAGTCATGAAACCATATTTTTTTATCAATGTGAATGAGATTTGATTTGGATTTGAACCAGGGACCTCTGCTAACAGAACGATTGTTTAAGACTCGGCATTCCGAATTTTTACCAATTTATAACATACTTTCTTTGAACACTTTAATTTTGTAAGCTCTTAAAAAAAATATACGTTATTTTTTATAATAATATCTATACTTTTGCCACGCAATTATATCAAACGGTAATTAGATAGATAGAATTTTTTTCCATTATTACAAGTTATTTGTACTAATGAAAAATGTGTTAAGACATTTTCCATGAGATTTTTGCTCTATTTTAAACGAGTCGTGTTTTATTAAACATTTTCACAATTTTCACTTCATTATTATCGTTTTTAATATTAGCGCGGTTCATCTAACATTGATATTTACATATCTCTCCTTCTTCTTCTTTTTGGTTTTTGGTGTAGTGTGGTGTGGCCCTAAGCTCCTTCTGTCCACCTGTCATCCTACAACCCCAGGGTGGAGAGTGTGGTGTGGCTGTGGTGTGGCCCTAAGCTCCCTCTCTCCGCCTGTCCTCCTACATCCCCTGGGTGGAGAGTGTGGTGTGGCCCTAAGCTCCCTCTGTCCGCCTGTCCTCCTACAACCCCTGGGTGGAGAGTGTGATGTGGCCCTAAGCTCCCTCTCTCCGCCTGTCCTCCTACATCCCCTGGGTGGAGAGTGTGGTGTGGCCCTAAGCTCCCTCTGTCCGCCTGTCCTCCTACAACCCCTGGGTGGAGAGTGTGATGTGGCCCTAAGCTCCCTCTCTCCGCCTGTCCTCCTACATCCCCTGGGTGGAGAGTGTGGTGTGGCCCTAAGCTCCTTCTGTCCACCTGCCATCCTACAACCCCTGGGTGGAGAGTGTGGTGTGGCCCTAAGCTCCCTCTCTCCGCCTGTCCACCTACATCCCCTGGGTGGAGAGTGTGGTGTGGCCCTAAGCTCCCTCTGTCCGCCTGTCCTCCTACAACCCCTGGGTGGAGAGTGTGGTGTGGCCCTAAGCTCCCTCTCTCCGCCTGTCCTCCTACATCCCCTGGGTGGAGAGTGTGGTGTGGCCCTAAGCTCCTTCTGTCCACCTGCCATCCTACAACCCCTGGGTGGAGAGTGTGGTGTGGCCCTAAGCTCCCTCTCTCCGCCTGTCCACCTACATCCCCTGGGTGGAGAGTGTGGTGTGGCCCTAAGCTCCCTCTGTCCGCCTGTCCTCCTACAACCCCTGGGTGGAGAGTGTGGTGTGGCCCTAAGCTCCCTCTCTCCGCCTGTCCTCCTACATCCCCTGGGTGGAGAGTGTGGTGTGGGCCTCAGCTCCCTCTACTTACTGCCAGAGATATACCGGCTAATGCTTACATCGAGAATTCAAAATTCCTTTGTGAAAAACATGCATCAGTATAAATTTGCTATTCACATAGACATTCAAATTGATAGACGATCCTATCAGGGAAAGGGGAACAAACCAAGGTACGTGGAGCGGCGAAGGGGTGTAACCTTCCATCTTCTGTGATATGTCAAAAAATGAGTCTGACACCATAAAGACAACTCGCATTGTAATATAATGAATGAGTCCGCGAAAATACCTGCGTAAGAAACTACAATTTCTAAATCGGGTGAACAAAAGTTCGGGCATGTTTCCAAAATTGAATATTTTGTTACTTGATTTAGTTAACCACTTTTACAAATGTTTTCTTATTTGATAAATTAGTCGCTATGCAATCCAATTATTAGGATTATCGATTATTAGGTCGCTACGCAACCCGATTTGAAGGCAGTACGGTTTTCACGAACATTCAGATCAGTCCCACAATGGACTGCGCTGCAAACCGTTACCTTACTTTAGGGAACTTTACTTTTCTGCACTGGATTTGATTATTTCAATGAGCACTCTTCGACGGTCGACGCACGGCTTCAAAGTATTCTCGAGCCCTACCGGTGCCAAAAATATGGTCACGTGGTTCGTCTCCAGCTTATCGAAATAATTATAATTTTAAAAAATTATTTCACAATAGATTTTTCCATACTTATATAACCGTATTTTTTCATCACATTGGTAAATAGTACGAGTAACAAAAGGGTTACTGCCTAGCTATACATTCGGGATTTCTCCGAAAATGCAGCTGGTTTTCAGCAGTTCGTCTAATGTAATATATATTTAACTAGCAGTTAAAAACCCGCTCCCCGGGTTTTTGATGCCAGGCCCTGCGGGCGGCTTTTGGTTCCGCTTCGCCCAGTTTCAGTGTTGGTAACCATTTTATAAATCCGATAGGAACTGGGTCCTAAAATAGCCAGTTCCTCGGATCCTCAGTGACAGCTTAGTCACCGAGACAAAGTAACCGTGACAGGCAATTACGTCATATGTATATGTAATATATAGCCGCGTGATACTATTCTTCACAACTCTAAGAATTACCGTCAATATCTGGAGAGATACTCAAATTCTACAAATCCGTAGTACTTATACCTAGGGGGGCGTCCTCGTGCAATCTGCTAACGTAAGTGGCACCATCTTTTGACGAATTCTTGAATTCGAAACAGAATTTCAAAAGTAGCTTTTAATCCTATTAATAATATAGATGGTAGCACTTCCGTTTGTATCTATTTGTGAATCCAGTGTTTAAGACAGACCTTAGCGTATAAATATTGTTTGATTCGATAATTAAAATTAAATTAAATTACATTATCAAAATTCAAATAAAATCAAAATAAATAAAATAATCTCAAACACAAGTAGGTATGCCTTTCATGGTAAATTCTATCAATCCTGATGTGCGGTTGACTGTGCAGTCAGCAACTTTATTCATTCGCTGTAGAACTTCTTGAAATAAAATAAAGTGGTATTCAGACACGGCTATAAACCGCAAGCAGATATCTGTTGAACCCTGAGCGCTTATGTTTTGTACCGTTCACAGGACGCTATCAAATATTTCTTCCTATGGTAGGAAAGGGGATCAGATGAATTAGCGAGCGGCCACGGAATGAATCTGTCAACTTGACATCTGTCATCCACCGGTCTAGGCAGCTCCATAATTAAAATTACCCCTTCTTCTGTTTTCGTCGGAGAGGGGGGCGCTTAACTTTTGGCATATCGCCTCAGGAGCGGTTACGGCGTAAAGGCCTGACCAAACCGGTGCGTTCATTTTGCGTCCGCGGTGGCGTGCGCGGTAGGTCAGTTGTTGTGTACGAACTTGTAACGACGTGTTCAAACCGCGGCGGCCGCGGCCAGATCGCGGCGTCCTGTGTAGCGTCTGCACGCGGCGGGGGCAATCAGATCTCGCATGTTACGTTCGGACGCTACACGCAGCTATTATTTACTACAGAAAAATATTTGTATTTTTATAGGACATACATTTTTATGAATTAACATTTAATTTACACTTTTATTGCACAAATACAGAAAAAAATATACATAACCTTTTTATGAATTAAAGTAATGAACAAAGTATTACACTGAACGCGTAGTTTGTACTTCTACGATTATTGATTTCCGTATTGAGATAACCGTTTACGCTCGTAACGCACATTTCCGCTATTCGATCTCAAAAAATTATGCAACACACATTTTACTATCGAAGTATATTTTTTTATGTTTTTGCAACCAAATGTTTAAAAAAAATTCGCCATTTTTGAGCCAATATACCGAAAGCATTTGCCACCATATGCCTTGTTTTACATAATCTGTAATTGTAATTAGATATTCTCGGGTCATATATTGATTGCCTGTACGGAAATGGACGCATCAGACTTGAGCTTAATCCAAAAGCTCCAAACATAATTATTTAAAAAGTCCCTCTCCGAGCTATAATGATGACATCAACGTACCACGGATGCTAGTTGATCGCTAGTTTGGTGTGAACGGTTTCTGCACGCTCTTAGGACGTTCCAGTGTACGCCACCGCGGGCGCAAAATGAACACGCCGGTTTGATCAGGCCTTTAGATGTGTATTGTCTATGGTTGATCTGCGCTTAAACCGCAGGTGTGAACGGTCTGAAGGGATTGTAAGGAGAGCGATATTTGGCGTGCTGTGATCTTTTATAGTTCATAACTGTATCTGAACAGGGCTTAATACTCAGATTTCGTGTCAGAGCAATCCTATCAATTTGGATGTCTATGGATATTCCCAATAATAAGCCAGTCGTGACGTTGTTTTTAATGTAAAAAATTTTAAATGTTCAGTAATTATTACGCATACAATCCGTTTAAAGATGCTAATTGCATTATTCCTATAGCAGCTTACTTGTATTTATAAAATGTCATGTTTGTATTTGAAAATTGACCATGGGAACGGCAATAATGTAATCACAAACAAGGTTTTTTCTTTAATAAGGAAATGATAAGCATCAAAGTTGTCCGAAATATTAAAAAAATTGCATTTGTTTTTCAAAACAACAGAAAAATATTTTAAAAGACAATGAGCGCTTTTAAAATTACCGTGACGTTTCACGGTTACGGTACCGTGACGACATAAAAAAGGCAATTAACATACGTTCCTTATCACAATAATGCTGCAGCCCTTTCAAAATATGAGAAACCCAAAATACGTAGGTCTGTTTCCTCCAAATGAAAAAAATCTTAATTTTCTTGCATCTCTCTCACACACGGCACCGTGAGGTCTTCGTAAACCCTTACATTTTGAAAATATGGAATATAGTTAAAGAATAATATTGAAGTGTGAGTGAAATCCAAAAATTCAAAAACGTCGTTTTGCTTTTGTTCTTAAACGTATAACGCTGCAACTTTTTCTTACACACTAAATGTTATTAGATTATTATTAGAAGAAATACATCCTATAATATTGCATTCAATATTTTATAACAGTTTACAATAGGTCAAGGATTTAAAACATAATATGTTAAGTACAAAAAAATAACTAAAGAGCATGAAAATACTGGCAATATATTGTGTACCTACGGTTTACTTTATACTTTTACGGAAACTGAGGAGTTATTTCACCATTCTCCTCATAGATTATTATCCAAACGATAACGTACATTTTAGATTGTTTACTTTAATTTTTGATTGTTTATTTGTCTAATTAAAAAGTCTGAGTTTTCTTTTCGGTTCTTGAACCTATGAAAAGTGACTACATGGAGTGTAAGATGGCCGAGTTTGTTGTCTGTCGCGAGTATTTGTTTGGTTATTTATTAATTTTCTTTATCGTATGGATAAGCTACCTGAAGGATGGTGAAATGCCTTGTTAGGATAATTGATATTTTAATTGGATTACAGAGGGGAGATATTGGATAGCGGGGAAAAAGGGGGAATTGTATGACGCGAGGAAAAAATCGCGATTAAGTAAGTTAAAGGGCTTCATTAGAAATTTATTTCTACGTTTATGAAAGTAATGTTTTATGTTAAATATATTATTTTTTAACAATTTGGTTTTCAAGTACCGCTTGAACTCTGCTAAATTCTGGATGTTAGCAATATTTAGGGAAAACTTATTTCAGATAACCGCCGGACAATAATATAACGTATTTTGTTTTCACTTCACTGAGTTGTGGGAACGCCATCTATGGGTGGGAGACAAAAGCTTTTACGGCTCTTCCACGTTACACTACGTATAAAAAGATAATGTCGTCAAATTGTTGGTTAGGGTTCTAACTTCAATTTACCTTTTTCAGACATATTATGAATGTCAAAGTTTGCGAAGTGGATTTCTCATTATCCATTCACCAATTTCTGATTTTGAGGTAGGTAAAGCATTTTAGTTTAATATACCTATATATATATTTTTAAGGATATATTAACAATAATTTATCCTGACGAAGAAAACATGTCGATATTGTTAATAATATAGTATTGCATACTAAGGTTATTTGTTTTATTATATCAATAATGACGCCACGAGGTATATTTGAAACGTTTGCAGAAGAAAATATTTAAATAGGATGAATAATTACCATTGTAGAACGTACCTAAAAGTGCACATAATACCGAATGCAGCCAACTAGTGCCTAATAATTAATTGTAGGGTTCTAACAACATATCCCAAATTACATTAAAATATAGAACAACGTCAAATTTAAAAAGAAAAAAAAATGTGTTAAACAAAAATACTTCACACAGGATTGATCCTCAAACTCAGAAATTGTTTAATATATTATGACAGGGGTTCCCAAAGTGTGCGCCGCGGCGCACTGGTGCGTCGTAGAACGTAAAGAGGGGCGCCGTGAGTCGATCCTCTATCATTATCCGAAATCACAAATATTCGCGCATCTTTAAAGAACATAGGTACATACTAGGAAACTACATGTAGGAAAAGTACCTACGCGCTTGAAAACCGTTGATACTCTACCCCTCCCACTTTACCCTCCCACTCCCTCCGTCTTTACCCGCCCGCGACTGCTTGCTCGCAATGTCCGTTTACTTAAGTCAAGCTAGCTTCCCGCAATTGTATAAATATGCGGCATCTAATAAACTGGTTGTCTCACAAGACCTGATGGCCCTTTTCACGGAACACCTATCGAAGCTCAACAAATGGTTTTCGAAGTACTTTGCAGATGATGATGTCGAATAATTTGCGTGGATCCAAGATCCTTCCCGTGCACAAGCTTCACCAGGATTCACAATACAAAAGCAAGAGAGGCTCATTGAACTCTCTTGCGACAACAGCCTCAAAACTAGATTCACCAGTACCGATTTAGTGGAGTTTTGGGATCGATTTAAAATGAGTATCCAAATTTAACGCTTTAAAATTTTTCATTCCGTTTGTCACATAATATTTATGTGAAGCTGGATTTTCAGCTGTAGCTGTAATCAAGAACAAATATCGCTCAAAGATCAATGTGGAGCAAGAAATGAGAGTAGCAGTCTTAGCAGTAGCGGAAATCATCAAGTTCACCCACAGATAATAGAAACAAAGGAGTTCACCCGTCACATTGATTTGACTGAGTAACTATCGTATTTTATTTTTTTCTTATTTAATATTTAATTTTTGTTGTTCTCTGTTCCAATTCTGAATTCTTATAAATATAATAAAACTCAGTTTCATACTGTGGATGTTTTATTTTTGTGCCCATCTACCCAACTACTATTATTGTAGGTATCTATTTCTTTCGACTATAATATGAGGCCCTTAGAAACAAAGACGGAAGTGTCCACTTTGTTAAATTGTTGGCAAACTAAAAAAAAACGTAATTAGTCCGTTATTCATCAATATGGAAGGAACATTTAATATTATGTTAGTAAACCGGTTTAAGAATAATATTTCAAGTCATTTATGTATCTGAATGCCATAGTTTCTTTAAAAAATGCATTTTTTTGATGGACACTTCAATTTTTTTTCAATCATTTGGACACTGTTTTGTTTCACAAACAGTTGGACACTGCCGGTTTTGATTTATAAGACAATTTTGAAGATGTTGCAGTCAATGTAAGAAAACAATATTGAAAAGAAGATTTTTTTATAAAAAAAATTATTTGAAATGGAAATAATATGAACAGCTTAGTTCACTTAATGAATTTATCAAATTTAGAAATATTCATAAATTCCGAGAAATAGATGTTAGATTTTTTTTAATAATGAAATTACATCCACTATGAAATAGAAAATAATAGAAAATTCGGTAAAGTATGGACAAGCCGCCGCATGCCGCTACACTTTAAATAGGCATAAAATTTGAAAAGTAAACTACTTTTAAACTTAATTACCACAAGAACCATCGGTTTCAGTCGGGATAGACGGAAAAATATGCATTAAAATTTGATTTTCATTAAAAGTTTAAAAATCACCATGTCCATTACGGCCATGTTTTTTTGTGTGGATTTGACATTTGCAAAGTTTCGTTTCAAACTAAAAACGCATGAATTACTTAATTTACCTAAACTAAGAACCTAATAACCTATTTTGTGTTCGTAAATACTTGTAGTTGTTTCTTGTAATAATTGTTGAAATGAAGTATAATTTCCGTAATCTGTGCATAAAAATGCGGCGGCTTATCCATTAAATTAATGAAAATTTAACAAAATTATAAAATAAAACAAAAATTAACTAAATCATTAATGAGTCTGACAAGATTTCTGCTGATCCTTAAGCTTAAGGTTTGGGGGGGGCGACCTCGGCTCTCCTTCGCCTTGCCTCCGGCTACTCGACGCTGAATTCCTTAGGGTCGTCGGGTATTTCCCCCCAATCTCCCATTTACTTTTCTTTGAGGCATCACCGAGGAACCGGCTAAGGGGCGCGGAAGCTGAGTGTGGTTCACGACTAGACCGAATGTCATGCGCATTCTTGCTGGGACTGCCAATCGATTGAAGAGGACTCCCAACCGTTTGCCATTCCCTTATTACTTATCTACTGTGTCTTCTTCCCAAACAGGTGCTTGTAGGATACGCTGGATACAATCACCCAGCGCTTGCCACCTCGTGAACTTTCACCAACCTGTCTCATTGTCTTGCCTATATTTTATCATACTAACACCTATTGTATCTGTATTTCCCGCTAAGCACTTGCATACTGCTTACTAACAACGTATGCAGGGACATTGGAGGTCTAGTTTCGTTATCAAATGTAGAGTCGTTTTCACCAAAAAAATTAGAGTCTTTGCAAGAGCCTTGAAGGGGTAACCATCTGTTACCTATACCAGGGCGGGTAAGTGGTGGGTCCTCCAATGCTGATCCTTGAATATTTCTATAACAAATAATAAAAAAAAATCAGTTATTAATTTGAAATATTATATCAAAAAATTTATTTGGGTATAGTTGTCAAAATGCATGGCCAAGCTGACTCAATCATTACAAAAAAAAAATTACAAATTCAGATAAATCTTCAAATGTCATATTTAGACATTTGCCTAAACATAACGGCGATTTACCTTTTTTCTTGGTAATGTTTGCCTTCCATTTGTTTGGTTGTTTGACACGTTTCCTCGCTGATTCTGGTGGCAAAATATGGGGGAAAGCTTCCATTCTTGGAATATGTAACATCCACTAACAATAAATGGTTATTACAACCCAAAAAATAACTTATCAGTGTACGATTCATTGACGCTTCTGCAGGAGTTTGTATGATTTAAAGTATGGCGGCCGTTATGAATAGAGCATCCTGATTGTCTTTTTGAAAAACTGCCGCTTTTGTTTCGGAAGGAGGTGGACACTGCCGTATTTGTTACAACAACAAAACCTTAAAGCCAAAATACTATGGTTTAATGACGTTTATGTTACAAACAGATATATTATGGAGAAAGAATGAACTTTTTTCTATGAAATTGCATATTCAACTCATTTTTGACGTGTGGTGAACACTTCCTTCTTTGTTTCTAGGGGCCTCATATATATTCAGTCACTATATCTATTCCAAATAGCTTACTAAAGTAGGGCGCCGTGACAAAATACTAAACTTGTAAGTGCGCCGCTGGCTGGGAAAAGATTGGGAACCCCTGATTGATTGAAAATAGCAATTTCAAAAGGCCCAAACTGCCGTTAGAACCTTGTTAACCCTTAACTACTCGCACAAAGAATATTACATAAATGCTCGCATGGGGTCACAGATGACCCCAAATAGTATGAGTAGTTTTTAATATGTATTGAAATATATAAGTAAATGAAACTATTTTATTATTAAAGTGCTTTGTTTATTCTGTAATATCTATAAGTAATAACATGAATTACTAACTAATTACACAAAAACAAGTTAAACTAAAATAATTGACTGACGACCTCCGTAGTCCAGTGGGTAAGACTCTTGACTCACAGTCCGGAGGTCGCGGGTTCGAACCCGGCATGCGCAAATAAATTTTATTTGATTAATTTGTGTTTTCACAATTAATTCATTTAAAATAATTTATAGTATATTTGCGGCATGTTCCAGAGTGGAAGATACTGTCAGTATCGCCCTGGTGTAAGACCACCATTCAGAATTGAAACGTTGCTTGAAAATGGCTTTAGCCGTGTTTAGTGACCAGATCTGAATAGCCAGGTACTTCCCAACCTTCCTCTTCCCCACCTCCTTCCCCTCCCCACCTCCTTCCCCTCCCCACTACCTTCAGCCTCACAACATACCCCAATTGGGGATGCCATAGTCTCACTGGCTCCAGACGGGAGCAGTTGAGATTCTTGTGCGGTATTCACTGTAAAAAAAAATTATCCATAATTAACAATTTGTACTTAAGTATACTGAGATCATAGTTAATACTCGTATTTTTAGGAACTCTCTGAATCACTCTTGTTACACTGTTGACAGTATATTTCAGAGTGATCATTGCAAAAAAATTCTTGTACATTTCTTGCATTTTGTTGGTACTTTGTAAAGTAACGTAATTACTCGCACGGAGTCACCGCTCAAGAGCGCAGTGACGCCTCCTTCCACTCCCGTGACTTGGTCGCTACTAAAATACAAACTTAGACGCGCGTTATGAAGCTAGCGAGGGCGCGGGGGGAATCGGGCCGCGCCAAGTGCTTCATTTTTTAATCCGAAAATGCTTTGACCCCATGCGAGTAATTAAGGGTTAAGTAAATGTTGAATTTTTTAAAACTTCATTTTAGAACTTCGGCTTACAAGTATCTACGGAAATACAAAGAATCCAACTAAACAATATAAATCATCCAAATAAACACAAATCCGTGCTCTGAAAATTATGTTGGTTAAGATATGAGCAAAATAAATGGTTTTGCATTTAAAGGTCATTTTTGAAAAAAATGTCTGGTAGAACCTTGTCTAAACAAGGTGACGATGTGTGTACAAATGACAGATTGTTCCTCAGGAGCGATTGCGCGAAATACGTAAATTTGCCTCGATTGCTCGAGATTTCCCGGAACAACATTTTTAAATTTTTTGCCAACATTAAAAAAATCATACCTCCGAATTTTAACATGGAGACATAAAAACGTATTATAGTGCTGTATAGCCAATAGATTAAGCTATATTTTATCGTTTATCTCATATTTGTGGGATTCATAAAAAAATTTAAAAAGCGGGGATAGAGAAGGTGAAGGAGGCAGAGTGTGAAACCCCTGATAATATGCAAGCGAATCCGGGGGCAAAAGTCAGTACATAATAAAAACAATACACCGGGGACGATAAGATGGAAGAAGATAATAAAGTTAATACGCTTACGACAACCAGTAAGGAACTAAATGGGTTATTTTATGTAAAGTGGTATTTATACTAAAATGCCTACAAAATGCAGAATGCTGACTAAAGGCGATCACGGAGAAACTCCAGCCGAAATAAAAGGTCAAAAAATAGTTGTAGTTAATATATTTAAAAAATTTCGAAATGCAAAACAGCACATGGTGATAAATATAACGGCCTTTACGCACTGGTCTATGCATCGCACGTCGGGTCCAAATATATGGGGACTGACAAATCAAAACAGTAAATCATTAATTTGTCATTAATTATTTCAAACATTGCGTGCTGCTCTTTAAAATACTAACTAATAAATCTTTTGAATTTTATAATAAATTAGGTATTATGTTAAAAAAACAATTACCTGCATTGAAAGCAAATAATAATCTATCTATTTATATAAATTATATTGTCTATGGCAAGCAGGGGTAAGGACAGGGTTGATTGATTTTTATACAAATCTATCACCTTATAATTAATCTGTCGTAAAATAAAACATAAAGAAATGAAAACAAAATAAGATATCTCTATATCTCTGCATATTATAAGTCCTCTGACGCGTATGTCTGACTGTCTGTTCGCGATAAACTCAAAAACGACTGAATGGATTTTCATGCGGTTTTCACCAATAGACAGTGTGATTCATGAGGAAGATTTAGGTATATAATTTTATTAAGGTTTTGTGTAAATTGGTTGAAATATATAATATGTAAAGGAGAATGTCTGTATGGGGTGGA
The DNA here is from genome assembly GCA_929108145.2 of Limnephilus rhombicus. NCBI lineage: Eukaryota > Metazoa > Arthropoda > Insecta > Trichoptera > Limnephilidae > Limnephilus > Limnephilus rhombicus. The sequence goes on from OV815292.1 coordinate 24,094,623, forward strand.
CGAGGGGGCTGGCAAGCGGGCGGTGTGGATTTGATTTGTATGCAAATTAACAGATGGCGGTGGTTATAAAGATTGGGAAACCATCTGGTAGACGGCTTTGTGTTTTTTTAAATGACGTCAATTGTCTTACATCACATAAATATAGATTTACAGTCCATCTCCTCTTGTGTCTCGATATCGTTCGATGATATAAACTGTTCATGTTTTTAAAGCGCCTGCTCTCAACACAGGTTTTCCTAGTGAAACAGACATAGGACATATTAAATTGTAAGCCTAGAATAAAAAAGATGAATTAAAAAATATATATATTCTTTCAACAAAGAACTCACTCAAACAAATATGTAATTATTTTGCATTGAGTTCAAAGGTAATTAGTAATTAGCATGCATTGATAATTTCAGTTTCATACTAATACCTCTGACCTTATTAGAAACAAAGCCTTTTCTGTGTTATGTCAGATTTCTAAATCCTCAGACGTTTAAGTGAAATATGTGACTAACTTACTATTGTCTCAAGGCCAGGAAAACTGATTGTAAGTGTCAACTAACCGTGCAATATACAACCACTCATTTCTTTCAAAGTTGTTTCAAATCGAACAAAACCAAAGCTAAATATTCGTGAACTGATATTTGGAAATGCAATCATTTTACTTTGTAACTCAAGTAAGAAAATATAATAAAGCATACATATTCACATTCATACTTTCTCCTTTAGAAGACCGTCGGATAAAATCTGATCTCATTTGTTTCTTCAAAATTATTAACTGTTTAATCGACTCGCCTACATTACTACAACTCATCACATTTAATATACCTTCTCGTAGACTCAGAAATAAAGACCTGCTTTTCCTCAATCAGCACTCGACTAACTATGGTTATAACTCACCACTGTCCAGAATGTGTAGACTGGTCAACTCACGTCAAGACCTTGATTTTTTTGGTATTAGCTTAAATGATTTCTGTCGCTCTTTAAACAAATGAAGATAGGTATGTCCTATTCGCCCTAATTTTTGACGTGACTTGACACTTATTTTTTCTTCTATTTTCACTGTTTGTCTTTGCTTTCATGTACCATCCGAATCCTTACATTGTTCATTTCTATACTTCGTGATACTTTGTTTTAAATTGGACGTAAGTCCGTAAATAAATAAATAAATACATGTTTTATTATATACTACCTGAGGTCCCCGGCCTGAAATGCCCGGGCTTTACACGGAATTTTCGAAATCAAATATAGACAGTGGCCTTCCTCTTTTTTTTGAAGGTCACATGTGCAAAATTTCATCACCCTCGGCATAAACTGTAGATTTGCATACAAATCAAATCCACACCGCCCGCTTGCCAGCCCGCTCGTCCACCACATACAGACATTCTCTTTTATATATAACATATTTCAACCAATTTACACAAAACCATGACAAATTCCATACCTTAAACCTTCATCATGAATCACTCTATTTTTTGGTAATAACCGCGTGAAAATTCGTTCAGTAGTTTTTGAGTGAGACAGACAGACAGCGGCGGAGGACTTTACAATATGTAGACACTACCTGAAGTTCCCGGTGCAGCCCGGGCTTTATGAAGAATTTTTCGGCGTCAGATTATAGTAATCAAGTTGACAGTAATAATCGTCGCCTTCTCCTATCGCGTTCCCCTTCCACCTTCCCCCTCCTTCCCTCCCTTGCGATAAACTATATGCAATACACACACTTCTCATTGCTGTGTGAGAAGTGTTAGTATATGTATGTAAATATAGATGTAAATCCATGCTGGAAGTATGAGAAGTATGGATTTTTTTACAAATTTATCCCTACTATCCGTTATCGCTACATTGTCTTCTTTGCAATACCTACCTCTGCCCCTTCTTCGTCTCCCACCCCTCCCCTGTGTGTCTTTTCCCATGTGTCCCCGTTCCCACCCCGGATTCCAGTAAAGTAAATAATTTCATAATGCCAGAGCTCACCTCATTATGAAACCTACGCAGACGTGCGCACAACAACATACCAAAGTTTAGGAATTTATTGGATAACCAACACCCCTGCCATAGGTCACCCCAAGAGGTTCGCTACGTTTGGTCACTTGCCCGGGTTCATGAGGTAAGGTTTGTCCGGGTCTCGGCGGCGGATGCGCCTGCCCACTAGATGCATGGCAGGCCGGTTCGAGAGAGAATGGTTGAGGGATGGATTCATACGTCCGCCACTCCTAGACACATTAAACCCCGGATTTCTACCCGCCCCACATATATCCACCTATGTTGAAGGAGATTAACCTATATGTCCCTAACGCGTATACTCGTGGGAGATCCCACACACTTTTTTATGCTCCGAAAGCGAGAACTTCTTCCTTTCAGAATACCCCATTAAATAGAGCAATTCAACTGCTTAACGATTCTGCATTGAGCATTGACATCTTCAATGTTACCTATAGAGAATTCAGTAACTATCTTTTGACATATGTCTCAACATAGTGAAACTGCCCCCTCGGCCTTTTTTTCTCATATATTTTATAATCTTCTCCGTAATAATTTGGTGTATAACTGTTTTATGGAGAACCTGAAAAAACATATATATATATTTTCCTTCCCAAAACTTCCTTTCCTAAAAAGTATCTCCACACTGCATCCCCAAAGACGAAATAGGCCCTGAAAGGAATTATTTTCCTGAGGACCTCCTGTGTGGAGCTAATATAAACACTGATCAAAACGCTCCTGACGTCATTCTAAACCGTTCGCAGCGCTATTCCTAAGCAACGTGAAGAGATTTTCAGCTACTGCGACGTCATCTGATTCAAAATCATATGGAACACGTCAGATCAAATCGGATTAAAAAAATCTTTCTAAATGTTAATTTTTCATACGTAGGTATCGATTCATTTCATAATTGGTGACGAATGTTCCGATGATATTTGATTAATTTATTCACACAATAGTTTTTATTCTGTTGAGGCCCTTAACCAGCGGTTGAGAATTAAAATTGCAAAACCCTTGCAACTGTACAGGGTGATTCCGATGAGAAAGATTGATTATTCTCCAAACCAGCTTTTTTTACTAATAACTCAATGTTGATTTTATTTCATTCAAATAATGTATACTGGTGTTAACCTTGCTAGGAAACGTTTTTTTTTTTTGTAATTTATTTCCGTGATAATATAGAAATGGTACGAATAAGCGAATACGAGAAGCGCCCCATTAACAGTAGTTGCACACGTCAAATCGCTGTCCTACATTCAAGCTGGCAATAAAAGTCTTTGCGTTTTCTTTAATAAAGATGGTCATTCTCGTTCTTATTAATATATTCTAGTTTTTATTGTAGGTCGCGGGATCGAATCCCTGCGTAAATCACACATCAATCCAGGTCTACCTCGGGCGTCCCCGACATCCCCTACCATCCTCTGCTAGTTAAGTCCTCCATCATTTTTACTTTCCGAAAACCGATAGTTACTCTAAGATCTATTTTCGGAAATGTCGCAAATGTGAATGGTCGCAAAATTCGGGGTCCAACAAAGACCTCGAAAAGGACGGCGCCATTAGAATTTGGTTTCATATTATTTTTAAAAGTGATAGTTGTACGAAAATGAATTTTATCTTTGAAAAGAATGCAACCCAGTTTCCTATTCCGCGGCTACCCAACAAAGCACTCGTAAAGGTGATAATTAGCAGTTTTTCGTGGTAAGAGGCTTCTTTGAAACAGTTTTTTTTTCCTTTAACTTCCAACTTTAAGCAGGAGATACGTGCAAATCGCTGCCCTACATTGAGCTTGCAAAAAAAATTGCCAAACGATTGATAAAAAAATGTTAAAATTATTTTTTTGATTATAACTATTATTTATAACTTTTCAATCGCGTCTAAGCAAATTCTTTCTCTCTGGTTTCAATCCTGGGATTGGTTTGCAGCAATTTCCTCTATTCTTCTCTTCCATTCTGCATATGATGAGCAGCGCACGTCCACCAGCAGGTCCTCCAGGTACTCTCAGCGTGGGCGTCCCCTAGAGTTTCTCCCCTCGGTCATACCCTTCATTATGGCATGCAAGAGGCCTTCTTGTCGTATTGCATGGTTGATCCATCTTGCACGCCTTTCGGACAAGGTCCTGAGCAGGTGCCTTCCTTCTTCGATTCTTTAGAGAACCTCCTCATTTGTAATGAGGTCTCTCCAGGAAATTCCTAATAGTCTTCTATAGGACCACATCTCAAAGCCTCTAGTCTCCGTTTATCTCTTTCGGATAGGCACCATGTTTCGCAGCCGTACATCAAGATACTCCATACATAGGTCTAATAAGCAAATTAAGAGGAATATAAACGCTAGAAATATTTCGAATCTTATGCCTGCAAAATTTTAAAATCGAGTGTCTTTTTGCACCAGGCAAGTAAGCGAAAAAGTGGTTTTTATTTATTTTGTTTTTTTGTTTTTATAAAAACAGGGGAAGACAATCAAAGCAAAAGCAAAAAAAACACAAATCCTAACTCTAAATACCGTACAAATACTAACAAATAATTTTACCTATTATAAATTAGCAGCCAAAACTAAATGATCCTGCACTGCTTATTATACTATTATTTAAAAATGTACATTCACAAGTTGAATTTTAAGGTGATTAACCTAAACTAATTATATAAACTTAAATTAACCAAAAAAAAATTTTTTTTTTTACATATTTAAATAATAACTTAACACAAAATACTATTATAATAGAACACAACCCAACACAAAATAATATTATAATAAAACCCAACCCAACACAACACAATTGTCTTTTTTTTTTAAGTCCATTGGTTAGGATCTTCTCCAGGTGCAGTCCACGATATAAGCACCACAGCGCGGGGTGCAATCAATCATCAATTTATTGGTTGTCATGTTGTTCCTGGGATTGGTATCTTTAAAGGGTCTTTTTTTAATATTTTCACCCTAAAAAGTTTCATCATGGTCGTCCGGGGTGTCCGGACTGACGGAAGGGTCCGGGGCGTCCGTCACAGGTTCAGCTTCCGGGTCCAGAGGCATTAGACATATCTTTGTGATAGGCCTGACAAAGATTCCTTGAGGGGTTTTCAGGGTAACCACTCGCACTACACCATCCGCGCCGGGATGTGTAGATATAACTCGCGCCATTTTCCATAATGGTGGAGGTAGATTATCTTCCTTCAGAATAACCAGATCATCCTTTTGCAGTGCCCGTTGATTACTGGTTTGCCATTTAGTCCTTTTTTGTAGCTCCATCAAGTACTCTCGCTTCCATCTATACCAAAAGGATAACATTAGTGCATGGATTCTCTGATATTGGGTCAGCCTGTTGTCTGGTATGGCTCGGACATCTCTCTCCGGAATGATAGAGGATTTAGTGCCTATGAGGAAATGGTTTGGGGTGAGGGGTTGGTAATCGTGGATGTCATCAGACAAGGAAGTCAATGGACGGGAATTTAGACAGGCCTCAATCTGACAAATTAAGGTATACAAAAGTTCAAAGGTTAAAGCAGAATTACTAGTGACTCTATACAAATGAAACTTTGCTGACTTGACCGCAGCTTCCCACAGCCCTCCCTGACTAGGGGCTCGAGGGGTTATGAACCTCCACTCAATACCTCTGTTAGCTAAATAATTTTGAATCTTGTCGTTGTTCTCTCTCAAACTGGTATACAGCTCCTTGAGCCTATTACTGGCCCCCCGAAAGTTGCTAGCGTTATCGGAAAAGATCTTATCAGGTTCTCCCCTACGGGATATAAATCTCTTTAAACTGTTCAAAAAAGCATTGCTAGATAAATCCGAAACTAATTCCAAATGAACCGCCTTTGTGGAAAAACAAACAAAAATACATAAATACGATTTCACGAGTGGAGCTCTCCTCAGTGGCCCACTTTTGGTTGGAATCGGTCCAGCAAAATCGACCCCCGTGATAGCAAAAGGTCGGCTCGGTGTGATTCTTTCGCTCGGTAAGCTTCCCATGATCTGGTTACCAATACGAGGATTACACCTAAAACACACAATACACTTATGTAATATCTTTTTAACAGTATTTTTCCCAAAAATAGGCCAAAACCTTAATCTTATTTCAGCTAATAGCGCTTGAGGTCCTGCGTGTAAGTTTACATAATGATAGTGACGTATAATCAATTCGGTTAGCTTATGTTTAGCTGGCAATATAATTGGATGTCTTTGTTGGTACGATAGGTGTGTAGCTAAACTTAATCTACCGCCCACATATATAAGACCATCACATAAAAAGGGATGAAGAGATTTTAAGTTACTATTTTTGTTGACATTTCCCTGGTTTTTTAATGTCTTCAACTCCTTTTGAAAGGCATGTGCCTGAGCTGATTTCAGTAGACAATTCAAACTTGCTTCTAGTTCAGCTACACTTAAATTACCTGAAATTTTACTTTTAATATTTCTGCAGTTATTCACAAACCGCAGTACATATGCTGTAACCCTTTTCAATTTGATAAATGAGGAAAATTTTCCAAATATTTCCCATTCTTGAATATCAGTAGATAAAAGAATATTTTTACTCTTGAGCTCCGGAGGGTTTGAACAGGAAATGTTCGATATAGGCCAATCGTTGACTCCGTCGGTCAACCAATTTGGTCCATTCCACCATATTGTAGAATTTATCAGTTTATCCGCCGTAGCTCCTCTTGAAAGTATATCCGCTGCATTGTCGGATGATGATACGTGTCTCCATTGATCTGGATCACTCAGTTCTTGTATTTCGGCTACTCGATTGGCCACGAAAGTGCTCCAACGAGTAGGTTGACCTTTCAGCCAACACAGCGCTATCGTAGAGTCACACCAATAATATGTGTTGATCTTCATTATATTTAATGCTTGTTTTATAGTTTTCATTAATTTTGCCAGTAGTACAGCACTACATAGCTCCAACTTAGGCAGTGAAATAGACTTCAATGGTGCTACCCTTGATTTGGATGTTATTAAGTGTGAATGCCACTTACCGCTGTGGTCCATTGACACCATATAGATACAGGCTCCGAAAGCCTTCTCAGACGAATCGCAAAAACCGTGTAGCTGTAGCTCTTTTGCTTGCTTGCAAATAATTTTTCTTGGTATTTTCAACACATTTAGCTGAATTAAATCTTGCAGGTAGGTCCTCCAGGGTGCTAATATTTCATTAGGTAACTGATCATCCCATGCTGCTTTGGACTGCCACAGCCTTTGCATTATCAATTTGGCTATGACTATTATCGGCCCTAGGAGTCCCAATGGATCGAAGGTTGATGCGATGCAAGACAATATCTCTCGTTTGCTCTCGGTTGGACCTGATGGCTTCATTATTACATAAGAAAAGTAATCAGATTCATTGTTCCATGTTAATCCTAATATTTTCTCAGTCTTTGGATTGTCAGTAATAATTTTGTCGGAATCGCCTGAATCGGCACACTTAGCTTGGCCCGACTCGGCTGACAATTCCAACGCATTGGACCTCCACTTCCTCAACGTCATCCCCGCAGATGACAAGATGCTGATTAATTCTTTTTTTAACTTTTTACAGGATTCCAGCTCATCTGCTCCCGTTAACAAGTCATCCATATAGAAGTCATTTTCTATGACCTGACTAGCTCTAGGAAAAATTAAATTATTATCCATACCAATTTGCTTTAAGCATCTTGTGGCTAAGAAGGAGGAAGGTGCCAGTCCATAAGTCACAGTCTTCAGACGATAATGCTTGAGCACATCCTGTGGCGACTCGCGCCATACTATCTTCTGTAGGTCCAGGTCATCTTCACACATGTTAATCTGGCGGTACATCTTCTCGATGTCGGCAGTCATGACTATTTGATGTTTCCTGAAATGCAATAGTTGGTTATATAGATCCTTTTGTATAACCGGTCCTGTCATCAAGGCTTCATTGAGGGAAATTCCATTTGAGGTTTTGGCGGAGCCGTCAAAAACGACTCTCACTTTAGTAGTAGTGCTGGATTCTTTCACTACAGCGTGATGCGGTAAAAAATAGGAGTCACGATCCCCTTTTGACTGGTCACACATCTCCATGTGTCCCAGTTCTTCATATTCACGCATGAATTTTACATATTGTGTCTTTAACTCGGGATGTGACACAAATTTTCTTTCTATGTTTTTAAATCTTTTTTCGGCAGTGAGCAATGAGTTTCCCAACTGATCAATGCATGCCCGACGCGGTAAACTTACTACATATCTACCGTCATCTTCTCTAGTATGAGTACTTACAAAACTGGCTTCGCAAGCCTTTTCTTCTTGAGTTTGAATTTTAGTGGAATTAATCTCTTCCAATTTCCAAAATTTTTCTATTTGATGACTCAACTTATTTATAGATAAACTGCAAAAATCTGATACAGGCCTTTGTTTGGGGTACACGTTGATAGGACCGGACACAATCCATCCCAGTTGCGTACGTTGAAGCGTTGGTCCTGACTCGAGTTTCAATCTATCGTTGTTTAGCATCTCCCAGAAGCTCTGCGCGCCCAACAGGATGTCGATGGGTGCAGCTATATTGAAGTTCGGGTCTGCCAGCTCCAGTCCTGGTGGTATTTTGAACTCTTTTTTCGCCATTGTCACTTGTGGTAAATTGGTTGTAATTTCCTGTAAAATCAGACATGATATTTCGCGTTTATAATCCGTATTAAGCGAAGTCATCTCCACTGAAATTCTCTTTTTTATGTGTGTGATATTATTATGGATCCCAGACACGGGTTTGTTTATCCATTCACATGGTAAATTTAATTTATTAGCAAGATCAGCTCTCATAAAATTACTCTGCGCACCAGAGTCAATCAGGGCGCGAGCTTTAAACATTTTATTGTTGGCCCCCACAATTCCTATGTAGGCGGTTGACAATAATATTATTTTTTCTGCCTTTTCCGATGCAGAAAAATTCGACACTATAACCTCGTTATTAGCATCCATATTTGAGGTCTCCGGCGGAGGTACCTCCTTGTGTAATAGAGTATTGTGGCTATACTTGCCACAAATTTTGCAGGTTAGGTTTGTCTTGCAACTCTGTGCTCGATGACCCAACCTCAAACATTTAAAACACGCCTGGATTGATTTCGTAGCATCAATCCTATCCTGTAATTTTAATTTTAGAAATTTTTTGCAAAAATAAATTTGATGACCTTTATCATTACAATAAATGCAGTTGTTTGCCTTTATTGCCAAGAATACCGATGAATCTTTTTTGTTATTATTGTTGCCTATTTGCATTTTATGTAGGTTCGAAGATTTTTTCTCTGAAGCATTCATAAGCTCCAATACTTGTGCCCTAGCAGATAAACATTTTATGAATTCCTTTAATGTAGGTAATTCACCTTGCAATGTATATTGTTCCCAATTTCTCCGGGTAGCTATATCCAATTTATTTGAAATTATGTAAATAATCAAAGGATCCCAATGATCTACTTTAACTCCGATGTTTTGTAACGCTTTCAAATTGACATTAGTTTCATCAATTAAATACCTTAATGCTACAGGCTCTTCATGTTTCATATCCTTTAATTGAAATAGAGTTTGGATATGTTTATGTACGGTAGCCCTGAGATTCGCAAATCTGTCGTGCAACAATTCCCAAGCCGATAGGTAGTTTAATTCCGAAACTTCTAGATTACTAATTATTTTCAATGCGTTCCCTTTCAGCGCAGATTGTAAGTAAAAGAATTTTTGGACGTTGCTCAAGGAACTGTTATTATGAACCAAAGTTTTAAAGGTTTCAACGAAATTTACCCAATCTTTTTGATTCCCATCGAATTCCCTCAATTGGAGAGTTGGGAGTTTGATGTCGACTCTACCCTCGTTAATTGAGTCCATCGCCCCTTTAGCAGTAGCAAGGACTGAAAAATATTGATTTTCAAACGTCTCGCGCTGAATAGAATTTTCCAGTTCCTCATCCGATAAAATTTCAATTTCGTCCTGTATAGATTCGAATTGATCTAACAATGGCTTTATTCGGTCGTACCTCAGTTTAATTTCAATCGCGGACAAGGAGTTTATAGAATCCGCGAAACGCGTCAATTTCCCTTTAATCACGCCTCTCTTGGCTATTAAAGATTTGATCTTATCCATTTTGTGTACAAATACCTTTTCGTAGCTTAATCCCTGATAAAATGTGTTCCGACAATGCGTATTTATTTATTTGAGAAGCTACCCGCCTGAAAAACAACAACGACAATATTCCTGGCAATTATTAATTGAGAACCTAATGTTCAATCATTAATTGAGAATCATGAATTGCATAAAATCTTTACGTGGGTAGTGATTTTATTTTTTACAATACAATATTTATGGGATTAATCTTGTTAAAAAACTACGAATGAGTTCTGTATGGATGTTAAAGAATGGGTATGGGTGGGAAGGCACTAAAAACTTATCTCATTTCCGATGTGAATCCAGTCTTCCTTTGTTCATCTTTGTGATTCCGGTAATTGTAATATTGGTCATCTGTATTAATTGGCAGCTGGTTCTTGTTTTTTTTTTTTATATTATTGCAGTCCTCTGATTGCAATCCGGATCGTAAGGCCCATGTTCAAAATTGATAGGGGTCCTTTTAAATAAAATAATTATCCTTGCAAAACACTTCACTATTTATTTCACTTGGACATGTTATAAATGTATTATAATACGGTGTCAATACACCGGGCCAAACACTGGCAGTTGTTTACTGTTAAAACTTGCGTTGGGAAGAAGCAATAATAATGGGATGCTAGCACTTTTATAACATAAAAACCTGCACACATTTAAAAGAATCTACGATTATACATTTTGACATTCGAAAGCATCTACAAAAAAAAATGGCTTCCTCCATAGTATGTACTTGGTAGTTAAAACAGGCTGCGAACACTCAGCGTCCAGCCAAGCCTCGCACCATTCGAAATATCAACGTCTGGGAGCTTGCTCAAGCAACCCATAGGTGCTGGTAGTATCTCAATTTTTAACATATATATATATATATATATATGTAAATATATATATCAATGAGCTCTATACTTTGTTTAAGGAGCTAAACGTCGCAAAATTTATAAAACTAGGAAGACTATATATATATATATATATATATATCAATGAGCACCAATATATATATCAATATATATGGGTTTTCTTCCAAATCGGTATGGATCACACTTCGGTGTGATTTACATCCAGTGGTAATTTTTTTTTTTAAGTAATCGGAGACGGTTTACCTATATATAGTTCCCGTGAGCCATAGACCCATTGTACTATTTCCCATTTTACCTCATTCCTTTGACAGTAACCCAGTCCCTTTTATAAAGTTCATCAGGATTGTCATTGGAAATGAAGCGATATCTTCTGGTTCGAAAATGTAATAATAATAATAATAATAATAATATCTTTATTTTACAAAAAATTTTAAGATTTATAACAAACAAGAAAAAAGTACATCTTACAATATTTTAAAAGTAACATTAGTACAAAAGTTAATAACAAAAAAACAATATACATATAAACAGTAGTTACTTAGAGAGTAGAGATTTGTAATTATAAATTTAGATTTCTCGTAACCTGCCTCACTAGGCTAGCCTGTGTTGAGGCAGTTATTTTACATCAATTTATAATGCTGTGAACATACCTACACTTATATTAGAATGTAATCACACAATAGATTGGTTGCATTAATAATAACAATAACATTGGTACAATAATAACAGCATTGGTTCATTACTAATTTCGAATTTGGGTGAGTGCACCGGTAAATGCTCTATCATTATTTTTTATCCAAATTTTTATGTTTTTTTTGAAATTTTTTTGTGAATCACATTTTTTTATACTAATTGGAAGAATGTTGTAAAGTCTTGTTGCAAGGTATCTAAAGCTTCGTTGACCAAAAGTAGTATGAGTTATGGGAATTTGTAGTAAATCTTTGTTATTGTTTCGAGTATAGCGAGAATTTAGTCTTTTTTCATAGTATTTATGTATGTTTGTGTATAAATGAGTGAGGATTGTTTTTGCATATATCTGACGAACGTCAAACACATTCATAATATTAAAGATAAAGTTCGAGTCCGTAATTAGGGGTAATCTAAGAATTATTTTTATAATCGTTTTTTGTGCCTTTATGATTGGATCTAGTGCTGATGCAGTACCGCCTCCCCATGCTATGATACCGTACTCAATAACAGATTGACAAACTGCAAAATAAATCATTTTCAAGTGTTGCAAGTCGAGAAAGTTTCGTATCTTTCTGAAAAAGTGCATGGTTTTTCTTATTTTGTTTGCAATTATTTGAGTGTGAAAATTCCATTTGAGATATGGATCAATTGTGAGGCCGAGATACTTCATCTGTGTAGTGCGCTCAATGTAGGGACACTGACAATATTCATCGCAATTCATACATGTGTGTATTCTAATAGTGGCATCATCATGAGGTTGACCTGTTATATTTATGCTTGATGTGACATATTTAGTTTTCTCGGTGTTCAATGTGAGTGTATTTGTATCTAACCATTTTTTTACAATGTTTATTTCCGTTTCTGCTTTATTGTAGACAGCTAGCCAAGTGTCAGCTTCAAACAATAAAACAGTGTCATCGGCAAAACTAACTATTTATCCCTGAATGTTAATGTTACATAAGTCGTTGATATATAAAAGGAACAAAGACGGTCCTAATATGCTACCTTGTGGTATACCATAGTTAGTTGAGCGCTGATTGCTAAGTGTGTTCATTATTTTCACTTGTTGCTTGCGTTCATCAAGGTAGCTCTTAAAAAAGTTAAGTTCATTGCCTGTAATACCGATTGTTTGAAGTTTGTTTATTAATTTACTGTGTGATATTGTATCAAAGGCTTTAGACAGATCTAAAAAAATTGAAATACATTTTTTGCTTTTGTCAAGGTTTTTTACAATAAAGTCAGTTACGGCGGCCATAGCATCTGAGGTACTCTTGCTTTCTTGAAACCCGTATTGATTTGCTGAAAGTAGTTTATGGCTGTCTAGAAATTTTACTAACTGAGCATTTATAATTTTTTCAAATACTTTGGATAGACTGGTCAGTAGAGTTATTGGTCTGTAATTGTTTATATCTGTCTTGTTACCTGTTTTATGTATGGGAATAACAATACCTTGTTTCAGGTTTGAGGGGAAGTGTCCTTGACTGATACTAAGGTTAATTAGGTGTTCTAGGGGCAATGTAATTTCCGTAGACAGCGTTTTCAAAATCTTGGTTGTTATTCCATCAACCCCGGCAGAAGAAGTGTTTTTAAGGGAATTGATTATTTTTAGAATCTCTTCCCCTGAAACAGTTTGGAGATTGAATCTTCTATTGGGAAATTGAAGTTCTGTTTCAGCAGGTAGAGCATTTCTACAATTTGGTAGACGAGAAGCAAGATTTGAACCAATATTTATGAAGAAGTTATTGATGTAATCCGCAACGAGCTTGGGGTTTTTTGAGGTGTCAATAATTTTTCCGTCAATACAAAGTTTACTAATGTCCTGTTTGTCTTTGGTGTTTTGTGTATTTGTGGCTTCTCTTAGAATTTGCCATATTTTTTTGGGATCGTTGTTACTTTCTTGGATTTTGTCTCTGTAGTAGATTTCTTTCGCCTTCCTAATGACTTCGCCGCATGTATTTCTATATCTTTTGTAGATGTTTATTGATATTATGTCATAAGGATTTTCTTTCACTTTTTTGTGTAATGCGTTTCTTCTACGAATACAGTTGATAATTGAGTAGTTTATCCATGATTTCAAGGGTTTAATTTTGTTAGGATTTTTTTTTGTTAAAATTGTTGGATTATTAATTAATTCATTTTTCAAAAAGTCAACAAAATAATTCCATGCATCCTCTGAGTTTTTTATTTGTAAAAGCTCTTGCCAAGATTTATTTTTAATTATATTTTTTAAATTCTCAAAATTAATATTATTGTATACGATTGACTGATCTCTTCCGTTTTTTGTGGTGTCGGATTGTAATGTGAAAATTGTTGTGTAATGGTCTGTAATTGTTGATTTGTAAACAATACTTTTGTTTTGTTTATTAGTTTTGACCATTACGTGATCAATGCACGATGTTGATTCATTAGCTATTCTTGTTGGTGTATTGATAGTACTAATTAATCCATGAAACTCTAATATGTTCAGGTAGTCGTGACATTGATGGTGAGGGTTGTTTGGAAGTATGTTGATATTTAAATCTCCCATAATTATCAAGTTTTTAGTGTAGGAAAGACTAGAGAGTATGCTATTTAGACTGTTAAGAAATGGTGTTATATTGCGAATAGATGGAGAGCGGTATATTGCTAGAATACACGTATCATTATTATACATTATTTGCATACAGCTTGCGTCAATAATGTTTATTTCAGTTACAATAGAGTTTAGGTCATTTTTTGTGTATACCACAACTCCATCGTTCTGACTATCGTGTTTTGATGAGTTGTAGGAAGAGTAGTGATTTATGAATTTAGGAGTGTAAATATTTGTCAACCAACATTCTGTGAGAATAATAACATCAAAGTCTATATTTAGGTGGTTCAGCTGTATCTGGAGTTCATTAAAGTTTTTATTAATAGACCTGATATTTTGGTGCATAATAATAGTATTTTTTGAATCAGTTGTTAGGTATTTACATATTTTCGCATCTGATGTTACAAACAAATTATCTTGATCACCTAGTTCTTTGTATGTGTTATTAATGTTAATAGCCATATTATAATTTATATTACAAAAAAAAAAGTTTAATTCCCTTAAATGAGAGCTCCACTAGTCCGAGGCCATTACTGGGGATTTCAACCTTTGATTGAAAGAGGTACAGGTGAATTATTGTTGCAGTTTGAAAATAAATGCAAGCAATATGTCCCACTGAACTGAGGGGAATCGACCCAGTGAATGACCTGTAAAAGTGAGGCTCTCAATAAAAAAAACTAATCAATTTTTTTAAGATCATCAGAGTGTTTGATATAAATTACTCTATCACTTTCATTTTTTTTAACCATCACTTTACATTCCTTGTACCAGACATATTTATATCCCATTTCTTTTGCCTTAGTCTTCGACCTCCACAGAAGATCTTTGAAGTAGGCGCCAAGGGTTTCACTAATAAAAATCTTCTGGTGTCCGTTTCCTTGGGTTGTGGTAGGGTTGAGTAGCTTCCTGTTCAGTAGAATCTGCCGTCTTTTTTGGGGGTTAGTGAATCTGACGTGGAATTTTGGGGGGACTCCTGGTCGTCGGTCCGGAATTTTCTTGATTTCGAGGATGTCATCGCCCTTTATGTCGACACCTGCAGCAGCGGCCACCCGTTTAATTATTTCTGCAGGCTGCTTAACCTCTTTTTCTGGAATCCCTGCAAATTCAAGGGTATCTTCACGCGTTTTTTGTTCCACTTCTGCTAATCTAACTTGAAGGCTCTTTATTATGCCATCTTTTGCCGTTATTTCCTTTCTCATGGTTTCTACTTCCGAGACCAGTTTAATTATAGTCTCCATCTTTAGGTGTATATCATCATATTGATGACTGATGAAGTCTCTTGTGCTCCGGTTCTCTTTATTTTCATCATCAATTTTTTTTAGGATAGCGGATTTAAAAGTTTCTAATTTTTTTCCATCTTCATCTCAATTTTCTCCAACAGGACATCAATATTTATTCCCTGGGGATCAGATGTAGCACTGGTCCCGGTTGTTTGTCCTTTACTTCTCAGATTTGTGTCTTCCCAGGTCTCATTTCCCCTCTTCACTCCTCCTTGGTTCCCTGAAGGCCCCATGACGGAAGAGGGCTTCATCTCTCCTCTCCACTCCTTAGTTCCCTGAAGGCTCCACGATGGAAAGTCCACCTCCCCTTGGTTCCCTAAAGGCCCCACAAGGGAAGAGTCCACCCCACCCTGGCTCCCCGAGGGCCCCAGGAGGGAAGAGAACTTCATCTCTCCTCCTTGGTTCCTTAAAGGCCCCACAGAGGAAGAGTTCACCAAGCTGGCCTCATTTCTCCTCTTCACTCCTACATGGTTCCTCGAAGGCCCCACATGGGAAGAGGACATCATCTCTCCACTTCATTCCACCTTGGTTCCACACAGGCCCCGCGCTGGAAGGGTGCCCTTCCCCTTGGCTCCTTGAAGGCCCCACAAGGGAAGAGTTCATGGAGGTGGCCTCAGCTCACCTCTTCACGGTTTTTCCTCTTGGTTCCTCCTACGGCCCCAGGCAGGAAATCCACAGAGGTGGCCTCAGCACTCCTAGGTTCCCAAAAGGCCCCTAGTTTTCAAATGGTCCAATTTTTTTGTCCCACGAGTTACCAGGGAAATAGAAGGTCCACTCCAGCAGAGCCCTGAGTGCTGGAGTGAGGTCTAAATACTCCGAGATGCGCCCTTGTTTCTCGGAGGCACCGTTCGTGACGCTGTTCCCCAGGACATTCAGCCTGAGCACGGTAGCTCACACCTTGGCTTGGGATGGCTATTGCAGGTTTGTGTTTTCCACTCCCTGTTCCAGTGGTAATAATACAGATTATAATATGAGGTGTTACACATCTCATCCTTGGCATTTCTTTAAATACCTGAATGAAATATATAAGAATTCATGGTTTTTAGGTAATAAAATAACACTGTAAATTCATTGTGAAATTCGAAGGTTGATCTCACACCTGTTTCTGTATAACTTTAATATATTGGCTCAATCAACGAGGCATTAAAATAGTTATAAAAAAATAAATTATTTAAGTCTTACTCCGCTTCTCGGTTAATATGGAATATTTTTTATTCAAACAGTTAGATTTAGCTTTATTATTACGAAAAGCGAGTATTTTTGTCGGGGGAGACCAAAAAAATATGCATTTTACATTTTCGTTTTGTTTAAATTAATTCACTTACGCGATATGCGAACTGTAGATACTAGGCCATATTCATATTTATATTACATTTCACAGTCAATCAATGGTGCCAATCATTGAATAATTATTATTGCCATTAAAAGAAATGTTTATTAGTGTTATGAAGTGAACGAAGAACATGGAAAAGCAATTAGAATAAATACACACTAGCTGTTAAAAACCCGCCCCGCAGGTTTTTACTGCTAGGCCCCGCGGGTGGCTTTTGGTTCCGCTTCGCCCAGTTAGTCTTGGTAACCATTTTATAGATCCAATACGAACTGATTCCAAAAACAGCCCGTGCCTAGGATCCACTGTAGCTGGTCACTGGGTCAAAGTAACCGAGACAGAGCAATGACGTCATATGTAATATGTAGCCACTTGATACAACATGTATTACCATCTATCTTTTGATATCCGGAGAGGTACCACATATTCACAAATTCGTAGCAGTTATACCTAGGGGGGAGACGTCCCCGTCCGACCTGCTGAAGGAAGTAGCGACATCTTGTGTCGAATTCTTGAATTCGAAACCGAATTATAGCAATAGCTTTGTGTGAAATTCCAGAAGTTATTTGTGGCGCGGCGCGTATGGTGTGGCGTCCGACATGCACTCATAGCTGAGTTCAGAAATTAAACCACGCAAACACTACGGTGTTAATATCTACTGTTCGATATCCGTTAGACTGTTAGACAAACCCTGCTTGCCGTACAAACCATTCAAAACCTGAGATGTAGGTATATCTTATCAAAAAGAAAATCGCGTGCTTGAACCTCAAGCCAGTAACAGTAGTACCTACCTGGAATAATTCTAATTAGGTACTTTTGTTTTTATTTTGATAAGAATTTATTATACCTACATATATGGTTGGTACTTCCGACAAATGTCATATTGGATCGTCTATTAATTAAAAAAAATGAATGTTCCAGATCAGAAAATTCCGTATTATCCGTGTATTGAACTTCGACAAGAAATGTTCTTTATTATCCGTGAAGCGGACTTACACATTTTAACCATAAATATGTAATAACTTTGACTTTATTCCACCGAAAAACAAAATTAAGTCCTCTTATGTAAGGAAATTATTACAGATACAAAAAAAAATATGATTACCTTCACATAGAGTTGCCATATCTTAAATTTGGCAACCAGGACAAGACGCATGAAAACCCCGGATTTTAGAGCCCAGAACCCGAACATGTCAACAGATTTTTTTTAAATATAGTCAGTGTAATAAAAAACAATTATTATAAGCCATAATTATCAGCCTGAAACACTCATCAACATTGAAAAATCTTCCGAGAAAAGATACTTGCCGCCAACGGGACTTGAACCCGTGTCCTTCTGATTGCCGGTCAGCTGCTCTTGACCACTGAGCTATGGGGGCTTATCCAATACCCGCCAAATAATTCAATATATACTAGTGTTTCATTCAACTATTACTGCTTATTATATTTTTTCCACCTGAAAACAACCAACTTTATTTTTGCGAGAGAGACATTGTAAGTGTTAAATCCCTCGCTAGGTGGCGTCGAGACAAATTATGACTACATTTATTGGGGAAATACTTAAACTTGTCAAATATTAATTATTATTTTTAATTTATAAACTAACGTTTAGACAAGATTTATAATAATTTTTACCCTTTGTGATATGCATAAAAATCTTGTCTAAACGTTAGTTTATAAATTAAAAATAATAATTAATAAAAAACAGTTGAAAATGTCATAAATCACCTTTTTACTTATTTTCAAATTAAATTTTGTCAACTTTTATCATCATTATAAATGTACCTAACAAAACAGAATCTTATTATAGTTAGTTACAAATTGTTTTAATAATCAGTTAGAATTTTTTATTCTTAAAATAAAACACAAATTATAGAGTATACTCTGTTATGAAAACAAAACCTTATTAAAATATTAAGCCTAACAAAATTCAATTGAATTTTTAAACAAAAATCTTAAAAGTACTGAGACCATTTTAGTATTCAGTCTTACAATTTTTGAGGTAACTCTTTAACTCAATAATAATTATACCTTTAATTTTTTATCAGCAGCCATTTAAACAACAATATATCTCTTAACATAATATGAACTAAATTCAGTCTTCTTAAAGCTTGCAACAAAACTGAACCTTTTTAAAGTTTAGACTTACTGTAATGTAAGTTACATTATTAAATGTAAGAGTGCCACAGGGCTCGATTCTAGGACGCCTGCTTTTCTTACTATACCTCAATGATATAACTAAATGCGGCATCTTGGGAAAACTTCAACTTTACGCTGATGATACTGTGATTTACTATCGTTGTAAAAATCTGAGGGAACTTGAATCTCTAATGAATAAAGATCTCGCAAAGCTAGCTAAATGGCTGCGGATAAATAAATTAAGCCTCACTGTTAAAAAAACCCACTACCTCACTTTCGGGAAAAAAGATTACATGAATGAAAAAATATTACTCTTGGAAATGAAAAGCTCAAAAATGTACACTTAACGAAATATTTAGGGTTATTCATAGATTCTAACCTATCGTGGAACTCCCATGTTGAATATGTTAAATCCAAAATTTCCCCGATAACTGGTGTACTCTAACGACTTCAAGATGTACTCCCCACAGCTCTACTGCGTGCTACATATTATGCTCTGATCCACTCTCACCTAAGTTATCTGGTTAGTATCTGGAGCTATCTCTATATTACTAAGAAACAAATATCCGAAATACAAGTAATCCAAAATAGAGCCATAAGAAATATATACCATCTACCATGGGATACACATGTCAAAGACATATACTCACTGACACAAATTCTTCCCTTTACCATTCTGCCAAAATATAGCATCACCACTGCCATCCTACAAATAATTCAACACTCCTCACACACCAATACTAATTCCGATATATACACCAGCCTTTAATTCCGATATACACCAGCACAAAACACGATCACAAAATCAAATACACCTATCATCATCTACTCATACAACTAAATTTGGCATTAACTCCTTACAATACATCGCACATACGCAATACAACGCATTACCTAATGTCCTAAAACTACCAGAATCAAACAAAAAAATATTGGCAAGGGTTCTAATAGGAGATTTTCTCAGCAACTTTATTAACCAGTGACGAATTTAGCGTCTTCCTTTGTAACGCTTGTATATTCTTCAATTACCTGTATCAAGTGTGTCTAGTCCATTTAAAAATCTATGTATTGCTCATTGATTTCCCTGTTCTTATGTAAAAATATTTTTTCTTTAGATGTATAATGTTGTCCTTCCCGAAATGAGTTTCAATAAACTCATTGGGAGTAATGTATTATAAATTTTATGTAATAATTTTGTAATATATTATCTCTAATAAATAAATAAAAATAAATAAATCAATAAAATAAATTTTTTAAGCATAAAATAACCAAAAACTTTACTCATTTATATCACCTTAAAGTTTTTGCCATATTGTAAATTTCTTTTACGTAATAAAAACAATCATAACTTTGCACTCAAAAGTACCTACATTATTTGATTATCTAGTTATTAAAGCTTTTTCCTCAGCCTCTCGCCTTTTTTACTTTTCAGTTTTTTTTGTATTTATCACTCTTTCCAATAGCTTTTAGAATATCTTCCCTTTTTAAAAGGAATTTGTTAAAATCAATACAGCTGTATTCTTGGAAATTAAATTTAATTTTAATTAAAGATAAATGAAAGAATGTTACATTGTTTGATTCACCTTTATATTTGTTTAAAGCCGACCGGTTTCAGAACGACCGTTTCTTCCTCAGGGCAAACGTATACGTTTGACTTTAATTTTTTTTTAAACCCGGACATCAAATAAAACCCCGCCCGGACACTCCCCGGATGAGAGAGCTAAACTAGGACAAATCCGGGGAAATCCCGGGGATGGCAAACCTACCTTCACATCAACGTCTCCAAAAATACTGACGTCGGCATCTTTCTGTAACTCTGGTTCTTACTTACTCAGACTTGCTTTTAGAAGTGTCATTTTCCAAATTGGAACTGTTTATGTGAACTATTAAGACAAGCGGTAAAGTAGGTACATATGTATAATAATATTTTTAACAGAAATTATAATATCCCGTAATTTTTTGAGGTTCTACGTCAATCCTTTTAGCATCCTTTTTCATTTAAAACAATTGAAAAGTACGGAACTAAAACATAGAGCTATGTTTTTTTTTAAATTAAATTAATAAATTAATTACGGAAATGCCACTGCAGGGTAAAATCAATGCATTGACTTGGATATTGCATAAAGAAAAAGCATAGTATTTTTTTGACGTCGTCGGATACTGGTCTTAGCTATTTCAAATTAAATTAGATTTTGTGCTTTAGACCCTCCGTTCATGGAGATATTACAAGCTACTCGATCCCCGTGAGCGTATCATACGCGCCGATTGTAAGTACCCCCTGTACGATTTTGTTGGTGCCCGTACACGGCGCTAAGCGATGTCTGTCGGTTTCCAATCAGTATCACGATACCGACAGTGCTGATCGAACGCGACGCGTCGCATCATTTGTCTCTGATACTTATTCGTTTGACGTTTGACATAAATGGCATCGAAACATGGAAGTGATGTTAGATTTGTTCTGGAAGTGGAAAAAATGCGTGTTTACCAGAATTACTTTATCAGAATATATTACAAAGGATTTAGTGGAGAAGGCATGGATTGATGTTGGAAAAAAGTCGTTTGATATTGCTTGACATCGTGTTAACTCCACGGCTGCACGTGAAAAATGATCAAGTTCAGTATATTTCGGGTAGCTCGTGTACGGAGAAAAGCATTATAAAGTAGTATATCAGCAGGGTACTTGTGGTTGCGTCACAATTACGTAGTTTGTAAGAATCTCCATGAACGGAGGACCTTAAAGTTAAGAGGAACGGCTGCGCGACCTTTTCAAACAAAACTTAAATTTAGACTTGAGGTCAAAATACTTAACTAAACTGAAAAAACATTTTTTTATTCAAAAGGCATGGTAAGTATGGATATGAGCTACTCTATTTATTTATGTTATGAATAAAACGAGTTTAGTTTTAATTTTAATTTTAGTATTTAATTTTTAATTTTAGAGGCAGCTTTGACAATTGTTTTGTGAGTTAATGGCAATTATTAGAAAAAATATATTTATAAAAATAGAACAGTGCAAAAAGGGTATTTTTGGCCAATAATTAAAATTTACTTACGAAAAAATTGTATTCCATCGTAGCTTTTCTTTATTTTAAAATTAATCCCATCAAAATGCTTTCCTCAACAATTAATATATTTTTATTTTATATTTACATAGCAGGTAGGGCAAAAATTACTTTTTTTTATTATCATTAACTCACAAATAATTGCCAAATTTTCCTCTAAAACCATGAAGAGTAGAATCTTTTAATGGCCTATATATTATAATTTAATTCATAAATAAATAAAGTAGTCTTATCAGACTTGCTTTACCTTTTGATTAAAAAAATAATCATTCCGTTTGGTTTTGTCTTTTGGCCTAAAATACAAATTTTTCTTTTGTAGGAATAAGGCCGTATAGACGTACGTCTTAAGTATAAATGAAAAACCTTCGAAACTAAATCTTCAAACATCGTCATTACATCAAAGCTAAACTTGATGAAGATAACATCCCATAATTTGTTATTTTTGTATCAAAAACGTGTCTGCCATCAGAAAGGAATTTAAAATAAACCGCTCATTAATTTCGTATTACCAATCTTAAACTAAAGGTAATTAAAGATTTACTTTGGCGATACACAATATTGGTCTGCAGTTTGCATTATGTGATCAATGGGTATTACATTTTATGGCGCTTTGAATCCGGGTTCAAATCCTATTTAACTGGATTTATTAATAATGTCAAATCCATTAACTTTAAACCTGTCGCATTAATGTATGAAAGAATGTTGGTTCATCTGAAACAGAACAGGTTTTAGTGTGAAACAAAAATACAAAAAGTCACTTTACCGCTAGATTCTCCCAGTATCGCTCTGGCGAAAGATCGGAAACATTGCTTTAAATGGTCATAGTCGTATTTGGTGACCAGATCTGAATAGCCAGGTACTTTTTAATTCCCAAATCTCCTTACCTTCCTAAACCTTACAATTTATCCCCGTTGGGGATGCCATGGTCTTACTGGCTGCAGACGGTTGACAACAATCGGGACTCTTGTGGGGTATTCACATTTAAAAAAATACAAAATGCAATCCGGAACTTCCCTCGCACCGGTCACGTAAGTTTCGAAGATATCAGGCGTCTTTCTTTAATATGTCGGTATTCTGTCCACCGACCTATAAATTTCAGTTCACTTATTTTGTACCTATTTGTCGCTTCTCTTGATGTAACGATCGCCACCGCCTACACCGCAGTGGGAGGGATGGATTCATACGTCCGTCACTCTTGGACACGCTGACCCCAGGTTCCCACCCACCCCTCATATTTTTTCCTTCCCACAACTTCCTCTCCTTCCATTTCCTAAAAATACCCGCCACACAGCTTCCCAAAAGATTACATAGGCCCTGAGGAATGTTTTTGGTAAATCTTAATACCTTATGTGAAAATGGATGTATTGTTTATCCCTTGTGTGAACACACAAGGGATAAACAACAACGATTGCTATGAAACTTTTGCGTGATTAATTGTGTGCATGTCCACGAAGGTTTCTATATATGATGGTGTGCTCTGGCGTTACGAAATTATTTCCTATTCCATTCATCGGATTGCAATGAAACTTTGATGAGTTGTTATGCGCACGCCCACGAAGGTTTCTGTTTTTATGCACTGGAGCGATTATGGTCGAAAAATGGACCACTTTTATTTTTCTGCGATTGATAGCGGTCCAAAATTTCCTACCATTCGTATAAGAGAACGTACCCATAATACGTGACCAACTTTTTGCAATTTTTAACCTCCCCCCCCCCCTGGTGACCAAAAACCTAAGCCCCCCGCCGCTCATTTGTACCAAGCGTGATATTTTGAAGACCCCCCCCCCTCCTGAACAGTATAGTATGGGTACGTTCCATAACATTTATTGTAATCATTTAAAACATTTCCATGGCCAGCCATTTCTTTTAATTGAAATGCTTTGTCTATTATGACAATAGATGTCGCAAATCCGAACTTCGTAGACTATTTTAAAACGTGTTACAAATATATTATTGAAATATTTTTCCCGCCGAATTTTTGATCAGCTGCTTACGGTTAAAATTAAGTCATCTTTCCATATACACCTTTCATTTTCAAATATACCACAGACAACATACAGAAATCGAAAATATTCTACATATGTTGACTCCAATAAGTACCCCTCACGGCAGTTTCAAAGTTAAAAACACTCAGGATTCGCGCGGCTATAAACTTTACGATTTTTTTATGTTTTTTTTACAAATTCTACAAATATGAGATAAACGGTAAAATACCGGTTAATTCATTGGCTATATAGCACTATAATAAGTTTTTGTGTCCGTGTTAAAGTTCGAAAGTGCGATTTTTTTAATGTTGGCGAAAAATTTTAAAAATGATCTTCTGGGAAATCTCGAGCAATCGAGGCAAATTTATTTATTTCGCGTGGTCGCTCCAGTAGTTGGTTGTTTCTGGAGTTATGAAAATTACAAAAAATTTTGCGACAGGGAGAGAAGACGGGAGGAAGATGGGAATGTGGGAGGGGGGGAACGATGAAGAGGGAGGGTTCGTGGCAGAGGGGCTGAGGAAGAGGGTAAGGTGGTGATGGTGGAAGGGGAACGTTGGAGTGGGGAAGGCGGGAGGGGATGGTGACGGGAAAAGGAGATGTAGTAATGGTAGGGGATAGAGGCTAAATTTGGGAAATCCATGCTTCTCACACAGAAAGTTGTTTGTGGCCAGCTCACGCATCGAAATACCTTCAGAATCATTCGTGTACGCACCAGACGGAAAAACAAAAAATATTTCGTTTCCAGAAACATTTCAATAAACAAAAATAAAACACCAACACTTTCTTTCTTAGAGGGGTATTACCTAATGCATTAGGTACTCGCTAGTAACAAATAAAAATTACAGTTATAATTAAATATTAAATTAATAAAAATACCTTACCCAGTCCATCAACATTTAATTACATATACTAGTATTTCAACATTTTCCATTTGAAGTTAAGATTATTCAGTAATTCAAAATGTAAAATTCAAGCGGGTTACCACAAGGAACGAAACTGGATCCACTTCTGATTGAAATAATTCATAAAAAATATACCACAATATACAACAACATCTACATAAACCTTGACAACAATAAAAGGCAAAAAAATAAGAAATCTCTTCCATGGAGAGCCGCTTTATTCTTATTATTATTCCCTGTATTATGTTTTTAATTCGCTGTTTTTTACTGTCGATTTAGCATCAAGACATTTAATTCTAAGAAAATCTGCATGACCAGACTATTAACAAAATGAAGTAGATATGTTAATGTGTTGGTTAAAATATAACGCCAAAAATAAGTTCGATATTTTAGGTAACATATCTTCATAGGTGAAAAGGTCATGAATTTTATTGGGGATGAACTAAATTATGTCCAACATAGTATTCACAGACAGAACTTGAAAGTATTTCAACATTTATTTATTTATTTATATTTTATTAACGCCCTAGTGGGCTTTTACAAGAAAAGAAGCAAATATATAATTAACAATATTAATTACATGTATTACATAAACAGTAAAACAGAATAAATATGAATGCAATCGACTCGTTAGGTAAAGAATATTACAACATAAAAAAGAAATGAAATGAAATAGTACAAGTTGTACTTACAAAAAACTAAAACAATTCAGCTTTAAATATTTATACATATTATTGACAATAATAATAAGACCTGAATAGAACAAAGTGTAAATAGAACTGCAAAAATATTATAAAGTAAGTATACATTTTACTGGTGAGGTTTAGATGAGAAAATATTTTATGAGAAAAACAAAAAAATAATAAAAGTTAATTATTAGCAGATAGAATCGAGATTAGTTGATTTTTGAAACATTCAAAACTGTCAATACTAAATATATCTATAGATTCGCAGTATTTATTCGCAAGGTCATGGATTCTTGGAATTGGTGAGTATATAGAGTAATTAGTGTTGAGTTTATTGTTGCATTTAAAAATATCTTTACTACGAGTTTGTCTAGCGGGAATGCTAATGCAAATTAGTTCCAACAAATTAGGGCTGTCAATTAAAGATTTTATAATTTTGTATAAAAATAATAAATCAATTAACACTCTTCTATCTGATAATTTAAGAAGTCTGGTTTCAGCGCGTAAGTAATTATAATTTATGAATTCGATTGGTATTTTCATTTTAAAATTGATGTACCGAAGAAATTTGTTTTGTACCTTTTCCAATGATTGAGAATGAACATTTTAGTATGGTGACCGTACAGAGGAATTGTATTCTAATCTGCTTCGTACTAGTGAGCAATACAGATGTTTTAATGTTAACATACTTTTAAAATTTGCCCCCATTCTCAAGATAAAACCTAGTATTCTCATTGCATCGCTTGTTATTTCATCGATGTGTACATTGAACTGTAGACTCTCGTGGAATATAACACCAAGATCACGAATCTGCGATACACGAAGAAGATTAACACCATTCATATCATAAGAAAAGTTAAAAGGATTTTTACCTCTGTAAAAACTAATAATCTGGCATTTACCAATATTTTGTTGTAAATCATTGACAGAACACCACGCGCATAGTTTGTTCAGGTTTAACTACAGAATGGCGCGATCGTCATCGTTTCTAATTGTTCTGTAAATCTTCAGATCATCAGCAAATAATAGAACTTTGACATTACTAAAAATATGAACTATATCATTTATGAATAAGCAAAATAATATCGGGCCCAAATGAGATCCCTGTGGTACCCCACTCGAGGCAGCAAATGTATAAGAAGTAAACGAATCAACTTTGACCGCTAAGTACCTTCCCAATAGATAACTCTTAAACCATTCCAAAATACTTCCTCTCATTCCCAACAACTTCAGTTTTCGTAATAAGAGTCTGTGGTTAACCTTATCGAATGCCTTACTGAAATCAGTATATATAGAATCAGTTTGATGTGATGAAGTCACGGCATTAACAATGTCATTCGTGTATAATATTAAATTGGACAGGGTTGATCTTCCTTTGATAAATCCATGTTGAAGCGGTGAGATGGTTTGATTGATTTCCTTATCCTTATCCTTAATAATATTTACGCACCAGATTTAAATGTCCGGGTTTAATTTTCCCCACAGGAAAAACTAAACCCTCACACACTTCCCAAATGATCATCTGGTCAATCCACGTTATGCAATTGCACTATATAAGTATTATAATTACAAAACAATACAAGAACAACATGTCACCCTACCAGAGACCAGATGGGAAAATAATTCACCGACTCCAGATATTTTCATATCAGAGGGTTCGGCTCTGTGGAATTCCTAATTGAACCTATAAATCCTACTGATCCCTCAATATAAATATTTAAAAAATCTTTTGTAATCCTACATGTATTTAAAATTACCGATTTTTGCATTTTTATATATAAATTCTTTGACAAATCTAATACGCCTAAATTTTGAATCAGAGACCTAGGTATAATGCCGAAATAACAAATGGTAATATTTTTATAGTCCGAGAATGCCAAATTCTTTTAATCTCATTTCCTAAATCTGTGTATTTTCTAATTTTTTCAGAAACATTTTTTTGAATATTACAGGAATTTGGAATAGCTACATCAATGATATAAGTTATTTTTTTAATTTTGTCATGTAAAACTATATCAGGTCTATTAGGACTAATTGTTCTGTCTGTTAGTATAGTTTTATCATAATATATTTTATAAAATTCATTTTCTAAAAATGAATTTGGTTCATATTCATAATATGGTACTATATTACGGCAGTCAATCAAGTTATGTTTAATTACCAAACTTGGTGGATTATTTTTAAAACCTGATTGTGCCTAAATGTATACTCGGACGGCGCTAATATAGAACATCCCGATATAATATGTTCTATAGTTTCCGGAAAAGCCAAACATTTTCTACATAAATCATCAATTTGATTTATATCTTTGATTATATGCTTCCTATAATTTTTAGTATTAATGACTCTATCTTGAATGGCAAGCATAAATCCTTCTATTTCTGCGCTCAACTCTCCAATACTCAACCATTTGTTTGACGAAAGTTTGTCAACATACGTTTGGTTGAGATAATTGAAGTGTTTTGCATGAATAATTTTATTTGACCAGGAATCTAATAATTCCTGGTTAGTATTTATAAGAATGTTGGCATTCTCGTCATATAAATTTAAATGTGTAATGTTTATATCTGCCTTGCCAATTATTTTGTGCATTTCTGAGTTATTAGCTTTCCTATGGAAAAAAATTCTAAGCATTTCTACCTGATTGTGTTTCAAAGATTTTATTTTGACTACACCTCTACCTCCTAAATTTCTAGGTAAATTAATTCGTTCTATAGCTGAATTTGGATGATGGCAATTAAACTTTGTTAACGTAGTTCTAATTAATCGTTCTAAACTATCTAAATCTGTATTGGACCATTTAATTATGCCAAATGAGTACGTTAATAAAGGTATTGCCCAAGTATTTATTGCTTTTACTAAATTTTTAGCAGATAGATTGCATTTTAAAATTTTTCTGATCCTAGTTTGAAATTTAATCCTAATATCATTTTTAATACTAGTGTGATCTAATCTATTCTATTGTGGGTATCCTAAATATTTATAAACCTCATCCCCCTTCATACTTTTAATTTTGAAATTTCTAAATATACCCTCGTCTCCATCTACAATTTTGCGTTTCTCTATATGGATCGTTTTACATTTATCTAAACCAAAAGTCATTTTAATATCATCTGAAAAAATTTTAACTACCTTAATCATTTTCTCTAAATTTGATTCAGAATTTGAAAATAATTTTATATCATCCATATATAAAAGATGTGAAACTTTACTACTCTCTCTTGTATGACCCTTAATTTTTATTCCAAACTTGCTTTTAATTAACATTTTAGGCATAGGATTCAATGCTAAGCAAAACCAAAGAGGACTCAAAGAGTCTCCCTGAAAAATCCCTCTCTTTATTGAAATGCCCGGTATTAATTTAAAATCACGCACCAGATTTAAATGTCCGGGTTTAATTTTCCCCACAGGAAAAACTAAACCCTTTCACACACTTCCCAAATGATCATCTGGTCAATCCACGTTATGCAATTGCACTATATGTATTAAAATTACAAAACAATACAAGAACAACATGTCAACCTACCAGAGACCAGATGGGAAAATAATTCACCGACTCCAGATATTTTCATATCAGAGGGTTCGGCTCTGTGGAATTCCTAATTGAACCTATAAATCCTACTGATCCCTCAATATAAATATTTAAAAAATCTTTTGTAATCCTACATGTATTTAAAATTACCGATTTTTGCATTTTTATGTATAAATTCTTTGACAAATCTAATACGCCTAAATTTTGAATCAGAGACCTAGGTATAATGCCAGTAGCCGAAATAACAAATGGTAATATTTTTATATTCCGAGAATGCCAAATTCTTTTAATCTCATTTCCTAAATCTGTGTATTTTCTAATTTTTTCAGAAACAGTTTTTTGAATATTACAGGAATTTGGAATAGCTACATCAATGATATAAGTTATTTTTTTAATTTTGTCATGTAAAACTATATCAGGTCTATTATGACTAATTGTTCTGTCTGTTAGTATAGTTTTATCATAATATATTTTATAAAATTCATTTTCTAAAAATGAATTTGGTTCATATTCATAATATGGTACTATATTACGGCAGTCAATCAAGTTATGTTTAATTACCAAACTTTGGTGGATTATTTTTAAAACCTGATTGTGCCTAAATGTATACTCGGACGGCGCTAATATAGAACATCCCGATATAATATGTTCTATAGTTTCCGGAAAAGCCAAACATTTTCTACATAAATCATCAATTTGATTTATATCTTTGATTATATGCTTCCTATAATTTTTAGTATTAATGACTCTATCTTGAATGGCAAGCATAAATCCTTCTATTTCTGCGCTCAACTCTCCAATACTCAACCATTTGTTTGACGAAAGTTTGTCAACATACGTTTGGTTGAGATAATTGAAGTGTTTTGCGTGAATAATTTTATTTGACCAGGAATCTAATAATTCCTGGTTAGTATTTATAAGAATGTTGGCATTCTCGTCATATAAATTTAAAGGTGTAATGTTTCTATCTGCCTTACAAATTATTTTGTGCATTTCTGAGCTATTAGCTTTGCTATGGAAAAAATTTCTAAGCATTTCTACCTGATTGTGTTTCAGAGATGTTATTTTGACTACACCTCTACCTCCTAAATTTCTAGGTAAATTAATTCGTTCTATAGCTGAATTTGGATGATGGCAATTAAACTTTGTTAACGTAGTTCTAATTAATCGTTCTAAACTATCTAAATCTGTATTGGACCATTTAATTATGCCAAATGAGTACGTTAATAAAGGTATTGCCCAAGTATTTATTGCTTTTACTAAATTTTTAGCAGATAGATTGTATTTTAAAATTTTTCTGATCCTAGTTTGAAATTTAATCCTAATATCATTTTTAATACTAGTGTGATCTAATCTATTCGATTGCGGGTATCCTAAATATTTATAAACCTCATCCCCTTTCATACTTTTAATTTTGAAATTTCTAAATATACCCTCGTCTCCATCTACAATTTTGCCTTTCTCTAT
This sequence comes from Limnephilus rhombicus, assembly GCA_929108145.2. Taxonomy (NCBI): domain Eukaryota; kingdom Metazoa; phylum Arthropoda; class Insecta; order Trichoptera; family Limnephilidae; genus Limnephilus; species Limnephilus rhombicus. The sequence goes on from OV815292.1 coordinate 24,125,175, forward strand.
ATGGATCGTTTTACATTTATCTAAACCAAAAGTCATTTTAATATCATCTGAAAAAATTTTAACTACCTTAATCATTTTTTCTAAATTTGATTCAGAATTTGAAAATAATTTTATATCATCCATATATAATAGATGTGAAACTATACTACTCTCTCTTGTATTACCCTTAATTTTTATTCCAAACTTGCTTTTAATTAACATTTTAGACATAGGATTCAATGCTAAGCAAAACCAAAGAGGACTCAATGAGTCTCCTTGAAAAATCCCTCTTTTTATTGAAATGCCCGGTACTACTATTTTCTTACCTTTTAAATTTACTAGTAAATCTGTATTCCAAAAGGACATAATATTTTTCAAAAAGCTAATTATAATTGGGTTAACTTTATATATTTTTAATATTTTGATTAGCCACGAGTGCGGGACACTATCAAAAGCTTTTTGAAAATCTATATAACAAGTATGTAAATTACGCTTTTGATTTTGAATTTGTTTTAAAATTACAGAATCAATAACTAATTGTTCTTTACATCCCATATGTTTTCTGCGACAACCTTTTTGTTGTTCAGATAAAATATTTTTTTCATCTAAATGAGTATATATTAAATCTGTCAAGCAAGAGGTTAAAATTTTGTATATTGTCGGTAGACATGTAATGGGTCTATATTGAGAGGGATTATTAATATTTTCGCTTTTAGGTAACATATAAGTAATGCCCTTAGTTAGAAAATTAGGAAAATTTTGAGGTTGTTTGACAAGTTTTGAAAGATTTTTTGCAAAAAGAGGATGTAAAGTAGTTAGACGTTTGTACCAAAAATTATGTATCCAATCGCAACCCGTGGCTTTCCAATTATGAGTATTTTTTATAATTTTGGCTAACAATTCAACCGATATATCAGAAAAACTCATTTGTTCAATTTCTGAACAATTGAGTTCTTCATTTTCTATCCATGAACCTGCCTCATTATGTTTTATATCTTTACTCCAAATGTTTGTCCAAAAATCGCGCATATCTGATTCAGATGGCAACGGAATATTATTATTCGAAATAATATTTTGTTTATCATCAAGTTTGGAATAAAATATTTTCTCATTTTTTTGAAATAATCTATTATTATTTCTTTTATTATACGTATAATTATATCTTTTTAATCTACTAGCTTTTACACCTAATTTTTGTTTTAATAAATCTAATAAATCATTGATTATATTTTCATTATTATTACTACCAATGTTATAACCAAATTTTCTCCCAATTTCATCTACATGTCTCAAAATATTTCTACTTCTATTCCCATTTTTATATTCAATTACTCTAGCTATACTACTTCTTAAAAATACTACATCATTTTCTAATCTAATCTGCCATTCTGGTTTACTATAACTATATGATCTATCATCAGAGGATGTTAATTTAACTCCTAACCTAGTACATATAGTGATAGCACTAGCGTACACTAACGTATGAAGATCTAAAAAACTAATATCGTCAAATATTATTTTTGGTAAAATTAAATTATTTAATTCAGAAATTAATTTAGATAATTTTTTTGACGTATGCAATTTTGGTAATTTTGGTCTAACTGTGGGCTCTATATCTATATATCTATTTATATTATTATGAAGCAAGTTAGCCAATTCTATTACATTATCATCTAGTAAGTTTAAATTTGCAATGTTGATTTCCCTAAGATTATGAATAGCGTCTAAGTTATTTGAATCTACTGTAATACCATTAGATTCTTCTACTAGAATATTATTTAAACTGTCTTCATTCAATGTATCTAATATAACATTACTACTCGTATTAATTTGTTCTAAATTATTCTCTAATTGCAATCTATCTCCTATTTCCTTTTTTATCTGATTTAATGTTACTAAAGGGATTAAATTATTTTTGAAAATTGCCCTTTTTTGGTCAGCTAATCTTTGTTCGTTTACTTGGGCAACCGGATAATTTTGTGAGAAAAGTAAATGTAATTTTTTCCTATACAATAACATATCTGTTTCTAGTTTCGTCACATAAAAATATGAACGTACGATGAACATATTGACATCGTTCGTCCATTTCATTCTCTGCCTAGGAATACCTGCTTTTGTTATTTGGGGTCTCAGATTATCAATGTTCATCTGTAAAGATGACATAATCAACCCATTTTCATTTCCGTCAAGGAGACTCATTGAGTCTCCTTGAAAAATCCCTCTTTTTATTGAAATGCCCGGTACTACTATTTTCTTACCTTTTAAATTTACTAGTAAATCTGTATTCCAAAAGGACATAATATTTTTCAAAAAGCTAATTATAATTGGGTTAACTTTATATATTTTTAATATTTTGATTAGCCACGAGTGCGGGACACTATCAAAAGCTTTTTGAAAATCTATATAACAAGTATGTAAATTACGCTTTTGATTTTGAATTTGTTTTAAAATTACAGAATCAATAACTAATTGTTCTTTACATCCCATATGTTTTCTGCGACAACCTTTTTGTTGTTCAGATAAAATATTTTTTTCATCTAAATGAGTATATATTAAATCTGTCAAGCAAGAGGTTAAAATTTTGTATATTGTCGGTAGACATGTAATGGGTCTATATTGAGAGGGATTATTAATATTTTCGCTTTTAGGTAACATATAAGTAATGCCCTTAGTTAGAAAATTAGGAAAATTTTGAGGTTGTTTGACAAGTTTTGAAAGATTTTTTGCAAAAAGAGGATGTAAAGTAGTTAGACGTTTGTACCAAAAATTATGTATCCAATCGCAACCCGTGGCTTTCCAATTATGAGTATTTTTTATAATTTTGGCTAACAATTCAACCGATATATCAGAAAAACTCATTTGTTCAATTTCTGAACAATTGAGTTCTTCATTTTCTATCCATGAACCTGCCTCATTATGTTTTATATCTTTACTCCAAATGTTTGTCCAAAAATCGCGCATATCTGATTCAGATGGCAACGGAATATTATTATTCGAAATAATATTTTGTTTATCATCAAGTTTGGAATAAAATATTTTCTCATTTTTTTGAAATAATCTATTATTATTTCTTTTATTATACGTATAATTATATCTTTTTAATCTACTAGCTTTTACACCTAATTTTTGTTTTAATAAATCTAATAAATCATTGATTATATTTTCATTATTATTACTACCAATGTTATAACCAAATTTTCTCCCAATTTCATCTACATGTCTCAAAATATTTCTACTTCTATTCCCATTTTTATATTCAATTACTCTAGCTATACTACTTCTTAAAAATACTACATCATTTTCTAATCTAATCTGCCATTCTGGTTTACTATAACTATATGATCTATCATCAGAGGATGTTAATTTAACTCCTAACCTAGTACATATAGTGATAGCACTAGCGTACACTAACGTATGAAGATCTAAAAAACTAATATCGTCAAATATTATTTTTGGTAAAATTAAATTATTTAATTCAGAAATTAATTTAGATAATTTTTTTGACGTATGCAATTTTGGTAATTTTGGTCTAACTGTGGGCTCTATATCTATATATCTATTTATATTATTATGAAGCAAGTTAGCCAATTCTATTACATTATCATCTAGTAAGTTTAAATTTGCAATGTTGATTTCCCTAAGATTATGAATAGCGTCTAAGTTATTTGAATCTACTGTAATACCATTAGATTCTTCTACTAGAATATTATTTAAACTGTCTTCATTCAATGTATCTAATATAACATTACTACTCGTATTAATTTGTTCTAAATTATTCTCTAATTGCAATCTATCTCCTATTTCCTTTTTTATCTGATTTAATGTTACTAAAGGGATTAAATTATTTTTGAAAATTGCCCTTTTTTGGTCAGCTAATCTTTGTTCGTTTACTTGGGCAACCGGATAATTTTGTGAGAAAAGTAAATGTAATTTTTTCCTATACAATAACATATCTGTTTCTAGTTTCGTCACATAAAAATATGAACGTACGATGAACATATTGACATCGTTCGTCCATTTCATTCTCTGCCTAGGAATACCTGCTTTTGTTATTTGGGGTCTCAGATTATCAATGTTCATCTGTAAAGATGACATAATCAACCCATTTTCATTTCCGTTGGTTGAAAATGACATTTTGTCACAGTTCAAAACAACTTGGAAATGATTATTATTATTATTCCTACATTCCAGTAACCAAGCAACTGTCGTCGTTACCTAATACTGTCATTTGTCAACAAATAATTTTCAATTTGGCCAAATTAAATATTTTAATGTAAACTACCCTTCAATACTACAAATCTATAATAAATATTATATTTTAGAATAATGTTATCAAAATAAAATATATAATTAAATTTACCTGCAAAATATATTTCAAAGTAATCTCAAAATACTGTTGTTTACCTTGGTTACTGAAGCCCTCACAAAAGGAAAATTTTTATATCGTATTTATTTATCTAAATATCCTACGGTTGACTGGCAGTTTATTTATTAGGTTATTTATTATACTTATTTTCAAATATTTATATGTTTTGGGATCAAAGCTAATTCTTTTCTTTCTGATACAATAAAAAAATCAGAGAGCCAAAATACAAGCAAACGTCGAGGCTAGCGTTGCTAAGCAACCTAGCAACCTATAATAATATTATTATGTTGTATAATATTATTAATAGGGGATGGGGATGGGGATGGGGATGGGGATGGGGATGGGGATGGGGATGGGGATGGGGATGGGGATGGGGATGGGGATGGGGATGGGGATGGGGATGGGGATGGGGATGGGGATGGGGATGGGGATGGGGATGGGGATGGGGATGGGGATGGGGATGGGGATGGGGATGGGGATGGGGATGGGGATGGGGATGGGGATGGGGGGGATGGGGATGGGGATGGGGATGGGGATGGGGATGGGGATGGGGATGGGGATGGGGATGGGGGATGGGGATGGGGATGGGGGATGGGGATGGGGGGATGGGGGATGGGGATGGGGATGGGGATGGGGATGGGATGGGGATGGGGATGGGGATGGGGATGGGGGGATGGGGATGGGGATGGGGATGGGGATGGGGATGGGGATGGGGATGGGGGATGGGGATGGGGATGGGGATGGGGATGGGGATGGGGATGGGGATGGGGATGGGGATGGGGATGGGGATGGGGATGGGGATGGGGATGGGGGATGGGGAATGGGGATGGGGATGGGGATGGAGGATGGGGATGGGATGGGGGTGGGGGATGGGGATGGGGAGATGGGGATGGGATGGGGATGGGGATGGGGATGGGGATGGGGATGGGGATGGGGATGGGGATGGGGATGGGGATGGGGATGGGGGATGGGGATGGGGATGGGGATGGGGATGGGGATGGGGGTTGGGGGATGGGGATGGGGATGGGGGATGGGGATGGGGATGGGGATGATGGGGATGGGGATGGGGATGGGGATGGGGATGGGGATGGGGGATGGGGATGGGGATGGGGATGGGGATGGGTGGGGATGGGGATGGGGATGGGGATGGGGATGGGATGGGGATGGGGATGGGGATGGGGATGGGGGATCGGGGATCGGGATGGGGATCGGGATCGGGATCGGGATCGGGATCGGGGGATCGGGATCGGTGATCGGGATCGGATCGGGATCGGGATCGGGATCGGGATCGGGATCGGGATCGGGGATCGGGATCGGGATCGGGATCGGATCGGGATCGGGATCGGGATCGGGATCGGGATCGGGATCGGGATCGGGATCGGGATCGGGATCGGGATCGGGATCGGGATCGGGATCGGGATCGGGATCGGGATCGGGATCGGGATCGGGATCGGGATGGGGATGGGGATGGGGATGGGGATGGGGATGGGGATGGGGATGGGGATGGGGATGGGGATGGGGATGGGGGATGGGGATGGGGATGGGGATGGGGATGGGGATGGGGATGGGGATGGGGATGGGGATGGGGATGGGGATGGGGATGGGGATGGGGATGGGGATGGGGATGGGGATGGGGATGGGGGATGGGGATGGGGATGGGGATGGGGGATGGGGATGGGGATGGGGATGGGGATGGGGATGGGGATGGGGATGGGGATGGGGATGGGGATGGGGATGGGGATGGGGATGGGGATGGGGGGATGGGGATGGGGATGGGGATGGGGATGGGGATGGGGATGGGGATGGGGATGGGGATGGGGATGGGGATGGGGATGGGGGATGGGGATGGGGATGGGGGATGGGGGATGGGGATGGGGATGGGGATGGGGATGGGGATGGGGATGGGGATGGGGATGGGGAGGGGGATGGGGATGGGGATGGGGATGGGGATGGGGATGGGGATGGGGATGGGGATGGGGATGGGGGATGGGGATGGGGGATGGGGATGGGGATGGGTGGATGGGGATGGGGATGGGGATGGGGATGGGGATGGGGATGGGGATGGGGATGGGGATGGGGATGGGGATGGGGATGGGGATGGGGATGGGGATGGGAGGATGGGGATGGGGATGGGGTTGGGATGGGGATGGGGAATGGGGGATGGGGATGGGGATGGGGATGGGGATGGGGATGGGGATGGAGGGATATGGGATAAGGATAAGGATAAGGATAAGGATAAGGATAAGGATAAGGATAAGGATAAGGATAAGGATAGGATAAGGATAAGGATAAGGATAAGGATAAGGATAAGGATAAGGATAAGGATAAGGATAAGGATAAGGATAAGGATAAGTGTTATGTCTGCCCTTTCCTCGGCAGATAGTAATTATTAAATACGGTTCTTTGAATATAAAAGTGTTTATTTACTGGAATAACCTAGCTGGATAGCTACGACTGTTTACTGTTCGGGGGTAGGTGAATCTCCGCGGCCTTGCCAGTGGAGCTCGTCAAGTCTATCTCTGAGACAGCTTCTTGTACGCCAATGCCATCTGGCGAGCTATGGTGCAAGCTACATGCTTACCGCCCTCTATCGTATTCTTTTCATATGAAATACTTAATTACTCTACATCACAATAAGGATAAGGATAAGGATAAGGATAAGGATAAGGATAAGGATAAGGATAAGGATAAGGGATAGGGATAGGGATAGGGATAGGGATAGGGATAGGGATAGGGGATAGGGATAGGGATAGGGATAGGGATAGGGATAGGGATAGGGATAGGGATAGGGATAGGGATAGGGATAGGGATAGGGATAGGGATAGGGATAGGGATAGGGATAGGGATAGGGATAGGGATAGGGATAGGGATAGGGATAGGGATAGGGATAGGGATAGGGATAGGGATAGGGATAGGGATAGGGATAGGGATAGGGATAGGGATAGGGATAGGGATAGGGATAGGGATAGGGATAGGGATAGGGATAGGGATAGGGATAGGGATAGGGATAGGGATAGGGATAGGGATAGGGATAGGGATAGGGATAGGGATAGGGATAGGGATAGGGATAGGGATAGGGATAGGGAAGGGATAGGGATAGGGATAGGGATAGGGATAGGGATAGGGATAGGGATAGGGATAGGGATAGGGATAGGGATAGGGATAGGGATAGGGATAGGGATAGGGATAGGGATAGGGATAGGGATAGGGATAGGGATAGGGATAGGGATAGGGATAGGGATAGGGATAGGGATAGGGATAGGGATAGGGATAGGGATAGGGATAGGGATAGGGATAGGGATAGGGATAGGGATAGGGATAGGGATAGGGATAGGGATAGGGATAGGGATAGGGATAGGGATAGGGATAGGGATAGGGATAGGGATAGGGATAGGGATAAGGATAAGGATAAGGATAAGGATAAGGATAGGGATAGGGATAGGGATAAGGATAAGGATAAGGATAAGGATAAGGATAAGGATAAGGATAAGGATAAGGATAAGGATAAGGATAAGGATAAGGATAAGGATAAGGATAAGGATAAGGATAAGGATAAGGATAAGGATAAGGATAAGGATAAGGATAAGGATAAGGATAAGGATAAGGATAAGGATAAGGATAAGGATAAGGATAAGGATAAGGATAAGGATAAGGATAAGGATAAGGATTAGGATAAGGATAAGGATAAGGATAAGGATAAGGATAAGGATAAGGATAAGGATTAGGATAAGGATAAGGATAAGGATAAGGATAAGGATAAGGATAAGGATAAGGATAAGGATAAGGATAAGGATATGGATAAGGATAAGGATGGTCACCCCAAGGACGTAGGTCACCTCAAGGTCGTAGGTCACCCCAAGGTCGTAGATCACCCCAAGGTCGTAAATAGCCACAAGCTCGTAGGTCACCCCAAGATCGTAAGTCACCCCAAGGTCATGTCACCCCAATGTCATATGTCACCTCAATGTCAATGTCGTATGTTTTTACTTCACACTGGTCTAAAGCACACTCGTTTTTTTGGTAAACCTCGCTATTCAGATCTGGTCGCCAAACACGGCTATAACCATTCAGAGCAATGTTCCGATTTAGAATTGTCATCTTTTGCCAAGGCGATACTGGGAGAATCTAGTGGTAAAGTGAATTTTTGTATTATCATATTAAAACCCGTTTTGTTTCAGATGAACCAAAATTCTATCATACCTACATTAATGCAACAGGTTTAAAGTTTATGGATTTTACGTTATTAATAAATCCAGTTAAATATTATTTGAACCCGGATTCAAAGCGCCTTAAAATGTAATACCCATTGATCACATAATGTAAACTGCAGACCAATGCAGGTTGTATCGCTAAAGTAAATCTTTAATTACCTTTAATTCAAGATTGGTAATACGAAATTAATGAGCGGTTTATTTTGAATTCCTTTCTGATGGCAGACACGTTTTTGATACAATAATAACAAATTATGAGATGTTATCTCTACAAGGTTTATCTATGATGTAATGATAATGTTTGGAGGTTTAGTTTCGAAGGTGTTTTCTGTTAAACTTACGAGGAACATCTGTGCGGCCTTTTTCATTCAAAATTTGAATTTGGATTTGAGGCCAACAGACACAACCAAACTGAATAATTATTTTTTTAATCAAAAATTCCAACCCATTATTTTTGAAAAGTGGCGTTAGGCAAGGAGGAAGCATGTCTCCGGTTCTATTACATCGATGAGCTTATTCATATATTAAATGCCACGAAAACAGGTTGCCATTTAAACGGAGTGTGTGTAAATAGCATTAATTACGCAGACAACATGGTTCTTCTTGCACCGTCACTAAGCGCATTAGAGAAATTACTCAAAATTTTTGAAAACTTTGCAAAAAACCATAACCTTTTATATAATACCATCAAGTCAATAGTTATGGTTATTAAACAGAAAAACGAAATCGTCCAAACACCCTCAGTATGGCTAAATGAAAGGAAAATGAATCTTAATCATACCGTTAAATACCTGGGACATGTCATCACAGACGACCTTAAGGATATCGAGGAGATGGAAAGGCAGAGAAGAGCGATATCAGTTAGAGCGGGTATGCTATCAAGACGTTTTTACTCCTGCAGCCCCAAAGGAAAAGAATACTGTTCAACGCTTTCTGTACCTAGCTGTACACATCAGAACTGTGGGTTGACTACACTGCAACCCAATGGCACAAGTTAAAGGTTGCTTACAATAACGCTTACCGCCAACTTTTCCGCCTACCGAGATACTGCAGTCCTACGGAAATGTTCCTGTAGGGACGAGTGCATACTTTCCGAGCACTTCTCCGCCACCGCATGGGAAGTTTATGGTGCAGACTGCGCCATTCGAAGAATGCAATCATCACCGCCATGACTGCCTGGATGGAGTCTCCCCTGATGGCCCCCTGGAGACGGGAGATGGTGAAATACCCCCCGTAAACGGCTGTTTGCATTAATTTTTGAGTTCAATATTTCATTTCTCATGCTTATTTGTTTTTATTTAATTTATGTGTTGATGTTAATTATTTTTTACCTCATCTTTTTATTTGTCTATCTTTTGTTATTTCAAAATATGGAATGTATTGCATTGCACTTCCCCTGCATACATTATGGAATAAACTATTATTATTAAAAGGTGAAGCAAATATCTGGTAAGGATATGTGCTACTTTATTTTTTATGATTTAAATAATAATGAGGCCATTAAAGGATTCTGCTTTTCAAGATTTTATAGGAAAATTTTGCAATTATTTGTGATTGTTAAAAAAATATATTTTACTCTACATATTATGTAAAAAAAAAGAAAAAAAATCTTTGTTGTCAGGAAAAGCATTTTCATGGGATTAAATTTAAAATTAAAAACGACTGATGCACGTTGAAAAAAAAATTATCGTTTATAAAATCACATCGCTTCTTTTACAAAGAGTTTTATTTTTCTTTTATGCTAGCGAATACCCGGAGGCGTTGCAATGCCACGTAGAGCAAGAAATTGTTTCTCCCTGCGTGTCCTTTCGCATGCGTCCTCATTCTGATTGCAATCTTTAGAGCACATGCATCAGATAGGTATGATATCATTATTTTACCGGTATTACAATGAAAGAACTAACCGAGAACCGATGCACTGTTAGGAAACACGCCATACGCGCACCCAACACATGTACACGGTTGACATTTGTCACATGAGAACGGGTCGCTTCTACGACTCGTTCCTGAGTTCAACAGCTCGACTGTGGAACGATTTGCCTGCGTTTGTGTTTCCTACCTTCTATAACGTGGGTATCTTCAAGACCCTTATTTATTTATTAAAACATAATAATAGAACTTACGCAGATGACTTCGCCATCACAGTCCAAGCCAAAACCCTCAATGCAGCAGAAGAGATCCTTAATTCTGACCTCAAGGCTATGGAAGAATTTTTCCTCAATTGGCTACTAAAGCCGAATGGGTCGAAAACAGTTGTGACAGCTTTCCATCTCAGTAATTCACAGGCAAACGCAAAACTCTGTGTTCAGTTTGATGGAAAAAATATTTACCATGACCCCCATCCCCGCTATCTTGGAGTAACTTTGGACAGGAGCCTGAATTACCGGAAACACATGGAAACAGTGGGAAAAAAACCAGGACAAGACTAAACTTAGTCAATAAGCTGGCTGGTACTAGCTGGGGATGCGACGCCAACACGCTCAGAACAGCATCCATTGCCCTGGTTTTCTCAGCAGCTGAATACTGTGCTCCAGAAGCGCCCACACTTCCATGGTCGACGTTCAGCTTAATGCCACAATGCGAACCATCAGCGGAACCTTAAAATCGACTCCTCTTCCTTGGCTCCCCGTACTTGCAAATATAACCCCGCCAAATATCAGGCGAGAGATTGCAACACTGAGGGAATACAAGAAGGCGCTGCAAAAAAGCGAAATACCCTTGCACGATGATGTCGTTTCTCACCCGGCATGCCGCTTAAAGTCTCGAAAACCCTTCTGGACGGAAGGAGAAAGACTCCTTCGAACACCTCTCACCCCAGAAGATAGGTGGAAGCTTGAGTGGCAATCAGCCAACGTCAAATACGCACATCTCGTTCAAGACCCCACTGAGAGACAGCCTGGGTTCTCATTGCCTCGCAAACTCTGGACTGCCATCAATAGGATAAGGTGCTCCCATAGCCGTTGTGCTCACATGATGCATAGATGGGGCCTTAAAGAGTCGGCGACGTGTGAATGCGGTGCGGTGCAGACCACCGAACATGTGGTCAACGAATGCCCGCTCCATTCATTCCCCGGCGGGATTGATGAGGTCCACAGGGCAACGCCTGAGGCCCTAGACTGGCTCTCAGACCTAGATGTCCCCCTCTGACCCCCCACCATACGAAAGAAGAAGAAGAATAGAACATTAAAACATAATAATAACACGAATTAAAAAAAAACGGAGATGACAGTGAAGGGAGAGCACATATAAATTAATAGCAATGACAATATAAAATGTAAAAAATACATGTAGAAGACACTACAAGTCAAAGCATGAAGAAGCATTTAAATATTGCGTATCGACTGCCGAAAGTCATTTAGTTTTACACCAAAAAAATCAATGCTTTGACTTGCGTTGACAAGTCTCGACATTCTGGATAAGGGAGAATGGTATCCATAATTAGTATAATGTTGATTGAGGAACAGCAATTCATTATTTGGGAGTCTACGGAAAGGAATGTTGAACTGGATGAGTTGTAACAAAGCAGGTGTGTCAGTAATACTGTTGATAATTTTAAATATGCAAATTAGATCAAAGTCCTTTCTACGTTTTTCTAAAGAAGAAATGTTTAAAATGTGTTCAATTTCATCATACGAGTACTTGCCTCTTTCAAGACCCAACGTCCAAGCAATTCCTCTTAGGAAACGATGTTGTTCACTCCTTTCTCTCCTCAAAAAGACCCTTCACACAGCATCTTCAAAGATAACATAGGCCCTGAAGAAAATCACTTTTTTTTTTTACAGTGAATACCGCACCTGAATCTCAACTGCTCCCGTCTGGAGCCAGTGAGACTATGGCATCCCCAATCGGGGTATGTTGTAAGGCTGAAGTTAGTGGGGAGGGGAAGGAGGTGGGGAAGAGGAAGGTTGGGAAGTACCTGGCTATTCAGATCTGGTCACCAAACACGGGTAAAGCCATTTTCAAGTAACGTTTCAATTCTGAATGGTGGTCTTACACCAGGGCGATACTGATAGTATCTTCCACTCTGGAACATGCCGCAAATATATTATATATTATTTTAAATGAATCAATTGTAAAATAACACAAATTAATCAAATAAAATTTATTTGCGCATGCCGGATTCGAACCCGCGACCTCCGGATTGTGAGTCAAGAGTCTTACTCACTGGACTACGGAGGTCGTCAAAACATGCGGTAAAGGACACGCGGTAAAATTGAAACCTTCAGAAAACTGACAAGAGTAGGGAAACTGCGAAGCACCGCACAAAGAGGCGACCGATAGGCTACGAAACACCGCACAAAAAGGTGACCGATTTAACTAACTCATTCCCTCGATGGCTCAAACCTATAGATGTATGTGTTTGTCTCTGTTTAGTGTGGCTATTTTTCGTTTCATCGAGTTTGCAAACACGACGGCGCTAAAGAAGTTTTCACTGCAAAAATATTAATAGATCCACACATGAAAATCCCGCAAACCCGCAGAATCGAGTATTACTAAACTTACCAAACAGTATGTTCACAGCATTTTTACTACAGTCTATTAACATATATGAATAATCTAATAGAAAAAAAGCAATTTCCTTAATTCCACTTGCCTCAGGCAGTTGGAATGCGGCATTACATGAAAAACCTCTGATCTAAAGATGAAGAGATAAGTTGTTTGCATTCGTAATTTCTTTTTATAAACAAAGCAAATAAAATGTGGGCACTGTTGGAAGCTGGTCAAACTGAAAGGCAATATTTATTTTCAATTAGCACTGACCTACCTACAATTTGGAATTACTCGTGTTACGTAATATTAATTTTTTCCGTCGATTCGGCATCATAAAAAAAAAACCTTAGTTCTTTCGGAAGTTCTTTCTTGCTGAAGTCCCCGGCGTTGCCCGTGCTTTACGCAGAGTTTATGAAATCTGAAGGTGATTCTGCATATTTTGTGTTATCTTTGTATTAAGGGAGACAAATTAAGCCGCCGCTACCCGAATTCCTACCGATTTCTTACATATTTCCCTTCAACATTTGAAGTTTTTAAGTTCTTAAAAAATATATGTTATTTTTTAAGATAATATCTATACAGTGGGGACGCCGAAACGCAAATTAAATGAAATTTCCTCGATAGAAAAAAATCGCAAAGTATGCTCCGAAAATTATTTTTTTCACGTCTGATTCAGTTATTTTACAAGTTATATAAATGAAAAAATGCATAGTGTTTCTTTATATGCTGTTTTAGACAGCTCCAAGAAATTTTTGCTCTATTTTAAATAAGTCGTGTTTTATTAAACATTTTCACAATTTTTGATCAATTTTACCGTTTTAAGTATTAGCGCACTATCTCCTTCATTCGTAATTACTCATGTCTAGTAATAATGTCTCTTCATCTTCTTCTTTTTGAGCGGGGATACAGCGCCTTAAGACCCGGTAGTAAGCGCTCAAAAAGAAGAAAAAGGGGAGATGTGTAAATTCGAATGTTAGAGGCAGCGCGCTAACATTAAAAAGGATAATATTTAAGCGAAAATGTTGAATAAAGCACACCTCGTTTAAAATATAAAATAGATAAATATTGTGATCTGATGTATGGCAGTGAGGCATGGAACTGGCAGAGGAAGGATGGAAGTAGACTGAATGCTGAAGAAATGAGATCCCTGAGGCGCGTGTATGGTAAAACCATGTATGATCGTGTTAGTGCAAGGCTAATGAGTAATGAGTAAGATTAAGAAAGGGAGCCTCAGATGTATTGGGCATGTAGAGCGAATGAATGAAGAAAGGAGTGTAAGTAGAATATATAACGCAAATGTGAATGGTAGAAGTCGGGGACGCTCGAGGAAGACATGGCACGATCAAGTGAATCAGATGCTTAAGTCGGATCATGTCAAAAAACAGAATAATAGAAGAGTACGTATGAGATGATGTATGAATGTGAATGAGGTGAGGAGTGTGTGCCAAGACCGTGTTGTATGGCGGTCCGTCCTCTCTGACAACCCCTAAAAACATACGTTTTTTGCCTTTTTCGTGCCGTTGCCAAGTCGTAACCGTAGGAATAATAAAAATGCCCTATGGCGATGACCTCAAGCGTGAGATTTCTGCATTACAAAAATTGTGCTTGCATTTAGCTGAACTTTAAATCGTTAAGTGGTCGTTAATTATTAGAAAAAAATGTTTTTTAAATGCCAATACATCGATATGTCTCTAATTAATGGTAATTGGTCTTTCTAGAAAATAAAATAACGTATCTGAAATTGCTGCCCATAAATACGCAAAAACGTTTTTTTTTACATATGCAGAAGATAACATAGGTACCTACATACATCAATTTGTACGGGGCCGAAATTAAGCCATATGAATCCATCGGTTCCATGACAGTTCGCCCGCCGGCAGTTGCCCCACCGCGCACTGGACAGTTGACACCTCGGACAGTCAATCCCTTGACAATTGATCTCTCGGACAATTGATCTCCTAAAGGATTATTTCTGGTGTACGTCCTCATTTGTAAAGTAATTTGTTTGTATTTTTTACATTAACTCCACACAGGAGGCCCTGAGGAAAATAACTTCCCTCAGGGCCTATGTCATCTTTGAAGATGCTGTGTGGAGGGTCTTTTTGAGGAAAGGAAGGAGTGAACACGGGTCTTGAAGAGACCCATGTTGTAGGAGGGAGGAAACACAGAGGCCGGCAAATCGTTCCACAGCCGAGCCATTGAACTCAAGAACGAGTCATAGAAACGACCCGTTCTCATGTGACTAAAATGTCAACCGTGTACAAATGTTGGGCGCGTGTTTGGCATGTTTCCCGACTATGCACCGGTGCCGAGGGGATCAATGACGCTAGTTCCTCGGAGCATCTTACATTGTAATACCGGTAGAACAAGGACAGCATTCCCACCTGACGCCTGTGCTCTAAAGATTGCAGTCCAGTAAGATGGGAGAATCTATCAAACGGACCGCCCGTTTCTGCACAGAGTCAAGGTTTTTTTTTAGGTATTTTGGAGCTCCAGACCAGAGGTGGCTGCCAAAACGTGAAAAGGGATTTAGGTAAATTGACCGAATTGCAATTTTTCGAACTCAACTTTGCTATTTCGAAAAACTGAAATTTGAACAATTAATTTCTAAAATTAGAGAAAAATAACTCAAAAAATTTGATGAATTGTAATTTTTTTTTGAAACAACCCATTCTTAGTTAAATTATTGATTTTTTTTTATTCTTTACAATTCAAATTCACATTCTTATCACTGGGTACTGTTAGGTTTACTTAATTATATTCAAAATATTTCTATAGGTAATCTTCATTAGGTTCAGTAGGGTAATTGCCAGTTTTCTTGATGTTGGGGTTGAAAGCCTTGGAGGGCGGAGGAGGATTTCGTGTACGTGGAGGCTTTGGTATTGGGTGAAGACCGATTCCAGGGGGTTCAAGATGAGAGTCAGCAAAAGACGCTCGACTGCTGTCTGGTGAAGATTTCTTGCCTTGGCTGGATCACAGCGTCTGAGAGGCGAAACATTGCTTGAAATGGCTTTAGTCGTGTTTGGTGAGCAGATCTAAATAGCCAGGTACTTCCCTCCCTTCCTCCATCTCCATATCCCTTTCCTCCCCACTACCATAATACGTCACAATATTCCCTAAATAGGGATGCCATAGTCTCACAGCCTCCAGATGTTTGGGAGCAACTAGCACTCTTGGCGACTCTTGGACCCACAAAAGAAAGATATTTGAAAATCGACGGTCCTGAAGGACAATGCAGAATCTGCAAAAAATTGATCAGCTCAGCGATTCTATATCTTTTGTGGGATCATTATCGAGATGACGAACGTGACTTTCTGTCAGATTTGTGTGATTTATTTGCTTTTTCTATGTACAACGTACATTAAATGAATAAATAATCATGCATACTTGCAGGAATTCGTGTATAAAACGATCTAAACTAAAATATGTGACAGTAAATGTGTAAAAATCACACAAATCTGACAGGAGATCACGTCCGTTATCTCGAAACGATCCCAGTTGTAGATTAGATACCAGCACTCTATTGTGGACGGCTAGCTTCGCTTCTTTGGACAGTTTTTTGTGAATGCCAACCGTGTTCAGTCCTCCATTAATGGAGTTACCTGCATTTACCCTTCTTTCAATATCTCTATCAGCCTTCCCATCTCTCGTAAACATAACAAATAACCTCAACAACCCACTCTGACCTCCACAAACTTCGACCACGGTAAGAAAAAGAAGAATTCTCACACTATTGTGACAATAAATAATATCGTGACTGGGCAATGAACGTGGGACTGGCATGACTACATGGTCAGAACGCGTTCAACTTTGATAAGTGACCAATGGGGCTGTGTATTACAACTTTTTCAGATTCACCGCGGGAGTTTGATATATTTATCTATTAGAGAACCCAACATGTGCGTGGAAACTTGTATAATAATATGCACTGAGAGATAAACTGATAGAGGTGTGTTGTGGTCGTGTCGCTGTACCCGAATTAGGCTCAATTTTTCCTTACTTCGTGTGAAATTGATCAAAACACGTCAACAATGTACAATGTTGGTTGAGCCTATCGGTTGAACCGCAAGAATAATGTTGGTTGTGTTAGAAACTTTCTAGAAGGTAAGAAAAAGGAAGCATAAACTCACTGAAAGCAGGATAATAGTGTCTCTTGTCCAAATTGAACTTTCCACTTTGCACCGATTATATCCGTTATAATTTTGAAGATTTTATTAAAGAAGTCAAGATACCGAGCATAAAACACGTCTGTCACTTTGAAGACTCTCAAAGCACTGACCTTGTGACTTCACAGATGTGGGAATGGGACCGAGTGTGGGTAGGAATCAAGAAAATGACAGGAATAACAGGTTTTGCGATTTTGACGTTTTGCAGTTGAACTGTTTAAAGTATCTTTTTTATTGTTTTTGAGATCAAAAAATTAAATATAGTTTTTTATGTTGATATTTTTCATTTCATTCAAAATTCCGAAAATAGATACTTTTAAATCATCAAAAGGAAATTAAGACAAGTCAACAAACGGTTTTCAATTTTCCAAGAGTCCACAAGAGTCCAAATTGCTCCCAACCGTCTGGGAGCAATTTCATTCCGTGGCAATGAATCATCACCAGACAGCAGTCGAGATGTATGATAATGAATCTATGTTTCTTTTGGGAGAGTGCAGACATACGTTAACCGTTTGTTTCATATTCGACTGTTGTTATTTAGTCTGTAAGAAAGAACAGCATCATTATGTATTATGTGAACTACATATCAATAATTCCTTAATATACTAGTAATAACTTATCTTTCCCAATAATTCTTTAACTTTTTCACCTTATTCTTGTAATCCATCTTGTTAATATTGTAATTCATATAACTACATAAACTCTCTTATTGTAGAAGAATTTGTGTGCATAGTATCAATTAGTGAAAAATTCAACCTATACAAATGAATGTATATCCGCAAACTGTAAACTTCACCCGCCATAACACAGGGTCATCCCTAGCATGGAGGGTGAAATATCACAAAAAAAAACTATTTGTACTTTCGATAATTCATGTATTAAATAAATAAAATAAATGAATAAAATAAAATATTTAAGAACAAAGGTAAATAACAGCGCATTGATATTTAACGTTTTTTTAATTTTTGGAATTCTCTCACACTTCAATATTATCCTTGTAACTATATTCCATACTTCTAAAATTATCGTCACGGCTAGGTATTGTAGCGGTCTACGGAGACGTCACGGTGCGGTGTGTGAGAGAGATGCAATAAAATGATCACGTTTTTTTTTTCCTTTGGAGGAAACAGACCTACATACATTGTGTCGGTATCTCATCTTTTGAAAGAGCTGCAGCATTGTAACGATAAGGAACATATGTTTATTGCCTATTTCGCCGTCACGGTGCCGCAATCGTGAATCGTCACAGTAATAATGAAAGCTTTCAATGACCCCATTTCCCACTTCTAGGAACTATCTGTACAGTGGTGAATTCGCATGTTATCTATAATACCATTAATCCAAAATGTCATCTCACGTTGTGTAACTTTTTCTTCGTGTTCCACTTTCGCTGTTTTCTCCGTGTAATTAATAAATAATAATAAAATGTAGAACTGACAAATTATACATGTTCCTTTGTTATTCGTTAACTTAGAAAACCTTTTTTATTCAATTTATGTTAAAAAAAGATAATCCAAATGCACGTCTTATTGAAAGAAAAAGTTTGTTTTAATGATGATTTATATCTACCATTTCTAATGCACTTTATCAAAACAATCAAATGTTTTTGCTTGCAAAAAAACCTACTATTAAAATACCATATTTCATCCCACATTAAACGTGATGTAACAATTAAAATTGAAACTTTAAAGATATGCATGCAGTTTCGCAAAACCGGTTTGGTAAAAATGAACAAGTGTTTCTGTTCTAAAAACGTATACTTTTTATTATTTACTATTAGAAAAAAATATTATTTCTTCGAATGAAATTAATTAGGTACGAGTACAAGGGCGGATTAAGGGGCGGGGCGGGGGCACGTGCCCCCACCCCAGACGGTATTTTTGTGTACTGTGGAGATTCCATCACAGTACATACTTAGAAGCTAAAACAAACATTTAATTATTCTAGTAAGTATACGACCTCCGTAGTCCAGTGGGTAAGACTCTTGACTCACAATCCGGAGGTCGCGGGTTCGAACCCGGCATGCGCAAATAAATTTTATTTGATTAATTTGTGTTATTTCACAATTAATTCATTTAAAATAATGTATAGTATATTTGCGGCATGTTCCAGAGTGGAAGATACTAAGAACTATCAGTATCGCCCTGGTGTAAGACCACCATTCAGAATTGAAACGTTGCTTGAAAATGGCTTTAGCCGTGTTTGGTGACCAGATCTGAATAGCCAGGTACTTCCCAACCTTCCTCTTCCCCACCTCCTTCCCCTCCCTACTACCCTCAGCCTCACAACATACCCCATTTGGGGATGCCATAGTCTCACTGGCTCCAGACGGGAGCAGTTGAGATTCTTGTGCGGTATTCACTGTAAAAAAAAAAATGATAGTTCAAGTTTATTTCTAACAGTAATTGTTGATTTTATTGCCCGTCCGCCCCTTGTACCCCTCCCAGATAAAAATCCTGGATCCGCCCTTGTACGAGTAGATATAAGAGAAACATCGATAGCGATTCAGAATCAAAATCGATTGAAGTGAATTTATACACGTTTGGTGACCAGATCTGAATAGTCAGGTCCTTCCCCACCTTCATTTTCCCTTGTCTCCTTCCCCTTCATGCTACCTTCAGCCTCACAACATTATTTTATGTTTATACCGCACATGAGTCCCAACTGCTCCCGCCTTGAGCCAGTGAAATCATGGAATCCACAAATCCACAAATGAGGCTGAAAGTAATGGGGAAGGGAAGAAGATTGGAAAGATAAAGAGGGAGAAGTACCTAACTATTCAGATCAGGTCACTAAACATGGTAAAACACAATTCTAGCAATGAACGGTTGTCTTCACGAGGGCGATACTGAAGGCCATTGTCTCGCCGTTTAGTTGGGAGTAGTTGGAACTCTTGTGCGTTATTCATTTTTACCGTGAAAAGTACCTAGCAAAAGTAGCCACTGTAAAACTAAAGATAATTCAAGCAACAACTGTGCGATAACAGAATGAAGGGGTGGAACTCGAACTCCCTCGCATCATGTATAGACTCACTTATGGTGTAAAGCAGGCATATTTCAGCCATTTTGTTAAAATGCAACATTCTTTAAATTGATCTGTGCATTATGCATAATTCTGACTGCTAGTTCAGAATTGCTTGCATTAATAAGCTTTCCGATTCCACCATGTAATGTAGTGTAATGTAAGTCGGGATTTATTTCAGTGCAGAAATTCTGGGACTAACTACCACACATGTATTCCTTTTTACCCAGAATACTAATGAAGGGAAATAATTATGCCGAGTCAGTGAACATCGGACGTTATTATTACGCTAACGTCTGTACTGTTGAAATTTAGGAATCCGGCTGAGAATGCAACTCTGATGCCGTGCCGTACGCAAAACCATCTTCGTACTTGAAGTTTCTTAAAAAGCTACTTTTGTAATTCGGTTTCGAATTCAAGAATTCGTTAAAGGATGGCGCCACTTTCATTAGCTGATCGCATGAGGGTGTGCCCCTGGCAGGCATAATACAGTATATAACGGATTTGTAAATTTGAGTATCTCTCCGGATGTGGAAAGATTGAAGCCATTGACGGTAATACTTAGAGTTTTGAATAATAGTATCACGCGGCTATATATTATATATGACGTCATTGCCTGTCGCCGTTGCTTTGTCCCGGTGACTAGCTGTCACTGGATCACAGTGGATCCGAGGAACTGGCCATTTTTGGAACCAGCTCCTATCGGATTTATAAAATGGTCACCAACAATCAAACTGGGCGAAGCCGAAGCAAAAGTAGCCCACAAGGCCCAGCGGCAAAAACCTGCGTAGCAGGTTTTTAACTGCTAGTCTACAATTAATGTACCACTAAATAAATAAAAAAATACAAAATATTGTTTCTGCGAGGCAGTTCAGTTAAGTGTAAAATCTTTACATAGTAAAAAATGAAGTCGCTCCCGCTGTATGTGCGCTTAGATCTTTTAAACTACGCAAAGGATTTTCACAAAGGGCATGCCTTACTAATAGTATTACGGATTGGGATAACTACAAAAAAGCGAGAAACAAATACTCCAAACACATAAAAAGAACGCATAATGAGTACATAAAAAATAAAATAAACTTAGAAGAAAGCGATCCCAAAAAAATTTGGAAAAGCGTAAAAGAATTACTACATGGCGAAAACAAAGACGACATAAAAATTGCAAACTTTCCAAAAGAGATAAATGAAGAAAACATGGCTAATAACTTTAATAAATATTTTATTGAAAGTATCATTCAAATTAACAAATTAATACCCAACATTGCTGTTAACCCCACAAATGATAATATCGACCCAAACAAAGAATCATTGGTCTTCAGAAAAATAAATGCAGAATATTTATTTAACATTTTAAACAAAATAAAATCAAAGAATAGTTCAGATGGATTAACTATTAGTAAAATAAGAGATGCTTTTCCAGTAATTGGATCTACTCTATTAAATATTATCAATGAGACGATTGAAGAAGGAAAATTTCCACAGTCGTGGAAACTATCTACTATTATACCGGTTCCAAAGGTTAAAAATACCAGAAAATATGAAGAATTTCGACCAATCAACACCTTACCAAAATATGAGCAGATTCTTGAAGTTATAATAAAAGAACAAATTTTGCAATATCTAGATAAACACGATATTTTATACCAAGAGCAATCAGGGTTCAGATCTAATAACTCATGTGAAACAGCATTAAACGTAATTGTCGAAGAATGGAAGGAAGGAATGAATAATAATAAAATTATCTTAGCAATATTTTTGGATTTTCAAAGGGCATTTGAAACTATAGATCGAGACATACTAATAAGAAAGCTTAAAGAAATTGGTTTCTCATCTGTAGCCATTAAATTAATACAAGAGTATTTGAGAGACAGAAAGCAGGTAACAAAAATAAATAATCAATTTTCAAAACCAATGGAAAATAAGTTAGGAGTACCACAGGGATCGGTCCTTGGACCTCTATTGTTCATACTCTATATTAATGACATGGTGAAAATATTTTCAAAATGCAAAGTACGACTATTTGCCGATGATACACTAATATACTTAATTGGAGATAACTATGAAGAACTAATACACATTTTAAATAATGAACTAAATGATGTATCAAGATGGCTAAAAATAAATAAGCTTAAATTAAATACAAAAAAAAAAACAAAATGTATGGTGATTGGATACAAGAAGACATCCAGTGAAAGCAAAATTAAAATTGATGGTGAAATTATTGAAAATGTTACTGAAATGAAATACTTAGGAGTTATATTAGATTCCAAACTAAACTTCAATAGACATGCTGAATACACCCGAAAGAAAATTGGCAAAAAGATATCTTTTTTTGGAAGAATTCGGCCAAAAATTTCTAGAAAAACTGCAATCACCATATACAATTCAATTATTGCTCCACACTTCAACTACTGCTCAAGTATACTTTTCCTATGTAACGAAAGAGAACAAAATAAGTTACAAATTCTCCAAAACAGGGCAATGAGAATAATTCTTCGACGAAACAGATTTTCAAAAATTATTAAAATGTTAAAGGAACTAAATTGGTTGACCGTGAAACAGATGCTGACCTTGAACACGATGGTATTTATCCACAAAATATTGAACAACACGTTACCAAAATACTTCTCAAATAAAATTTTATACATTAAAGACATTCACAGATATAACACAAGGACGTGCAAGGAAATTAGGCTACAAAAAAGGACAAAGCGAATACGCAGAACAGTCTACTGTACAAGGGAATGAAGTTGTATAACACACTACCAGAAACTTTAAAGTTCACACCAATTGGAAAGTTCAAGATGTATTGTAGGAGCTACATAAAACTTGAAAAAATATAGTGAATATGAAATATTATTATCAATTAGAAATTTGTAAACTTAAATGCACAAATTACTAAAATAAAAATTATTATTATTATTATTACCAATACATAGAGTGATTCCAGAGGAAGGTTTATTTTATATGTATAATACACTATATTATAGTAGAGAAAAGTCGAGAAAATCAAAGATTCATTTCAGGCAGCGGGCAGCTGGCAGCTGGCAAGCGGGCGGTGTGAATTTGATGTGTATACAAATTAACAGATGGCGTTGGTTATAAAGGTTGGGTAAGCCACGGCAACGTCTGGCCGGGGCTGCTAGTATAAGATAAAAAACATTGGTATAATTTTTACTATTCATATGTAAAAGCCCCAGAAAAGGGCGTTAATAATTAAATAAAACAATATGAAAAACTGAAGTAAACTAGAATTTATTAAAAGATTATCTCTTTGGTTCATTTTTCGAGCATATTTCAAGGTCTTTAATGCAATTTTTCTGAGTTTTAAAGCATAATTTCTCAAGGTTTTTTAAAATGCATCTGAATCCGTTCGTAAGCCATAATCGTCGAATCGATGCAGATTATCTGACGAATAGAATATTAGCTGTGTTAGCAGTCAGACATTATGACGCCTACAATTTAAATAATAAAAAATAAATAAAAATGTTAGTTGACAAACAAGTTATGAGATCTCATCGTGTGAGTAAATCTTCTCACTAATGGGAGACCTTTGTAAAGAAAGTTAGAATTTCGACACACGAAACGATAACGAAAAATAAGAGAGGTAAGTAAGTACTTATCTAACTGATATTACCATTTCTGTTACATATTTTAATGAAATAGGTAAGTAAGTACCTACCTGCCACTGATATTATACCATTTCTGTTACATATTGTAATGAGATAGGTAAGTCAGTTCCTACCTACCACTGATATCGCCGTTTCTGTTACATATTTTTATGAAATAGATAACTACTACTGATATCACTATTTCTGTTATACATTAATGAGATAGGTAAGTAAGTACCTACCTACCACTGATGTTACCATTTCTGCGATATATTTTAATGAAATAGGTAAGTAAATACCTACCTACCACTAATATTACCACTTCTAATAAAAGTAGTATTTACTAAATGTTATGTATTTACTTTATGTTGTTCTTGGATTATTTTGTAATTATAATACATATAGTGCAATTGCATAACGTGGATTGACCAGATGATCATTTGGGAAGTGTGTGAAAGGGTTTAGTTTTTCCTGTGGGGAAAATTAAACCCGGACATTTAAATCTGGTGAGTTGTTGTTTTATTTTAAAACATCTTTTTTTTATAACCAACTCAGAACCAGCTCATGCTGGTGAAAGCTATGCAAAAATAATTTTAAAATAGCCCGTAACTCTAACCTAACTTAATCTATTTAATCAAATTTTTATATTTTTTATCATCACTCTTAATGACCCTTTTGAGGTGGTTCTGAGTTGGTTTCATTCTGAGTTGGCCGGTCACCCTTAGGAGAGGTGCGTCTGTCCATCTGCTGCGTGGCGGGCCGGATCGAGAGAGACTGGTTGAGGGTGGCCTTTTGACCTCTCCAGCCGGACTCTCTCGATCCATCGCCTTGCACCGCAGTGGGAGGGATGGAATCATACGTCCGTCACTCCTGGACACACTAACCCCCCAGATTCCTACCCACCCTTTATACGTTTTTCCTTCCCAGAATTTCCTCTTCTCCCTTTCCTTAAAAAGATCCTCCACGCAGCATCCCCTAAGATGAAATAGGCCGTGTTTGAATTTTTTTTTACTTTGGGCTTCCTGTGTGAAGCTAATGTAAAAGTAAAAAAAAACAATCAAAAAAACTAATTGCTGCGTCTTTCACAATTTCTGAGTCTTCAAAAATCTTGTTTAATCTTCAACAATCTTGTATAATCTTCAAAAATCTTGTATAAACTTCAACAATCTTGTATAATCTTCAACAATCTTGTATATTTTCAACATTCTTATATAATCTTCAAATATCTTGTATAATCTTCAACAATCTTGTATAATCTTCAACAATCTTGTTTAATCTTTAACAATCTTGTATATTTTCAACATTCTTGTATATTCTTCAACAATCTGTATAATCTTCAACAATCCTATATAATCTTCAACAATCTTGTATAATTTTCTACATTCTTTTATAAACTTCAACAATCTTGTCATAACTAACTTAACTAACGTAACTCACAAACTCACCACTGTTCAATTCTGCCAAATAATAATTTCTCAAAGACAGCGAAAAGGGTGTTAAT
Organism: Limnephilus rhombicus; assembly: GCA_929108145.2. Taxonomy (NCBI): domain Eukaryota; kingdom Metazoa; phylum Arthropoda; class Insecta; order Trichoptera; family Limnephilidae; genus Limnephilus; species Limnephilus rhombicus. Next base: position 24,150,521 of record OV815292.1, read on the forward strand.
ATTATTGTTTACAGAAATTTCACTTCGATTAGCTTGGTTTAGCTTTTGCACTTTTCTCAAATAATGTAAGCTTTCTTAAAAACGATGGTCAGTATCAAATTCTTGTTCTCTTGCAATGTTTGTCTTACGTTAGATCTAGGAAACCATCCATTTAGAATCTTAGATAACATATAATATATTTATAGAATCATTTAATTCGTAGGTTGTTGTTATATTTGATGAAATTCTCCAACACGAGTAATTAATTAACACGGATTGGATTCTTCCGCAGTTAATTGTTATTCAGAGAAGTGGTGATAACTTCTATATATTTTCACAATTTCGTGTGGCTGCGTGCGATTGCAAAATACGCAAAGTGAACCTTACTGTCCAAAATCTCAAGTGGAATACGTGATTTATTAATCTCATATTCCCATACTCGCTGAACGATATTCTAATCTAATGGACAGTTTTTCAAAACGAGCTTAATAAAAACAATAGGTCAGAAGCAACGGAACAGAATAGATTCTATATTTTATTTTATTTACTTACAAGTTCATTAGAACAATTTACTTCCGAACCATATTTAATATTTATAAAATATGTATACACGAAAAGTGGGAGAGAATAAGTAGCGATTTACAAAGCTTCGGCAGTCTGGAACAGAATGGTTTGTCCCGACAGACGGTGACTATGCGAAATGTTGAGGGTTCGCTATTGGCGTGTGAGAAACCAATTGGAATGCTATTATGAATTCAAAATAGCTGCATATTTCGATATCACATACGCATTTTATTTTTTTTTTTTATTTCTTTATTCATTGAAAAAATCTTTTTTTACAAAAGTTGGGGATTTTTCGACCACCATGCTAGGCACATGCCCGTGTTGTGGTGGTCGATTTTTTATACAGTAAATTATCATATGCAATATAAAGAATGTGTGAGAGTATTAAGAAAATATACATATGCATAAAATAATATAATAGAATACAAAATAGTATAAAATAATTTAATTTAAAAGAGTTACGAGTATAAAATCAAAGTGAGTACTATATGGTAAGCACATGAGAAAGGATTTTTATGTTGAAAATCTACATTATCTACATTATTTAACACCAATTTTAGTACAATTAAATGTTGGGCTTTATTCTTCAAGTCCGGTAAATTATATTGTACAGCTGTATAATACAGTAGTATGTAGTATATAGTACAGTGTTGTTCATGTTTCAATCCGACGAATACTAAATAATAATTATTGTTACCATGGTTTAGTGCTGGGAAGTACACATGGGACTTCGTCGGATTCGATACACAGTGGTGCCAAACAGTTTTAAGTAAATAGTTTAAGATTATTTAAAATTTCAGCTAATTACATATAGTTCTTTACAAACAAAAAACTTTTATTGGTGGTATATAATCAATTATCAATTTTATTTATAAAAAGTAACTAAAACTTGAATACACAATTTCGTCGTGGAGCTGGTGAAATAAAACCAAGAAACAAAGAACAAAAAAAAAATAAAATTAAAAAAGGCTTGGAGTGGAAAGGGCTAAGAATGTTAAGTTAAGTTAAGTTTATTAAGTTAGTTTAGGTAATCATTAGTTTAGGTAATCAATAATTACCGCGCAGGAATCTATACCGGCAAAGTCAAAAGTTTTATGATTATGAAAAAAAAATGTATTGAAATACTACAGATAAAATAGTGTGTAATAAATGAGAAACTTGAAATGCATTCGTGAAACTTTGGTCATACATTTGATGCATTGATCTTTTTTACATCAACCCCATCTTTGGGGAGGGTTCTTTTAATGAAAGAAAGGAGAGGAAGTTCTGGGAAGGAAAGGGTATGAGGGGTTAATAGTAATCTAGAGTGTGTCCAGAAGTGACGGACGTGCGAATCCATCCCTCCCGCCGCGGTGCAGGACAATGGGTCGAGAGAAACCAGCTGAAGAGGTCAAAATGTCTGCCTATACGACCTCTCCTGATTCAGCCTGTCATGCAGCTGGTGGGTAGGCACATCCGTCGCCAAAATCTGAACACACCTCACCCGTTGAACTAATCTCAGAAATGTTGGTTATCCAATAAATGGTTCTCGGGTCTACGGTTCCCTTAACCGCCTATCAAATTAAAATATTTGCAGTGTAAATGAACATCTGAAGAGTTCGCCCAAAAAGGGGAGGAATTTTTGGAAAATACATGTTCACAAACTAAGTATGTCCAGTGAGGTATCATTTACTATGTATTCATTCGTGCTGAATGGAATCAAACCACTCCGATATCAATGGAATCAATATTTTGTGAGATAAAGCAGGTTTTTAGCAAAGAAACTTAAAAAGCAAATGAAGGTAAAAAGCCAAAAACCGAAAACATCCTATACGGGTGTTTCATCAGCAGATCTTCGTTTCTATATATGAATTTTGTGCATTTTGGCACTATTTTTTTTTTGGAAAACCGACATATATTTTTTACATCTTTATATTATAGTTAACTTATAAATAAAATCTAACGACAGATTTCAGAATAAAAATAAAATTTTAACAAAAAATTTAATCTAAAATATTTGTTACAAAAAATACAAAAATTGTAAATATTTAATAAAAAATTGTTGAGAAAAGAATGGTTGAGGGAGTCCCTTTGACTTCTCCAACATCGCCTTGAACCTCAGTGGGAAGGATGGATTCATACGTCCGTCACTTCTGTCTGGACACATTGACCTCCAGATTCCTACGCATCCCTCATACCCTTTTCCTTCCCATTATATTTCTTCTCCTTCCTATCACAAAAATCCCTCCACATGGCATCCTAAAAGATGATATAGGCCCTGAGGGGATTTATTTTCCTCGGGGACTCCTATGTGGAGCTAATGTTAAAAAAATAATAATAACACTTCACAGTAACTTCGTGTTATTCGACTTCAACTGTTGTTTTTACTTTAGCGATCTGCAGTTGTCCTAAGGAATAATGAGAAATTACCGAAAGTTACCCAATCTGTAACAATTACCCATGCTAGGACCACTGGACAGGATTCAAAGCAACAACATTATGACTTGCAATATTATATTTAAAATTATTTATTTTAATGAAAAGACAAATAACTTTGTTTACATCACTTTTATTTATATACAATCAATATGTTTCGTGAACGATCTTCACATCATTAGGATCAAATGTATACTAATCAAATGTATACTTATACTGATGTATATAAATAAAAGTGATGTAAATAAAGTTATTTGTCTTTTCATTAAAATAAATAATGCCATCACAAAGTGAAAACCTTTCCGAAGAAGTTTTCTTGGAAAAATTTAAATTATTTATTCAAAGATATACTTTTTAAATCTTGAATTACACGAAAACATGCCCATGTAATTAAAATTCTTATTAAATAGGTTACATGCTCTGAATATAAAAGCGTTTTGTCTGAGATTAGTAGAACACTATGGGTATGAAAAGTTGTTTTTTCTCCAGTTCTAACACTTGGAAATCTAAAATTAATCTTACAGAAAAGTGGCAAACAATCAATAAAACCATTGATAATTTTATGGAGATATTTATATGTTTTACGTGCAACGGTATTTTTTCTGTTACTTCGATAAGTTATTCATAATGCACTATTAAAACGACCAGAACTGAACAACCAGGCCACCAGCCTTCGTCAGCCTAAACTCGGATGAAAGAAGCACTCTCACCGATTGGTATTTACGCAAAAGACTAAGACACCAGATACACTGTCCCGCCATTAGCGTTTTTGGAAGTTGCCATAGATCGATGACTTCAGGTAGCTCGTATAAAAAGAACTGACTTTGTCCTGGTAAAGTCAGTCGCAAGAAGCCATTCAAACCTATCATCAAATATGGCGATCCCACAAATTGTGAGTTACATATTACAATACCTACAATTTACAATTGTCGTCAGTTACAAAATGTGCAATTTTCATAAGTTACAAATTATTGTCCGTATTTTCGTAAGTTGCGAGTTTCAATCGTGCGTGTATTTTTGTTGAAACGTTTTCTTTCTGCTTTGCAAGAAATGATCTTTCTGTCTTCAGGGTGTATTGATTTTTCTTTTTTTTATATTTTAATGACACTTTTTAAATATCCTCTCTTCTATCAAGCGTTATCCATTCAACATCTCATCTCTTCTTAGTCTGAACTTTACTCCAATCTTCCATAAAATTCTGAAATTTGCACATTTAAATAAAATTTATATATAAATTCACCTTTCCTTTCTCTGTAATTATAAATGATGGCCTAGAACATACTTGAAGGGTGAAAGAAATAATTTATTTTTTTTAAATTACATTTTTTTAAATGTTAAATTGCCCAAATTATAGCTACCATTCGGTCAAAAGACTTAATAAAAATTTTCGATTAACAATCTTCGATTTCGATCAACTCCGTGGTGATACTTAAAATCATAATTAGTTTTATTTTCCACGTGGTTGGGATTTTAATTATAGATTTTGTGTTTAAAAAAAACGTGTGTGCTTTAGACCACACGACTGAAGTAAAACTTCACTAACTTATATCTCCCTCTCAACTTCCGTTCGCCTCGCCCGATCACACTGTTCATAACGCTCTCATCACGCATTCACGAGCTTACTCCCCAGGTCAAACGTGCGTAAAGGCCCGACTGTTCGCCTAGCCCGACACTTTTCGTAACGCTCTCGTCACGCATTCACCTTACTCCCCAAGTCAAGCGTGCGTAATGAAGTTTTACTTCAAAAACAGTATAAAATTCACACGCGGTAGAAGTGAAAGCTTCAGAAAACTAAAGTAGACAAGACTGGGAAGGCTACGAAGCACCGCACAAGACCGCCACGAGACCTATAGGCTAAAAAGAGACCGATTATGCTATCTCATTTTCTCGCAAATAAATCCTATAGTTTCAATTCAATTCAATTTACATTCAACATAACAAAATTAAAATTTCAAAAACTTTTTAAAAGATAGTAGGTATACATAAATATTTTAGATAGACTTAAACTAACAGCAACAAAGCTTGCCGTTTAAATTGTGTTTCATTGGTGTTAAATATATCGATATACGAAGTGATTCTGTTTAACAACAAGACATCTCTCCTGACTGGCATGACCATTGGCAATTTAGTTCTGCAAGCCGGGATATAAAACAGTCTATGCTGTCGGTGACGGAGATAACCATCGAGAACATAGAAATAATGCTGTCCTTGATAGTCGAGTTTTCGAACCATCCACGAATCAGTCTGGAGAAATGTGTTACAATGAGCACATCCCTTCTGACCCGTAGATGGTTCATACCGAGCATGCCCAAGAGAAATTCGGTAGGATAAAGCTACGGATAGTAGCAGTACTCCCTCGGGTAGAGAAACCTCAGAAATTTCTTCTGAACCTTCCAACATGAGGGAATACTTCACTTGGTGTGATGATGTTTGTCTCTTTTTAGTGTCGCTATTTTTCGTTTCATCGTGTTTTAAATCACAATGGTGCTAAAGAAGTTTTGACTTCAAAAAAATTATTTCTAGCAGAAAAATACTATTAGTTTAAAAGTTTAAAGCATTAATATATTTCAACCCACGATCGTGCGGCCAAACATTCTAACAAGGCAATTCAAAATCTTTTTTTGGTCTAATTGGTCAATAAATGTCATTAGGTAAGTGGTGCGAAGCATTAAACAACTACTTACCAAGATTAATATTGTGATATGTTTATGTTCGTTTATGTTGATATCATCAGATGCAACAGAAAATATATTCTTAAGTACCTATAAACAAGGTATTTGACTTTGTGATTCCTGATTTTATTTGGAGTGAAAAAATGTAACCGAAATTTTGAAATATGACTTTTTTACGTATTTTCTTTTTCAACTAAATTTTCATTAAAATCTAACAACCACAAAAAATCTCCACTCGTCGTTTCTCCCCTAACTGTCAAATAACTCGGTTTTTATGTTTTTAGTTTAAAAATAAACAAAACATAAAAAATTACACCGGAAACCAAAAAATTTTTAACATTTTTTCTCCAAATGATGTCAGGAATCATTGGTAAAAAGTACGCCAATATGTCTCATATACCTGCTCCTAACTTCATTAAGGCCCGGTAGTAAGCGCTCAAAAAGAAAAAGACAGGGAGACATGTAAATACGAATGTTAGAGGGAGCGCGCTAACATTTAAAAAGCGATAATATTTAAGCGAAAATTATGAAAATGTTTAATTAAACACGACTCGTTAAAAATAGAGCAAAAATCTCGTAGGAAATGTCTTTAAATACATACTACGAATTTTTCATACATTGTAAAAAAATAGTAAACTTAAACTCGTAAAATAACAGAAAAAACGTGCTTATAATAATTTCCGGAGCATATTTTGCGATTTTTTTCTATCCAGGGAATTTCATATAATTACCGTTTCGGCGTAGCAAATGTTATAATCTGTGAGAAACATACAAAAATATTGTTCTTCAATAACTGTATTATTTTTATGTTATTTTATTAAATTGTAGAGTTGTTAACCTCAATACAGGCTTGACCTAGTGAGGTTATATAATTGTTAACATTAGACCTAGGTAGGTACCATGTAAAGAAACAAATAAATAAATAAGTTGTCTTCAAAAATAACATATATTTTTTTAAAAACTTAAAAAAGTGTTCCAGAGCTTCTCGTGCGTATTAGTGATGTAACCATAGACATCCAAAATGTCCATGGATGTAACGAATATTCGCTTTCGCATGTTTTTGCATATTCGCAATCGCATTCGCAAAGTTCGAGCGAATGTTCTGCGAAAATGAACAACAGAAAAAATCATAATGTTAGGATAATAAAAAATACATTCATTTCTTATTTTTTTATTCTTTAGAAAAATTCTTGAAGCGATATCTGTTTCATACCGGATTTGGTACTTTGATGGGAAGATGATGCCAGTTCAAGTGTTTTAGATGCATCCTGTTTTCGTTTTCCACACTTGTCTAATTCTGAAAATTCTGTTATATGTATTGCCTTCAAATGATTTCTCACAGCCGTTGTAGTTCTTCCTTTTCTAGAATATTCCTTGGGTAAATATTTCCCTATCGAGTCACGCTCAAAACACACTTTAAAAAATTAAAACAAATTGTACCAGGTAGATAATGGTTAGTAATGATTGATGAATAATTTAATAAAATAAAACACTTTTTTGTTTAAAACCACGAAATTTATTAATTTATGAATCAACCGGTTTCGCTTATCTTAAGCCTTTTCAGGGTACAAATTAATACATTAATTTATTATATTAATTTATATTATTATTTATATTAATTTATATTATATTTAGTATTTATTTGTACCCTGAAGAGGCTTAAGATAAGCGAAACCGGTTGGTTCATAAATTAATAAATTTTGTGGTTTTAAACAAAAAAGTATTTTATTTTATTAAATATGTCAAACCACAAAGTGATTGCTTTCTACAGTAATATTGATGAATAATTTATTGATTGTTCTTATAATATACAAAAAATAGTATTTGTGATATATGAAAAATGAAAATTTGAATAAAAAAATTGTAATAGTTGGCACGCGGGCTTTTTGAAAACTGAATGAGCTGGAACTGAATATAAATATGGAACGTGGCAGGGTGGTTGGCGGGACGGGGTAGTGGGAGAGCGGAGAGGGAAGACGGGGAAGTTAGAAGGGGAAGCCGTGAGGGGAAGGGGGCGCGGGAGGGGAACGGGGACGCACGGGAAAGACATGCAGGCAGAAACAATTTATTTCTTTGAATATGGCATTGCAACGCATATGGGAAATCGCTAATTTCAAATAAAATACATTAGCGATTGGGAGAAAAAAAAAACCCCGCATGTAACTCTCAAAGTAAATATTACTATGCATTTTCCTGGTGAGTACATACATGATATAGTACATTGCTAATTAAATTATTCAATTTGATACATTAAACTAACTTATATCAAACATTACTTCAAAAAACCAAGAACCACTTCAAAATTTACACAATTCCTGGCATTATTAAACATATTAATTTCGATTTTCGGTTCAGTAGTGTGAAGCATGCAATTATTCAAGTTCAATGAACTTTTCATTTTCAAAATTGGAACTCATAAATAATATAAATCATATCAAGGGATAAAGTAAATTCCTACCAAAATTATTTTATTGACAGATGCTTTATAGATGTCGTAATTTTTTAAAATAAGTTTTTTTTATGGGCAATTAAACAGAGACAAATATTTTTTTGAAGTGAAAACTTCTTTAGCACCGTTGTGATTTGAAACTCGGTGAAAAGAAAAATAGCGACACTAAAAAGAGACAAACACATTCATTGCGAGAGAATGAGATAGGATAATCGGTCTCCTCTTTGTGCGGTGCTTCGTGGCCTCTTCACTCTTGGCTACTTTAGTTTTCTGAAGGTTTCACTTTTATCGCGTATGAACTGCACGCATGAGTCAAATAAACTAAACAAAAAACATCAAAACCTTTATCGTGGATAAGCCTGCCTTAATTATTGTAATTAATTGAGTCAACGCGTGTGGACGTTAAGACTGGATAATAAACAAATAATATATAGTTTAAGCAGCTTTAAAACAAAACAAAAAAGTATTTAATTTTAATACTTAATTGATACAGAAAAGCTGCCTGTTTTTTACATCCGAGGTCTTCAAATCCGAATTAAGGCGAAGTTTAGCATTGAAGCATAATTTTAGATTAATCTTTACTACGAATTAGTTAACACTTTAAATACAAAAAAATATGCTGTAGATCAATTAAAGCTCTCCCTACCGTTTTTATTGAATAGAATTAAAATTGTTAATTACTCTATAAAAAAAATATAAGCGTAAATTACTAAAAAATTATTTTTAACTATTTTTTTTAATACAGGATTAAATTATCTGTGACTGTTTCCATTGTTTAACTTTCATTTTTTCTTATAAAATTATTCTTTATAAATAAATAAAAACCGCTTTGGTTCTTGAAATCGTGACCTCTAGACTCCGTTTGCCAAGCGATTTTTATGTCTATTACCTATATTCGTGGTGATATAAGGCACACTAAGGATACATATTTTTGGCTTGTGGCTTCCCCTTTATTTGTGCTAGCGAAAGTTGACTAAACACCTATGGTAATAATGTTGATAAAAACCTGTTTCGTGGCAAAGTTGACTAGTCCAAGATGTCCGGTTAGTGGCTGAGTTGACAACCCAGACCCAACCCAGACCTACCCCACCCAGACCCACCCTACCCAGACCCACCCCACCCAGACCCACCCCACCCAGACCCACCCCACCCAGACCCAGAGAGTTCAATTAGAATAGTTAAATAGATAAATTGCATATTTGTAATCCGGAATTTTTTGTCTTTTATTTTTAAATTACTAAAAAATCTGCTAGATTTTTTTTTACATTAGCTCCACACAGGAGGCCCTGAGGAAAATAATTCCCCTCGGGGCCTATGTCATCTTTGGGGATGCTGAGTGGAGGGTCTTTTTAGGAAAGGGAAGAAAAGGAAAGGGTATTAGGAGAGGGTAGGAATATAGGGTCAGTATGTCCAGGAGTGAAGGAAGCATTAATCCATCCCTCCCACTGCGGTGCAAAGCAATGTTCCGAGAGGATACAGTTGGAAGAATCAAAATGACTTCCTCAACCATTCTCTCCCGATACGGCCTGCCGCCGGTGGGCAGACGCATCCGCCGCCAAGCCCCAGACACACGTCACCCCATGAAACCGGGCACCCCTGCTAAGTTACCAAACGTAGCGAACCACTTGGAGTGACCTATGGCAAAGGTGTAGGTTATCCAATAAATGGTTCCCGGGACGGCGGTACCCATACCCGCCTCCCAAAAGATGTGAGGTTATACTTGTTTTTACTCTATGATGCGCGTACTTAATATAATGTTGTCTGTTTTTCCAGCTGTCTTTCTTGGCCTGCGTGTTTCTGGTAGCAGGAGAGGTCTCCGAAGGCTACGACTATCCCAAGCCTAGCAGCTCCACTAAGGAATCCTTCGACGAAGTCCTGGGTAGTCTTGGGGGCGGTGGCAGTCTCGGCACCCTGGGAGGAAGCGGTTCCTCCTTCTCATCTTACCAAGCCCCTCAGTACTCCTCTGGATCGTCATTCTCTTCCTACGCTGCCCCTCAGTACGCAGTGCAACAGCAGCAATATGTAGCACCCGCAGTCTACTCACAGCAGTCATATTCCGCTCCGGTTCAATCTTACCAATCGTATGCTGCGCCAATTCAGACGTATTCCGCTCCAATCAAGTCATATTCCGCTCCAATTCAGACATATTCCGCTCCAATTCAGACATATTCTGCTCCAATCAAGTCATATTCCGCTCCAATTCAGTCATATTCCGCTCCAATTCAGACATATTCCGCTCCAATCCAGTCATACCAATCGTATTCCGCTCCTATTAGGCAGACATACTCTGCTCCAATTCAATCATACCAGTCATACTCTGCTCCTATCCAGCATTCATACGTCGCTCCAATCCAGTCGTATTCCGCTCCAATTCGGTCATATTCTCAATACTCCATTCCTCAATCAGTTTCATATTCTTCTGGTCATGGAAACAGCCATGGAGTTCAGTCCTACAGCGTACCTTCGCAGTCATACTCCTCGGGTCCCTCTTATAGCTCTGGATACAGCAATGGAGGAGGCTACTCCATCGGTTCTGGATCTTCAAGCTTTGGATCCTACAGCGCCAGACCCTCAGTGGAATACGGAGCTCCAATTTCTACATACGTCCAACAAGTTCGCCCTCAGAGACCCCACGCGGAATACGGAGTACCTTTCTAAATTATAAACAAAACAAAGATTCTTTTACATACTTTTTATACGGCTAAGTTACATTTTTAGTTTAAATCGAACTATTTGTACATATTATAAATGTATTTTTGACAATGTTGTAATAAAATATTGTTAAAAAAACACATTCTTTGTAATCTCCGTTTCTATGATTTGTGTTTGATGATTTTAAATTTATTTGTTTTGTCGAGTGATTGATGATATTATTGAATATGTACCTACCTACGCATTATGAAAGTGGTGTCAGTTTACAAACAATGATGAATTTGTTGATTGTGCAAACACTAAATACCTAACCGACTTGTACGAATGTCTGCCTAAGTGATTATCATAATGATCTAAAAATATAAACAAATAAAGAATTCCGATAAAAAATATTACGACATCACACCTTTTTTAATGTATTCAGGTAGAAGGTAAAACGATAAACATCGATTTGATGGTAATTAGGTATAATATGGTATGTCGCAGGACAAAAGACGAATAGGTAAAATGCAAAGAACATCATCATTTTTAATATCTTCAGGTAGAAGGTAAAACGATAACCACCGGTCGGTTTGATTTGTAATTACTCGTTAATTAGGTATAATATGGTATATTGCAGGACAAAAGACGCAGTGGGTAAAATGCAAAAGACATGGAGTGACAGAACACCAATGTGAGAGTCGATTTTCCCACTCCATTCTGGAAGAGCTAGGCATCCACAAAAGGCTCTTAACTATCTGCCTAAACTGAGGACTCCAACTTGGAGACACTCATAGTTACTGGCAAAGTGTTTGGCAGAAGAAGCGGAGGAAGGTCACCAATGCGCTGGAGTGACCAATTATCACTGTCGTCCGGTACATCGGTGTGCTTGACTCTCGATGCAACGCAGCACCGCGAGGAGTAGAGGAGTGTTGTCCACCATGGAAATTGGAGTGGGGGTAGGGTTCCCAGACCAAGAAATCAAAATCCCGGAGAAAATTCCTGACATTTGAAAAAAAAATTCCGGACTTTCTTGTAAATAACAATGTTAATGACGCCCCGAGTGTCATACGGGGGGGTGACTAATCAAGCAAATAAGTTTTGAGATTAAATGCCAATAACCGATGGACAATTATTCTGCAAGCAGCTGGACCAGGAAAAGTTACGGAATTAACAAAGATATACCCACTCTTATATATTTGAGATGCAGGCACAAAATGCCAATGCAGAAAGGGTCTTTTCCGTAATGGGAACTCAATTAACATTAACCCTGTTAACACAGTATAATTTTAAAAATATGGCTTGCGAAATGTTCTACAAAACGATCGTAAGTGTTTAACGATATTTCCGGGAGCATTAAATATCAGAAGTGGTGTTTTTACTTTGATTTGTAGGTAATAAAAATAATTTGGTTTTCGTTATTTGTTTTTGGGGTGTTATGCCGTGTTGCGCTACCTCCTTCTTTAGCCAACGTTTCGGACATCGTTGCAGTGTCCATCATCAGGGCAGATCCGGCAGATCCAGTAGATGTGTCATCTGGTTGGCTAAAGTTGGCTAAAGAAGGAGGTAGCGCAACACGGCATAACACCCCAAAAACAAATAACGAAAATGCTTTTGGCCGTGAAAATCTTAAGACTTATAATTTAGTTTATTTCATTTTTTATATCAATCTCCACTTAATTCTAGAAATTCCGGACTTTTTAGGATTCCCCCCGCATTCCGGACAAAGACCTACATTTCCGGACATGTCCGGAAAATTCCGGACGTATGGCAACCCTAAGTGGAGGTCACTTTCTTTAGCAATGAGGAACCGACTTGGTTTTTTGTATAATATTATTTTTGACTTGTTTTTTTACCACATAAACTATACTAAATATTATTTTTCTTTAATTGTAGGAAATGTGCATTTCCTTCTATTTTATTATGTATTTTTTTCCTACACGTAAAAATTTCAATTTGGGAGGCGGGTATGGGTACCGCTATATAATAAGTTTATAAAAATTTTAATGATTGGAGGTTGGACTAAAATACGGTACCTTGTGATTTCCCACTGAATTAAAAATCCTTTACAACCAGGATGTAAGTGGTGTCGACAAATTTATGTTAAAATATCAAATAAACAAATATCGCAATAACGTGTTTTATCGATAATTTTTAAAATTAACATATTATTATTGTATTTTTATACACTCCGTAAGATATGATCGTGGTAAATTATATTAAGTGGGTGCCTGTTGATCTATGTCATGAGTAAAATAAAAGAATTGTGGGTATTAAATAGGAAATAAAAATAATTAGACTTTTTTAGCTGACCCACCACATGACCTCACTTTTTAGCAGTGGAGTCATCTGCGTCCTTTAGTTAGTACATTTTCACAACCCAGTGATAAACGGATGGGGTTCGGGGATGAGACTATTATGCAGTTCAAAATTCATTTACAAACTTTAAATATCTATTTTCACTTTATAAGCAAAGACAATTATGTATTAACGGTGTATTTTTTTTTATTTTTTTTTTACATGAGCTCCACACAGGAGGCGCTGAGGAAAATAATTTTCCTCAGGGCCTATGTCATCTTTGGGGATGCTGTGTGGAGGGTTTTTTTAGGAAAAGGAAGGAGAGGAGAGTTCTGGGAAGGAAAGGGGTTTAAGGGGGGGGTAGGAATCTGGGGCTCAGTGTGTCTCGGTCATCGGCCTCCAAGACCCAGACAAACCTTACCCCATGAACCCGGGCACCCCTGCTAAATCACCAAACGTAGCGAACCACTTGGGGTGACCTATGGCAGAGGTGTTGGTTATCCAATAAAGGTTATATTATTATGTATAACATCTTTTCAAGGAATGGGGAAGGCATGGGGAAGGAATGAGGACAAAATAGGGGAGAGGTGGAGAAGGTTGGGAGGGTTTTTTTTATGTGAATAAAAACCGCAAAATAATTTCAACAGTCCGAAGCCAGTGGGACTTTGGCATTCCCAGTTGGTTACAATTTGGGTTTGTTATGAGACTTAAGGGATTGGGGAAGGAGCGGGAATATGGAACTCACTTCCTTACTTCCCCACCTTCCTCTCTCCATCTCCTTCCCTTTCCACCGCCTTCAGCATCATAATATATCCCAAATGGGGATGCCATATTCTCACTGGCTCCAGGCGGTTAGGAACAGTGGGGGCTCTTGTGCGGTATTCACGTATAAAATGGAAAAGGACAAATGGGAAGTACCTGGCTATTCAAATCTGGCCACCAAACATGGCTAAAGCCATTTCAAACAACGATAGGGAAGGGGAGAGTAAGGTTGGGGAAGGGGTCAGAGATGGTGGGAGCAACGGATGAGAAAGGGATGCCTTATTCCTAATTGAAGCATTCAAACAAACGAAAACCTATAAAATTTTAATAAATATATCAGCAAAGTACCTAACTAAACTACTACACAGTTTATGATTATTATCAGTTTCATGTTAAAGTTTTACCTCCTTTAGCCGGATTGTATCATACCAAGTATAACATTGATCGATGTACTAAAGTGATCCCGAGTGAAAAATATCAAGTTTTTACTAAATATAAATTGGTGGCCGAGTTGCTGATATTTTTAAGTGAATGAATCTTTATTTGTCCTTTGCATAGATAACATTTACACATTATTATTGTTTCATTTCTATGGTCTTGCTTCTGTCAGCTGTCAGAAATGACAACATTGCAAGCTGGGTAAATTATCGACTAGACGCCGCATGCCACTACACTTTTAATAGGCATATATTTAAAAAAAATAAACTACCCCTAAACTTAATTACCACAAGAACCATCTGTTTCAGTCGAGAAAGGCGAAAAAATATTAAAATACTTCTGTAAATAATTTAGATCAAAGATTTTCAAAGCATAAATCCATTTTGATTGGATTCCAAAGTTTAGTGCCAACAGATCCCACTACACTTACAGATGAAACACTGAACGAATTTAAAAAATTGGTTTCATTCTACAAAAATGGTCTGGATGGTGACCTTGACGAACTAATGGTAGAGCTTAAGTTTTGGTACAGAGCAGTCGCTAGGCTGGAAAAAGACAAATAGCCAAGAGATGCTTTAAGTGCCCTGAAGCATTGTGGAGATAATAATATGTTTCCGAATATAAAAACAATGCTGCATATTTTAGCAGTATTACCCGTATCTACAGCAGAAAATTAAAGAACATTTTCCACATTGCGTAGATTAAAAAAATATTTAAGGAGTTCTACATCGGAAAATAGGTTAAATGGGTTGACTCTTCTGCATCCGTACAGAAACATGACTCCAGCAGTCAATTCTATTTTAAATAAACTGGCAGAAAAACCAAGGAAATTAGACATTCAACTGAATTAACTTTGGTAAATTTACGACTAGACGCCGCATGCCACTACACTTTTAATAGGCATATATTAAAAAAAATAAACTACCCCTAAACTTAATTACCACAATAACCATCTGTTTCAGTCGAGAACGGCGGAAAAACGTGCATTTAAATTTATATTCGTAAAAACTTTTATTCACGTAATTTTCCGTTTTGACGCCGACGCCATATTGAATCTTGTCCATAGAAACCACATAGTGACGTATGTCAGTAGTGCCAACCATACAAAACAAATTCATAGTAAAATAATTTTCACACATTAAAGAAAGTGCCCCCTTTATACCGCCTGCTCGCGTCAAGGCAAGAAAAACATCCCAGTTTTCAAGTAGTTTAGCGGCTACGCTAGGTTTGTGTAACATGGTTTGTGATACAAAAGAAAGTGCCCCTTTATAACGCCTACTCGCACCAATGCAAGAAAAACATCCCAGTTTTTAACTAGTTTAGCGGCTACGCTAGGTTTGTGTAACATGGTTTGTGATACAAAAGAAAGTGCCCCTTTATAACGCCTACTCGCGTCAAAGCAAGAAAAACATCCCAGTTTTCAAGTAGTTTAGCGGCTACGCTAGGTTTGTGTAACATGGTTTGTGATTCTGGCGTACAATCTCACAAGACGAAAGCTAATTTTAATTATACGTAATCGAAATTTAGAATGAAATATTTTCCACTTCCCCCAATGCAAATAGTTGCCTTTTAATGTAATTAAGGTGAATCAAAAGGTTTTTTTTTTTTAAGTGCATATTAACCGTTGTCAGCGATCTCCAAAAATTACCGTGATTTTTGCCGTATAGCAATCTTTTTTTAATATTATGTAAATTTGTCCTGACTAAAACCGATGTTTTTTGCGGTAGCTAAGTTTAAAAATAGTGTACTTTCCAAAATCTGTGCCTATTAAAAGTGCGGCGGCTTATCCATAAATTATTTTGAAAATTTGTACGGTAACTTTAGTAAGTACCTTCCTAGAATATGTGTGATTTTTGCCATATTGCAATCTTTTTTTTAATATTTATTGATTGGTACGATGGAAGTAGTGGAAGCTGTAGCTGTTCAGAATGCAAAATAAAGTAATACGAAACGTCAGCCGTAACGAGAAATTACGTACAAATTTTTTTGTTTATGAAATGTAAATTAAAATGCATCTTTTCCACCGGTCCTGACTGAAACCGATGTTTTTTGCGGTAACTAAGTTTAAAAATAGTGTACTTTCCAAAATCTGTGCCTATTAAAAGTGCGGCGGCTTATCGTAAATTTAATTCAACTTTTTATTTATTTGTGTAATTTAATCAGTATGAAAATTATAATAATATTTATTTACCTTAATATATATCATGAATGTAGTCGATCCTTTTGTCACACTATTTTTTTTTGGCGAGGTTTAGCCCAACTTTTGCGAAGAAGGAGTTTTTTTTTTTTTTTTTTTACATGTGCTCCACACAGGAGGCGCTGAGGAAAATAATTTTCCTCAGGGCCTATGTCATCTTTGGGGATGCTGTGTGAAGGGTTTTTTTTAGGAAAAGGAAAGAAAGGAGAGTTCTGGGAAGGAAAAGGGTTTAAGGGGTGGGTAGGAATCTGGGGTTCAGTGTGTCTTGGTCATCCGCCTCCAAGACTTAGACAAACCTCACCCCATGAACCCGGGCACCCCTGCTGAATCACCAAACGTAGCGAACCACTTGGGGTGACCTATGGCAGAGGTGTTGGTTATCCAATAAAGGTTCCCGGGGCGGCGGTACCCATTCCCGCCTCCCAAATTGGGAGTTGAATCCATTAGCCCATTTTTGGATTTTCATTAGCATTTTTTTAACTTTATTTTCGTCTTCAATTTCTTTGGCTGGTTTATTTTGTTTATTGTTTTCTATTTCACAGGTACACACGAATCGAAAGTCAGGGGCTAAAGTTCGGTGTTTGGGCTAAATTCCTAAAAAATAAAACTAGTTATTTTTATACTAATATGGGGTCGGGGAATCCGAATCTGAAAGAATTAGGCGGCGGCAAGCAATATTAACTGAATTACAGGACTTTAAAAAATTTTATACACATACAGGAAAATAGCCATTCTGGAAGCATTTTGATTCCTAGAAAATCAAACTAGTTATTTTTATACTAACTATGGGCCGGGGAATCCGAATCTGAAAGAATTAGGCGGCGGCAAGCAATATTAACTGAATTAAACGACTTTAAAATTTTCTATAGACACACACATGAAAATAATCATTTCGGAAGTATTTTGACACACGTAGTACAAAGATCATAGAAAAACAAGATAACATAGATGTTTTTACCACACAAAATTAAGTGTTGCCATTAAGCAGTAATATTAATAACGTAAAATAACATGTTTATATTTTAAGTACTTATTTTTTATAAATTTTACTCACTTTTGTATCACAAACCATGTTACATAAACCCGGCGTAGCTGCTAAACTACTTGAAAACAGGGATGTTTTTTTGCCGTGACGCGAGCAGGCGGTATAAAGGGGCACAAAACATGTTACACAAACCTAGCGTAGCCGCTAAACTACTCGAAAACAGGGATGTTTTTGTGCCGTGACGCGAGCAGGCGGTATAAAGGGGCACAAACCATGTTACACAAACCTAGCGTAGCTGCTAAACTACTCTAAAACAGGGATGTTTTTTTGCCGTGACGCGAGCAGGCGGTATAAAGGGGCACAAACCATGTTACACAAACCTAGCGTAGCCGCTAAACTACTTGAAAACAGGGATGTTTTTTTGCCGTGACGCGAGCAGGCGGAATAAAGGGGCACAAACCATATTACACAAACCTAGCGTTAGGTTAGGTTAGGTTAGGGACGCGAGCAGGCGGTATAAAGGGGCTGGAGTTTTACCGCTTAGCTGGACTCTTATATGATCCGCGTATCCGACAGGAACCCTTCGAGACAAGCGAGTTTGACAAGGATACGACGGACGAAGAAGACTTGGTCGATTTATAAGGTATGTTTTTCTGCTGTTATCTATTTTCATATTGATATAGGGATAAATATTTTTGAGAGCTGGTAACACTGCCGGCACATGTTTTTGTATATTTCTTGTTTTTCTATGATCTTTGTACTACATGTGTCAAAATACTTCCGAAATGATTATTTTCGTGTGTGTGTGTATAGAAAATTTTAAAGTCGTTTAATTCAGTTAATATTGCTTGCCGCCGCCTAATTATTTCAGATTCGGATTCCCCGGCCCATAGTTAGTATAAAAATAACTAGTTTGATTTTCTAGGAATCAAAATGCTTCCAGAATGGCTATTTTCCTGTATGTGTAAAATTTTTTTTAAAGTCCTGAAATTCAGTTAATATTGCTTGCCGCCGCCTAATTCTTTCAGATTCGGGTTCCCCGACCCCAAATTAGTATAAAAATAACTAGTTTTATTTTTTAGGAATTTAGCCCAAACACCGAATTTATTCCAAGTCAGGTTTTAAAACACAGGTATTATTGCACTTTTCACATTGTTTTTCGCGTCTAATAAACTCTAAAACTAAACCATAAACAAAAGAAAAATGATCGAAAATATATAAAAGAACGCGCACACGTTCTTCTTTTTCGTTTTGTAAAGAGAGCAGTGCTTGTCTAACGAATATGTGTTATAATAAATTTTATTATAAAAACAGCTTCAAAATTCTCAATTACTAATTTCTAAATGTCGTTGGAGAACGCTTTATTTAATATACCTAACCTAACCTAACCTAATAACCTAACCTTACCTTACCTAACGTAACCTAACCTAACCTAATCTAATAACCTAACCTAACCTAATAACCTAACCTAACCTAACCTTATAACCTAACCTAACCTAACCTAATAACCTAACCTAACCTAATAACCTAACCTAACCTAACCTAATAACCTAACCTTACCTTACCTAACATAACCTAACCTAACCTAATCTAATAACCTAACCTAACCTAATCTAATAACCTAACCTAACCTAATAACCTAACCTAACCTAACCTTATAACCTAACCTAACCTAACCTAATAACCTAACCTAACCTAATAACCTAACCTAACCTAATAACCTAACCTTACCTTACCTAACATAACCTAACCTAACCTAATCTAATAACCTAACCTAACCTAATAACCTAACCTAACCTAACCTTATAACCTAACCTAACCTAACCTAATAACCTAACCTAACCTAATAACCTAACCTAACCTAATAACCTAACCTAACCTAATAACCTAACTTAACCTAACCTAATAACCTAACCTAACCGAACCTTATAACCTAACCTAACCTAATAACCTAACCTAACCTAATAATCTAACCTAACCGAACCTTATAACCTAACCTAACCTAATAACCTAACCTTACCTAATAACCTAACCTAACCGAACCTTATAACCTAACCTAACCTAATAACCTAACCTAACCTAATAACCTAACCAAACCTAACCTAATAACCTAACCTAACCTAATAACCTAACCTAACCTAACCTAATAACCTAACCTAACCTAACAACCTAACCTAACCTAACAACCTAACCTAACCTAACCTAATAACCTAACCTAACCTAAGAACTAAAATAAATAAAGGAACACGCACGCGTTTTTCTTACAAGATATACATCCCAGGTTTTTAATGGTTTGTAGGGCAAGCAGGGTTTGTCTAACGGGTTTAGGTTTTGAATGGTTTATAAAAGAACACGCACGCGTTTTTCTTTTAAGCAAGATATACATCCCAGGTTTTGAATGGTTTGTAGGGCAAGCAGGGTTTGTCTAACGGGTTAAGGTTTTGAATAGTTTGTATAGTTCATTGATTATAATTCATCCTAAATAATTATACTTAATTATTTATTTATTCAGAACATGAAAATTTGTATGGTGCAACTTTAGTTAGTACCTTCCTCGAATATGTGTGATTTTTGCCGTATGGCAATCTTTTTTTAATATTATGAAAATTTGTCCTGCCGAGCGATTCCGTAATTATTGTGATACGAGAACGATATCATACGAGATGTGCTGTCAGATTTGTGCACAGATTTGTGCAATTTTGTGTAATTTTCTATGGTTGTCAAAATGTCAATTGCCTTTTCAATGCTAACTTCGCCGGTTTTAAGTAGTTTAAAACACGAAATACTGAAAAATGCATGATTATTTATCCACTAATGTATGTTTAAAGTTGTATACCAAGGATTTGACGTTTGCAAAATTTTGTTTCAATTCAAATTCGCATGAATTAGGTAGTTTGTCAAAATTAACCTTAAAACCTATTTTTTTGTACGTAAATAGTTGTTTCTTGTACAAATTTTTGAAATGAAGTGTAATTTCCATAATCTTTGCCTAAAAGTGCGGCGGTTAGCGGTTTTTTCGTCCCCAAATGTTCAATTGTTCTACAGATGTAGATTTGCCATCGAGATATGTATTAAAGTTAATTTAACGAAACAATTTTTTAAATTAAGCTCCTATTTCTTCAACAGATGTCTAGTAGGAGCCGTGCGACGAGCGAGCAGCTGGAGATGATGATTAGTCGGCTGGAAGAGAGACCGGCAATGACTTCGGGGCGGCAGCAGGGAAACGATGGCCGCATCAATAACGAATTGGCGTGGTCTTCCCTGGCGGTCGACCTGAATGCCATGGAGCTGGGGTGCACGAAGAGTGGCGATAAGTGGCAATAGATATGCACTCATTATATTATTAGCATTATTGTGTTTCTCTTATTGCAACAAGGTACGGACTTCAATTGGATTACGGATTGAAATAAAAAAATTATATTTACATTCTTTGAATTTTATTATATTTTCTGTAGTACAAAAATGTCTCTTTATTTCAGACATGGAGGGATCAGAGAAATTGTTTGAATATTTGATGCTGGCAACACTGATAGTTCCGGAAAAAAAAAATTATTAAGGAGAAAGTACAGATACAGACGTCAATTGACAAGAATATACAAAACAATAAATAGAGAATTCGCCTGCATCCAAACTATTTCTCACGAATTAACATTAACAGCAGATAAAAACATATACAAATATTTTTACCTTTAAATACGGAAAAGACATATGTATATAAATAAGTAAATATTATTTTACAAATAGAGAGATGAAAAAAAAAAGCGCAATATCCCTATGAAAGTTTACAAATTGTTTTTGGAAAAATTTTGATGGTAAGACCAAAAATATATATAGATAAAAAATAATTTCAACAGAAATTTAAAAAAATGGTAGTTAAAATCATAAACCAAGCAATGTCTAAGTTATTGTACTTTGTAGAAAAACAGCCTTCAATTTCCTACTAAAAGTACTGCGTGTATCAAAAAATAAGTCGGAATCCTTGAGGTTTTGATTTTGATTAAACGATTCGCACATTCTTCTGATTGGATCCCTGACACCAGCATTTGTACGCGTCCGGCTAATGTGGAATAAGTCGTTAAGCCTCGTTACTCTGGGTGGTATTTAGAAGTTTATTAGTTTCAGTAGGTCAGGACAGTCGATAACGTTATTACAGATTTTATAAAGCGTCATTAGGTCAAGGTATGTTCGCTGGTTAGTTAGAGTGGAGACGTTATAATTCGAGAGCATATTTATGTACCCCCGTTTAGGTGCGCTCATTCTGTAATTGAGGTATTGCAGAAATTTATTTTGAATACTTTCAATGTTGTCTTTATAGACACCATAAAGTGGTGTCCATATTGAGAAGCAGTATTCAAGTTGAGAACGGACCAGCGTGTAGTAAAGTAGAAGATAAGTTTCAGGTTTTCGAAATTCACGACTAATCTTCGTTGGTTCTTTTCTTCTGTTTGAATTTGAGTCAACTAATGTATTGTTTACCTGACAATAAAATACATCTGTACCTTGCAATTCAGTCTATTTAATTACAAACTAACAGGTTATGGGCCACATCATGCTTAAAGACGCTGTGTTGTGATCAATGACTTAAGTATTAAATTGTGATTAACATTTGAAAAGAACAATGTCGTTCCAACTCCCTATTGAAAAGCTGAGAGGCCGTGAGAACTATGACATCTGGAAGTTCGCTGCTCAAGCATATTTAGAAGACTAGGATTTATGGGAATGTGTCGAAGGTATGGAATCAGACCAGAAAAAGGTTAAAAAATGTCGTTCCAAGATGGTTTTATTGATTGAACCAGTTAACTATGTTCATGTCCAGTCTGCTACAACCGCGAAAGAAGCCTGGGACAATCTTGCTGCTGCTTACGACACGGCACGTAGGGCTACTAAAGACCCTTATTACAACAATGTTAGAAAACTGTAAATCTGTTTAATCTGATAAAATTATTACCACTGCCCTGAAATTGACTAATATTTGTTTAAAAGTTGATGATGAATGGATAGGTACTATTCTTCTTGCCGAGCTTCCAGAAAAATACACCCCCATGATTATGGGCACAGAGAGTTCTGGAATAAAAGTTACTGGGGATGCAATAAAGACAAAATTGCTACAAGATGTTTCGCAAAATAATTCAACATTAGAAAATCCCAATGACATTTCTATGTACGGATCTGGCTCGCCCAGATGGGGAAAATACAGTGTTTCTGGATCGGGTAGTCGCAGTTCCAGAGGGGCGGCAGAAAAGACTTCATCCAGAAACAGATCGGAGGAAATAATTACTCCCAACTCTGCAGATCATAAAAGGGGACCCGCTGTTACCGATGCAACAGAAATGGTCATATAGCCCGAAACTGTGAGGTGATATTTGATTAAAAAAACTGTGGAAACAAAGTTCAATGTACACTGCTTTTTCCGTGACTTCTAAATCAGCTGACGAATGGTTTCTTGACTCGGGGGCTTCTGCACATTTAACAATGACTGAAAATAATTTATTAAATATAATCAAAAAAACCTTCCCAGTTAGGTGTCACTACTGCCAATGGTGATCAAATGATCAGCGACACAGTTGGAAACCTGCAATTAATCACATCTTGTGGAGAATCAATAAATGTAAGTGATGTGTTTTATGTTCCACAAGTGAAAGTGAATTTGCTATCTGTTAGTAAAATTGTCAGCAAAAGTAATTCTGTGGTTTTTAATTCAACTGGAGCAAAAATTTTAAATTGTAACAATCAAATAATTGGAACAGCATCACTAGTAAATTGGATGTGCAAATAAATGTTGGCTTCGCTGTTCAAACAAAAGCTAATGATAGCACTCTTTGGCACAGAAGGATGGCCCACCTAAATTATGACAGTTTAAATAAATTTAAAAATGGATTGGTTCATGGAATTCAGTTTTCCTCGTGTAACCCACCAGATGTATGTGAAGTTTGTGTGAAAGGGAAGGGCCACAGGTTGCCTTTCCAATTGAGCAAGTCTAGAGCTGCAAGACTACTTGAAGTGATTCACTCAAATCTAGTAGGACCAATGCAGACAAATTCATTATCTGGCTCTAGATATATTCTCACTTTTTTGGATGATTTCAGTAGAAAATCCTTTGTTTATTTTCTTGTGACAAAAGATCAGGTGGCAGAGTGTTTTGAAACATTTAAAAAACATGTTGAAACACAAACTGGAAAGAGAATCAAGACTCTTCGTACTGATAATAGAGGTGAATTTTGCAACAAGCGATTAGACAAAATCCTGCGTGATTGTGGTATTGAACACCAAACCACGGTTCCATATACATCAGAACAGAATGGTCGGGCGAAAAGACTGAATAGATCAATCCTGGAGCATACCAGGTGTCTTTTGATTGAAGCTAACCTACCAAATATTTTTTGGGCTGAATCAGTCTTCACTACAGTCTGCTTGATGAATCGTTCGCCCAGCAAAAGTGTGGATAAAACTCCCGAGGAAATGTGGTCAGGAAGAAAACCTACTGTAAAACATGTAAAGATATTTGGCTGCAAAGCCTATGCACATATTCCGGATGCACACCGAAAAAAGTTGGACCCTAAATCAAAACCATGCATTATGATGGGATATAGTCTTCTGTCCAAGGCTTATTGTTTGTATGACCCTAACAATAATTGTATTTTTACATCAAGAGATGTCATTTTCTCTGAGAATGAGGAAGGAGTTTCACTCCTCACAAGGAAACAGGATAATTCAAGAGGGTCTTTCTTTCCTGCAGCGGAAGATGAATGTTCATCAATAAATGAAGATATTGTATCTAAGGACTCACCCGAAAATGTTGGCTCAGTGGATTCAGAGGACATTGCAGATATACGGGATACTGAAGACTTTCTAAATCGGAACGTTGCAGACTTACAGTCAAGTCTAAGAAGGCAGGACAGGGTTAGGAACCTTCCCAAAAAATATGATGATTTTGTGGTTTATACTGGTGTTAGTGATGAACCCTCAGATCCCTTGACCATTGAGGAGGCAATGGAGCGACCAGATAAACAACTTTGGATTGAAGCAATGGACCGTGAAATGGAATCACAAATGGATAACAATACATGGGAACTGGTCGATCTTCCATCAGACAGAAAACCTTTAAATAGCAAATGGGTTTTTCGCACAAAGAGAGACGCAAATGGGGTTGTAGTCCAGCGTAAGGCTTGTCTAGTAGTGAAAGGTTGTGCTCAAAGAAAGGGTTTGGATTTCGAAGAAACCTTCTCACCTGTAGTCCAATATAGCTCCATTCGATACTTAATGGCATTAGCAGCTGAACTTGATTTGGAAATAGATCAGATGGATGCTGTTTCAGCATTTCTCCAGGGCGATCTTCAGGAGGAAATCTACATGTACCAACCAACAGGATACCAAAAGTCTGATAAAATTTGTCGCCTAAGGAAAAGCCTATATGGATTAAAACAAGCAAGCCGTGTTTGGAACATAAAATTGGATGCATGCTTGAAGAATATTGGGTTTCAACAGTCAAGATATGATCCATGTATGTATGTAAAAAATGAAAATGTGACTGTGTTGATCATTGCTGTTTGGGTGGATGATCTACTTATTTTTTCTAGCGACAAATCACACAAATATGCTGTTAAAAATCAGCTCAAAGAATGTTTCAAAATGACTGATATCGGTGAAGCCAAATATGTTTTGGGATTCCAGTTGACTCGAGACAGGCAAAACAAGAAGCTGTGGATAAATCAACAGAGCTTTATTGAACAGGTTCTGAAGCGCTTTAATATGAATGGATGCAACCCTGTGGACACACCACTAAGTCCTAATGAAAAACTCTCAAAACAGAAATCACCAAAACACACCTCAGCCATGGTGAAAAATATTCAGTACCAAGAGGCAGTCGGTAGTTTATTATTTGCCTCTCAAGTTACCCGACCTGACATTTCATTTGCGGTTAGTTACGTGAGTCGTTTCAATAACAATCCAGGTCAAGCGCACTGGGCTGCAGTCAAACGAATCATGCGTTACTTAAAGGGTACTGCAGATTGGAAACTGGAGTTTGATGGATGCACACCCTCTTCAATTGTTGGTTTCTGTGATGCTGATTGGGCCAGTGATTGTGACGAAAGGCGATCTGTGACAGGCTACATTTTTACTAAATGTAAAGGAGCTGTTTCTTGGGGGACAAAAAAACAACCAACTGAGGCGCTATCGATAACCGAAGCAGAGTACATGTCCATGTCTGCTGCGACACAGGAGGCATTGTGGTTAAGAGGTCTGGCTCAGGAAATCGACAGTGCGGTATATGACACTCCTACAGTTATCCACGTGGACAACCAGGGAGCGGCAAATCTAGCCGTGAATGGGTGTTACCAAGCCAGAACCAAACATATAGATGTGCGACATCACTTCCTTCGTGAGAAGATCCAGTGCAAACTAATTGAATTCAAATACATCCCTACTACTAAAATGGTAGCCGACTCTCTCACCAAAGCTTTGGATAGAGAGAAATTGATGAGATGCATTTGCAATCAGGGAATCATCAAATAGGGAGGGTGTTGGAATATTTGATGCTGGCAACACTGATAATTCCGGAACAATCTTCTTTGGTTCTTTTCTTCTGTTTGAATTTGAGTCAGCTAGTGTATTGTTTACCTGACATTAAAATACATCTGTACCTTGCAATTCAGTCTATTTAATTACAAACTAACAGATATGGCGTAAAAAAAAGAAGCATCTGGCTTGCGATCGGAGATGATGAAGAGCGGAGGTGGCCCCAGCCAGGCACAGCCCTTGACTCCGTTAGACGAAAGGGTACTGGCCATCATTGCGGCCGAGGTAGTATATGGACGTACGGAGTCCGTACCTGTAAGTTAACTAATTATTACTGTCATATGGAAGTATTTCACCATCCTCTTGATAGCTTACCCATAGGCAATAGGAATATGTATATTTTCGAATTCCAATTTAAGGGTAACAATTATTACAAGCAATAATTGTCAGCCTGAGACACTTGCTTGTAATAATTGTTACCCTTTGTGCTATGCATAAAAATCTTGTCTAAACGTTAGTTTATAAATTAAAAAATAATAATTCCAATTTAAGATTTCGGTTTGTAACTAAAAGCAGGAACCGTTGATACTTCTAACTGTCTAACCATCAAGTCATTTCACCGCGGGGGTAGGCAGAGAGAACGAACCGCCAAACAACTCAGTCTATTATAATATAACATATTCTCCAGGTACACTTTTATGTCAACACGATTTTCATAATAATAAAACTATATTATTAAGCTTAACTTACTTAGGGGGTATTTCACCATCCTCTTAATAGCTTATCCATAGGATAATGTATACTAATAAATAATGAATAAATACTTCGCTATAGGTAGAAAACTTGGCTAACTTATCCGATTTGTAGTTCTCAAGTTCGAGTAGGTATAAAATAGTAAGCTCCTGCTACGTCCAGACTGAAGCCAACCTTCCAACTCCGAACTTGGTTCGGAATTGGAAGGTTGGCCCATCGTGTGGTCGCTGCGGCCAACCCTCCAACCAAAATGGCGGACATGAAACATCTGTAGCGACGCTGTATCTTTTCAGTTGCCTACAATTATTACGTACGTATTATCATATAATTATATACACGACATGTTTTCAAACAATTGTTATACCACTCTCCGTAATAATATAGTCATGTTAATAGTACGCGGCACGGTGTGGACAGCTGCGGCAGGCTGGTTCGTGTGAGTTGGCCGTCGGGATCGCCTCAAAGGCGATCCCGGGCCAACGCGAACTCCAACCTTCCAACTCGAACTTCCAACGCACGAACACCCCTCCACACGATCGTCCAAACGTTTGAAGTTGGAACGTTGGCCGCAGTGTGGGCTTACCATCCGACTTTATAAGGAAATAAATCTTAAATTGGAATTCGAAAATATACATATTCCTATGGCCTATGGGTAAGCTATCAAGAGGATGGTGAAATACTTCCATATGACAGTAATAATAAGGTACGGACTCCGTGGCAGTACGTCCATATACTACCTCGGCCGCAATGATGGCCAGTACCCTTTCCTCCAACGGAGTCAGGGGCTGTGCCTGGCCGGGGCCACCTCCGCTCTTCACCATCTCCAATCGCAAGCCAGATGCTTTTTTTTTACGCCATTTCTCTGATCCCTCCATGTCTGAAATAAAGAGATATTTTTGTACTACAGAAAATATAATAAAATTCAATTTATATCAATAAAGAATGTAAATATACATTTTTTATTTCAATCCGTAATCCAATTGAAGCCCGTACCAATAATATATAATACTCGTTGCAATAATAGAAACATAATAGTGGTAATAATATAAATAGTGCATACCTATTGCCACTTGTCGCCACTCTTCGTGCACCCCAGCTCCATGGCATTCGTCGACTGCCAGGGAAGACTACACCAATTCGTTATTGATGCTGCCATCGTTTCCCTGCTGCCGCCCCGAAGTCATTGCCGGTCTCTCTTCCAGCCGACTAATCATCATCTCCAGCTGCCCGCTCGTCGCACGGCTCCTACTAGACATCTGTTGAAGAAATAGGAGCTTATTTAAAAAAAATTGTTTCGTTAAATTAACTTTAATAGATATCTCGATGGCAAATCTACATCTGTAGAACAATTAAATATTTGGGGACGAAAAAACCGCTAACCGCCGCACTTTTAGGCAAAGATTATTGGAAATTACACTTCAGTTCAAAAATTAGTACTTACAAGAAACAACTATTTACGTACAAAAAATAGGTTTTTAGGTTAATTTTGACAAACTACCCAATTCATGCGAATTTGAATTGAAACGAAATTTTGCAAACGTCAAATCCTTGGTATATAACTTTAAACATACATTAGTGGATAAATAATCACGCCAGTTTTAAACTACTTAAAACTGGCGAAGTTAGCATTTAAAAGGCAATTGACATTTTGACAACCATAGAAAATTACACAAAATTGCACAAATCTGACAGCACATCTCGTATGATATCGTTCTCGTATCACAATAATTACGGAATCGCTCGGCTGACTGAAACCGATGTTTTTTGCGGTAACTAAGTTTAAAAATAGTGTACTTTCCAAAATCTGTGCCTATTAAAAGTGCGGCGGCTTACCTATAAATTATTTTGAAAATTTGTACGGTGCAACTTTAGTAAGTAGTTAGTACATTCCTAGAATATGTGTGATTTTTGCCATAAAGCAATCTTTTTTAATATTTATCGATTGGTACCCTGGAAATTGTGGAAGTTGTTCAGAATGCAAAATAAAGTAATACGAAACGTCAGCCGTAACGAGAAATTACGTACAAAAAATTTTGTTTATGAAATGTAAATTTAAATGCATATTTTTCCACCGGTCCTGACTGAAACCGATGTTTTTTGCGGTAACTAAGTTTAAAAATAGTGTTCTTTCCAAAATCTGTGCCTATTAAAAGTGCGGCGGCTTATCGATAAATTAATAAATTGGTGGCCGAGTAGCTGATATTTTTGTGAATGAATCCTGATTTGTCCTTTGCATAGATAACATTTACACATTATTATTGTTTCATTTCTATGGTCTTGCTTCTGTCAGCTGTCAGAAATGACAACATTGCAAACGGTATTAGTTCATTTATGTTGCAAACTGTCGATGTTATTCGTATATAAATGTTTACTATTTCAAACAATAATTACTTTTTATCAAATGAAATATAATAATGGACGAAAACAAAGATGACTATTATCACATTAATCCAAACATATTTTACATTACCGAAAATATTCCTAGCTCTTCAAAAACCGATTCAGAAAGTCTTAGAATTGAAGCAGACTATAATTCCCAACAAACCGTCTATTGTTGTTGTAATAATGTGTGTACTGTCGAAGGAAAATGCGGCTGCCTGTTAAATAATGAAGCAAATTACAACAAATATGATAGCGAACTTGTTGCAACTGATTCCACATTAAATTTAGATAAATTAATAATAGAATGCAATAGTTTATGTTCCTGTGGCATCAATTGCAGTAATCGCCTTGTACAATTTGGTCCCAGAACTAATTTAACTATTTTAAATTGTTCGAATGGTGACAAACATCAAAATTCTAAAGGGTTTGGTCTGTTTACGAAGGATTCTATACCTAAAGGAGGTTTTATATGTGAATATGCAGGAGAAATACTATCAAAAACAGAAGCAGTTGAAAGAAATATGTTCAACAAGACAAACAAACTAATGAATTACATACTTTGTGTTAATGAACATTCAGGTGACACTAACATTCAGACTTTTATCGATCCTAGTGAATTTGGGAACATTGGAAGGTATATGAATCATAATTGTCAACCAAACTGCATCATGTTGCCGATTAGAGTTGATAATCCAATACCTAAATTATGTTTATTTGCCATCAATAAAATAGAAGCAAACGTGGAACTCACATTTGACTATGGTTCGAAAAAGGAAGAAGATTTTGGACAAAATTCAAATATGGAAAATAGAATACAATGTCTCTGCAAAAGTGAGAAATGTCGAAAATCGCTGCCAAGTGAAACTTATGATTAGAAGAAGTGGATGATTAATGCAGTCATGTGCTTTAGAATTAAATGGAAGATTTTTATGCTCAAACTTTTATAGTGGAATATTAAATACAGTTTGTCAAATAAGAGTAAAAAACATAGAAGGGCGCCACTATTGTTAAAATGGCAATACTAAAAATATAACTCATGGTGGAAATGAAAGCTGTGTAACCTACATTTTTTGTAAAAAATTGAAAAGGCATAAAAGTGATAAATATATTTTTTCATTGCAATATAGATACCCACTGATCTCAAAATTAGAATTGCATATACCTATGTATATTATACACCTGTGCAATTTTGTCTTAACATAATGAAGAATAACGATATTGTTTTAAATATAAAGCACAGCTTAGAAATTGCTCACATTTATTTAATACTAGCTCAAGTACCTAGCGTTGAACTAGCCTGTGATTTAGATCATGTCTCTAATTTTAAATCTGAATATATTTAACTCATTCAGATCTAAAAGTAATGTAACTAAACTCACCATTAGTGATTCTTCCTTTCTACCTACTGTTAAATTTATATTAAATTAAAAGCAAATCACTTTGTAAAATATCATTTAATCAAATGTATGTCAAAGTAGGTACCTACCTTAACAACAGTGCTTCTTCGATTTTAATTGTTTTTCTAAGAACAAAAAAATGTTTTTTTAAATGTGATTTACAGTGATCTATATATTCAGTGTCATTGCACTTTAAAAGAATATATGACAGTTAAATTGGTGTTGCCAGCCCACAAATTTTGTAGTTCCAGACTATAGGGCTGTGGTTAGGTCATTTTTTTACCATCTATTTGTATAAAGAAGATTGTCTATGGCAGCCAGCGGCCAGGTGCGTTTGTTTGATTTCTGTACAATTCTTATTTTATTACGAGATTTATTAAATTTTGCACACCTGACCTGACCTTCGAAGTAAGAGGATGCTCACTGTCTAATAACGATTTTGAAAAACTCTGTATAAAGCCTAGGCAATGCCGGGAACTTCAGCTAGTCTATTTATAGAAGGAGATTGTCTTGTGTTCGTGGCGGGCAGTCAGGCGGCATGGATTTGATTTTTATACAAATCTAGTTGTTAAAACTTAAATGAATAATGCAATTAGGGACATCTATTGTCTGTTTGTCGAACTTAATTAGTTTAATTACCCATTGATATTCCAATGTTCAGCTCTGCTGCTAGAGGCCTCCAAGTACCAATATTATGCCTACATACCGATTAGAGATGGTTTATTGTATTAGTGTAGCCTTTTGCCGTTTGATATAAAAAGACTGCCTTTAGTATAAATCTTTCTCTCATAATTCTTGCCTTTGTAAAAAGATCTTGTTAGAAGATCAGGTGTGGGGATCTTTTTTAGTGGAGTGTCTTTCTTATAAATTCAGAATTGTTACAAAGTGTTGTTGATTCAATTACAATACCTAAAGTTTATTGTGAAAATAAATGACTCCACTAAAAAAACCAAAGAATTTAAATTCTGAAGAAAGTTTGAATTTTACAGAAGGTACCATTATAAAAAACACCTGACCAAGAAATAATTCCTAACACTAGTTTTATTCCGAGGCTGACGAATTTTTGCACACTTGACAAAAGAAGAGGAAGGTCACTTTCTACATTGAATTTCGAAAAACTCGGCAACAATCCTTCTATTTTTTCCTGCTTAAAACAAAAGAACTTGATTATTTACTTTCCTCCATTATATTTTTCAAACACAAAGTTTTTAATTGTGATGGTTGGGAAAGGTAGATAAATGTTGATAAATGGCACGAGGGTGGGAACCAAACAAATTCTCAATTCGAAATCCAATACTTACATTTTATTTACTGTATTCATTAAAAAAAATAAAACAATTTTAGTTAGTTGTAGTATTTAATTTAAATGTTGTTCATATAAATTATTTTCATTCCTATTTCTCCTGATTCACAAAAATTGTCAAACAACTTTCTAACATAACTAATCTGAAATAATAATAACATAAATAATAAAATAAACAGAAAATAAACTTTATTACATGAATACTTAATCACATAATTTGGAATATACGGTAGTTTTCAAAATATACAAATACCTAATTCAAACAATCGGTTTCACCAATCAAAACTGGTTAAATGCTAAAAATCTCCCTCAACGGAGAGACTTAATTTTATTCGATCAACATTGTTTGACTGAGCGTTGTTCACTTTTTACCAAATAGTGTAAAAAAAAATTGACAAACTTTTATAGCGGTCGCTCAGTTTGATTAGTGAAATCGGTAGCTAGAAACGCACGCATACACACCTTATTATTTAAAACGCAGCTCAAAACTCAATAAAATACAACTTTTGAACTACACAATATAGCATAGTCACTTGCAAACAGATTGATGTTTGCAAAGAAAAATAAAGAGGAACTCTTTAAAAATTAACAAAAAATTTATCTTCATAGTTATTACATTGTATTTGCATATACACAATAAAATTTACATTAGCAAAGGTTTCTTCAAGACTGGTTCTCTTGTTCTTTTCTCTACAAATACTCTACACAGCATCCCAAAACATGACATGGGCTCTGATGGAGGCGTAGATAATAAAGGGAGATATACCATGTCTACATGCCAACTGACACCGAACTACAACCGAACTGCATGGACCATCAAAGGCAATGGAAGTTATACATCTTGTGTGTAGGTAGAAACCAAGGCGAGACGTCACTCAGTGTAGATGCTATTTACAGTATAAGGCCCGGGCTACACGAGCGGTTCTCCCACCACGGGAAACCGCAGCAGACACAATTTACTATGAACGTTGTAGGGTGCAATCTGCACAAGCGGTTCTCCCGCCGCGGCTGCACGCTGTTCACAGGAATTCGACCGCCGCATGCATCGAAGCGGATAACCGCTACGTTCATACTACAAGAGCGGTTTCCCGCGATTGCATCACTTCGTGCGAGAGAGCATTGTTGATCAGTCGTGAGCGTAAAGGATCGGGCGGTGAAACCGCTCGTGTAGCCTGGTGGGAAACCGCCACCCATGTAGTATGATGGTCTGCGGTAGCTCTCTCGGGCGGTTTCCCGCGGCGGTAGAAAAATATTGGCAAAACTTTTGTGCACAATAAAATGTAAAAAAATAAAAATAAATTGTCGGAGAAAATAAATAATATAAAATCTATTCAATCATCAAACTGTATGCGAGTAAACTGCATACTAAATAGAACTGTCTTTGTTTTTATTGCACTTCACGAAGTAATTTAATTTATGAAGTCTACAGTTCCGTGTGGGTGTACGCCTTATTGGCGCCCCCCAGGTCTGAAGCGTGGATGAACAGGCCCTCCTTAGCCTTCCACTCCGTGTACGCACTGAAGAGGGAAGTCACTCCCACCACCTCGCCCTGCCCCTCGATGGGACGCCCGAAATTCCTCCCCGATGCGGCAAGATATCTGAAAAAAAGAATTAAATTATGAAAATTCAGGTCTTATTGGATTAAATAATATTTTTTTAAGGTTATACCCAAGAGGTGCAAATGAATAACTTTTGAAGGTTATAAGAGGTCTCAATTGCCGAGTTGGTTAAGGTGTTTGTCCCGGAAAGACAAGAGATCCGGGGTTTGAGTCCCAGTTGCGACCGTTACCTTCTTATATTTCTGTATCTTGTTCTATTTCGTTTGGGAGGCGGGTATGGTACCGCCACCCCGGAATCATTTATTGGATAACCAACACCTCTGCCATAGGTCACCCCAAGTGGTTTGCTACGTTTGGTGACTTATGGGGTGAGGTTTGTCCAGGTCTTGGCGGCGTATGCCCACCAGCTGCATGGCAGGCCATATCGGGAGAGAATGGTTGAGGGAGTGCATTTGACTTCTCCATCAGGACTCCCTTGACCCATCGCCTTGCAACCCAAAGGGAAGAATGGATTCATACATCTGTCACTCCTGGACACATTGACCCCAGATTCCTTGTAACTTTTTCTTCTCACCACCCCTTGTAACTTTTTATTTCTCAGAACTTCCTCTCCTTCCTTTCCCTCGAATCTTGGCACTCGAGTCTAGACACACAGCGGATTACTGAATTTGCTATTAAAATACCAGCGAATTAAATTATAAAGCTTGATTATAGAGCTTCAGTTTATGCTTTTAACTAGTAATATAACGGCAAATTATAAATGAGGCGCCCAGCGGAAGAGTGGCCCAACCTACATCAGCGAACACATCATATTGTTATATATTTTTCTTACATCTATGAAGCTAAAGTGGCCCAACTTTAGTTTTCACTGATTTCAAAGGATCTTTGAAATAGTGAAAACTAAAATTGGGCCACCATGACTTCATAGATATGACAAAAATATAAACTAAAGATGTTTTCACTGATTTCGAATTTTTGTGGGTTTGGCCATTCTTCCGCTGAGCGCCTCAAATAGTAGTCGCCAAATAATCGAACGGCGGATTACTGAGAGAATAATCTACCATTGTGATAGTAGAAAAATGTTGGGATGCACAAATTTAAGTTTTAATATTATTATTATCGATATTTCATTATTATTCTGGTGTTTAGTAATCAACGGACGGAATTACAGTAACCCACATTTTATAGTACTTATCTAACTTACAGTAAATAAAGATTGAGAGAGAAAAAGGAAACACTGCCATAATAAAATACGATAAACTTATAATACTGGATAAAATCGGGAACACAGCGAATAAGAGAAATCTCTCAATATCCCCTGGAAATATTCATATTCAAGAAAATAAAACAAAAAAAAATAAACAACAACAGTCTGGCTCGAAAAACAAGGTCAAATAGTGGCACCGAAGGAGCTAAAAAACCAAGCATGTTGAACTTCTCGACAAATACAAATACAACAAATAAAAATGCATAGCAACTAACCCCCTCTCTTCACACCGATACCACAAATAAACAAACTTCAATAAAAAACACAAAAAAAAACTTCCAACACGGCTGGTCACCGTGGAAGATTATGACCAAAACCCTCCATATGAAATTCGGTCATGTTTAACTGTACCATACTTCGACTAAGAACCACCTACATTATCTTCATTTTCTTTAACGCATATATTATTGGCAACTATCTTTATGTATGATTGCAAGATTCAAACCCGAACTAAATACTCTATAGATAGTGTCTGGATAAATCTTTATCCATTTTATTTAATATGCGACATCTATTGACTTTTCTGCAAGTCTAGGATGAATATTTTATTTTTTTATTTTTAACTTTATGAGTAAAACCTCAAATTGTAATATTTAAATAAATGAAGGGTACAGTTAAACATGACCGAATTTCATATCGACACTGTGGCGCAGTGGTTAGCGCGTTTGCCCGGAAAGCAAGAGGTCCTGGGTTCGAGTCCCAGAGGTGTCAATATGTTTTTCTGATTTTTCTGTTTCCAGATTTTCGGTTGAGTTTCGCTTATATTGTCTTCATTTATTTAAATATTACAATTTGAGGTTTTACTCATAAAGTTAAAAATAAAAATAAAAAACTTTTTTACTTTGCTACAGAAAGGATCAACTGGCTTAAACTGGTACTCCATAGCACAAGACAGACAAAAATGGATATCTTTGGAGGAGGCCTTAACCCAAACCGGGGTTCTTGTTAATTCATCAATATTTTTTAAAACATATACTTATATTACTAACATAATCTAAGCTAACTTACTAATTAATACAAATCAAATATGAGTTTATTGTAATATTGTAACTACCAACTATTGTAAAACAAGAAATAAACAGGCTTATTATTATTACTATCTATCTTATCTGATATTTTGTTTTTAAAGAGCCATGTGGTTAATCATTGTGGTTTAACTACACATAAATATGTGCACTAAATCATTAATTTATAGACAAGATCGTAAATAAATTTGCTATCTTGCCTACAAGACGAGAAACCAGTCCATTCGGCTAATTATACTAAAAGGTTAAACAAAACCACAAAACTTTTGACCCTTGTTTCTGGAGAATGACTCCCGTGTGAATTGCTGTGTATTTACCTACCAGAATAGGTCTCTTCAAGACCCTGGTTCATTCCTTCTTTTCCTCAAAGAGACCTTCAATGCATCATCACCAAAGGTGACAATTTAGGGCGTGTGGGGAATGATTTCCCTCAGGTTTCTCATGTGTTGAATTAAAAAAGGTGTGATATTTAAAATGAAGTCCATTTTACTCACACATCCGTGTCCACATGCCGCAGGTGGATGAATCCATCCCTCTTCCAGTAGTCCTGGTTGCAGACAATCTGCCAGTGGTCCCCCGTGTCTCCTAGCCCCTTCTCATCCCCGTAGCAGGAGATCTCCTGCTGCTTGGACAGTGGGGAGGTGAAGTGATGCGAGTGCAGGTTCTTACGGGTCGCCACGTGCTGCATTCGGATGGTGCTGCCGCATTTTATTGGATCTCTGAAATGAATTTACAAAATTATTACGATGGTAACACTTTCATAATGTGTGGATTCTGAATTTAAATGTCAGAGCTGATGAACCACGCTCTTCCTCATTGCTGACGATTGTGACCCTGACTCGTATTATTCTGATGAACAAGGATCCTTCACTTCTCAAGCCTGTTCAACGACACAGATGTTTTGGACCCTTATGACATTTGATCAGTGCAATGCATTGATGATCTTCCTTTGTTAAAGCCACAAGCTTCTCCAAATTAGAATTCTGAACTTGGCGATTGACGTGTCCAAAATTGTTACGCTACAGACTGTCAGTTGGTGGGATTTGAAGCCAAAGGTATTTATCGTGATTTATTTTTGAGGTATTATGTTGTGCTTCCTCATTTTTTAGCTAACGTTTTAGACAGCATTACAGTATCCATCAAGGCAGATGTACATTTATGTGTAACACATACATATGTGGTTATGTGATGATTTCTGAAACGTTGGCTAAAGAAGGAGGAATCGCAACAAAGGCACAGTACCCCAAAAATAATCACGATAAGACAGTTGATAACCTATTGTGGATGCAAATCTCTTCTAGAATGGAAATATGTATTACTTTTTTTTACATTAGCTTCCACACAGTAAGACCTGAGGAAAACAATTTTCCTCGAGGCCCATGTCATCTGTGGGGAAGCTGTGTGGAAGGTCTTTGTAGGTAAGGGAAGGCGAGGAATTTCTGAGATGGAAAAAGGTGTGAGGGGTGGGTAGGAATCTGGGGGTCAGTGTGTCTAGGAGTGACGGATGTTGAATTCATCCCTCCCACGGCGGTGCAAGGCGATGGATCGAGAGAGTCCGGCTGGAGAGGTCAAAAGGTCTCCCTCAACAGTCTCTCCCGATCTGGCCAACGAGGTAGGCAAACACATCTGCCGCCAAGACCTAAACAAACCTCACCCCATGAACCCGGGCACCAATGATAAGTCACCAAACGAAGTCATACCAAAGGTATGACCAATAAATGGTCCCCGGAGCGGCGGTACCCATACCCGCCTCCAAAATAGTGCGGCAGTCCATGGAATCTTGAGCATTTTTCTACAACACCACATTGTGAGTGCGTCGTATGTGTTTTCTTTTGCTGGCTGTAAGCGTTCAGGTTTCATAGTATGTGATAAGATATGAAGTATCTCAGAATACATTGTACGCAACACCTTTACCATTATACAGTTGTTAACCCATCAACAATAAACCATAAAAATAATACAAATTATTAATTCTAATAGCTTACCCTCTTTTGCACTGCTTGCCCGTTTCAGCCAAGACCTGCCAATGACTGTTTACATCTTCCTGCAGATCTATGGCCGTGACGGACTGTTGTCCTGAACCAGTTCCATATTTGATGTCGTGAGAATGCAGTCGCAGAGGGAGGTCCTTGTTCATCAGCTTCAGAATGGAGCCGCACGAGACAAATTCTGTTGTGTGCCCTAAAACAAATAATAAATATTAGGATGTTACAATTTTTTTCAAATTTACAAGTTTTCTATCAATGTCAAGCAAAGCATTTTTCTTGAATATCTTTGTACAAATATGATTTGGAAATTCAAGCTAACTATGCGGTTGTCACATATATATCGTTCGTCCAGTTGATTAGTCAGCCATTGCCGAAGAGGTCATAGGCCCTGAAGGAAGTTATTTTCCTCCTAATTGTCTCAAGTTTGGCAAACAAAAATGGTAAATATTTCCCTATCGAGTCCACGCTCAAAACACACTTTAAAAAATTAAAACAAATTGTTCTAGGTAGATTACAGTTAGTGATAAGTAATTCAGTAACTGGAATTGAAAATGTTTGCATTATGGTTATTTTGTAATCTTTAAAAACGAGAAATGTCATTTCTCAAGGAAAGCCATGTTGTTTGTTAATTACGACGGCAAACGTCTCGCATGATTTTTCGTGTTTATGAAACTGAACAAAATAATGATTAATACGCAATATTTTTATCATTTTCGAAGATTGCAATTCGTACTTATTATTGTCTAACTGACAGAAAGTGATTTTTTCTTTTAAAAATGCGTATTTCATCATCGTAATTAACATGGCGGTCCTTGAAAAATGACATTTCGCATTTTTTAAATAAAAAAATAAAACATTAAAACGCAATATTTTTCAATTCCGGTTACTGAATTACTTATTACTAACCATTATCTACCTAGTACAATTTGTTTTAATTTTTTAATGTGTATTTTGAGCGTGGACTCGATAGGGAAATATTTACCGTAGGTTGATAATTATTTTATCATCAAACATAGGTTTGGAAAAGTTTGGCTTTCAAAGTATATATATATTTCATATTTCGGTGTGTTGGTTATTGAATATATTTGAATTGGGGTTAGTTTAGTTTTATTAGATTTACTTCTGAGAAATTGCAATTAGAATTAAAGAAAGGTGATTACATTCACCATAATTGAATTAATAATTTGATACATTTATCGTTTATGACACTGTCAGTGTATCGCATAATGTATGCATTAGATCTTTTTATAAGTTGGGTACTTTTTAGTATGCATGATATACATTATAATTTATTACGCTATTTGAGCAAATTGATGATTAATATTTTATATCGGAAAGATAAGTTGTAAGGCCACGTAATTAAAATGTGTATTTGACAGCCAACAACCAATAGAAATTTAGCACGTCAATGTAAAGAAACATTTCACATTTTCTAAATGAAAATGTTCTTAATACATTTGAAATTCTCGGTAATTATAACAATTAAACATAAACAATAGTATTTTCACTTACCGTTTGCTAAATTGATAATTAAACTACATACTAAAATAGTAAATACTAAAGATACGCGAGCTAGAGACGTCAAACCGGCGGCCGCCATATTTATTGAATTTATTCTATGAATGTCATAGACAGAAAGAAAGATGCTGGATGACAGACAGCTGGATTCATGGAAAATGTTAAAAATAGAATATCATCGATGACGAAAAATTATTCTCTATGAAATAAAATAAATGTAACGGGGGCTGCACATGTGAAATCCTAAAAAATGATCATTTTTTGAAAAAATAAATAGGCAGCGGCAATCTTTTCGTTATATTACTCCGCGGGTGTTGTTGATAGATTTTTAAAAAGAGACCTCATATTATGAAGATCGATGTATTATATATATATATACATATATGAATGATAAATCACTCCATAGGTGTTTTCTGTTTGGGTCGTCTGTTATTTTTTTTTTAAAGTGAAAACTTCTTTAGCACCGTTGTGATTTGAAACTCGATGAAACAGAAATTAGCGACACTAAAAATAGACAAACCCATACATGAATGAGAAAGCAATAAATAATAAAATATTTATTGAATTCACGGTTACTCGGTTCCAATATAATACGATAAATCCACAGTCCCCAGCAAGTCTCCTGCGGTTTAGTGGTACAAAGCGTATGGCGAATATCAGCGTCCAAACATTCAATGGACCAAGGATGGAATCCTATGAAATCCAAAAAAACCTTTTTTTTGTAAAGTCAACATCTAATCTTCAAACCACTCCAAAATAAACAGGCAAAAGAAAGCAATACATAGCGACTCCGAAGAAGAAAACACAGATTCTATTAAGATTACCAAATGCATAGGAAAAGGTGCACTGGAATTTGAGTGCGGTGCTTTGTAGCCTATCGGTCTCCTCTTTGTGCGGTGCTTCATAGCCTCCCCACTCTTGTCTACTTTAGTTGTCTGACGGTTTCACTTCAAGTGCTTGTGAATTGGACACTGAATTTTTTTTAGTATATCCTTATCAGCGAGGGAACTTGTTTCAGAATAACAATTAATAGACTCCTAAATATTTTTTTTTTTTTTTTTTTTTTTATTAGTAATAGAAGGTACATAAATTACAAATAAATTTTATACAGTATTTAATTACATAGTAGATATATTTGATGTACCCCCATAATTAAGCAAGGCTTGTGTGTATGGGGGGGTGTTATTGTATTGCTTTTTTTATATCATTCAGTTTATTTATATCACATTTAAATTACCATTTAAACGAAGTTTTCAGTATAATTTTTAAGGTGCGTTTTAAAATTTTTTATATAAACTAAATTGAGGTCTACTTGGTTGAGGGGTAAAGCTCTCAACTAGCGATCCGAATGCCGCGGGTTCAAAAAATCTTTTTGAACTGAAAACTTGTGTAGCACCGTTGTGATCTCCCTATCACCCTCAGCCTCACAACATCCCCAAGTGGGAATGCCATAGTCTCAATTTTGGCTGGGAACATACTCGGAAGAGTCAACTCTTGTGAGGCATTGCATAAAAATATAAATATTTTATCACTTTTTGCAACTCCACACAGGAGGCCCTGATGAAAATAATTTCCCTCTGGGCCTATGTCATCTTTGGGTATGCTGTATGGATTTTAATGGGTATTTTTTAAGGAAAGAAAGTTATGAGAAGGAAAAGGGGTGAGTGGGGATCTGGGGGTCAGTGTATCCAGGAGTGATGGAATGAATCTATCCCTCCTCTACGGTGCGGGGCGATGGGTCAAGAGAGTCCGTCTAGAGATCACAGGGTCTCTCTAAACCGGCCTCTCCCCGATCCGGCCCGCCGTGCAGCTGGTGGGTAGACGCAACCGCCATCAAGACCGATCAGACCTTACCCCCTTTATATCACTTTTCAATAGTGTTCTGATTGTTTGGAATCACTGTTCTTACATTTTTTAGAACCAAACCCAGGCACCCCTGCTAAATGATCAAACGTATTAAACCACTTGGGGTGGCTTGGATGGCAGAACGAACACCATTC
This sequence comes from Limnephilus rhombicus, assembly GCA_929108145.2. Classification (NCBI taxonomy): domain Eukaryota; kingdom Metazoa; phylum Arthropoda; class Insecta; order Trichoptera; family Limnephilidae; genus Limnephilus; species Limnephilus rhombicus. The sequence continues at coordinate 24,191,620 of OV815292.1, forward strand.
AAATTATCTCCTATTTTAAACAACCATTTTTTACAAGAAAAAACACAAAATGTGTGATTGAACCACATTTACATTCTGTTGAAACCAAATAAGTAACGATAATAAGACCTCTAAACAAAAAATCAACTATATCCAATCTCCTCGAACTAATAATAATAATAACGTAGTATTTATATAGCGCAGTTTTGTGATATTTCACTTCAAGTGCGCTTAATTAAAATAAACTTAAAATTAATCCTATAGTGTTCCTTACGAGTCCTTACAAAATACAAAATTGATTAAATTATGTGAAACAAAGAATATACAGTATATACAAAACAATTCCTAAAGAACAATATTAACAAAAAGAATTCATTAAAACTAAATTATAATAAAGAATAAGAGACAGTTTACGTTTAGAAATAATACTAACAGAGTGCACATAAAACTGTAGTAAGGAGGTAATCGAAACCAAACAATTACCAGAAACTTGAGGAACATGGCTTATTATAGTAGATTGAAAACAAGTTAAAATTCATGAAAGGTACGATTTTTTAAATAAGTTTGTTTTTATAGCTTGAATTCAGCCAAGTTCTGGATATTAGTAAGAGCTGAGGGAAGTTTGTTCCAAATGAGCGGGCCAGTTAGACGAAAAGATCGATCATAATAAACGGCTCGATTTGACCTAGAAAGTTCGATTAAACGATTTAAACGAACTCTTACATAAAGTAGCAAGAGGATTCCCCACGCAATATCAAACTTGTGATTTATACGGACTTTGCAAAAGCATTCGATTGTGTAGATCACGATGTACTATTTCAAAAGATCCATAGAACAGGCTTTGACCAACCTAAAGTTTTTTTGTGACATCGACCCATAATTGGCAGAACAGCGTAAACGACATTTTTGTCAAATTACGATTTTTAGCGAAAACTGTTCAATGCTGCCTAATACATCAATGACAAAAATATTGCAGCTCTATCTTATATGCATGACACTTTTTTTAGTAGTTGTAGCTGTCTTACGCTGTCATACGCTGTCGGTCAAGAATGTTTCAGTTTGGTCGGTTGGCGTCCATCTAGTGACTAGTGCAGACGTGTCGGCGGCTGGTAGCATCGGAAACTAAACGAAAATTCTTAAGTTCTTAATTTATTCTTTTGTATTTGAATATTAGAATAAAAAGTATTAATGCAAATTATATAATTTTTCCCAACCGTCTGGAGCCAGTGAGAATATGGCATCCCCAATTTTGGTTTGTTGTTAGACTGAAGGTAGTGGGGAGGGGAAGGGGATGTGGAAAATGTAACTGGCTGTTCAGATCTAGTCACCAAACACGACTAAAGCCATTTCAAGTAATAAGTCTATTTATATACTATACACCAGCGCAAAATTAAAAAAATATATATAATATTACTTTTTTATCCGAATACGGCACAAGAGGCCCAACTTTTCCTAACTGTCTGGAGCCAGTGAGACTATGCATCCCCAATTTTAGTATGTTGTGAGGCTGAAGGTAGTGAGGAGGAGATGTGGAAAATGTACCGTGCTATTTAGATCTAGTCACCGTATTTAGCCTATTTGGTGACTAGATCTGAATAGCCAGGTACATTTTCCATATCTCCTTCCCCTCCCCACTACCATCAGCTTCATAACATACTAAAAATGGGGATGCCATAGTCTCACTGACTCCAGACGGTTGGGACTCTTGTGTTGTATTTGGATAAAAAAGTTACATTATATGATTTTTTTATATTTTTACGCTGGTGTGTAGTGTATACCTATAATTATTAGACTTATTACTTGAAATAGCTTTGACCGTATTTGGTGTCTAGATTTGAATATCCTGGTACATTTTCCACATCTCCTTCCCCTCTCCACTACCTTCAGCCTTACAACATACTAAAATTAGGGATTCGGCTCCAGTTGGGAGCAGTTGGGACTCTTGGGTTGTATTCGGATATAAAAGTTATTTTATATAATTTTTTTGTATTTGGACACTGGTGTGTGGTGTGTAGGTATTAGACTTATTACTTGAAATTGCTTTAGCCGTGTTTGGTAACTAGATCTGTATAGCCAGGTGCATTTTCCACATCTCCTTCCCCTCCCCACTACCTTCAGCCTCATAACATACTGAAATTGGGGAGGCCATGGTCTCACTGGCTCCAGACAGTTGGGAGAAGGTGTGCCTCTGTTGTTGTACTCAGATAAAAATGTTATATAGCGGTTTTTTGCTAAACCGACTGCACATATAAGTATGTCGTATTTTGTTATTACCGCATACTCCTTCGGAGAGTCGAAATTATTGTTAGTAAAAATATCACTACAACGGATTTTCAATCAAGATGCCTGCAGATACAAGTATATCAACTTTGGTTTTACGGCCGTATATCCTCTTTGCATACTTACTTGCAAATTATTGTATTTAGTCAACTTTAGGATCAACTGTCATGGAACCATTTTATTTAATTATTTGTTTACCTATCATGATTGCGTGATAGACATTTTAAAAATAATTATGTACTCCGAACAGCGTATGCGACATTTTGCAGGGAAAAAATCTGTCAGGGTCATAGGCAAAACAGCGTTACCGCCACTATCTCAACAACTGAAGACATTTAGATAATTGTATTATCAGCTTTATATAGGCAGCAACCAAAGATTAATAATCCTCATTAACCAAAATCCTTTTTGGAATCAATGAAGAAAGTTAATTAAAAAAAAACCTTCTCCTGAACAATTTACTTTTTGCCGCTTACGCTGTTCTGCCGATTATGGATCGACATATTTAAGAAACAGAACACAGTATGTATGTATGCATCGGCAGTCATGAGTCTAGGTTAGGGATGGATATTTAAAATATACATCGATGTTTTTTCCGATGTGATGCATCGATCGGTTGCATCGATGTTAATACGATGTATTGAGAAATACATCGATGTTTCCAAAACATCGATTTTTTTTCGTAATGGACATGTTTAGGCCTTAAAGAAAACTAGGTAAGTTAAGCACAAGGAAAAATATTTATTAAAATTCACAATCACACAGTAAACACAGCTTTATTTTGTTTACAAATTCCAATAATTTTTTTCAATACTATGTAAAAACAAAAGTTTACTTAATCTTTTTCCCTTCAATCGGTTTCTTTGCTCAGTCAAAACTAGCCCATTCTTTTCTTGTCTCTTTCAAGCAAACACCTGTATCCTAACAAACAACGCAAACACATTTACACAGCAGAAACTCGGTCGGCCATATTGTTGTTTTGGTTTTATTTTTTAAATTTGACTTTGCCGGCTTCGCGGCAAAGGGAACATAACCCATTCAGCCAAACCGATAAATGGTAAGCGTGTTGTATTGGCTGAACTGATTATTACGTTCCGAAACGTCGTGAAAGTCACTGCAGTCGTCAGTCAGTATTGGCCACTCACAGACACTTATCTCATAGTTTGCGTATTCGATGCACCGAATAAAAAAACATCGATATATATTCAATGTTGAAGTATAAAAAATACATCGGTTCAATACGATGCATCGTTACTATACATCGAGTGTTTACAATACATCGATGTATATCGTCCATCCCTAGTCTAGGTAATTCCTTGCATTTTCAGGAATACCTCAAACTTGGGACCTCTACTATTCTTGATATTTATTGATAACATAAATAATGAGAAATTATAAATACAATTGTTATATTTTTAATGTGTGAATAATTGCATTCTGATTTTTTTTTATATTCAAATTATATTTGTGATAATTTCTGTTTATTATTGTTAACATTTTATTTTCTTCAAAGCTATTAAACTGTAAACCACTGTATGTAATGTAAGAAATTATCTTTATTAACCTATAGTGTATTACTAACTGTACCAGAAGTAATTTTAAGTTTAATGATGTAATTTGTCTATTGTAGGTTTTATAAAATAATAAATATAATCACGGGGTCAGGCGGTCAGCCTAAGACAAAAAACAAAGCCTGATCCCACAAATATAAAATCGGTGCAAAACCCGGTCTCCTATGTACCCAATTTGTGCAAATTAATCATATTTAATTTGCGCAAATTGGCTCTATACAGCCCTGTAAATGACATCCCAATTTGTACAACCCTGTAAATTATTATGCAAACTTGTAATAAACTAAGTACAGTGAAACTCTCTTAAGAAGTTTTCCAAGGGACCGGAAAAAACAAACTTCTTAAGCAGGAAAACTTTACATGTGGGAAAAATTGGGTCAATTTTGGGCTGAGGGACCGAAAAAACCAAACTTCTTAAGCCACGAAACGTCTTAAGTGGGAACTTCTTAAGAGGGTTTCACTGTATCAGGGAAGCGTGTAGAGTAAGGCGAGATTGGACGGTGTGGCGTTTTTGGCTTCGTTGCACAACAGCGCAATGAACGCAGTAGTGTTTAAAGTCTCTAGCGGTCAAAATTCCACAAATTCATTTCAGTTCAGAGAATTGAGATGAAAAAAGGGCCTGGCATGGGCAGACTCCCGGCTCAGAGCCCTTTAAATATGGCTGCTAGGGCGCTAGATCATCAGAGCACAAGATCTCAACATTACATCAGTATCTCGCCTTCTCTTCTGCCTTCTCCGATCGAACTACTGGACACCTTGGACTTCTTCTTGGCCCTGGCCGCACCGCTCACCTAGAAGACTCCTCTATACATTTGTCGAAACGTCTTTTTCAAGGCGCAGGTTTTCCCTCTACCCCGCTACCACCCCCCCTCGCCTACAACCTTTCTCCCTACATTTTACCCCATTCTCCCTCGTTTTTCCCCATTTTTTCCTTTTCTCTCACTTTTTCTCCCTTTCTCCCCAGGCGTCGAAACGGCCAGCCGGCAACTTCCCACTACATCGTCTGTGCGGCTGGCGACTACAGTGCCACGTTTCGTACACTAACTCTCATGTAAAAAATGTAAACATTATGCACCAAATGTAAAAACCCCTTGGGAGTAAAAGAGTGAATAAATATCCAAGAACGCATTTAAGGTAATACTTGCTTTCTGCTGACAATCTCAAACTGCTCAGGAGATATGCGACATTCAAGATTATATTAAATTGCAACTTGATTTAGTCGCAATATCTTCATGGGCCGGTGAGAATAAACTTTTCCTTAACCACTCGGAACCTAAGCTTGTTTTCAAGCTACCTAGAACATGGCCAGACATAGGTAATGACATATGAGGCATACCCGATTTATTAATGTAAAAAATTTGTCACTTTGACATAGACGTTATGAAAACCTAATTAAATTTGATTTTAAGCTAAATATGAAATATTGTCATCAGTGAAATCCATAAGGGACCTCAGGCATTTGATCCCAAACTTACCTTTTCAGAGCGTATAGTAGGGTTGGCTTCATCGTGTCACTAATTTCTTGGAATCGTGATAAGAACAAGTGAACAATTTTGTTGATATCATATATATATATATATATATATATATATATATATATATATACATATATATATATATATATATATATATATACATGATGTCAATGTTCAACTGCATTGTATGATCAAAACTGTAATATGCTTCTGCTGTTTGGGCTCCATATCAGCGAAAATACATAGAATTGCTAGAACAAATTAAAAAAAAAAAACTCTAAGGAATGAGAATTCATGGTGAATACCCGCGCTTTATGCTTCACATAGATTTGCTCTCTGAAACGCACTAAGAAAGTCATCTAGAAGGAATAGGGCCGTTACAGTAACAGCATTTAAAATAACAAACTATTTTATCGACAGCCCATACTTCCAGGAATGTTATAAATTGTTCTTACCGAACAACTACTGCTAGGGTCGACACACCCACGACTTGCTCTGTATTTCAAATGGCAGAACAGACATTCTGGCCCAGCACATTATGACAAGAGGTATGGTGCTGCTAAATGATATCTCTAGATCTCTTGACATTTTCAACAACGGTCTTTGAAGATTTCAAGAGTCATTGTAGAACTCTAAATATTATATAGTATTGTTAAATTTTACAACAATCTGTAATACCTATACATTATTTTTTTAAATTGGGAAAAATAAAAACAATCAACTCATTTCATGAAAACATGAATTATATTTCATGAATACCTTCTTGTCTACATTTCACAAAAATAAATACACATCACTTCAAATTCATTTGAATGTGCACAAATTCATGGGTTTGGACTAAAAATTAGCCATCGTTTATACATAAAAATACAGATTTTTATAGTACTGATACTACCATCCCCAAAATACATGTTATTTATCTAGTCATTATATGTATAAACAAATATGATTCAATACCTGTTTACACAAGACTGGACTTTTAAGATTATTCATACAGCATTATCTTTCTTTAATTCATTTGATTTGTGCTTTTGTTTAACTTTTTAAATCATGACAGCAATATAAGCGCTGTACAATTCAGTTCAGTGAATGGGGCCTTTTATATAAATATATATTTTTTAAGTGGGTACTAGGAAGGTTCTAGATCCCCCTCTTGATGGGTTTAGGCGCCACGTTAACTTTGACCGGCTTGCACAGGTCTATAAGGGAGGCTTCTTTTCTGGCGAATCCAATTTGATCGGGGACGGCCAAGCAAAGGGTTATTTCGATGGGGCAGGATTCAGTCCAGACCTGATGGGATATCAGGACTTTGGTCAGCAGACGGAGGTTGGTCCCATCTTCGGATTTGTTATCAGCTGCAAAAAAAAGCAATACTTGAAATTAATCTAAATTAAAATGGCTTTTGGCTTAACCACTGGAGCGATCACGCGAAATAAATAAATTTTTCCTCGATTGCTCGAGATTTCCCAGAAGATCATTTTTAAAATTTTTCGCCAACATTAAAAAAATCATTCCTTCGAATTTTAACATGGAGACAAAAAAATGTATTATAGTGCTATATAGCCAATGAATTAACCTGTTGTGGAGGTCCCCAAGCATCCAATCGAATTCATTCTCAAATCACAGAACTCTCCTCACACTGCATCGGAAACTACCGATTATTCTGTCTTAAACTACCGGTCAAGACTCACTTGCATATCGTGTTTGTTCGCCCTTCACATTATTATTATTGTTAATATTTAAATATAGAGGAATTATGTGTAAGTTGTAAATTGTTAATAAACCTGTAAGTAATGTACCGACATCTTACTTATTTGATTTACCACACCCTTTACACACTTTAAAACACATAACACATCATTAATATTTAACCAGGTCGCGCCTATAAGTGGTGACCTCCTTAAAACATTGAGCCTCTATTTTACCGTTTATCCTATATTTGTAGGATTTATAAAAAAAATATTAAAAAATCGTAAAGTTTATAACCACGCGAATCCTGCATGTTTTTTACTTTGAAACTGCCGTGAGGTGTACTTATTCGAGTAAACATAGAATATTTTCGATTTCTGTATGTTGTCTATGGTATACTTGGTAATGAAAGGTGCATATCTATGGAAAAAGGACTTAACTTTAACCGTAAATAGCTGATCAGAAATTATTTACTAGACTTGAGACATATTTTTAGGTCGTGGCGTGTCGATACGCCACGACCTACAAATATGTCTCTAACCATAACAAATTTATAAAACTGATGTGCTTCTGGCGCGTCACGGCACGCCACGACACACAAGTATGTTTCTGCCTTTAATTTTAACCGTAAACAGCTGATCAAAAATTCGGCGGGAAAAATATATTTTTAACATTTATGTTTATTTATTTATTTATTTATTTATTTAAACGCCCATAGGGCTTTTACATAGAATGCAGTACATTTTTTTAATTACAGTGAAAAGAATGGGTTTACAAAATACAATACACAATACAAGTAACATAATATTTGTTAAAAACAAAATATAGGTTACATAAAATATAAGGGTTAAAAAAAATAAAATAAAAAATTTAGGTTACATAAAATATAAGCGTTAACAAAATACAGGTAACATAAAATATAAGAAACAAAATATAGTCCATAAAATATAGTAGTTGACATAAAGTAGGTAATTTTTAAAATTGTTGTTCTCATTAGTTTACGGGATAGGTAGAAATAAATAGTTGGCACATATGGCGTTTGAAGTTTGCTAAGTTCAAATTATTGTCAAATACATCCAGATTGTTTAAGTATTTGTTACCAAGACTATGCAAACGTTGTATTGGAGAATGTAAATCATAGTTCGAATGAGATGTACGTATATAAAATGTCAATGTTTGTCTAGTTGTTCGTGTAGGTACATGTAGATTTATTAATTGCAGAAGTTCACAACTGTCGAATTTAGAGTTTAATAATTTTAATAAAAAAGTTAGGTCGTTTATTTTTCGTCGGTTTTCTAATGTTGGAATATTTAAAGTATTCATTAACGACGGATAATTTATGTGCTCTAAAGGGATGTTAAGTTTAAAATTTACAAAACGTAGAAATTTTCTTTGAATTCTTTCAATAGTATGAATATGAATTTTATAGAAGGGCGACCAGACTATGGAGTTATATTCTATTAGGCTTCTAACAAGGGATGTATACAGTAGTTTAATGATTTGTAACGATTCAAAGTTATTAATTGTTCTTAACACAAATCCTAAAGTTTTCATACCCTTATTTGCAGTTTGTTGAATGTGAACCGTGAAGTCTAGTTTCTCATCCATTATTATGCCAAGATCCCGCATTTCCGATACTCTTTCTAAATTTAATTTATTTATTGAATAGTCGAATAACAGTGATGTTTTTTTTCTGGAAAAGGTCAAAGTTTTGCATTTTTCTACATTCAAATATAGATTGTTTTGTGAGCACCAAATTTTTAGCATGTCTATATTTGATTGAAGAATTTCACAGTGATTAAGGATAGTTATCTCTTTATATAATTTAATGTCATCAGCGAAAAGCAACACTTTGACGTCTTTAAAGCAGTTGACTATGTCATTTATAAAAATAAGAAATAAAATTGGGCCAAGATGACTACCTTGCGGTACTCCACTAGTGGCAGAAAATGGTTTGGATATAAAAGATTTTATTTTTACAAATAAAGTTCTACCTGATACGTAACTACTTAGCCAGTTCAACATATTTGCTCTGATTCCCAGAGCATGAAGTTTTCGGATCAGTATTTTGTGGGACACTTTATCAAAAGCCTTCGAGAAATCAGTATATATACAGTCAACTTGTTTGTTTTTAGAAAATGACTCCAATATATAGTTTTGAAAGAGTAATAAGTTTGTTGAAGTTGATCTTCCTCTAATGAAGCCATGTTGTTTGTCATTTATTATCTCTGTTAACGTGGGATATATTTCATCAAGAACTAGAGATTCAAAGATTTTGGGTAATACAGATTGTATGCATATAGGTCGATAGTTTGAAATGTCAGTCTCATCGCCTTTTTTAAGTATTGGGATAATATAGCTGGATTTCCAGTAGACAGGAAAATGTCCAGAAGATAGTAGCTGGTTAAAGAGAATGGTTAGTGGTTTAGACAATACAGAGGAGCAATGTTTTAGGAAAATTGGCGGGATGGAGTCTGGGCCTGCAGATTTGTTAATGTCTAAGGAACATAGTTTCTTTTTGCAAGATTCTTCTGTTATGTAGCAGTCTGTTAAATGTATGGTTTTTTTAAATGAGTATGAAGGAATGTTTTCTTCTGGTGTTTCCTCATCGTAAACATTTTTAAAGAAATCTGAGAAAAGATTTACGATATCTTGTGTGCTGTTAGCACATTTGTCATCCATATGCATTTGTGGTGGATAGTCTGTGTTGTCATTGTTTAGTGTTTTGATAAATTTCCAGAGATTATTTGAGTGCAAAGCTGTGTTTTCGATAGAGTTTATATATGCTTTATAACAGATTTTAGAAAGATCTTTGCATTTTTTTCTAGTTTCACTGAAAATTGCATAATCGATCATCGATCGAGTTTCTTTGAATTTTTTATGAAGTTTCTTTTTTTGTTGAAGTGAGGCTTTTAGTTCTGGTGAGAAATAAGTCGGATATGTATGTTTTTTAGGAGTATATAGTGGTACATATGATTTTATGGTGCTAGACAATATTGAATATAAATTATCTAAGGATTTGTCAGTATTCACGTCCGATAAAAAAGACCAGTCGACACGGGAAAGATGATAATTTATAGATTCAAAATCTGCACGTTGTAGTTGAGAGTCTCTTCAACGTGTTTCGGTTTGACGCTACACACATTTAGCTTAATATAAAGAGGGGGGTGGTAGTTATCAACAGGTAAGAGAGGATCATTACATTTGTCAATGACCAATTTAGGATAATTTGATATTACTAGATCTAGTAAGCGATTATTTGCATTGTATATAAAATTATGTTGGAAAAGATTTAAAAAATTTGTCATATCCAAAATCTCACGTGCACGATCATTCTCGCCCTCATTTACAATTAAACCACTATCACTTGATTTCCACTTCAGGTTAGGGAGGTTGTAATCCCCAAGAATAATAATTTTAGAGTTAGGGTATTTGTATAGTAGATCTTCAACGTCTTCGCTGTGACTTCGGTAGATTAGAGCATCAGACAGTGGTGGTGTGTACACAGTTGCAATTATTATCTTTTCTACGGTGGTATCAATTAGTATAAATAGTTGTTCGAGTGTATTATTTTTTGTTTTGAGTTTTCTTGATAACAATTTATTTTTAATTGCAATTAGCACTCCGCCGCCCCTTGTTTTGGAACTGGATTTAGAGTTTCTGTCGCAGCGAAAGATTTTGTAGTTGTTAAGTCCTAGTTCTGTTGATTTTATTTCCGAGTCGAGCCAAGTTTCTGTCAGCACATATACGTCATAGTGGTGTGTAGATATGGTAGAACGTAGTTCGTTTAATTTAGTTCGTAGTCCACGGACGTTTTGATAGTAAATTTTCATAGTACTCAGTTTTTTGGATGAATGTTGACGATTTTGGGAGACGAATTTACGTATTTAATTGTTATATCAGTCTCACCGTTAGCTTTTCGTTTTTCTAGTTCTACTCGTAGGTCCGTTAGATGCTTTTGCTGAGCTGGGGTCGAATCAGAGTAAATGCGTAGGTTGTCCTTTAAGAGATGTTTTTTTCCTTGTAGTGTTCTTGCTGTCTGGGAATTATCAAAATGGATTTTTATAGGTCTTGGTTTATTGCTGTTATATTTACCAAATCGATACATTTTTACAATGTTGTTTATTGCAGGTGTGTCAATTTTGGAAATTATTTCTGTTACTACAGTTTGATCTTCCATAATTTTGTCTGTAACTGCTACCTTCGTGCTTTCGGGCACGTTGCACAAAATTATGTTTTTTGACCTCTCATTAATTTCGTTAATTTCATTGATAGCTTCACAAATATTGAAATTGTTTTGGGGTGGGATGTTTTTTTGAATTTCTTTATAGGCCCTCAGTTCACCTTCCAAGGTGCCAGTTTTGGTAGCTACCGCTGCCGACATGCTGCCAATTGACGCTAATATTTCACATGCTATCGGAGTAATTTTTGCTATTTGGTCCTTATTAAATTTGTTACCAGGGTCAAGAAGCACTTTGTTGATAGCATTGACTGCCTTTTCTGCGTTTGATTTACTTTTAACATCGTTCTAAAATAGTCAACGAAGTTCGGATTTGCGACATTTGTGGTCATAATAGATAAAGCATTTCAATAGCTTGGTTTTAGAATAAATGGCTGGCCAAGGAAATGTTTTAAATAATTACAAATAAATGTTTTACGAATGGTAGGAAAATGTGGTCCAATTTTGGACTGCTATCAATCGCAGAAAAATAAAAGTGGTCCATTTTTCGACCAGTGGTTAAACATAAAGCTGGAGAAGAAGCAACTAGCCATTAATGACATTGCCTGAAAAACTAAACTTTGAATATCGTAATTATAAAGTCAAATTCTGTTAATTCATTAATTATTACATTCATTCTAAAGCAGCAAAACTGTAGAATAATTATAGTGATGAAATTTGAAGAACTTTTTTGTCTGGAATTTAACTCAGCTATTTCCAGCTTGCAGAGTAATCTTTATCATAAGCTGTGGAGCTTTTAAATATCCATTTTATTATTAGCTATTTTCAGCTCGCAGAGTAATTTTTATAATGAGTTATGGAGCTTTTAAATATCCATTTCAGGTGTGTCAAAAATGTCACCTGTTTTGTACAACTATTTTGCATTGCAACATCAAGCCTTCACTCTATCCATTTTTCTTTGTACTTGATTTATTTATTTATTTATATCTATGTATTACAGTATTTACCTATTAATTAACATTTTTACAAAATAGATAAATTTTGAAAACATTTTTACATAATATATTTTACAATTTTATTATGTTGGGTGTATGGTATGTTTGCGAAGGTGAAACTGTGGATAGGTATTGTTGTATGTTTCGTGAACACCTCACTAGGAGAACCTGTGCTGAGGTGTTTACGTGTTTATTTATGATTATGTGTGACAAGTATTAATGTGTTGTAGTAGAAAGTTTTATATTTATTTTATTTTAATGGTTATTGTACATTGGTTATTAAGAAGTTAACTTTTATGTTTGGTTTGGAGTAAATAGGTTTTGGAAAAATAGTGTTCCTTTAGTTTTTATCCAGACTGTGATTTGTTTTTTTAGTTTATTTGTTGGTGAATAATCAGCAGATTGATTCAAAGAAGGTGGCATGCTGTTATATAGTTTGATAGAATAGTAGTTAAAGGATCTTTGTCCGTGGGTCGTGTGCTTTAGCGGTATGTTGAGTGTTAGGTTTGTTGAAGACCGGCTTGTTATTGAGGACTGAGAAAGTAAAGGGATATGAAGTTTGAATTTGAAGAGGTGAAGAATAGACGATTTAGTGTAGAGTTGTCTGATTGACAAAACGTCGAGCATCTTGTAAATTTTTTCAGCTAAATAAATATGCTACTTGAAGTATTAGTTTGATTGTTGCCTTTTGTGCCTTTTCTAGTGGATCTAGAGAAATATTACTTGCACTTCCCCAAGACAGAAGACCATACATGATTAAAGATTGGGAAAGAGCAAAGTAGATAGATCTTAGTATTGTGCGTGGGAAGATATTTTTTATATTATTTAAAAGGTACATGATTTTTTAAAGCTTGGATGTAATTAAGTTAATGTGGTCATTCCAGCGTAGGTTTTCGTCAATTATCACGCCTAGATATTTTATTTGTTTGACATTTTGTATGATTTCGCAATTGCACGATGAGAAGGGTTGGGAGCAGTCGTGTATTTTCAGAGCGAAGGTTGGAGGAGGTTGACCTCTTTGAGTTATACTATGTGTTATGAATTTAGTTTTTTTTTGTATTTAGAGTAAGTTTGTTTTCATTGAGCCATTGTTTGATGACAGCAAGACTTTTCTCAGCTTTAAGGAATGCCTTGATCCATGAGTCAGCTTGACAAAGTATTACGGTGTCATCAGCGAATGTCACAATGTTGCCTTCTGTAATTAGTTCACAGATATCATTGATGTAGATAAGAAACATTATGGGACCTAGAACACTACCCTGGGGCACTCCGTAACTGATCGGAAGGGGTTCACTTTTCACTTTGTTGATAATGACTTGTTGAGTTCTCTCTGACATAAAACTTTTCAGTAAGGTAAGTTCATTTCCAGTTATGCCGAGTTTAATAAGTTTCTTAAAAAGTATATTGTGAGATATTGTATCGAAGGCTTTACATAAGTCTAGATATATTGAAATTACTTTTTTCTTTGAGTCAAGGTTAGAGTTAATAAAGTCTGTTACTGAGGTTAAAGCGTGTTGTGTACTTCTGTTCTTTCTAAAGACATGCTGGTTCTTCGAGAGTAGATGGTTTGTTTCTAGGTAGTGGTAGAGCTGTTCTTTGATGGCTTTTTCCAGAATTTTGGACATAGTATTTAGAAGAGTGATAGGTCTGTAGTTGTTGATGTCATTTTTAGGTCCTGACTTATAGATAGGAATTACTAGTCCATTTTTTATTTGTACCTAAACGATCTTTAGGTAAATTCCTTCAGAAAAGTTCTAACATCAATCTATTAGATTCCATTCATTTTACAAGTTTATAGCATTATATTTCCATAGATACTTGTAAGACGAAGTTCTAACATCAAGCTGTTAAAGATTCCATTCATTGTACAAGTTCCATAGCATTATATTTCCTTAGACACTTGTAAGACGAAGTTCTAACATCAATCTATTAAAGATTTCATTATTTTTACAAGTTTATAGTGTTATATTTCCATAGATACTTGTAAGACGAAGTTCAAACATCAATCTACTAAAGATTCCATTCATTTTACAAGGTTATATCACTTTGAACCTTTTGCAACAGCCATTTTTTTTTTTTTTTACAGTGAATACCGCACAAGAATCTCAACTGCTCCCGTCTGGAGCCAGTGAGACTATGGCATCCCCAATTGGGGTATGTTGTGAGGCTGAAGGTAGTGGGGAGGGGAAGGAGGTGGGGAAGAGGAAGGTTGGGAAGTACCTGGCTATTCAGATCTGGTCACCAAACACAGCTAAAGCCATTTTCAAGCAACGTTTCAATTCTGAATGGTGGTCTTACACCAGGGCGATACTGATAGTATCTTCCACTCTGGAACATGCCGCAAATATACTATATATTATTTTAAATGAATTAATTGTGAAATAACACAAATTAATCAAATAAAATTTATTTGCGCATGCCGGGTTCGAACCCGCGACCTCCGGATTGTGAGTCAAGAGTCTTACCCACTGGACTACGGAGGTCGTTCATTTTGTTTGTATAAGTTGATCGTTGTTATGATGTGAAGTTTAGTTCATCAATTTGGATGGATAGGGTTCTAACTTCACCTCCACATGTTCTGAGGTGTCAAAGTTTGCAATGACGAATTCTCATAAATATATATATTTAAATAGGATGTTGTTATGATAAAATATTTATTAATATAATTAGGCAGGTACCTAATTTCAAGATGTGATTGAATAAGATTAAAAAAAACATCAATGTAAATTTATTTTTGAATAATCGAACTTAAATTATTCAATTATTTTTTGAATAAGGTATTTGAGACTTGAAAATTTGCGAGCAGCTTCACTTGTTGGTCTAGGGCCTGAGGTGGTGGACTCTATACTGAAAGTCGAATGTGATTTTTATTTCACAAGTTGTTTCGTGCGTTAATTTTAAAAATGATTGCTTGATTAACCTAATTATTTCTTCATCAGAAGGCCGCGACCAGTATTTTTCGTAGCGCCGTTAAAGTGTTTATTATACATTATTATTGAGACGCGTGTTTCTATTCAAATAACCGCAAACTATTTACTAAGGATTTAATGACCCACTCAACCACTGACCGGTCAGTGGTTGAGTGGGCATAGCGCTTGGGTCCCACCCGAGCGTCGCGTGTTCGATTCCTCGACTGGCTAAGTCCTCCATCACAACACAAGCAACATTTTCGGCTTTCTGTGGTGGTAGTAGGAGATTTTCAAACATTGTTGGGTTATTCGTAACCCGGGAATGTTTGTCTTTCTTTTAAAAAAAAAAGAAAAAAAAAAAAAAATTATCCTCTATTTGCCGAGTAACAAGGCTATCAATACAATAAATTATGGAAGATCATTTTCTTACAAGGAGTCTAGCCTGACGAATTTAAGGAAATCTTGGAGAATTGGAGAAAATTCTGCTCATGGAAAGATAGACTCACCTGGATTTGTAATTATTCCATGGTTGGAGCGATTTTATTAGAGCAAAACTGCTTCAGCCGTCTTCAGTTCACGGAAAATTGACAGATTCTTCATCGGGAATAGAAGCTTCCTGAGAAAACGAGAGGCCTGAGATTTATTTTAGATAGCTAGATAATTGAAATTTGGTCGATCCAGGGGGTGAGTTTAAATACTTTATTTATGTTTTAAGTTCTATTTGTGTTATAAATATGTACAAATAAATGTATTATTATTATTCCTTATGAATGCTGTCTATCATTTTTAATTCTTTTATATTAACCATAAAGTTTGAACTCCCAAGGCCCTGAGAGAGGATTATTGCTTTCCCATCTGCTAGCCTGGTTAATCAACCAGTGGCGCCCTTTTAAAAATAAAGCTGGCAGATTTTATTACAACACACACCTGTTATATTTATGTACTAAAACTGTACACACATGCATTTAATCTCGTTTTTATTCCAACAATGTGGCCCTATCTTAGAATGGCATTAAGAAAATCTATGTATTTAGTACCTTATGCAATGAACTATTAGGCACTGGCTGGCTCCATATGATATTCTATCTGCATGTTTTGATATGTTCTAAAATCGTAATTATAATTCCTGTTTAAATATGTTAAACTAAAAAAACCTTACACAAGATTCAACCTCAAAATCAGAAACTGGTGAATAGATTATGAGAAATTGTCTTTGCAAATTTTGACACCTTATATCTCAAAAAAAGGTAAAGTGAAGTTAGAAACCTGTCCAACCAAAGTGTTAAAACACAATCTTATATAAAAAATGAATCACTAAATGTGTTGCTAAGCGCAAATCTCGAGAGCAGCTGAACCGATTTCGCTAATTCTTTTTTTAGAATATTCCTTGAAGTACGAGGATGGTTCATACGGAGAGAAAAATTAAGAAAATTGCGCAGAAAATTGGATAATCTCAGAAAACCTAATGACTATCGCACGTTTGACAGTTCGCGTGTTTGAGAATGACATTTTGCAAATCAGGATTTTATTTTTGAAAATCTTTAAGTTGATAAATTTATTTAAAGTAGGTACTCCTCTAATAGTTTGAATCGAATCAAGAATTTTAGATATTTTAAATAGGTACCTATGTTAGGTACCAAATTTAATATACATGAAAAATGGAAATTTGAATAAAAATTGTAAAAGATGACATGCAGGCTGTTTAAAAACTGAATGTACTGGGATTGAATATATGGAAAGTGGGAGAGAGGGATAGATGGGGGAGGGGGGGAAGGAGGGAGGGGGGGGAGGGGGGGGGGGGCGGGGGGAAGGGGGGAGGGGGGAGGGAGGGCGGTGAGAGAGGGGGGGAGGTAGAGGAGGCGGAGTGGGAACCCCCCTTACACCATGCGAGCGAAGCCAAGGGAAAAAGCTAGTTGTTAATAATTTTAGGATGTAAAAATTAATGTATATCTAATTACCATCATCATGAAGTTTCCTCAGGTCGCCCGACCTGGGAACCGCAACTCTGTAATGCTGATCAGGGTACTTGACCCTCACCCTAAGGGCCGTGGGATCCCGAGCATGTAGAATCTCAGCCTCCACGTGCACGGCAGCCACGAGGCCAGCTGTGAACTTGACGGCTGTCTCCGTCTCTCCAGTTGGGTCGATGATGCAGGAGCTGCACATCTTTATCTGTGGAATGATTCAGATCAATTAGAGTTGCACATCTTTATCTGTGGATTGATTCAGATAAATTAGAGTTGCACATCTTTATCTATGGATTGATTTAAATCATTTAAAAGGTTAAAATCTGTATTGTCAAATAAAAAAAATAAAAAATAAATAAAAATAAAAATTGTTGGTATTTATGCCAAATCTGTATACATATTAAAGTTGTATACATATTACATAAATTAAAGTTGTATGGCAACTTTAATTTTTAAAAAATATTGGTAAATATCCAAATACGCTGGACACTGGATAATTTAACATGCACAAAATATTTTAAAAACACTTCTTAGGGGGGCATACATTAACGTGGGCAGTTTTTCTTCCAATCTAGACCCCCCCCCCCCCCACTTGGTGAGATAAATTTGGGCCACTTCGTACATTCTTTTCAAGTAATGTGAGATATTGCTGGACCCCCCCCCCCCCCCCTTTTGAGCTCACGTAATTAATGTATGCCCCCTTATCAGTTTAATAACAATGAGGAACTTCAATTTCAGTGAAGGAGAAGCAAAATAACGCATTTAAATAGATTGTTAAAATAAACACACAAATAATTTTGCTAACTTTGTTCGCGCCATGTTTTGACACATAAAAATAAGTTTTTAGGTTAGTTTTTCCTTTCTTTTTTAATTAAACCCAAACGAAAAACCTATTGAACTACTATGAACATGAACGAATTTGATAATTTTAATTTAACAAAATAGAGATTAAAATGTATTATTTTTCTTCTCCGGAGACTGAAATGGATACTCTCCATTGTGACTGAGCTGATACAAAGTGTTTTTAAAATAATTTGTGCGTATTTAGTAAGTCCAACCCAATGTACCTGAACATTCACCAAAATCTTTGACCTATAATTTTACAATATATAACATTAATAATTTATAATAAATTGATAAAAAAGAACACAATATTTTCAGCATGTACCTACATAAAAACGCATGCGAGAATATTATGTATTGAATGATAGAGCAAACAGCAAGATTAATCCCAAAGCCAATCATTGATGAAAAAACCCATTTGTATAAAATTGTCAAACCGAAATTTTGTTTTGAAAGATTACCTTACCATAAATTAAGAGATATTTTTTCAATGTACCATTTTCCATGCTAATGCCTAGTTCACATGAGGACAGGACAATATTGTGTTGTCCCAGTCCTGGACTCATTGACCTAGTGTGAACAAGAAGTTTGGAGGAGTGAAGGACAATTAACCAAGACACTGTCCTAGAGATAGACAGGCAGGCCATCTCCGCAAGATAATTATCCTCACAATTACTTACCCCCACCACCGAGCCCGGCCGCGCTGATCGCGTGTAAATGTGAATGGACAAGACGGTAGGACAATAGCCAGTAGCTCAATTCGTACGTAACTTGGCTTTCGGCGTTAGGATCTCGTATTTCGTTGCATTTCAGCTTAAAAATGTCGCGTAAACGGAATGCGGTAGAAATAACTAAATTGATAACTATACATTTTTTGCTTTGAATTTTGGGCGAAAAGGGCTTAGTAGCAATTCAAAGTAGAGATGGGTGAGTTCTACATTTTGCCAGAGGCCTCCTTTAAAAGTACTCGAGTTCTAGGAGCAGGTCCCGGGTTCGAGTTCTTGGGTGCGGAATGGGTACTGCATGCTGTTGCGGCTACCGGGACGCACGGGTTTGGCCAGAACCGGACTTCAGCGCCAGAAACCGCACAAGAACTCGAATCTGGACACGAACACTCACAACTCGCGAGTGGTTCGGACCGTAGACACGGGGACGTCGGTGGAGGCATTCAGGTTCGGGATCTGAGTCCGGCTCCAAGTACCGGGTTTGGGTCCGAGTCCAGGACCGGGTTCTTTGGGAGTAGTCGATTTGAAAAAGGAGTAGAAATAGGATCCACTTCTCGCAAAGAACCCGAGTTCAACCTACATGTGCTCTGATACACGCCATTTTAGACTCCTGAGGATTTTCTACTTCTAATTCTTTAAGGATCATTGTAGACAATTCCAGTGAAGATCTACGCAACATCCAATTCCTTATCCACAGTTTTTTCTTTTTATTATTTTGTTTGTCCAATTCCAATACATCGTGGTATAAGAGACGATTCGTCCTATCCATTTTCACAGTGTTCCGCGTTTGAACTGTAGGTCGAATTGTTGTATTGTCCCATTGTACTGCGCGGTCGATACTGTTCGTGGAGCTGGGACAGGACAATATTGTATTGCCTTCTGTGTCTTTGTGTGAACTCAGCATAAGAATTGATCAAAAAAATAAAGATAGATAACTTTTGAAAAATCATCTCAAAGTTTCATAATAATATCACAGGCAATCTTTTCACAGTTTCCATCGCAAATTTTGTCACCCACATCTAATGCTATTCAAAATGTCAAATTTTGAATCACACTGTACCAAATTTTGTAAGCATTCATTACATAATAATAAATAATATTATATTTTATTACTATGAACCACTTACGTTGAGGTTAGGCCTGGGTATCTGTAAGGTTCGTGACAGAAAAAAAAATTATTAAAAAGCGAATATTTGTCAGATTATCCATTAAATCTTAAATGCATGCGAAATAAATTTAATTCTGACATAATTGTTCAATGAGAAAATAGGGTATTTTTAGGAAAGGAAGGAGAGGAAGTTCTGGGAAGGAAAAGGGTATTAGGGGTGGGTAAGAATATGGGGTCAGTGTGTCTAGGAGTGACGGACGTATGAATCCATCCCTCACACTGCGGTGAAAGGCGATGTTAAAGGGACTCCCTTAACCACTCTCTCCCGATCTGGCCTTCCATGCAGCTGGTGGGCAGACGAATCTGCCGCCAAGACCCGGACAAACTTCACCCCATGAACTTGGGCACCCCTGTTAAGTCATCAAACATAGCGAACCACTTGGGGTGACCGGCAGAGGTGTTGGTTATCCAATAAATGGTTCCCGGAGCGGCATTTATATCCTAGTCATCCTATCATTCTGAAATGTTTCGCAAAAGAGTTACAAAGGTCGATCCTACGTTCTTGAAATGTTTTGCAAAACATTTTTTTTTATAGTAATACCTCACAAGAGTCTCAGCTGGAGTCAGCAGTCTGGAGCCAGTGAGACTATGGCATCCACAAATTGGGATATGTTGTGAGGCTGAAGATAGTGGGGAGGGGAAGGGAGATGGGGTAGAGAAAGGTAGGGAAGTACCTGGCTATTCTGATCTGGTAACCAAACACGGCTAACGCCATTTCAAGCAACGTTTCAATTCTGAAAGGTGGTCTTACACCAGGGCGATACTGATAGTAGCTTCCACTCTGGAAAATGCCGCAAATATACTATACGTTATTTTAAATGAATTAATTGTGAAATAACACAAATTATTCAAATAAAATTTATTTGCCCACGCCGGGATTCGATCCCGCGACCTTCTGATTGCGAGTCAAAAGCCTTGCCGCTAGACCACGCAGGCCATTATCGAAGTCAAACCATTAATCTATGACCATTTCACAAAATAGTACAACCCTTAGGATAGGTGCACCGGTGGGCGGTATTTCCCATTGAGAATTTCACTTTTTTCAGGTAATCACTTTGCCAACATGTTTTTGGCGCTTTGAAACTGTATAAATCAATCGTAAATTATTAATTTCAAAGTTAGAATCGGACTCGGAACTCGACATTCTCACAAATCGTCCAAGCAGGCACAAGCTGAACTAAGCTGTGTCGCAGCTCATGCTGGTCACCGATTTCTGCCTCGTCCGTCCTGCGGCCACATTTCTGCTCCTTACTGCGTTGCACGGCCTGTGTCTCAGCATATGACTAGCCTTGAAAGTTCTGTCCGCTTGTAGGAAATGCAATGACTTCTGCCGTCAGCCAGGTATACTCCATCCCTTTCCTTATGCCTATGGATGCGGTGTACAGAACTCAAGCTGGAGCATACAACTCAAAACTAAAAAAAAAATCTACTTTAGGTTTAAGCAAACTACAGGCAGACAAATCTACCTCAAACAGATCCCCTAGCTATCGTAGAACATTGCTTTACATCGTCACTTATTGTCTTGACATTGTCACTTATTTGTCATGATTTATTTTTGTGGTATTATGCTGTCTTGCACTAACAAACAATTAACAAACGTTTCGGACAGCATTACAGTGTCCATCATCAGTGCAGATGTGTAATTAAAGAGTGTGGTAAAGTGAGTGTTTATGTATGTTTTTGTGAATTTCAATTTCCTCTGTAATTAGGCGTGTTCTATGCGCTTTGGTCTTCCCACGACATCAGGAACAAATCCAAAGTATTGGCCGATTTCAATTAAATGCTCGGTAATTGCCGATTTGTCAGGGTGGCCGAGTTTACATGCTCTGATATGCTTTTGGAGATCGTCCGTTCTGTCTAAAGTAGTCCAACCGAAACAGGATTTTTTACCAAGACCGAAACTTTTTTAGACAAGTTAAAAATCTATTGTTTACTGAAATTTGGCTTATTTTTTACACTTATACAAACATTTAACATGTGTCAAATGAAATTAAAAAAAATAATTGAGGTATGTGAAAAAAAAATTTTTTTTTTGATATTACTAAAAATTAACAAACATGTTAACTACTTCTTGGAACAAAATTTTGTCAATAATCAACACTTATGTACATTATAAAGGAAGGACCTCATTAATTGAGTATTTTAATTTAAATTGCGTTTACAATCACAACATTCCTAAGACTAAATTTACCATTTATTGAGATCTTTTGCAGAGTTTCGGTTTAATGCCGAAACTAGATTTTTTTGCCGAAACTTGCCGAAACCCAAACCAAACCTTCGGTCGGTCATTAGCCTAAAGTCAAAAGCACACACTTCACAATCTTTGATTACATATTTGCCCTGGTGATAGATACTGTAATGCTGTCCGAAACGTTGGCTAAAGAAGAAGGTAGCGCAACACGGCATAATACCCCAAAAATAAATTACGATAATACTTTTGGCAGTGAAAATCTCAAATCGTATGTTGCCACTTATTGTCTGGACATTGTCACTTATTGTCTTGACATTGTCACTTATTGCCTTGACATTGTCACTTATTGTCTTGACATTGTCACTTATTGTCCTGACATTTTCACTTATTGTCTTGACATTGTCACTTATTGTCTTGACATTGTCACTTATTGTCAACATTGTCACTTATTGTCTTGACATTGTCACTTATTGTTTTGAGATTGTCTCTTATTGTCTTGACATTGCCACTTATTGTCCAAACTCTTTCGCCTGTGTATGTATATGATACCATTACATCTGCTTCATCCAATATTCCAACCTTTTGTGAAATGTACTTACTGATCGTCGAGCAGTGTTAGTTAGCCATGCTTTGAGGATAAATTTCGGGTACCAATGGTTATATTATGTTTTAATATTACAAAATAAGCTGTAAAAAATATATCAAGAGCAAAAGCTTCATCTACATAGTTCGTATATTAATATAATACTTATACATAAACCTGAATCTGAATATAAATGACTGCATTGAAGAAGAAGATAACAATAATAATCTAAACGAAAATATGAAAGAGAACAAGACACAGAAAAAGATAATGGTCGCAACTGGGATTCAAGCTCAGAACCTCTCGTCTAACTGGGACGTGCGTGTTTACCAAATCCACCATTGCCAAGTTCAAAAGTTACAAAAAGAGTTTTTCTTATAAAAAATTGAATAAATGATTGCATTTAATAATTAAAGTATATTTTTGGTTACCGAATAAAACAGAACAATGACAAAAAATTATAAAAGAATAGATCAGATTAGGTTAAGTTAGTTTGATTAGGATAATTTAGGTTAGGTTTGTGTTTTGTATGCAGAACTTTCTATTCTAACCCCCTTACTTATAAATGTGGTTTAAATATAACGCAGTGCGTAAGGTAAGCACGGTGAAAAACTTAACTTTTTACCACGGCGATGGTGTGGTTAAAACGGCCTTAAACGAGGCTTAAGGTTGACTTTACCATACCAAAGTTGAACTGAAGTATAAAAACCTAATTAGTAAAACGGTAAATGTTTATTAAACAGCTCTGCAAGATGGGATCAGTAAGTCTGGATCAGTAAGACTGAGGAACTTACGTTGACGTTGGGCCGGGGTATCTGCGAGGGGGGTACGCTCTGCAGCAAGGGTAGCAGGCAGCGAGCCACGGGGCCCGGTTTGGGCTCTGACAGCAGCGACATCTGCTGGAACACTCCAATGGTGAACTGGTCCGGGTCCAAACCTTCAACAGCACAACAAGTGGAGAATTAGCAACCATGGAAATTTCATAAATGTGTGTAAAGAAAAAAAATTCGAGTGCAATTTACCTGCGGTAGAAGTCAAACTTTACCAAAACAATCTCAACCAATACTTGAAAAGTGAGGTCAAAATCAAAGCGACCAATGAGCGCAGACCAGCGTAATTTCCGTTTCATATCTCAATCAATAGGAGCCTTTAAATGTGACATCATAATAAAGGCGGTCAATGAGTGCAGGTGCAGTAATCGTCATTTCAGGTTCATCCGAAATCCAAATCATAGCGGAGCTATAGAGATTTCAGTTCAAAAAATTGGCAAATTTTACAACAGACAGAGGGGGTTAACATAAAAAAACTACAAAGAATAATATATTCCAACCGTCCAATAATGTCGTAAAACATAAATATGTTAGATTAACCCCTCCGAATTTTCGGGAATATTCGCTTTTGGTGTCTCTAACAAAATGACATTTTACGAAAACTTTTTGTTACTACCGCTTCACAATTAAAGCTCTATAAATGAAACATTTCTGAACGTAGCCGAATAGTAAAAACTGTTTTAGAAAGGTTACATAATAGGCTTTCAAATTTTTATATTACAAATAAATATTAGCATTTGTAAATAATAAAATTTTGAACGCAAACATTAAAAATACGTAAAAATGACTCACGTGATTTTTTTTATATGAAAACAGTACTAAAATCACAGATTATGTAAACAACAATACTTATTCTATTGTATATATGTGTAATAAACACTTTTGTTACCTAACTTTTTTATCATTTCATATAAAAATATTTAATAAAAATTTAAAATGTGGAGCGAGGTGGAGCAAATTTGCGCGGGTAAATATTTTTGTCAACTACACGACTGACAGCTGATTCCTGTTATGTATTTCCATAGACAACTTGATAGGGATGTGCAGCTTGATCTACTTCGACCTTTTACTTTTTGTTTTAGGGATGTAACTAAAACAATAACAGAGTTAGAACGATTTCTATGGAAACAAACGACGTATAAACACGCTTATTGTACTTGAATGCTGTCCTATTTTTAACGCGCAGATCTACTTACGTTGCGGAGGGGTTAAACAATAATTACTAAATTTGTTTAAAATTTTACACAACTGACAAACAAACATTTTGACTGGATATCCAGGTGGAAAGAGAAAAGTGGGAAGACCCAGACTGAGGTGGGAAGACGAAGTAAGAGGGGATGCAGCACAGCTTCTCCAGGTACCAAATTGAAAGTCAGCCGCTGAGGACAGGAGGAGTTGGAGGCGACTGTTGCAGGAGGCCAAAGCTCGATATGGGCTGTAGCGCCATCCAAGAAGAAGATAAACAAACATTAATGTAACGTAAATGGTTGTTTATCAGTTGTGTAAATTTTAAGCACATTTAGTAATTATTGTTTTATTCTAACATATTTATATTCTACGCCATTATTGGGCGATTGGAATATATTCTTTGTAATTTTTTTTATGTTAACCCTCTGTTGTAACATTTGCTAATTTTTTACCATTAATGTAAGGCAAATGGTTGTTTATCAGTTGTGTGAAATTTAAAACACATTTATTGGTAAAGCAGTAAGTTTGTAAAAGAACAACAACAAAAACAAGAGACAAAAAGTTTAATTTAACCGCTTCTGTGCCAAGAGCGAGATTTCTCGCATTCTTGGCCGTACCCAGCAGGCCGGCCATAGAAAAATAGCGAGTTATCTCGCTATTCTTTGAGCAAGATTTAATTTTTTTTTTTTTCAAGATTTTCGCTAAGTCATTTAAATATCCTTTCAAGGTGTAATATGTTTTTAATTTATAAAAATAAGATTTAAAAATGATTTATTTTGATTAAAAATTCATGGTCTGCTGTTCACAGCTACACTCCTACATACTGGCATTTAAAAGGTTAACCCATTCATGACGAACTATTTTTTTCTCTAATTTCGTGCTGAAATTTCACAAGGGGGTTGGTTTTGGAGGTAGAAAACGGACATTTTTCTCAGAATTTAAAAAAAATGGTTTCTTCACCCCCCAGGAAGCTAGAGAAGGGTGAGCTCCATATGGCACTTTCGGCAAATAACTAGTCGGAAATTTATTTTTTTCAGGGGGTCTTTCACCAATCTCTCGAAATGTTGCTGGTAACTACGGGTCACATAATTTTACAGGCAGGATAATTCTGCCCGATAAGCAGCCCGCATTTCACCACAGAAAATACGGTGTCAAGTAGCTATTCGTGTCTGGAGTCACGCCTGTCGATCGCCCATCTAAAATACTGTCGTTTCTATGGAATCACAAACGTCAACACGAGTGTTTGACAGCTTCGTTATTATTGTTTACGAAATTATAAGGTAAGTTGAACAGACTTTTTTTATTATTGAGTGATTTTACAAAAGGTTTTAGTTGAATTTATAGATTTGTCTTGTTTTGCAGGATGAATAAGCGAAATCGGTGCACGAATTTTGGCAAAGATGATGCGAAATTCTGGTGAACATATGTATTGACAAGCATTTATTCGAGAACACACCAGCAACGTGGTGAAGTGAAGAACGAGGCGGCCTGGAAGGCTGTTACAGATAAATTCAATTCTTCTGCTTCAAGTATTAGATATAATAGTCAATTTTGAAAAATGTCACGAAATGCTTTACTCTTTCTTTTCGCGTTGCTTCTGAATTAACGCTATCTAGATGCCTAATTCAACCTGTTCATTTCCTATTTTATTTATTAACGCCCTTTTTGAGGACTTACACAGGAATAGTAAAAAATATATAATATTATGTACAACTGAACTACTTCAGTAACAATATTTTGTATTTGTTTAGTGTTAAATTCTAGCTTGCCATTGAATTAAAATCATGCATGGTTTCATAGTGCTTTCACACAAAGAAACATTATATTTCGTAAGGCTAAATATAAACTTTAGATCGTACACAACCCACGTTGTACGAGCGGGTTCCCTACAAAGCGTCGGACCGCCCCATCATAAATTGAAGACTCGACATAATTATTTCCCTCCATTCTATTATTCTGGGCAATGACAAATACATAAATGTGATAGTTCTTAGTCGCAGAATTAGTGCACTGAAATAAATGTATGTATACATCTAATAAGCTACCAAAACACACGCACATTAGTCGCATGCTCTCTTGCAACCGGTTGTTGATTTGTGAGCATGCTCATTGATCTGCAGGTGGAAGGCATAATGAGCGTGCTCATTTATGAGCATATGTATGTCAGTACCATCAGTGTTTCATTCCTTGTTATTATTTCTTCCAGGTAAACCGAATGCGATTGAGGAGTACATGGCCGGGCATTGTGGGAAGACTACTTGGATAGCCATCAGCCCTCCAGAGCCCCCAGAGCTTCTGCTGACACAATGATATTATAAAACCGAATGTATAGTTTACTTTATAATCCGGAATATTCATTTAAGTAAGGTTTTCAACACAAAGCATATTGTTATTTATATTTAAACCCTGGAACATTGTAATTTTTGTAATGTTTACTGTAGTTGAACATCTACTAAATGCCCTTACAGGGGAATTATAAATAATATACACTTACGTGTATGTACCATTCATATTTTGCAGAAATGAGATCCCTGAGGCGAATGTGTGATAAAGCCATGTACGATTGTGTGGGAAACGTGGAGATTCGCAAAGAATGCAAGGCTGATGTAAGCGTAATGAGTGAAATTAACTTTTTAATTCATATTCTATTTTGTAATAACTTGTTTGTTGCTAAATCATGTTTGTAAATTGCACAATTATAACAGATAATGCTTTCATTTATTTATAAAAGCAAAATATATTCTACCGTACCTAGTAGGTTTGTACTTACAAAGAGAAATGTTTTTCTCTCACATGTTACTAAATAAATATATTGTAAAGAAATACCAAAATATTCTGTAGTTTTATTACAGTTTCCATAAAGCTAAATATGTGTTTTTCAGATTGGTACAGTGTAATAATATAACACTCTTTAAAATCCCAAAAACACAGTTCTACAACATTTCTAGGGTTTATACAGGATCACTTGCGCACGTCCACCCGGAGAAGACAGAAGAAGGCTTTTTTCTCCATCTGAAAGAAGAAAGTCATTTCAGTACTTGATTTTTTCAGTTGAGGAAATCGAATACTGTTGGAATATGGAAATGAATACTATAGGTATATAGTGAGGACATAGGTACAAATTATGTACCTTCCTTATCCCTATAAATTCATTAATAGGTAATACAAATATTTATATTTACAACTATCCATTACAGTAGTATGATATTCAGAGGAACTTACTTGGTCACATTGCAACATGAGTACAGTCCATAGTCCCAACGACTCTCGGGGACCGGGTCAAATTATAAATTGATCTTTTAAGAGGCAGGTCCCGAGGGAAGCAAATATATATTGGACGGTTATATCCAATAGCCTCCGACAATGCCTTTATAAATCTGCAAGCAGACACCAACAAGGCAGACATCAGGTACAGCGTACAGCATTATCCCTGAAATTATTATGGTACATCTGTGTTGGTATTTATACAATGACATAAAACACAATACACTGTTGTTATTTTTGTTAAAATATGATGTACCTAAGTATTATTGTTCAATATTTATATTAAAAAACATACCGGGTGGTCCTTTGAGAGTCTTTAATCTGGTCATGGATTACAAAACAACAATTTTCGTAAGTAAAATCGTAAAAAATTCGGGTGATGTTAATACGATTTGACAGAAGCTGTCAAATAATATTGAACCCATGGTAGACAACTTAGCTAATAAGGTATAAAACTTAGATATCATCTACACGTTAAACTTTATTGGCTGCTTTGAGTACCCAATAATGAAGGGAAACTTTATCTACCCACATAAGCTTATTTGAAGGATGGTGAAATCGAAAAAATGCTTTATTCTATGGGTAGTGCTACCGGCAGCTTGCAGGCAAGATGGTGAAAGACCCCCTCAACTTTATTGTACAGAAAGTAAAACTTATTTATTGAGGTAACCCTCGAAGCATTTCACACATAGTCCAACCTTACACAAGATGCACAAGATATTTTTCCATACTTGTTAGTTTCAGTAATTGGAATTGGCCCAGGATAATGCGGGACGGAGGTGTCATACTGAATCGCCGTTTGACCTATTTTGGTTAGTTTGTCGGGTGCCTTGAAGTGGTTCTTGGTAGCATACCTCTCGCAATAATGCTATGATATCTCTTAACGGAATCCCAATTGTTCCAATTTAAAATTACTCGTGGCTTCGCGCTTCAGAAGCCAGCAATTCTGAATTGTTACTTCGGTGACCCAGGTAAAAACGGACCACCACCATTTCTATTGGCGAACAATGCGGTAATACAGAATTTCAGAATTTTTACAAAATTTTGGTCCATTCTATCAGTTCCGCCCAAAAGGGGGTTCCTTGGTTCCCTGAAGGCCCCACGAAGGAAGAAAGCTTCATCTCTCCTCTCCACTCCTAAGTTCCCCGAAGACTCCACAACGGAGAGTTCTCCTCCCTTTGGTTCCTTAAAGGCTTTACAAGGGAAGAGTCCACTCCACCTTGGTTCCCCGAGGACCCCAGGAGGGAAGAGGACTTCATCTTCACTCCTCCGTGGTTCCCTAAAGGCCCCACCAGGGAAGAGCTCACAGAGGTGGCCTCATTTCTCCTCTTCACTCCTACGTGGTTTCCTGAAGGCCCCACATGGGATCTCTCCACTTCACTCCTCCTTGGCTCCCCGAAGGCCCCACGCCGGAAGAGTGCACTTCCCCTTGGTTCCCTGAAGGACCCACAAGAGGAGAGGCATGGAGTTGACCTCAGCTCTCCTCTCTTATTGGGACCATTCTCATTGGGACCCATTTCTCCAATTCTCATTGGGACCAATCTCCATTCTCATTGGGACTGCCCGGTGGTCTATGCTTTCTTTGGCTTTTTTTAATATATTTTATTTTATTTCCGCTACTATAGTAATTACTTACATTTTAACATAATCATATAACTGTTTTTTCCTCATTACTTATTTTATTTACAGAAGGTTTCTTCGACTGGTCATAGCTGTTATTTTTATTTTTCTTTTTCTTTTACTAACACTATTATCTCTTTTTGATGTTACCTATTTCAGAAGAATTATTCCACGGGCTGCTACTTCTATTTATCTTTTGTATAATGTTAATGTAAGTACTTGCATACTGCTTACTAACCCCGTATGCATGAACATTGGAGGGTCTAGAGTCGTTCAAATAAATGTAGCTTCGTTAAAAAAAAAGTAGAGTCTTGACGTGTGCGGTGAAGGAGGAAACCATATGTTTCCTTATTTTACATTTACATTTATTGATTTATTGTGAAAAACAGTATAATCCATTTACATTTCACAAATAACAGTTTATAAATTACAGTTTATAATAAGTAAGTATATACATTTATTTGCATGGGTAAGTACATCAATACTATCTGATTAGCCAGATTTGGTAAATAGTATGCTTATTGCTGTCTTAAATTCTCTTTGGTTCAAATTGAAAATGTCAATCACAGAAGAAATGTGATTTAACAAAGTAGTTATTCTCCCCAAAGGCATGATCATTGGTAGGTTGGTCCTGCCCCTTGGAAAAATAAATAATCTGTGCTGTCTAGCTCTGATGAAATTATCAGGGACATAAAAAGAAATTCGTTCCAGAATATCTGGATTGCAAATGTGCCCATTTAGCAGCTTGTGCGCCACTAACACCATTGCAATATTTCTCCTGACGTCTAGACGTTCTATCCCCAGCATTCCAGCGAGAAAATCAGAGGGATTATAATGCCGTTGGGAAAGTGGTGGGTCCCCTCCAAAGCTCTCCTCTCTACGGCTTCTCCTCCTAGTTTCTCCTGCAGGCCCCGTGAAGAAAGTCCAGAGAGGTGGCCTCAGCACTCCTAATTTTCCCAAAGGCCCCTAGTTTTTGAATGGTCCAATGAAATCTTTGAAAATTTACATTTTATGTATAGTGAGATCTGCCGAAAGATCCATATGGAACCAAAAATCAAAACCTTTAATTCACAGTACTCATTTAAATATAATAATGATTATTTTTCTAACAAAATGTTTGTAAATAGGCAGAGAATTTCATTCTCTACAAATCATATTCAGTTTTGGAGAAAAAATCAAATCTACTATATAAATTTAATGGATTACTTACTTTACTTGTAAATTATTATTTTTAATTTATAAACTAACGTTTAGACAAGATTTTTATAATTAATAATAATTTATAATTAAAATTTTATAATTAATAATAATTGTTACCCTTTGTGCTATGCATAAAAATCTTGTCTAAACGTTAGTTTATAAATTAAAAATAATAATTAATATTTGACAAGTTTAAGTATTTCCCCAATAAATGTAGTCATAATTTGTCTCGACGCCACCTAGCGAGGGATTTAACACTTACAATGTCTCTCTCGCAAAAATAAAGTTGGTTGTTTTCAGGTGGAAAAAATATAATAAGCAGTAATTGTTGAATGAAACACTAGTATATATTGAATTATTTGGCGGGTATTTGATAAGCCGCCATAGCTCAGTGGTCAAGAGCAGCTGACCGGCAATCAGAAGGACACGGGTTCAAGTCCCGTTGGCGGCAAGTATCTTTTCTCGGAAGATTTTTCAATGTAAATGAGTGTTTCAGGCTGATAATTATTGCTTATAATAATTGTTACTTTACTTGTTTTGAAATTTTGAAAAAATTGCACTTTTTTTCTAAATCAATACAGACACGTCGGCACACACAAACTAACTGAACGCAACCAAGACAAACGTATTCATACATGCCTGTAGACTATATTAAACTGTATTTGGCACTGCTATTTCAA
This sequence comes from Limnephilus rhombicus, assembly GCA_929108145.2. Classification (NCBI taxonomy): domain Eukaryota; kingdom Metazoa; phylum Arthropoda; class Insecta; order Trichoptera; family Limnephilidae; genus Limnephilus; species Limnephilus rhombicus. Next base: position 24,222,957 of record OV815292.1, read on the forward strand.
CATATCGGCATGATGTGACTAAATGAATGCCAATACTTTTTCGAGTTCCATATGGAACCTTCGTCATGAATGGGTAAAGTGAAGTGAAACCGAGAAAATAGAGAAATTTAGTAAAGTTCTGGAGGCTATCTCTAATTATATCCGGTATCTTGACAATACAGTGGAGGTCGACATGTTTGCGCAAGAGATTGGGAGAAGGTTAAGTTGGTTCTTTGGAAAAGAATATGGAAAGTTTCAAGATTTTTTTAGTAGACGGTGATTGATACTCATTTTGATTGTGGCCAAAAGGGATGATTCTATAGGGTTATTCGTAATTTTGAAAATAAATTCAATGTCATTTGTGAACAGAAGGTGTAATAGATGCATGTAGTTAGTCAGAAAAAGAAGTATGGCCATCATCACTTACTGTACTCTGTGAGAAACTTGTCCAGATCCTCGATCTCCTGCATGAGTGCGTGGCACGGAGCCAGCGCGGACTGATTGCTACCACGCACAATGTACACCAGCTGCAAGGCCAGCGCACGCAGAGTCAACTGCTTCACGGCAGACTGGTCCTCAATGGTGCACCCCACAAACAAGTGCTGGAGTCTGCAGAAGAGGAGAATATGAAGAATTATGAAATAGGCAAATCCAAATAATGCTTCGATAAAATAAAGTTGGAGAATAATCAAGGAGGATGATACATTTTTTCTTTTTAGTAATACAACAGTTTACATAGTTCCCGTGAGCAGTCAGGTCATGGTCCCTATAACGGACGTGTTGAGCATTTGCATTGTTTTGTGTCACATGAAAACATTCGAGCCTAAGGCGTAGCCGAACGCAACCACGTGTTTCTTATTATGTCTGTAAAGTGTTCGTATTGTTGAATGATAAATAAATAAATCATCGGAGTGGGGGTAAGAGAGCAGGCAAAGAGAGCCGCCGGCCAGCTAGCAGCTGGCTTTCGCTCGATTCTAGGAATCAGAGAGGACAGTGGCAACGGTAGACACTGAGGTTGTCACACCCCCTGAAAATAGGGCCAAAAAACCCGAATTAAGTCAGTTCTCCAGTACTACCCGTCTCGTCAACAACTCTCTTTTCTTACCTGCCCGACCTCGCTCTGACCCATTCGTCTCGTTTTTTACTAACGACTTCACCCTGGACCAAGGATTATCCTACACTCTCTGGTCCAGACCCGGCTACATCAGGAGCCATCGGATCACTCAGTTCAGCTCTAAAGCGGGCAACCGAGACAACATTCTCCCAACATTTGGCGTCTCCGTGGATTGGGACCTCCAGCTAACTTACAATTCTTGTGTATCTCATCCTGTCTGGCATATAGACCCATTATGCTACGTCCCATTTTACCTCATTCCTATAACAGTAACCCGGTCCCTTTGATTGTCATTGTTCGCCAGGGTTGTCATTGGATATTTGGCTTTGTCTCCTGGTTCCACAATGTGCCTTCCGAGGTATCCACAAATACCTGAATAATACACAACTGCTGACCCTGTACAAATCGCAAGTGCGCCCCATGGTTGAATTCGACAGATATCTTTGGTCTGGAGCCCCAAAATATCTGAAAAAACCATCGACTCTGTGCAGAAGCGGGCGGTCCGTTTGATGTATTCTCCTATCTTAACAGATGGATTGAAATCTTTAGAGCACAGGCGTCGGATGGGAAATGCCGTCCTCGTTACGCCGGTATTTCAATAGAATATGTCATAACTATCATCATTGATTCCTTCGGCACAGGTGCGTAGTCGGGAAACACGTGCTCAAAGTGGCATCAACTTTTGGCGACAATCACGCTCAAAGTGGATATATACCCATTTCTCTGAAGTTTAATGACATTACTGTAGTGAAAGTATGTCTTGCAGTATGAAAGAGACATGCGTGTGTGAGTGAGACAGCATGCGGAACGTATAAGAGGCGTGAATGTTGTCTACTCGTCCTCTTTTTGCTTTTAGGCTTCCTACGAAGCACCTCTGTACGACCTCGGAATAAACAGTAATAGTCTACCCACTTCTTATTATTGCCATCCCACTGAGGTCATCATCAAGAGGAATCTGGATCCACCACAAGGAGTCCAGAGTAATGTATATAACCGGCCACGGTCATTACAATTACTTTACATACTAAATAAATGTCGGTCTTATTCATTCGGCATTTGGCTCAGTTGGGAGTGTGATTGACTCCAGTTTCTGGGTGGAGAGGTTAAATCCTCAGTCAAAACAATTTTTTAATTTTATTTTTAAAAGACATTTGAAAATAGATTAATGTATTATATTAAAAAAAAAAAAAACTACCATTGATACTGTTTTTATGGGTTGATTTTTAAGATTAATTGAATGGATACTTAAAGCTCCATGCGATCTTCATAGAAATGATGTTACAAGCAGAAAATAACACCAGAACTCAGAGAGTTGTCTTTGCTTCACAGAATCAGAATTATAACAGTTTATATTTTCGGTATTTCACTCACTTGAGGCAGTTGTTGATGAGAGTGGCGATGTTGTTCTTAATAATGATGCCCTGCGGAGAGGCGAGGGCCGTGGGGTTGTTCCACAGGCGGTTGGACAGCACGGAACTCAGGAGCAACTCGCTGCCCATGTACAGCGCTGTGAAGTTGGCTGCACCGCTCACCGAGGGTTCAATCTCCGCCAACCTGAAATAATACAAATATAAGCTGTCGTGGAGGAACAGAAGCAGGCTGACAACGAGTAATGTGCAAACAAGTATTACCTGTTGAGCTGGTTCTGCGCCGCCTCCAGTATGGTGGCCCGTATCCTTGTGGAAGCCCCGGCGCTGTCCACATTGGCCATGATGGTGTCCAGCAGGTGGCGTGTGTTGCCCGCTATCTGCGCCTGCCCCTTCAGCGAGTAAGACAGGTCCATGTTCAGACCGGATGCGGCTGACAGCAGAGTGTCTCCTAAACAAAAAAAAAACATGCAAACTCCGAAACAACAAAAAGTTAAGTGATGAGAAAGTTTACAACACATTAGTCTAATAAAATGTGTTTTTTTTCTTTACGTCGTAGATAAAACAGTGACTTGATTTTCATGTGGTACGATTTGAGATTTTCACGGCCAAAAATATTATCATTAATTATTTTTAGGGTATTATGCCTTACTGCGCTTCCTCCTTCTTTAGCCAAAGTTTCAGATAGTGTTACAGTAAACATCATCAGGGCAGATGTGTAGATTGTGGTGAAGTGTGTTTATGTATGTAGAAGTAATACCGTATCCGTCATTCGTATTGCGCACCTCCAATTCTCTTAGGGCCGGTATTTCAAATACCGGTAAAATAAAGTTATGGGAAGTAAAATCAAAAGATCATCTTTATGTTTTATTTTTCTTTTCTCTTTTTATACTTTTGTTTATATCTTGTTATTTCTGTTTATTGTTAAAAATTTACATAGAGAAAAACCAAATCTTTAACTGTGCATTCTGTGAACATTTTTAAGTGGATTATTAACATCCAATTCACTTCATTCAAAATTTAAATTAAAGAAAATTGAGAGAAATGTGAGAGGCAATCGGAAAAGCCTCTCTCCTTCCATCCAGAAGGGTTTTCGGGACTTCAAACGGCGTATTCACTAAGGGAATGAACTAATTTAATAATTATGAACCTTACCAATGGGCAATGGTGGAACAAGATGTGGCATGGTGTCTCGGAGGTAAGAATAGTGTTTGGTGGTGTGTTCCTCAAACAACTGCAGCATTGCACTGCTGTGTTGGGCCGCATTCAACACCAGAATCAAAATGCAGATATCTACCAAAAACATGGTCAAGGAAAATAAAAGAAACATACATCACTAATTTCATTTAATTAAATCCACATACTATCAAGATCAATCCAACAGACATTTTTTAAATTTACCCACAAGCAGAACTAACCTAAAATTTCCCCAATTCCTTGAATAAATATGTGCATAGTATGTATATTTTATGTATACAAGTATTTAAATAAAGAAATTTAAAATTCAAACAGATTAACTTTCATTGCACTCAAATTTGTAAAAGTGATGTAATCAGAAAAGGTTGGAAACACGGAGGTTAATATATAAGAAATACAATATTATTATTAATGACACTTGAAACAGAATGACTATTGGTTTCAAAACCACTCTGTCATTCAGAAGTGCGGTCCAATGCGTATGCGTTACAGTTTAGGAACTAAATAAAAATTGCCAGTATTTAAAATTAAATTATAAATTGTACAATTACAAATTATTGCATGAGTATAATTTGTATCGGGAGCATCCATCCATAATCATTATTCCTCTCCCCCTTCCCTTTACCTTATTGTTAGGCAAAATAAAACTTCCATCTCTAATCAACATTAGCATGAGAAACTTTTTTGACTTAACCTTGGCCCCCATATACAGAGTTAATCAGCCCATACCCAAAGGACTTTTACTAGCTATTTCTGAAAATGTTTGTAGAAAAAAAAACATACGTAATTTGGCTGTCTAATTTTTTATTTTCAATTAAAATCAAACAAACAAACAAAAACAAAAATTCTATTGCACGTCGCCACTTATCACACTGCTCCACATGGCTCCACACAGGAGGCCCCAAAGGAAAAAAATGTCATCTTTAGGGATGATGTGTGGAGGGACTTTTTAGGAAAAGGAAGGAGAGGAAGCTCTAGGAAGGAAAAGTCATAAGGGTGGGTAGGAATCTGGGGATTAATGTGTCCAAGAGTGACGGAACCCATCCCTGCATCAATCCATGAACCCATCCCTCTCGAGGGATGGGTCGAGATGGGTCTCCCTCAATCGGTCGCTCCTAATCCAGCCCGCCATGCAGTAGGTGGACAAACGCATTCACCATGAAGCCCTAGACAAACCTCACCGGCACCCCTGAATAAACCACCACCGCCTAGCAAACCACACGGGGAAACCTATGGCAGGGATGTTGTTTAACCAATAAATAGTTCCTGGGGCGGTGGTACCCAAAACCGACTCTCAAATTAAGCATGTAATGTGACCCGCTAGGCAACATGTCGCACTATATTAAAACTAAGTATTGCAATCAATCAATTATGTTTTCAATGTTCCAAAGAAATTCTGATTACGGACAGTTGTAAATTCAAAATTCATGGCCAAGCAAAAATGTTAAATCGAAACCTTTTACAAAAGAAAACAAATCATCATTTAAATCATTTGAACAGAATGGTGATTCTGTATATTTGTGTTAAGTTAGCATTACGAGACAATTAAGACAAAAAGCCAAAAATCATTGAATATCGGAAGGCATCTGTCATGTGTTTATCGGCTGTTAAATTTCTGTGATTTTCTATGGCTTTCAATGGCCTGTCGTGTGTCAAATGGATTAATTACCTACTCAAAAATATGAATTACTATTTATTAGTTATTAAAACTACTTACATATAAGCCTAATAGGCGTTCATAAATGACCATCCCTTTATAGTATTATTTTGATGTTCTAACGAGATGATATTCGATTTGTAAATTTTCCCTCGACTGACCTTAACGAGGATAAGCGGCAAAACGCGTCTTCATCTCTGGTTTAAAAGTTGGTGTCTTAACACAGGCGCAGTATTTAGCTTGTTAGCGCGATAAGGAAAATCGCATTTAAGAAAACAGTAAAACATGTTATATACAGCCAGTTTAACACGCTATCGCAAAACATACAGAATCATACTTCTGTTGTGTAATTTTGAATGACAAAACAAAGATCAAAATAATGAAATGGTGAAAGGATACAGGCAGGGTCCTCCACATCCTGTTGCGGCATGTCGAAGAAAGGATGGATACTCAGGAAGTGGGGCACGAGGGGCAGAGTCAGCTCGGGATGTGCAGCCCCGATCTTCTGCAGGCAGCGGTACGTGGATTTCTTGTCCTGATATCAAAATACAAATTAAAAACTACAATAAAATAAAGTTTAAATTATTTAGAGGAGGTCCTGAGGAAAATAATTCCCCTCAGTGTCTATGTCATCTGGGAAAGCTGTATGGAGGGCATTTTTAGGAAAGGAGGGTGAAGTTCTGGAAAGAAAAAGATATGAGAGGTGGGTAGAAATCTGGGAGTCAGTGTGTCCAGGAGGGACAAACTTGTAAATCTATCCCTCCAGCTGCAGTGTAAGGCCATGTTCTGGGCCACTTGGGGTGACCTATGCCAGAGGTGTTGGTTATCCAATAAACAGTTCCCAGGGCGGCGGTACCCAAAACCGCCTAACAAAATGAATCCAATAGAGCTTTAAATTGGTTTATATTAGTAGCATCGAATGACATTTTGTGGAAGTTTGTTGCATGCTTCCACTACGGTATTTGCAAGAAAGTGTTTTTCTAGGATTGGATGCAGAAGGTGCTTTGTTAAAAAAAATTTTGTGTCCACGGAGAATTATATTTTTGTTGGTGGTGAAGATTCCTTGGAAGCCAGGGCAACTGTAATGACTAGATAAAATTCTGTCAGTGTGTCCAGCAGTAACGGGCCTATGAATCCATCCCTCCCACCAAGGTAGTCCTGCTGGATAGGTCAAAAGGTCTCCCTCAATCAGTATAATATTGTAGTATATATGAATATGTATGTAGTTTCAGTGTCTTTCAACAGATAGCATTAGTATAAGTAGGTATACATATGTAGTTTTGAGGTGTCTCAACCGAGGTCAGTAAAGTTGTACTGTTACGGATATAGCTGATCGACTCCTGGGCACCTTCAGTGACCAGTTCCCCTGCCTTAGATAAGCACAGAGCATCCATTAGAATGGACGTTAAATATTAATTTTAAACAAGATGATAATAAACGTGACTGAACAGAGTATCGTTGGAACTCCCGATCATCCGAGAAGTTTCATCAGAATGTCACAAATATTGATGTGAAATAATCTTGATTATGTGAGGCATTATGTATTGGTGACAAAAGTAGGTATAAACATAAATAATACATAAGTTGTATGACCAACCTGTGGATACTTCTTGAGATTGTCCAGTATTTTGTTGACACACATCTCCAGGCAGACCTTGGAGGCCAGGGTGCTTGAGGCCAGCATCCGGTGCAAACCTTCCCTCACGTCCATCGAGAAATCCTGCAAACAATCAACACTAAATAATACAACCGATAAAATTACACAGTAAAAATTAAATGTAGAATGAATAAATTATTATAAATTACACTTAATACATAGGGGAGTGATCTTTGTAATACATACACAATTTGGGGCGGGGGTATGGGTACCGTCGCCCCGGGGAACATTTATTGGATGACCAATGCCTCTGCTAAAGGTCACCACTCCACCCAGGTTCTCTACGTTTGGTGACTTAGCAGGGATGCCTGGGTTCATGGGATTAGGTTTATCTAGGTCTTGGCAGCTGATGCGTTTACCGACTTTCTGCGTGGCGAGCCAGATCGAGAGAGACTGGTTGAGGGACACCTTTTAACCTCTCTAACCGGACTCTCTCGACCCATCCCCTTCCACCGCAGTTGAAGGAATCGATTCATATGTCCGTCACTTCTGGACACAGATACGCCTTATATCTTTTTACTTCCCAGAACTTCCTCTACTTCCTTTCCTTAAAAAGACCCTCCACACAGAGCCCGTGTGGAGCGTCTTTTTAAGATGACGTAGGCCCTGGGGGAAATTGGTTTTTCTCTCTTTCCTGTGTGGAGCTCACGTTAAAAAAAATCATGTATTATTAAAATCTTGTTTTCTGAAATGACAAAAACTCTTGCACCAAGATACATCATTTTTATTATTATGTGATTTTTATTTGATCAACAAGAAAAAGTAGTGTTGAAACCTATTCTACAAATGGTGAAGCTGGGTAGAAAAACAAAGTTCTGTGACTTCGGGTTTGTCTCACAACTTTTTAAATAAAAACTGCGGGGTCAACAAAATACTTTGGACTTTATTGTGATAGATAAAAATGAGCTCTACCAAGTTATTTAACAGTCGTAGTAAACATACTGGGCCCCGACCAACAGTATTTATTAAAGTCTCAATTTCAGTTGCAACAGTATTTATTAAAGTCTCAATTCTGGCATTATCGATACCTACCTGCCATCTATGGGTGACCTCTTAAACTAATATCTAGGTTAGCTTTGTGCCATCTATGGATAACCTCTTAAACTAATATCTAGGATAGCTACGTGCCATCTATGAGTAACCTCTTAAATTAATATCTAGGATAGCTATGTGCCATCTACGGGTAATCTCTTAAACTAATATCTAGGATAGCTACGTGCCAACTACGGGTAACCTCTTAAACTAATATCTGGGATAGCTACGTGCCATCTATGGATAGCCTCTTAAACTAATATCTAGGATAGCTACGTGCCATCTGCAGGTAACCTCTTAAACTAATATCTAGGATAGCTACGTGCCATCTATGGATAGCCTCTTAAACTAATATCTAGGATAGCTACGTGCCATCTATGGATAGCCTCTTAAACTAATATCTAGGATAGCTACGTGCCATCTATGGATAGCCTCTTAAACTAATATCTAGGATAGCTACGTGCCATCTATGGATAGCCTCTTAAACTAATATCTAGGATAGCTGCGTGCCATCTACAGGTAACCTCTTAAACTAATATCTAGGATAGCTACGTGCCATCTATGGATAGCCTCTTAAACTAATATCTAGGATAGCTACGTGCCATCTATGGATAGCCTCTTAAACTAATATCTAGGATAGCTACGTGCCATCTATGGATAGCCTCTTAAACTAATCTTTAGGATAGCTACGTGCCATTTATGGATAAGCTCTTAAACTAATAACTAGGATAGCTACATGCCATCTATGAGTAAGCTAACATCTATGATATCACAAAGTACATAAATAATATTATATGTCATATTTTAATTAAACCCTGATGAAGTGAGCAGAGCTTAAGAAAATGGTGTCACCAAATAAGTTTGCTGTATTTGAAGAAGTAAATATATGTACCTACATACTAAAATTGTTCTTATTAACCTGTAATCGGCCGGACACGCTCATTTGCGCGCAGCTTTTGCGCATGCGCGAAAAAAATATTTCGAAATAAAAAAGTTTGTCTGCGATTTTGACCAGTCTATGTACAGAATTTGTATGAAAACAAGGTCAGAATCACTTGCGCCAACATCATTGATGATATAGCCACTAGTTTCATTCACCTGACAACACCAGATTATTTTTAAATGATTTTTATCTGTGGAATCGAAATGTCATTTTTGGCGCAAATTGAAGCTGTCAATATTGATGCGTGTTCCTCGACTAAAACATCATAAAACCTATTAATTTACGTAATTAACGCAAGTAATGTTATTTTGGTGCATAGTTTATTGTTCTAGGAACGTGTTTCAGTTAATGAAATATACGATAGCTCAAAATTAATCAACAAAACATTTATTTCAAATTTCAAAATCGTGTTTTGTTACGAAATTTCCGTATTTTTCCTGGAATTTGCGGGCCTTTGACAGGTTAAAGCTAATTAGCTCTAGCAAAAATTTAAAATGCATTTTATAAATGCAATATGCAATGTTAAGAAAATATTTAAAATATTCTCACCTCTAGTGCACCAAGAATGGTCTCCAGCTGGTCCTCCCTCAGTACAATGTGCTGCGATATCTTGGTGAGACTATCGATGGCCTTCAGCCGCACATCCTCGATCTCGTCGTTGAACATATCCACCAGGAAGTCCAGGCAAGTCACGGCGAACGTGGAGTTGTTCAGGGCGAGCTGGCACACTGACTCTACCGCGGACAGGCGTACCTCTGAAATAACAGGATTAAGGTTAAAAATATATTTTTTACAGTCCGTTGAAATTTGAATAGAAGGATTGGAGATTTTCTGGTCAACTTGTCTTTTATTAACAATAGGCCACTTGCATGGATTTCATAACGACTTGGAAAAAATCGTGTGGATAGATCTTTTTACTAAGATTACGAAAATGTTAGTAAATTTTTTTAGAAATATAGTTTTTTTTATTTTTAAATAAATAAATCCATTATTTGGGCTTGTGACGTCACTACATGAAAATGTCCCGTCTCCGAAAATGTTCCTATTAATTTTGTAAAATTCCACACTGATTTATTTTTTTTATATGGCATCACTTTGATTTCAGGCAAATTTTTTAATTCGTTCACTAGATTTATTGTTTATTCTCTGCGAACTTATCATTTGGTTTGAATTTTTGACAGATGTTATGAAGAGAACCCCGTACATTTTAGATGTGAGTACGTGTTATAGAGGTATAATGGTTATGGTGCTGATTTTATCAAAATCAAATTTTATAATATTCTTATTATTATTATAATTTACAAGTACAAGTATATTATATTGGATTTATTAATATAGACGTTGTACATTATAATGATTTATGATCAATAAGATGGATCAAGGAAAAAAATATTTTTTGTATGCCTCGTTATTCTCCTGTGCCATTCGTGTGGAAAACGTTCTTTTTTATTTGGCTATGTAATTATCGTTTTTTCGCACCTATAAAATTATGTCCTGTCTTTCCGGTTTATAAAATATGGTCTGATTTTTCGGATTGAAATTTTCAAAAAATCGCCAGGGTTTCAAAAATACGATTAAAAAAAAAAAAAAAACGGATGTCTTAGAATATTATCCGGAAAAATTTTTTTTTAAATGTGATGCAAGTGGCCTATTAGCGAGTTCCCTACATACGTTGCAATGCCGAAATGAAGAAATGGTTTCTCCCTGCATATCCTTTTCCATTTGTTTCCGGTCCTCTTCGGCCTCCCCTTCCCCTCCCTCCTTCCCTCCCTGCTAAACTATATGAAATACACCAATTTTTCAAACAACTCGCGCGCCACCTATTGCAATATTTTTTACGCAAATATTTCAATTTCATGATGCCAGCGCCACTTTTATAAATAGAAATATTCGCAGATGTGCGCATAACAACTCACCAAAGTTTCATCGCAATTGGATGAACGGTATAGCAAATAATTGCACAACGCTAGAGCTCACCATTGCATATACATAGAAACCTTACTAGGCGTTACAATACACCAAAGTTTCATTGCAATCGGATGAATGGTTTAGGTATAAGGGACAAACAAGGAGAAATTAATTTTGACAAATGAAGATTAGATTGATACTTTTTTAAAACAATTTTTTTAAATAAATAGACTTTTTTTATATGAATACCTCAAAAGAGTCTCAGCTGCTCCCATCTGGAACTAGTGAGACTATGGCATCCCCAATTGGGGTATGTTGTGAGGCTGAAGGTAGTTGGGAGGAGAAGGAGGTGGGGAAGAGGAAGGGTGGGGAAGTCCCTGGCTACTCAGATTTGGTCACCAAACACGGCTAAAGCCATTTCAAGCAAGGTTTCAATTCTGAATGGTGGTCTTACACCAGGGCGATACTGAGAGTATGATATACGCCAGGATTCGACCCAGCGACCTTGGGATTGTGAGTCTAAAGCCTTACCGCTAGACCACGCCGGCCGTCAACTACTACTTACAATTCCAATCATTTCGATAATGAATAAAGGGGTAATAAGAGAGGTGTCTGTCAAATTGAGAGTCAAGGGTTTTTGACTAAGTAAATGAGACTCACCTAGGAACTCGTCTTCCAAGCCGTGCACAAAGGCCCCGGCAGCGCCTCCGGCCATTATGGACACGGCCGACTGCTGCAGGCGTTCACACGGCGCGTCCTGACCCCAGCGGCGTCCGTCAGCCCACTCCCCTGATGCCAGAAGCATGGCGCCCCTTTCGTGCATTGTGTGCTTGCGCTACAATAGAAACAATAAGGTTATTATTGTGAGATTTTCATAACCAAAAGTATTATCGTGATTTGTTTTTGGCCAAATATAAATTGCATACCATGGTTTGGACTTATACCAAGATTTATATAGGGTCTTTCAATAGGGACGCTCGAAATTTATTAGGTTTTAGCAGCCGTGTTGTAAAAGTGACATCTGCCAAATTTGTTTTTAATTGTTTAGTAGTTACGGCAAATCACCTTGGACTGTTATAGCGTTGAACAATGTGTGCAAATCATCAAATTAGAAATTTAATCAAAAAAGCAGATTATCTCGCGCGGCGGCGACTTGCACTGGAAACCGAGATCGTGCGATTTAACGCATTTAGACTTCTTCCTTTGGGGCTTAAATTGCAGCTCTATGCGAATAAACCGAAGATAATTTACTCCCTCAAAATCAACATAACAAACGTTCTTCAGCAAATTCAGTCAGATTTATGGGACAGTCGTTGAAAATTGGACCTCCCGAATATGTGCCACCATGTAAACGACGTTGTATTCCACATTCAACCTCCCATCTATGGCTCGCGGCAGCGACACAAAAAAAATCTTTGCTTTTTTTTAAATGCCATTTTAACCGTTATGTATAAAGAAACTGTATGAAGGACAAGGTCAGAATCGCTTGCGCCAATATCAATGTGTGTTCTATTTGATTATTGTAGCTACTCTGAATGATTTTAACCTTTTCTGGTCTGTAATGCGTAAATACTACACATTGCTTCTAATAACTTTTATATCTCTATAAATATAATGAATTCTGGGTTCAGATTTTAGGTATTCCTCCGTTATACATTTACACACTGAATTAAAAAATAATATTTTAAATAATTAGCAAATTTAATTCAAAATCAGAGATATTTTGTTAAATATCTGGAATAAACCACAAATACAATCAACCGTGTGCCAGTGTGGACCGTGATACGCGAAGAGTGTGCGGGGGGAGATGACACGCTATGTGACGTCTCGCTCTACTTTGCTATACGGGAACACGAGAAACAGAGACCGCCGTGTTGTGTACATAAACCGTCGATACCTACGACCGCGTAGTACCTAACATACATAGCTGTATATATGTATTGGGTAGTAGCCCAGCGCCCAGCGCCTCAGTCGTTCGCGGGCAATCCTTTGAGATGGTCTTCTCGCCCGTTTTTTGAGCAACGGACGATGGTTTTTTCATGTTTTCAGCAATTAAATTACAAGTATTATCACTTGTAACACAAATTACGAAAAACAAAAGCGATAAGCTATGAATGTTCATATATTTCCGACATAAAATCGATGATTTTAACACGTGAATTGAATACACAGCACCGGAGCGCGCGTATTTTTTTAGCACAGTAAGGGAAAGGTTAAAAGAATTTTCTACGAAATTTACGGGTGGATTTTGGCAACCGTCAATGGCGAAAAATTCGATATTTTACATTTTCAAAATGAGTATAAAGGTAATTATTTCTTTGAAAACTCTTTTGAATTGTGTTTTTTCATGTTGGATATGTATTCAGGTTTGTGTGGAAATTATAAAATCAGTTTATATTTGTATGAATATATTTTTTGACAATTATTTCCAAAATGGGAGATTATTTAACCTTTTTTTTGGTAAGTTAACTATTCTGGAAGATTCTAATTTTGAACATCTGGCTGTCACAGTTATTTTGTTTTCGCCTAGGAAAAAATAATCTTTTTTTATTATTTTAACTAATATTTTTATGTTTTCTGGTCAATAAAAGTGTAGTGTGTTGTTCCTTGAGGATTCTTCTCCCCTCTGATCTTCCAGGAGTCACTTTTCGTCGCTGATTTCCAGATATTTATAACCTTTTTTATTTCTGTCACTTTCCATACATTTTTTCTTTTGTAATTTTGTGAACAATGGAGGAGGACCCCCCTGGACACCCTAAAAAGCCCCCAGATCCTCCCCCTGACCTCCCAGATGGTGAAAATGTAGTAATTTCAGACAGTGAATCTGTCATTCTGACTACCACAAAAAAAAGGAAGTTTAGTCCCTCTTCCTCAATAAAACATGACTCTCCTTCTTCTTCTCAGTCTTCACCTGCTCTTCCTCAACCTCCTCCTACAAACTTTTATTCTCCTGATTCCTGTGGCCCGTTCATTGTGTACGCTCAAAAAACTGAGCAAGGTAAAACTATCCACCCTCTTGAATTTGGTAAATTTCTATCAAATAGCAAGAACCTTTCGATTAAGCCTGGAGGTGTAAAAGCTGAGGGTCGCTTCCGAATCTCTGTTGAATTCCTCTCAGGTTCAGCCGCCAACAACTTTATCAAAAACATATTTATTTCATCAAATTCTAAATTCAAGGCGTACATCCCAACTTTCAATGTCACTCGTATGGGCCTCGTCAGAGGTATCTCGACCGATCTGTCCATTCCAGAAATCCTGTCTTCACTTTCAACCCCCCAACATATCGGCAATCCCATAAAAGCCAGGAGGCTAAATTATAAGGACTCTTCTGAGGGCATCGTTTCCTGGAAGCCCTCCCAATCTGTCGTCATCACATTTGAAGGACAATCTCTTCCTTCCCATATTTATTTATTTTTCAACTCCTTACCAGTTGAAATGTATACTTATCCCACCACTCAATGTTACAATTGCTGTCGTTTTGGTCATACCAAAGCTGCATGCAGATCCCCTCCCAGATGTTTCAAATGTGGAGAAAACCACACGGCTGACAAATGTTCTTCTCTCTCTTCACCTAAATGTTTTAACTGCTCAGGTGCTCATTCCGCCATTAACTCTTCTTGTCCGGAACAATCTCGCCAAAAAAATATAAAAATTTCTATGGCCTCTGAGAACTTGTCTTTTCTGCAGGCTTCTAAACTATTCCCGCCTGTCAAAAAATCATTTGCTGAGGTTTTATCCAGTAACTCTTCATCCAACCCACTCGCCTCCTCCTCAACATCTTCTCGTTCAACTAAATTCACATACAAAAACCCTATCTCTAAACCGGCTCCTGGATACGATCAGCAACAACACAACTCACTTCTCTTAAATCCCAATGGTTCACCTCTTTCAAATGCCACAAATGGGTGCGCAAACAATTATAATTCATCCTCAACAAACCATCAAAAGCTTTCTGAACAATTCTCCCAAGATAATTCTTCATTTATTCAAACTCTTATTATGCTTCTAATTGACCTAATTTCTTCTCAAACTAATCTACCGTCCAACGCTGCTTCTATTATTTCCACATTAAAATCATTTATTCAAAATGGCTCTTCAAGATGTCAGAATTCTTCAGTGGAATAGCCGCAGTGCTATTTCTAACAAATCGAACCTTCTTAACCTATTAAATTCAAACCTTGTTTCTGTGGCTGCTATCTCGGAGACATGGTTTACTCCATCCACCCACTTTAATGTGGGAGGGTACTCCTGTCTCCGCGATGATCGCCCGGAAGGTACGGGCGGTGGTGCTGCCCTTTTTATTAAAAAATCCCTTCCGTTTTTCCCAATAAATAATATCAAACCCCCCAATGCTGACTTTCAAATGGTTGCAGCTAAAATAAAGGACACTTCCTTTGTTTCTATCTATCTTCCCCCAACATCGCACTTCAATAAACAAGCGTGGTTGCAAATTGTCCGTCAACTAAGCCCTCCTTTCTTTTTATTGGGTGATTTTAATGCCCATTCCCCCGTCTGGGGTTCTGCTTTCTGTGATCGAGACGGTCGAAGTGTGATGGATTTCCTAGATGAATCCAACCTTTTTCTTTTGAATGACGGATCTCCTACTAGAATCTCTCGCCCCAACACAAACCCCAGTGCAGTGGATCTCTCCATATGCTCTACTAATCTGGCACCTCTCTCCTCGTGGGTGGTGTCCCCCGACCCTTGCTCCAGTGATCATTTCCCGATCACCATCACTTATCAAACTTCTTTCCATTCAGACAAGTCCCATATTTCGACAAAGATTAAAACAAAACTCACCAAATGGGACGAATTTAACTCACATATGGATAAGTTTATACAAAATTTATCCTATACCGATACATTATCTGTCAAAGATGACTACGATAACTTCAAATCAATGCTCGTAACTGCAATCAATAAATCAACTCCTCCCCCTAAAACCAAATCTCTCAAAAAACTCCCTCCGACTCCCTGGTGGGATGAGGAATGTTCCAAAGTAGTGAGAATTCGGAAAGCTAAATCTCTTTCCTATCGTCACAATATGACTATGGAGAACTATCTCATATACAAAAATGCCGAAGCCAATGCCAAAAGGGTATTGAGATCAAAAAAAAGATCCGGGTGGTACAACTTCTGCAGTTCAGTATCTCCGAACACTCCAATTTCGGAAGTTTGGTCTATGATTCGAAGATTTCGATCCTCCTTCAGTCCAACATCTCCTCGAGCTTCTCATTCTAAATGGATAGACGAGTTCTTGGACAAAATTGCCCCCCCTTCTGTACCTAACTTAGATGAAATAACTCCAATCCACAACACTCCTATGTCTGATCATTGGCTAGACTCTCCATTCACTTTAATTGAATTAAAAAATTGTTTATCAACAGTCAAGGACTCATCTCCAGGCAGAGATGGTATACCTTATAGCATTATCAAAAATAGTAATGATAATGTTCTAAATCACTTTTTGAGCATCTTAAATAAAATCTTCCAGACTGGCATAATACCTGATGACTGGAGTTCTCAAATAATCATCCCAATTCTAAAATTAAACAAATCACCCAATTCTGGATCCAACTATAGGCCAATTGCTCTTTCATCCACCCTTAGTAAAATTTATGAAAAATTAATTAAAAACCGGTTAGAATTTTTTGTCGAGAGTAATCATCTTCTCTCTCCATCCCAATTTGGATTTAGGAAAAAGAAATCTACACAAGATAACCTTGCCATCATCAGCACTGATATTAATTTATCCATTTCTAACAAAGAAGTATGTCTTGCAGTCTTTATAGACATAGAAGGCGCCTTTGACAATGTTTCCATCCCAATTCTTAAAAAAAAACTTTTAGGCCTTGGCTTACCCCTCATGTTTGTCCAATCTATTATTAATCTTTTTCTCGATAGGAAAATTTTCATTGAGCTACCAGATGTTACTCCTCAGAGTAGGTCAATTTGGAAGGGTTTACCCCAAGGCGATGTATTATCCCCCTTTCTGTATAATATATACACACACGATATGCATGTCACCATTCCCCCTCAAGTAAAAGTTGTTGAGTTCGCAGATGACATAGCTTTCTTCTTATGACATGGCTCACTTTAAATGGTCTTGAACTTTCAGTACAAAAGAGTCAGTGTGTCACCTTCTCAAATCGTCATAATAACCCCCCTGTTCAAATTTTATTTAAAAACTCTCCAATCCCCAATGCTTCCGAAGTTAAATTTTTGGGAGTAACATTTGATAGGAAACTTAAATGGTCTTCCCACATTAATAATATAGTTACTAAATGTGAAAAAAATTTAAATATTATCAGATCATTGACTGGCGTTTGGTGGGGTGCACATCCTATCTGCATTAAGTTGCTCTACAATGCTCTTATTCGAAGCCATCTCGACTATGCCTGCCCACTTTTTAGTACTGCATCCAAAAATGCACTCGGTAAATTAGACAAAATTCAATCTAAGTCATTGCGAATAATAACTGGCGCGATGCAATCGTCGCCCATCAATTCCCTTCAAGTAGAATGTTCTGATCCTCCTCTTTATTTAAGGCGTCAACTATTTGCTGACAAATTTGTTCTTAAATGTTTAAATTCTAAAAGTCATCAGGTTATTCCCAGAGTCTCATTGTTTAACGACTCAACACATTCACATTCATCTACAATCAGAGCTCGAACTAAACCTCTCCCTTCCATCTGTAAAAATTTTCGCTCTCTCTCAGAGCTTCAAATTATCAAAAATGATCTTCTTCCTTTGTACAAATTAAAATATAGTCACGTCACCCTATCCCCAACGATTTTAGAAGGGATCGGCATCCTTAAAAGTCATTCCAATCTCCCAGCCCGTACTGTCAATAATATGTTCAATGACATTATTTCTTCTAAATGGCCCAACTCTTCTCTTTTATTTACTGATGGCTCCAAATCTCCGGACTCTCCTAACTGTGGTATTGGTATTAACGTTTACCACAATAATTCTAATGAAAGAATATTTTATTCAATTTCAAACCAATTTTCAATATTTTCTGCAGAGTGCATTGCGATTATTGAATCTCTCAAATATGTAATAAAAAATAATTTTGAACATTCTCTTGTTCTCTCTGACTCTCTCAGTTCCCTCCAAAAAATTAAAACCAGTCCTCTTCTTCATCCTGATGATCACTTTGTATGTCTTATTCGAGTATTGATAACCTCCATTCAAAGCTCTGGAAAAACTGTCACTCTGATTTGGATTCCTGGACATGTTGGCATAGTGGGTAACGATATTGCTGATTCCTTGGCAAAACAAGGAGCGTCTAACCCTACCGTTACCCTCGTAAACCATATTCCCCTGTCTGATATTTTTTCCATCATCAAAGATAGATCCCGCAATGTTTGGACAGAGTATTGGAACATTGCTAGTCAATCCAAGGGTGCCCGTTACGCCTCAATACAAAGGACTATCCCATCAAAACCGTGGTTTCAAAAATTCCCCCATTTTTCCAAAAAAGAAATTTCCTTACTTATTCGTATGAGAATCGGACATTGTTCCGTTCCTTCTCACCTTTATAAAATTCATGTGCTTGACTCCCCAGATTGTACGTTCTGTGGTCTAGATGTGGGAACTTTAGATCACATATTTTTTGATTGTCCCTCTCTAAATAAATATCCTCTCTTCTATCAAGCGTTATCAAAAATTGCCTCTCCTCCATTCAACATCTCATCTCTTCTAAGTCTGAACTCTACTCCAATCTTCCATAAAATTCTGAAATTTGCACATTTAAATAAAATTAATATATAAATTCACCTTTCCTTTCTCTGTAATTATAAATGATGGCCTAGAACACCCTTGAAGGGTGAAAGCCAGAAATAATTGGAAAAAAAAACTATTCTGGAAAAACTTCTTACGATATTTTCACACATTGTATATTATGTATATGAATAATAAGATATATTATCTGGTAAACAGAAAACAATCGCAAAAAAAAACAATTGCCTTGTTTTAATATCGATATTTGACCAGAACTGATCGACGTAATTTTTGAGCGGTTTTTCGAAATACCATCCCACGTTCAACAGGTCAATGCGATAAAATATTCTTTCAAATAAAAATATATTGAGTGGATATCTCACCCACAACTTATTTAATATACCTATATTTTAAAAACGAGTGTCCTTATTGAAAGACCCTGTAGATTTACAAGACAATATTTTACACAAAAGTTTGTTTATGGTGCAAAATTTTTTACTTACCCTCATGTTACTCATAAGCTTCTTGTCCAGGGTCTGATGCAGGAACTTCTGGCTGACCTTCTGCATCCCGCCAAGCAGCGAGCAGGCCAGCGCGCGCGTGCTCATGGACAGGTCATTCACCGCGCCGCAAATGCGCACAAACGCATCGTCCACCAGGCGCAGAGTAGACTCTCCGTCAGGTAAGGTCACAGTGCTGAAATTTAATCATCCAACAATTAGATTGTGGTTTAGAGGAAGCGGGAGCGGAAGGGGAGACGGAAGGGGAATGGGACAAATGGGAAAGGACATGCACAAACATTACAAAATTTCATCATTAAGTGGTATTGCAACGCATGCCGCGAACTCACTAGTGATGTATATAATACAGCAAACTTACTTTTCGGGGTATTTGTTGCCCAGCTGTGCCACGATGTTGAGTGCCACCTGGCGCACGGTCTCGTAGTCGTCACACAGCGCCGGGCACACCTGGTCATAGAGCCGGGGATCTATATCCAGCCCGCGGCGCTGCAAGGTCAGCATGGCCTGGAAGGCCTCACAACGCACTCGCGCATCCTGTAACATTCATTATATTATTCTCTCCAGTATTTCACTTCTTTTAATATAACTCTCAGAACGCTAAGCCTCGCTATATAACAGTCTCCACTTACGTAATTAATATTGTTGGATGTTGTGTGTCCTATTTTTAAATTCATTTAGCACTGAACACTTTTACTTATCATTTATTCTAATCTCGATGTGTAGAGTCTCTTATCTTAAACTTTCGCGTCTATGCCACCTCTTACTAAAAAAATTGTCTGTCTAAAATCTTTTTTGTCTGTGGCCGCGTCAGCTTTCTATTTTGTGTCTATAAAACAGCGTGTTTTGATTTCACTTGTCATTCTCTCTACATTATTCTTTTCGTTTTCCTAAACTCTACTTGTTTACCTGGAAATCAAGTCGTCTTTCGCTTCTGTAAACTTTAATTAGTCTAAATTATTGTCGCCAGTTAAGTGCTCAGACCAGAATCTCTTTGTATAAAATTATTCAAGAATAAACAGTTACAAATATCCAGTACAAAACACAAGTGTTTTTACTACACAAAGGATAACCTCAACCACCTCAAACTCTCTCATCTCATTGTACGTTCCTCAGTGTGGAACAGAAGGAAGCCTATAAAGCATCTCAATCTTACAACCTGACTGTAGACTATCTGGAGAGAACCACACCTGGAATCTACGCAAATATGACGGCATAATAATGATGCAAAAGCATCCCCGTACTCGTTATACCGGCCGGTGGTGTAATGCGGATAGATACTAACTCAACACTCAGGCATCGTGCAAAAGGGTTTACTCAATTCATCATTTCAAAAACATTACAAAATTGTTCATTTTTAACCCCTGAAGATAATTTGGTCACTTTTGGAAATTTTCAAGCAAGTCTCATAGAATCTCCCTTACTGTCGTGGTGAGAAATATGACCTTAACGGTGTTAACCCGTCTGCTTGCTTCAATATATTCGCACCTCACAATCCGGAAGCCTCAGTTTCGCGCGAAAAATTAGAAACCGTCACTTTCGAACAAATCGAGATTGTAAAATATCTATGCAAGATAGCTTTCATATTTCAAAGACAATACGAAGCATTATTTCGTTCTCTTTCAGCCTAGCGATTCCGTATTTTTTGTGAGATCGTTATTGGATAACGGACGTAATCTCCTGTCAGATTTGTGTGATTACGTTACGTTTAACCTTAAGTTTGCATTAAAAATTTTAATATTTAAAAAGTTATATGTTTATTTCTAATAATAACATTTAAAAGTGTATTTCATCACCTTTCAAAGACGATTTTTAGTTTTTGAATATGTTCAGAAGTTCATATTCCATTTATTTGGATTTTATTGCAAATCGGAAATTTTCTGATGTAACAGAATACGGCCGAGGCCTGAGGGGTTAAATTAATTTATAAATGCAGGGTGATGGAGAAACATTTTATACTTCAGTCATGTGTAATAAAAACATCTGAATATATGTTAACTCGTAGTACAAGCGGAAAACTGGTCAATCTACATCACATTCGGAGTCGATTCGTAATATAATTTTTTTTTGATTTGAGCTTTCGTTTTCGAGTAAATCGAGTCCGGAGTTGGAATTTTTTTTGTGAAATTTGAAAAAATCGGTCACTAGGGGGTTAATATCAGATGTATAATGTCTTTTAAAATGCATCGAATGGTAAACCAGGCTTGAAAGTTTTTTTAACCCTTTAGTTGCCGAAAAAATTGAAAAATAGTTAAAAAATAATATAAAAATCGAAATGCTCAGAGCGAAAAAAATAAGTTTTTTGGGTTCTCTACGTGATGTAGATTCACTGGTTTCCTGCTTGTACTACGAGTTTCAGGACACGTTGTATAATATATATCAATGTTATATTTTGTCATGAAACCCAGTGAATTGAAGTAACTACCTGCGAATGTGCATAATCTCCCAGCAGCTTCAGAATAGCCTCAATCTCCTTGGCCTTGGGGGAGCTGGGGTCCCTATCGTGCCCCACGGGGAACAGTCGGCTGAGCAACTGCAGGCACTGCCCCTTCACCTGGTGACTCGTGTCCTTCAGGTACTCTTTGGCAACGGCGATGAGGCGTGTATGCAGTGCCTCGTCTTGCAGCTTGCTGCCCAGCTTCAAGATGGTGGAGATCCCTTGGGCGATTACCTGGAATTAGAAATTTAACTATCGATATATCGACTCTTATAATCATTTTGCTCACACTTTTAACTGCTACTTTCATAAATGATTACAAAGTTCTAACGAATTTTGTAACCTAGATAGTGGCTTGGATAAATATATCAGATTTTATTTATACGGGACACATGTTGACTTTGAATTCACTTTTAGAATAAGTCAATAGATGTCCCAAAAAAATAAAATCGGATATGCTTATCCGAGACATTACCTAGGTTACAATTTTTTTTTACTTTAACTTCACACAGGAAGCCCTGAGGAAAATAATTTCCCTCAGGGCCTATGTCATCTGAGATGCTATGCTGTGTGGAGGGTGTTTTCGAGGA
Source organism: Limnephilus rhombicus (assembly GCA_929108145.2). Taxonomy (NCBI): domain Eukaryota; kingdom Metazoa; phylum Arthropoda; class Insecta; order Trichoptera; family Limnephilidae; genus Limnephilus; species Limnephilus rhombicus. Next base: position 24,245,081 of record OV815292.1, read on the forward strand.
GAAGAAAGAATGAAAATTGGTATTGAAGAGACCCATGTTGTAGGAAGGAGGAAACACAGAGGCCGGCAAATCGTTCCACAGCTGATCAATGACGCTAGTTCCTCGTTAACCGTGTACATATGTTTCCCGACTATGCACCGGTGCCGAAGAGATCAAATTAGTTTCTAGTTTCTCGGAGCATCTTCCATTGAAATACCGGTAGAACAAGGATAGCATTCCCACCCGACGCCTTTGCTCTAAAGATTGCAATCCGTTTGTTAAGACGGGAGAATCTATTATTTATTTATTTTATTTTATATAATATCTAACATTTTTAAATACAATTCAGCAATGTCGGCCTCACTGGGTAGCTAAAGTGCTGAGGCCTCCGTTTTATAAAACAAAAATTTATACATAATACATTAAAAGTAATATAAAAATAATGCTGCATAAAAAAAAGTAATCTTAAATTAAACTAAAAATTAAAATTTATATTTAAGGTAAAATTAAAATGCATTTTTTTATTATCAGCCTTACTAAAAAACCCAGTGAAAATTTTATTCAATTGACAAACGGCCGCGGATGTGAAAACATTACTAATTAAAAAATTGTTCATGGAAAAAAATACACTTGGTTTACACGGCCTGAGAGGATAGTTTATCTCTGTTTTAGTAATGATATGTGAACGAAATTTGAAAATTTTCCAAAGTATTTTGAATGTTCTATATATTTCTTATTTTTGAAGGTGCCGTAAAAACAAATACCATTTATGAAAACTAGATAAAACTACCTTTTAGATTTGTGTGATTGAAATACACTTTAGTCTTTAAAAACTGCCATATATTAAGATTCAAACGCGAAAAAAAATGGATTTTTTTTTTTTACCAAAACATATTTGATGAAAGTGTACAGAAATTTATAAAAAAAACAAAATTTAAAAAATACGGACCTTTTATATGTATAATGAATTTCGAACGAAACTGTCACCTCACATTTTCCTCGTGCATACAATAAAAAAATAATAAAAAAATTTCAAAGTTTTTTTATTGCCAAAAAACTAAACTAAAAAAATAATACCGACTTTTATAACAGATTTCTTGCAACTCTAAAGATGTTAATTTCATTGATACGTTTAGGAACACATGTATTAGATATCAATATTTTAAAAAAACACCACTTTTATGAAATTCTCATAAAATAAAATCCTTTAAATGTAAATTTGAATTTTCATGTTTTACATAAAATACTTATTGACATTTCAATTTTCAAAGTATGATTATGGTTAGTATAACTTGAATAAAACTTATTAAAAACCACAAACACACGGTAAATATATCAATTATGCGAATGTAATAGTGAATTAGTCATATTAATAGATATTACTATCATATTTGTGTAATATTACACACACACCCGCGGAGTGAGTTTTTTTTGGCGGTTTCAACGCGAATGACGAATGCGCAGGCACCGCCACCTAGCGGTTCTGTAGGAAAACAAACAATTAAATTATGAAAAATTGCATTGTTGCCAGATGTAAAATACATTTTAAGAGCAAATCTTATTAGTAATGTTATCGAGTTTTAGTGTATTTTGGTTTTATTCATGTTGCTGCAGCAACACAGGTTATCGGCCGTGCTGTGGTTTTTTTTTAGTAAGGCTGTATGTGTTTTATATTGGTTTTGTGTTTTACGTGTATGTGTTTTATTCTTAGGGTGGGTTTCTTCATTTACCGAGAATGCTAAATGCAATGCTAATTGTAAAAGTAAACGGTAAAATGCATAGAAATGGGTTTTTTCATTTGACATTTACCGTTTACTTTCACCTTACATTTTACAGGCCGAATGGAAATGCGAAATGAAAGGTAACCAAAATGGCGGCCGTTGTCTAAATGTCACTTTGGTGACAGTTCAGAGATTTTCTTGCTATCTATTTTACGGTATTTGCTAATATTTTATCATTATGTTCGCAACAAGTGATGGTTCATCAGGTTCTGACGATGAACTAATAATTAATTATATGACACGACGTGTAAAGCGACAAAATAAACGCAGGAATTTCTATTTAATGGAAGACGTAGATTTCGCGTTAATAAAGAAACTGCTCGACTTTTGACTACATTAATTGCAGATATGATATGATATGTTATTCGAAAGAATTACTCATTGCTAATAATTTTATTACAATTTAAAACGTGATCCCTGAGACGGATGTGTGGTAAAACAATGTACGATTGTGTGAGAAATGTGGATATCCGCAAAGAATGTAAGGCTGATGTAAGCATAATGCGTAAGATTAAGAAAGGGACCCTCAGATGGTTTGGGGATGTAGAGCGAATGAACGAAGAAAGTAGTGTAAGAAGAATATACGACGCGAATGTGAATGGTAGAAGAAGTCGGGGACGCTCGAGGAAGACATGGCACGACCAAGTGAATCAGATACTTGAGTCGGGCCACGTCAAAAGTCAGAATAATAGAAGAGAATGTATGAGACGATGTATGAATATGATTGAGGCAAAGACTGTGTGCCAAGACCGAGTTGTTTGGCGGTCCGTCCTCTCTGCCTACCCCTGCGGGGAAACGGCGTAATGGTTAGTTAGTTAGTTAAAACGTGAAACAAACAACAACGCAACCGTAGATGAAGCAAGTCGCACACAATGTTTGACATTTATTGTGTGGGTTGCCACATGAAAAAAGTATATACACAGTTCCCAATACGAAAATGTGGGAATTAGGTTAGTTTTTATGCTGTCATCCCTATTTACTTTTACCTAAGCAGTTGGCATCGTGAAAAAACCCATTTTGCCGTAAATGTCAAATGCACTGCGAAAGGAACTGTAAACTGCTAAGCTAAAGTAGAGTGCAAATGAAGAAATCCACCCTTATTATGTAATGAGATTTTGGTAATATTGTCTTTTTTGTTCTTTAATCCATTTTTTAATTGAGTATGAATTTATTTTTATTATCTATCAAATGGACTGCCGGTTTCTACAGATTCGAGGGTTTTATTGAGGTATTTTGGAGCTCCAGACTAGAGGTGGCTGCCAAATTCAACCGTGGGGAACCATTGCGATTTGTATAGGGTTAGCAGTAGTGAACTATTAAAGTATCTTTATATAGGTTATTTTAATTTTTATACAAGTTTTTGGGAATTTTTATATAAAGTTTTTTATATAATTTAACTCTGGCTTCGATGGAGCCTCCACCCTGAGCTGGTCACTTATACTTTATAGTTAAGAATGCTTCCGTTGAAGGAGACTATCCATTATATGTAACTTTGTAATTATTTAAAAAGGTAGCAGCCAAAAATATAGGGAAGAATATATTGAAGATAATATTGATAATTCTGAATTTGAATTATGAGATTGACAAAAATGATTTGAAACAAATAGATCCAATATAGCTGAATTGATTAAGGTGTTCGTCCAGGTAAGACAAGAGATCCTGGATTAGACTAGACATATGCGAAGTTTTGTTTCAATCCAAATTCGCATGAATTACTTAGTTTACTAAGAACCTAATAACCAATTTTGTTTAAGTAAAGGTAAAACCACACTGAGCCCATGCGACGCGACGTAGGTAGATGTCACCATTTCTATATCTGGACTACTTACCATCCATACATTTTCTTTGAAAACGGGTGCTTTAGAATCACACTAGCCCCACGCAACACAAACCGACGTCCCCTACGCAACGCGGATCTGCCGCAGCCAGATCGGCGTGGGCCATGTGGAAGGTGGAGGGGGTATGGTTACGCCTACTACGAGATGATTTTACATCTTTGTGGTGTTGTCTAAGCATCTAACGTTATGTTTCGCTATATCGATATTATTCAAAAATGGGTGACGAACAGTTCATTGAAACTGTTAGACAGCACAAAGTTATTTATAATATCAAATCACTGGATTATAGAGATTATGCTATACGCAGAATCTCGCAGCTTTGGAGAAAATTTCAGCCATTCATGGCATGACTTTCAATATTATACCCCTATAATGAATGACAATCAAACCTTAGACACACTGCCAGTCTTTCTCTAGTCCCAATTGATTTTCGAAGACGTGTGTTTTCTTTTTTTATATCATATTCAATTATGCTATGAAGAATCGTCCATCATCAGATTCTAGTTCCTTCACTAAAGTATGGAACTCTCCAAACATTTGTCTTTGTTTGTTAATGTTGTGGACCAAAATACTTCTTCTCACTTTTTTATTTTTCTTTTTATAAGAATATTGATTTAATAATAATAATCGTAGCAAATCATCTTCAAATTCGCTTTCAGAAGACACGGCAAGGTTATCTTCTGCTGAGAAGAGAATCACATAAAAATAAATGTCAAATCAAACGCGCCTGCGTCGTACAACCAGAGACCCCTTGTCACGTGGTCACAGCGTCGCGTACCTACGTCGGCCAGTGTGAATATGGACAGAAATTGACAGGAACGTTGCGTCGCGTCGTGTCAGCTCAGTATGATTCTCGCTTAAATAGTTGTTTCTTGTAGTAATTGTTGAAATGAAGTGTAAATTCCATAATCTGTACTTAAAAGTGCAGCGGCTTATGAAATATGTAATTTTGAATATTTACCAGAAATTATAATCACTTATTACTTGATTCTTAAGTTTTATATATATTAAAATGGGTATTCCAGCAATTATGTTGAACTACACCACTCTTTTAAATGATATGAATATGTTAAAATGGTCAGACAGGAGGATTTTCACCGACTTAATATTTTTACATAAAATATTAAATGATGTGTTTGATAGTCCAGAATTGCTTGCATTGATTAGCTTTTCGTTTATGTAATACTAGAAGTCGGATTATTTATGCATTGAACCATTTGCTCGTTAAATATGAAATATTTTTTATTCAAACAGTTAAATTTAGCTTTATTATTACGAAAAGCAAGTATTTATGTCGGGGGAGACAAAAAAAACATGGAAAAAATATACATTAAACATTTTAATTTTGTTAAAATTAATTCACTTACACGGATACGCCATTTTTATATTTATCGTTTTTATTTAACATTTTATAGACAATCAATCAATGCTGCATATCACCGAAAAAATATTATTGCTATATAAAACAATAATTTATTCACGTTAAATTGAATGCATTATTGACAAGTTTGTAGTTGTATTTATAACAACGGAACATGAAAAGAAATGTGAATAAATAAAACATACCCGCTAGACAAACCCTGCTTTGCCAAACAAACCATTCAAAACCTGGGATGTATATCCAAATTATGATGATATGCAGCTTTCATAGTTTAAATCTCAACCCAATAATTCAAAGTAGGTACTTTTTTGTTTTTATTTTGATGAGAATTTATTTTATAAGATTGGTACTTCTGACAAATGTCATATTTGATTGTCTTTTAGTTAAAAAGGGAATATTCCGTATTATCCGTGCATCAAACTTCGACAACACGAACGTTCCGGATTATCCGTGAGGTGGACTCTATGCATATTTACCGAAGTGGGTAAGGATTCATTTCAGTATAGAAATTCGGGGACTAACTACCATATGTATTCCTCTTTGCCCAGAATACTAATGGAGGGAAATAATTATACCAAGCCAGCGGACATCTTCAATTTGTCACTAAACAAATACAAAATGTTGTTACTGAATCAGTTCAGTCCTGTACAATAAATACTGCATCGTTTTTACAATACTCATTTTTTAAAAGCCCCTAAAAAGGCATTATGAATAAATAAATTGCAGTGAAAAGGGTTAATTGGAGGGGACCCCACCACTTTCTCTACGGCGTTATAAGGAAACATAATATGGTTTCCTCCTTCACCGCACTCGTCAAGAATCTATTTTATTGAACGAAGCTACATTTATTTGAATGACTCTAGACCCGTGGTCGTCAAACTGCGGCCCGCGGGCCGCATGCGGCCCGCGACGAATATTTGTGCGGCCCGCACAAATATCTGGGGTTTTCTTTTTAACAATATTTTTTTTCATGTACGAGTACAATTATAATATATGCGTTTTTTTGGAGCCCGCACAAATATCTGCCGTTTTCTTTTAAAATATATTTTTTTCATGTACAATTATAGTATCCGATTTTTTGCGGCCCGCACAAAAATCTGTCGTTTTCTTTTTGACTATATTTTTTATCATATACGAGTACAATTATACTATAACCGTTTTTTTTGCGGCCCGCACAAATATCTGCCGTTTTCTTTTTAACTATATTTTTTTTCATGTACAAGTACAATTATACTAATTATATCAGTTTTCTTGCGGCCCGCACAAATATCTGCCATTTTCTTTTTAAATATATTTTTTTTTCATGTACAAATTATATTATCCGGTTTTTTGCGGCCCGCAATATCTGCCGTTTTCTTTTAAAATATATTTTTTTACGTACAACTAAATATAGTATCCGTTTTTTTACAATTAATTATATTGTCGTTTGAGACTTTCAGGGGGGCAGTAGAAGACCCAGAGAAAGAGAGCGTGGAGATGACACGGTGAGGGTGTAGGAAGGTAAAAAAAAAAATTCAAAAAAAGACCAAAAAATCACGCTTATCACGTACTAATAAAGCAAAATAAACTTTAGTATTGGTTAATTTTTGTTATTGTATGTATTGATATCATTTTTATCACGTGTGCGAAAATTCACACCTTTCGATAGTTTCCCGAAGTGGTTGAAAATTGAACCGAAAGATTCCATTACAGATACAAACAAATTATTTTTTTTATGTAATATTATGAATTTACGTGTATTATTATTATCAAGAATTGACACTATGTCATGAACACGAGAAGGAAGGAAGTAGCAACCCGGTACTTAAATACAAAATAATTGATTTTGTAACTTGCTAAACAAAAAGGAACAACACCCCCCCCCCCCCCCCCCGAAATCATAAGTGTGCGGCCCGCGGTGATACCTCACATTGTTCTATGTGGCCCTTGACCAGAAAAGTGTGACGACCGCTGCTCTAGACCCTCCAATGTCCATGCATATGGGGTTAGAAAGCAGTATGCAGGTACTTACATTCACATAATACAAAAGAATAATGAAAAAGGTTAAGTAAAAAATGGTGTAAGTTGATTAATTCAGTACCTTGTGCGATGATTCATTCTTCAGCAGTAATATAGTTTCCTCGATCATGTGCGCCACATCTGCTCCGACGATTTCCAAACCGATATCGCACAAGAGCGAAAGGATTTTAACGCGAACCGCCGATTCCTCCTCCAATTGGAAATGCTCCGACAGTTTCTTGATAGCCTCCTCGAGGTCTGTTTCTTGGAACTGCAGGGAATCAGAGACTCTCAGCAACAGTTGTAGTGAATCATTGCTTGATTTGCATTTCTCTAGCAACCCAATATAGGCCGCTGCTGAACTGCCTATTAATGGCTTCTTGATGAGAAGTAACTTTTTAGCTTGAGGCTCCTAGAAATAAACATTAATAATTTTAGGTAATAAATAATACGTCATTTTATGTTGGTAAATGATGATAAATAAAGAAAATACCTGGAAGTTTTGTCCATACTCCGCAAGTGCGCGCTTTTTAAGTAATGCTGCCATGTTTATGTTTGATTTTATTTTATTCAGATCAACACATTATTTTCCGAGTTTTAAATTTTGTATTCCTTTTTCTTTTTCGGATTTTCTCGTCAGTTAACAGTGGTTGCCAGCGTCCGCTCCCGTCTGAGGCTAAAATTAAAATGAAATGAGTGAAACAATCTGTTTCGAAGGAGGTACACATAAATAAATGGAGGTACACAACTTCAAGAAACGTCAAAATGCGTCGAAATGTCAAATGTAAGTTTATGGCTATAGAATTACATGGATCATTAGTTAAGTACTCGTATTTCACTTGGGCGACTGAGAGTGATATGCCCGCGCCGGTTCCATGCCCGGTGGTAATATGGGAACCCACCATCTGAGTTTTGGGAATAAACTTTCTCGGAAAAGACACTTCCTCAAATCATAAGTCATATCAGTCATATCATCATAACTCACCTAGAAAAGCGCAGCGATTAAGCCATAAATAAACCAATCCCTAGATCGATATCTTCGGGCCTTCTCCATACTAGAAATTTCGTCATCACTGTCACCAACTTAACCAAAACTAAAATGGTCCACCAAAGACTATTGTCTTAATAACATAGAGGAAGTTCAAGGCCATTTGCCACCATAGACAATATAATCGCATTGGACCTACTTTATTAATTCATTAGCCAAATAAATTATTTAAAAATAAAAATGCTTGAAAGCAGAAAAATGTTTTAGTTTCCCCAAGAAAACAACCTTCCATCTGACAAAGCCTGAGGGAATGAGCTTTACATAATTTTTAAAGCTCATTTCCTCAGCAAGGAGCTTTGTCAGATGGAAACCTGTTATCCTGAGGAAATCAAAAATTCAAGAGTTTGTAAAAAACCTAAAATACTTGAAATATGAACTCCTTATAAAAGGAAAACATTTTCAAATAATGATTGGTTTTTCTACGACGAATTTACATTTTTCTGCTTGAAAAATGATAACTCGGGGGTACATGTTTAAATTCTTTTTATTTTCAGAAAGACAATCGATAATAGCACATAAAAACACTGGTTCGGTGAATTCGATGAATTGAAAAATGGTTTGAAAAAGAATATCGACAAAGGAATGGAAAGGAAACATGGCTAAAGCGTCATACAGCTGTGACATTAAAGATCAACATAAACAATAGCTGTATTGTTTGTTTATATACGTTCATCTTCAATGTCACATCTATATAGCGTTTTATCCATTTTTCCTTTCCAGCAGTCACCGTACAGTTCTTGTAGAATGAAATAAAAAATCTACATATTCTAAATTTCCTTTCAACCGAAATTAAACAGAGTACCTAAACCTTCATCGGGGACCCATTTCAGCCATCTCACGGTAAAAACCGCATCATGTGTTCTGAAAAAAATATATCACATTAAACAAAGTTTGTGAACAGAATATACAGTATTTTTTCCCTTGTGATGACATACTTTGTTTATCACAAGGGAAAAGTATTCTCACTTATGTTCATATGAACATATAAATTAGTAGCATTATTAATTTTACCTGCCATTAACGGTGTTATGGTCTGCCAAACAATGTTAGGCTAAAGTTCGGTGTTTGGGCTAAATTCCTAAAAAATAAAACTAGTTATTTTTATACTAATTTGGGGTCGGGGAATCCGAATCTGAAAGAATTAGGCGGCGGCAAGCAATATTAACTGAATAACAGGACTTTAAAAAATTTTATACACATACAGGAAAATAGCCATTCTGGAAGCATTTTGATTCCTAGAAAATCAAACTAGTTATTTTTATACTAACTATGGGCCGGGGAATCCGAATCTGAAAGAATTAGGCGGCGGCAAGCAATATTAACTGAATTAAACGACTTTAAAATTTTATATACACACACACATGAAAATAATCATTTCGGAAATATTTTGACACACGTAGTACAAAGATCATAGAAAAACAAGATAACATAGATGTTTTTACCACACAAAATTAAGTGTTGCCATTAAGCAGTAATATTAATAACGTAAAATAACATGTTTATATTTTAAGTACTTATTTTTTATAAATTTTACTCACTTTTGTATCACAAACCATGTTACATAAACCCGGCGTAGCTGCTAAACTACTTGAAAACAGGGATGTTTTTTTGCCGTGACGCGAGCAGGCGGTATAAAGGGGCACAAACCATGTTACACAAACCTAGCGTAGCCGTTAAACTACTCGAAAACAGGGATGTTTTTTTGCCGTGACGCGAGCAGGCGGTATAAAGGGGCACAAACCATGTTACACAAACCTAGCGTAGCCGCTAAACTACTCGAAAACAGGGATGTTTTTTTGCCGTGACGCGAGCAGGCGGTATAAAGGGGCACAAACCATATTACACAAACCTAGCGTTAGGTTAGGTTAGGTTAGGGACGCGAGCAGGCGGTATAAAGGGGCTGGAGTTTTACCGCTTAGCTGGACTCTTATATGATCCGCGTATCCGACAGGAACCCTTCGAGACAAGCGAGTTTGACAAGGATACGACGGGCGAAGAAGACTTGGTCGATTTATAAGGTATGTTTTTCTGCTGTTATATATTTTCATATTGATATAGGGATAAATATTTTTGAGAGCTGGTAACACTGCCGGCACATGTTTTTGTATATTTCTTGTTTTTCTATGATCTTTGTACTACGCGTGTCAAAATACTTCCGAAATGATTATTTTCATGTGTGTGTGTATAGAAAATTTTAAAGTCGTGTAATTCAGTTAATATTGCTTGCCGCCGCCTAATTCTTTCAGATTCGGATTCCCCGGCCCATAGTTAGTATAAAAATAACTAGTTTGATTTTCTAGGAATCAAAATGCTTCCAAAATGGCTATTTTCCTGTATGTGTATAAAATTTTTTAAAGTCCTGTAATTCAGTTAATATTGCTTGCCGCCGCCTAATTCTTTCAGATTCGGATTCCCCGACCCCAAATTAGTATAAAAATAACTAGTTTTATTTTTTAGGAATTTAGCCCAAACACCGAATTTATTCCTGTTAGGCTAAGATGACGTACGAGGCGTACGTATTACAATTATACTTATTAAAGTAAAATTGAAAGAATATTTTATCAATATGTCATTTAACCTCAAATAGATTTACAGATAAATTAAGCTGAATGTTAATGTCTCATGTAATAACCTGATTTCTGGATCAATTGCGGACACATTTGAAACATTTTTCCACCTCTGGAATTCCTGTAAACGATTTTTAAATGAAATATGCCCATGCCGATGTCAACAACACAAATTCAAATTCGTTTGATAATCGCATGACGCAATTTGACGTTTAAAGTTAGACCTATCTATAATAAAATTCAGCTTTATCTATAAGAATTTGGTTCACTCCTGTCAGTTTCAAGGTTAAAGCCAAGTTTTACGCCCTGGATTAAGCGGCTTGGCTCAATCACGTAGTTTCTTTGTCTATGGCTAGAGTTTTGACCGCATTTTGATCGTCCCCAGAGGACGCTTGTCGCTTGAATCAAGCATTGCGCAATAATTTACGTGCTTGAAGCGAACTTATATTTTTTGGGCGTAGACAACAAATCATAGACAAATAAGTACCTGTGTTTTGATTTTAGGTATTACGTTTCACGTAAAACGTTTATTAAAATTAGATTAAATTATTACAAAATAGGTATTTATTGTTTTTGTGTTTAATTTGTGGAAATCCATCTAATTTTTCTTTTAAATTAATGTAAATATAATTTAATAGTGTTATTGCGTTAATGTTATATTAAAATATTAATATATAACATTTATTGTTACATAACTAATTATTATTTTTCTTTATAAAATTCCATCTCGCACAAAAATCACTTTCGACTACCGAAAACGACAGGAAGCCATAGACAAAGGAGTAATATGTTCAAATGCCTCTCGAAAGAAAAATCGTCAAGGCATAGAAGGCTTGAAGCGCACATCAAGCTGTTGAGGCAAGCATTCGCTGGATTGTCTATGACAGCTGTCACGAACGGTCGTTTTTTGAGTGTCTCTTCACCACATAAATCAAACCAAATCAAACATATTAATTATTTTAACCCATTTAGTGCTTAAATTCTTTTGTAATTTAGTTTGTGTAACTGTATTTGTGTTAATCCTTAAATATTGTGTTGTTTTTATCTGTTTGTCGGTAAGTCTTGTTAAATATTTGATGTAGGTAGGTTTAAAAATATTGGTATAGAGATGGAACGGGCTAAACCCCCCGATCCCCCGGACGAAATCAACGATGGCTCTTTATCAGACTCCTCGGTGGGCTCAATGGAAACGGTTGCCACCGATATTCCAGAACCCTCAGACTTCATCACAATAACGACTAAAAAAAGGAAAAATTTAAAGCTTGTGCGAAATTCCAGTACAGATTCCGAAAAAGTACACCACAAAATTCCTGCCATTGATAAAAATAAAAGCTTTGTAGACAATGGTATTCTTTCGCCCAATCAGCAGTCCCCTTCTATCCAGCCACTCAACTCGCCGATTGCAACGCCCACTACTAGTCCAACTACTCCTGCCCCCAAACCGACACCAGGCCCTACACCCTCACGAATTTACAACAATTTAGACAGGCCACCATACATTACACATGTCACTAAAATTACAAAGGAAGGAGGTCCAACAACATTGTATGACATTGACTTTGGTCACTTTCTCCACAAAAATAAAATCAGTCCTGTCTGGAATGGAGTTAAGTCGGTTGGTCGTAACCGTCTTTCCGTCGAGTTTAAGACAGCGACTGAAGCCAATAATTTTGTTAAATCCACGGTTGCCAAGGAAAACTCCTATAACGTATTCATTCCTTCTTACCAGGTTACTAAACTTGGAGTCACTAAGGGGATTCCTCCACACTGGACGACAGAGGACATCTTGGAGAATATTAAGGTTCCCCAGGGTTACGGAAAGGTCATTAAAGCTCGCAGACTAAATTATCGTTTTAACACTGGAAACGCCATGGAATGGAGACCCTCTCAGTCTGTTGTCCTCACATTCGACTCCGAAGATCTCCCTCAAAATGTCACCATGTTCCACGTCTCCCTACCAGTGGATCTCTACGTGTTTCCAACTGTGCAGTGCTATAAGTGCTGTAGGTTTGGACATACAAAGACCCTCTGCAGATCAGAACCTCGATGCTATAAGTGCACTTCGTCTCATAGTGGCGATAGCTGTAATACAACGGAGGAAAATTATAAGTGCTTAAACTGCTCAGGAAACCACTTGGCGACCAGCAAAATTTGCCCTGAAATGTCAAGGCAACGCAACATCAAACATACAATGGCTGTAAAGAACATTTCGTATGCGGAAGCATCCAAAATGTTCAATAAGGCTGTCATTTCTTATGCTGAAACTGCATCCAAAAATATTTCCTCCCCTCATCAATCTTCTTCTTCATCAACGAAGAAAACAGTTTTAAAGGTCAGTAAACCCCGAGTTCTCCCTAAAAAGAATGCCACTAGTCACGAATCCTTGTTATGGTTCCCCAATGGACAAATCCCTCCCAACTCTGATAGAACAATACTCAAGTCACCTGTTAATGCAGACCCACATAACATTAACGATCTTAATTCTACACTTATCACCTCATTTTTACACATCCTTCAGACTTTAAATAAAAACAATATACAAATACCGTCCCACGTTGCCAAACAGATTCCACAGATTATAAATACCTCTAGAAATGGCCCCTCTGATGAGGATTCTTCAGTGGAATTGCCATAGTCTCCGAAACAAATCAGTAGACATCTTACACACATTAAACTCACTCTCCATTGCAGTGGCTGCCGTCTCTGAGACGTGGCTTGAACCGGACTCTCATTTCAGAGTTCGAGGATTCCACTGTCTTCGTGACGACCGCCAAGATGGGAAGGGTGGCTCCGCTCTTCTCATTAAAACATCCCTACCCTTTTCCCCAGTAGATGTTAAGCCAGCCGGTTGCCCTTTTCAGGTGACGGCCGCAAAGGTTTTTGGCACTACAATCCTTTCCCTGTATATATCCCCTTCTAATAAACCCTCTAAATCAATTCTTCAAGCAATGCTTTCTAAGATCGAACCACCTTTCCTTGTTCTGGGAGACTTTAATGCTCACCACGGATTATGGGGCTCTGTGTCTTGCGACAGATTAGGAAGAAACATTGTTGACCTTCTTGACGATCTTGATCTTTGCATTATGAATGACGGTTCCCCTACCCGAGTTCAGGTTCCAGGTCAACGACCCAGCGTGGTCGACCTTACCATTTGCAACTCTAACATAGCCGGATCCTTGTTCTGGAAAGTTCTGGAGGACCCGCACGGGAGTGATCACTACCCAATCCTCATAGAATCCTCCAACATGCTCCATACCAACAAGGCTTTCACGTTTCGTAATCGTAAACCGAGATTTGTAACCTCGAAGGCCAACTGGACTGATTTTTTAAAGCTCATAAAGCTCTCCATGCTTAGTCTGCCCTCTCCGACTAAAGATAATGTCACGGAATGTTACGAGTTGCTAGTTTCATCAATCATCGCGGCTGCAGAGACATGCATTCCTATCAAATTACCTGGCAATAAAGGAAAACCTCCCCCAGCCCCGTGGTGGGATAATGAATGTGCAGACGCAATAGAATCCAGGAAGAGGTATGCTAAAATATATTATTTGAACATGACCCTTGAGAATTTCCTGAACTTCAAAAAGATTGAAGCTAAGACCAAGCGATTGCTCAAAAATAAAAAAAAAGGCAAGGATGGAAAAACTTTTGTTCTTCCTTATCTCCCGACACCCCACTCTCAGCTGTTTGGAATTCAATCCGCCGATTCAGAGGTTCTTACGTCCCACCCGTAGCTCATCCACTCTCTTCAGAGTGGGTGAAGGAATTTGCCGATAAATTAGCTCCTCCGACTGCGAGTAACTGGAATGAAACGGAATTCACATACTCGTTTCGTACACGGGGGTGGATAGACTCACACTTCAATTTATTTGAACTAAGAGAGGTTTTAAACGACCTTAGAGACTCAGCTCCCGGCGAAGATGGTATTCCGTATAGCCTCATTAAAAACTGTGATGTTGCTACACATAATTATTTTCTTACACTTTTAAATTTGATGTTTGACACAGGTAAAATTCCAACCTCCTGGAAAACCCAATTAATTATCCCCATTCTGAAACCCCAAAAGGACCCCAGTTCTGGTCTTTCGTACAGACCCATTGCTCTTTCTCAGTACCGGATTATCCCTAAGGCAGAGTAGGCAACTGCCTAGGGGCCCCGCATCGGCTGGGGGCCCCGCGCCCCGAAAAAAATGACTTGCTTCAATGGTTTGATTCTCTATCAGTAAGCAACGGGATGCCGCGCCGGAGTTTTTGTCGGCTTAGAAAAGATCTAGCGAGGTACGAAAACACTGGTTAAAATATTATAGAGTAATTAATTCTTCAGACACAGGGTAATAGTTCAGAGATCTCAGGGAAAATCTAGATATCGTCAATTTTAATCCAAATCTGAATGCATTGTAAATGCACACCTACTGCTATATATATTTATTTATTCTATGCCAACTTTCATAAGGTTGGCAGTACTATTTGGCATGACAAAGAGCAATGGGGACCCCGGATTTGGGTGAGTCTCCGATTGACTCCGATTCGTTCCATACGTATGTTGTGTCATGTCTCATAAACAAACTTCATTTCATTTTCTAAAAATCGGCGACCCTACGAGTGTAATAAACTGAAGTTACATTACGATACCACGTATGTTTAATTACCAGATTTTATTTAACATACTAATTTCATTTAATATTATAGAATTTGAATTGTGTCGTAAACACATTTCATATCGTTTTGTCTTAAATTACGATTTGGGAGTTTTGCGACAATGATATAATTTAAACAGTTTTACTCTGTTCGATGTTTCAAAACTTTGGAATTTTGTTTAGAAGTGTTATATTTTTATAGTTTGCAAGTGCTTCGAGAATATCGGCGAGACGAGTGTAATAAACTGAAGTTACATTACGATACCACGTAAGTTTGATTACCAGATTTTATTTAAAACATGTATTTATTTCATTTAATATTATAGAATTTGACGAGTGTGAAATTTTTTGTGAAGTTTTTCTTGTGAAGATATTATGAATATTGTTACTATTTAATCTCGTGCCGTTTTCATTTTCTCCCCGTCCGCCTAATACTACCTACCTAAGTAGTAAGTTAGAAAAATAATAAATGATGTAATGATAAAAATATCTAGATAGGTAAGTATTTGGGTTCAGTTAATTTTATTTAAATAAATAAATGCTTTCCTGTCAAATGTTATTTGTAAATTTTTCTTTCAGGGACAAAATGTCGGAGGTACCCGTAAAGAAAAAACACCAAAGTGGTTCGGAAAAACGTAATTCCTTGCGAGCGTTCTGAACAAACTGGCCAGGATCAAGAAACAGCTACTTTAGTGGGTGCAGAGGAAAGTAAGGCCGAGTCCGAGGTCCAATTGCTACATCAAAACGTACTCCATCTAGGAGTAGAATACCAGAATGACATTGGATTATGGCTTAATATTACAGACGAAATACAACATTTTTGGTGTACTAGAGACCCTAACGAATGTCAACATTTTGACTATGATTTTTCTGTTTCAAGCCGACAATACGACGATAGCAAAAGATTTTTTTCTCAATCTATGTTTTTTCGGAAACATATAAGTGGTAGTAAAATTAAACGAGAGTGGCTCATGTATTCTCCGTCTACTGGAAAAGTAAACTATTTTCCATGTGTCCTTTTTGGTGAAGCTCAAAGAAAATCACAATTTAAAAATGGATTTTCTGATTGGAAAAATGCTTCGCACCGAATTCAATCGCATGAGAATAATACAACGCACCAAGTATGTGTCCAGACACTGATTAGTAGACGACGTATTCACGGACGAATCGACACCTCTTTGGAAATTACATTCAACAAAGAAAGAGAATATTGGTTGAAAGTTTTACAAAGAATGGTTTCTGTGATTAAATTTTTATCATCCCGTGGATTAGCATTTCGTGGTGATACTGAAATTCTTGCTTCTCAACATAATGGCAACTATTTGGGAATTTTAGAGTTAATTGCAGAGTACGACCCGTTCCTTAGTTCGCATTTAGCCAAATACGGTAATGAAGGCAGGGGAAAACAATCATATTTATCTTGAACAATTTGCGAGGAACTTATTGAAGTATTGGGAAATAAGGTTTTAAAATGCATTGTTGATGAAATTATTGAAGCTAAATATTTCTCAATAAGTGTTGATTCAACACCAGATATATCTCATACTGATCAGTTGACTGTAGTGCTGAGATACGTTACGTCAAATGGAGAAGTAGCAGAACGTTTTCTTGCGTTTATTCCAATAGAAAGTCACAAAGAGGAAGAACTAGCCACGACAATTTTAAATTTTTTAAACCAATTTAACATTGATATAAAAAATTTGAGAGGCCAGTCTTACGATAATGCGTCAAATATGTCTGGTTGTTATAATGGTCTACAGGCGCATATTAAGAAAATAAATCACCTCGCACACTACGTTCCATGTGCAGCGCACTCACTGAATTTGGTTGGAGTACGTGCTGCGGAGAGCTGCGTTGGAGCAATCTCATTATTCGGATTTGTACAGGCACTATACAACTTTTTTTCGGCGTCAACTCATCGCTGGGCAATTATGCTCAAACACCTTAAACAATACTCGTCATTAGTTCCGAAAAGAGTATCCGACACAAGGTGGTGTGCAAGGGCCGATGCGGTTAAGGCTTTTTCAAGAGGTTACAACGGTTTACAGAAAGCTTTGCAATCTATTGCTGAAGATGAGACTCAGATATCACAAGCGATTCACGAGGCCAGATGTCTATTAAAGGACTTGGAAAAAAAAGAAAATGCCGTAATGACAGTATTCTGGGCTGCCATACTAGATCGAATCAATGGTGTCAGTATATCACCACAAAAACCAACTATTGAACTTCGAACGGCAGTCGATATTTTAAAGTCGCTTTTAGATTTTTTGCTTTCACAGCGAGAATTATTTGACGATTACGAGATGAAGGCAAATGAGATAACTGATACCCAATACAGTGATGAAAATCAGCGTGTGCGAAAAAGGAAAAGACATAACGATGACGGATCTGCAGAAGACGTTGTCCACAGAGGAAAAGAGAAGTTGAAAGTTGAAACTTATTTGCCTGTACTAGACACGCTGTGTACAGAATTGTTGCGGCGACTAGACGCTTACCGGGAAATTAATTGTCTGTTTGGATTTCTTACAGATTCCTCGACAAAGTCCAACGATGAAATTAGAGAGGCTTGTACAAAGTTTAAGGAACATTATTCCGAGGACATTGAGCCTGAGTTTTCAGACGAGATGGTACAGTTCAAGGACTTCATCTTACAATTAGAGGATTCATTAAAAGATAAAATTGTACTTGCCGAGGATTCATATAAACTCATTTTTGGTAATATGGCACAATCGACTTTTCCGAATGTAATGACAGCATTGCAAATATATAGAAGTCTGATGATTACAAACGCCACGGGTGAGCGCAACTTTTCCAAACTAAAACTAATCAAAAATTGTCTTCGTTCATCAATGTCTCAGAAGCGATTAAATTCATTGGTGATAATGTCGATTGAAAATGATATTTTGGAAAAGGTCAACTTTCAAGATGTTTTAAAAGATTTTGTATCTAAAAGAGTTAGAAGAGTTAATATTTAAACATCATTGTATTTTTGTTATTAGTTTTTTGGGTGTTATGCCGTGTAAACAAAGAAGGAGGTAGCGCAACACGGCATAACATCCCAAAAACTAAGAACAAAAAACTTTTGTCCGTGAAAATCTAAAAACGTATCATTGTTGTATTTTACTTTACTTTACTTTTATTCGTTAAGCAGCATAACTTAGTATCAGGTAGGTGCCGAGTGTCGCTTTTATTGGTATTTATACTTTTATTCGTTAAGCAGCATTACTTCGTATCAGGTAGATGCCGAGTGTGGCTTTTATTGGTGTTTATACTTTTATTCGTTAAGCAGCATTACTTAGTATCAGGTAGGTGCCGAGTGTGGCTTTTATTGGTATTTATACTTTTATTCGTTAAGCAGCATTACTTAGTATCAGGTAGGTGCCGAGTGTGGCTTTTATTGGTATTTATACTTTTATTCGTTAAGCAGCATTACTTAGTATCAGGTAGGTGCCGAGTGTGGCTTTTATTGGTATTTATACTTTTATTCGTTAAGCAGCATTACTTAGTATCAGGTAGGTGCCGAGTGTGGCTTTTATTGGTATTTATACTTTTATTCGTTAAGCAGCATTACTTAGTATCAGGTAGGTGCCGAGTGTGGCTTTTATTGGTATTTATACTTTTATTCGTTAAGCAGCATTACCACCATTCAAAATTGAAACGTTGCTTGAAATGGCTTTAGTCGTGTTTGGTGATCAGATTTGAATAGCCAGGTACTTCCTCACCTTCCTCCTCCCTGTCTCCTTCCCGTCCCCACTACCTTCAGCCAAAACATACCCCAATTGGGGATGACATTGTATCACTGGCTCCAGATGGGAGCAGTTGAGACTCTTGTGCGGTATTCATATAAAAAAAATAATAATAATAAAAAATAAAAAAATATGAATAAAAATACGTTGTGGTAGAAAAATATTTTTCATAGTTTGAAAAAGGTGTAGGTAGGGGCCCCGAGACGTGCACTGCCTACGGGCCCCGACATGCTTAATCCGGCCCTGCTCTTTCTTCTTCTTTAGTTAAAATTGCAGAACATTTAATAAAAAGACGACGAGACTGGTATGTTGAAAGTGAGAAAATTCTTCCCAGCTCACAGTTTGGATTTCGAAAAACAAAAAGTACAACTGAAAGCATTTCAATTCTCACTTCTGATATACAAATGGTCCTAGCTGAAAAAAATATTCTTGTCGGTGTTTGCGTAGATATTACTGGAGCTTTTGACAATGTTTTATTAAACGTTCTACAGAGAAAATTATTACAAATCGGCATCCCCCGTAAGCTTGCCAGTTTCATAATCAACCTTCTTCTTACCAGAAAAATTCAAATCCAGGTTCGGAATTCCCCTTCTCTGTTGAGAACGGTAAACAAGGGTTTGCCTCAGGGATCCGTCCTTAGTCCTATCCTTTTTAATATTTACACCTCTGACCTGCATCAGAGTATCCATCCATCATGTAAAATTCTTCAGTATGCAGATGATTTTTTTTATCTATATATCAGGACGAATTATTGCTTTTCTGGAGGAAATAATCAACCTTAGCATGAAAAATCTTTGCATTTTTCTAACAAATCACGGCCTGGAAATTTCTCCAACCAAAAGCAATGTTATCGTTTTCTCTAGGAAACGTGTTGCCCCGTGCATTTCAATCCGAATCGATAACATAATCCTCCCCGTCCAGGTTCAGATAAAATTTCTGGGAGTCATACTAGACTCTAAGCTAACGTGGAACTCTTACGTAAATCTTATTATTAACAAAAGTCAAGCTGGCCTTAGTTTGTTTGGCCTTTAGTTTGGTGGGGAAGCCATCCATGCTCGCAAAAATTGTTTTATAATGCATATGTTAGAAGCCATTTGGATTACGCGTCATTCCTTATTGAGCCCACCTCTAAAAAAAACCTTACAAGGTTAGACCGTATCCAATCTCAAAGCCTAAGATTAATTATCGGAGCCATGCGATCCTCCCCAATTAACGCTTTGCAGGTGGAGGCTGTTGACCCTCCTTTCCATTTCAGAAGACAGTTCTTGGCAGACAAGTTCTTATTTAAATGTTTCAGACTGTCTAATCACCCACTGATGGACAAAATTGCTGCTCTCTCTACTCAAGTTAGATCACTTCCATATTGGAGGAACAAATCAATCCCACTTCTCGTCAAAAGCCTCCATACTTACAATGCATATAAACCTATTTTAAATCCCCATGACAGACTTCCATTATATATAAATTCCTTTCAAATTCATTCGCTCAAACCTAATATTATTTTTTCACTTGGCTTTCCTGGCAACCACGAAGCTCCAAGTAAATTTATCCACATTTTAAACTCGAAATGGACCGGCTGGAAAACTATTTATACAGATGGTTCTAAATCTCCCTTATCTAGCCATGTGGGAGCGGCGTTCCACTGCCCAAGAGACCAAATCAGTAAAAAAATAAAAATTCATAAAGAAGCCTCAATTTTCACAGCTGAATGCATAGCTATTTTAGAATCCTTAAAATATATTGAAAGTATTCAAATTGGAAAATTTTTAATTCTCTCCGATTCCCTGAGTGCACTTCAAAAATTAAACTCCTCCCCTTTCCACTACCCGGAAGATGATTTGTGTATTGGAATCCGCACTTTATTACATAAGTTAGCTATCTCTGGCAGAGAGATCGCGTTGGCTTGGATACCTAGCCACTGCGGTATCCCTGGTAATAAAAAGGCCGATTTATTGGCGAAAGATGCCATCTATTCCGGAGAGTTTTTGTACAATTTCTTAAACCCCGACGACCTTCTAATCAAACTGAAAGAAAACATGATCTCCACATGGTAGAATCATTGGAATGAGTCAAGTAAAACAAAGGGTAATCATTTTTACAAATTGCAGCCCACGATTCCTTCAAAACCGTGGTTTTCTGGGCTCTCTTTGAACAAATTTTCAACTTCTTCCATTTGCCGTATGCGAATAGGACATTGCTGCCACAATGTTCACCTGACAAGAATTCAGGTTAAGAATTCTGCCATGTGTGAGTGTCGTCTTGAAGAGGAGGACCTCAACCATATATTTTTCAGTTGCCCTATAAATAATAATTATAAAAATTTCATCCCTGATCTGATCAATACAAGTATATTGCCCCCCTATGACATGGCATTTTTGTTATCCTCTATTGAAAGACGTGTATATAAAATCATTTCTTATTTTATTAAAGTTAATGGCATCAACTTGTAAATTTACCTACCGAATTATTCATACATGTATATGTATGTATGTATGTATGTGTATATATGTGTGTATGTATGTGCGTATATATGTGTGTATATATTATAATTTTTATATATTTTTTTATTATTATTATTTATTTGTATTTAGTGTGTTTAGTGAATTGTATATTATATATTTATGTTATGTACTTGTTCTGGTAAATAAATATTAACCTACACACTCACAAATACAAAAACTAGCACACTCTC
This sequence comes from Limnephilus rhombicus, assembly GCA_929108145.2. Lineage (NCBI taxonomy): Eukaryota > Metazoa > Arthropoda > Insecta > Trichoptera > Limnephilidae > Limnephilus > Limnephilus rhombicus. Next base: position 24,266,747 of record OV815292.1, read on the forward strand.
TACTTGACACTGGCCAGAACACTCCATTGGGGTGAAAAGCCATTTAATTTAAAGAAGAACAAGAAGAGGCAAGCATTCATAGACAATAACGGAAAATAAATTTACATGCTTGCCGCTTGATAGTCTCCAAGCGTTCTGGCAAGCATTTGTCTATGCCTAGATGTGATTTTCGATAGTTGGTTTGGTTTATTTATGGTTGACAGTGAATTTTGTGCGGCTGAAATAAAATGGAATCTAATGCTACGTCCAGACTGAAGCCAACCTTCCAACTCCGAACATAGTTCGGAGTTAGAAGGTTGGCCGATCGTGTGGTCGCTGCGGCCAACCCTCCAACCCCGAATTCCGTACTCCAAAATGGCGGACATGAAACAGCTGTAGCTAGGCTGTATCTTTTTCAGTTGCCTATAATTATTACGTACGTATAATCATATACTTATATACACGACATGTTTTCAAACAATTGTTTTACCACTCTCCGTAATAATGTAGTCATTTTAATAGTACGCGGCACGGTGTGGACAGCTGCGGCAGGCTGGTTCGTGTGAGTTGGCCGTCGGGATCGCCTCGAAGGCGATCCCGGGCCAACGCGAACTCCAACCTTCCAACTCGAACTTCCAACGCACGAACACCCCTCCACACGATCGTCCAAACGTTTGAAGTTGGAACGTTGGCTGCAGTGTGGGCTTACCATAAAGAGATTCCGACACTATCAATAGCAGTCTCTTTCAAGGACGTAGTTTTTTGTTAATTTGGCAACACTGCGCGTAGTGCTTGTTTGAGCCAAGCGTTTTGACAGTCTATAGAGGAAGATTGTCGCTTGCTTCAAGCGTTACGCAATAATCTACGTGCTGGCGGCGAGCTTGATGCAAATTGATATTTTTCGAGCGTAGACAACTCATGGATTTATATATTTTTTAAATTATTTATTAGGCTATCACTCATTAAGGGTGATCTTGGCCATTTCTTGAAATTAATTACATGTTCGAAACAATCGCAGAATCATAAAATAGTAACCCATGCACATTTAATAGTTAGCGTTCTTCGACATAAGAGAACGATTTTTTTAATTGTGACATTTTTTACGCATCATGAAACAATTCTATAAATTAGATCAAATTAATAAAAATAAGTATTAATTGTTTTTGTGTTTAGTTTGCAGAAATACATCTGATTTTTCTTTTAAATTATGCATTTCTACGTTTGTAATTTTTGTTTTTGTGTTTAATTTGTAGAAAAATCACATGGATTTCTACAAATGAATCCCTGTTTCCCTTGGTCACGCTATAACTTCAGAACCACCTTACCTATTTCATTCATCTTTTTTTTTAAGTTTTCAAATACTTTGTAGAAGGTTCTTCTGGAAAGAAAAAGTAAGAAAATTGGAGGGAGGGGAAGGAATTGAAAGATTTTTTTTTAAGTCTTCCAATACTTTGTGCAAAGATCTTACGGAAAGAAAAATTGACGACCGGCGAAGTCCAGCGGTAAGGGTCTTGACTCGCAAACCGAAGGTCGCGGGATCGAATCCCGGCGTGGCAAATAAATTTTATTTGATTAATTTGTGTTATTTCACAATTTTTTCTTTTAAAATAATATAAAGTATATTTGCGGCACGTTCCAGATTGGAAGATACTCTAAGGTAGATCATCCTTCAGAATTGAAACGTTGCTTGAAATGGCATAAGCCGTGTTTGAATAGCCAGGTACTTCCCCACCTTCCTCTTCCCTATCTCCTCCTCCACACTATCTTCAGCCTCACAACACACCCCAATCGGGGATGCCATAGTCTCACTGGTTCCAGACGGGAGCAGTTGGGACTCTTGTGTGGTATTCTCGGAAAGGGACTCGGGAGGTCAACGGGCACGCACGGGAATGTACATGCAGGGAGAATTAATTTATTTCTTTGAATGGCATTGCAACGCATGCCGGGTACCAGCTAGTATTATATATTATTAAGTTCTGCAAGTATTTTATTTTTTGTTCTCTTACAGCCTTACTAAAAAACCCAGTGAAATTTTTATTCAATTGACAAACGGCCGCGGATGTTAAAACAATACTAACTAAAAAATTGTTCATGGAAAAAAATACACTTGGTCTACACGGCCTGAGAGGGTTGTTTATCTCTGTTTTATTAATGATGTCTGAACGAAAATTGGAATTTTTCCAAAGTATTTTGATTGTTCTATATATTTCTTATTTTTGAAGATGTCGTAAAAACAAATACCATTTATGAAAACTAGATAAAATTACCTTTTAGATTTGTGTAATTGAAATACACTTTAGTTTTAAAAAAACTGCCATATTTTAAGATTCAAAAGCGGAATAAAATGGATTTTTTTTCTACCAAAACATATTTGATGAAAGTGTAGAGAAATTTATAAAAAAAAACAAAGTTTTAAAAATACAGTCCTTTTATATAATGAATTTGGAACGAAACTGTCACCTTACTTTTTCCTCGTGCATACAATAAAAAAATAATAAAAAAATTAAAAAAAAATTTTTTGCCAAAAAACTAACCTAAAAAAATAATACCGACTTTTATAACAGATTTCTTGCAACTCTAAAGACGTTAATTTCATTCATACGTTTAGGAACACATGTATTAGATATTAATATTTAAAAAACACCACTTTTATGAAATTCTCATAAAATAAAAGCCTTTAAATGTAAATTTGAATTTTCATGTTTTACATAAAATACTTATTGACATTTCAATTTTCAAAGTATGATTATTGTTATTATAACTTGACCAAAACTTATAAAAAAAACACAAAAAACACGGTAAATATATCAATTATGTCAATGTAATAGTGAATTAGTCATATTAATAGATATTACGATCACATTTGTGTAATAAATATTACACACACATCCGCGGAGTGAATTTTTTTTGGCGGTTTCAACGCGAATGACGAATGCGCAGGCGCCGCCACCTAGCGGTTCTGTAGGAAAACAAACAATTTATTATGTACACTATGAAAAATTACATTATTGCTTGATTTAAAATACATTTTAAGAACAAATCTTATTAGTAATGTTATCGTGTTTTGGTGTATTTTTGTTTTATTCATGTTGCTGCAGCAACACAGGTTAACGGCCGTGCTGTGGTTTTTTTTTAGTAAGGCTGTTTTGTTTAATAATATTGTAACTGCTTTTGATTAATTGTGTTATTATTCAGTTCTGCAAGTATATATTTTTTGTTTTCTTATTGTAATAATGTAACTGCTTTGACTTATTTAAAATATTGTTTAGGTCTTGTGAACATCTGAGAAATAGGGAATAAATAATTTTCCTTTGTCAACTTTACCAATTAATGTTATATTAAAATAGTAATTATAAAATTTATTCATAATATCAACGGAAATATACAACAATTCTTCGTAATTACGGTAATCTATTTTGAAAAAATGCATGTAATCATTTGGTGCTGTGCCTGTAAATTTACGTGTTTGCCGTCAAGCCGCTTGATAGTCTCCAAGCGTTCTGGCAAGTATTTTTCTATGCCAAGATGTGATTTTCGATAGTTTGTTTGGTGTATTATGGTTGACAGTGAATTTTGTGCGGCTGAAATAAAATGGAATATAACGGAGACAAAGCATTCTTAGCTCTTGGGTTAGCTTTGCATTAATAAAACTAAACGAATTTGGTGTCAAGAATGGTACAATTTGAAATCCCGCTATACTCATAAGCATTTACAAAAGCGCCTCCCACACGCACACTTCGGAGCGACCGAGTCCGGCGCCACTTCAGGCCGCCGCGCAGAAAAGTCTCACAGTGAACTGCGCTATAAAGCTATCGGTCTTGACTTTTCTGCGCTGCGGCATAAAGTGGTGCAGGACTCGGTCGCTCCGAAGTGTGCGTGTGGGAGATGCTAAAACGTATTACAGGCAACAGCACCAGCATTTTTTCCAAATATATGACCGTACTTACGAAGCATTGTATATTTCCGTTGACATTATGAATAAATGTTATAATTAATATTTTAATATAACATTAATTGATAAAGTTGATAAAGGGAAATTATTTTTCCCCATTTCTCAGATGTTCACAAGACCTAAACAATATTTTAAATAAGTCAATAGCAGGTACATTATTACAATAAGAATACAAAATATACTTGCAGAACTGAATAATAACATTATTAATCAATAGCAGTTACAATATTATTAAACAATAACAGCCTTACTAAAAAACCCAGCGAAAATTTTATTCAATTGACAAATGGCCGCGGATGTGAAAACATTACTAATTAAAAATTTGTTCTTTGAAAGAAATACACATGGTTTCCACGGCCCGAGAGGGTAGTTTATCGCTGTTTTAACCATTGATGTCCGAACGATATTTGTAATTTTTCCATACAGCCTTACTAAAAAAAAAACACAGCGCGACCGATTAACTGTGTTGTTCCAATAACATAAATAAACCTCGTATACACTAAAACACGTTTTATTACCAATAACGTTTCTTACGTGGTCACGCTGTTAAAACGCATTGAAGATGTGACAACGTTGTATATGGTTTTAATTTACTAGGAAACAATGTTGTTTTAATTTTTCTCCGCAAGGGGCATTATTTGCGCGCCTATGCATTAGTTCTTCGGCCCGCGACAGCCCGCGTGACAAAACAGCTCGGTGTGTTTTATGGCGGAATATCGAAAATTTTCTGATTTTACTTAATAATTTCTATTGTAGTGACGAATTTACTCTTCTGTTCACATAATTGATATATTTAACATGTTATTTGTGTGGTTTACATCAGTTTAATCAAGTTATTGTACAAACGCCGTACTTTCAAAGTTGAACTGTCAGAATATTGTTTTTTATAGGTTACTTAAAAGATAAAATTTTCATTATAAGATCTTTATTTTAAGAGAATTTCTTAAAAGTGATAATTTTTTATAATATTAAAATCTAATACATGTGTTCGTTAACGTATCAAAAAAATTAACGTCTTTAGAGATGCAAGAAATCTGTTTTAAATTTCGGTATTATTTCTAAGTTATTTTTTTGGCAATAAAAAAACTTAGAAATTTTTTATTATTTTTTTATTGTATACACGATGAAAAAGTGAGGTGATAGTTTCCTTCCAAATTTATTACATAAAAGGACTGTGTTTTTTAAATTTTGATTTTATTTAAATTTCTCTACATTTTGCTCAAAAATGTTGTGGGAGGAAATTTTTTCCTAGTTTGAATCTTAAAATATGGCAGTTTTTGAAAGCTAAAGTGTATTTCAAATACTCAAATCTAAAAGGTAATTTTATCTAGTTTTCATAAATGGTATTTGTTTTTACGACACCTTCAAAAATAAGAAATATATAAAGACGTTAATTTTTTTGATACGTTTACGAACACATGTATTAGATTTTAATATTATAAAAAATTATCACTTTTAAGAAATTCTCTTAAAATAAAGATCTTATAATGAAAATTTTATCTTTTAAGTAACCTATAAAAAACAATATTCTGACAGTTCAACTTTGAAAGTACGGCGTTTGTACAATAACTTGATTAAACTGATGTAAACCACACAAATAACATGTTAAATATATCAATTATGTGAACAGAAGAGTAAATTCGTCACTACAATAGAAATTATTAAGTAAAATCACAAAATTTTCGATATCCCGCCATAAAACACACCGAGCTATTTTGTCATCGCGGGCTGTCGCGGGCCGAAGAACTAATGCATAGGCGCGCCAATAATGCCCCTTGCGGAGAAAAATTAAAACAACATTGTTTCCTAGTAAATTAAAACCATATACAACGTTGTCACATCTTCAATGCGTTTTAACAGCGTGACCACGTAAGAAACGTTATTGGTAATAAAACGTGTTTTAGTGTATACGAGGTTTATTTATGTTATTGCAATAACACAGTTAATCGGTCGCGCTGTGTTTTTTTTACTAAGGATGTTAGAGAACAAAAAATAAAATACTTGCAGAACTTAATAATATATAATACTAGCTGTTACCCGGCATGCGTTGCAATGCCATTCAAGGAAATAAATTAATTCTCCCTGCGTGTCCTTTCCCGTGCGTCCCCGTTGACCTCCCGAGTCCCCTTCCGAGAATCCCGCACAAAAGTCACAACTGCTCCCGTCTGGAGCCAGTGAGACTATGGCATCCCCGATTGGGGTATGTTGTGAGGCTGAAGGTAGTGGGGAGGAGAAGGAGATAGGGAAGAGGAAGGTGGGGAAGTACCTGGCTATTCAAACACGGCTTATGCCATTTCAAGCAACGTTTCAATTCTGAAGGGTGGTCTACCTTAGAGTATCTTCCAATCTGGAACGTGCCGCAAATATACTTTATATTATTTTAAAAGAAAAAAAATGTGAAATAACACAAATAAATCAAATAAAAATTATTTGCCACGCCGTGATTCGATCCCGCGATCTTTGGTTTGCGAGTCAAGAGCCTTACCGCTGGACTACGCCGGTCGTCAATTTTTGTTTCCGTAAGATCTTTCCACAAAGTATTGGAAGACTAAAAAAAATCTTTCAATTCTTCCCCTCCCTCCAATTTTTTTACTTTTTCTTTCCGGAAGAACCTTTACAAAGTATTAGAAAACTTTAAAAAAAAAAGATGAATGAATTAGGTAAAGTGGTTCTAAAGTTATGGCATGACCAAGGGAAACCGGGATTCATTTGTAGAAATGCATCTGATTTTCCTTTTATATTAATGTAAATAATATTTACAGATGCATTTCTACAAATTAAACACAAAAACAATTACAAACGTAGAATCTGAGTTTTGAGTGAAAAATCAGATGCATTTCTTTTGATTAATTAATACTTATTTTATATTAATTTTATCTAATTTATAGAATTGTTTCTTGATGCTTAAAAAATGTTACTAATTTTGAAAAAAATATGTTCTTTTATGTCGAAGAACGCTAACTATTAATGTACATGGGTTCCTATTTTATGATTCCTATTTTGCGATTGTTTCGAAAATGTAAATAATTTCAAGAAATGGCCAAGATCACCCTTAATGAGTGAAAGCCAAATAAATAATTTAAAAAATATATAAGTCCATGAGTTGTCTACGCTCAATTCGCATCAAGCTCGCCGCCAGCACATAGATTATTGCGTAATGCTTGAAGCAAGCAACAAACTTCCTCTGTAGACTGTCAAATAAGCGCAGTGTTGCCAACTTAACAAAAAACTAAGTGCTTGTAAGAAACTGATATTGATAGTGTCAGAATCTCTCTACAATTTGAGGTTTTACTTGTAAAAATAAATTAATTTTTGGTATTCCAGAAAAAAGAACAATAAATTTTCACTTATTTAACTAGAAATAACTAAAATAATTACATTTTACATTACACTGTAAATAAAAACATTATTTAACTTCCATTATTTTGTCGATTACCTTAGAAATTAATTTTTAAAAATTAAATGTACTTGAAAATTAAATGTATTGCAATAAAACTCATGCAGCACGATTTCCTTTCCTTAAGGCGCGTTCAGATGTTTCGATTGTTGTTGATCCACTTTTATTTAACGTTAAAAGTTGAATAAGATTATGTTCACACGTTTCAATTTAAGTAGAACCGAATTTGACATTCAAGATGGCGTCAACTGAAATTGTCAGTGCGTGGGTCTCTAATTTCTGATGTTCTGCGAGACGAGCTCGAGATTATGGAAAAGCATGTCGTATTTGGGCGAGAAAATGGATCATGAGAAGGAGTGAATTAGGCGCATCCAACACAATTTTGAAAGAGATGGCCCTAGAAGGCTCCGAAGGATATAGAAATCACTTGAGGATGACAGTAAAACAATTTGATGAGCTGCTTTCCAAAATTGGCGATAAAATTTTTCAGAGATGTTTAAATTAATAATAATTACTACTAACTACAGTAACCGGAGAAGCAAGGAAACAATGCATATTTCATTAAAGTTAGCTTTACCATAACCTAAAAACGACAACGCCAAACGTCAAAGTTTGACATAGTTAGTTATTGTTATTAGATTTGTACAAATAGTTTTTTTTTCTTTTAATTTGTGCGTATTAATGGTGACGCATGTCTCTGAATATTTACCGCTATTTTCTGTCATAATCATAAAGGCGATTCCAGACTCACGGCGAGAAGTCTCGGCGAGAAATTCTCGCGAGAACAAGCACTTATCCACACTCTCATTCTCGCCGAGACTTCTCGCGAGAACAAGCACTTATCCACACTCTCATTTTTCTCACTCGTGATCTGTTTCCCATCCGGTATGGACGACATTACAGACGATATTAAAAATGCAGCAAGTTTGGCTCTGTGCGCCATGGCATATTATTATTTTGTTGTAACTAAAAATAAAGTTTAAAAAAAATAGAAAAGCCAGACGATGGTGGGTAACGCAAATTCATCGAAACAGAACAGGGTTGGTAATTTTTTTTATTTAATATTCTTTCGTTATTATTATAATCATGTATTCTTATATATAAACTGTATTCTTTAGTAAAATGAAACAATGTAACTTTGTATAAACCACTTATAAAATGTGCAAATCCGACCGGTTTCGGAACAAACGTTCCTTCGTCAGGGAAAGCTTATACTAATTTGACAGTTTAGAACAATGTTTTATTAGGGTAGGGGTGGAGCCGTTGTTAGTTAATAATGTAGATTGGGTGGGTAGGTATTAGTGTAGAGTGGGTGGGTAGGGGAACAAATCCATGATTGGGCTATATGAAAATAAACTACCTTCTCAGGCCGTGGAAACCATGTGTATTTCTTTCAAAGAACAAATTTTTAATTAGTAATGTTTTTACATCCGCGGCCGTTTGTCAATTGAATAAAATTTTCACTGGGTTTTTTAGTAAGGCTGATGTATTTTGAATGTTCTATATATTTCTTATTTTTGAAGGTGTCGTAAAAACAAATACCATTTATGAAAACTAGATAAAATTACCTTTTAGATTTGAGTATTTGAAATACACTTTAGCTTTCAAAAACTGCCATATTTTAAGATTCAAACTAGGAAAAAATTTCCTCCCACAACATTTTTGAGCAAAATGTAGAGAAATTTAAATAAAATCAAAATTTAAAAAACACAGTCCTTTTATGTAATAAATTTGGAAGGAAACTATCACCTCACTTTTTCATCGTGTATACAATAAAAAAATAATAAAAAATTTCTAAGTTTTTTTATTGCCAAAAAAATAACTTAGAAATAATACCGAAATTTAAAACAGATTTCTTGCATCTCTAAAGACGTTAATTTTTTTGATACGTTTACGAACACATGTATTAGATTTTAATATTATAAAAAATTATCACTTTTAAGAAATTCTCTTAAAATAAAGATCTTATAATGAAAATTTTATCTTTTAAGTAACCTATAAAAAACAATATTCTGACAGTTCAACTTTGAAAGTACGGCGTTTGTACAATAACTTGATTAAACTGATGTAAACCACACAAATAACATGTTAAATATATCAATTATGTGAACAGAAGAGTAAATTCGTCACTACAATAGAAATTATTAAGTAAAATCACAAAATTTTCGATATCCCGCCATAAAACACACCGAGCTATTTTGTCATCGCGGGCTGTCGCGGGCCGAAGAACTAATGCATAGGCGCGCCAATAATGCCCCTTGCGGAGAAAAATTAAAACAACATTGTTTCCTAGTAAATTAAAACCATATACAACGTTGTCACATCTTCAATGCGTTTTAACAGCGTGACCACGTAAGAAACGTTATTGGTAATAAAACGTGTTTTAGTGTATACGAGGTTTATTTATGTTATTGCAATAACACAGTTAATCGGTCGCGCTGTGTTTTTTTTACTAAGGATGTTAGAGAACAAAAAATAAAATACTTGCAGAACTTAATAATATATAATACTAGCTGTTACCCGGCATGCGTTGCAATGCCATTCAAGGAAATAAATTAATTCTCCCTGCGTGTCCTTTCCCGTGCGTCCCCGTTGACCTCCCGAGTCCCCTTCCGAGAATCCCGCACAAAAGTCACAACTGCTCCCGTCTGGAGCCAGTGAGACTATGGCATCCCCGATTGGGGTATGTTGTGAGGCTGAAGGTAGTGGGGAGGAGAAGGAGATAGGGAAGAGGAAGGTGGGGAAGTACCTGGCTATTCAAACACGGCTTATGCCATTTCAAGCAACGTTTCAATTCTGAAGGGTGGTCTACCTTAGAGTATCTTCCAATCTGGAACGTGCCGCAAATATACTTTATATTATTTTAAAAGAAAAAAAATGTGAAATAACACAAATAAATCAAATAAAAATTATTTGCCACGCCGTGATTCGATCCCGCGATCTTTGGTTTGCGAGTCAAGAGCCTTACCGCTGGACTACGCCGGTCGTCAATTTTTGTTTCCGTAAGATCTTTCCACAAAGTATTGGAAGACTAAAAAAAATCTTTCAATTCTTCCCCTCCCTCCAATTTTTTTACTTTTTCTTTCCGGAAGAACCTTTACAAAGTATTAGAAAACTTTAAAAAAAAAAGATGAATGAATTAGGTAAAGTGGTTCTAAAGTTATGGCATGACCAAGGGAAACCGGGATTCATTTGTAGAAATGCATCTGATTTTCCTTTTATATTAATGTAAATAATATTTACAGATGCATTTCTACAAATTAAACACAAAAACAATTACAAACGTAGAATCTGAGTTTTGAGTGAAAAATCAGATGCATTTCTTTTGATTAATTAATACTTATTTTATATTAATTTTATCTAATTTATAGAATTGTTTCTTGATGCTTAAAAAATGTTACTAATTTTGAAAAAAATATGTTCTTTTATGTCGAAGAACGCTAACTATTAATGTACATGGGTTCCTATTTTATGATTCCTATTTTGCGATTGTTTCGAAAATGTAAATAATTTCAAGAAATGGCCAAGATCACCCTTAATGAGTGAAAGCCAAATAAATAATTTAAAAAATATATAAGTCCATGAGTTGTCTACGCTCAATTCGCATCAAGCTCGCCGCCAGCACATAGATTATTGCGTAATGCTTGAAGCAAGCAACAAACTTCCTCTGTAGACTGTCAAATAAGCGCAGTGTTGCCAACTTAACAAAAAACTAAGTGCTTGTAAGAAACTGATATTGATAGTGTCAGAATCTCTCTACAATTTGAGGTTTTACTTGTAAAAATAAATTAATTTTTGGTATTCCAGAAAAAAGAACAATAAATTTTCACTTATTTAACTAGAAATAACTAAAATAATTACATTTTACATTACACTGTAAATAAAAACATTATTTAACTTCCATTATTTTGTCGATTACCTTAGAAATTAATTTTTAAAAATTAAATGTACTTGAAAATTAAATGTATTGCAATAAAACTCATGCAGCACGATTTCCTTTCCTTAAGGCGCGTTCAGATGTTTCGATTGTTGTTGATCCACTTTTATTTAACGTTAAAAGTTGAATAAGATTATGTTCACACGTTTCAATTTAAGTAGAACCGAATTTGACATTCAAGATGGCGTCAACTGAAATTGTCAGTGCGTGGGTCTCTAATTTCTGATGTTCTGCGAGACGAGCTCGAGATTATGGAAAAGCATGTCGTATTTGGGCGAGAAAATGGATCATGAGAAGGAGTGAATTAGGCGCATCCAACACAATTTTGAAAGAGATGGCCCTAGAAGGCTCCGAAGGATATAGAAATCACTTGAGGATGACAGTAAAACAATTTGATGAGCTGCTTTCCAAAATTGGCGATAAAATTTTTCAGAGATGTTTAAATTAATAATAATTACTACTAACTACAGTAACCGGAGAAGCAAGGAAACAATGCATATTTCATTAAAGTTAGCTTTACCATAACCTAAAAACGACAACGCCAAACGTCAAAGTTTGACATAGTTAGTTATTGTTATTAGATTTGTACAAATAGTTTTTTTTTCTTTTAATTTGTGCGTATTAATGGTGACGCATGTCTCTGAATATTTACCGCTATTTTCTGTCATAATCATAAAGGCGATTCCAGACTCACGGCGAGAAGTCTCGGCGAGAAATTCTCGCGAGAACAAGCACTTATCCACACTCTCATTCTCGCCGAGACTTCTCGCGAGAACAAGCACTTATCCACACTCTCATTTTTCTCACTCGTGATCTGTTTCCCATCCGGTATGGACGACATTACAGACGATATTAAAAATGCAGCAAGTTTGGCTCTGTGCGCCATGGCATATTATTATTTTGTTGTAACTAAAAATAAAGTTTAAAAAAAATAGAAAAGCCAGACGATGGTGGGTAACGCAAATTCATCGAAACAGAACAGGGTTGGTAATTTTTTTTATTTAATATTCTTTCGTTATTATTATAATCATGTATTCTTATATATAAACTGTATTCTTTAGTAAAATGAAACAATGTAACTTTGTATAAACCACTTATAAAATGTGCAAATCCGACCGGTTTCGGAACAAACGTTCCTTCGTCAGGGAAAGCTTATACTAATTTGACAGTTTAGAACAATGTTTTATTAGGGTAGGGGTGGAGCCGTTGTTAGTTAATAATGTAGATTGGGTGGGTAGGTATTAGTGTAGAGTGGGTGGGTAGGGGAACAAATCCATGATTGGGCTATATGACAATATATATATATATTTTTTTTGTTTGTTGATAATAGATTCATTATTATCAACAAACAAAAAATATTGTCATATAGCCCAATCATGGATTTGTTCCCCTACCCACCCACTCTACACTAATACCTACCCACCCAATCTACATTATTAACTAACAACGGCTCCACCCCTACCCTAATAAAACATTGTTCTAAACTGTCAAATTAGTATAAGCTTTCCCTGACGAAGGAACGTTTGTTCCGAAACCGGTCGGATTTGCACATTTTATAAGTGGTTTATACAAAGTTACATTGTTTCATTTTATTATAATGGATAACCACAAAGTAATAGCTACATTCAAAAATATATATGTATTCTTTAGTTTCAGTATGCTAAAGCAGTTGGATGAACTAGTTGCTGAGCCAAGCGGAGAATTTAAAAAGTTTACTAGTCTGTTCCACGCATCGTGGTTCAAGCTTTTGTCTTTATAATTCCGATGTTTTGCGTCCCATAACACCGGTTCATTTTGGAAATACTCTATAAATTCCAACTCTTGTTGATTGTTCCACATTTTAAAGTAAACAAAATTTTCGATACAAAAACAAAAATATATCGCACGTCTACTCTCAACCGCTCACTAAACAACACTGAGACAAAACGTGAGTGTAGACCCTTCTCGCTTCTCGCCCGAGAAATCCTTTGAAGCGGCCAAATTTACCGACAGCCATCCGAGAACAGCCGAGCACGAGAAAGAGAATGCGAGAAACACATCACATTCACGCTTCTCGGGTGTTCTCGGGGCTTCTCGCCGTGAGTCTGGAGGGGCTATAATATATTGGGTAGGTAGTGTAAATGACACACATATTATTTATTGCAGTATCACGGGCATTTCTATTTTTGTACACTTCTTGCTTTTGATCCCAAAGACAGGGATGCATAAATCTGAACATCAAATCATCCGACCATTTCAGATATTTTTTCGTTGAAACGGATTCCATGACGGTAGAAACTAGGAATGTCTTATGCTACGTCCAGACTGAAGCCAACCTTTCAACTCCGAACTTAGTTCGGAGTTGAAAGGTTGGCGTGTTCGTGTGGTCGTTGCGGCCAACCCTCCAACCCCGAATTCCGTACTTCAAAATGGCGGACATGAAACAGCTGTAGCTACGCTGTATCTTTTTCAGTTGCCTACAATTATTACGTACGTATAATCATATACTTATATACACGACATGTTTTCAAACAATTGTTATACCACTCTCCGTAATAATATAGTCATTTTAATAGTACGCGGCACGGTGTGGACAGCTGCGGCAGGCTGGTTCGTGTGAGTTGGCCGTCGGGATCGCCTCGAAGGCGATCCCGGGCCAACGCCAACTCCAACCTTCCAACTCGAACTTCCAACGCACGAACACCCCCCCACACGATCGTCCAAACGTTTGAAGTTGGAACGTCGGCCGCAGTGTGGGCTTACCATAACGAATATTGACATAAATAATGTTTGACGTCTACTTGTGCCCGCGAGTAACTATGGTAACCAAGATGGCGCGGTCATACTCGAACGGGTATTAGTTCATTTATGCTCGAACGTCAAAAGTAGACGGGCTATCAACTTTAGTTGGTCAACAAAAAACTTGTTCAACTTTGTTGAAAGAAGGTTCACACCTGTCAATATGCTTTCAAGTGTCGAGTTGATCAACTAAAATTGAGCTGTGTGAACCGGCTATTACAGAAATTGTCACATGATGCGGGTCTTATAATAAATTCCAAAAAAACTAAATTAATGTACATACGATCTCCACATGCCAAATACACCATCACGCCTGTAATAAAATCGCATACATTTGAGTGTATACACAATTCGTCACAATCCTGCAAATGCGGAACCATTGAAATTGTACAAACGTATATATATTTGGGGATAACAAACTGTAGATACGCATATGAAATGGGATACTCACATAAGCAACATCTGCAAACGCCTACGAGCTATTTCTGGGCGAATTTACAAAATTAAATATTTCATGCCCATAAGTACGTTAAAAATAATTTATTTTTCATTAGCGGAATCTACTTTCAGATATGGAATAACGTCTTGGGGAAACTCGTGCAAGACAAATATAGGCTACATTCAAACAATTCAAAACTCTTTGACTTTGTCATTAGCGGAATCTACTTTCAGATATGGAATAACGTCTTGGGGAAACTCGGGCAAGACAAATATAGATCACATTCAAACAATTCAAAACTCTTTGACTAAGCTCTTGGTAAGCAAAAGTATTTATGCACAAAGAAGAGACATAAAATTATTATACGAGTCAGTTAATATATTACCTGTTCGAGGGATATTATGGTTTAAAATTGTATGCCAAAATCTTTTGTCGGATTCAATATATAAAGAAAAAGTTGACCATGCACATGGCACTAGATTTAGTAAAAATGAGGGTTTATCCGTTCCGAAAATTATAAATAAATACGGACAACGGACATTCACTTATCTTGTCCCTACCATATTTAATAAGATGCCAGTGAACATAAAAATCGAATCAAATTGCACCAACGATTTCAAAAAAAAAATTAAAAAATGGCTAATGGATCGAAACTTTTTATATTGATATTGTTTGTAATCTTATGTATAAATATGACTAAGAGTAATTTGCCTGTGTTTTATCTGTCTATCTGTATATTTTATGCCTTTGTATTGTTGCTATTTAAAAGTTATTCTTCTGTATCTATTTTGTATATTGTGATTTCTTGTTATATTTGTGATTTAATGTTATATTAATATTGTTAAATTGACCTGCTGACAAACTGCTTTGGCAGTTTAGCGGGCGCTTAAAATGAAGAATAAAAAATAAAAAAATAAACTTTTTTCATTTTTTATAAGGCAATTGTATAAATTGCTTTCATGAGGATGAGCAATGGGAGTTTCAATATTGCTAGATATGGTAACTACATACATAGGTATATTTTGAAAGAAAATACAGCCACGAAAGCTTCGATCATGCCAAGAGAAAAATTAGCTATAAATGTTTCTGTGCGGCCAGCAGAAGCTTTGAGGATTCAAAATTATTTCTTTTGGTTCCTTTCTATACGTTGCGAAGTAATCTTCGTAATATTAGGGTTTGTATCAATATTGCCTATAATTCGTCCATGGCCTAATTTTTTTGAGCACAAGAACTACATAAAAAATAGTTCTTGTGAGTCGTGTTCCACATCTCAACTTAAGTTTCACGTAACATGTCCCACATATATTCTACAGGTCCCGTATTTTGTACGCCTCGGTAAAAGTCGCAAAGAGGCGCTTTAGTGGCGGCAGGGCCGGATCTATGAAATCTGGCGCCCTGTGCAGTAGGTACCGATGGCGCCCCCCCCCCCCCTACATTTTTATTTTGATTAAAAATTCGTTCACCCCAATTTTTTTAATTTTTTTTTATTTAATTATTTTTTTTTTTACACTAATTTAACAAATAAAATCAAGACATATAAAGGGTGTAACTTTTCCAAGTGACCTGGCTGTAGCTCTAACACTCGTTTTTTTTTAAAGAGAGAATCGCCAGGAGCCCTATACTCTCTGAATCTATTGGATAAACCTAAAATTATGGTGCTATTTTAATTATTTTAATCCACAGTACTTTTATAACCTCTAACAACCAATAGAAATTTAGTTATAAATTAAAAATCATATAAGAATATCACCTCAAATTTGTACCTTGCATTTCCCCTGTGTTGAGCGAACAAACACCAAATTGAGCAAACAAATACCATACAAACACTAAACACTGACGTACGGTATCAACGGCTTACGAAAGACGCTTACACTGACACCGTAAAATAACAAATCCAACAAATCTAATAGATATTAATTATACATTTAACGAACTTCAAATAATATGTCAAATCAACGATGAAACTGTCAACACGTTGCAACCTTCAAATCCTGCAAACCGTGCGATGCTTTTGTTAATGGAATTTACTGAAGATTTACAGTGGATTACAGTGGAATTCACACATTGATCTTACCTCAAAAAAGCTAATAAAACTCATCTACTTCTTCAAAAAATTAAGAAACATCTTGTCGATGAGGGATCTAAAGAGAGTATATTATGCTTATGCCACTCTCGATTGGAATATGGAGTAATAGGATGGGGCTCAGCAGCATCTAATCACTTAAAACAACTTAAGACAACTCAGAATTGCATTATAAAGACCATTCTAAAGGTCCCCATAAGGACGTCAACAACAGAAATTTTTAAACAGTTTGATGTTCCAAGCATACAGAAAATCTATGCCAAAAACATTCTAGTACATCACCACAAAAATGATTCAGAGGCAGACACCTCACACGCTCATAAAACCAGAGCCAAACAAACAGACATACTTAATATACCAAAGTGTAACTCTGCATTTGGTCAAAGAAGTTCTGCATTTTTAGCAGTAAAGTTATATAACAAACTCCCACTTAGTATCAAACAAATTTTTTTTAAAATAGCTACATTAAGGACATTAAATGTTGGCTGAAGAATCTATCGGAAAATGAACTTACTAGTATACTTAAAACATCATAGAAGTTTCTGGAAAACCTTATCCAATCAATGAAGTTAAACCATAGAAGTCGCTGAAAAACTTATCCAAAGCATAGTCCACCTCTGCACAGGATCTCCTAGTGAGGAGGACTACGAATATATTTTATATTTTATATATACATCTAACTAACATGTTTCATATAAAAATGTAAAAAATATTATATACTTACTAAATAAAAAAATAAAATAAATAAATTTCATAAGAAAGTGGTCTTTAACTACCTTCTTCTAGAGACTTAAATCGTACAAAATAAAACAATAGCGAGCGTACGGACGACATACTAACTAAAATTGTCAGCATTTTGAAAGGCGCAAGTCGGTTTGTTTGATCCACTAGAACAAAAATACCGCGCTGTGATTGGTTATTGGATTTGGATCGCACCCATTCGTCGTAAAAGATGTATGGAAAAATATATCTTACATTTAAACTAAATATATGGAATTTGTCAAAAAATTCTGTAACTGATTATAAATTCGTAAGCCGTTGATTCGTAATGGTTGAATGGGTCGTTTTGATCGCTGAGGAGATGACTGCAAATACAGAATAGTTAATGTAAATGTGAAATCACTTAACAATTATTTAATGGGTGGTCCGCCCCAGGCCCCCAGTCTTGGGGGGCCCCCAAACGCCTCCATGTTCCCTTGATCAAACCCTAAACAAGGCTTTAAGACACCACTGTAAAAAAAATGTAGTTTTTATTTCATTTTTTGATGGATGCACTCAGTACCGGATTATCCCTAAGGCAGAGTAGGCAACTGCCTAGGGGCCCCGCATCGGCTAGGGGCCCCGCATCGGCCAGGGGCCCCGCGTCCAGGGAAAAAAATGACTTGCTAATGAGCAACGAAGTTTCGGAAAAAGTCAGCTTTCAAGATGTTTTTTTTTATTTTTTTTTATTAGGTAATTTTTATATCTGAAGTGATTGAAGGTGCCGTCTATGGTTTATATTGGCATTTGTTTCATTTTATTTCTAATTATACATACATATGTTTTTAAAATATAAATGTTGTACAAGCTTCAGTATGCACTACCTACCTTCTGCTTGGGAAAATAAAAGTGATGGCCGGTCGCTTGAAGCGCTGTACCTTCGTTAATTTTGCTCCGATTTACTTGAAATTTTGACCCAGTACTCAATATACTGACATACTGGGGCCCCGAGACGTGCATTGCCTAGGGGCCCCGACATGGTTAATCCGGCCCTGGATGCACTTGATAAGAACGCTCTGACCAATTTTTTTAAGAAAATTCTAAAAATTGACGGAGATACAGCATTTTATGTGAAACCGCATGGAACAGTTCGTATGTTGAATCATCCTTCAGCAAATTTAGAATGCGTTTTATTTTTGAATGAATTTTATTTTCTATTTTTTATGGTAAATTTTCCTCGTCTGGTATCATAGTCAGGGCCGGATTAAACATGTCAGGCCCCTACTCAATGCACGTCTCGGGGTCCCTTTACTTTAGGGGCCCCTAGCCGATGCGTGGCCCCTAGGCAGTGGCCTACCCTGCCAGGGCTGGCTTAAACTGGATGTCTGGCTTAAAGCTGGATATCGGGGCCGCTGGGCAATTCACGTCTCGGGGCCCCTTTACCCTAAGGGCCCCTACCCGATGCGGGCTACTAGGGAGTTGCCTACACTTCTTATGGATATTACGGCCCTGGCTATATATAGTGACTGGATTTTCGAAGGCGGTGGCCTACACTGCCTTATGGACAATACGGCCCTGCCAGGGCCGGCTTAAACATGTCGGGGCCCCTAGGCAATGCACGTCTCGAGGCCCTTTACCATAGAGGCCCCTACCCAATGCGGGCCCCCTAGGCAGTTGCCTATACGTCTTATGGATAATACTGTAATGGCTATAGTGACTGGATTATCGAAGAGTTTAAGACTTTGTGCATGGTGCATGCAAATAAGATGTATAGTTTTTCCAATGATTAAACTTAATATTATATGCTTAATATAACATCTTTTGAATCTCGACTACCATAATACGGGCATTTGCCTAGCTTGGTAGTCGAAAAACCATGTAAAACAAACCTGTAACAAACAAAATGAATAAAGAAATTTAAAAATATATATATATATATATATATATATATATATATATATATATATATATATATATATATATATATATATATATATATATATATGACAACATATATATATATATATATATACATAACACCGTCTATTTGGCGACCAGCATGGGCAAATATGCATCTAAAGTGGCGACCACCGACATTTGGCGACCGATATACGGTCGCCACTTTATTTTTCGAAATTTTTACACAGTTCATAGTACATGTCGTCACAAGCATTTTGGCAAAAATTGTCCTGGTAGCCAAATTGGGCGTGAAGTGGATGATTTCGAATATTAAAGTTCCGCCATCTGTCGCTACGCAGCTAGGCGCTAGGTGATATACACGGCCATGTATACTACCATTCATCCTACCGACATTTAGGCGACCGGTGTGACATAACATGCCGCCTTTCATTCCTAGCATTTACCTGCCACCGAGGCGTTGGCAAATGTGTTGGGAAACAACGTTGCCGGTTAATTCCAACTCCCGTACAAGAGTTGAGGTGCACGTGGCGGTGGCGTGTTTTGCGACGTTGCCGCCGCGCTTATTTAGCCTCGGTTGCCTCGAATGTTTTGCCTTTTAAAATTTTATCGTGATCAATCGTATTATCGTATACCGAGCATTAACGTACATGTGATTTGGAGTGTAGGTATTTGGCGACCGACCATTTTAGTGTCTTAATTACAATACATTATTGATTACGGTTGACTCAATGAAACGGAACAAAATAATTGCAAGAATAACAGAAATGCAATATCAAGATGATTCTTTGGAGTCATACCTACCTATGACATAGAATTCGGATAATCTGAGGTACTTGCCTTCAATTAATAATTCTTCTTTTCGGTCATTTATACGGTCAAATTTACTTCTTTAAAATTCCCGATTCTTATTTTACAGGAGTTCACTTACTCTGACGGTGATGGTGGGATACGACCCAAATCCCATGTGTGAAACAAAAGGCGAGCTCACCAATTAATTTTAATCGAAAAAATAAAAATATTGCATGGATGATTCATCTAATCAAAACGACCCACGAACATTGTTTCCACAAAACTTCAACGTGTTGACCAAATCGAAGAAGAAAATTGATATAGAAATAACGAAAAATAAATTCAGTGCGCAGATCACATGCCGTAGAAATGAAACCTTCAGAAAACTAAAGTAGGCAAGAGTGGGTAGGCTACGAAGCGCCACACAAAGAGGAGACCGATTATTCTATCTTAGGGGCATACATTAATTGAGCTCAAAATGGGGGGTGGGGGTCCAGTAAAATCTCACCAAATCTTGAACAGTTTTTCAGCATATTGTCGCGATCATATTTACCACAACGGGGGGGGGGGGGCGTAACGGGATAGCATTGGGCGGGACGGGATAGGGTGGGACCCCAGATACACAACTGATGTCTCGTGAGGGGAGAGGGGGGGGGCACCAAATCTCACCAAAGGGGGGGGGGGGGGGTTAAATTGGAAAATTAACTGCTCACGTTATTAATGTATGCCCCCTTATTCTCTCGCAGTCTAAATCCTATAGATGTATGTGTTTGCCTCTTTTTAGTGTCGCTAATTTTCGTTTCATCGAGTGTCAAATCACAACGGTGTTAAAGATGTTTTTACTTCAAAATAGTACTGCCAGATTTTTGTTTTTATTTCGAAAAGGACTTAGGACAGGTGGTTTTAAAAATTTGTAGGAGTCATCAAAAATTAAAAATTTTAAGTTAATTTTCACGTTCTGTGTAAGTTCTATTCAAGTTCTGTTGTTATAACAATGAACTTGAATACAACTTGCACAGATTGTGAAAATTAACTTCAAATATTTGAAGAATCTGTCATTTTTTTTAACAACCCGTTAATTATAATTTTAATTGTTCGAGGCGTGTTTTCAGAAACATTGTATTCGAGGAAACAACATCGAAAACAATGCGACTAAATTTAATATAAATGTTTTTGTTTTTTACTTTAGTTTCACACAGGAGGCCCTGAAGAAAATAATTACCTCAGGGCCTATGTCATCTTTGTGGACGCTGCGTATAGGAAAGGAAGGGGAGGAAGCTATGGGAAGGAAAAGGATTTTAGGGGTGGGTAAGAATCTAGGGTTCAGTTTGTCAAGGAGTGACGGACGTATGAATCCATCCCTCCCACTGCGGTGCAAGGCAATGTTCCGAGAGAGTGCGGCTGGAGAAGTTAAAGGGACTTCCTTAACCACTCTCACCCGATCCGACCTGTCATGCTGCTGGTTGGCAGACGCATTCGCCACCAAGACCCGAACAAACCACACCCCATGAATCATTAGATGACTAATTCGTAGGTGAAAATATTGAAATGAACCAGAACCCACCACATCAAATGCATCACAACCATTTAAAAGTTTCTTAAATACTTATCAGACAGTCGCGAGTAAACATTCTACAGTAAAAAATTTCAGAGTGTGCAATTCACACGCGGTAGAAGTGAAACCTCCAGAAAAACTAAAGTAGACAAGAGCGGGAAGGCTACGAAGAAGTGCACAAAGAGGAGACCGATTATACTATCTCATTCTCTTGCAGGCTAAATTCTATAGGTGTATGTGTTTGACTCCTTTTATTGTCGCTATTTTTCGTTTCATCGAGTTTCAAATCCAAAACAGTGCTAAAGAAGTTTTCACTTCAAAATACAAATGTGCAGTTCACATGCAGTAGAAGTGAAACCTCAGAAAACTCTAGACAAGGGTGGGGAGACGACAACGAAGCACCGCGCGAAGAGGAGACTGAATAGCTACGAAGCACCGTACAAAGAAGAGACCGATTAGTCTATCGCATTCTCTTGCAGGCTTAATCCTATGGATGTATGTCTTTATCTCTTTTTAATGTTGCTATTTTTCGTTTTATCGAATTTCAAATCACAACGGTGCTAAAGAAGTTTACACGTACTCGAGTTTAATCTATGTACCTACATCATCTCTAAATATTTAAATTTTTAAAATTAGTATGATATACATTATAAAAAAATGCTCGTACATCTATGGAATTTAGCCAACGAGAGAATAAGAGTATAATCGGTCTCCTCTTTGTGCGGTGCTTCGTAGCCACTCCTCCCACTGTATTCTAATTTATTTTCTGAAGGTTTCACTTTTAATTGCGTACTCGGATTTTTTAAAATTGTTTCGGATACCTATTTAGCTACCTTTTATTATATTTTTTTAATTCTTTTTAAACGTTTTATATCTTTTCATGTACATAAGAAGATGAACATTCATTATAAGTGATAATTAAATCCTTTTTTTACTTTGGTAGAAAGCAGTCACTTTGTGGTTTGACAAAGATATTAATTGAAATAAAACAATCACTTAGTTTGTAACCACGATTCATCCATTAACCTTTTTTATACCGACCGGTTTCGCTTAACCTGCGCATCAGCGTTATTTCATTATATCTACTTTATCGCATTGAAACCAAGCTCACGCACACTAACGAAATTCAAAACAATAAGCGCACACAAACTTAGCTGTTGCCGGCCGAATTCCCTGTCAAGATTCCCTTCACCTCACCCACACAGCTGTTATCCCGCGCCGCCGATCGGCTTGCTTGCCCCCCGTGCGACTAGCCCCACCGCTTCCCTTACCCCGCGGACTCCTGTTCATACAAAAGTCACGTGGAATCTGCGTGCAATCGAAATCAATTTAAAAAAATAGGTTGTCGTTGAAAATTTAGTTGGATCTTTGCAGAAATTATTTTAACATAGCTATCCTATCAATTTGACTTAAAAAAATTGGACGGAGGATTTTTCCGGAGCGATATTTTTGACTGATATCAAAAAAGCATGTACCAAAAGAAAAAAAATGTTGGATCTTTTGATTAAATAAAGCTAACACCAATATAAAGACACTTCGTGATCAAAAATTGGAGGGAGGAATTTTCCCGGCAAGAATAGAAATAAAAAAACAAATCTCTTTTTAAAAACACACTTTCCCAACAATAATATTGTTGAATTTCTATTTAATCAGGTGGATATTAATTACCTAATACTAACAAGATGTGAAGAGTTTTCGAAAGAAATACTTTTCTAGCGGGAGTTATAATTTTTTTTTCAGTTTTTGCTAAAAATAACTAGGTAACTTCCCGTTAAATATTTTGTTGGATCTTTTGTCATTCGTCATCCCTAAATGATACTCCACGTGACTGCAAAGGTTTCATCGACGGAGGAATTTTTGCGTACCTCAAACTCTTTATTGATTTGCCTACTACCTACCCAAGCAATAGGCCACTTGCATGGATTTCATAACGACTTTGAAAAAATCGTGTGGATAGATATTTTTACCAAGATTACGAAAATGTTAGTAAAAATTTTTAGAAATGTACAGTTTTTTTAAATTTATTTTTAAATAAATAAATCCATTATTTAGGCCCGTGACGTCACTACATGAAAATGTCCCATCGCCGAAAATGTTAATTATTATTTTTAATTTATAAACTAACGTTTAGACAAGATTTTTATGCATAGCACAAAGGGTAACAATTATTATAAGCAATAATTATCAGCCTTAAACACTCATCAACATTGAAAAATCTTCCGAGAAAAGATACTTGCCGCCAACGCCGTTGGCGGCAAGTATCTTTTCTCGGAAGATTTTTCAATGTTGATGAGTGTTTCAGGCTGATAATTATTGCTTATAATAATTGCCGAAAATGTTCCTATTAATTTTATAAAATTCCACACTGATTTTTTTTTTATATGGCAGCACTTTGATTTCAGGCGAATTTTTGAATTTGACATTTAACGTTCAGTAGAATTATTGTTTGTTCTCTGCGAACTTATCATTTGGTTTCTTTTTGACATATGTTATGAAGAGAACCCCGTTCATTTTACGATGTCTGCACGTGTTTAGAGGTATAATGGTAGTGGTGCTGATCTTAACAAATTCAAATTTCATAATATTCTTCTTATTATTATAATTTACAAGTACAAGTATATTTCATTGGATTTAGTAATATAGACGTTGAACATTATAATGATTTATGATCAATAAGATGGATCAAGGAAAAAAAATATTTATGAGATATAATATTTTTGGAATGCCTCGCTATTCTCCTGTGCCCTTTCTTGTGGAACATGATCTTTTTTTTAAATGATTTTCTGCTATGTAATTATCGTTTTTTCGCACCCATAAAATTATGTCCCGTCTTTCCGGTTTATAAAAAATGGTCTGATTTTTCGGATTGAAATTTTCAAAAAATCGCCAGGGTTTCAAAAATACGATTTAAAAAAAATGCCGAATGTCTTAGAATATTTACCTAAACCGGATTTTTTTTTTAAATGCGATGCAAGTGGCCTATCCGCAAAATAATTATTTGTTCTTTGTAGCATTTTGATCTCGCCTGACTTATAGGACAGTGCAATTAGTGCAAAAAAGGGGGTCGCGATCGGAATTATTTCGGTAGCCCCAATTTTTTTATATGTTTTATACACTCATCTCCTGATGAAAAATCTGAGTTTTCGACCTTCGGTCACTTGAGCTTTCGCCGCCGTTTTGAAAAAACCTGCCGAAATCGCGCCAAAATCTAGTTTTTCTCAAATATTTCGTTCTCAATGAAAATTTTGGCTAAGGTAACTTCACAAGTTTTGTAGAACATAAAATTATCTACAATTTTTATTAAAAAAAATGTCTTCTACCTCTAATAAGTATTGAGATACACAGCCGTAAAAATGTGTATAAGTTTATAAAAACAAGTAAATTGCACGACTTGGTTTGGTTTTCTGTACGTACCTCTTTTTCAGTACAGTTTTGTAGAGAATAAAATTTCTAAAACGATTTTTATGTTTTTTGTATTGTTTTTACTGATTTAAAGTATGAATAAACAAATATCGGTAGGTGAAAACATAAAAATTTATCACGATATTACCACGTCTTTAATATAGAAATAACGAAAAATAAATACAGTGCGTAGTTCACATGCCGTAGAAATGAAACCTTCAAAAAACTAAAGTAGGCAAGAGTGGGTTGGCTACGAAGCACCGCACAAAGAGAAGCCCGATTATTATCTCATTCTCTCGCAGTCCTGTAGATGTATGCTTTTGCCTCTTTTTAGTGTCGCTATTTTTAGTTTCATCGAGTTTCAAATCACAACGGTACTAGGCGATTTGCAGGTGCTAGAAGTTTACACTTCAAAGTACAAGTGTGCAGTTCACACGCGGTAGAAGTGAAACCTCAGAAAACTAAAGTAGACAAGAGCGAAGAAGCTACGAAGCACCGCACGAAGGGGAGATCGAATAGCTACGAATCACCGCACAATGAGGAGACCGATTAGTCTATCTAATCTCTTATACTTATCACTCAGAAGTGATAAGTAAATAAGTACTTTTTTTCATTTTTTTATTTTTTCATTCATAGTGTAATAATAAATTTTGTTAATTATTTTAAGTTTTAGATACTTACTTACTAGCGACTTGAAATTCAAATGAAACAGAAATGCGTCACGAAAATTTATTATTATTTTAATATAATAGTTAATTAGTTCTAATATAATAGGTACGGTAAATCCTCGCTCTCACTCAAGGCTCCCATAGTCCAGCGGCGTAAAGCGCCGCACGAATTTAGTGGCCAGACAATTCAGACCGCGTGGGTTCGAGTCTTATAAAATAAAATAAAAAACGTTTTAATTTTTGCAAAATTAATATTCAATCTTCAAACCACACAAAATGAAAATGAACCACACCAAGAAGAAACCATAATTATTAATATGATGACCCAATGTATAGCAAAAGTTGCACCAGAATTCGACGTCAAAAATATATATAAAATCATCCTTCACTAACTAACTAACCATAACACCGTTTCTCCGCAGGGGTAGGCAGGACGGGCCGCCAAACAACTCGGTCTTGGCACACACTCCTTGCCTCGTTCACATTCATACATCGTCTCACACATCCTCTTCTATTATTTTGACTCTTGATGCAGCCCGAATCAAGTATCTGATTCACTTGGTCTTGCCATTTTTTATATTAGCTCCACTCAGAAGGCCATGAGAAAAATAATTTCCCTCAGGCCCTATGTCATCTTAGGGGATGCAGTGAGGAGGGTCTTTCAACATCATTTTACAACTCATCGTATTTCTACGTAATGTGTTTATTTATTAAATTGATAAAATTGAGCACAATCTTTAAATTAAATTATAATTAATTATCAATCTAACAATTAACAATGTATTACGGCCAAATAAACGCATTGTTCCCACCCGCCAGTTACGGCGGGTACCCGCTAGGAGCGAGGAACCGAGGTAGGTACAATGCCAAACCGCGCGCCAGAGCTAAGCGCCCCGTAATTTGAATGATGCTCGTAGTAAAAAATCCCAAAACGTCAGAAACATGCATGTCACTAAAAATCGGCTGATCGCGTGCCGCATGGCCGACCCGAAGAGCTTCGGCATTCTTCGGAAATATTCCGAAGCTTTGGTTCCAGCGGTAGTAAGGTTTGAACAAGATAATATTAAGTAATAACATTTCTCTTCTAAAATGTAACCATTAGTCAAAGGGTCAGCTATGCGTCTCGTGTGACATTATCTTGTTCGAGCCCTTGGGATGTACCTTTTTGACATTATTATTTGTTTGTCACCCATTGATCGAAGTTGTCACGACAGTAAATGGCGATATTGGCGATCCACGCCGCAGAGTGTTTCTTGTGTGTTAATTATTATTATTGGATTATTGCGTTATTATTATTATCTTTGGAAGGTTGAGTATTTTTAAATGGATATCACACCCACCCTTTCCACTAATCTTCCAATAGATGTAATATCAATAGTAATGGAGTGTAAAATGCTTCTAAAAATATTGATACCAGAATAATTCTATAATAATTGGATAATTACTAGAGCGCCGTTTTAGTTATGTTGCGTTGTACAATTTATTATGAGTTCCTAGGCTATATGTATTTTTATTATTTGAATTTACAAACAGATACATAAAACATACCTACTTACCTGGCAGGTCAATTGACTATATTAAACTCTAGACATCAGCATGTTTTTACATCGCACGATATTTTTACTATTACAGTTACATGATATTTTTAGATACTTAGCAAGTAATGTAAAATTATGCATGATGTCTAGATTTTTTTTTAAATATAATATCAACCTTTCGTTTTTTATGAATGGCTTGGTGAACCACCTATAACTTGAGGCACCGGCCGCGCCTGGTAGGAATCAGAGGTTTAGTATATCCAGGAGTGACGGACGTATGAGTCCATCCCTCCAATAGCTGTGCAAAGCGATGGGTCGAGAGAGTCCTGCTGAAAAGGTCGAAAGGCCTCCCTCAACCAGTCTCTCTCCGCCATGCAGTAGGTGGGCAGGCGCATCCGCTGCCAAGACCTCACCCAATGAGTTCGGGCACTCCTGCTAAGTACCAAACGTAGTGAACCACTTGGGGGTGACCTATGGCAGAGGTGTTGGTTATCCAATAAATGGTTCCCGGGGCGGCGGTACTCATACCCGCCTCCCAAATTGAAATGCCACACGTCTTCTCGTTCATTCGCTCTACAATCCATCCGAGCGTTCCTTTCGTAATTTTACTCATTACGTTTACATTGGCCTTGCATTCTTCGCGGATCTCAACGTTTCTCCCAAGATCGTACATGGTTTTACCATACTCACGCCTCAGGAATCGCAATTCTACAGCATTCAGCCTACTTTCCTTCCTTTGCTTCCTTCCTCTTCCTTCCTCTACCAGTTCCATGCCTCACAGCCATACATGGGGGTCGGTTCCAGCACTCTATTATGGATAGCTGGCTTCGCTTCTTTGGACAGTTTTTTTGTTGGCGCCACTAGCGTTCTATCCTCCGTTAATGGAGTTACCTACATTTAACCTTGTTTCACATATCTCTATCAGCCTTCCCATCTACCGTAAACACACTTCCCAAATATACTTCACAATATTTAACACTATGAACATTTTGTAATTGTTTACATATAAATATATATATATATTTTTTTTTTATATATTTGCTGTGTGGACGGTTTCGGCACGTTTCTTCAAAAACTTATCCACCTGCTCCAAGTATTCATCATTCACAACTAAGTTTCACATTGTTTTCGTATCAAACACCACGATTTTAGACTTACTTACATTCATCATTAACTCATTCTTCATACATATTAAATTATCTGTCTAGGTACATTTAAATTAAATATCTAAGCATAGTTTTCTATGTTTTCATATTGTTTAATCGAAAAAAATCCCAAGCATTTGGGGCATGGCAAATAATCATTAAATGAGGAATGGTATTTTCTTGTAATGGGTTTTTTGTATTCCTGATAATTTTGTACATAATCTCCCGTTTTATGCAATTTAGCAGAAGACCTTTTCTTTCCTTGCCATTCATTATTGTCAGGATATTTTGAATTTCACATTCTATCTCGTGGTTTCTGAAAATATGCCTCAAGTCCTTTTCGAAATAAAAACAAAAATCCGGCATTCGACCTTTTTTGAAGTGAAAACTTTTGTAGCACCGTTGTGATTTGAAACTCGATGAAACTAAAAATAGCGACACTAAAAAGAGGCTAAAACATACATCTATAGGACTACAAGAGAATAAGATAATAATCGGGCTTCTCTTTGTGCGGTGCTTCGTAGCCTATCCACTCTTGTCTACTTTCGTTTTCTGAAGGTTTCATTTCTACGGCGTGTGAACTGCGCCCTGTATTTTTTTTTGTTATTTCTTTATCAATTTTCTTCTTGGATTTGGTCAATACGTTAAAGTTTTGTGGAAACGACGAACGAAGGTCGTTTTCAGAATGGGGGTGAGGTTTGTCTAGGTCTTGGAGGCGGATGACCGGGACACACTGAACCCCAGATTCCTACCCACCCTTTAAACCCCTTTCCTTAAAATAATTTTCCTCTCCTTCCTTTCCTTCAAAAGCTCTCCGCACAACATACCCTAAGATGAATAATTTCCCTCAGGATCTTCTGTGTGGAGCTCATGTAAAAAAAAAAGAAAAAAAAAGTACGAGATTTTAAATTAGTGACTGATTATTTGTAACCCAATAATGATTGTCTTTCTTAAAAAAAAATTGTGCCTTTATTGCACTTGTCAATTGCTACCTATCGCAATAAGGAGCCAATTTTATGCATCCCAAATAATTATTGGTAACTAAAATAACCTAGTTCCTGTTCACTCTATATATTTTTTTTTCATTAGCTCCACACTGCAGGCCCTGAGGAAAACAATTTCCCTCAAGGCCTATGTCATCTTTGGGGATGTTGTGTGGAGGGTATTTTTGGGGAAAGGAAGGAGAGGAAGTTTTGGGAAAGAAAAAAGTATGAATGGTAGTTAGGAATCTGGGGGTCAATGTGTCCAGGAGTGACAGACATATGAATCCATCCCTCCCACTGTGATATAAGGCGTGGATCGAGAGTCCGGTTGGAGAGATGAAAAGGTCTCCCTCAACCAGTCTCTCCTGATCCGGCCCGCCATGTAGTAGGTGGGCAAATGCATAGGTTGCCAAGACCTAGACACAGCTCACCCCGTGAACCCGGGCACCCCCGCTAAGACACCAAACATATCTAACCACTTGGTGTGACCTATGGCAGGGCTGTTAGTTATCTTGTAAATGGTTCCCGGGGCGGCGGTACCCACACCTGCCTCCCAAATTTTTAATTTGATTGTTGTTTTTCCTCCCAAATATAAAATGATATAATAACAGTCTACCGTTTTGACTTCTTGGGATTCTGTTTTGGTTTCCTTCAAAATAATATTTATGTAACCAATCATTATGTACCTAAGATAGATAGACCGTTGGCAAATCGAGAACGAATTAAAAGGATTCTGAAAGCATCGTAATTTAAACGTACTGCATACAGGAATATACGGAGGTCGTCAAATGTTCGTAATGAACGGACGCCCTAAATATGGAATGAAGTGTGATATACGTACGATATACGCGGTTGCCAAAACGGCGGCAATATGAAAGGACGCCCAAAAGACTCTAAAGTATACGTACCTATCAAAAATTTGAATACCCTCAAAACACAATTTCTGGATAATTCTTTTACTATCACTCTTTTGTCAACCTAAAAACATGTGAACATTCACCGCAATTTTATTTAAAAACCTACCGTAAGCAGTGGTAGCCAAAAGGATGCGAAGTGAAAGGACGCCAAATCTGTAGCGGGATGTATATATATATATATATATATATATATATATATATATATATATATATATATATATATATATATGTTGTCAACCAGGTTGAAAAACGTGTTCAAAGTTTTGCTGAAGGATAATTCAATATACAAAATGTTTAAAACGGTTTCATAGAAGATGCTGTATCTCCGTCAATTTTACGAATTTGGTGAAAGCATTATTAACAAATGCATCTTGTAGAAAATGAAATAAAAAGTGACAATTTTTTTGTAGTGTCCTTGTGCCTTTAAAATATGCTTAGTACCAATCTAAGAGGTGGTTTGGGGTTGGGAGGACCCATGCAAATATCATCCTATACATATAAAATAGGAATAAATAAATACAGCCTGACCGGGATCTTACAATTTTTTAAATAAAATTACTACTACTATTCTTTTTAATGTCTGTACAGTTTTAGTTCTAGTTTCACGTATGTATTGCACTTCATATTTTTTTTAATATCTAAGGCCCTTTGCTGAAGGCTATCTTATCATTACAGATAACAAAAATAGTAATAAAATAGGTAAGTATTTAATAGGGGGCGAAGGGGTGGCCTCTTGTCCCGGGGGGCCTCCAAAAACCTGTATTTTTCTTTGATCAAATCCTAAGAGATGATTTAAGGCACCCGGACACTGTAAAAAAATGTTTGTAATTTTTTTTCATGTCATTTTCTGAAGTTAACGAAGCTCTCATCAAATGTTTTTTACAGCATTTTACGTAAAACCGTTTGAAACAGTGTGTATGTTGAATTATCCCTCAGCAAAACTTTAAAGGCGTTTTTCCTGAAACTTTTTTAACTCGTTTTCAACCTGATAAAAAAACTATACATCCGCCTGTGTGTATTTTATTGCACTTGCTTTTACTTTTGCATCTCCCAAGTCAACTGTTCGAAAATCCAGTATCTACGGAACCACGTAGATTAATTTTGATATCTAAAAAAAGGAAAAATGGCGGACCAGTGAATTTTATATTCGATTTTTTATGGAAAATTTTCGGCGTTCTTTAAAAATATAGATGGGGGCCATTTATAAAAAAATTCCCATGTGGTGCCATAGTGACCGGATTTTCTAAAAGTTTAAGACTTGGTGCATGCAAATCGGACGTATAGTTTTTCTAATATGTTGTCAACCAGGTTGAAAAACGTAGTTTCGAGAAAAACACGTGAAAGTTTTTCTGAAGGATAATTCATCATACAAACTAACATTTTCTTAGAATTTCCTTGAAACTTTAGGTGATAGCATTATTAACAAATGCATCTTTTAGAAAATGAAAAAAAAAATTTGACGATTTTTTTACAGTGCCCTAAAGCCTTGTTTAGGATTTGATCAAGGGAACACGGCGGCGATTGGAGTTCCCCAAGACCAGAGGCCCCGTGTGAACTGAATAAATATAAAATTACATCAACTTTTTAAACTAGGGGGGGGGGCTCATTCAGCGTTCCCGCCCCGGGCCTCTGACGGGCTTAGTCCGCCACTGTCTGTGCACGAAGCAATGAAAAAATCTGCCAAAAGAAGATTTTTTTTAAAATCATTGTTTTAACACTTGGGTTCGATCGTTTAAAAACTTGGGGTCGGGCATATCTTCGGCCCTACGACACTGAATGGACCGAAATTTTGGATTCTTACTAAGAATCATTCTTACTACGAATCAATCAAAAAAATCTGCCAAAAGAAGAATTATTCAAAAAATCATCGTTTTTACACTTGGGTTCGCTCGTTTAAATACTTGGGGTCGGTCATAACTTCGGCCCAACGGCAGCGAATGGACTGAAATTTTGGATTCTTAGAATCATGGTCTGTACATGAAGCAAACAAAAAAATCTGCCGAAAAAAGAATTTAAAAAAAAAAACATTATTTTAAAACTTGGAGTCGGTCGTTTTAGTACTTGGGTTCGGTCGTTTCAACAATTGTGGCCGGTCATAACTTCGGCTCTATGGCACCAAATTGACTGAAATTTTGAATTCTTACTAAGAATCATTGCATGTACACGAATCAATCAAAAAATCTGCCAAAAGAAAAATTGACAAAAATATCATCGTTTTTCAACACTTGGGTTCGTTCGTTTAAATACTTCGGGTCGGTCATATCTTCGGCCCTATGGCACCAAATTGACTGAAATTTTGGATTCTTACTAAGAATCATGGTCTGTACACGGATCAATCAAAATATCTTCCAAAGAATAATTTTTTAAAACATCATCGTTTTACGGGGGCTTTTGTAACAACACTTGTGGTCGGTCGTAACTAAGACCCTATGGCATTTTGGATTTTTACTAAGAATCGTGGTTGGTACACGAATCAATAAATAAATCTTCCAAAACAACTTTTTTTAATAATTTCTCGTTTTACGTGCGCTCTGTAACAATACATGTGGTCGGTCATAACTTAGACCCTTAAGCACCGAGCCGACTGAAATTTTTGATTCTTAATAAGAATCATGGTCTGTACACGAAGCAATGAAAAAATCTGCCAAAAGAAGAATTTTTAAAAAATCATCGTTTTAACACTTGGGTACGATCGTTTAAACTCTTGGAATCAGGTCGTAACTTCGGCCCTACGGCACCGAATTGACTGAAATTTTGAATTCTTACTAAGAATCATTGTATGTACACGAATCAATCAAAAAATCTGCCAAAAGAAAAATTGACAAAAAAATCATCGTTTTTCAACACTTGGGTTCGTCGTTTAAATACTTTATATAAAATCCAAAATTGACCGAAATTTTGGATTCTTACTAAGAATCATGGTCTGTACACGGATTAATCAAAAGATCTTCCAAAGAATAATTTTTTTAAAACATCTTCGTTTTACGGGGGCTTTTGTAACAACACTTGTGGTCGGTCGTAACTAAGACCCTATGGCACCGAGCCGACTGCATTTTGGATTTTTACTAAGAATCGTGGTTGGTACACGAATCAATAAAAAAATCTTCCAAAATAACTTTTTAAAATAATTCCTCGTTTTACATGCGCTTTGTGACAACATTTGTGGTCGGTCATAACTTAGACCCTTTGGACACCGAGCCGACTGAAATTTTGCATTCTTAATAAAAATCATGGTCCTGTACACGAAGCAATGAAAAAATCTGCCAAAAGAAGAATTTTTAAAAAAATCATCGTTTTAACACTTGGGTTCGATCGTTTAAAAACTTGGGGTCGGGCATATCTTCGGCCCTACGCCACCGAATTGACCGAAATTTTGGATTCTTACTTAATGTCATAGTCTTTACACGAATCAATCAAAAAATCTGCCAAAAGAAAAATTTAAAAAAAAATCATCGGTTTAACACTTAGGTTCGGTCGTTTAAATACTTGGGGTCAGTCATAACTTCGGCCCTACGGCGAATGGACCGAAATTTTGGATTCTTACTAAGAACCATTGTCTGTCCACGAATAAATCAAAAAATCTGCCAAGGGATTTTTTTTTATAAATCGACGTTTTAACACTTTGGTTCGGCCGTTTAAACTCTTGGGGTCGGCCATAACATCGGCCCTACGGCACCAAATTGACTGAAAATTTGGATTCTTACTAAGAATCATTCTTACTACGAATCAATCAAAAAATCTGCCAAAAGAAGAATTATTAAAAAAATCATCGTTTTTACACTTGGGTTCGCACGTTTAAATACTTGGGGTCGGTCATAACTTCGGCCCAACGGCAGCGAATGGACTGAAATTTTGGATTCTTAGAATCATGGTCTGTACATGAAGCAAACAAAAAAATCTGCCGAAAAAAGAATTTAAAATAAAATCATTATTTTAAAACTTGGGGTCGGTCGTTTCAACAATTGTGGTCGGTCATAACTTCGGCTCTATGGCACCGAGATGACTGAAATTTTAAAGAAGAATTTAAAAAAAATCGTCTTTTTAAAACTTGGGGTCGGTCGTTTTAGCACTTGGGTTCGTTCGTTTCAACACTTGGGGTCGGTCATATCTTCGGCTCTATGGGGTACCGAGATGACTGAAATTTTGGATTTTTACTAAGAATCGTGGTCTGTACACGAATCAATCAAAAAATCTTCCAAAAGATTTTTTTAATTCATCGTTTTACGGGCGCTTTGTAACAACACTTGTGGTCGGTCGTAATCAAGACCCTATGGCGCCGAGCCCACTGAAATGTTGGATTCTTAGGGAACGTACCCATACTACGTGACTAACTTTTTGCAATTTTTAACCCCCCCCCCCCCCCCCCCGGGTGACCAAAAACCTAAGCAACCCGCAGCTCATTTGTATGGAGCGTGACAATTTGAAGACCCCCCCCCCTAAACGTGTCACGTAGTATGGGTACGTTCCCTTACAAAGAATCATGGTCTGTACACGATTCAATCGAAAAATCTTCCAAAAGATTTTTTTTTTTAAATCATCGTTTTTCGGGCGCTTTGTGACAACACTTGGGGACGGGGACGGCTCGGGGGCGGGGACGGGGACGGGGATGGGGATGGGGATGGGGATAAGGAGGTAAGGATATGAGGGAGATATAAGTTAGTGAAGTTTTACTTCAGTCGTGTGGTCTAAAGCACACTCGGTTTTTATGATTTTAGAGGTAACATTTGTTTTCTTTTAAGGTATTTTAGCCTGAAATCCATATATTTTAAAATTTTTATTATTTTTTAAAATACACATACTTATCTGAAAGTGCTGTGTCCCGCCATAGTAAAATAATATAATTTTTATATGGGAGGTGTCAATCTTCGGGTCATGATAGTTGTATGCATCTCAAACATATGTACTCGGTTAACATTTTTTTTAAGAAAGACAAACATTAAATAAAGAATAACTTGACAATGTTTGAAAATATCCAACTACCACCCCAGTAAGTGGAAAATATTGCTTGTGTCGTGATGGAGGACTTAGCCAGAGCCGAGGAATCAAACGTGCGATGCCGGGGTGGAACGCAAACGCGATGCCAACTCAACCACTGACCGGTCATGACATTTGTCACATGAGAACGGGTCATTTCTATGACTCGTTCTCGAGTTCAACAGCTTGGCTGTGGAACGATTTGCCAGCCACTGTGTTTCCCACTGTTCTCCCACCTACAACTTGACGAGACCCATGTTCACTCCTTCCTCTCCTCAAAAAGACCCCACAGACAGCATCTTTTAGAAATTATTTTCCTCAGGGCCTCCTGTGTGAAATAAGTGTAAAAAAATCAACATAAGATCTTTTTTTTGTTTTTTTTTTTTATTAGTTTTTGGGGTATTATGCCGTGTTGCGCTACCTCTTTCTTTAGATGTGACACATCTGCCCTAATGATGGATACTGCAACGCTGTCCGAAACGTTGGCTAAAGAAGGAGGTAGCGCAACACGGCATAATACCCCAAAAACTAATAACAAAATAATTTTTGGCCGTGAAAATCTAAAATCGTATCTAACATATGATCTGTTTTTTTCAAATCCTAGCATAAATTACTTTGTTAAATTCACTTTGTGGCATCTTTCTAAAGAAAATAATTGTATGAAAATATGAAAAATAATTAACTTCACCCTTTTAAACATTATCAAAATAATTATAATATGCTTGTAGCATCATTGATAATATGGTATTTTTTTATTAAAATACTAGTTTAAAATTTCATTCACTTATAATTTGTCGCCGCTAAAACTGTCAAAACATGATAGGTGACAGCTGACAAGATAAACGCTAGAAATATTTGGAATCTCATGCCTGCAAAATTTTGAAATCGAGCGTCTTTTTGCACGAGGCAAGTGAGCGAAAAAGTGGTTTTTATTTATTTTGTGCATAATTTTATAAGAACGAAAAAAAGTAAGAACATGGAAAACCTCAAAAATAGCCTTAGCCATAAAGGGGTATTTTTTTAAAATTGTTTCTTGTATTACTTCATAGTTAAGTCATGAAAAAATATTTTTTTGGTGGTTTTTGCTTATATTTTTTGTTACGTAAATAATAATTTTATTGTAATTCCAATACATATAAAAGCTAGAAAAAGCTTTGATTTACCCGTAGAATATTTTTTTATGTTCATACTATAAGCTGATTTGTCGTAAAGATTAATCAAAATAGTATCTAAATAGGATTTCTCGTATATATTCATCTTAAGTGTCGTTCAGACATCGAATATAACCGCGAGCGCTTATAAGGCTAATTGACGTAACCAGCAATTCCTCTACTATCGGGAAAGTCGAAAAAACAAAAATAATAATTCAGAAAATAGTAATGGTAACCCTTATCTCGTTGATTTTTACAATGAACAACATAATAATGTTTGTGATTCTAAAAATATAATTAGATCTATGTAATTATTTAAAAAATGATGATACTGGTGGTTACATCCATTATTTTTTTGTGAAAATTTTACGACTGCTTGGCTGTAACCAACAATATCTAGTATGGAAGCTCGGTGTGCGATTAATTTACGGAAAGGCAAAAGGGCGTAACCTCTTTTGTGTTATTTGTAGCTCCTAAAACCATGGTGTAACCCTCTTCGAAAGGAATCATACTTACAATTAGTTGATGTAACCAAATTTAAATAAAAAATTATTTTTGTAATGGGAGGTACGGCGAAATATTTTTTTAACAACCGTTTTTTTCATATCGAAGGCAATAAGTTGACAGCTCACAAGTGACATTTTTTCAGAAATAGAGTTATGCACAACATTTTTTTTAAGCTATATTTAAATAGCGTCGTCATTATATCATTACTTTTTTATATGCATCACTTATTTTTTTTTTAAATATGGCCATCGAAGTTTTTAAAAACATAATTAAATAAAAATAATAAAAAATGTATCAGAAAATTTTTTAAAAAACATGTCGAAAAAATAAAAAATAAAATATATTAAAATTGTACACCGTAAACGTCCAGGCTGGTGGCCGGCCGATCAAAGAACTCTTCAATGGAGTGTGATCTAGACTACAGTAATTCGTTGGTTTCATTCATGTATTTGATTTAGTCGTTGCTAGCGGAGCATGTGAAAGCACTGTGGAACGGACGGGTTTCGGAAGATTCCGTCGTTTTCGAGGCTGCCGGTCGGCAGACCTGCTTTTTCTCATTTACTAATCGACCCCTATCGTATGAGACCATTCTCAATGACCACGAGCACAAATATTCACCCACGAATTTACGTCTTCACGTTCACCCTGCATCGGTCGGATGCGCACTGAACGCCGAAGCAGGATGCAATAACACGATGTTTGAGCATGACGCATTTTCGATTAAAACAGTGTAACGCTCTCCACAAAATAAAAGTCTTCAAATCTGTGGTAGTATTCAACTTTAATAAAGTTTTTAAACTTACAAAATGATGTTACTAAAAACTTTCGATGCGGCGCAACTTATAGGATTAATGTAACTAAATAAAACTTAAAACTTTAGTCAGCCGTTTACCGTAAGCGAAAATGTTTCCTTAAACACGGAAAGGCTATTTGACGTAACCTTATAATTTTTCATAGTAAATAAAAACTAAAACATTGGAAACGCCCGGGTTAAAGGGAGTAACCCGCATTTTAGTAAAATCGTCGGATTTTCCATCACTTACATCAATTTTTGGTCGGACTTCCGGGAAAAGCAGTAGGTATTTTAAGGGGGTAAACTTTAAAATTTTCATAATATATAAACTTCGAGTATACAGATCGACGCAGTTTTTTTTTCAAGTAAAATGGCATCAAAAAGTGAAAATCGACAAAATGTTGGTTACGTCAATTAGCCTTTCTGCCGTCGTTATGTTTCGTGCCTTTCACACGACGCAAGATCAAATATTTCTTCCTATGGTAGAAGAGGGGTTCAGATGAATTAGCGAGCGGCCACGAAGTGCGCATTTACTGTACTGAATTTATTAACTTGACGTCTGTCATCCACCTGCATCCACCGGTCTAGGCAGCTCCGTAATTAAAATGACGCCTCTCCTGTTTTCGTCGGAGTGGGGGCGCTTAACTGTTGGCGTGTCGCCTCAAGAGCGGTTATGGCGTAAGATGTGCATTGTCTACGGTTGATGTGCGCATAAAGCGCTTAGGTGTGAACGGTCCGAAGGGATTGTATGGAGAGCGATATTTGGCGTGCAGTCTGAACAGACCATAAAGCATGTGATAGGTATCATCTTAGTTTTGGTCAAAAGTGCAGCAAAACTTTTGAACCGTACGACATGTCCCGCAACACACCACAGTTCGCTCCGAACGCAAAGACGTTACATACTTCGTCATTGTCCGAACGCTTGAAAATCACCTTAGGCTTGCCGCACACATCAGGTTTTTCCATCCGATTGTCTGGTCAGACAAAAATCGATTCTAAAACTGGATATGTTTTAATACCGGGACCACGCCCGTTTTCGGACGGAATTGGACAGCCGGCGCGGCGGTAATGAAAATAGGCCACGCCTTTCCGCGCTGGCCGTCCAATCATTTTTTTCTGATCAGACAATCGGATGGAAAACCTGTTGTGTGTGGCAAGCCTTACACGCACACTTCCGCGCGAGGGTCGCCCAACCAACATATCTCCCACACGCACACTTCGGAGCGACCGAGCCCCGCACCCTAAGAGTATGGATATTAGAGAGACGGCATGTAAAGTGCGCCCACCCTCCCAAAGTATGCCTTTTCAAAAATTTTACCTAACGGTTTTTAGATGGCTGACATTGGCTTTTACACCTCGGTCGCGCATAGAGCTCCCAGAAAAACGTTCATAAAACATAGAAAAATGGTCCACCACGCCGTAAACTTGTGTAAAAGTAGTTCTATGAAGACCTTTAAGAAGAAAGACGGTCTTACCTTTCACAGGAAAGTGTTTAAACATAGCTTAAATATACATTTTATAATTTTCGGCGTGTTCATTTCAACCGCCATCGCCATGGGCCCGATGTTATCACGTGAACTCCGACTGCCGATGGGCCGAATCAGTCAACTTAAATTATAATAATTAAAAATTACCAAAAAACTTTTATGTTTTTATTAATCATAACGCACAAATATAAAATTGTGATTTACACATGTCATAGGTATGTGTTTTTTATCATTTTGCTTATTAATTTTTAAACATTTTTACTTTGTCTTTTTTGCACTGTTATTTTTAGTTTTTTTTTTCCTACTAATTTAACACTCCTTTTAAATATGTTTACAATGTTAATTCAAAGTTTATAATCACTGTATTGTCATGTAAAAGTCACATTGACATGCCCTCGTGGTCGAGGGGTAAAGCTCTTGACTAGCAATCCGGAGGTCGCGGGTTCAAATCCCGGTGCGCGCAGATAAATTTTATTCGATTGATCTGTGTTTTCAAAATTTAATAATTAAAAATAATATAAGTTAGGTACATTTCCGGCCGTATTGCCGCTTCCTTTAAATCGGGACACGAACCCAAGTACTTCGGCTTTCCGGGCCCGCAACTCTGCCAACTGAGTTAATGTGTCCCTATCCGATTCGGTCATTTTTAACTGTATCATACTTTGACTAAGAACTACCGAAATTATCTTCATTTTCTTGACGCGTATTTAATTGGCTGCTATCTACATGTATGATTGCAAGATTCAAACCCGAACTAAATGCTATCTAGAAAGGGCCTGGATATATTTTTAACCATTTTATTTTTAATATACGACATCTATTGACTTTTCTGCAAGTCTAGGATATATTTTATTTTTAACTTTGTCAGTAAAACCTTCCAGTTATGCCCATATTTTTTCAGATTTTTTTTGTTTTCAGATTTTCTATTGAGTTTCGTTAATATTGTCTTCATTTAATTTATCTTTTAAATAAGTAAACCCTGAGGAAGTGAGCATTGCTCACGAAATATGCCGGTTTTTTATAAACAATAAAAGTGGTTAAAAGTAAGTAAACTATTAATTTTGATAAAGAAATTCGTTCAGCAAATAATACACAACGGGTAATTATATTTTGTGCCTAAAATATGAAAAAAAACTGACAAAAGTTTTTTTTTATTAAAAAATAAATTAAATAATGTTAATCTCATTACCAGTTCGGCCCTTTTCTGTAGAACGCTCACCCTGCCCCCGCGCGCTGGGCGGTAACCCCGTTTCTATCCCCTCTTCACGCCGGCCAAAAATGGAGATAGCTACACAGGTTTTGACGGTTTAGTACGTTCTGAAATGCCTATACCGCTTCCATGCAATCCTAGTTCCATGCCCGCACCACTTCAGGCTGCCGCGCAGAAAAGTCTCACAGTGAACTACGCTGTAAACCTATCGGTCTTTACTTTTCTGCACGGCGGCCTGAAGTGGCGCGGGACTCGGTCGCTCCGAAGTGTGCGTGTGGGAGATGCTAACGATTTCGCCTGCCCGCGGAAGTGTGGCGACTTTTTTTACCTTAGTTTGTGTAACTGTATTTGTGTTAATCCTTAAATATTGTGTTGTTTTTATCTGTTTGTCGGTAAGTCTTGTTAAATATTTGATGTAGGTAGGTTTAAAAATATTGGTATAGAGATGGAACGGGCTAAACCCCCCGATCCCCCGGACGAAATCAACGATGGCTCTTTATCAGACTCCTCGGTGGGCTCAATGGAAACGGTTGCCACCGATATTCCAGAACCCTCAGACTTCATCACAATAACGACTAAAAAAAGGAAAAATTTAAAGCTTGTGCGAAATTCCAGTACAGATTCCGAAAAAGTACCCCACAAAATTCCTGCCCTTGATAAAAATAAAATCTTTGTAGACAATGGTATTCCTTCGCCCAATCATCAGTCCCCTTCTATCCAGCCACTCAACTCGCCGATTGCAACGCCCACTACTAGTCCAACTACTCCTGCCACCAAACCGACACCAGGCCCTACACCCTCACGAATTTACAACAATTTAGACAGGCCACCATACATTACACATGTCACTAAAATTACAAAGGAAGGAGGTCCAACAACATTGTATGACATTGACTTTGGTCACTTTCTCCACAAAAATAAAATCAGTCCTGTCTGGAATGGAGTTAAGTCGGTTGGTCGTAACCGTCTTTCCGTCGAGTTTAAGACAGCGACTGAAGCCAATAATTTTGTTAAATCCACGGTTGCCAAGGAAAACTCCTATAACGTATTCATTCCTTCTTACCAGGTTACTAAACTTGGAGTCACTAAGGGGATTCCTCCACACTGGACGACAGAGGACATCTTGGAGAATATTAAGGTTCCCCAGGGTTACGGAAAGGTCATTAAAGCTCGCAGACTAAATTATCGTTTTAACACTGGAAATGCCATAGAATGGAGACCCTCTCAGTCTGTTGTCCTCACATTCGACTCCAAAGATCTCCCTCAAAATGTCACCATGTTCCACGTCTCCCTACCAGTGGATCTCTACGTGTTTCCAACTGTGCAGTGCTATAAGTGCTGTAGGTTTGGACATACGAAGACCCTCTGCAGATCAGAACCTCGATGCTATAAGTGCTCTTCGTCTCATAGTGGCGATAGCTGTAATACAACGGAGGAAAATTATAAGTGCTTAAACTGCTCAGGAAACCACTTGGCGACCAGCAAAATTTGCCCTGAAATGTCAAGGCAACGCAACATCAAACATACAATGGCTGTAAAGAACATTTCGTATGCGGAAGCATCCAAAATGTTCAATAAGGCTGTCATTTCTTATGCTGAAACTGCATCCAAAAATATTTCCTCCCCTCATCAATCTTCTTCTTCATCAACGAAGAAAACAGTTTTAAAGGTCAGTAAACCCCGAGTTCTCCCAAAAAAGAATGCCACTAGTCACGAATCCTTGTTATGGTTCCCCAATGGACAACTCCCTCCCAACTCTGATAGAAAAATACTCAAGTCACCTGTTAACGCAGACCCACATAACATTAACGATCTTAATTCTACACTTATCACCTCATTTTTACACATCCTTCAGACTTTAAATAAAAACAATATATAAATACCGTCCCACGTTGCCAAACAGATTGCACAGATTATAAATACCTCTAGAAATGGCCCCTCTGATGAGGATTCTTCAGTGGAATTGCCATAGTCTCCGAAACAAATCAGTAGACATCTTACACACATTAAACTCACTCTCCATTGCAGTGGCTGCCGTCTCTGAGACGTAATCTCTTAGACATAATTATTTTCTTACACTTTTAAATTTGATGTTTGACACAGGTAAAATTCCAACCTCCTGGAAAACCCAATTAATTATCCCCATTCTGAAACGCCAAAAGGACCCCAGTTCTGGTCTTTCGTACAGACCCATTGCTCTTTCCTCTTCTTTAGTTAAAATTGCAGAACATTTAATAAAAAGACGACTAGACTGGTATGTTGAAAGTGAGAAAATTCTTCCCAGCTCACAGTTTGGATTTCGAAAAACAAAAAGTACAACTGAAAGCATTTCAATTCTCACTTCTGATATACAAATGGTCCTAGCTGAAAAAAATATTCTTGTCGGTGTTTGCGTAGATATTACTGGAGCTTTTGACAATGTTTTATTAAACGTTCTACAGAGAAAATTATTACAAATCGGCATCCCCCGTAAGCTTGCCAGTTTCATAATCAACCTTCTTCTTACCAGAAAAATTCAAATCCAGGTTCTGAATTCCCCTTCTCTGTTGAGAACGGTAAACAAGGGTTTGCCTCAGGGATCCGTCCTTAGTCCTATCCTTTTTAATATTTACACCTCTGACCTGCATCAGAGTATCCATCCATCATGTAAAATTCTTCAGTATGCAGATGATTTTTTTATCTATATATCAGGACGAATTATTGCTTTTCTGGAGGAAATGATCAACCTTAGCATGAAAAATCTTTGCATTTTTCTAACAAATCACGGCCTGGAAATTTCTCCAACCAAAAGCAATGTTATCGTTTTCTCTAGGAAACGTGTTGCCCCGTGCATTTCAATCCGAATCGATAACATAATCCTCCCCGTCCAGGTTCAGATAAAATTTCTGGGAGTCATACTAGACTCTAAGCTAACGTGGAACTCTTACGTAAATCTTATTATTAACAAAAGTCAAGCTGGCCTTAACGCCCTGCGCGCCGTGTCAAGGGTTTGGTGGGGAAGCCATCCATGCTCGCAAAAATTGTTTTATAATGCATATGTTAGAAGCCATTTGGATTACGCGTCATTCCTCATTGAGCCCACCTCTAAAAAAAACCTTACAAGGTTAGACCGTATCCAATCTCAAAGCCTAAGATTAATTATCGGAGCCATGCGATCCTCCCCAATTAACGCTTTGCAGGTGGAGGCTGTTGACCCTCCTCTCCATTTCAGAAGACAGTTCTTGGCAGACAAGTTCTTATTTAAATGTTTCAGACTGTCTAATCACCCACTGATGGACAAAATTGCTGCTCTCTCTACTCAAGTTAGATCACTTCCATATTGGAGGAACAAATCAATCCCACTTCTCGTCAAAAGCCTCCATACTTACAATGCATATAAACCTATTTTAAATCCCCATGACAGACTTCCATTATATATAAATTCCTTTCAAATTCATTTGCTCAAACCTAATATTATTTTTTCACTTGGCTTTCCTGGCAACCACGAAGCTCCAAGTAAATTTATCCACATTTTAAACTCGAAATGGACCGGCTGGAAAACTATTTATACAGATGGTTCTAAATCTCCCTTATCTAGCCATGTGGGAGCGGCGTTCCACTGCCCAAGAGACCAAATCAGTAAAAAAATAAAAATTCATAAAGAAGCCTCAATTTTCACAGCTGAATGCATAGCTATTTTAGAATCCTTAAAATATATTGAAAGTATTCAAATTGGAAAATTTTTAATTCTCTCCGATTCCCTGAGTGCACTTCAAAAATTAAACTCCTCCCCTTTCCACTACCCGGAAGATGATTTGTGTATTGGAATCCGCACTTTATTACATAAGTTAGCTATCTCTGGCAGAGAGATTGCGTTGGCTTGGATAC
This sequence comes from Limnephilus rhombicus, assembly GCA_929108145.2. Taxonomy (NCBI): domain Eukaryota; kingdom Metazoa; phylum Arthropoda; class Insecta; order Trichoptera; family Limnephilidae; genus Limnephilus; species Limnephilus rhombicus. The sequence goes on from OV815292.1 coordinate 24,310,917, forward strand.
CTAGCCACTGCGGTATCCCTGGTAATGAAAAGGCCGATTTATTGGCGAAAGATGCCATCTATTCCGGAGAGTTTTTGTACAATTTCTTAAACCCCGACGACCTTCTAATCAAACTGAAAGCAAACATGATCTCCACATGGCAGAATCATTGGAATGAGTCAAGTAAAACAAAGGGTTATCATTTTTACAAATTGCAGCCCACGATTCCTTCAAAACCGTGGTTTTCTGGGCTCTCGTTGAACAAATTTTCAACTTCTTCCATTTGCCGTATGCGAATAGGACATTGCTGCCACAATGTTCACCTGACAAGAATTCAGGTTAAGAATTCTGCCATGTGTGAGTGTCGTCTTGAAGAGGAGGACCTCAACCATATATTTTTCAGTTGCCCTATAAATAATAATTATAAAAATTTCATCCCTGATCTGATCAATACAGGTATATTGCCCCCCTATGACATGGCATTTTTGTTATCCTCTATTGACAAACGTGTATATAAAATCATTTCTTATTTTATTAAAGTTAATGGCATCAACTTGTAAATTTACCTACCGAATTATTCATTCATGTATATGAACTTAGTTCGGAGTTGGAAGGTTGGCCGATCGTGTGGTCGCTGCGGCCAACACTCAACGAATTCCGTACTCCAAAATGGCGGACATAGAACAGCTGTAGCTACGTTGTATCTTTTTCAGTTGCCCACAGTTATTACGTACGTGTAATCATATACTTATATACACGACATGTTTTCAAACAATAAAGTCATTTTAATATTACGCGGCACGCACGTCTTGATCGTCTGCCGTTCGCAGACTGATGTGTGGACAGCTGCGGCTCTGCGGCAGGCTGGTTCGTGTGAGTTGGCCGTTGGGATCGCCTCGAGGGCGATCCCGGGCCAACTCGAACTCCAACCTTCCAACTCGAACTTCCAACGCACAAACACTCCTCCACACTCCACACGATCGTACAAACGTTTGAAGTGTGCGTGTGCAGCGGCCTAATGTGAGAAACTCTACATTTCCAGTTTTTAAAATAGCACTGCTGTTTAGCGGAGAGCAGGGGGGTATAACTCCAGCCAAAAACTTCAACCGACAAGATGGCGTCACTCTGTGACGTAATTCCTCCCACAATGGAAAGCTTTGTTATTATTATTATTATTATATAAAACTTTTGGCTGGCGGTAAAAACTAACAAAATGGACGTTCTCGACGTTGCATGGGGGTTAGTATATTTATGGTTGTTAGACGTGGGTCGTTACGCCGTTTTCAAGAAACGTAACGAAACCACTTTCTTGGTCGGCGTAACCTGTTTCAAAACAGGTTATTTTTGTAACTAGTTATTTTCATTCAGCTTCAGTTACACGCGAAACTGATACCTCCACCAAAGTTACACACGAAACGAAAATAAATTGAAGCACTCTTTAGTATCTAAGTGTTTGTAGCTATACAGTGAAATCAACATATATGAAATTAACTTCCCTTCATACTTTATTCAGGCTTAGGACTGGCTGCATTAAATGTATTTATGATTAATTAGTGTTCACTATGATAAAATTTCACTATACGAAATTTAAAATGCATTATTTTCCGCCATCCCAGTAGACGTGGGTCGTTACGCCGTTTTCAAGAAACGTAACGAAACCAGTTTCTTGGTCGGCGTAACCTGTTTCAAAATAGGTTATTTTTGTAACTAGTTATTTTCATTCAATTCAGTTACACACGAAACTGTATACCTCTACCAACTATAAAGTTACACACGAAACACAGTAATAACGCTTTTACAAAAATAACTACTTGTAATTTTATCGAAACTAGTTATTTCCGTTACATACCGCGAAACTAGTTATTGTAACTAGTGACGTTAAATAACGCTTACGCCTAATCAGCGTAGTGTGTAATTAGCGAACTTGAAGACATTGATTACCCAATTTAGGGAACTCGTGCGTATATTTGTTGCTAATGATATAAAGGTAAGCTTCTTTCAGGGTTATTTTCTAGCGAATATGTCAATGTTTTCATTTGCAGTCCTAGTTTTCACGCATTTATATCATTCATATTATACACTGCTACGATTAGACAAATTGAATCAGTGACCAAATTCAAACAAGATATGTAAATGGAATGTAATGGAATAAAAAACCTAATGTAAACATACTTTATATATAGATAAATAAATAGTGTTATGTTTTGATAGTTTTGTCTGTCTTGATTTATCTCCTCATTTATTTTTGTTAATATTTTCAGCTCGAAACAACAAATTGTGACGGATAATTTCTTCCCCCTACAGCTGACATGCTGGTGGAGACTACTAGTGCTGGAATTCACTCATTACCACGTACTCACGTCCCACGAGCGATGGCCCCCGCCAACAGGACTATTGGTTTGTATGCTTTATTATTATAAATTATTACCTAGTAAAGGTATTTATATTGCGAGGATTAGATTGATGTGAACTTTATCCACCGGGTGCAGTGTGACGATTATACTCATGTTTTAACGTGTTTGTTGTAGGTATGTAGGTGTCATGTCAGGAGATGGGGGGCTGACGTGTCCCATCACTTTAAGCCGCCGCTGTCCTTGAGAAAAGAAGGAAAAGTGCTCCATGGACTGGATCAGGACGCAACAGGAACTATACTTTCTTAAAACGCCTTTTGTATTCTTTATTTTTTATCAGTAGAGAGAAGACGAAAACAGTGTGCAATATAGTTGTGAATGATGAATACTTGGAGCAGGTGATCAAATGAATGAGTTTGTGTATTTGGAAAGTATGTTTACGAGAGATGGGAAGGTTGATAAAGATATTGAAAGAAGGGTAAATGCAGGTAAAGCTAACAAAAGAACTGTCTAAAGAAGCGAAGCTAGCAGTCCACAAAGGAGTGCTGGTACCTACGCCGATGTACGGCAGTGAGGAACTGGCAGAGGAAAAATGAAAGTAGACTGAATGCTATAGAAATGAGATTCCTGAGGCGTATGTGGTGTGTATGGTTCAACCATGTATGGTCATTCATACTTTCTGCCTGTACAGAGTATAAATAGAGCAATATATTTATATTTCCCGCAGCAAAACGTTTATTGGTCAATTCTTATGTATAGTTTCATATCAGCGATCGATGAACCGGTGGATGCAATTTTTAACCATAAGTTATTATAATGGTTTGTCTTTGCAGTTGGAAGTAACATTGTAGAAATATATTATAAGTTTGTGCAGAGCGCCTTTGAGGTGATTTTTTTACAAAAACAGCGCTAAACAAACACCGCATCCAAATATTATTATTATTTATGATCGTGTAAGAAATGTGGAAATCCGCAAAGAATGCGAAGCTGATGGTAAAGAATATTGTTAGTATAAGATTAAGAAAGAGACTCTCAGTTGGTTTGGGCATGTAGAATGAATGAAGAAAGCGTGTAAGTAGAATATATGCCGTAGATGTGAGTGGTACATGAAGTCAGGGACTCCAGAGGAAAACTTGACACGATCAAGTGAATTAGATATTGCATCGGGCCACGTCAAGAATCAGAATAGTATGTATGAGTCGATTTGTGAATGTGGCAAAGAGTGTGTGCCAAGACCGAGTTGTTTGGCGGTCCATCCTATCTGTCTACCCCTGCGGTGAAATGATGGTTAGTAGGTTATTCTTGTATTTCCTGTTTTTACCTGTTTATAATAAAATTTTAAAACGTGTAATTGAGTTTTCATTTCTCTGTTGTATTTTTAAAATAATATTTTAGGCTACCTTATTGGGTAGGTACAGAAATGGAATTATATTGTCTATGGTCGATCATTTTTTATTGTTTCCTCTATCCTTATCGATGGTATGTGTGACGTATTTCGCTCACTAAAAAAAAAGTGGTAAAATATTGACGTGTTTATGGCATGGTCATGATTGGTTTATTTATGGTCAAATAGCGTTGACACGCGTTGACACTTCGCCAGTACAAAAAGCACCAAGTTATCAATCTAATGATTGGTTTATTTATGGCGGAGAGGATGTGAGGTAGCAAATCTTCTCTTAGGAAAAACTTTTCTTAAAAAATTGATCGTTGAATTGTTCTAATTGACTTTTTCGCCGCAAGTTGTAGTCATGAAAATCTGTTTCTGAGTTTCTTTTATTGATGTTTTGTAAACGTCAAACAGACAGAAAAGAATGACATGGAGAACAAAAGTATTATAAGTACATACAGTCAAAATGTCATAAATATGGTTATTTTGATCTAGGTCTTATTTACAATGATCTGAACGCGCGTACATCATTAAAATAGAATAAGAGTATAACTCTGCTTCGCTTTGTGATTTTAAAATACTTGTGTCTTTGGGTCGTGCGCTCCTGTCAGTGAATTCGAAGTATTTTCATTTCGAGATACTTACATAACCTAAATGTTTTGTGTCAATATCAGATCATGGGGTCGTGTATTCCTACTGATAACAGTGAATCCTCATGAAGCTCAGTTTGAGCATCCATAATAAATGAAATAATAGCTAAATTCTTGTCCAAGATGGCCAACGTTACTTGGATCACTAATGTAGATTGGAAGGAATTTGTATGCGGATGGGGAGCAGCTTTTTGCAATATAACCATAAGCTACCCTATGAACAAAATCATATTTCGACAGGTAATTAAGCATTTCTTCATCTAAATCTATTTGCGTTCGTAAATTATATTTAGTATGCATTTTCTCGACTTTAAACTCTGTTGAGACAAAGAGATTTTTCTTTTCGCGTTTTCAATATGCTAGTTGTATTAAATCTAGAGTAAACAGGTTTTCACCGACTTGTTACTGCCGTTTCTGGAGACCGTTTCTCATTATAGTTTGTATGTAAGTATTACAATTAGCATTATTTTTGTAGAGATTTTTATTTTATTTGCTAAAACCATATTTACATGCCGTGTTCTGGAAGTAGTAATAATAATATATCTTTATTGAACAAAAAAATTTAAGACTTACAACTACAAAAACAAAAAGTACATCATAAGTACAGTAAAAGTACAGTTTAAAAGTTGCATAAGTACAAAAGTTAATAACAGAAAACAAAATACATATATACAGTTGTTTAATGTTTGAATAATAGATAGAATTAGCATTCCATATTCCAAAATCAGTACAAAAAATAATGGATGTATTTGTTACACCACAAGTAATTTATTGCACATTGGGAGGAAGTAGAATCTCTCAGCAAGAACCATTTATTGGATAACCAACACCCCTCCCATAGGTCATCCCGAGTGATTTGCTACGATTGGTGACTTAGCACGGGTGCCTGGGTTTGTGGGCTGAGATTTGTCTAGGTCTTGGCGGCGAATGCATTTGCCCACCTACTGGGTTGCGGGCCAGATCGGGAGAGACTGGTTGGGCGAGACCTAGCCTAGACCTCTTCAGCTGGAATCTCTCCCATCGCCTTGAACTTCAGTGGGAGGGATGGATTCATACGTCTGTCCCTCCTGAACACATCGATCCCCAGATTCCTACCCAGCCCTCATACCAGAACTTCCTCTCCTTCCTTTCCCTAAAAAGACCCTCCAGGCAGTATCCCCAAAGATGAGAATAGGCCCTGAGGGATTTTTTTTCCTCAGACTCTTAGGTGATATTTCCAATGAAAGAAAACAATTTTAATTAAAAACTAATAAACTCTTCCACTTTTATCATTTAAAAAACCAACATATTTCATAAAAGTGCTTACTTCATCAGGGCTTACTTTGAAGTAAGCATTGCTTATGAAACATGTTTGTTTTTACAACAATAAAAGCGGTTAAAACAAGTTTTTATTAATTTTTAATTCAAATGGTGCTACAAAATAAGTTTGCTGTGTTTGAAAAACAATTTTAATTTTCTCATAGATAAAGTTTATTGGTGAAATTATCACAGATTCTTACGACAAATCAATATTTGATTTAGATTAGATTAGAAATCTTTTCTTTTATTAGAATAATTATTACTTCATATTTTATGATTACTTTTCGCAACAATGATTATTCTTAAAATACAAATTATTACTTAAAAATTTATTATTTGGTTTTGCGTGAATTATAATATAATATGTGCACTTAAGGTCATTTATGATGGTACTACCAGAGAAAACCAGAAATATGTAATTTTTAAATCAGATTTTAGAAGTATTTGACGTTCCTTGGATATTCCAATATGGTTTTTGTCACACTTTTGAGCAATTCGCCAGTCATTTTTAATCAAATCATCAATGAGTTTGCGATGTTTATCGTCATTATGGCTTAAAACAATTGTGGCTTTTTCAGGCTCGCAACCATGAAATTTTATTTCCCATTAATTTACAATAGACCAATCAACAGCATCGTCACCATTAACATACTTTAAACGACGATGAAATTCAGTAGACGTCACTTTTTCAGCAGTTATTCGACAATAATATGCTGTTTAATTTGTGTTGACATAGTACTAGAACACGTATCCATGCTTCCGCTTCTCAAAATAAACTGAATAAATTCGACGTCCTCAAACCTGCACATACGTATAGAGGGAGAATGTCACTTCCACATTCCACCTGGCATGCTTCTGAAGGTCATTTTTGTTTGCGCTATACAAGCATGTGTGCATTACTTTTCAGCCTACCCTCGTGAATGGCTTAAAAAAGGCTCAAAGCATTAAGTGTAGAATTAATTCAACCATTTGAATTGGTGTGTACTCGTATTATGCAGATATTGTGCAAAATTTTATGATATTTCAATAAATTAACGATATTAATTTATCTTTCCAGATGCTACATGGTGTAAAAACAAATTCTGCCTATCTCCAAATAAAAAGTGAAGGATTGTTATGTCTATACCGTGGAATTTTACCACCGTTATGTCAGAAAACCATCTCCATGTCACTTATGTTCGGCGTTTACGCAGAATGCAAAAGACCGTTGCTGGCCACAGGTATGGACCCATACGTAGCAAAAACAATAGCCGGGATCATCGCTGGAAACGTGGAAGCGATACTGATGCCCTTCGAACGAATTCAAACTCTTCTCGTTGACCCTGCGTATAACACACAGTTCAAAAACACAAAACACATAGCGTACCATATCGCCACGAAATATGGTATTAAAGAATTCTATCGAGGTCTTGTACCGATCTTATATAGAAACGGGCCTTCGAATGCCTTGTATTTCATTATCCGTGACGAAATGCACGATAGATTGCCGATGCAAAACGTTGTGTTTTATCAAACTCTACAAGCGTTCATTGCCGGTGCTTCGATCGGCGCTTTCTTAAGCACTTTATTTTACCCCCTTAATGTAGTTAAGTTTAATGTCCAATCCAAGATGGGCGTACCGTACGAGGGTATGATTCATGCATTTATCACTGTGTATAAAGAGCGGGGAAGTAAATTTAGAAATTTCTATCATGGTGCCTCGATGAACTGCACAAGGGCCTTCCTTAGTTGGGGAATCATAACAGCAGCTCACCAGTTTTTGCACGAAACGTTATATTAAATCTAATTAGTTTTTTGCAATTTTTTTTTATTAGTCAATGAGATATTTTGGTGCTTGTCAGATGTGACTCAAAAGAAGTTATTTGATTGTCAACGAGGCAGTGATTTATTTGCGACGAATAATAATTCCCGTTTACGTGGCCCATGTACGTAAGATAAGAATACAGGAAAATCAAAGGTATTAAGGGACGAAAAAAAACTCTATTAGACCATTTTTTATAATTTTGGAAACTTCTTATGTCAGTACCTAACCTTGTCTTTTTATGTGTAGCCCATAAATAGACAATTGCCGAATTATTTGATGTCTGGCACCTAATTGTAGCCATACCTATTATAAATTTATTATGAAATAATAATTTTTGATGTCTATTATAATCTTAATTATATACATATGTCTTATCGGTCATTTAAAATGATAATTGTTCACTAATTGTAAGAATTGTACATATATTTACCTGGAAAATATATTCGGCCATCAATTAATTCGCCACGTTTTGTGATATGTTTTATCTATATTTTATCAGCGCCGTTGAGGTGATTTTTCATAAAAACAGCGCTCTACAAATTGTCCAACTATTATTATAAAATTAATGTTTCTTCGTTTGTCCCTTATTATTTCATATACCGCTCATCCGATTTTGACGAAACTTTGGCGACTTGTTGTCAACGAAGATTTCTATGTATGATGGTGAGCTCTGGTGTTATGAAATTTGTATAAAAATTTTACAAAATTTGGCACACAAGTTGGTTAAAAAAAGTGTGTATTTGAAGATTTGAGGTGATTTTCTCACAAAAATGGCACTATAAAAATTATCCATGGGAGGGTTCGCGTGTGGGGGGGACGGGGGAGGGTGGGAGGGGAACGTGGGAGAAGGGAAACAGGGACGTATATGGGAAAGGACACTCAGGGAGAAACAATTTTTTTCATTGCAACGCATGCCGGGTACTCACTAGTAATAATATAATTTTTTTTCAAACTTTTTTAAAATTTACCGAGATCAATTTTTTTCAATGGTGCCAAATGTGCAATATAGATAATTATTATTGTTTTTATATTTTAACATGTTGAATTATTTTAAGTATTTAAATGAATTAATTATTTTACTCTATGTGATACTGTTATTGTTATGTACACTTTTATTTTGACAAATGAATTATTTGTTACTATTTTACTGTTGTTAGAGAAATGTGGTTTATATTTTGCTTCTAATGTCATTAAAATATTAATAAATGCATATTGTTAATTGCTATTGTTTTTATTCAATATATTAGTAATATGTTTCGAAAACAGTAGTGCTTTAACCTTGTTAACAACTCGAGCAATAGCTTCCCAAATTTGGGAAGCACCGCTAATATCCTTAAGCGATAACCACTCACATTATGGTAGCACCGCTAATACCCTTAAGCGATAATTACACATATTTGGGTAGCACCGCTAATACCCTTAAGCGATAGCTACCCAGATTTGGGTAGCACCGCTAATACCCTTAAGCGATAGCTACCCACATTTGTATTACACCCTAAGTTCTTTAAGCACTCAATAAAATTATATTGGTCACATTGATCTTACATTTTGGAGCAATGAAAAGTTTTTGTTATTTTTTTTATGAATGCCTCACAAGAGTTCCAGCCGAGCCAGTGAGACTATGGCATCCCCAATTGGGGTATGTTGTGAGGCTGATGGTAATGGGGAGGGGAAGATGAAGGTGGAGAAATACCTGGCTATTCAGATCTGGTCACCAAACATGGCTAAAGCCATTTCAAGCAATGTTTCAATTCTGAATGGTGGTTTTAAACCGAGGCAATACTGAGAATATCTTCCACTGTGATACTGTCTTTGAAGTCCAATGCTACGTGCTTCGCATCAGTTAACGCTAATACCCTTAATGCAGTGTTTCTTAACCGTATTGAAAAAATCACCCTAGAATCACTGCCTTAAGGGATAGCTATCCACATTTGGGTAGCACCGTTAATACCCTTAACCCGGCGTCAATGACGTGAAAATAATTACGCGGTCAATGACGCTGGGTAACCGTGACCCTAATTTTATCGATGGGTTGTACCAAAACTGAAAGGGTTATCTTGATTTTGAAAATTATTTATGCGTTCTTTGCTCATAAAAAATATATAAATAATACCAGTATATTTTATAAATCAACTTTTTAATATCTTAGTAAGAAACATATGCCAAATCAACTATGAAAACATAACTATAGAATTTAATTTCAACTATAGGTCATATTTACCCGTTTTAACTTGACGCACGTATATCTCCTTCTGCATGCGGTGTCGCACTGAGCAAGCCGGCAGTGCGGGTAGAAGGGGGTTGTATCTCCAGCTACTGGAGATACAACCCCCTTCTAGTTGATAGCTACCCACATTTGGATAGCATCGCTAATATCCTTGAGCGATAGCTACCCGCATTTGGGTAGCACCGCTAATACCCTTAAGCGATAGCTACCCACATTTGGTTAGCACCGTTAATACCCTTAAGCGATAACTACCCACATTTGGGGAGCACCGTTAATACCCTTAAGCGATAGCTACCCGCATTTGGGTAGCACCACTAATACCCTTGAGCGATAGCTACCCACATTTGGGTAGCATCGCTAATACCCTTAAGCGATAGCTACCCGCATTTGGGTAGCATCGCAATACCTTTGAGTGATGCTACCCGCATTTGGGTAGCACATACACTTAAGCGGTAGCTACCCGCATTTGAGTAGCATCGCTAATACCCTTAAGCGATAGCTACCCGCATTGGGTAACACCGCTAATACCCTCAAGCGATAGCTACCCGCATTTGGGTAGCACCGCTAATACCCTTAAAAGATAGCTACCCACATTTGGGTAGCTAAGTAGGTGATTTTTATGAATTAAAATGAATTCATTATTTTTGTATAAAACCTAAAACATGGGATAAACGGTGAAATTTTACCACAGTAAAGAGTTTATATGTTTCCATATTAATATTCACCGGTATGATTTTCAGAATGAGCGCGGCTGAATCTAAAATCAGAAATCTCTATCGCAAGGCATATTTATCGACCTCTGTTGCAGAGCAGTAAGTTCTTTGGCTACAGCAAAACTAAGATTAAAAATAAAATAAACAGGTTGCAAATTTTTCAAAATTTTATGTTCAACAAAACACATTACAACAAATATTTCAACACAAAACTGGATTCAATAAAAATCTGGCAGAGCAAAGTTTATGTCTAGATATGATAATTGGTTGTTCAACTACACCAAGCTGCGACGGACAGAAACATTTATTAATATCAAATACTAAACACTTTGAAATTGCAAAATATTGATTTTGATTTTATCATAAAGATAATATAAAAAGGCAAGAGACTTTATTTAATGAATTTATGAATGAAAACACAAATATTTGTAAAAAGCTAACTTTGTGGCTCGCTATAATTTACAATAAAACACAAATTTGTTACAGACCACTTTAATTTTGTTTTATTCACACTCTACCGGTTTCGGAAGAACCCTTCCTTCGTCAGGAGAATATTAGAACTAACCTACGATACAGAATATTGACAGACATACACAAATATTTTGAGTAACCAAATTAATTTATCTTTTGGTCGTATTCTAGACATATTTCCAATAAACCGCCCTGTTCTTTACCCCTTCCCCTTTGCTCACCTCCCAATATCTGTCAATATTCTGTATCGTAAGTTAATTCTAAATTTGTGTTTTATTGAAAACACAAATTGTTACATTTTTTACTATAAAACAGAAATGTGACGCAAGTAAAAACTCTTGAGTGATGAGATCTCTCTTAAATTTTGCACAGATTTTTATGTCTTGAATTTCTAGGGGCCACCTCTGGGCTGGAGCTCTAAAATACCTGATAAACCTACTTGATTCTTTGCAAAGGAGGCCGGTTCGTCTGATTGAAAATCCATTGTTAACAGACTGATCGATCTATAATGCACAGGAGCGTAGTAGGCTTGCTGCCTGTTCTACGGGTATTTCAATGAAGTCTACTCGGAGGAGCAAGCAGCATTGATAATATATGCACCAGTGGAACACCCGTTCACTCGTCCTCTTCAAACCCCGCATTATTAAATCCCACCCTATAGCCCCTACCTTAACCCGCCTCACAACGCTGACGGGTGGTGATTAGTTCCCTTGTATTTACATCGAACAGACAGGGGCGCTGTTGTGAGGTGTAATATAAAAAATTAAATAAGACGGCATATAAAATTTCTTACAAAATAATATATCTACTCATCAACTACTGTTTTTATCACAGTACATATTTATTTTACATAATATTAGATATGCATATCACTTATGCTATTTAAGTGCTTTATTTAAATCTCTTATCTTATAAGATAATGAAATTAAATCTGACATACCTTGGTAGGTACTGATAAAACTAAGTAAAGAAGACCATTTCGATTTTTTTTATTAGAATAATATGATTTAAAGATGGTGGAGCATTTTTGGCCACATTTTGACCAATTTGCAAAGACCCGCGAGCTTCCACTGGCCAAAATGTGGCTTGAATTTTAAAAGTTCCCACTCGTTGGAATCTTCAATAAACCACAAGGCTAACTGATAGTTTCACAGTTTAACAAGAGATGTCTCACTTCTTTTCTGAATTATTTGTTATTGGCATTCTGCGAATTGATATGATTGAAATGGTTCCATGCCAACTCAGAATGAAACCAACTTAGAACCACCTCAGAAAGGTCATTAAAAGCTATGAAAAATTAATTTTAAAATAGCCGGTAACCCTCACCTAACTTAACCAATTTTTTTATCATCACTCTTAATGACCTTTCTGAGTTGGCCGGTCACCGATTGAAATATTATGTTTACATAGGGGTCGTCCATTAATCACGTGAGGCCCGAAAGGGGGGGGGGGGGGTTCGGAACAAATCACGAAATATCACAAGGGGGGGGAGGGGGTATAACGAGATATCACGTGTATTTATTTTTCGTGTTAAAATTCTGAAAATTTCAACATTTTGTACTAAAAAAAATACAAGTGATTTTGGGTAGGGGGGGGGGTAGTCTAAAACCTCATCGCATATCACCAAAGGGGGGGGGGGGGGTTAAAAAGTTTCTAAAAAAGATCACATGATTAATGGACGACCCCATTTTGAAAAATGCATGTTTGAATTTAAATTTATATCTGTGATTATCAACCAGGCCATAGACAACATCCAGAAGTCATAATATTTCAAATTGCTCCAAACAGGTACCACAAATGGCAATTTTTAACTACATAATACGCAGTTTATAAATTTAACAATTTTTTGTAATGTTTTTATAAATTCTAAAAATATGGGATAAACAATCAAAAATATTAGGTGCATTCAATGGCTCTATTACACCATAAGCAGTTTATATGAATAAGTGCAGAAATATTTTTCTTAATATGTAGATTTGTACTTATTTGAATGGCATCATACTTATAGCCGCTTTCACCAATAAAACTGAGCGAACACTAAGATAAAATTAATGTTAATCAAACGCAGTCTGGGTGTTACCAATATGACAAAGATCAACTTTCGCTCAGGAGAACATTTAAAATTGAGCCATCTATTTAAATTAATAATTTGCGCTTAGTAATAGTTAAGCTGAACTTGCCAAAGTGACATGTGCATATTTTTTTGTAGGTCAATATGTAATTATTAGAGATGAAACGGATATCCGGTATCCAATATCCGGCCGGATACCGGATATTCAAAAACTACGACAATCTTTGTGAGGTAAATATCAATAAAATGGCTTATAATTATGACGGCTTTTATTTAAAGTCGAAAAGGTTACAAAAAAGCCATAAGGCCTTCCAAAAAACTAAAATTTTCTTCTGAGATATTCACTCTAATGATAAAAACATAAATAGTAAATATCTAAACTAAAAACTTTTAGTAAAAACTTACAAAAACCTCGCGGAGTAGCGAAAATTTAAAGTAACATGTTTAACTGATCACAATCACCATTATAGTGAACTAAAACATCGTAAAAAAACAGAGATTAGTGAAATGATTAAATACTGACATTAAAGCACTATAATATACCCCGATACAGGCGAACCCTAGTAGGGTTAATAATTACATGCTATAAATATAAATTGTGAAGAAGCAATAAATAAATAAATATTCTTCTTAACAAAGAGAATATTTTCGCGATCACTCACGTATACTCACGATGGCAACCGAAACCGCCCGAATTGTTCTGATCGCATTCGCCGCACCTGTGCGGCGCTAAACTCGTCACGATGTGCAACGAGACAATGGGCCGGATATCCGGCCTCGGAGCTCACCGGATATCCGGTATCCGGCCAAACAACTATCCGTTTCATCTCTAGTAATTATGTACCAAATAAAAAAGTTAATATTAGCGTGAAAAATTAAATATCTGTAATCCTTTGCAAGTCTTCTGCCAAGGAAAAATCAACATGTGTAATCCTTTGCAAAGTCTCCTGTTAAGGAAAAATTAAACAGGTGTAATCCTTTGCAAAGTCTTCTGCTAAGGACAAAATTTTCCTGCGCTTGCTCAGTTTTGATTGGTGACGGTAGCCGTCATTATCTACATGTATTGGCAAGAAGAAATTCAGTATGATTATTGTAAATTACTTAACTAGGTTAACTTTCTCATTGTAAAAATTCGTCGCTAGCCCAGCAAGTGGCGAATGTTATTTTTTTTTTAAGAGCGGAATCAGTTTACATATACAGGGTGTCCAGGGGTAAAGTGCATTAACTTCGGGAGGTGATTCTACATGATGGCAGGAATAAAAAAGATCAACAACTTTTTCCGAAATTCCAACTTTTTTTTTCCCAGACAAAAAGACGTATCTACTAAAAATCCTTAGTGTGAGGTACGATCTTACTTGCTGAGCGCCCGCCGGGCACGATTGTCGCAAAATAGCATGGTTGTGACTGGCCCACATCGTAACAGCGGAAAATAATAAAGCTGGCGGCACACGCTGGTTTATTTTTATCTTTTTACCACAAAACCCCTATGGAATTTTGAAAAAAGGTATATATCTTTTTTACTTATAATATCATGTAGAATCACCTCCCGAAGTTAATGCACTTTACCCCCGGACACCTGTATATAGTTCCCGTGAGCACTTAGGCCATAGGCCCATTGTGCTCACGGGATTGTGAGCACAATGGGCCTATGGCCTATGATTGTGCCCATCTCCTATTTTACCTCATTCGTTTGACAGTAACCCAGTCCCTTTTACAAAGTTCACTAGGATTTCATTGGTATTGAAGCTATATCTTCTGGTTCGACAATGTGTCTTGTGAAGTGTTTTGGCCAATTTGCAAACACACCCAAGTATCAGCGTCTGCTGGCCAAAATGTGGCCAATTTGAAAGGATGGTCCGATGCTCTGTAGGGAACCTGCTTGCACACTGAGTATTGAATTACTTGTGGAAATCAATACTTCGTTTGTGTGAAAGCACTATGAAACCATACATGATATTTTAAAAGTTCCCACGGGTTGGAATCATAGATAAATCACAAGGCTAACTTAGTAATTTCACAATTTAACAAGAGATGTCTCGCATCTCTTCTGAATTGCATATTTGTTATTGACATTCTGCGAACCAAAATCATTGAAACTTTTTTTCATACAAATCATTAATTATGTGTTTACACATTAAAAAATTCATGTTTAAATTTAAATTTATATCTATGATTATCAACTAGGCCATAGATAACATACAGAAGTCATAATATTTAATGTTACTCCAAACAGGTACCACAAAGGGCAATTAAAGTAAATACATAATATGCAAAATTTACACATTTATAAATCTAACAATTTTTTTATGAATCCTAAAAATATGGGATAAACGGTCAAATATAGATGCATTCAATGGCTCTCTAACACTATAAGCAATTTATAAGTGTCCATATTAAAATTCGGAGGTATGATTTTTTGAAAGAGGGAAATTTCCTAACCGAACGAACGCTTAAAAAATTTCTAGCGCTCAAAGTAGAAAATGTTCATATAGCAGAATGCTCCGTGATTAACAGTTAGAACATCTTAAGGAAATCGTGAAACACAAAGCTAAACAGGCTGAACAATAATGATTTGGTTGCAAATTATCCACCATTCAAAAATTAAACTTTTTAAGTTTTCATGTTACAAATAATAATAAAAAATCTTATTCTAATTTGTTTTAAACATTTAACCCAAAATTAATGGTTTATTCTTAAACAACTTCTTCTATATTATAAAGTCCTTATTATATTTAATTAGTCGCAAATATAATTATTAAAAATTATCATTATAAAACAACACACACAACAATCATGTATTTTAAAATTATGCATACAAAATTAATATTAGAAAAACTATATTATTTGAACTTAAATATTAGACATCAACACGTTGAATAGACTATACCTACTTTTAGTACACATTTTATACTCTTTTAGTACACCTTCGACACACTCATAGACGTATGAATATTAGTAGATGAGAATAGATAGGAGAGGGGTACAAACCAACTGTAGCGGGACGCAGAGGGGCAAGATGACTGTGATGATGTCAATAAATCAATCTGACAGAATATAATATCACCATCTCGCATTATAATATCATTCTTAAGAGTAAAATCTGCTTTTGGATGAATAGACCTTTTTACATGGAGCGCGAATTGCTCGCCACGTTACGAACAAATTTACGAAGTCCAAATATGGCAAAGTAAAGTTCGCTTGTTTTCAGAGTCAAATATTTTGTTGCTGTATTTAGTTTAACCCCTCCGAATTTTCGAGAATATTAGCTTTTGGTGTCTTAAACGAAATGACATTTTACGAAAACTTTTAGTTATAACCGCTTCACAATTAAAGCTCTATAAATGAAACATTTCTGAACGTAGCCGAATAGTAAAAACTGTTTTAGACAGGTTACAAAATAAGCTTTCGAATTAAAAATATATATTACAAATAAATATTAATATTTGTAAATATTAAAATTTAGAATGCAAACATTAAAAAAATGTGAAAATGACTCACGTGATGTTTTTATGTGAAAACGGTACTAAAATCACAGATTATGTAAACAACAATACTTATTCTATTGTATAAATGTGTGATAAACACTTTTGTCACCTAACTTTTTTATCATTTCATATAAAAATATTTAATAGAAATTAACGATGTCGGGCACCGTCGGAAATTTGGCGGGATAAATTATGTGTCAGACTGCGCGTCTGGCAGAATGTTCTTTTTATGTATTTCTATGGACAACTTGAATAGAGATGTGCAGCATGATTCACTATCGACCTTTCACTTTTTATTTTACGGATGTAACTAAAACAATAACGGAGTTATAACGGTTTCTATGGAGACACATGCGCTGACGTGTAAACACGCTTATTGTACTTGACTGCTGTCGTATTTTTAACGCATATATCTGCTTACGTTGCGGAGGGGTTAAGACACTTTTACAAATGTTTCATAATTTACTTACCCTAGTAAACAGCGCGCAAGATGGATCGGCCATGCAATAAGACAAGAAGGCCTCTTGCATGCCATAATGGAGGGTATGACCGAGGGGACAAACGCTAGGGGACGCCCACGCCGAGAGTACCTGGAGGACCTGCTGGTGGACGTGCGCTGCTTATCATATGCAGAATTCAAAAGAGCCGCACAAGACAGGGAAGAGTGGAAGAAACGAATAGATGAAATTGCTGCAAACCAATCCCAGGATTGAAACCAGAGAGAGAGAGTAAACAGCGACGTGTTGTCGCCATGTATCTCGATGTGATAGTATATTATGTTACTAAAACTGATCATATCATATGATCTGAATAAGCTTAATATAAAGTAAAATAATGCTTACCTATGGAATGTAATACAACAATTGGGTTTATTCTCTTTTACACTTCTATTTTTACACATTTTCATAGTACAAGCCACCATTTTTGCCGTGTTATTTCGTAAAATGTACCGATGAGAGTTCGATGCTGGTTCGCACAAGAACGATGATGTCACATTTTCTATAAGGCCATATGCGAGCCCAGCCTGATCCAAATGGAACCGTTATGGGGAGGGGGAAATAATACGCTTTTATTACTTAGGGCAGGTCTGCTAATATTCATATGTCTATGGACTTGCTTAAATTTGCAGGTTAAAGGAGGTACTTATAAATAACAACAAAAACACTTTTTTAAATCCTTAGATTTTTTGCATTTACAAAATCTACCGTAACATCTCAAACCACTGCAAAGTTAAGCATTACTCTTATTGTATATTTTAGTACATGATTTCTTATAGAAAATTTGTACTTTGGTTACTTCATTGCATTTTCAAATATTTATTTCAACTCAATCTTTTTCCTTAAAATTTAAAGAATAGATAGTATTTTATAAAGGAAGGAGAAGGAATTTCAAGTAAAGTTTCGATTCTATCTCAGAGAGCAGTGACTCTTTGTAATGTATGTAGTTTCAATGTCTCTCAACAGATGTCGTCAGTATAGGTAATTATACGTAGTTTTAACGTCTCTCAACAGAGGTCAGAGTTATACTATGTAAAAGAGACAACTAATTGACAGCGAGCACAGCATTACGTGGGGGCTCGGTGGCAAATTATCACAGAGCATCCTTTAGAACGGACGTTAAGTCCAGTTAGATATTCATTGTTAATGCAACGATAATAAATAAGACTTGTAATCTAGACAAACCGAAGTATTATTAAAAACTCCCCATCATCAGAGTTGTATTGTTAATTAGAAGAAACAATAGTACACCACACTCTTACAGTGTGTTCTAAGTTGGACAGCGTACAGAAGTCGTTACAAAACATATAGACAGATTGTAGAGATCTCAAGGTGGCAAGCAAAAGACACGATAATTGCTGTATTTTCAATTTAGTACTAAACTGTCATGTGTCGCATGTCGCATGCTGTTGTGTCAACTCTAACAAAATTGCATAAATGAGTGCCAAAATGCCCTCTTTATGTGATGAGAAAGTGTTCCCAATACACGCCAAACTCTAGCAAAAGCCAAGGGATAGTATTTAATTAGTAAAATATTATGTTTCCTACACAAATTACTGTTGTTCACGTTTCCAGAAGATTTTAAGCGCCATAAGATAAAGTGAGATAGCGAACGTAGCACGTAAGTATAAGATGAACAACCCACTGGTAGTACGGTCTACTACAGTACAGTAGTCTCATACAGCGTTCCACATTCGTCCTAGTGTAAATGAGTTAGCTTATTGTCATCTCAATCATACCCGTGAAGTAGAATGTAGTATTTGACACAATTTTCAAGTACGTGTATATATTTATCAAATAATAACGGTCCCAGGTGCGAACCTTGTGGGACACCGACAAATTCATAAGGTAGACAGTCACTGATCTTCAAGGGCGGATCCAGGATTTTTTTCGGGGGGGGGCACAAGGGACGGACGGGCAAAAAAATCAATAATTACTATTAGGATTTTTTTATAGGGGGGAGGCACAAGGGACGAACGGGCAAAAAAATCAACAATTACTGTGCAAGGGCGGATCCAGGGGGTCATGACCCCCCCTGGACTGGGTCCCGGACCTAGGTGGACCACTAATTAAAATTGTTAAACATAATGTTTTTTTATATATTTTCTGTATCTATTATTATTTTTAATTGTTAAACTAACGTTTAAGACAAGATTTTTTATGCATAGCACAAAGGGTAACAATTATTATAAGCAATAATTATCAGCCTGAAACACTCATCCACATTGAAAAAATCTTCCGAGAAAAAATACATGACGCCAACGGGACTTGAACCCGTGCCCTTCTGATTGCCGGTCAGCCGCTCTCCCAATTGAGCTATGGCGGCTTATCTAAAATAAATATATTATTTTTTTAAATAAAGTTGGTTGTTTTCAGGTGGAAAAATTATAATAAGCAGTAATTGTTGAATGAAACACTAGTATATATTGAATCATTTGGCGGGTATAAGATAAGCCGCCATAGCTCAATTGGGAGAGCAGCTGACCGGCAATCAGAAGGGCACGGGTTCAAGTCCCGTTGGCGTCATGTATTTTTTCTCGGAAGATTTTGTCACACCGTGGGATGTATTTTTGTTGGATGTATTTAGGTTGGTGTCTGATTCTACTTTCCGCAACACGTACTAGTGGCTTTATCCTTGTGTGCCCTCTGGGAGTTGAGCACCACCACGTAGATCCAGGCGAAGCACATGAACCAGGCAGCCACGATGGCCAGCTGCAGCGCCAGGCCGGTGTTGATGAAGTCGCCTCGTCGCTTGTCCAGCACGTCGGGCTGCAGATAGTCCATGAAGTCGTAGATGGCCTGGCAGTTGAGGCGCGAATGGATCGCTCGAACCTGGCTGCCCGTGGCGCGGAGGGACTGTAAAACATAATAATCATGTAATAAGATGCAATACAAATGTGAATACATTGGACGCTTTTATATTTAACGTGACGGCAAAAAAAGGCAATAAACGTACGGACCTTATCGCTGTACTGCTACAGCTCTTTCTTATACATTAAATAATGGTGAGAAACACAAAATACATGCGTCTGTTTCCTCCTAAGTACTACTTTTTTACAATGGGAATTGCGTTTCATTTTCTATATACGTGTGAGGGAGATGTATGAAAATGATTGTATGTTTCCTTTTGGGGGGATGCAAACATACATTCACCATTTATCTCATTTTCGACTGTGATAATTTAGGACGGGTTGTTTCAAAAAAATTGACAGATTCGTCAAATATTTGAAAATAATTTTCACGTTCTGTGTAAGTTCTATTCAAGTTCTGTTATTATATCATTATAGACCAGTTGCTTCAAAAATCTGAAATAATCACAGAACTTGAATAGAACATACACAGAATGTGAAAAATTTCTTCAAATATAATAATAATAAAAACGTTTATTCATCAATAGATTTTTTTTTTTAACACTAGAAAGACCGGGTACTGCTCCATACCTATAAAGACCACGACCGTCACTTTGACGGCTGATCACTTTTTTCAAATTGGGAGGCGGATATGGGTACCGCTGCCCCGGGAACCATTTATTGCATAACCAACACCTCTGCCATAGGATACACCGAGTGGTTCGCTACGTTTAGTGACTTAGCAGGGGTGTCCGGGTTCATTGGGTGAGGTTTGTCTGAGTCTAGGTGGCAAATACGTTTGCCCACCTACTGCGTAGCGAATTTTACCTATTCCTCTCTCACACTTTTTTCCTTTCGAACTTCCTTACCTTCCTTTCCCTAAAAACACAAATGCACACATAAATGCACACAGCATCCCCAAAGATGACATAGGCTCTAAGGGTTTTTTTCCTCGGGGCTTTCTGGAAAAAACATGGGAGTGCAAAATGCTGTAATTTTAGTACAAGTATGTGTTATGTTTGTACAATATCGAATTGTTACGTTTTTTATAAAATCGAATGCACTCTCCGCAAACGGGTTTCTTACAATTATCACACGTGTCATTTATTTGGTTTTTATTATATTTTTATTAATTTGGCCCTGTCGTCTTTCAGAAGTTTTATTTTCCGGTTTCTTTTCTTTTTCGTTTACATTAGCTCCACAAAAAAGCCCTAAGGAAAATAATTCCCCTCACGATATTTGTCATCTTTTGGGATGCTGTGTGGAGGGTACCTATAGGAAAAGGAAGAATAATAAGCTCTGGGAAGGTAATGAGGTGAGGGGTGGGTGGGAAACTGGAGTTCAGTGTATTCAAGAGTGGCGGACGTATGAATCTGTCCCCCCACTGCGGTGCAAGGCATTGTTCTGAGACTCCTGCTGGCGTGGTCAAAATATCACCCTCAACCGTTCTCTGCTGAACTGGCCTGCCACGCAGTTGTTTGGCAGACGCATCCGCTGCCAAGATCCGGACAAACCTAACCCCATGAACCCGGGCACCACTGCTAAGTCCAAAAACATAGCAAATTTGGCGGTAAGAGTGGTATAGTAGTCCTGCCATAATACTTACGTGGGCTTCAGCTCCGTTGCCAACAAGGTGGTCGGTTTATTTTAATAAATAGAATGACAAACATTGGACTTGCATTTATTTCCCAAAACCGACACAGGTTATTATTACAATTTATCAGAAGGATTTTTATTATACGAAGAAGGCAGCGCACAAATGCGACTCGACAACCGGGCCGTGAAAACAGAATGGTCGGCCAGTTTGCCGTGGTTCTAGTGCCGGGGTTTTTAATGTTGCCCGTTCAACAAAACATTTATAAGGCTATTCAATTCGTTCGCTGCCTTCCGCTACACACCTCTACCCCAGTTTGTAAAACGATAACAAATATAATATTTTAACATAATGGAAAACTTAGTAAATCTTAAAATTAGGTACATGTAATACTTGAATTTAAGAGTTATATAAAATTTTTAAAGTATAGTTTTTAACTTCGACGCGTACAGCGGAGTGGTTAGAAGTACATGTTACTTTTTAAATCGCAAAGTGCGTAATGTTCTAAAATTTTTATGTAGGAATGGAAATATGTAATAAATATGTGTTATATTGAGTTTGTGGTCAATATAAGACATATTATGTTCTGATAATGTAACAGTGTTAGAATAACTGAAGCTTCTTATTCATATAAAGTATATACTCTATTACAGAAATATGATGAGGTACATGGCTAAAACTAATTATTATACAATACAGGTTTAGAATGTTTGATCTTAAACTAATCAAATATTTCAGATTTGGAAAGTAGTAGATATTATAAATGTACAAAATATTCCTTCTTTATGAACATGAGATATGAAATCCTTAATCTATCATTTTTTAGAGTAATAATATCTCATCAATTGTTTACAAGTGTAGTTTATATAATTTTTATACTGGTTTTTATAAATGAACTTGATATGTATTTTTTTAATTTTTTTTTTTTATTTAGTAACTATATAATATTTTTTACATTTTTATATGAAACATGTTAGTTAGATGTATATATAAAATATATTCGTAGTCCTCCTCACTAGGAGATCCTGTGCTGAGGGGGACTATGCTTTGGATAAGTTTTTCAGCGACTTCTATGGTTTAACTTTATTGATTGGATAAGGTTTTCCAGAAACTTCTATGATGTTTTAAGTATACTAGTAATAACATTTAATGTCCTTAATGTAGCTATTTTTTATTTTTATTTGTTTGATACTAAGTGGGAGTTTTTTATATAACTTTACTGCTAAAAATGCAGAACTTCTTTGACCAAACTTTGCTAATACCTTTGTAAACATTTAAGGAGTAATTTATAGAAAAAAAATATTTCATCAACACATTCTATCAGGTGAGGGACATGTACACTTGATAGGATATGGATAAAAAACAATCATATTGTTATAAACAATTACATTTCATTAAAAGAAATGGTATAAAAATTATTGTATGATTTAAATGTTAAAATCTCAACAACATGTTCATTCGGATGTGTGGATGTCAACAAACTTTCGACTGAACATGGTTAAATTCCATAATATTATAAAAGTACGTAAAACATAATCAACATTAGTTAAAAGTTACCTCTTGGGGTGACCTATAGAAGACGTGTTGGTTATCCAATAAATGATTCTGTCAGTTCTTCAGAAGTAACGCAGCTGGATCAACTCTGGTATTTGTATGCTCTGTCTTTCTCCAACAAGCCATAAAATAAATTTGTGCGAGAGGTATATTTTTTGGGTATTTGTAAATTATGTGACAGAGACCAATCAACATGCAGATCGAGTTCGAATGGTACACGATACCGAAATAAAAAAAGACAGATGTAATAGTACTATCATAAACGCGGAGGAATGAGTATGTTGTTAACTTGGCTAAAGAAGGTTGTAAACAAATTCAGCATTATGGCCCAAACCGTCACATTGACGGCGGCGGTCTTTGTAGGTATAAGTCTATATATCTCAAAAGGTAATTAAGACACGTACCTGTTTTTTTCACCATAGTTGTTAAACCATAAATCATGAAATGTATAAAAAAATCACACCAATACAATAATTATTAAGCATTATATCGTCACTTTACTTCGGGCTGCCGTCAAAATGAAGGCTCCGGTCTTTCTAGTGTTAAAACACGTTTTTTCTTTTATCATTCATTCTATTGATGAAAAGGTCACTGATATGCTGGGAAAAGCATATTTTTTCTTTTCATCAATAGAATCAATGATAATATGTCACTGCTCAGCTACGATATTTGATGAATCTGTCAATTTTTTTGAAACAACACGTCCTAAGTGTGTAAGAAAGAGCGGCAGCCATATATGTTTAAGAATAAAAGCAAAACCATCAGCGCATTGACATTTGACACTTCAATATAATCTTTGTAACTACTTTCCAAACTTTCAAAATTATCGTCACGGCAAGTAGTATTGGTAGGGGTCAACGGAGACGTCATGGTGTGGTGTGTGAGAGCGATGCAAGAAAATGATGACTTTTGCATTGCGTACCTCTCTTTAAAAGAGCTGCAGTAATATTGTGATAAGGAACGTTGTAACGCGCTGTTTTACGCGTGCCACTACACCATCTCTTTCCCCCGTACAGCGCCATCCTGCTCACCCAAACCTAGGCAAACCAGGCTGCGCAGACGCCTTCTGCGCATTTCCCACTCCCGAGTCGCCACAGTAAACCATGCCCCGCCACAAGGAATGGCCTATATAAAGAGCTGCGGGCCCTAATTCAAGCAGTTCGTCTGCAGCTCGCTCTTGGCTAGTACGCTCTCTTAGTTGCGCTTCGTCCTTTGGCACGACCCTCTAAGGAGTATTCTACTACCATAAGCAAAGCACCAACCAGACCCCGACTGCTGCCTTAGTTGCGCTTCGTCCTATGGTACGACCCTCTAAGCAGAACCACAGTCGCCGCCGCCCGTTACCATTACGGCACTAGTCAATTTTTGTCGTTCCCAAAGACTAATCGGCGAGGTTCCCTCCGATCTCTTGCTCAGGTAATTATTATTTTGATTTGATACATTGTGACTATTTTTACTATATGCGATCTGTGAACTTACCTTAAATAAATAACATTTAACCAACAATCGTGTTACAACGTATGTTTATTGCCTTTTTTTATGCCGTCATGGTACCGTTACCGTGAATCATCACGGTAAATATAAAAGCGTACATTAAGGCCCAGTCAACATTTGTTTCTAAACAAGCAGTGCCTGTTCTAAAAAATAATCGTTAAGCTGTTACAAAATAATTGCAATGATAATTATGATCAGAATATCAAGGGGGTAATTCACCATCCTCTTTGACAACTTTCTATTTTTCATGTGAATACCTCACATGAGTCCAAACTGCTCCCAACCGCCTGGAGTCAAATTTGACTTACCTTAATCAACTCAGCCCTATACTGGTTGCAGGTCTTATAGTATCCATCAGTCAGGAGGGCAGCTATGGACAAGGAGTAGATGGCAAACAGCACTCCGAGCACTGAGGCGGGGATCCAGCAGTAGGAGACAGGATCCGTGTCACGGACTTCGGCTCTGGTCGTCATCACTACCACTTCTCCTTCCCTGGAATAATAAATAAACAATTAGCCAAACTCAGGACTCCAACATGGAGAAACTCATAGTCACTGGCAAAGTGGAAGGCAGAGGAAGGTCACCAATGCGCCGGAGTGACCAAGTATCACTGGCATCTGGGAGGTTGGTGACCGCAGCTCTCAATGTCTGGAGCCTTGTCCGCCATGGAAATCGGAGTAGGGGTCACAATCCTCAGCTATGAGGAACTGAGAAGCGGTTCAAATCGAGGTTTGTCCAGATTACAAGTTACTTTATTTACAATATCGTAAAGTTTACAATGAATATTAAAGCCAGAGAACCAGACACTGAGGGAGCCTAGCTGTCTATTGTGTATCATCCGCTATTTCCAAAACCGATGAACGACGATAGTCGCTAAGGTACTACTAAATGACATCTGTTGAGACACCTCAAAACTACATATATGAATGCAGCATATTCTAAAGGTAAAATCGCTGTCACACGTAATAATAATTACACAGCAGTTCTTGTATACAGGGTGTTAAGGGACGTACTTGACTTACTTTAACCAGTGATTCCTGACATTATTTGGAGTAAAAAATGTAAATGAAATTTTGGTCTCCGGTGACTTTTTTTGACGACTTTTTTTTTTTTTTTCAAAAATTTTTTCTTCAAAATCAAACAAAAAAAAAATTCTTTCTCATGTCGTCACTGGTCACTCAGCCGGGTGTCCGACGAACCCCTTACCCCGCCTCCAAATGTTCAATAACTACCATTTTTTTATGTTTTTGTAGAAAAAAAAAAAAAAAAAAACATCAAAATTGTCACCGGAGACCAAAATTTCATTTACATTTTTTACTCCAAATAATTTCAGGAATCACTGGTTAAAGTAAGTCAAGTACGTCCCTTAACACCCTGTATAAAATAAACTGTTTTTATAAATAAATTGTTTTCAAATTAAATAATATTATTATCATTGAAAATACAAAGTGTAACAGCACATACCGGAAGAATTTTAACCAGCGATTCCTGAGCATATTTGGAGTAAAAATGTACATGTAATTTTGCTGTTGGGTGACATTTTTTCCTATTAAAACATAAAAATATTTTTCAATCAACACTGATCCCATCCCTATACGTCACGATGGGATCAAGAAATACATGCACTGTTTCATGTGATACCTTGCTGCTAGAACGAGACGAAGTGCTTATCATGTCACCCGCCGCAATGCTATACTGGACTACTCAGTTGCAACTAGAGATGGTTAAGTTCTGTATTTTGCCGGAGGCCTCCGAGACCTGCTTCCTTTTAAAAGTACTTGAGTCCTTGGAGCAGGTCCCGGGAGCTACTCCCGACTCGCGAATCACTCGGACCGAGACGCACGAGTTCAAACGTTAGCCGTACCTCAGTGCAAGAGCGCGCAAAAGAACTCGAACGTGCGATTACTGCTGTCGACTCGCGAGCGGCTCGGACCGATAAGCTCGAGTTCAAACGGAGCCGTACCTAGCCGGAGCCGTAGCCAGACGCCGGCCGGTGGAGGCATTCGGCTTTCTACTACTCACTACTCACTAGTACCAGGAGAACTCGCGAGTGGAGCGGAGCGCGAACACCGCGGCCGGCCGGTGGAGGCATTCGGGTTCCTACTACTCACTACTCACTAGTACCAGGAGAACTTGCGTCTCGCGAGTTGAGCGGAGCGCGAACAAGGGGACGCCGCGGCGCGCCGGCCGGTGGAGGCATTCAAGTTCCCGGTCCGACTTCGGGTTTGGGACCGAGCCCGACTTCCGCGATCGGGTTCTCTTGGAGTAGTCGATTTCAAAAAGGAGTAGGAGTAGGAACCGCTTCCCGCAAAGGACCCGAGTACAAGAGCCCATTCCAGCTGAACCGACACATCGCTAGTTGCAACGAGTGATGGAAAAATATTTTAATTGAAAATATATATCATCAGCCCGTAAAATGACTTCAACATTTTTTTACTTCAAATATCTATGTTCAGGAATCGCCGGTTAAAATCCTTGGGGAATGTGCTGTTACACCCTACATAAAAGATTGTTTTTTAAATTTAAATTAAATTTGATAAGAATAAATAAATAATATATTACCTTTGTTCAATGGTGGAATGTTCTCCTTCATATTTCCCAATATTGTTAATGAATACCCTCAACACGTGGAAACAAGCCATCACAAAGGCAACACCAATAATAGGGATGGGACCATAGATAACAAAACTGCACGAGGAAATATGGCCACCGGTGAAATAGGTGTACGCCGACACGCCGTAGAGAATGCAGCCGCAGTTCTCATCAGGACAGACGTCAAGTACATATTTCCAGTGGTGCCAAGCGACTGCAGCACATATCGTCGTTATAAGACCCAGGGCTACTATCAGGATATAGACAATTGATAAACGCCTCTCTGTCCAGTATTGCCCCATGATTAATCAGTCTGAAAAATGAAAAGAAAAAAAATCAGTGTGATTATTCTATCTCATACTCTTGCAGACTAAATCCTATAGATGTATGTGTCTGTCTCTTTTTAGTGTAGCTTTTTCATTTCATCGAGTTTCAAATAACAATGGTGCTAAAGTTTTCACTTCAAAAAATTATCTTTCATTTGAAGTGAAACTGCTTTAGCACCGTTGTGATTTGAAACTTGATGAAACGGAAACGACACTTAAAAGAGACAAAAAAAATACATTTATAGGATTTAGCCTGCGAGAGAATTTTTGATTATGCACTCACTTTTCAAGGCTCTTATTGGTTGAAATTGTGTTGGTGAAGGTTAACTTCTACCGCGTGGGAATTGCACTCGTTTTTTTTTTACATTAGCTCCACACAGTAATGAGCTCTATGATATTTACCAAGCTCCCACACTCTCTACCCATTTAAGGCTCCAAAGATTAAGATGGGCCGGACATGTGCACCGAATGCCAAGCACAAGAGTACCGAAAAAGGTTCTGACAGGACACCCGGGAGGTAAACGAAAGGCGGGCAGACCTAGACTGAGATGGGAGGATGATGTCAGGAAGGATGCAAGAGGATTACTCCATGTTGCAGATTGGAAGACGACGGCCGAGGACAGAGGGTGGTGGAGGCTTATTTTGAAGGAGGCCAAGGCTCGAAATGGGCTGTAGCGCCATTGAAGAAGAAGAAGTTCCACACAGAAGGCCCTGAGGAAAATAATTTCCCTCAGGACCTATGTCATCTGTGCAGAGGGTCTTTTTGTGGAAAGGAAGGAGTGAACAATTAGTCTTGAAGAGGACTCGACTAGACCTGGGTCTAGGAGGGAGGAAATCCAGAGGCCAGCAAATCGTTTCACAGCCGAGCTTTGGTTGCAGAAAAGAACCGTTGTCATATGACAAAACTGGGTTTAAATGTTGGACGCGCGGTGCACTGGTACCGAAGAAATCAATGATGCTATCTTCCATTGAAGTACCGGTAGAACAAGGAAAGTATCCCCACCCGACGCCTGTGCTCTAAAGATTGTAATTGAGTCAAGGGTTTTTCAGATATTTTGAGGCTCCAGACCAGAGATGTCTGCCAAATTCAACCGTGGGGCTTGAGAAGAAAAAAAATTCGGTAAAAATTCTTTGCAGGTAAAGGGGAACTTAAGAACAAATTAGTATTGGTTTCGCACAATGGTGGCCACAATGTTTTTCATTGGTAGCTCCCCCGACTTAATAGCTCCACTACACTACTCGCGAAGTTGATCGAAGTTAATCGAATACGATAGTGTAGACACCAACTTCACTTTGCTTCGCCTGACTTCCGATAATTGTCGGTATTTGGCCCGAGTCAAAGTACTCGAAGTGCTCCGAAGTTCGAAGCGAGTAGTGTAGATACGCGCTTCGAACTTCGGCTAACTTCGTCGAAGCGAGTAGTGTAGTGGGCGTTGAAGCGTCGTAACGAGTAGTGTAGACACGCGCTTCAAACTTCGGCTAACTTCGTCGAGGACTTCGTCGAAGCGTCGAAGCGAGTAGTGTAGACACGCGCTTCGTACTTCGGCTAACTTCGTCGAGGACTTCGTCGAAGCGAGTAGTGTAGACACGCGCTTCAAACTTCGGCTAACTTCGTCGAGGACTTCGTCAAAGGGTCGAAGCGAGTAGTGTAGTAAACGTTTAACAGATAACATTGCACGCCTGTAATTGTGTTTTGGGGCGATTTCACCACGGTAAAACATTTTTTTTAAATGTTACATAATTTCAAGTAAGTCCCGTTAAACTGCTAGACAGCAGTGTGAAAAAAAAGGGTTTTTAAATAATAATATGCTTATATTTTTAAATTTGCGATCTGTACAAATTATTACTGTCATCCAGAGGAAGACCAAAGAGCTCCAGGATGACTCAATACTCGGCCTGGATGAAAGCAATACCCAGAACTGAAGAAGAAGTTATAGCCTGAGAACGAGAAGAGCCGACCCCTACAGCCTACAGCCCACCCAGGCAATGAGTTGGGACAGTGCAAAAAAACAAGAAAAAAAATTTAAAAATAAAATAAGAATAAAATGAATATCCATAGATAAGATAAGATGTAATAATATAATAAGATGTCCATAATAGGATGAAACCGGTACTGGTTAAATAAATATGTGGAAATAAGTTTAAAAAATTGTTTTAATTTCAATTTAATACAATATAATTCCACCACGTATAACAGAACAATAAATAAACTCATAAATGAATATACAATCAGATTTTTCCAGACCGTCACGCGAAACAGCTGTCACTCGTAATAATAATTACAAAGCAGAATTCTTTGATAATTAAAATGTTTTTATAAATATAATAATAACATTAAATAGAAAATAAATAAAATTTAAAATAGAATTCCACAAGTTAAACTTGATATTATAATAAAAATAAAATAAAAAATACTTTTTTTAAATATTTATTACATTACATTTATCACATTATTTTTACATTAGTTCCACACGGGAGGCCCTGAGGAAAAATCCCTCAAGGCCTGGCATCTTTTAGGATGCTGTGTGGGGGAGTCTTTTAAGGAAGGAAGGAGAGGAAGTTCTGGTAAGGAAAAAGGTAAGAGCGATGGGTAGTAAATGTATGAATCCATCCCTCCCACTGCGGTGCAAGGCGATGAAGTCAAGAAAGTCCGGCTGTAGAAGGTTTGTTCTCCTTCAACTGGTCTCTCCCGATTCGGCCCGCCACGCAGTAAGTGGGCAAAGGCATCCGCCGCCAAAAGCATGACAAACTTCACTCCATGAACCCGAGAACCCCTGCTAAGTCACCAAACGTAGCGAACCACTTGGAGTGACCTACAGCTGGGGTGTTAGTTATCCAATAAATGGTTCACGAGGCGGCGGTACCCATAACCACCAACCAAATTGAATTTATGAATAACCCGACTGCAAAGTTAACTAGGTGAACGATTAATTAATTCGAATCGTCATTACATTAACATTGTTTCGAAATCGAATATTTAAAATATCAAAAATGTAAGCCCATCACTACTCTTTACTGGACAATATTTTCATTCCCGCCAAGTCAACCTACGTCATTTTTCATCCAAAGCTCAGAGTTTTTAGGTCACGGTTTTTTTGGAACCTGCCCGTGGCTAATTAGTTAAATAATTAAGAGCATTATTCACGAATTAAAAGCCGCGTCGCGTGTTTTCACACTCACAGCGAGACTTACTTATAAAATAGGACATACTTGAGGGAGGTGAACTACCTACAATGTAGGTACCATAGGTAGGTAATATAAAGTTGACTTTGCAGGCCGCCGAAATAGGACAAATTCGTATTTTATTCAACTGTAAATAGTTGAATAAAAAGGGTTTCAAATGGAGTAAGCATAATATTACAATGTTTTCGTAAGTTTAAAAATAAATGTGTCGTTGATAATTTAAAATTTCGATCAAATAAAAGGTTTTAAAAAAATAATTATATATTTAGGGGGTATTTCACCCTCCTCATAGATTATCCATATGATAACGTGCATTTTCTTTGAAACACGATTTAATTATTTTAAAAGTCTTAGTTTAAGTATATATTTTATTTTCGTCACACCTATTTCCAAAGTAGCTGGGGTACAAGGGCGGATCCAGGGATGGGGTCATAGGGGTCATGACCCCCCCCCCCCCCCCCTTGGCTGGATCCAGGACCTAGGTGCACCTACTTTTTACTTGTATCTATTATTATCAAAATTAAATTATAACTTCTGGTGACTTAACCACGAATATGTGACCCCCCCCCCCCTGGCGCTATGTGACCCCCCCCCCCTGGCGCCAAAGCTGGATGCGGCCTTGCTTATGTTTTTCAGTACCTACATCTATTTGAATTTCACCTCTATTTTCTTTGGATGAATGTGTGAGTGAAATGGAATCTTGGAAGCACTGGCGGATTCAGAAAAAAACTCAAGGGGGGGGGGCGCTAAAGATATAAGAAAACTAAAAGGTAGACAACAGTGGAGAGAATACGAAGCACCGCTTAAAGAGGAGACCGACTATACTATCTCATTCTCTCGCAGGTTAAAACATATAGATGTATGTGTTTGTCAAATCACAACGGTGCTAAAGAAGTTTTCACTTCAATAAATAAATAAAAGATGGCTGACCGCACATTTAAAACTTAGCTGGCCACAGGGAGCGTAGGGCTGCATTACACGATCAAGGGAATCAAATACTGAGTCGGGCCATGTTATGGGTACCTTTACATGAAACGACGTATGAATGTGAATGAAGCAAAAGTTTCAATTTAGGAGGCGAGTGTGGGTACCGCCGCTACGGGAATTATTTATTGGATAAACAACACCTCTGCTATAAGTCATCCCAAGTGGATCGCTAAGTTTGGTGACTTGGAAGGGATGCCTGAGTTCATGGGATGTGATTTTTCAAGTTAGCGGCGGATGCGTTTGCCTCCGTAATGCGTGGCGAGCTGGAAAGGACTGGTTGAGGGAGGGAAAGGAGCATCTCCTAAGACAATTTGCAATAGTTACCCAAAAATGACAGTGGATGAGTTTGTGTATTCTGGAAGTATGTTTACGAGAAATGGGAAGGCTGATAGAGATGTTGAAAGAAGGGTAAATGCAGGTAAGTCCCAACCCTGATGTATGGCAGTGAAGCATGAAACTGGCAGAGGAAGGACTAAATGCTATAGAATTGAGATCCCTGCGGCGTATATTCGTCGGCAGAAAGGCTAATTGACGTAACCAGCAAATCCTCTACTTTCGGGAAATTCGAAAACACAAAAACAAAAAATTCATAAAATAGTAATGGTAACCCCTATATCGTTGATTTTTACAATGAACAACAAAATAATGTATATGTTTCTACCAATTTAATTAGATCTGTGTAATTATTTAAAAAAAGTGATGATTTTGGTGGTTACATCCATTCTTTTTTGTGAAGATTTTACGATTGCTTGGCTGTAACCAACAATATCTAGTATGAGAAGCTCGGTGTGCGATTAATTTACGGAAAGGCAAAAGGGCGTAACCTCTTTTGTGTTATTTGTATCTCCTAAAACTATGGTGTAAGCCTCTTCGAAGGGAATCAGACTTACATTTAGTTGATGTAACCAAATTAAAATTAAAAAAATATTTTTGTAATGGGAGGTACGGCGAAATATTCTTTTAACAACCGTTTTTTTCATATCGAAGGCAATAAGTTGACAGCTCGCAACTGAAATTTTTTCAGAAATAGAGTTATGCACATCATTTTTTCTTTTTCTAAGCTCTCATTATATCATTACTTTTTTATATGCATCACTTATTTTTTTTAAATGTGCAATCGAAGTTTTTAAAAACATAATTAAATAAAAAATATATAGGAAAACATTTTAAAAAAGTATATTGAAAAAATGTTTTAAAACATCAAAAATTGTACATCAAAACGTCCAGGCTGGTGGTCGGCCGATCAAATAACTCTTCAATGGGGTGATCTTCGTGTATTTGATTTAGTCGTTGCTAGCGGGGCACCCGAAATCATTGTGGAACGGACGAAATTCGGAAGATTCCGTCGTTTTCCAGGCTGCCGGTCGGCAGAACTGCTTTTTTCTCATTTACTAATCGATAATCGACCCCTATCGTAAGAGTCCATTCACAATGACCATGAGCACAAATATTCACCCACGAATTTACGTCTTCACATTCACCCTGCATCGGCCGGATGCGCACTGAACGCCGAAGCAGGATACAATAACGCGATGTTTGAGCGTGACGCATTTTCTATTAAAACAGTGTAAAGTTCTCCACAAAATAAAAGTCTTGAAATCTGTGGTAGTATTCAACTATTAATAAAGTTTTTAAACTTACAAAATGATGTTACTAAAAACTTTCGATGCGGCACAACTTATAGGATTAAGGGAACGTACCCATACTACGTGACCTCTTCGGGGGGGGGTCTTCAAAATGTCACGCTTGGTACAAATGAGCGGCAGTTTGCTTAGGATTTTGGTCACCGGGGGGGGGGGGGGGGGTTAAAAATTGCAAAAAATTGGTCACGTAGTATGGGTACGTTCCCTAATGTAACCAAATAAAACTTAAAACTTTAGTCAGCCGTTTGCCGTAAGCGAAAATAAAATGTTTCCTAAAACACGGAAAGGCTATTTGACGTAACCATATAATTTTTCATAGTAAATAAAAACTAAAACATTGGATACGCCCGGGTTCAAGGGAGTAACCCGCATTTTATATTAAAAAACGTCGGATTTTATTTTAAGGGGGTAAACTTTCAAATTTTCATAATATATTAACTTCGAGTACACAGATCTACGCAGTTTTTTTTTTCAGGTAAAATGGCATCAAAAAGTGAAAATCGACAAAATGTTGGTTACGTCAATTAGCCTTTCTGCCGTCGATATGTGGTAAAGCCATGTATGATACTGTGAGAAAAATATGAAAATAATGCAAGGCTGATGCAAGCGTAATAAGGAAGATAAAGGGACGCTTAGATGGTTTAGACATGTAGAGCGAATGATTGAAGAAAGATTTTCTTATATTTAGGGGGGCCAAGGGGGGGGGGGGGGGGGCGCGCCCCCCCCCCCATATGTATCCTCCACTGCTTGGAAGTGGAAATTAACCCTCTTCCCGACAGCTGAAACTCGGCAGACAATGAATTCTGTCAACTTTTGGTATCTATCACGCACACACGTGAACGTAAGCGCATTTGTCTGAAATTCAATGACATTACAGCAGTCAAGAGGAACCGGGCGGCGTTTATACAAAGGTTTTTTCCAATTTCCTCTCTGGATTTATTGACACTAGTGCAAATATATTATTTTAATATAATATAGATATCGACCACTAGCGTATCGGTAGGTTTTGCT
The DNA here is from genome assembly GCA_929108145.2 of Limnephilus rhombicus. Lineage (NCBI taxonomy): Eukaryota > Metazoa > Arthropoda > Insecta > Trichoptera > Limnephilidae > Limnephilus > Limnephilus rhombicus. The sequence goes on from OV815292.1 coordinate 24,345,084, forward strand.
TTTTATATAAGTTACTTCTTATAGGAGTTAGCACACTCCAAAAATCGTTAAAATTGGTTTGAACACCATCAAAAGACGTTCAGTATACAAACTATGCATTAAAAAAAAAACAAAAAGCAAAACTTACAGACATAGAGTATTTTCTTCCAATACAGTTAATACCATCAATTTTCTCAGCGGAACTTGGATTGCACGATCACCACATCTACCGAGTAGACCGTAGTTCAAACACCAGCTCCAATACAAGAGGGGGTGGAGTCCTGATTGCTGTCCACAAACGTATTCCGTCAAAAGTGCTTAAAAACAAAAATAGTGCGGTTGAACAAATATTCGTGTTGCTCGAAAACAAAAATGCTGGCAAGTTAATAATTGGATGTTTATATTTACCGCCATCCTCCGATACACAGCTGTATACAAAACATATTGAGGACGTGGAATTTTTAAGGTTTAAATATCCCAGTGCCAAACTTGTCGTAGTAGGAGACTATAACTTGCCAAATATATCCTGGAACCATGATGACCCTGAATTGTCTGGTATTAATATGTCAACTGCTAATCTTAGTGAAAGAGAGATTCTGGGTATGTTGAATTATTTATAAATCCCACAACTAAACACTGTCGCTAATATAAATAGTCGCATTCTTGATCTAGTTTTTTGCAGTGAGCCCACTGCTAACGTAAGTAAATCTTTGGAAGAATTATTACCTGTAGACGTTTACCATCCTCCTCTGGACATAGTTATTCCCTTTGTTAACAACACTCATCTTAAAAATATCAAGTCATCTTATAACTTCCGTAAAGCAAATTTTCAAAAAATGTCTGATTTCTTAAATACAACAGACTGGTCCTTTCTGGAAAACGCAGATATTAACGATAATGTAAATAAATTCTATGACATTCTAAATGATGCTATAGCAAATTTTGTGCCCCTTCGACATAATAGAATTTCTCATTTTCCAAACTGGTTTAGTCCCAATTTGATCACTTTAACATATAGTAAGAAAATAGCTCATAAAAATTAAAAGCGATCCAGACTGACGAGTGATTACAATAAATTTCAATTGTTAAGAAGGGAGTGTTGTAAAATCTCAAAATTGTGGTATAAAAATTACATTGACAAAATTGAAAGTGAAATTCGTGTAAATATAAAACAGTTTTGGAATTACACTAATTCTCAAAAAAATACTAACTTAGGTATTCCAACTTCTATGAATTTCAATGGAAAAATTGGGTGTAATGATAAAAACATTGTAAATTTTTTCGCCGATTATTTTAAATCTGTGTATGAAGAGGATATACCTAGCAACGAAATTCCAAAATTCTCATCGAATCTTAGTCTGGATATATCTGAAGTACGCATAGAAATTAAAGATATCAAAAACCATGTAAATTTGTTAGATGCTAGAAAAAATGCAGGACCTGATAATATTCCACCTGTTCTAATAAAAGAATGTTTAAACGGCTTAGTTGTTCCTCTTTTTCTAATTTTTAACCAGTCACTAGAGACAGGCAGTTTCCCTGATACATGGAAACACAGTTTTCTTACACCCATTTTTAAAAAAGGGGACAAAACGGACGTAACAAATTATAGACCAATATGTATCCAATCATCGATACCTAAGCTATTTGAAAAAATTGTCCTCCATAAAATATCCACAGACATTAAAAAAATTATAACTCCCTACCAACATGGCTTTTGTTCAAATAAATCTACACTGACCAATTTACTAATATACGAAAACTTCATATCTAAATCTTTAGCCAACAGGTGCCAGGTTGACTCAATATACACTGATTTTAGCAAGGCCTTTGACAAGGTGTGTCACAAAATACTAATCAATAAATTGGCGAAACTTGGAGTTTATGGTAGTTTATTAAATTGGTTTGTTAGTTATTTGTCCAAAAGAATTCTTAGTGTGAAAATAAATGGCACACAGTCTTACAAATTTATAGCAACAAGTGGAGTGCCGCAAGGCTCCCATTTAGGGCCCATTTTGTTTATTTTATTTATTAATGATATTGTTGATATATTTACTAACATAAATGTGCTACTGTTTGCCGATGACATGAAACTATATAAAGAGATTTTATTTATTTTTTATTAATAAAATTCCTTATTCCTTTTCTATTTATTTACAGTTTTTTACATTTTTAAATTAAGTCCCGTTAAACTGATTGATATCAGTTTGTCAACGGGTTCTTTTGACAATTACTTTTTTTTTAAATTGAGACAGGTCTTCGACCAAGTCGAAGAGACAGGTACATAAAATATACGGGTACATGAAAAAAAAATTGTTAATAAAATTTATAAGAAATACAGAACAGAGAAAATGAAAGAAATAAAAGAAAAGACAAGAGAAAATAATAATGGAAAAAATATTAAAACGAAAAGCGGAAATAACAGAAATTAGTACAAAAAAGTTCTTTCACTTAACCATTTTTTATGCGTACATTTCCTTCTGAAACTCAATTTACAGCTTTTTATTGCGTTGGGTAACATGTTGTAAATTATTGGAACAAGGTATTCTAGAGTTCTTTGACCGTATTTATTTAGGTATCTGGGAATTATAAGTCCATCATTTGCAGTTAGTCTTGTATTATGAACATGAACCACTAGTTTATTATATTCAGATTGAGATGTATGCTGACTCGCAATTTTAAGCCACAATATAGCACGAACAGATAATACATTTACAGAGTGGTATAGTAATGATAATGATTTTGGTATATCATGTCTTTGTTCGTATTCAGTTTTTTTTTAATAATAATTTTACCAAAGAATATTGTACGTTTTGCACTGAAAGAAGATTTGTTTTTGTTGAATGTCCCCATGTAGTTATTCCATATCTTATTAGGGATTCCGCCAATGACAGATATACTAATCTAAGAGTATTTAGTGGAACAAAAAACTTCAGTCTATAAAGTTTGCTCACTATGGCTCTAAGCCGTGTGCAAACTTTTTGTATATGTATATCCCATTTAAAATTACAATCAATTGTTAAGCCTAATTAAGCCTTGTATTTAGAGACTAGTTCAATATTTTTACATGAGCATGGTTGTATCGCAGAATTATGGATGCAATTAAAATCATGAGAAACAATTTTAGGAATTATGGTGATGTTGGCATGAGGGGATCTGATGTGCATAAGCTTTGTTGTTTTAGCATTGATTATTAAACCTACATCATGTGACCATTTTTGAAGAGTGGCAAAGTCTATTTGCAGTAAAGTAATTAACCACATTAATGATTGTATTATACTTCAAACTAACTTGATATATCTTTTTGAATGGTGCTCTATCAACAAACTAGCATTAAATATAAATAAAAGTCAGTTCATTCATTTTTCAAAAATAAATAATCCTATTATTTTTCAGAATTCATTAAATAATGAAAATTTAAATTGTGTTAGTGAAATTATGGATCTAGGCCAAATATATTGAAATATAAGTAGATGTGCTATCTGCTGTTTTTACTATGTGGGTCTGCGCTTCCGGGTGTCGCCGATATTGTTTACCAATTAACAAATAACCTAAAAGAACAAATAATTAACGAATAAACCAAACGAACGTTAAACTAAATGAACGAATTCTTTCCTTATTCAAAATATATTGTTAACCAATATTAATGCACATTTTCAAAAAATCAACGAAATGAACAAATTCTTTTTGTATGAAAACTACGCTAATTAGCGCGTAGTCCGGCGACAGTTGCGCGGACACCATAGCATATCTCTTCTGTATTTGAATATCTTTGATCTAGGCATTATGTTCGACAGCAAACTCTCCTTTGTATGTCATATTAATAATATTATCAAAGAATAAAGACTCTTGGTTTTGTTTTGAGAGCTGCAAAAGATTTCAATGATTTAGAATCATTATTATGTTATATAAAACCCTTGTCAGATGCCAACTTGAATATAACTCGACGTTATGGTCTCCCTTTTACAACATTCATTCAGACAACATTGAAAAGATTCAACGGAAGTTTCTAAGGTTTATAAACTATAAATTGCATATTCCTATACTAAACATTGATTACAATTATCTCCTGGATAAAACGTCTCTACTGAAACTTTCAGAAAGAAGAATAAGCACAGATTTAATATTATTACATAAAATACTGCATTACAAAATTGACTGTTCTGAATTACTTCAATTTATCAATATCCATGTTCCCCAAAAATCATGTCGACATTTATTACCCTTCTACTTCAATAACACCAGGACACTAGCTTATCAAAATTCTCCGTTTCCGAGACTTCACAGTCTCGGAAATAAATATTCTAATCTAGGTGATATATTTCATCTTAAAACTAATCAGTATAAACGTTGTACATTCTATCACTTTTATTCTTCTAGGCACAAATAGATTTACATAATTTCTTCAATTTTAGTTTATATTGAATATGAGACTTCTTATCATTTTTACATAATATGTATTGTTATTTTATTATTTGTTTTGTTGTTACACTGTTTTGTGTATTTTCTTTTCTCATTGTATTATATTTTCTTCATTGTTTGTTACTCAACTTATAAATTATAATGTAAAAGCCCACCAGGGCTTGTAATAAATAAATAAATAAATAAATAAATAAATAAATAAATCTTAAAAATAGGTCCTGTTTTAGAGGAGTAAAATGGGGAATACAAAACCTCGATTTTGATAATTTGCAGGTGCAGTTGTCCTCTTCGCTCAACATTCAGGAGGTAAGAGCGACAGTGACAGCAACAAGTTAGTAAAATACCGATTTTTCAAATTTCTCTGGGACCGGCTTTCCTCAAAATACGAAATAAATGTCGGTCGTCCAAAATCGGGATTTGATTCACTTGGTACCGCGGTTGACCCTCCTGGGTAGGGGTTTAATCCTACTAATCCTATCCTACTAATATTATAAAGGCGAAAGTTTGTATGGATGTATGTTTGTTACTCTTTCACGCGAAAACTACTTAATGGATTTTAATGAAACTTTACATACAGCTCATACATCAGAATAGGCTATAGGCTATAGCTTAGAGCTCTGGCATTATGAAATTTATATACAAAAATTGCAATAGGTGGCACGCGAGCTGTTTGAAAAATGAATGTAACGGGTATGGACGGGGGGTGAGGGGGGGAATAGGATGTGGGGGCAGGGCAGGGGGGTGGTGGGGGAGGGCGGAGGGTGGGGGAGGGTGAGGGGGGGTTTGTGGGGGGAGGGGGTGGGGGTGAGAGGGGTGAGAGTGGGCGGGTGAGAGGAGGAGGGGGGGGGATTGTAGTGGGGATAGGGAGGGTGGAGGAGGCGCTGTGGGTACCCCCCTAATACTATGCGAGCGAAGACGGGGGCAAAAGCTAGTTCTCAATAAAAAAAATTATAGATGTATTAGGTACCTACCTAACTTTGGTTTGTTTTTACGGGTTGATTTTTTTTATTTATTTAGTCACAAATAATTGTTTAAATATTGCCAACATGGCCTAGGTACATACCTATCTTATATATAAAAATCTCGTGTCACGGTGTTTGTGTTCGCACTCCTCCGAAACGGCTTGACCGACTTTTATGAAATTTTGTATGTATATTTGGCAGGTGTGAGAATAGGTTTTAAAGTATATTTCACACCGCTAGGTGATTAGAGTAGGTATATCCAGAAAAAAAATCTATTTTTTGACATTTTTTTTAAAATATTTTTTTTATTATTTGGCATCAAAAAATACCTAAAACCCCAAATTTTAACCACCCAACCATTTTTTAATCGCGATTTTAGTATTTTTGTATGAATAAATTTTATTGTCTTTCGTATTTCAAACAAAACAAAACTATTTATATTGTTGAATGATAGATGGCGCTACGTCCGCCTCATCGAACTTTCATCCACACATGCGCAAGACATTCACGAGAAGCGTTGCGTCATTTTGATATTTCATTCGGCATCATGTTCTCGCGTGGGCAAACCATCGAGCTTATTTGTGTTGGCTAAAGACGGACTGACAAAAAATATCGTACACTCAATTGCTCTTTGAAATTCATATTGATTTTCTCTATTTCATTTTCCTACTTCAGTTTGTGTTTTTTGTTTTTATCGGCGGTCATAGATCTTCATAGATAGGTACGTCATAAATCTCATCCCCACACACTTACAATACATTAGTTTTTTTTTTTTTAACAACCAAAATATTCACTAGAAATAATTTATATGGCAGAACAACGTTTGTCGGGTCTGTTGCGGCGGGTAGCAAATGATCCCTCTCAAGATCGAGGGATCAAATGCTGCGTGGATGTTGTGGACTGTATACTGTATGCGGTTCTTATTTACCTATTTTATTATATTTTAATCGCACTTACCCAGACTGCTTCCCTCTTCGTTCAGTGTTCACTGGAAAGGTAGGTATATTAGTTTGGTAGAGATTTTGGAAGGGAATGGCGATTGGGAATGAACGTTTGATCGCGAAATAATAAGCGAGAATGGATGACGCGTGGCGATGGTACTTGCGAATAGCGAGTTCTGTTTGCGGTTTGATTACTAAAAACTGTAAAAGCGGTGCGGTTTTTAGGACTTGTGTCCTGTGCGGTGAGGTGAATTCAACTCAACTAATTATTGCAGAGTGCGCACAATACGTATTTTAGAAAGAACTACATGTAACAATAAAGGCGCGAACAGGGTCAGCTAGTATTTTATAATTAAAACATAAATAACTTCAGAGCAAGCTATATAGGTACCTATAGGTATATCAAATATCAATTGATTTTAAAATATCATTCGTGTTTAGTTGAGTATAAGTCGTAAATAGAAAACATTTTTTTATGAAACTAAAATATACTCACATACTATACCTAAGTCTACGTAAGTAGGTACCTACCTCCCTATACAATATTTTTGAAGTGAAAACTTCTTTAGCACCGTCGTGATTTGAAACTCGATGAGACGAAAATGCGACAATAAAAAAAGACAAACACATACATCTACACGATTTAGCCTGGCATAAGATAGAATAATCGGTCTCCTTTTTGTGCCGTACTTCGTAGCCTACCCCCTCTTAACTACTTTACTTTTGTGAAGGTTTCACTTCTACCGCGTGTGAACTGCACATTTGTATTTTTTTTTTCAGAGCGTCATTTATTAATAATCTCCCCTTACTCCCCTAGAAGTTTCGCGGTTCGCGTGAAACAAGGTTTATAATATGGCCAAAATACGGCGTGTTCTAATTTAATATAGGTACGCACCTAGTACCTACCTATCACTCATAGCCAACTTTCTCGGAAGATTTCCCTTTCAACATTTGAGATCGTGGGATTTCTAACAAAATAAACAAATAAAATTAACATTGTATTATTCAAAATATGCTCCATTTACACAATAAAGTGTCCCCAATTCATTATTTACCTGGCGTTGGATGAAAAAGCAACAAATAACAAGTATAGGTAGGTACCTACCAAATGAACGAAATTCCTATCAAAAAGTACCTTTCGGCACTCCGTTTGGCGCGTAAACCTGAATTGATAATAACAGGTAAGTACATAATACTAAAATAAGATAACAGGTGAGAGATATGAGTTACAAAATCAATGAGCAAACAAGACCCTGGCCCTATCTACGAGATATCGATAAAATATAACGAAAATAACACAGTTGCAACTCAAAAATACACATTGAAAACTTACAATTCAAAACCTCCTACAATTCAAAACCTCCAATATGATCCAACCGAACTTGACAAAAAGGCGAGATCTTGCGCGAAAGTCTTTGTTTTTCTCACTGGAATCTCACTAGCCTCCAGAACGAAACTTTAAAAACTATTTTATCGTTGTTTTCATCACAATTTTTACTCAATTTATGGCACTGGGTGGATATTTGTTACGTGGATATTCTGTTATTGTTTACGCGTTGTGAGGCGCACATTCGAACTCGGTTTGTAAACAAAACTGGTGCAGCTGGGGCAGCATTGCGTGACGCGAAAATGAAAGAATTGGAGAATTAATTCCTCCCCCCCCCCCCAGTTCTTTAACCGGTTGGCCAATAGCGCTTGAGACAAGATAGGATGACCACGCCGCGTGAAATTAAAGCATTTTTTGTACGATGAGAAAAATACCTGTGACAATCGACAATGATAAGTTTTTTTGTAAAAATTACAGTAGGTGCATATCGTTGACGATTATCCACCACTTGCTTTGTCAATTCAAAGACGATGTTAAAGAATTCGGAGAAGCAAATTAGGATATTATGAGTTATTAAAACACTTGAACGGTGAGCCCTAACGTTAGCTGAAGCTACCTAATTTAACAATTAATTTAACATTCATTTGTATCCTACTGCAAATACCAAATAACCCGTTGTTGCATTACATTTTGTCTGTCTCAGTAAAGCAGTGGTTCCCAACCTTTTTCTGACCCGGGACCACTTGAAAGTTTATTTTTTCGACAGGGACCACAAGCAGCGTAGCGAGGGGGGGCGGCGCCCCGGGTGCCACCCGACCGAGTGTTTCACCCCCAAGACCACAATTCTCTAGCTACCCCCCCCCCCCCCTTTTTATGAAGTCGTAATTTGTGTTTTGTCAACTATAATGGGGGGAGGGGGGGTGATACCACATTATCCGCCCTATCCTTCCCTCCTAGAACGGAGGGGGTAGAACAGGGTAGGATGGGGTGGGGCGAAACGGAATACCATAATGACCACTGACCACAAGGTACAATAATGATAACCTGAAAATTGTCCCGATTTTTTTTATTCAGACTTCTCGACCAGGGACCGCCCGCGCGCTGGCTCGTTTATTGACTCGCGGAACATCGCGGGCCTCTTGCGGACCACTGGTTGGGAAACCCTGCAGTAAAAGGATTGCGGCCTTTAAGCTAAGTTTACACGAAGCCAGTGCTCAGTCGCCAGTCCTACAGACAAGTCAGCGCTGGCCCGACCCGTGTTGTTTAGACAAGGCCAGTCATTTCTGGATTTTTCTTGTGGTGAGCACACGTTCGAAACAAAAATGAATTCGGGACAAATCCGGCTGTTGAAGAAAAAATGTTTTAAAAATATCTCTGCACTATTATTAGAAGAGTTAATTAATATAATAAGGAAGAAATCGTAAAGAAAAAACGACTTTGGACAAGAAAATGGATAACCGATAGAACCAGTACTGGAGCCTCTGCTTTGTTGCTACAACAACTAAGATTTGACGATCCTTCTGAGTACAGGTTGGCCTTGCGAGTTACGACTGACGAAGTTTGACGAGTTACTTTCACTTATAAAATGCTCAATTCAGGTTCAAGACACTCTGATGAGAGATGCATTACCAGAAAAAATAAACATACACTCCACAGATATGCGCCAGTGACTGGCGCGAAGCGTCTACACGTGTTGCAACGCTGGCACGGGGGCTGCGGGGCATGCGGGCGGTGGTCACTGGATTGAAAAATAGACTCGCGCTCTATTTTAGCCAGTGCTGGCAGCCAGCGCTGGCTTGGCTTGAAAAACTGTTTATACGAGGCCAATACCAAGCCAGCGCTGGCCTCGTGTAAACCATACTTTAAAACTTATGCCCAAATATAATGCTTTGTTGTTCTATAGATATTTCAATGCGCCAATGATCGCTTCGACACCAGTGCACAAACCGGCAGACACGTCAAATGCGTGCCCAAATTTAAACAAAGCTGACCTTTCTCAGCAGCTTAGCTGTTGAAAGATTTCGTGTTTCATTTCTCCTTCAAAACAGGTTCTCTTCAACCCCTTTTCAATTTGGGAGGCGGGAATGGGTACCGCCGCCCCGGGAACCTTTATTGGATAACCAACACCTCTGCCATAAGTCACCCCAAGTGGTTCGCTACGTTTGGTGATTTAGCAGGGGTGCCCGGGTTCATGGGGTGAGGTTTGTCTAGGTCTTGGAGGCGGATGACTGGGACATACTGAACCCCAGATTCCTACCCACCCCTTAAACCCTTTTCCTTCCCAGAAATCTCCTCTCCTTCCCTTTTCCTTAAAAAAAACCCTCCACACAGCATCCTCAAAGATGACATAGGCCCTGAGGGAAATTATTTTCCTCAGGGCCTCCTGTGTGGAGCTCATGTAAAAAAAAAAAACCCCTTGGTTTACTCCTTCATTTCCGTGGTAGCATCCTCAATAATTACTTTTTTTCTGCCTCCTGTGTGGAGTTCAATTTGGGAGGCGGGTTTGGGTATTGCCGCCCCGGGAACCATTTATTTGATGACCAACACCTCTGCCATAGGTCACTCCATGTGGTTCGCTAAGTTTGGTGATTTAGCAGGGGTGCCTGGGTTCATGGGGTGAGGTTTGTCCGGATCTTGAATCTACTGCGTGGCGGGCCGGATCGAGAAAGACTGGTTGAAGGATGCCTTTTAACCATCGTCTTGCACCACCGCAGTGGGAGGGATGGATTCACATGGACACACCTGACCCCCAGATTCCTACCCTTCCCTCGCACCCCTTTTCCTTTCCCTAAGACCCTCCACAGTGTGGAGCTAATGTAAAAAAACGAGTGTGCTTTAGACCACACGACTGAAGTAAAACTTTACTAACTTATATCTCCCTCTCAACTTCCGTTCGCCTGGCCCGATCACACTTTTAATAACGCTCTCGTCACGCATTTACCAGCTTACTCCCCAAGTCAAGCGTCCGTAATGAAGTTTTACTTAAAAAAATACAAGTGTGCAATTCACACGCGTAGAAGTGAAACCTTCCGAAAACTGAACTTCGAGAGAATGAAACGAATGCAGAGTACCAGGAGTAGGATAATTGTAGGGCTTATTTATTATAAAATTGTTACCAAGCATAAAAATTATTTTACATTTTATTCTACGCACAAAGGGGACACCGATTAGTCTATCTCATTTTCTCAGAGGCTAAATCCTATAGATAGATGTATGTGTTTGTGTATTTTTAGTGTCGCTCATCTAGTTTCAAATCTCAACGGTGTTAAAGAAGTTTTTACTTCAAAAAGTTATTATTAAAAATAAAGTAAGCATGGTCACCCGATGTCAAGCCCACCTAATCACAGGTAAGTAAGTACCTCGCAATATAATGCACCATTCGAAGGCGTTGCCGTAAGGTAACTTATTTCCATGTCTTCCACCTTTATAACATTATGCATAATGCACGTGGACTTAAGTGCCTCTATTGCTTAGATTAGGCTCTCGATACGGCGATTTTTTAATGGAGAATAATTCGGTTAATGAGGGTAAATTGGAGGAAGCGGCAAATTATATTGTTTACGTGAATGATAATGTCACATCACTCATTATTGACGTACCTTGTCGTTAAAGATAAAGTGCATCACGACTTTTATGACATAAGTTGATGCTTTTTAAATTGTTTTCTGTTAGTGAATGACATGAACTTAAATACCTTTTTAGGTTTATGGTGAGTAATGCATTTCTTGTACGATTGTGGGAGGTAGGTACCTACCCAGAAAAATAAAAATTGGTTTCCTTTTGTGTGTGATGTCAGCGAATTTGAAACTCGCGCCATTTTCTTTACAAATATTGAATTTTATGTTCTTTTATCGGCAGAGATTTGCTAAATCGCTATTGTGCTATTTTCGAAACTTTAATACGAATTTAGAATATATAATTTAAATTGTTAAATTTAAAATGTGTGAATGGATTGAAAGAACTTTTCAAAATACAATTTTATGGCTAAAATTATCTGTGACAGTTTCCATTATATAACTTTTTTCTTTCTTTTAAAATTACTCACAAAATAAATAAAAGCCGCTTTTAAGCTTGAGATCGTGACCTTTAAATTCCATTTGTCAAGCGATTTTTATATCTATTACCTATATTCGTGGTGACATAAGGCTCATTGTATACACACATTTTTGGCTTGTGGCTTCCTCTAAAACTATAATTTATTCTGGTAATTATCGGATCGGACTGGCCACGCTTATTACGAATAATTTTTAGAAAAAAACTTTAGATTCGCCTTAATTACTATAAAAGGAAACTTTTTGGCTTTGGGGCGGCGGAAAATAATGCATTTTAATTTTCAATTGCATAAAACCAAAATTCTCTTCGCGAACCGACACAGCGAAAATCCGCGGCCGTACTTGTCACTGTTGTGTTGGTAATTATTTAGATAGTTAGGGACCATTCAAGTATTACGTAACGCACTTGGGGGGGGGGGGTCTTGTGAAATGTTACTCTGCGTTACGAGGGGGGAGGGGGGGGTTCGAACAACGCGTTACGTAACATGTTTTCTTTATTTAGATAAAAAAAACTAGGGAATTAAAATCGTATTTTAAGCGACTTTCCAGTACTTTGCGCAACTTAATTGTGACTTTCAGGTAAAAATTGTCACTTGGGCGTTACGTAACGTTTAGGGGGGGGGGGGCTACGGAAAAACGTTGCGGCGCGTTACATGGGGAGGAGGGGGGGTCAAAAAGTGCATTACGTAATACTTGAACGCCCCCTTAGCCAATCAATGATTTATTTAAAATCATTAGATACAAGGCATAAATTAAATTTTCACCTGTATTTATTTATTAGTTTTATTTATCTTTATTGCTTTGATTTATTCAACATTACACCTGTATTGTTTTTACAATAATAATATATATATAATAAGTTGATAGGTTTAATTCCTTTTTATTAATTTCTAAATAAAACACTTGTGTTGCAAAGTTTTTTTTAACTAAGAAACGACATTTATGTTTATTTATATCACTTTGGATGGTTTTTTCTAACAATCAAATTTCGAGATGTGGAAAAAATTTGATTCTAATTTTTTTCGACCAGTATTCATCTTGTAAATTGAGTTTGATAATTTTTCTATGATTTTGTAGGGTCCGATTCTCAATTCGTCGAGCTTCTTCCTGTTAAGTTTGTTTCCATTCTCCACAAAAACAGTATCACCAACTTTGAAGTTAATATGTCTCCTGGTTTTATCGTAAATTATCTTGTTGTAATTATGTGACTTTATAGTATTTTCCAGAGCTTTTTTTCTGTCTTGAATCAAATCGATGTCAGTCTTCTTGTTTTAACTCATTTGGCAAAAACGGCACAGCTCCTTCATTTCTCTAAAAAGACCCTCCACACAGCTTACCCAAAGATGACCTAGGGCCTGGGGCAATTTTTTTTTCCTCAGAGCCTTCTATGTGAAGCTAACATAAAAAAACCTCTCGTTCTATTATACACGTCGTTTTAAAAGCAGAGGTTTCAATGGATCTAGGAGCGATATGTCCATATTATTTCGTTTTTATATCTCAAGAGAAAATGATGTAGCTACTATTTTTTATTGTGCAAAAAATATATACCAACGCTAATTTTGTGTAATAATGGTTGCCCTCTAATCAAAAAATTGGTGAAACACATCGGTGTATTATATTTAGATGAGACAGGAATACAGGAAGCTGTAAGCTGTTTATAACTCCATTTGACCTCCAACGTGATAACGCTGAACGTACGGTATTAACTACCAAAGCCGATCTACACGCACCGCTTATCGCATTCTAACTGTCGGCCGACTCTTCCCGGATGAGGTTTTTCATGGTTTCCTCATACCCAAAGTCAAATGCGGAAGAGCTCCAAATTAAAAGGACATGACCGCCTCCTTCCCACTCCCAACATAACACAAACAGACACGTATGTATATATAGCCGTCGACCGCTGCTACTCTGATGATGAAGATTGATGTTGAGTCTGGACGAAACATGCAATTTTAGTAGGGTTTTTAGATAACAATTTTTCCCTACCGAAGAAACACGAGACCTTTAAGACTATAATAGCCAGGTAACATTTTTAAATACCCACATGAGGTAAAAATTGCAAGGCGCAAATGACGCCGTTCTATTTATAAAGAACATTAACTTTAAATTCAGTAAATTTAAATGATTCATCTCTTCAAGATATATAAGAATCTAGTAAATGAAAAAAAAAATCGCATTCTAATGGTGGAACAATTTCCGACAAGATGTAAGCAATACCTCCTCTAATTGTGTAACTCTTTGAGCATTGCCTTTTGCAATCAAGTCAAAACTGGAATATCACGCTTTGAATTTTTATCATCCTTTTTGAAAAAGCGAAGATTGTTTTAATCATACTATTCTTATGACCTTCGTAATTTAAGTTGTCATTGTCAACGATTATATATTTCTGGTTGAATAAAATGAAAATCCCCAAAAAAATTTGCTAACAGCGTATTTTTCCGTGAATTGTTTCTTTGAGTTTACTTCTCGAAATTTATGATAGGTAATATTTTGTTGATGAAAAGTGAATTTATACTTGGAGGACGAACAAGGTCACCGATCTGCAGTCGCACGGCAATGCGAATGGTCCCCCATACACCAATAGGAATCAATCCTTATCACAAGTTACTATCTCGCGCTGCAACGAAGATCATCCAAATTAATCTACTTTTAAACTGCCGCGCCGGATCAATACACTGTCTTGTAAATCGTAATTGTTTGCTCTCCACTTTCATATACAATTGTTCATATTTAAATATTAAATTACGGTGCGTTACATACGTTCGTATGTAATTTGTTAAATAAACCTGTAAGTATTGTATCTACGATCTGCTTATTTGATTTATCACACATCACACAAACGTAAAGATATTCCCGTAGTAGGGGAGACCTGTCCAAAACCGTATACCTAAGAGAGAGACTATGTAGTTTAATAATTTAAAATAAAGTTCGGTTTAAGTGAAAACCCCGGATTTTACGGCCTAGAACCCGGACAAGCCAACAGGTTTTTTAAAACATAGCCAGTGTAATAAAAAATAGTTAAAAATGTCATAAATCACCTATGTATTTATTTTCAAATTAAATTTAGTCATCTTTTATCAAAATTTTAAATGTACCTAACAAAACAGAATCTTATTACAGTTTGTTACAAACTGTTTTAATAATCAGTAAGAATTTTTTATTCTTAAAATAAAACAAACCCCGCCCGGACGCTCCCCGGACGCCCTCTAAACTAGGACAAATCCGGGGAAACCCGGACGGATGGCAACCCTAACTGAGGCGCATATCCAGTGAGCCAGTGACAGTGTGCTCCGTTTCATTATAGTTTTGTCATTTTTTCGTTGATTTTGCATCTAATTTTATTGACTAGCGTTTGATTTAATCTTTCATTTAATCCATTTGAGAAAGACGAGTTTACTGCAGTAAAAATGATTGGAATATTTTTTTCATCCAAAATTTTTTTGAATTCTCTAGAATTAAGACCCGGATATTTGTCTGATAGTATCATGCCAATGTCATTAGTTTCTGTGGAGTTTAAGAGTTTGATGAAATCGTTGGTATTTTGAGTTTTTGACGTCAAAATATATGCAAACCTCGTGAAATGATCTGATAGCAGGTGCAAGTATCTCTTTGTTGACCGTGAACCCCCAAAACCACCTATCGTATCAATAGAACATATTTCAAAAGGTTTTGTTGGACATCAATCCATATTTATTTTGACCTCTTGATTTGTTCTTTACATACTGCACAACTTTCGCAAGTTCTCTTTATATTGTTTGTCATGTTTTCTGATGTGTACCATGAGCTTATCATTTTTTGCATTTGATTAATTCTTATGTGACCTAGGTCTGTGTGAACATTTTTGATAAAATCTATGCTGAATTTTTCTGATAGAATTATTTTTTCTTTTTTTTTTACTTTCTTGTAATAAACATTATTCTTCGATATCAATTTATCTTTTCTGCACTGTATCTTCTCATTTTTGACCTGATCTTTTAACCTTTTCCACTCCGCAGGCCACACATTCTGGCCCAAACGATTTTGGTAGGCAGCTCCGTCGGCCAGAGGTTCTGGCCCGACGCAGGTATAAGTTTAATCACCAATTTCTATCTTCCTAACTACATTCTACCAACTATTATTTCCGATAATTACAAAGAATTGTAGCAACATATTGGATAAACCAATATTTCTTCATTTAAATTTACTGTTAATTAGATATATTCATGTAAAAATAGATGCATCATTTTAACACACGAACTATTTGTTGTATTCCAATATTTTCGGAACAGTCAGTCGTTATCCTGCGTTTATGACGGTTCTCCGCAGTTACTCCCACTTTTTGTGACCATATTTTTTCGTTTTTTGGAACTATTGATGTTGATATTAGTTATTGAAAGTAAAAGAATTACTAATTTACGTTTTCTAGAAATATAGTTGATTAACCGTCATGGAAAATAATGATAGTTTTACCTCGAAGTGATGGTGAAGAAGTCGGTAACTATCCAAGTGATACAGATAATGGAAGTGACATTATCCCACCCAAAAGAAGGAGATGTGCTTATTTCAGTGAAGATAGTGATGTAGAAAATATTGTGAATCCGGAACAACCTTCAACATCTATCAATCCCACACCGTCAAGCTTTTCTGATTCAGCAAAAAAATGGAATTGAATGTCTACTAATACACCGAATACACCACAACAACAAATATTTTTTTATTGGAAATACCAATGAGCCATTTTCAATTTGTGGATAGGCTAATTATTCAGCTGGTTGGAAATTATAGACAAGGTGTAAAAACAAGAAAAGGAAGTCATTCGGTAGATCGCCTAATATATGCAGAAACAGTATTACGGATTGCATCGTTTTCAATTTGGTAGGCGGGAATGGGTACCGCCGCCCCGGTAACCATTTATTGGACAACCAACATCTCTGCCACACGTCACCCCAAGTGTTTCGCTACTTTAAAAAAAATCATTAGTGGTTCTGATTATGATATGAGTAAAGAAGGAGGGCAAATAAAATGAACAACATAACACTGTAAAAGTCGTGGAAACAAACTTGCACCTCATGTGGGAGAATGCTTCGAAAAATGTCATACCCCAAAAACTATAAGTGATGGTGATTCAGTAAAAATAAGTAAGAAATTTATAATAACATTGGACCGAATCGTTAGTTTTTGTAATGAGATAAATGTGCTCAAAATGTGACAGTGTTATATTATGTATAATATATGTACGATACTCTAACTTGTAAACACCGTGTAGAATATTTGCCAAACTTATTATCTATTTTAAGTGTTGTGGGCTGGTCTTTCTTTTGTTTCCTGAAAGAGGGTCGAAACCATAGACATCAGAATTCAATAGACCAGAAGATACAGACGAGGGGGTAAAACCAAACTATGAAGGGGGAAGAGGGAAAAGATGACTGTGATTCGTTATACAATCAGTCTGACAGTAAATAGGCATCTCGCATTACAATATCACCATTTAGTTCTTAAAAGCAAAATCTGCTTTGAATGAATAGACCTTTTTACATGGGAGCGCGAATTGCTTGCCACGATAATAACATATTTGCTAAGGCCAAATGTTCGCCGCAAAAAGACTCGCCCCAATACACATAGCAATATTTTGTTGCCGTGTTTAGTTAAAACACTATTACAAATGTTTCATAATTTACTTACCCCTGTAACCAGCGACGAAAACACTGGAGAACCGCCCACATTCGCTATGTCTATATAATATGTACCTATAATGTTAGCGCAAGCTGCCGTTTTTGGCGTGATATTTCGTAAAACGTATAGACGTTACTTTCGCGCTGGTCACTACAAGAATGATGACGTCACATATTTTAGATTCTCTCCCCTCCCCATGGAGCGAGCTGGCGCCAAGGCGGAGTCCATGGGGAGGGGGAAATATTACGTTTTTATCACTTAGGGCAGGTCCAGATATATTCATATGTCCGTGGTCGAAACCTAAAATAACGTAACCAATGCAAAATAAGAAACCATCCACTACCCATAAAACCTAAGCCAATCAGGTTCAGGTAGTCGCCGGTGAGCCGCTGTGCGGTACAGGACAATTAGAAAGGAACTTCTCCAAGGTTTTACATTGAATTGTCTGTATATTTTACCCGTATTATACAAATTATTGCTATGCAATAAAAGATATTATGCAAATAAAGCGTACTGAAATCGAATGTATTATCTTTTAGTTACTTAATGTGTGATTTAACAAGTATTTTATGCAAAATGTACCAAACAACTAATGGTCACACGAATTATCCGATAGGGTGCCGCAAAAATAATGAACGGAAATTTTCATTTTAAACACAAAATACAACATACATTTTTGGTCGGAGTAGCTAAACGGTTTTGAGAAAAAATGGTCGGAGTGGAAAAGGTTAAGATATCTTCTAATTTTATGAAGTTGACAACTTTTAATTGCTCATCTTGGTTCTCATCTGGTTCTAAGACTGGGTTTCTGCTTAGACAATCAGCTTCAATATTGTACTTTCCTGGAGAATATTTAATTTGAAAATCATATTGGGATAAGTGATATGTTAAGTCACCCAGCTCTTCATCGGTTCTAGATTTGATATTCATATTTTCCAGCGGTTTGTGATCTGAATAAACTGTAAATGGTTTACCTATCAACCAGTATTGCCAGTATCTCACTGCCTCTTTTATAGCTAAGCATTCTAAGTAAATTGCTTTTTTCTTTTTCTGGGCACCGTAAGCAACAGGTTTTTCTTTTCCATCAGATTGTGTCTGTTTTAAAATAGCTCCAACACCCTCTAGAGAAGCATCTGTATATATATTAATTGGTAAATCTTGATCAAAAATTTCCAAGATCGGTTGTGAGCATATTAGGTTTTTCATCGTTTCAAAAGCATTTTGGCATTTATCAGTCCAAATAAACTTTTGATTTTTCCTATGCAAAGGATCTAGTATTATTGCACTCTTCGGAATGTACTCATGATAAAAGTTGATTTTTCCTAGAAATTGTCTCACATTCTTTTGTGTTTTTGGAATAGGAAAATTCTTTATTGAAATCAAATTATCCTTTACTGGCTTGACTGAATTATTCTGAATTATATGACCCAGATATTTTACCATATCTGATGCAAGTGTGCATTTTGTAAATTTTAATCTAAAACCTTCTGTTTTGATTGCATTCAGCAGCTTTGTCAGATGATCAATGTGTTCAGCAAAAGTTTTTGAAAAAATAAGAATGTCATCTATGTAATTGACAGCACATTCGTTTAGTTTATATTTCCTCAATATATTGCTTAATATCCTCTGAAAAATTGCCGGAGAAGTCTTCAATCCAAAAGGCAGGCAGGTCCATCGATAATGTCCCTCCTGTGTTACAAATCCTGTTTTTTTTTCTTCAATCCGCAATGGAATAGACCAAAAAGCTGAGTTTATATCCAGCATTGAAAAAAATTTGCAATTTCTGGTCTCTGTCATTAGGTCTTCAATCAATGGAAATGGTTGAGCTTGAGGTATTACTATTTTATTTAAGTCTCTGAAGTCTATGCATAATCTGGATCTTTTGTTTTCTTCTTTTTCAAAAGCTAGAGTAACCGGTGCAGCAAATTGACTGTACGACTCTTCTATCAGTTTATTGTCTAATAATTTTGCTATTTGCTCTTCTATTTCCTTTTTATCTTCTACACTGCATCTGTAAGGCCTCTTACTACAATATTTATTCACTAATAAGTCTATCTTCGCTTCATATCCATTGACAGTGCCAACATAATATTATTTACTCTTCGCGAACACTGATGTGTATTTGTCTATTAGTTCATTTATTTCTGTTTTTTTTTTTATCATTATTTAAATGATTCATTGTTATTTTAAAATCTTCTTCTTTAACATGTTCGTTAAAATTAATTCTGTGTTTTTCTATATGATTAAATTCAGTATTCGTTTTCATATCTGTGGAATATTTTTCTTTTTTATTTGTATTATTTAGGCAGAGTTTCTGTGATATTTGTAAGTCTTCACTTTGGATAAGTTTGAAGTCTTTTATCATGTCTAATCCAATCAAAAAATCATACTTGAAATTGTGTTCATCAATACATCAATGTTCATCAGTTCATCAGTACACATCAACTTTTTTCTCCAATTCAAATTTTTTTTATTTTTAACGTTGTCAAACCACTCGTCTTTTTAACACCATTAATCGTTACTAAATTTGCTTCATTCAAATTGTTTCCTTTTCCTTTTAGTTTCAATAACTTAGAATTAATTAGAGAAACATTTGAACCCGAATCATAAATTCCGTATATTTTTAATTTATCATTTAGTAATAGTTTGACTTTTATTAATGGTGTTACTATTAGTTTTTTTGATCATTTTCATTTAATTCAGTCTCTATCACTGAATTGTTTACATGTTTAATGGCATTTCTCTTAAATTTTTCATCCTCTTTTGTTTTGAACCAGCATGTAGCTTCAGGGTGGTAACGAATGCCCTTATTCTATTTTTCACAAATTTTAAATGGATTTTTATCCCCATTTTTATTATGTTCTACATTTCCAAATGTTTTCTTATTCATAAATCTTTTTTTGTTGACCAGTTCATACTTGTTTACTTCATTAAACAAATCTACAGTATCTTGTAATCCTTCTCTATCGATCTTGTAATCATGGAACTGTACCAGTCTATACAAGATTTATCCATGAACAATCTGAGTATTTCTATTTTTTTTCCATCCATGGTCACATCAAACCGCAAACATTTTTTTTCAAACACTTCCATCCACTGGCTTGCATTTGTATTTTTAGTGCAGAATTTTTCTATAACAAACTTCTCAGCAATGTTTTTTAAGCTCTGTTGCTTATCTTCCATTAACTTTTCAATTAATTTTCCTAATGCATCTTCTTTTTGATGTACTTGTAAACTTTTTTCATCCAATTCTTCGAGGTATTGGTCTCCAAACTGTAGGTTTCCATCTTCGTCTACATATGTTTTTTTTAGTTCTTCTATCATGGTTAACCAGACTCTTCTAACCTGGTATCTTTTTTTCAAACTATTTTTTATTTTTTCAAAAGCACTAGTTTTCATTATCTCCTCGTGATAGCTGGCGGATTGTAGCATTTCTGGTATTGACAACACTTTTTCATCACTTGTGACTATTTTTGTAATGCTAATAATATTTGACCTGCCATCGCCTCCAGGTAATAGCGTAAATTCGAATTGAATTTCCTCCATTTTTAGTTTAAAACGAAATGTCGTTTTATAATAAGTTGATAGGTTTAATTCCTTTTTATTAATTTCTAAATAAAACACTTGTGTTGCAAAGTTTTTTTTAACTAAGAAACAACATTTATGTTTATTTATATCAATTTGAATGGTTTTTTCTAACAATCAAATAATAGAATAACAAAACAAATGACAATCGATGATTGCATTCTAATTGACATTATAGGATTCAAATTTAAAGGGAATATATTTCCTTTACATATATCTTTCATTTTTATTTTTATTATACCCTGAAATGAAGTTGTGGACTACTTTTTTCGTTATTTGTTTTTCGGGTGTTATGCCGTGTTGCGCTACCTTCTTCTTTAGCCAACATTTCGGACAGCGTTGCATGATCTGCCCTGATGATGGACACTGCAACGCTGTCCGAAACGTTGGCTAAACAGATAACGAAAATACTTTTGGCCGTGAAAATCTTAAAACGTATTTTGTGGACTACTTGCTTCAACACAGCACAAGCTAGTGTAGCAAGTAGGAAAAAATAATAAAATGTAACAAAAAAATGTTATAAAAAAAATTATACACCTATGTGCTTGCACATTTTGAGCAAATAAACATCAGATAACCAAAATTCATCTTATTTTTACACGATTCTTTATCGAAGTGAAAACTTCTTTAGCACCGTTGTGATTTGAAACTCCATGAAACGAAAAAGCGACACTAAAAAAGACAAACACATACATCTATAGGATTTAGCCTGCGAGAGAATGAGATAGAATAATCGGTCTCCTGTTTTTGCAGTGCTACGTAGCCTCCCCACTCTTGTCTACTTTAGTTTTCTGAAGGTTTCACTTCTAACGCGTGTGAATTACACACTTTTATTTTCATAATATACTAGCTGGTTCCCGGCATGCGTTGCAATCCTATATTCAAAGAAATAAATTGTTTCTCCCTGCCAATGACAATTCTTTTGTAACAAAAAAAAAACAGCTGCCTGCTAAATTTACATTCATCAAATGCACGAACTGTCAAATTATCCAATTTTCTGCGCATTTTGCTTTCCGTAAGAACCTTCTACAAAGTATTAGAAAACTTTAAAAAAAAGATTAATGAAATAGGTAAAGTCGTTCTGAAGTTATGGCGTTACCAAGGGAAATAGGGATTCATTTATATATATATATATATATACAGGGTGTTAAGGGACGTACTTGACTTACTTTAACCAGTGATTCCTGACATTATTTGGAGTAAAAAATGTAAATGAAATTTTGGTCTCCGGTGACATTTATGGTGTTTTTTTTTTTTTTTTTTTTCTACAAAAGCATTAAAAAATGGTAGTTGTTGAACAGTTGGAGGCGGGTTAAGGGGTTCGTCGAACACTCGGCTAAGTGACCAGTGACGACATGCGGAAGAAATTTTTTTTTGTTTGATTTTGAAGAAAAAAATTTTGAAAAAAAAAAAAAAAGTAGTCAAAAAAAGTCATCGGAGACCAAAATTTCATTTACATTTTTTACTCCAAATAATGTCAGGAATCACTGGTTAAAGTAAGTCAAGTACGTCCCTTAACACCCTGTATATAGATATTTATATTCTACCTATCTCCGGTAACCCTAACCTAACGTAACATATTTAACCAATTTTTTTTATGTATCTTTTTCATCACTTTTAAAGACTTTTCGAAGGAGGTGTTGAGTTGAGTTCATTCTGAGTTGTCCGGTCACCCTCCCGACCATACCTTCCCATTCTCCATCTTCTTCCCCCCAACATCACAACATACCCCAAATGCTGACTCCGGGTAGTTGGGATTCTTGGGTATTATTCATATTAAAAAAACCATATAATTTTGAACAATTAATTTATTTATTACATATGAAATTAAATATTTATTGCGATTTATTTTTGTGATATTATACCGTGTTGCGCTACCTCCTTCTTTAGCCAACGTTTCGGACATCATTGCAGTGTCCATCATGTATAATGATATCATTACACATCTGCCCTAATGACAGACACTGCAATGCCATCCGAAACGTTGGCCAAAGAAGGAAGTACCGCAACACTGCATAATACCTCAAAAATAAGTCACAATAATACTTTTGGCCATAAAAATCTCAAATCACATCTTAAAAAATATTATTTAACAATAATAAATTTAACTTTTTGCTTTGGTAAATTCTTTCTCCATATTCAATTTGTTAATTTTTAAAACATTGAAACAATTAATTTCTCGAGCTTGATAAATGTTACTAGTTCTAATTTGTGGTTTTTCCGTGGAAAAATCTTTCATTTCTTCTATTTTCAGTAATTGATTTGTTTCTACTGAAGTTTCAACATAACCTTCAATGTGTTGGTCTATTATTAAAGCTGGTTCTTCAATTGCAATTTGAAATGGACTGTTCTCTTCCGGAGCAGGTTTTGCTGGAGGTTTAGCTTCGTTGTGGTATTTCCTGTTGTGATTGGTGAGATGGTATTTGAGAGTGAATTGTTTTTTGCATAGTTCACACCTGCAAAAAAAACATACTTAGGGTTTAGTATATAGAGCTTGATTTGCCGTAAGTACCATTGTGAGATACTCTGCTGTTGTTTTCAACAATGTACTCTCAGTGGATATCTGAGAGTACTGTATTTAATTTATTGCACATATAGGAGAGACTGTTGACTTACGAGAATGCCTTGTTCCCCGAGTGAGTTAGTTTGTGCCTGTTGAGGACATAGGAATATGAAAAAGTTTTAGGACACATTTCACATTGGTAGGGCCTCTCTCCTCTGTGACATCTGAAATCAAAAACCAAAAAGAAAGCTCAGTAAAAAATTCATGAAGGCAGGGCCCCATGAAGATAATGTTGGTAGGTCTTAGTCGAAGTATAAGATACAGTTAAATATGACCGTAGGGGATAGGGTTGGATTAGCTCAGTGGTTAGAACATACATCAATTCCTAGATATGACTGAAACTTTTCAAACGACTTCAAAAAGGAGGACGTTCTCAATTCGATGGTATTTTTTTTTTTTTATGTTTGTTACCTCAGAACTTTCGACTGGGTGAACCGATATTGATGATTCTTTTTTTATTTGAAAGCTGGTGCTTCCGCTGTGGCCCCATTTCAATTTGGTCCAGTTCTGATAATGGCATCAATGAGAAAACCATATAAGACTTAAATTTGCATTAAGTATGTGCGCGACAAATGGACGAATAACTAAATATCACGCCAACCGATTTCGATGATTTTTTTTTTTATTGGAAAGGATGTACTTCAAGGGTAGTTTGATGAGAGTTTGGTTAGGTTCTGATTATCGGATCCATGAAAAAGTAACGAAACTCTTCAATTCTTAGGAGCAAATTAACGAAACTCGGCCGAATCTCTTAATTTGACCCTAACGTCGTTATGGTCAAAGTATATCTGTCTCATACGAGCAGCACGTTTAGTAGATCTACCCGTATTCAGACAAATTAGTTAGTGTACTTCAGATTCAATAAAAATCAAAAAATAAACAAAAATTTTAACAAAACAAAAAAACGACGTCAAAAAATGCACTAAAAGTAAAAAAATAATTTCGTATTCTTGTACAACTTCTTAATCAACTTACTTTTTCTACTCATCAATACGTAGGTACGATTGTTATTTTTGGAGTCGGTGTCAGCAAAGGTACCCGCCCGTCGTGTTCACTTGACAGCTCCCCTCACGCCGCGGCCCCGCTCTCGCCTCTCGCCTCGTCAAGTCGCTTGTGCGACACAAGCACATCTCACCTATAACTATGTACGTAGTTACAAACCTACCTTGGCTGACACCGACTCCAAACATAACAATCCTACCTACATATTGATGAGTAGAAAAAGTAAGTTGATTATGAAGTTGTAGAAGAATATGAAATTATTTCCATGGAACCGGCTGGGATTGAGTATGGCTTCGCGTGAATCTAAAAAATGTGACATCATCATTCTTCTGCGAGCCAGCGTTGAGCGCTCATCGGTGCATTTTAGGAAATAACACCGCAAAAAACACGGTTTGTGTTTTGAAAACTTGTAAATATATACTATCACTCGAGATACATGGTGTGTGCTCGTCAATGTTTATTGGGGTAAGTTATTATGAAACATTTGTAAAAGTGTCCTAATTAAATACGGCAACAAAATATTGGAGACTGAAAATAAGCAAACTTTACTTTGCCGTATTTAGACTTCGCAAATTTGTTCATTACGTGGCTAGGAATTCGCGCTCCCATGTAAAAAGATCTATTCATTCAAAAGCAGAGTTTACTTTTAAGAACTAAATGGTGATATTATAATGCGAGTTGCCTATATACTGTCATATTGAGTTATCGACGAATCACTTATCTCCAAAGTCATCTTCCCGCTAGGCGTGGGCGTTATTTAACGTAACTAGTTACAATAACCAGTTACATGGTATGAAACGGAAATAACTAGTTTCGATAAAATTACAAGTAGTTATTTTTGTAAATGCGTTATTGTTGGTGTTGGATGTGATGTGAGTAACTGAGTAGTTTCGCGTTTCGCATAGTTGCGTCTACCGGCCGGCCGAGCATGCGAGACTTTAGATCGAAAATTTCCGAATAAGTGGGAGTGGGTTCCGTTTCTGGGAAGCGAGCGACCACTTTTTGAATTTAAAGTAAAATAATTTAATTTGTTTTAGATCGTTGTTGTACTTGTGTATAATTTTGAATACTTTCTTCTAAATATTAACGTTTATATGTTATTTTAGTGTTTTATCTACATTTAATGTAACGTTTCTTTGTTATTATGTCAATATAATTAGTGTGGATCGTAATAAGTCTAAATAAAGTGTAAATATAGTGAAGTATAAAAAAACTTGTAAAAATAATTAATCATAAATACATTTAATCTAGTCAATCCTAGGCCTGAATAAAGTATGAAGGGAAGTTAATTTAATATATATTGATTTCACTGTATAGCTACAAACACTTAGATAAAATAGAAACTAGATAGTGATTTAATTTATTTTCGTTTCGTGTGTAACTGTATAGTTGGTGGAGGTATACAGTTTCGTGTGTAACTGTAGCCGAATGAAAATAACTAGTTACAAAAATAACCTGTTTTGAAACAGGTTACGCCGACCAAGAAACTAGTTTCGTTACGTTTCTTGAAAACGATGTAACGACCCACGTCTACTTCCCGCTCTGCGCCCCGCTGTAGTTGTTGTCTACCCCTCAC
Organism: Limnephilus rhombicus; assembly: GCA_929108145.2. NCBI lineage: Eukaryota > Metazoa > Arthropoda > Insecta > Trichoptera > Limnephilidae > Limnephilus > Limnephilus rhombicus. The sequence continues at coordinate 24,371,145 of OV815292.1, forward strand.
CTTATGTTCTGGTCTAGTAATATTCATATGTCTATGATGGCCCCTAATTTGTCATCAATTTGCAAACGAGCTCACATTTAATTTAGAAAAAGCTTGGCTTCTTCAATTTCTATGGGTATTTGATTGAAAGTTTTCAATATCTTTGTGTTTTCTGTATCTTTTGTTTATATGGAAAACAGAGTACACAATAGTTATGCAAAGATTTTGCATGATAAACCAGAATGGTGCTGCAGAAAGAGGTGGATAGACTGCATGGAAGAGAGTTGGAACAGGACGGGAAGGATTGAGGACTGAAGAAGAATGGCAAGGGACCAGAGACAGTGGAGAATCCCAACCTGAGATGTAATACCGTCATGATGATGTGGTAGGGTGGATTGTACGTAAGTTATGTGTTCACCTCTCGTGTTTGAAGCGACTGCCCCAGTCGGTGAACCTCTTGTCGCAGTACTTGCAGGGGTACGGTTTGATGCCCGTGTGAGTATTGGAGTGCTTCCTCAACTCGTTGATTACGTAGAAGGACTTGCCACAGGTGCTGAAAGTAACAACTGCAGATGTAACACTCAAACATTTAGGGGAATGTTAAATACTGGCTAATGTTAATGACCCCGATTGTGCATAAAATAAATTACCTGCAGGTAAAGGGTCTCTCTCCTGTGTGGCGTTGTTGATGTCCCTTCAAGCTTCCCATCAGTTTAAAAGATTTCCCGCACTGATCACACACGAACCTGCAAAAAAAAATAACAATACAATACACTTCTCTCTCTTACTAATCCGCGACTCCAAAAACCCGGCAAGTGTCCAATTAGTGAAAGCGGCAGATTACAGTGCATGCAGACATACAAAATATGCCAAAAAATTCAAACGAAAAATAAAATACGGTTATCGATTTTACAAGCTCTGCACAGGGGGCCCTGAGGGAAACAATTTCTCTCAGGCCTGTGTCATCTTTGAGGGTGCTGTGTGGGGGGTCTTTTTAGGAAAGTAAGGGGCCGTTCAAGTATTACATAACGCACTTAAGAAACACAATAAGAAACAGCTCGCAGAAATGGTTGAAGTATCAGATACAACCATTTTCAAAATTCTTCACGACCATCTTGGCATGACTAAAGTCAGCGCAAGATGGGTGCCAGGAATACTCACGCCGCCTCAAAAACAACAGCGCGTGGCGTGTTCTCGTGCATTTTTGGACCTCTGCAGGGAAGACAAAGATGGAGTGTTGGCTCAAATTGTTACTGGCGATGAAACTTAGGTTCATCATTATGAACCTGAGTCTAAACAGGACTCAATGCAGTGGCACAGAAAGGCACACCACCACCTAAGAAGTTTAAGGTGTCACAATCAGCTGGGAAAATCATGGCGACATTTTTTTGGGACTCGAAGGAATCCTGTTGGGGGGGGGATCTTGTGAAACGTTACTGTGCGTTACCAGGGAGGGGGGATTCGAACAACGCATTACGTAACATGTTTTTCTTTATTTAGATAAAAAACTAGGGAATTAAAATCTTCCAAGTTGGCAACCCCTTTTCGTTCTCGAAATCTCTTTTTTTATTTATTACCGCAAACGCTATTAAAACAAAAAAAAAGGTATTTAAGCGACTTTCCAGTACTTTGCGCAACTTTCAGGTAAAAATTGTCACTTGGGTGTTACGTAACGTTTAGGGGGGGGGTCAAAAATCTTCAAAAATATATACTTGAATGCCCCCTAAGGAGAGGAAGTTCTGGGAAGGAAAAGGTGTGAGGGGTGGGTAGTAGACGTGGGCAAAATTGAATGACCGAATTAAATGAATAAATTCAATCTTATGACACACTCAATCTAATTCTCAATTTCAAAAGGAATTGATTCTTCATTCCTTATCTTTGGCCTTGCATCCTACGATTTTTAATGACACCATACATTTTTAATTTCCATTTATTTTACTGTTAAATTATTTCAATGAATAATGTGTTCTGTAAACGATTTAAATATTATATTGTTTCATAGGTATTTAAATATTATTAAACGGGCCGCGCGCCGCGAAGTGGTCGACCGACGGTATTGTGAACGACTCGCCTATTACGATTGTATTCCGCTACTGCCGCGCCGCCATTCTAAAAACACCCGAACATCATCAAAGTCCATGTCCCAAAATGGCCAAAACGCGGCCGCGATTCATCCGGTTTGCCCGAGCATCTCTTTCACGCAAGGAATTAATCATTTATCCTAATCAATAGTCCTGAGATTGTCCTAAGGTCCCTGCCGTCCCAGGTCCGTGTTCAATGTCCGCGTCCCAGGTACCTAGTCTGTCGAAATCGAGATTGTCCGATTCCGACAGACAGAGGAATTAAAACAAAAGTCTTTTTCACTTGTGACGTCATGGTCTTTTGTAAATCTCAGACCTAGAAATGACGTCAGGCGTCATCCTCACGTCAATGTCACGATATGTCCCAAACGCATCCCAGTCCTAGGTCCGCAGCTCGCGAGTAAATCAAGTCACTGCTAGGTAAGACACAAAACATTAGTCAAAAGTTACTAATTCATTCCTCAATGCCAGCCCTTAATCCGTCCGCGCGGTTCATTTATTCCCCCGCGCGCCAAGCCGTCAATTTCATTACATAGTTAGTCGAAAACTTTCGACTTTGAATCTGAACATCAGCAGTGAGAAGCTAAAATGATGCTTATCTGTTTTTTGGTACGTACGGAAGATATTGTACCTACCTACTTTTAGACGTAGATCTTGGGTCAATATAATATGTAAATTTGCAGATATTATAAGGCCAATTAGCTGTGGTTAGCTGTCATAAAATACTCATCTTAATGTTAAAATGTATGTTTATATTAGATCACGTGAAATGGAACAAAATTATAAGTTTAATAAATAAAATAAAATCAATAAAATTTTAAGGGTGAAACGAAAACTTGTATAATTTTAAGATATAATTGCTAGCAATAAATACATTTTACATACGAAAAATTACAACACTAAAAAAAGACAAACAATATAGGATTTAGCCTGCGAGATAATGAGATAGAATGATCGGTCTCCTCTTTGTGTGGTGTTTCGTAGCCTATTGGTCTCCTCTTTGTGCGGTGCTTCGTAGCCTCCCCACTCATTGTGATTTTGAAAACCGATGAAACGAAAAAGCGACACTAAAAAGAGTCAAACACATTAATCTATAGGTTTTAACCTGCGAGATAATGAGATAGAATAATCGGTCCCCTCTTTGTGCGGTGTTCCGTAGCCTATTGGTCTCCTCTTTGTGCGGTGCTTCGTAGCCTCCCCACTCATTGTGATTTGAAAACCGATGAAACGAAAAAGCGACACTAAAAAGAGTCAAACACATTAATCTATAGGTTTTAGCGAGAAAATCAGATAGAATAATCGGTCTCCTCTTTGTGCGATGCTTGGTAGCCTATCAGTCTCCTCTTTCGCGGTACTCCGGGTACTCCGTGGCCTCCCGGTCTCGTGTGCGGTGTTAGCCTCCCCATTCATTTAATTTTCAATTTTTTTTTTTTTTTGTTTTTTTTTTTTGGGATTTAATTGAATTAAAGGAATGAATTAAAGGAATCAATTCAAAAGGCCATGGGAATCAGACTGAATCGATTCACTCCTGGGAATCATTCTGCCCACGTCTAGTGGGTAGTCAGGGTCCAGGAGTTGGATCCATTCCTCCCACTGCAGTGCAAGGTGATGGATCGAGAGAGTCCTGCTGGAGGTCAATAGGTCTCCCTCAACCAGTCATGCAGTAGGTGGGCAAACGCGTCGGTCGCCAGACTTAGACAAACCTCACCCCAAGAACCCGGGCACCCCTGCTAAGTTACCAAACATTGTGAACAACTTGGGGTGACCTAAGGAAGAGGTGTGGAGGCGCATAAAACAATAACTAATACCACTTTTATATATTTTTTAAAAGTGGTATTTACTAAGTTATTGTTTTATTTTAAATTATGTCACATCACAAAGTATCTGCTTTGTGGTCACCAAACAAGGCTAAAACCATTTCAAGCAACTGAAGGGACACAGCAGGAACATACTCACAATGGTTTGTCAGTCGTGTGTTGGCCGCTTTTCTTTGGTCTTCCTCTCCGCCTCTTAATTTCAGGAACTATTTCTTCAGTAGCTAAATCCTCGTCAAAACTGTTGTACACAAAGTCGTCCTCTAATTTCACTTCAGTTAATTCATTCTCTTCCTCTATTGAAGACACCAAACACTTTGCTGAAGCTAAAAATAAAACAAACTATTAATCCTAAACCAAGATTTGCTAGTAACTCAATGCACTTGCTTCGAGTTAATGGTATTTTGAATCTAAAAAATGCTCCTAGTATACTAAAACATATTTTATTTGCATGTCAAGGAAATAACATAACTTAAAATTATTCTAGCTTGTGGTTTCGTCAATTGCAAATATGTTTATTTTATATGTGGAAAAGCGCATCGCAATATGTCATAATTCCAATTTTCAAAGGGAGTCCTGTAGTTATTTACAGGAAAGCCTCAAATGACTTATTTTTATTGTGGAGAATGCTTATTTAGCTGAAAAATATAACAAAATCCAAGAATATTTTCATGTGTCTTATTCATTACAATATTATATTTTTATATATTATTAATTATTAGAGAAAAAAATATTTCTCTGAAAATAAGTAGCTATCCTGGGCAAACCACTATACATATTATGAATATATAATAATTTTAAAAATATATTGTTCAGGGACGCCCCATGTTCCTAATGGGCTTGTTCTGCTTTCTGCCAATGGCAGAGGCAAAATTTCATCAATAAAGATGAATCTGCATGCGGCAATTTACCAACTAACTTTTGTCCTGTCGTAATGAATTCGAAGAGTAAAATAAATACTGCCTTGTAACCATATAACATTCAAATGTGTGATATTACATATTTTCGCCGTGGAAACTGTTTAAATACTTTACACATCCGCTGAGTCTGCCGTGAAATAGTCCATGGTTATTTAATTTGGGATGTCCGTCTTGATCAACCAGTGGACTATAATAGAGTTAACTATCGCCTTTGTATGAGTCAATCACGTCCATACAGTTCAAGAATCCGTCTCATAGAAATTATACAAGTGACTGTGATAAAACCCTAACCACTTGAGTGCAAATCGAACTGTGAAGCACCAAGAATAAACCTTGCAAATCACCACTGTAAGTACCATTGTGAGATACTCTGCTGTTGGTTTGGATGACATTCAAATCATTGGGAACCATAGGTAGTCATTCGCGCAGAGAGGACACGCTGATTCTTTTCTGACCCGTTGAATTGACGCTAAGCAACCGCATCGCATGACAATATAAACATATTATCTGTTATGGGAGGGCTGACAGAGATATCGAAAGAAGGGTAAATGCAGGCAACTTTAATTAATGGAGGACTGAACGCCGTTGGCGCCAACAAAAAACTGTCCAAAGATGCGAAGTTAGACCTCCATAATGGAGTGCTGGTACCTACCCTGACGTATGGCAGTGAGGCATGGAACTGGCAGAGGAAGGATGAAAGTAGACTGAATGCTGTAGAAATGAAATCCCTGAGGCGTATGTGTGGTAAAACCATGTACGATCATGTGAGAAATGTGGAGATCCGTGAAGAATGCAAGGCTGATGTAAGCGTAATGAGTAAGATTAACCTTTTAACCGCTAAAAAAATATACCTAAGCAGTCGTCCCCACGCGGCACTTTCTTTTTCGAATGTCATTTTTACATAGACCCTTTTAGAAAACAAAATCATTGTCTGGATTAATCCTAAAAACATTAATAAATCTTGATAACATCATCCTCCAATATCGAAGTATCAATAAACATTCATTTGAGATCAACTGAAATGAAGATAACGTTATAATTGCGTTAATATAAACACGCCGTGAATATCAACAAACAAAGCAATCTCTAACATGGCCGCTTCTAGCAACGTATGACGTAACATATAGCTACCTACTTGCTCTTGCAGTGAAATACGAGACGCGTCAAGAAGGGCCACTGCGCCGATGCTCTATTTTTATTAATTGTTTTTGTGTTTAATTCGTAAAACTCCATTTAATTTTTTGTTTTTTTTTTTTTTAATTTAATTAAAATTTAATTTGATAATGTTATAATGTTTGCAAAACCATTTTCAAACTGTAAACTGAAACAGCTGTAACAAAAATACACACTAAAATACTTGCAGAGCTTGATAATAACATTAACATCTTTAATTTTATCGAATTTTAAAAGATGTTTTAGTTTATAGATACTTCTATAGTTAACATTTTATTGATATTTATGTTGTGAAATTATTTTATATTGTTTTCACTGATAAATTTGCATTAACCTTTCCTGGTCTGTAATGCGTAAATACTACACATTGCTTCTAATAACTTTTATATCTCTATAAATATAATGAATTCTGGGTTCAGGTTTTAGGTATTCCTCCGTTATACATTTACACACTGAATTAAAAAATAATATTTTAAATAATTAGCAAATTTAATTCAAAATCAGAGATATTTTGTTAAATATCGGGAATAAACCACAAATACAATCAACCGTGTGCCAGTGTGGACCGTGATACGCGAAGAGTGTGCGGGGGGAGATGACACGCTATGTGACGTCTCGCTCTACTTTGCTATACGGGAACACGAGAAACAGAGACCGCCGTGTTGTGTTTCGACCGTCGATACCTACGACCGCGTAGTAGCTAAACATACATAGCTGTATATATGTATTGGGTAGCAGCCCAGCGCCTCAGTCGTTCGCGGGCAATCCTTTGAGATGATCTCCTCGCCCGTTTTTTGAGCAACGGATGATGGTTTTTTCATGTTTTCAGCAATTAAATTACAATTATTATCACTTGTAACACAAATTACGAAAAACAAAAGCGATTAGCTATGAATGTTCATATATTTCAGATATAAAATCGATGATTTCAATCTGGAATTGATTACACAGCACCGGAGCGCGCGTATTTTTTTAGCACAGTAAGGGAAAGGTTAATAAGATCGACATTTTACGGCAGTAAATCGCCGTAAAACGTTAATTTATGCGGTTGATATCGACCTAATTCGTATTATTATTTTATAAACCTAAATTGGTTTACACCGGAATGCCGTATTTTTACGAATTTACTTTGATTATATGGATTTAAAGAGCCGGCTGTGGCGGAAATCGGCCGCAAATTTCTATTTTCGAGGAAATTTACCGTATTTTTACAAATTTACTCGAAATATCTGAATTCACAGGGCCGGCCTCTATGGAAACGGCCACAAATGTTTGATTTAAACAGAAATGGTGGGTATTTTTACGAATACTATGAACATCTTAATTAGAATGGACGCCTGCGACGGAAATCTGCCGCGAAATTTCGATTTACGCGGAAATATCGTATTTTCTGTGAATCAAACGGGTATCTAAATTTAGAGGGCCAGCCACGACGTAATTCGGCTGCGAAATTTCGATTTACGCAGAAATATTTTGTATTTTTACGAATTTACCTCTAATTCCCGAATTAGAATGGCCGCCTGCAAAGGAAATCCGGTGCGATATTTCGATTTTCGCGGAAATATGGTATTTTTGTGAATTTATTTCAAATAGGTATCTAAATTTGGTGGGGCGGCCGAGATGGGATTCGGTTTCGGAAATTTCGATTTACGTGGAAATATATTGTATTTTTACAAATTTACTACGAATATCTAAGTTTTAAGAACCGGTCACGGCGGCAATCAACCGCAAATATTTGGTTTACGCAGAAAATATTCGGTATTTTTGCGAATTTATTACGAATAGGTTTCTGAATTTAGAGGGCCGGCTAGGTTGAGATGGGAAAGTCAAAGGTTCAGCAGAAGAAGTTGTTGGCTGAACTGACGGGATTGAGACATAACTTTCATAATGCCCAACAAAAACAATATCTGTATCGTCATCAGTCATCACTTATTTCAAAAACACTTTCCGAATCTAACATTGCTTCAATATTAATTTCAGATAAGCCATGTGTCGACAATTTTGAGTTTTTTTAATAATTAAAGTTTTAAAATTCATACGTAAACATACAAAACAAGATGTTTTTAAAATTGAATTAGTCAATTTTTAAATAATACAACAATTAAATAATTATGTACACAAAAATAAAGTAGATTTCAAAGTGGATATCGACGCACAAGTATTATTACTAATACGCTACGGGGTCCGCTCGAAAGAGACAATCAGATTCGCGCGCATTTTCAAAACTGTGACTGGCGGCTGGGGCCGCGCTCTCGGTTTTATTCATTTACCAAGATAAACAATGAAGTAGTTGATAAACATTCTCAGAGAGGTCGCACCACAAATGAATATTCTTATTTTTAATATAAATTTCGATCGTATACGGCATACATGTGCTTAGAAAACGAAGTCGAAACTTGAAAATGACTGAAGTCAGCCGCCGCGCGGTGTGAGCCACTTGATGAAATGACTTTAGTCAGCCGCCGCGGTGAAAAGATTAAGAAAGTGACTCTCAGATGGTTTGGGCATGTAGAGCGAATGAACGAGGAAATGAGTGTAAGGAGAATATATGATGCAAATGTGAATGGTAGAAGAAGTCGGGGACGCCCGAGGAAGACATGGCACGACCAAGTGAATCAGATACTTGAGTGGGGCCATGTAAAGAGTCGGAATAATAGAAGAGCATGTATGAGACGATGTGTGAATGTGAACGAGGCAAAGAGTGTGTGCCAAGATCGAGTTGTTTGGCGGTCCGTCCTCTCTGCCTACCCCTGCGGCGAAACGGCGTGATGGTTAGTTAGTTATCTGTTAAGACGGTTCAATTTACAAAAACAACATTTTAAAAATCACAGAATGTATTTTAACTTGCCAAGGTGAAAACTGAGAAATTTTATTTCTACATAATTCATTTTTCAACAAACAAGTATCTTAAAACTGTGCAATATTCTATCATACAGGGGTAATAAATACAAATAAATTATAACTTTACCTATTTTTTTACACAATTCTTGGACAAAAGCATTTTTGTCTTTCTTCAGTTTTTTGGGACGTTCTCTTTTTTGTATGGCTATTAATGGTACTTCTTCACCAACGCCATCCGTATCTGAAGCGTTCCCTGAAATACATCAACAGAATTATAACTTCCGACACTACACAGTATCTAAACTAAATACTACAGTCCGTACAAAGACAATTAAGGAGCTGGATGCAATAACAACTTAAACGTGCACTAGCTACTTTTGCTTCCATCGCCTTTTTGGTATTTCCAATACCTTCTTTATCGGCTGTGTAAATATTATTTCTGTAAGTTTTACACAGATGGAGCTACACGCAAAAGTCACTGGTTACAAGTAAATATTACGCATTTCAAAAAACTTTGCTATTTTTTACTCAAAATTAAAATTATTTTTTACTAAAAATTTTACTCAAAACTACAATATTTTCATCATAAGTTGTTAATGCATCAAGCTCCTCAATTTGTCTCTTCCTAAAATCTTCAACCTTCTGTCTGATTGAACTTTAAAACTGTAACTCAACTACATACTTTCAAAGCACAAAAAACCAGTGGCGGTTCTTCTCAAGGGGACGGTGGAGACAGACCCCACTTCATATTTCAGAAACCTATTGAGAATTTTTTCGATGCTTTATGTTCACAAACATTAATTCTTAATATAAAGGTAATTATTAACATTTGCAGAAACATAATCTATAATTTCAATTCAGAACATTTTTAAGCTCGAAAATGAAAAAGTTTCTTCGGACGAACATGAGACCGCTCCGCTCACTTCCTTGTTGCATACTAACTACGCGATTCGGCGATCGCGACTCGCGACTCTGGCTCGAAACTAGCAGTTGCCATCCGCCATGCGCAAACCGTTCTGCGCACTTGGGGGATATCACTGGATTTTTTCCTTCAAATTTATATCTTTTATTCGTACTGAATACGTTTCTTAGAGATCTCGCGAATTCGCGCATGCGCATTTGAGTCATAGTATCATTCTCGTGGGGATAAACTCTAGGATCCCCTCGTGGATAATTGGGCATTTGTTTTCGTTCAAATTGAAAGATGTGAGCTATGCACAGACCGGGATTCGCATTAGTGGTATTATTGTTGTACGTATTTTGTTATTAAAATAATAATATAGGTCGGATTATTTCTAAAGCGCCGTTCTGGTGGAAAATTTACCTCAAAGGCGCTCTAAACCTAAGTTGGTTGAATTATATTTGTTATTTTTTATTAAGCTTTATATTCATATACGTACCTATTTGGTATTTCTGGTAAGGTGCGTAACTTATCCAATAATATTTTTGTGAGAAAAATAAATATTTATTCGAAAAAATTAATGAATTATTTACGACTTTAGACATTAGAATTGAAAACATAAAAAATATACCTACTCGTGCAGGTACATGAATATAAAAGAGTAGGTATTTTGAATTATACTGAGGTAAATTGTCATGTAAGTATATTTATTTATACACATAAAAAATATCTGTCCCCACCAACGAAATTGTGGCGAGTCGCCTGTGCAAAAAACGCTAAGGATCCTTATGTCTTCAATATGTTTCAATAAAAATAACCAGTCTTCTACTTCTAGTCTTTAATGCTTATTCTCATAAATACCCTTTATATATTATGTCTCACATTCTTTATATAATTTTATCATGATATTCAATATTTTCACACCAACAATGTACCTAATCAATGTGAATTTTTAAACAGAATTTATTATTATCAATATTTTCTTATATAATATAAAAAAATCAATATTTATTTCTTTGTATTTTTTGCACTGCTTTTTTTGCACATTCATCCGATTGCGATGAAACTTTGGTGAATGGTTGTGCGCACGCCCTCGAAGGTTGTAGGTTTTACATGATAAGCTCTAGCTTTATGAAATTTGTATACATGAAAATGTGTGTATTTCATATATTTTAGCGGTAGAGAGTGAAGAAAGGAGGGGGAGGGTAATGAAGGAAGTTTCTAGGGAGTGGTGGGGAAGCTGGAAGAAGAAAACAGAAGGGGAAGGGGACGCAGGAGGGGACGAAAGGGAAACGGGGACGCATGGGAAAGGAAATGAAGGGAGAAATTTTTTATTTGAATGGCATTGCAACGCATGCCGGGTACCAGCTAGTATATTATAAAAGAAAGTGTACAGTGTGCGTGCCGATAAAACTCAGAAATGAGTCCCAGTACGATCAAGGGAGTTGTATGGTGTGGTAGCCCTCTATCCCACATCCATGACGAATGGCATGCTTTTGAAGATTTAAGGGCTCTTCTTTCGTTCACTCCAAGTTTCAGCCTCTAGAAATTTCTAGAATAGTCTGGAATGTTTGGGAACATCCCGGATCATTCCAGAACACTCTCGAATGTTGTGGAATGTTCTGGAACAGGGAAGTTATTAGAGGGCACTAATAGGACACTGCCACCTATCTGATGCATGCAGTTATGAGAGTATAGCAAAACTAATGGCTAAGATCTGTATGAAATGTGAAGAGATTAAATTAAAACTCTAATCCAAGTATTGTGCCAATATCCTGCTTTGATGGGAAGAAGACTAAGGTACTAAAACCCTATATGGACCTTATCAATTGTAATAATAAGGTAATTAATTTCTGAAAGATAAACACTTTGCTTAATTTTTTGCAGAACAACAAATCATACCATTAATCTCGGTGATATCGTCAGAGATATCATCAGCGATATCGTTAGTGATATCATCAGTGATATCGTCAGTGATGAGAAAGTCTTGTAAGGATTGATTGCTCGTTTCACATTGAACTTTGAAATTGTAGGCAGTTTCCAAATTACGCAAACACCTTTTGCATATATATTTAGGAAATTCATCTGTTCTTTTTATCTGCAAAGAAAACAGTTTTTTTTACATTAGCTCCACACTGGTGGCCCTGAGGAAAATAATTTCCCTCGAGGCCTAGGTCATCTTTAAGGAGAAATTGGGTGGAGGGTCTTTTGGAAAGAAAGGAGAAAAAGTTCTGGGAAGGAAAAAGGCACGAGGGATGGGTAGGAATCTGGGGTTAGTATGTCCAGGAGTGACAGACTTATGAATCCATCTCTTGGTGCAAGATGACAGGTGGAGAGAATCCGGATGGAGAGCTGAAAAACCTCTCTCCGCCGGCCCGCCATGCGTTAGTTGAGCACACGCATCCGTCGCCAAGACCTAGACAAACCTCACCTCATGAACTCAGGCACCCCTGCTAACGTAGCAAATCACTCGGGGTGACCTATGACAGAGGTGTTGGTTATTCAATAAATGGTTCCTGGGCGACGGTACCTATAACCGCCTCCCAAATAAAAATTAATTTATGGATAAACCGCCGCATTTTTATGCACAGATCACGGAAATTATACATTTCAACAATTTTTACAAGAAACAACTATTTACGAACACAAAATAGGTTATTAGGTTCTTACATAGTTTAGGTAAATTAAGTAATTCATGCATTTTTAGTTTGAAACGAAACTTCGCAATTATCAAATCCATACAAAAAAACACGGCCGTAATGGAGATGGTGATTTTTAAACTTTTAATGAAAATTAAATTAAAATGCATATTTTTCCGTCTATCCCGACTGAAACCGATGGTTCTTGTGGTAATCAAGTAAGGTAGTTTACTTTTCAAATTTTATGCCTATTTAAAGTGTAGCGTTATGCGGCGGCTTGTCCATACTTTACCAAATAAAATTGTATACACATTTGCTTTTGAATTAGGAATTTGAAGTGAGAGTGTATTTACCGTAACTGCTGCTAATTTCATAATTTTTTTGAAAATTTTATCTTGGTCTCCAATGCTTGTAAATAACGAAATAAATTGAGATGCATTATGCCAGTGCTTTTTAGATCTTAAACAAACCCGACACATGTCTTCCATGTTTGCTTATTATTGCATAATATTGTTGTAAACAATAATAGATAATCTACTTTAGCAATATCAGGTTATTGTTATCGGATTTGACCAACTTCTGACATTTGGGCATAAATGAACTAATACCTAGATCGATATCTTCGATCTTCCGGCTTTTTGTTCCCAACTGGTTTCAACACATAAATATACCATTTCAACACTATTTTAACTGTCAAAATGAAAATTTTATTACTCTGACGTCACATACCATCGACAAGAATATAGAAAAGTAAAAAAAAAAAACTTCCATAAACAATATAAATCCCTACCCAACTTATCAGCCTAAAAATTATTTTAAAAATAAAATGAAAAACTCATAATTGCATGTACCATTTTATTAAAATAAAATACAAATACAAAAAAACGGAAATACAATCATGCGCAACCTCATTTAGAAAGAACTGATTACAATATCTTAGTAATTCACCTGGAATGGGAAGGTTTTTAATCTTTAATATAAAAATATGAACAATAATAAAAAAGGAATTTAGGATACATTTTTTTTATTAGCCCACACGGGAGGCCTTGAGGAAAAAATCTCTCAGGGCCTGTCATCATTAGGGATGCAGTGTGGAGTCTTTTTAGGGGAAGGAAAAGGAGGAAGTTTTGAGTAGGAAAAATGTACAGAGCGGTAGTTAGGAATCTGGGAGTCAATATGTTCAAGAGTGATGGATGTATGAGTCTATCTGTGAAGGGGATGGGTCGACAGAGTATGGCTGCAGAGGTCTGAAGATAATGTAATAACAGAGTGTGCAATTCACACACGGTACAAGTGAAACCTTCGGAAAACTAGAGTAGACAAGAGTGGGGAGGCTACGAAGCACCGCACAAATAATAACATAATATTTGTATAGCGCAGTATTGTGTTATTTCACTTCAAGTGCGCTTAAATATAATCAACTTAAAAGTAATTCTATAGTGTTCCTTACGAGTCCTTACAAAATATTGATAAAATAATAAGAAACAAAGAATATACAGTATACACAAATCAATGCCAAGAGAACAAAATTAACAATAACCGTTCTGTTTTGGCACAGGTGGGTGGCACACATAACGATAAACTATCTCAATCAACAGGAGCCATGAAAAGTGAGCTCATAATCAAAGCGGCCAATGCGGTAAGTTTTCATTCTATCTCATTCTCTCACAGGCTAAATCTTATAGTATTATGTGTTCGTCTCTTTTCAGTGTCGCTATTTTTCATTTTATTGAGTTTCAAATCACAACGGTGCTAAATAAGTTTTCACTTCAAAAACAGGAAATACAAGAATATATAGAACTAAAATAAGATTGTGCTTTCCTACAATAGAATTGAATTACGACATTTCTCTGTTTATAACAGAAACATTCATAATTACATGTTTAAGTATTTTATTTATTTACTAGCTGACCCGGCCACGCGTTGCTGTGGCTAATAAAACACTTTGTAAAATCCAACCTTTGTAACCACCACCGTCTTTGAGTTCATCGCGAAGAGATCATCAGTGCGGTTTTCACGTGAGGTACTCGTAGCTCGTCGCCCATTTGATTGACTTCGACGATCTATGTCAGCTCGTCTTTTCCTTGGCATATTAAAACAGTAAATAAAGTTCTCACGCACTGACAAACTGATGATAGAAGATTTTAAATTGTAACAGAATGACAGGTAACGTTTGACAGCGACTGTATTCCAATTCTAGATTAAGTTGTGCTTCTGAAAGTAGGTCCACCCCTATATTCTGTTTTATCCCTTAGGCAACTTGTTCGAGTGTCTTCAAGCAAGGCTTTCACCACCCTACTGTTAACGGTGCCTTGGTCACACACAGTTGCAACGGGCTTGAAACCACAATCGAACAATTTGCCTAAAACAGTTAGAAGAATTTCTTTCAAGTCAAAATAATTAGTTCCACTTTCTGAAAACGAAAAAAAAACTGGCTGCTTATAAGGAACGGTCAGGCCTTTAATCATTAAAACTAGAGCATGATCAGCAAATTTTTTTCTTCTTGCATCACCTTTATCCTCTAACCCTTCAATGATTCCACTATGTATGTTGAAATTTATGTGTGGAAAAATACTCATCTCATCAAACATTAAAATGCAGAATTTGTTTATGTCATCCATAGAATCTGCTTTCTTTTTCAAAAAGTTAAATAAATGTTGGTTAATTCCCGGTTTAAGAGATATTAAGGACAATTCTTTTTTTAAAGTTAGAGGTGATGGTAAAGCAAACATTTTTGAGAGTAATCGATAACATTTTGGCCCTTCCTTATAGACAGCAAGTGCCAAAGACTTATCCGCGCGTGTGTATCTTCGACCTTTTTTTAAACGCGGGCTAATTTTTGCTTGCGAGAGAACGAATTTACGGAGCACCGGATTTAGAATTGAAAGAGCATCTTCCAAGCAGGTACCCTTCCTAAAGCGCGTTTCAATAGCGAGGCGTTTCTTGAGTGTACTATTTTTCTTTTGAGCGTATCTAAGTTGTCGCCTTATCACCATCATCTCCAACCGCATTTTCTTCTTTCTTGGAGATAGCGTAGCGATTGGCCCAGTAAAAGAAGAGATTGAGCGACTCTGAATATCTAGAAAACACAATATTTCAGGCCAATGATTACATTATTCAAAACCAAAGGTACCGAACAACGCTGATCAAATAAAAAGCTATAAATATGCTTACTTCGAGAACCTTTATTTTTACGTGAAGCTGAATTGCTGCTGGGTCCAGGGGGGAACATGTTTAGTTCTGAAATAAATATATTCATCACATTAACCAAAGTTCGCAAACAAAACATAGAATATTATTTCCTTTAATGAAATATAAATACAGATGTATACCTCCATAATCTTCCACTACTTTTTTGACAGCTAGAGGCATGGTGCTCGGTTCAGGGGGGAACACGTTTGGTTCTGAAATAAATATATTCATTACATTAACCAAAGTTCGCAAACAAAACATAGAATATTATTTCCTAATGAAATATAAATACAGATGTATACCTCCATAATCTTCCACTACTTTTTTGGCAGCAAGAGGCATGGTGCTCGGTTCAGGGGGGAACACGTTTGGTTCTGAAATAAATATATTCATCACATTAACCAAAGTTAGCAAACAAAACATAGAATATTATTTCCTTTAATGAAATATAAATACAGATGTATACCTCCATAATCTTCCACTACTTTTTTGGCAGCAAGAGACATGGTGCTCGGTTCAGGGGGGAGCACGTTTGGTTCTGAAATAAATATATTCATCACATTAACCAAAGTTCGCAAACAAAACATAGAATATTATTTCCTAATGAAATATAAATAAAGATGTATACCTCCATAATCTTCCAATACTTTTTTGGCAGCAAAAGACTCGGTGCTCGGCCCAGGGGGGAACACGTCTCGGATACGCCTGTCATTTTAAATATCTTAATAATAATGGAATTACTGTGTTTGAAGAAATAATAAATGTATTGAATATCTTTATAATAATAAAGACTCGGTGAATCAACATCTATCTCTCCACCTTTTATACATTTTAAACTGTAGTTGTGGTCTTGGACAGCACGATTCGTGCTGGACAACACTCTAGGTAGAACATGTAGTCTCCTACGTACGTTTACCTTTTCTTTGGGTAAACCCCGATGTTTTCCGATTCCAGGAAGATTAAGGGTCGGCAAAGCGTCTTTATTTAACGTGCCATTGGAATTTTTGCATTTCTTAGCGAAATGGGAACCACATACATACCCACAACTTCCCAAAATCGGGTAAGCAATGAAGTCTGATCTGCCGATTCTCCACGCCCATTCCCGATAACGACTCTCATTAGTTTTGCAGCTTGGTACTCTGTAACACTATCCTCACAGCCTTCAACACTGCAACGAAATTTAGGAAGCATTTTTCCAAAATATTTACTTCGATGTTGTTCGGGACAATGTGCTATTTTGACATATAATACCATAGAATCCTACTAGAAATACTACTCAGTTCTAAACAGTTTTTCTATGGAAATTTGGACCAATAAAATGATATGGTCATTAATCATACGTCACACACCACGTGATCGACACGAAAAAGTTCGGAGTTATACCCCATTTGGGCTTTGGGCGCTTCGGGCTTTGGCAAAGATACAATCATACCATAATCATACTATCATACAATATGTCTGTGTCGCCATAAATTAAAAAAAATATAGGTTCTTTTTTAGAAAGCTTAAACTTCTAAAAATTTTTAAAACTTTTGCGAGATTGGCAAAAATTAGTTCAAGATCTGGAATCTACGGAAAATTACATTTAATTACTCTCAAATCTTAAATTGTATGTATGGCTTCCGCCTTTCAAATGATATGGCCATAAATTTGTTAATAATAAAAATAGATAGAGCCTAATTAAGAAAACCATTGGCACCATGGTGGCACCCGGGGCGGATGTCACCCCCCCCCCCCCCCTATAGTTAACTTGAGAAATTCAAAAAGCTACTTTCGACTCCAAAAATTGGGGGGTGGCTAGAGAATTTCAGAATATAAGCTATAAAAGACCAACGGACACAGAATTCGGGGCACTCCACGGGTTAGAAAAATATAAATAACACACCGTGTTCATGTGTATGCAGTATCTTGGTGACATGTATGCAATATCTTGGTCGAGTGGCACCACCCTTCGAGTGGCACCCGGGGTGGTCTGCCCCCCCTCGCTACGCCATGACTAATGATAAAGTATACAGCTCCCCTAACGTGATTTTTCATAAAAACTGCGCTCTACGATATATAAAAATCAGATTGTGAAATTCACACGCGGTAGAAGTGAAACCTTTAAAAAACTAAAGTAGACAAGAGTGGGAAGGCAATGCATAAAAAGGAGACCGATTATACTATCTCATTCTCTCGCAGGTTAAATCCTATAGATGAATGTGTTTATCTCTTTTTAGTGTCGCTATTTTTCGTTTCATCGAGTTTCAAATCACAACGGTGCTAAAGAAGTTTTCACCTCGATATTTTTCGGACAAATGAGAATCGGTTCCTACAATATTTTTTAAAACGACCTACTACAGTTATTTATAAATTTAATAATGTGGGTGTTTTGATATATTTATGATAATAATGCTCATTGTAGCAGTATGTGTATGTAGCTAAAGTAGGTACAAATTGAAATGGTTTCTGGTTTCTGCCTCTGGATTCCATGTGGCGGAATAATTTCGTCTATGACAATCGCTCTGTCAAGTGTCAGTAGTGTCACTACTGTCACTCTGTATTGGATTATTTATGCTGTCAGTAAATGTCAAATCAGCTAGATTATTTAAAAATGGGTCGTTCGATGCTCATTTTGATAATCTTATGCTTTGTTCAAAAAACAATTGCGGGTACTGCCGAAGAGGAACATGGCGTGAAATACGCTGACAAGTGTGAAGCGTGCAAGATTCTGGCCATCGAATTACAATCACGTCTATTGGAAACCGGCAAGTCTCACGATGTGATAGAGATCGGGTATTCCTTGGACGATGTGAAGCCGAAGAAGCGAACTAAATACGAGAAATCCGAGCTCAGACTAATAGAGTCTCTGGAGGGAGTTTGCGAGAACATTCTACAGTACAATCTGCATAAAGAACGCGAAGACAGCACGAGATTTTCTAAAGGAATGAGTCAAACATTTCAAACGCTCCACGGCTTGGTAGACAAAGGAGTAAAGGTGGATCTTGGGATTCCTCTGGAGCTGTGGGACAAGCCTTCTGTAGAAATAACAGCCATGAAGACTCAATGTGAAACAATGCTGGAAGAGAATGAAAGTGATATAGAAGATTGGTACTGGAAGCACCAAGACGTCTCATTGATGGAGTACTTGTGCAGACAGAGAGTCCTGTCAGAAGGTAACTCGGAATGCTTAGACCAAAAGCTAAAGGGCGATACGGGCAGTCCTGCGAAGAAGACTGAATTATAATTACCATCGCCTTTGTAAATCCTTTTAAGAAGACTGCTGTAAGAGAGAACTGGCCTCCTCTGTTGAGATGGTCTCCAATATAAGGAATATCCAAGTATTTGAATAAATCACACTCCACAACTAATGGACTGAACTTTTGCATCCATCTTCATTGTGTATATGAATATGCAAATATGAATCAATATCTTTACATGTGTATAACAAATTGAAAGTATGATTTGGTGTTCAGTGCCAATTGTTATTTAATGTTATTTGGTGTTGAGAGCTCTAAACAGCTGTGTAGTGTAACAGTTTAGTGGGATTCAAACAAAAAAATGTGGTAAATATCTTGCAAATTATTTTTAAAACACTTTATCAGTTCAACTATACTGAGGGGCATCTATTTCATTCTCCAGGAAGCAAAATAATGCATTTTAATAGCCATTGCTCCAATCGTTTAAAATTATAATTGACAAATTCATTATATGCATTTGGCTACCATCTTTTATGTTTATTTAATGATAAAGAATGGAAAAACTAGCCTAAAAACCTATTTTAATATGTCAAAACATGGCGTAAACAAAATAATGAAATAGTTTTCATTGTAATTAATTTGATTCAAAGTGTTTTTAAAAATCATTTGTGCCTTTTAAGGTTGAGGCTCGGGGATATTTACCATAAAAAGACCTGATTTTTTTTGCTTATTTCAGTACAAATGTACAGTTGTGGATATGTGAAATTTAATGCGGGTTCAGTATAATCCTGGGTAATTTTTCGGGATTAGTGTCCATGGCTATTACGAATAATTTTTAGAAAAAAACTTTAGATTCGCCTTAATCACTATAAAAGGAAACTTTTTGCATCACGGCTGGCGGAAAATAATGCATTTCAATTTTAAATGTCGTTAAATAAAATTTCACTTCGCGAACCGACACTACGACAGCCCGCCCGCTGCCGCCCGCCATTTTGTCACATACACAAGCCCGCTACACAAACCCTGCTTAGCCAAACAAACCATTCAAAAACGTAGGCTGTTTTTTAAAGTAAAGATAACATACACAAGCCCGCTACACAAACCCTGCGTAGCCAAACAAACCATTCAAAAACGTATTTTAACAGTGACAAAATGGCGGGCGGCAGCGGGCGGGCTGTCGTAGTGTTGGTTCGCGAAGTGAAATTTTATTTAACGACATTGAAAATTAAAATGCATTATTTTCCGCCAGCCGTGATGCAAAAAGTTTCCTTTTATAGTGATTAAGGCGAATCTAAAGATTTTTTCTAAAAATTATTCGTAATAACATTTGCGCTTGGTCATTCCAGTTAGGCTGCTAGAATTTGATAGAACAATCTAACCAATAATTTTCAATGTAGAATTAAGATTTTTACCTTTTTTTTTACGTTTCCCCAGGATATTTAACATTATTTTACAAAAACACTTGAAAGTGAACTGTGTGATCAACAAAATAATTCTATACTGTGAATATTTTATAAGTACATACTATTATGATATTATTAAACCTTGTGAGTTAAGAATCGAATTTATTTTTAAAATACATAATAGTGCGGATTTTTGCAAATAGCCTTTTCAATATCGTTGATTCACAATTCGATTCGGCAATTCACCATTGCTTAAATTATATTTATCAACCATAACATGTATGATTTCCAATCTGTAAACTTCACCCGCCATAACACAGGGACATCCCTAGCGTGGTGGATGAAATAACACAAAAATACTATACAATGTACAATATTCTTACAATAAATAAATATATTATGTAAATCCACTTTCTGCTTAAGTCGGTTACTTCAATTTCCCTGGTGGACAAGGTTCCTTCACTCCTGGCAGTTGTGCGCTGCGTGGAGAGCCAAGGACACCGACCGACCAGAAGCCAGTGACACTTGGTCACTTCAGGGTATCGGTGACCCTCCTCTGCTTCTTCTGCCAAACGTTTTGTCAGTGACTATGAGTTTCTCCAAGTTGTAATCTTTAGTTTAGCGAGCAACATGTCCAAAGTATCGTGAAGTACGTTGTAGCCAGATATAGTTGAGAGCCTATTGTGGATGTCTTGCTCTTCCAGAATGGATATATTTATGCTTCTGGCTGTCCATGGGATCCTGAGCATTTTTCTCCAGCCACCACATTTGGAGGGCGTGTATCCACTTGCTTTCGATGACTCTAAATGTCCATGTTTCCACACTGTATAGAAATATGGGAAAAATCAACAACTGACCGATCAACAATAGACTTTACAGCAGAGACAAAAAACCGGCAGTGATTTCAGGCAAATGGAGGACATTAGAGATATGTGGTGAAACTGTTGTTTTCATTGTAGGACTGCGAAACGAGGGATCGTTTGCATAGAAAACTCGTATTTTGGTAAATTTGTAGAATTCACCACGGTTAATGCATTTTTTTTTTTAAATAGCACTTTGTTTTAACCTAATTACTACAAGAAACAACTGTGTACGTAGTCAGATGGAAAAACATGCGCAAAATAGGT
Source organism: Limnephilus rhombicus (assembly GCA_929108145.2). Taxonomy (NCBI): domain Eukaryota; kingdom Metazoa; phylum Arthropoda; class Insecta; order Trichoptera; family Limnephilidae; genus Limnephilus; species Limnephilus rhombicus. The sequence goes on from OV815292.1 coordinate 24,392,394, forward strand.
TATTAGTTTCTCAGTTTGGGTTATTTAAATAATTTATGCATATTTCACAACTTTCAAACTTAACGTGACAAATGTTAGATCATACCTTCGAGAAAAAACGTGGGATCGAAACCGTCATGTCCCCGATGTAAATAGTTGTTTCATGTAGACATTAAGTTAGAACAAAGTGTTATTTAAAAAAAAAATCATGAACCGTGGAGCTGAACTCTACAATTTTACCAAAATAAGATTTTTCAGTGCAAGGAATTTGTCCCATAATGAAAATAGTTTCACCGAGAAATTTCAAATGTTCTCAGTTCAGTCGGGGGGGGGGGGGGGGGGTGGATGTCCTCCAATTATTAAAATCGGGTCAGTTGCATTCAATCCTCTGATAAATGTGCACGAAAAAATAAAGGTACTGTTTGGAATCGATTGTGAATATAAATTCCTGCTGCGGCCATGCGCCTGGCACTTTTCAAACAATAAATCAAAACCCCCATCAGGAGTCCTAGATCTAACGACAAGAAAGTTCTAATTTCACAAAATATAATATAAATGGGATAAATTGACAAGAATGATTTTTCCTTTTTTTTGTACGAATACCAAAATCCATTACATAAAAAGCTTAAAACTTAATTTTGGACTGCAAAAAATCTTCAATTGGGCCGCAGGTTGGGTATGCCTGATCAAAACGGTATTGGAAAGAGAAAACATCTGTATATTCAAGTATAAAAGTTAACCACAAAAGAATTAAAAGGTACACCTCTCTCTATGAAACCAAAGTTTCCGACCGCAATTTAAAAAAAAAATTACTGTTTTTTTTTATTAATTATATTTACGTGAAACGATAAAAAAATGATGTAATGATAACATTTATAATACATTTGTCTAAAAAGATAGGTTTGTGTTTTTATTTTTTTCATTACCAATAATTTTACTTGGAAAAAACATAAGGTGAGCCGTTTTTACATTAAAAAAAATTGTATTTAAAAAATTACATGGTCATTTCTAATAATGAAATTTGTTTTTCATCACCTATAAAAGCGTATTTCATCACCTTTCAAAAATAGCTTTTAGTTTTCAGATAAGTTCACAGATATTCCGTTTATTTGGATTTTATTGCAAAGCAGAAATATGTTGACTTTCCGACAGAATATGGTTGAGGTCTGAAGGGTTAAAATTTTTTTTCACATAACCGTGCAACGGAATTCTGCAATTTTTACCCATTTTTTTATTCTAGGTATGTATGTTTATTGCTGCTGTTGAATATTGAGGTGATGGTTTGACATTGACAATACGCGGGTTGTAAAATATATGAGGGTTGTCCGAGAATTATAGACTGTTGCTCATTTTCAGCGATGTGGACATTATTTTTCAAAATACGGCGGCACTAGCATATAGCTCTGACTTTCCCCTAAAAAATGAACGGTGATCTGGCTTGGTAGCTGCTTCAGTGTGATCTTTGCGTCCGTTTGCAAACGACGAGGTGTGATTCACTTTCTCAACTAAGAGGGAGTCTGCCCTGTTGAAGTTCCAAGATTGAAATTTTGATCCCGGACATCAATAGGTCTACCACACAAACGATTTTGAGGGAAAAATGGCATACGCAAATTGCGTGCTCGTTGGGTTCCCAAAATACTACAGAGCAACGTCGTGTGGAAAGCGCTCGAGTCTCTTTGAACCATTTATCCAACCAAGACATGACTTATTTGGGTTGAAACGTGGGTTCACCACCTGACCCCGGAATCAAAAATGCAATCAATGATATGATTTGCATCTTTTTCTTAACCTGAAGCAACACTTGGCTGGAAAACCTTCGGAGACCGACTGGGACAAGAACGGAGAGGTGGCAACATAATTGGCGGCGGAGTTCTGCGATAAGGGAATCGATCATAACGGGGACTATGTCGAAAAATATTGCGGACGTGTACCAAAAATGTCATGATTTTTTTGTAAATATAAATTTTTTAAATCAGAAAGGTCTTTAATTCTTTGACAACCCTCGTACATTACTTTGTCCTTATAATTCTTTTTACAACGATTGTTCTAGTTTCTATCTATTAAAATATCATGTGGAGTAAGTGCCTCCGTACATGACGCTACTTACAAGCTACTCGTTCGCGTATCATGTGTGCCGATCGTAAGTACCCCCGTACAATTTTGCTGGTGCTCGTACACAGTGCTACGCGACGGCTGTCGGTTTCAAATCTGTTGCATGCTACCGATGGTGCTGATCGCACGTGACGCGTTGCATCATTCGCTACTTATTCGTTTGGCGTTCGACAGAAATGGCATCGGAACATGAAATTAATGTTAGATATGTTCTGGAAGTGGAAAAAAATGGGTCTTTACCAGAATTACTTTACCAGAATATGTAAAAAAGGATTTAGTGGAGAAGGCATGGATTGATGTTGGAAAAAAAGTCATTTGACATCGCTTGACATCGTGTTAACTCCACGGCTGCATGTGAAAAATGATCAAGTTCAGTATATTTCGGGTAGCGCCGTGTACGGAAACCAGCATTAGAGAGTAGTATATCTGCAGAGTACTTGTGATTGCGTCACAATCACGTAGTTTGTAAGTATCTCCATGAACTGAGGGCCTATGGTGAAGCCATAAAAATGTAAAATAGTATTATCAATAATATCATGCTTCAAACCTCATTTTGTAACAATCAATACAAATATAAAAAAAATGTTTTTGTTGAAAGAAAACCATTAAAGAAAAAAATCTTGACAAATAAATGTGTTGTGAGTTTTAACGTTTATCCACGAGGATTGTTTATCGCTAAATGCTTCCTTTTATTATCTTCTTTCTGACACATCTTGGATGAAAATGAAGAACATAGAAAAATGTCAAACGATTCTAATAAACCACACATAAATAAATAAAAAAGAACATTTTCTCATCACAAACAAGGCATTTTGGCGCTTTTTTAATGCAATCAACTTACCTTATGCAAAGCGTGGCAGTTGTAGTAGGGGAGGCGAAGCAGGGATTTTGGGATTTACTCAAGCGCGTCAGATTAACTAAGGGGAGATACCTCACGACCTTGTTATGGACTACCACCATATATGAACCCATAATATTGGTGGGTGCGGCTAGGACAACCGATCAGATTAGTAAAAAAAAATCGATCCCTGTAGTTACTCGAGCGTGTCAGATTAAGGTAATGTGAGTTAATTACATGCAGAAAAGTTTACATTTCAATAATCTGACGGTTTGAACGTAACGTAAGAAAGTTAGCGAGTCACAAAGTTGCAAAAAAAAAACGTGACGTGGATTTACTCAAGCGCGGTTAATTTTTTTTTTATTTTGAAGGAAATAATGTAGGGATCATGGAAATAATATAATCTGACGACTTCCACATGCCGAAGTGGCTAAACTTTGTATTTCCCCCTCCGCGCTTTGGTTTCCTTCTTAAGGGCGCTTGTTCTCTAGGTAGATATATTCTGTCGCAGCCATTACGTCAATGGTCGCAGCCAGAGCCTAATCAACCGTTGGGTCGCGCGTTCGCATTCGTAGATTTACAACGATTTGGTTAATTAATTTTGTAAAGAAGTTTAATAAGTGAAATACAAAATATTATTTTTAGTTCATTGTATTTATTTTTTGTTCATTGTTCTATTCATTAATAAAAACAACAAAAAAAAACTTTTTTTTTTTTTAAACCGTCAGATTAAGAAAATCCCTCCATATAATCGTCAGATTATTGGTCAGCACAACAAGGACATCACGCTGAACCTTCTGTATAAAAATCTGACGAGCTCGAGTAAGTCAAGGTCACGATTTTTTTTTACATCTTTAAAAATCAGCCATGAGTTTAGGTTACGTCCAAATCGTCAGATTATTGAAATATAAACTTTTCTGCATGTAATTAACTCACATTACCTTAATCTGACACGCTCGAATAAATCTATTTTTTTTCAATTTTCTACCTCTTCATACGGCTACCCCCACCACTCAAGTCGTCAGATTAATATCTCCCTGTTACCAGAAACACGTAGGGCGTATACGCTATTAAAATCTGACGAGCTCGAGTATGTCATGGTGACGATTATTTTTTACATGTTTGAAAATTTATACTCGCTCTCCCCACCACTGGAATGGCATACATCATATAAACTTTTTTTCTTTTTAGCATCTAATCTTTGCAATCCAATAGGTCCCCACGACGCTCGAGTAACTACCCATTTAGCGTCAATGCCTCCCCTACTATTGAGTACTAAAACCACAAAACAGAAGACAAATACCTTGGTTTTGAATTACCACTTTTGAGCTTTCTACCACGCGTCTCGATGAACAATATTTGTGAGTAGCCGAGATTTTCAAAAATCTCTGAAAACGTTAGTGATATATTATTGAGTAAAATAAAAACACAAGATTAATAAATAAAAAATCTTTACTTCATAACTTTTTAGACAACAAGATTCTTCTGTTCTAATAGCTGCAGAGAAACAATAACAACCAAACAACAGTTCCCCCGTGGTTTGAACACAAATTATTATAAGATTTTAAATAATTAATAAATTGGAGATGTGCACACAGAACATACAACACCTAGATCAACACTTGCGATACAATTATTGATATAACATGTACATGGTTCATATTAAAACTAACTCACTGTCAGTTTGATATTTTGGTTGTAAATGACACTCCATATATTCAACAATGGGCTCACTTTAATATCAAAGTATTCTCTCTGATTGTGTTGGAGGGTCAATCTAGGATTCTATTTCAATGTGTTTAGGACAAACATGTTAACAGCACAAGTAATAAACATACCTATTGCATTAATAGTATTTTTTATGTGATATATAATATTTTTATTTGATACATAAAAAATAGATATTATCGTGAGTCAATGAAAACTTAACAGCCTAAATAAAAATATTTACATCTTTCTGAGTTTCATGGTTGGGTAATAATATAGGAATAACATTAAAAAATAGCTAAATTAATTTAACAAAAATTAAAAACAATTCATTGATTCCCAAAGTAGGTTGTTGGAGAGGGAGGGGGGGGGGGGGTTGACTTTTATTTATTTGATTTTTTAATGTAAACGTAGTTTATTATATGGATACAAAAAGGAGATTGGGTAGGGATAAGATTATATAGAACCAGGGGAAGGGGGGGGGGGGGGTGTACAAAAAGTTTTGGAATCGCTGAAATAACCTAATTAACCTATCAAACTTTTTGGAAACTATAAAGAAAATAATATAAACGGAGATGTTCAACTGTTACAACCATAGATAAAGAAGAAAATTAGAAGTGCCTTCAATAGAAATTTGAATAGAAACATACGTTCCAATTTAACATGCCCTCTGTTTAATAAGTCAGGTACGCCTCATATGTCTGGTAATGTTATATTATCGTGAAAACATGACATCGTAGACCTACAGCCCATGTGTATTTCACAAATGCATTTTAGCATAGGACTTTTCTGGGCAGGGTCTGAATGTTGCCCAAACTTTTGTTTAGCCGATTTGGGATTTGTAGTTAAGTTTTTACGGAGCCAGCAAATTGCCACCATTGTAAAAAGGACTAATAATTTGTAAGCAGATTTTATTTTCGAGGTCTGTTAAGGGAGCATACATTAATTAAGTGAGCTCAAAAGGGGGGGGGGGGGGGGGTTCAGCAAAATCTCACGTTACTTGAAAAGATTTTTTTTTTTTTTTTTTTACATGAATACCACACAAGAGTCCCCAACTGCTCCCGTCTGGAGCCAGTGGGACTATGACATCCCCAATTGGGGTATGTTGTGAGGCTGAAGGTAGTGGGGAGGGGAAGGAGATAGGGAAGAGGAAGGTGAGGAAGTACCTGGCTATTCAGATCTGGTCACCAAACACGGCTAAAGCCATTTCAAGCAACGTTTCAATTCTGAATGGTGGTCTTACACCAGGGCGATACTGAGAGTATCTTCCACTCTGGAACGTGCAGCAAATATACCATATTATTTTTTAAATGAATAAATTGTTAAATAACACAAATGTACGAAGTGGCCCAAATTTATCTCACCAAAAGGGGGGGGGGGGTTCTAGATGGAAGAAAAACTGCTCACGTAATTAATGTATGCCCCCTAATATGAATTTCTAAGTCCATAAGGCATTTCTCGGGTTTTCTTAATTCCATGGTCGCATCGCATATAAATCGATTGCAAGAGATTTAAAATAAATACCTAAATAAAATATTTTAAATGCATTGTGTCTGCATTTCAAATTGTGATTTTAAAAATATAATAACTTAACAATGGTTGAAAATAGTTTGTTTTTTAATTGCATTGATAAAAAATATTTGCCCTCTGTTTTCCCAATTCTGAAAAAGTTCTGTTCCGTTTTGAATGCCGCACAAGAGTCCCAAAGGCCCAGAGCTAGTGAGACTATGACAACCCCAATTGGGGTGTATTGAGAGTCTGATGTGAATGGTCAAGGAAAAAGGAGGTTGGGAAGTATCCGACTATTCAGATCTAGCCACTAAACACAGCTAATGCCATTTCAAGCAACGTTTTGATCCTGAAAGCAGGTGTTGTTTCGCCAGGGCAATACTGAGAGTACTTACCACTTTTTGTATACACAATATCTAGAGTAGTGCTTGTAACTTTGTAAATGTTGGAACAGAAAAATGTTTAACTGACAATTTTTTTTTGCGATACGAGCGGGGAAACGCTAAATTATTGTGATGCATAAGATAAATACTATCAAAGTAAGGCTTTATTTACACAAATCTTACTTAAATAACCACCCCTGAATAATAATAAACGCCAACTTACAATAGTGAACGAAGAGAATAGTTCTTAGAGTAAATTAAAACAGATGAAATTCATCGATTCCGCTTTTTCATTCACACAATAATCGACCTTATTTTTGCCATTCTCTTCTCAGACTATGTTTTAACACTCTTGTGACTACGTCATTTCAAGCAACATTTCGTTTTATACTTAAAGTATCTTCTTTGCTAAGTTTTTGTTGAAAGAGTTTGTTTGCTAGAAAGTAAAAACATTCAACGATAAATTATTGCAGTAGATTGGGGCATGTATTTTATTTTTTATGTGTTGACAATTTACTAAATTTATTATAATTATTTCAGGTAACATTATTTGTCACCCATGGAAAAATTGTGTGCGTTTTGACTTTTGTAATCATGCATTAAAAATTTGTTTGAGTAAGAACTTTGCGATTTACATAAATCTCCATTTTACTTGGAAATATTATTATTTTTATATTTTGTAATTATTTTTTTTATTATATAAAATAGAACTTTGTTTAACTTGAAAATTTTAGCTTGTTACAAATTCAATATTCTAGGATGCATTTTTATTTTTCACGTTCAAAGCAGTATTATAAAGCTATAGAAAATTCTTTTGTATATATATAGATACAAAAATTCTTGGATTGGATTTTCTGTATATATTAAAATCGTTCCACGTTCCTTCACACATAAATTAATTTTATTAGAATCATACAAAAAACTTTACACTAAACGGGTTCGCCGCTGGAAAATTTATGGTCATGGGTACCTACCCTAAAACCTTATATTTTTCAATCTGTTTCTCTCACTATCTGGCAACATTTACAATTTAAATTTCAACATAGTCAACCATAGATGACAAAATTATAATACAGCAATCCCTGTGATTTGAATGAGAACTATTATACTTCAAAAGTTTGATTTTTATTCCAATTTCAAATAATTTTAGATACTTCAATGTTAGTTCACATTCACCTCATAAGATGGCACTAGTAAAATGTGACATTTTGGATTAAAGAAAAAGATCTTACAAAATTGTTATCTATGGTATTTGATTTGATCAAATAAATTATTTTAAAATGAGAAAAATACACCATATAAAAGTTATCTATGCATTCTACAAAAAGAACTTCATACTTTCAATTATTATTCATAATGTTTTTTTAATGGAGCTTTGAGGCAAAAATACAATTTTTGTAGCAGCCTCACTTCAAGATATTTAAATTTACACTTCAAAAGATATGATTCGATTATTTCTTGCTAGTAAAGTCTGCAGAACCGAAAATAAAAACGAATAAATTGAAAATAAGTTTTTTAAAAAACACACATTTCCTCTCTAGTTGATAAATGTCTATTAGCAATAATAATTATTTAAGATATTTTTAGGAAGCGAGAAGAATAATAATGGATAATGTTACACACAAAATATGTCTATTAAAAATAGTAATAATTTATATTATATTAATTATTGTTCATCACTGACACGCCCACAATTTAATATTACTAAATATAAGCCACTTATTGTTTTTGGAGTTAGACCTGCGAGTCACTTGCTCCTCGATGATGAGCTTTTTGCTCACGATTAACGAGTAACTTGCTCACAGACATTGAATCACTTGCATATCAACGAGGGTTTTTCTTGAAACTGAATCGTTGCGAGCCATTTGCTCGAGTCGCCTGATCCCATCCGGCAAGTTAAACGCTCACCATCGACGAGCCACCTGCTGCTTCTCATTGGCGCAAGTAGTTGATTTATTGCTGAATGACCGGCGAGCTGAATACTCATTATCTGCTTTTCATGGACAAGCATTCAAAATTTTCATTTTTCAAATGTTTAATTGACTTCCATGGGCAAAAAGTTGATTATATGCGAGAGAATTCATCGTCTACTGCTTCTAATGGACAACAGCACAGTGCTCACCGAGAGCAACCTGATTCTCATCACAGCAAGCAGTTGATTATTTGTGAGAGATATGCTCGCGAGCAGTTTGCTCGTCACAGGTGAGCGGTGGATCTGTGATTGCGAGAGAGCCGATGGCGGTCAGCGAGCTCTCCTCTCGTTGTGGAGTCAGATGCTCGTGGCACGTGGGGGGCAGTTACTTGCTGCGTTTGGGGGCGCGAGAGGGGGGTGGTGAGTCATCATCGCTGTCGTCGTCGGAGATGTCGTCGGTGATGGTGCGATGGCGTGCGGTGGACATGGAGCTGCGCTTCCATCTGCGGTCACCCGCGGGGCTGCCCCAACTTCCTCCTGCTGACTGGGTGCCTGGGGGCAAAACAAAACAATACACTATTAGTAATTACATCTCAGATTGGGGTGTTTAACAAAAATTCAAATGTAAAATTACCATCAAATGACCAATGGTAGATCATTTGATGGTTATCCCCGTCACCGACAGCATAGACTGATTTATCTCCCGGCTTGCAGAACTAACTTGCCAATGGTCATGCCAGTCGGGAGAACAGTCTAAAAAATGTTAAATAGGATCCCTTCGAATATCGCTATGTTTAACATCAATGAAGCACAATTTAGATGGCAAGCTTTGTTGGAGTTAGTTTAACTCTGCTTATCTTATCATAAATATTTTCTTTCTTTTAAAAATGCTTTGCAATGTTAATTTTGTAACGTTTTTAAACAAATTGAATTGAATATATGGAGGAAAGCCTGTAATTTTTGCGCTAGCCTGACACTGCATTTTACGGGGCAAAATCCATGCAAAAGTGATTACAATTTGTTTCAAAAAGAGCAACGAAATCGCATTCGCATGAACATTCTTGTTAGGCTAATGCAAAAGTTACCGATTAATTCCCCTGATCCATTTGCTATTCAAATGTTTCCGGACTGAACGTATTTAGTTATGGTTTATGGCTAAAAAGAGATACTGTAAAAGGAAGCCAGATAAATTAATAAAGGTTCAGCCTTAAAATAGATGTTAAAACCATATGAACATTTATTTATTTCCAAAGGAGAAAAAAAATACAAGTGTGCAGTTCACACGCGGTAGAAGTGAACTTCAGAAAACTAAAGTAGACAAGAGTGGGGAGGCTACAAAGCACCGCACAAAGTGGAAACCGATTATTCTATCTTATTCTCTCACAGGCTAAATCCTATAGATGTATGTGTTTGTCTCTTCGTTAGTTTTCACTTCAATTAGGAGAACTAAAAATAAAAAAGGTAACGGTTGCAACTAGGAATTGAACCCAGATTCTTTGTCTTACCGGGACATCAATTGAGTTATAGAGACCTAGTTATATTCAGCCATTTCTAACCATCTCATATTTCAATTTTAAAATAATTAAAATTTGAGAGGCGGCCTCTCATAGGTTTTCCAAAGTCGTTCCCTACTTTTGGTGACTTAGAATGGGTGGCCGGGTTCATGGGGTGAGATTTGTCTAGGTCTTGGTGGCAGATGCCCACCTACTTCGGGGCTGGGTGGATTGGGAGAGACTGGTTTAGGGAGACCTTTGATTTCTCCAGCAGGAAGGATGGATTCATACGTGCTTAACTCATAGACACACTGATCCCCAGATTCCTATTCACCCCTCAAACCCTTTTCTTTCCCAGAATTTTCTCTCCTTCCTGGCCTTAAAAAGGCCCTCCACCCAGCGTCCCCAAAGATGACACAGGCCCTGAGGGAAAATATCTTCATCAAGGCCTCCCTCGTGAAGCTAACTTAAAACAAAAATAGCTAATGTAATAAATATTTTTTGGTTGATCTAATAATAAATTCTAAGGAAGACAAAGTCACATTAACAAATAGAGGATTTTTCAAAATGTATCGTGAAACCAACAAGTTCCCACTTAAGAAGTCACTGATAAATGGTGAGTTTATTCAGGTGGGTCAAGAAGTCACTTCTCTCAAAGAAACAGAGGAAGAAGGAGATATATACGAAAAGACACTCACTAGAGACATTGCTGTTGTTGCGTTCCAACCTCCGAGACTTGCGGGGCGGCGGGGAGCCCCCGCGCTCTCCCTCCTCACCGCCCGAGCCTCCGGGGCTGCCCGGGGGGCTCAGCGCCTGCATCAGGCGACCCTTCGACTCGTTCCAGATGTTGGACTGGAAACAACACAACCACACGTTAGTCACTGCCATACAAGTGACAACAGTCCACTGGGCTTAGACTTTGTGTCGAGTCAAGACAATAGTCCACTGGATTTGTTTAGCGGGACTTTGGACTGGAAACAATCAACATGTTAGTTACTGTTATGAAGAGAGACAGGGAAAGTGACAATGGTCCACTGAGCTCAGTGTCAAGTCATGACAAACATTAGCTACTGTGAATTGCGGAAGACAGACGGGGAATGTGACAAAAGTGCACTGGGCTTAGACAAACGTGTCAAGTAATGACAAAAGTCCACCGGGTTTAGTGGGACTTCGGAATGGAAAAAATCGACATGTTAGTTACTGTAATGTGGGAGAGAAAAGAGGAAGACACATAAAGTTAATAAAACAGTCCACTGGGCAAAATAGAGGTTTGAGTGACTGGAGGCAAACACCACACTCAGGCCTTAAACTGAGGGGTGTTGTTAGTTACTTGTGGTGGAGAGGCAGTTGGAAGAGAGACGGGTGGAAGAGACGGGGGTGTAAATCAGGTTAGGACATGACAAAGCTTAATGGAGGCCTAAAACCCGGTGGCTCCAGATGTGGGACTGAAGACAATAAACGCCTCAAAATTAATGTGTTGTCAGAAAATTTTATTTAAATCTATTTCCATAAGTTATAATAAAAGATGTATTTCACAGCACTATTCTGAATAATGCATGAACATATACTTATAACTACTTATTATAAATCTACAAATGAAAGATTGTGATAACAAAACAAAAAATGGTTTTCTTTTGTAGCTCAGCTCATTATTTTATTAGGCAAATAAAAAAATTCAGGCATTATATAATTGTAATAATTATTATTATTTATCACAGCGAAGTCCAATTTGGGAGGAGGGTATGGGTACCGTCGTCCCGGAAACCATTTGTTAGATAGCCGACACCTCTGCCATTGGTCACCCCAAGTGGTTCGCTACGTTTGGTGACTTAAGACGGGTTCAACGGGTGAGGTTTGTCTAGGTTTTGGCAGCAGATGCGTGGCGGGCCGGATCGGGAGAGACTAGTTGGGAGAGATCATTTGGCCTCTCCAGCAGGATTATGTCGATCCGCCATGCACCGTAGTTGGAAGGATGGATTCATATATTCACTCCTGGATACATTGACCCCCATAATCCTGCACACCCCTCGTACCTCCTTCCTTCAAAGAACTTCTTCTCCTTCCTTCTTTTCAAAGACTCTCCACCCAGCATCCCCAAAGATGACATAGGCCCTGAGGGAAATTATTTTCCTCCAGGCCTCCCGTGTGGAGCTATTGCAAAAAAAAAAAACTCCCCTATGGTACTTAAACACCACAATTCTCTTCAATATTGGTTGCCATATTCTAGCAATGAAACTCTACAACACATCACTCATATCCTCGTTACCTTTCAAACACGGGAAATTGATTTATACAATGAAGCTTCTCATTCCATTCATATAACACCACATTATACCATATCTTTCCTGCCGGAACCCCTTGCTCAAATCGCTAACTTCCTGCATATGTTGGATGTTGATCGCTAATTAATATAATGTAAGTGTCTCACCAGTCGTCCCTCCCTGCCGAACATGAGCAGGAAGGCCTCGATGAAGTCTCTGGATTTCTCCTCCCACTTGGAAATGACGTCGCCGCGCTTCTCGCCAATGTTGGTCATGACCTTCTTGCCCTTGTCCTTGAGCTCGTCCATCTTGTTCTGCAGGCGGAACTTCTTCTCCGACAGGAAGGAAACGTTCAGCTCCTTGGCGGAGTAGCCTCGCGCCAGGTTGCGCCGCACATAGATGTCATAGTCACGCACGATTCGCGCCACTATGTCTGAGGTTGATACGCCTAGAAATGAAAACAAAACTATTATAGAAATTATAGGCGTACTACCCAGCAACACATGGAAACACTCTTCATTCTACATTAAACTGTATACATAGCCTAGCCTAACCTAACCGTGTGAAACAGTGATGTGTGTTGGAGGTCTCAGCACTGCTAAAACTCCTTTACAGGCCTACATTAATATTACTATTGTAGGATCAAATTTGAAAACGATATTGCGTATATGTTTTTTTACACTTAAATGAATGTATCAAATTTGTTCACATGAAGCACATACTTTGTGTATTGATATTATAATTTAAAATGAAAGAATAACCCCCAAACCGGAGAGCCTGCCCCGGGCGGCAGTTTTAGGGGGCGCTAAAATCGTAATTTATAGTTTTATTGAAAAAAAAACATGATTCACAAAGCGCCTGGCATCCAGCGCACGTTGTTCTATCATTATTCATTTGATTTTAAAATGGCCAGTTGGTTTTTGAACACATCCTAAGTTGATTATGAATGTATCCTAAGTCGATTTTGAACGCGTGCATACTGTACGTGATGTCTCTGCCAGGGGAATCCCCGTCCCATCTAGAACTAGGGGCTACGCGAGCTGAACCGAATAAACCCGAGCGGTTTGAGAGGGGCCCTCAGACGCTGGCGAGAGGGGGGCCCACTATCAAGTTTCTTCCCTGGTTTGAAAAAGTCATATTTCCGGCTTGATGTCCAAACAAGTCTACTGGCAGAACTTCAGCACGAACTAAGAGAAGGCCACTAATAAGTAATGTCTCCAGTTCTTACCCTCTGTCCTCTCGGTGGCCACAAACATTCCCTTCTCCTTCAACTCTCCGTAAGCATCTCGCCCATCCTCTGTCAAGTACGGGTAGTCATCATGAGCTACGAAGTCCAACTTGTGTGCCTCAATGAAATCGTCTGTTAATTCCCAGGGGGCGTCCCTGACCACCTAGAACACGAAACAGACTGTTATTATTTATGAAGCAGACTTCTGAGGCATTTAGAAGAAGAGGCATACCCAATTGGAGTATTTTTATTTATTTTACGTTAGTTCCACATAGGAGGCCCAGAGGAAAAAAATCCATCAGGACCTATGTCATCCTTGGGAATGCTGTGTGGAGAACTTTTTAGAAAGGAAGGAAAGGAAGTTCTGGTAAGGAAAAAGGTTTGAGGGGTGGGTAGGAATCTGGAGGTCAATGTGTCCAGGAGTGACGGACGTATGAATCCAACCCTCCGACTGCAGTGCAATGCGACGGATCGAGAGAGTCCGGCTGGAGAGATCTATGTTAGGTCTATCTCAACCAGTCTCCCAATCCAGCCCGCCACGCAGTAGGTGGGCAAACGCATTCGCCACCTACACCTACACAGACCTCACCCCATGAGGTGATGTATGATGTATATTGTGGGGCTGAAGGTAGTGGGGGCGAGAAGGTGGGGAGGTATCTGGCTAATCAAATCTGATCACCAAACACGGCTAAAGCCCTTTCAAGCAAAATTTCAATTCTGAATGGTGGTCTCACACCAGGGCGATATTGAAAGTATCGTCCACTCTAGAACGTGCTGTAAATATACTATATATTATTTTTAATTAATAAGTTGTGAAATTAATCAAATAAGATTTATTTGCGCACGCCGCGATTTGAACCAGTAACCCCCTCGGCGAACCCCTTGACCGCAGAGGCCGTTTCTGAACTCAGTTGTAGCCTCTCTTTCTGTTTTATGCATTGTTTATGAGTAAGAGGAAAAGGTTGCAACGAATCCATCAGTAGTATACCTTGAGTTGAGAAGAAAATTAAACGACTTTAAAAAAATAAATTAATAAATTAATGGCAAAGTCAAAAGTTAACTCAAGTTTAGACATCTTTTTATGACTCGTTCCTTTCAGAAATTTCTTGATAATTGTAGTAAAAAATATATGAACGTTCCCGTTCTATTTCCCAACCAATTTTGAAGGACATAATAAAATTCAATGTCAATAATAGTACATGTGAAAAAGTAAGTAATTTTCTGCATTTATCAATTTTTTTTTAACTGGCTTAAATTGAACTAAACAAACTCAACTAAAAATACATGTAAAAATGATTGCGTATTACAGTGTTTAAAATGTATTTCAACAGTGATAGAGGACTTGACACTTTACACCCGATGGATTCTAAGAAACAACATGTTGACTATATTCTGGTGGAGGAAGGAGAGGAGCGTGTGTTGACACAGAGCATTATCAGGTGACACCTCGGTACACACCGGCAGGGAAGTGTGGTATAAATGAATATTAAACAGATCATTTAACTTCATTGGTGACTTCATTCATCATTCCACCTATTTGAGTTGTCATAGTGTACATAGTGCCAACGTTATTAATCTATTCCATATATTTACTGCCTGACAATATAACCTAACCTAACCTAACCATCACACATTTTCGTGGTGGTGGGCAGAGAGGATGGACCGCCAAACAACTCGGTTTTGACACACTCTCTGTTTCAGTCAGATTCATTCATCATCTCATACATACCCCTTCTGTTATTCTTATATTTTATTTAACCATACATTTTTTACATTTGTATTATACTGCATATCTAGTCTGAAACTACTATAATAATATTCTAATATGTATCTACTAAAATTTGGACTTCACAACATTGAGACATAATCCAGGCAAAACTGCAAAATTTTTAGATTCTTTAACATTTAAAGTGAGTTCATTGAACACTTTACTTTACAATAAATATTGTTTTGGGTTCCTGATAAATTTGTCTTAGGAAGCCTAAAATCATCACATCTTCTCGTAGGATAGCCACGAACCATACTAAAAATACTAACACCTTTTAACATAGGTACAATATATTCTGAAGCTTAACATAACCCGACTCAAGTATCTGGTTCACTTGATGATGCCATGTTTTCCTCGGGCATCCCCGACTTCTTGCATCCTTCACATTTGCATCATTATATTCGCCTTAAAATCCTTTCGTCTTGCATTCGCTCTACATGCCCAAATCTAAAATCTTATTCACTACACTTAACGGTCTTGCATTCTTTGCGGATCTCCACATTTTTTACGCATGGTTCTACCACACATTCGCCGAGGTTTCTATTTTTACAACATTTATTCTACTTCCATCCTTCCTCTGTCAGTGGATGCCTCACTGCCATACACCATACATACACTTAACCCCTCAGACTAATTTATTGACTTTTCGGAACAACTCATGTAGGCCTCATTGAAATCGTTGTGTCTCCCTTACTATCATGGTTAGAAATATGATCTAAACAGTGTTAGAAAGAGAAAATGTTAAATCTAAAATATTTAAATCTAAAAGTTATCAACAAAATAATTCAAATGTACACCTTTATGAAACCAAAGTTTCCAACAGCAACTGGAAAAAAAATTATGAGACTGGGAATTTTTTATTAATTATTTTTACATGAAACGACAAAAAAAGTCATGGTATCCCGTTGGCGTCATGTATTTTTTTTCGGAAGATTTTTCAATATGGATGAGTGTTTCAGGCTGATAATTATTGCTTATAATAATTAAAAAAAGTCAGTTGACAACAACGTTTATAATAAATTTGCTTAAAAAATGTGTGTGTTTTTATATTTTTTATATCAGTAGGTAATTTTAGTTAGAAAAAATGTACGGTAAGCCATTATTAAAACTTTTTTATGTTTACATTAAAAATTAAGGGTCGACCGAGATCTCGGTCTCGGTCTCGGCATTCTCGGCTACAAATTCTACCGAGAACTCTGTCTCGATTCTCGGCGAAAAATCTTTTTAAAAAAGTTTTTAAGCTCTTAAAAAAATATATGTTATTTTTGAAGATAATATCTAGACGCGTTCCACGCCGAAACGCAAATTATTTACAATTCCCTCGATAGAAAAAAATCGCAAAGTATGCTACGAAAATTATTTTACACGTTTGTTTCAGTTATTTTACAAGTTATAGATGTGAAAAAATTCACAATGTTTCTTTAGATGATACTTAAGATACCTTCCACGAGATTTTTGCTATATTTTAAACGAGTCGTGTTTTATCGCTTTAAATATTAGCGCGCTCCTCTAACATTCGTAATTACATATCTCTCCATCTTTTTCTTTTTGAGCGCGGATGCGGCGCCTTAAAACAAATTATTATTACATTCTTAAATATTTTTCTCAATTTATCTATTCTCGGTCTCGGCCGAGAACGAAAAACCTGTCTCGGTCGACCCTTATTATAAATATTCATATTTCAAAAAGTGTATATTAAATTATAAAATATGAAAATGTACTTCATCACCATTCAAAAACGGTTTTTAGTTTTTGGATGCATTCAGAAATTTTCCATTTATTTGGATTTTAATGCAAATTGGAAATATTTTGACCTTCTGACAAAATACGCCCGAGGCATGAGGGGCTAGTGAATACAATATTAATTTGAATTGTCAAGTGTCTAGTAATTAAATGTATTTGATCATTCAGGTCTCTTCATTCTCAAGGCACTTTAGGCAAGGCATGGCAACTTTGCAAGGTGGTAATTTATTTCTCGGTAAACAGAGAAGAAATATCTTTAGAGGAGTGGCTACTAAGTTGATGTCAACACTTACCTCATCGACGTAACGACAGTGGCGTACGGCGTCGTACCTCTCTTCGTCCGACATGACGGTTCTGCCCTTCTTGCTGTGCGTCAGGGCATCACTGCAAACTAAACAGAATTACATTATTACAACAGATTAGGAAAGTTTTTTAACTCAGAACTTGCTGCTCATCTATTAACCCCTCAGGTTAATTTGAAGTTAACCATAGAAAAATAAAAATATGCACCTCTGTGAAACACAGTTTCCGACCGCAATTTGAGAAAAAATTTATGAAAAAATTGTGAATTTTTAATTAATCATTATTTTATGAAACGCCATAAAAATAAGGTGTCAATAACGTTTATAATACACTAGCGAGTTCCCGGCATGCGTTGCTATGCCACTTAATAAATGTTTCCCACTAGAGATGGGTAAGTTCTGCATTTTTCCGGAGGCCTCCGAGAAGTGCTTCCTTTTAAAAGTACTTGAGTTCTTGGAGAAACTTTGCGAGTCGGGAGCCACTCCCGACTCGCAAATGGCCCGAGCGCGCAAAATAATTTGAACACGCAACCTGCTTCCGACTCGCAAATGGCTCGAACCGAGACGCTCGGGTTCCACCCAAGCCGGACCTCGGAGCCGGAGCTCGCCTTTGGAAGCCGGAACTCGAACGCGTGACCTACTGTGGTTCGGCCCGCCGAGTTCCGACTACAAGTACTGTACTGGGTACATTCAGTTTTCAAACAGCTTGAGTGCCACCTATTGCAATTTTTTTATACAAATTTCATAATGTCAGAGCCAAAGATATTCAAATACAAAAGAGATATGCTATGATGTCCGCACGACTGTCGGCGGACTACTACATAATCGGAGTAGTTTGCATACGAAAAGAATTTGTTCGTTTCGTTGATTTTTTTTAGAATTCGTTAATTTACTTTAACGTTCGTTTAGTTTATTCGTTAATTATTCGTTCATTTAGTTTATTTGTTAATTGGTAAACAATATCGGCGACACCCGGAAGCGCAGTCCCACCTAGTAAAAACTGCGGATAGCACATCTCTTATATTTCAATATAAGATTTGGCCAGAGCTCACCAATATGTATAGGAAATTTCGCAGGCGTGCTCACAACAACTCACCAAAGTTTCATCGTAATCGGATGAATGGTTTAGCAACGGAACTCACTATTATATATAGAAACCATCGCGGGCATGCACACATCAAATCCCCAAAGTTTCATCCGTAGCAACGCATAGACATCGCTATACATACTCATAAATATAGCATATTTTGGTTTTTATGTATATATAGATTTGTCTAATAGATTTTCATTATCGGTAATTTTAGTCAGAAAAACCATTTTTAAGTTTGCTGTCAAAATTTTAGAGAAATTATGAAGGTTAAATGAAAAGTCTACGTAGAGATGTATTTTAACATTGAGAGGGAATCAAACGGGTCAATATGGAGGTCGTGTCTGCACATTCATGAATGGCAACAAAAATAATAAAAAAAATAGAGTAGACAACACAACAATCAACCTAATAAATCAATAAACTACATAATATTTAGTATCTGATAAGAGAAAGATAAATAACACGTACAAGGAAAACATTGCAATTCCCGCAGCTAGACTGTCGTGTGGCTAAATATTTTATAGATTCCTCGATTGGCTAAGTCCTCCATTACGACACAAGCAACGTTTTCCGCTAACTGTGGTGGTAGTAGGAGATTTTCAAATATTATCAAGTTATTCGTAACCCGGGAACGTTTGTCTTTCTTTTAAAAAAAATATATATTCCAAACTGAAATAAAGGACTTTGAAGTTTTGGATCCAAACAATTTAATAGGTATACAGGGTGTTAAAGGAAGTACTTAACTTAAGAAACAGTGCCGTGTAGACCTGTGCTGGCTGCACCCAACTACTCAGTTGCGACACGTGATGGAAAAACATTATTATTGTCTTTAATTGAAAAAATTATCAGATAGCAAAATGACGTGTACATTTTTTACTCCAAATATGCTCATGAATCGCTGGTCAATTATAAAAAAATATGCTATGCACAGTATTTAATTAAAGCATCCATAATATTTCTACAAAATAAAATTTTCAAACCACATATTTTGGATTATTTTGCACATGCATCGCCTTAAGACCTCTAAATTACTGTGTACTGTGATAGTTCAGCAGAATTTGGAGAATTTAATTATGAGATGTGGCCCTATCACAGGCGCTCTTTCAAATTAATAAATACTACAAAAAAAATCAGAGTGTGCAATTCACACGCGGTAGAAGCGAAACCTTCAATAAACTAAAATAGACAAGAATGGGAAGGCTACGAAGCACTACACAAAGAGGAGACCGATTATACTATCTCATTATCTCGCAGGCTAAATCATATAGACGTATGTGTTTGTCTCTTTTTAGTGTCGCTATTTTTCGTTTCATCGAGTTTCAAATCACAATGGTGCTAAAGAAGTTTTCACTTCAAAGAGTAGTAAGTACTTGACTCAAAACACAATATTTTTGTTTTGTCTTAGTTGAGATAGTATAATGTAACATTGTTAATATTTATGAGTTTGAATTGGTTGTTTCATGTAAACTTCAGTTATGTACTAAATAGCTTGAGCTTGTCACAATGTTGTTGAATAAATTATTATTACATTACCTGAAAACAATTCTGAAAATGTTTTATAAACCTTCCAACACCTTTGTCGGATGTTATCACTCTTTGCGCGGATAACAGAGTTGACTTAAATTATCTCGCTAACAAAGAAAACCACAAGTCTTCGCAGTACGCCTGCATTGTCATGCACAAATGCACAGTAAACAATCCGCAAAGTGGTGCGATGAATTGCTGTGTTCTACATAATTCAGTTTTGTAACAAAACTTAACTGCTTATCAGAACATAACAGTAAAGGAATTCTGCAGAATTAAAATGACAACACTTTGACCAAAACTACATAAAGTTCGCAATGTTATATTTTTTCGTTATTGCAACCATGGCAAAACTTTTACAACGACAAACCCAACAAGTTATTACTAACTAGCTGGTACCTGGCATGCGTTGCTATGCCATTTAATAAAGAAATTATTTTCCCTGCGTGTCCTTTCCCATTCGTCCCGTTACCCTTCCGCCTCCCCTTCTCCCATCCCGCGTACCCTTCCCCTCCTACCTCCGCCTCCTCCACCTTCCCTCTCCCCACTCCACTCCCCCCCTACCCCCGTCCCGCGAACCCCCCTCCAGAGTTCTATTCGAGTTCCCCCCCTCCTCCCCTCCTCCCCTCTTCCCGCATTCCATACATTCAGTTTTCAAACTGCTTATGTGCCACCAATTGCAATATTTTTATACATGTTTAATAATGCCAGCGCTTACCAGTAGTTTTATACAAACCTTTTCCTGAACACAAAAAAAAAGAATTATCCAGTTTGGTGCAGTCGTTCGGAAGTTATATGCGTACAAACGTTTCAGCGATTCATTTTTATTTATATAATAATAATAATATAGTTATAGACAGATAGACAGATATTAACTATGACTCCTGAAACAAAATTTCCCGCAACATAGTTACCAAGACAACGATTTATCAATAACTCGCTTTTGTAAGGGACAATAAACGTATAATAAATATAATATATTAATATTTATAATTTCATATCGCCAGAGCTTACTGGAAAAAACAATAGAATTTAATGTTGATACATACCATCTCTTCATAGATTTTAAGGCTGCCTATGACACGGTAAATAGAGAAAGACTGTACAGAGCCTTGGATGAATTTAGTATCCCAAGAAAACTGGTAAACTTAGTAAGGCTCACAATGTCTAATGTTGAGTGCCGAGTCAGAATACAACAGGATCTGTCAACACCCTAAAGACCTTCAATGGACTAAGACAAGGAGATGCACTTGCCTGCATTTTATTCAATTTAGCGCTGGAAAAGGCCATCCGAAATGCAGGTATACAAACCACAGGCCATATTTTTAACAAGTCTGTTCAGCTCCTTGCTTATGCTGACGATATAGATATCATCGCACGCTCAGAATATGAACTAAAATCGGCGTTTAAAAGCTTAGCTACGTCGGCAAGGAACATGGGATTGGTCATCAACGAGGGGAAGACAAAATATATGCCCGTACATGGACGCCAGAAACCACCAAGTATACAGATAGATAATTATACATTTGAAACTGTCAACGAGTTTGTATATCTCGGTACTATGGTGACAAATGACAACAATGTATCCAGTGAAATCAAAAGAAGAATAGTAGCTGTAAATCGATACTACTTTGGGCTACAGAAGCATATGAAATCTCGCCACCTTACCAGAAGAACTAAAGTCCTGCTTTACAAGACCCTTATACGACCTGTTCTTATGTATGGTTCGGAATGCTGGACAATCAGTAAGGGTGATGAAGGAGCCCTAGAAAGTTTTGAAAGGAAGGTGCTGCGAAGGATTTACGGCCCAGTCTGTGATAATGGAGAATGGCGTATCAGATACAACCAGGAGCTATACGATCTTTACGAGGACCCTAATATCTCCAAGGAAATCAAAACTGGAAGACTCAGGTGGGCTGGACATATCCAGAGAATGAACGAAGGAGATATTCCAAAGCGAATTATGGATGGTGCACCTGGGGGTCGGAGAAGAGTTGGAAGACCAAAGCTTCGATGGCTGGATGGAGTGGTGAAGGATGCAAGCACCATCGGCATCCGAAACTGGCGCAACGCAGCACAACACCGACAGTCATGGAGGCAGGCTCTGCTGGAGGCCAAGACCCGACCTGGGTTGTAGAGCCACAGATGATGATGATGATGATTAATATTTATAATTTCATATCGCCAGAGCTTACCATTATATACAGCCTACGTTAGAATAGGAATAATAGAATTTAGAAATAGGCTATTTTCAACGACCGTCAGGCACAAAATTCTCCCTGTTTCGGGACATTCCACGGGGAGCCATAGAGCTACGAAAATATAAATAACACCGTACTTAATATTTTTCCGACAATATCCTTTGTAATTTTTACATCATAATCTTTTAACGGTCGGGTGCAGAGATGTGTAGGTTCTGCTGGAGTGGGCTCTTAAACCTGGGTTCTTCGCACGAAGTGGCTCCTACTTCTACTTCCTTTTCAAATCGACTACTCCCAAAGAACCCGGTACAGTACTTGTAGTCAGAACTCGGCGGGCTGAGCCAGTCGGGTGGTGGCGCGGCGCGGTGGCAGTTTGCACTCTTCAAACCCGTGCATCACAGTCTGAGCCAAATGTGGGAGACGGGAGTAGGTGGAGCGTTCGAGTTCTTTTGCATGCGGGCTCCGGCTCCGAGGTCCGGCTAGGGTGGAACCCGAGCGTCTCGATTCGAGCCATTCGGGAGCAGGCGGAGTAGGTCGGGCATTTGAGTTCTTTTGTGAGCTCCGGCTCCGAGGTCCGGCTAGGGTGGAACCTGAGCGTCTTGGTTCGAACCATTTGGGAGTCGGAAGCAGGTTGCGCGTTCGAATTCTTTCACGCACTCGGGCCTTTCGCGAGTCGGGAGTGGCTCCCGGGACCTGCTCTAAGAACTCAAGTACTTTTAAAAGGAAGCACGTCTCGGAGGCCTCCGGAAAAATGCAGAACCTACCCATCTCTAGTCGGGTGTAGTGTCAGCCCCCCGTCGGGTGGCACCCAGGGCGGTCCGCCCCCCCCTCGTTACACTACTGATATAAGGCAAAATTTTGTTGGAGGTAAAAGAAGGCTAGGAAATTGACGGATAGCATGGATCCAAAATCTGCAACATTGGTCAGAGTGTAATTTGACTTGATAATAAATTAGCAATCTCAACAAACTGAGAATTAAATAATATTGCCAGGCAAAGCATTCCATTCTCCTAATCAGCAGCCAAACAAATGTGGGGTGATGTTTGTATCACTAAATAAATTGATTAGAGCTGCCGTAACAAACAGATCTACAATACAACAAACTCTGAGCAAACCGATGAATAAAAATACCATTATCAGTTTCCGAGACAGTTATCTATATGTCTCTGAAATAGTGCATGATATTGACCCGGAATGACCTGACCTGACCTGATCTTCTGACCTGGCAGTGAAAATACACTTTCTCTCCTGAGTTAGGTATATGTTGCGACACAGAATCGAGTAACACAAGTATTGAAGGAGAGGTCAGTGGAACAATATTGATCAATGGAAGTGCAATTTGGGTTCATTCGTACCTAGGGTTGCAATACGTTCGGAATTTTCCAGACAAGTCCGGAATTATAGATCTTTGTCCGGAATGCGGGGGGAATTCTAAATAGTCCGGAATTTTTATAAATAAGTGGAGATTGATATAAAAAATGTAATAAACCAAATTATTTTTATTACAAATCAAAGTAAAAACTTCTTTTATTTAATGCTCCCAGAAATATTGTTCAACACTTCCGAATCTTTAATAATAGTTTATTTTTATTTTAACTTTATGAGTAAAACCTCAAATTGTAATATTTAATTAAATGAAGTTTGTATGGGGTTTGAATCTTGCAATCATACATAAAGATAATTGCCAATAATATACGCGTTAAGAAAATGAAGATAATGTGGGTGGTTCTTAGTTGAAGTATGATACAGTTAAAAATGACCGAATTTGATATCGGCACCGTGGCGCAGTGGTTAGCGCGTTTGCCCGGAAAGCAAGAGGTCCTGGGTTCAAGTCCCAGAGGTGTCAATATCTTTTTCTGATTTTTCTGTTTCCAGATTTTCGATTGAGTTTCGCTTATATTGTCTTCATTTAATTAAATACTTTAATAATAGTTTTGTAAAACATTTTGCAAGACATATTTGTTAAATTATACTGTGTTTAGAGAATCGACCTGACAGACTCTACACTACAGAAAGCCTGTTCCTTTTTTTGACCACTGGGTTCCCATTAAGGAAAAGACCCTTTCTACATTGGCATTTTGTGCCTGCATCGCAAATATATAAGAGTATATCTTTGTTAATTCCGTAACATTTCCTGGTCCAGCTGCTTTCAGAATAATGGTCCATTGGTTATTGGCATTAATCTCAAAAAAATCTTGACTTGTTGCTTCATTATACTTTTCAAAACTGTGATTTCATCAAACAATTTGTTATCATCCAAATTTACCCCTTTTCCAATGAGAAACTGTATTGATGGAATAATATTGTCATACTCAATAGTATTATCTTTTTTTATTAACATGCATAACGATATTCGTTTTATATTTACAAGAAAGTCCAGAATTTTTATCAAATGTCAGGAATTTTCTCCGGGATTTTGATTTTTTGATCTGGGAACCCTATTCGTACCTAGTATGTATTAAAATAGAATAATTAATTAAATGTAAGGCTGCGTATGCACATGACAAAAAAGCACCAACCGAGCCACTTATGGGAATTATGGGAAAATTATGGGAACGGAACGAGGCAACCTCAAGTGTTGCTCAATGTTCGAGGGTTATTTATTCACTTGAGCGAAGAGAGTCAACCAGTTAACTAACTAAACTAACTAGCCATCACGCCGCTTCCTGCAGGAGTAAGCAGAGAGGACGGACCGCCAAACAACTCGGTCTTGGCACACACTCTTTGCCTCATTCACATTCATACATCGTCTCATACATGCTCTTCTATTATTCTGACTCTTGACATGGCCTGTCTCAAGTATTTGATTCATTTGATCGTGCCATGTCTTCCTCGCGCGTCCTCGACTTCTTCTACTATTCACATTTGCGTCGTATATTCTTCTTACACTACTTTCTTCATTCATTCGCTCTACATACCCAAACCATCGAGGGCCCCTTTCTTAATCTTACTCATTACGCTAACTTCAGCCTTGCATTCTTTGCCGATCTCCACATTTCTCACACAATCATACATGGTTTTACTACAGATACGCCTCAGCGATCTCATTTCAACAGAATTCAGTCCGCTTTCATCCTTCCCCTGCCAGTTCTATACCTCACTGCCATAAATCAGGGTAGGTACCAGCACTCCATTGTGGACTGCTAGATTAACTTATTTTGACAGTTTTTTTATTAACACCAACTGCAATTAGTCCTCCATTAATGGAGTTACCTGCATTTACCCTTCTTTCAATATCTCTATCAGCCTTCCCATCTCTCTTAAACATACTACCCAGATACGCAAACTCATCCACCTGCTCCAAGTTTTCATCATTCACAACTATACTGCACATTGTTTTCATACTCTCTCTTTCTTTGACTTTAGACTTACTTACATTCATCATTAACTCATTCTTCATACGTACTTCGTTCATCCTAGACAAGAGAGACTGTAGATCTTTCAGACTGTTAGAAATCAGCACCGTATCATCAGCTTACAATAGGCAACATACTTTTAGATTACTCAATTTCGGGCCCAATCCCACCTCTTTCAATTCTTGCATAGTCAACCAGTTGTATTATAAAATTCTACTTACAGCCCACAACCACGCGTGTGCACAAATGATAGTAACAAAATTAATAATGAGAAATAATAGGGAGAGAGTGAGAGAGGGGGGGGGGGGGGGGGGAGATAGATAGATAGTGTAACGTACCACCCACGATGAGGTAGACATTGGGGAAGATGTTCTTGGCCTGCTTGAGCTGGCGCGCGTGTCCCTGGTGGAAGAGGTCATAAATTCCGTCTGCGTAGACACGCACGCGGCGCGGCGCAGTACCCGTAGATGCTTGCGCCTTGCTCACGCGGCTCGAGTAGTCGCAACGCGCCAGCTCGTCCAGTGCGGCTGGGTCGTCCGAGAAGGGGGCCTCGGCACATATCGACTGAAACAACAATACAAACACAAACATTAATACTACAATTCAAAGTTCAATACTACAATTCAAAATCAAATTGGGAGACGGGTATAGGTACCGCCGCCCCGGGAACTATTTATTGGTTAATCAACACCTCTGTCATAGGTCACCCCAAGTGGTTCACTACGTTTAGTGACTTAGCAGGGGTGCCCGGGTTCATGGGGTGAGGTTTGTCCAGGTCTTGGCGGCCCATGGATCTGCCCTCCTTCCATCTGGTGGTAGGCAGGATCGCGAGAGACCGGTTGAGGGAGGTCTTTTATCCTCCCCTGCCGGAATCTCTCGACCCATCGTCTTGCACCGCGGTTGAAGGGATGGATTCATACCTCTGTCACTCCTGGACACACTCCCAGATTCCTATCCACCCCTCGTACCCTCATTTCCTTACCAGAACTTTCACTACTTCCTTTCCTTTAAAAAAACCCTCCATCCAGCATCCCCTAAGATGACATAGGCCCTGAGAGAAATTATTCTCAGAGCCTCCTGTGTGGAACAAATGTTAAAAAAGCTGGTGTTGAACCCTTGCTACTCTAAATAGAAAAGGTGCAGGAGAGATGCTTTGCACGTGTGCTCAAAGTGCCAGTAGCGCAAATTCTGCAAAAGCGCTCGCCTGATCTAAACATTCCTATAGCCAAAGAGACCTCTTATTAAAGACCGTTCTATATGTTTAGTTGATTGCATCAGAACAAGCATCAGGCCAAAGCACCTACAATAGAGACTGCGAAGAGACACTAGGCATGCAATGAACCAACGCCGCTGTAGGAGCTCAGGACAAGGGACGCCTGAGAAAAGTAACTATCGGAGTTCCGCAAGGTATCATTCTTGAGCCAATCTTATTCAAAATTAATAACTTCTGCAAAAAGTTACCAGATGTAAAAGTAATTTTGGCAGAATTCTTGCAATGAAATCGAGTTCAAAACTGGCCTTCAGTATAGTAAACCTTAACTAACTTAAAACCAAATAAGAATGTTTTAGCATTAGCAAGAGAAAGCGTAAGAAAATCTAAAAAGACCTTTCAAAAAATTCAGAAGGTCTCAAACAATTTTAAAAATTACAAAGATTTATTTGATTATTACACAATGTTTTTAAAAATTGTATCTTCGAATATATAAAATATAGGACTTGTCCTACGTCGTATTTCTAATCATTATGAAAGATTTGAGGACTTCTACTTCTCCTCTTCCGAAATTAACGATGCTATTGTAATGAGGAGAATATTAATTTCATAAATACGTGTTAGGTAACATAAATTTCAATAACTTTCAGTCATCATTCTGTCACAAAACGTGTCGTAATAAATAATAAAATACCCCTTTATCGGTTTTCCGCGGGTTTTTGTAGGCACTGCTAACATTGTCACGATAACAATTAATTATTTGTACTGCTGTTTTGTGTAGTTTTCGTGACATATTCCATAATGGTGTATAAAATGTACGTATTATTTATCGTGCTGTCATTACCGTAGTTGCTTTCTGCTCCCCTGTGACTTTGGCAAGGTCGAAATACATAATTTATTAAAATAACGTGAGCATTGTTCACGCGACACATAATATTTTTATTGCTGGTAAGCTTGCTGCTCGGCACTCCCGCCGAGTCTCGATACCATGCATCAATTAATATTATTATTACCTATTGTTCTGACGAGTTTTAACTGAGCCTTTTTCTACGGATTGTGGTCTTATCGAAAAACGTTTTATCACATACGGAGAACTAACTTTAGAGTGCAAACAATAATTGTCATAATCCTTTTCCGAAAATTTATAGAAGAAAACCGACCACCAAACCCGCAGGGCGAGAGAAAGTTGGTTTGGGAGGCCTAAATTCAGGTGACTGGATCAGGGGTCGGCAAACTTATTAGCAAAAGAACCAAATATGTACATTACAACGATTCAAAAAAAATTGAGAGCCAGATCTGTGAATTGACGTAGCCAACATTTATTATAATTTTAGCACTTCATTAAATTACGGGTGGTACGCTGAATAAAACTTGATTTCATATTTGATACAGATATTATTCATTCATAAAAAATAATATGTAATTAAGGAAACCATAAATCAATAAGATAACTTCTCAGTTTACTCTTCAAAAAGTTTATGCTTGAAAAAGATTGTTCGCATATGAATATGTAGAACCGCAAAGGGAAAGAACTGCAAACGCGAGCTTTTTTAGCTGGTCATAAGAGTCAGTCATACTATTCCAAGCGTTGAAGATGATCATTCTTCTACAGGTACAGTTATGCAGGTTTTTCAAAGCAGACCACTTGGGTTGTGAACTAAGCTCACATTTGTTCTTCTCCAATATTTCCAAATCAACTCAAAGACGTCTAAATTTAGAGTTCCATATTTAAATCCAGCAATTGTTTTTCAAAGAGCAGCACTTAACGGGCCAAAGAGCCGCACTTTGCCGATCTCTGGACTGGATGGTGTGGACGATACGTGGAAAAACCTTGCAACCCTGGGAATAACAAACAGGAGGGAAACAGCAGGAGACCAGCAAGAGAGTAGAGGCTTTTCCCGGAAAAATACAACGAAAAATCATAAGTATGCGCATTTAAAATGCTAAACGTCTAAAACTTGACAAAAAACGCTAGAGATATAATACATGTACTGATTTCGCAAAAATAATTAAGATTCATGTTAGATATTCATTGATTTTTATCTTAGAAATAATAAATTATCGAGATATGAAATTGTGAGTTTCGGCGACGGTGATTTCAACAAAAGTAAACATTTATTGCACTTGTTTATTGAAAACAATAAAGTCAAAACAACATTAGATACAGGGAAATTCCTATCATGGCGGGTGAAATTATACAAAAAGCGTGTATTGTACAAATTTTATTGCATTAAATAATAAAATAAAAACACGCCATATTACGTCAATTACAATTTTAATTTCGTCGTAATTGTTAGAATAAAATATAGCTGCGCCAATCCGTGTGCCCCAACAAGTTTGTCTTTGTAAAATTGAAAGCGTGTTGGAGCTCTAGATTTTTTTAATTAATACAGTTAATAAGGCAAATTGCCACGGGAAACTGCCAAAATTGCACTAATCATATAAAATACAAGTTTTACGAAAAAAGATGAAAAAAATTCCGGTCTCTAGCTATTTTGTAGGTACTCTCAGACAAAAAGTGTTATGTTAGTTTTGTTATGTACCTACGTTTAGCCGATTTATTTTTTAGAGTACTTACATTACTTACCTATCATCCATCATCAGAATAATCGCCGATGTGAGGTAACTTGCGAAGAAAGGGATCTGAGATCCGGGTCTTGAAGAGGCCCGAATTAATTGAAGGAGGAATGACGAATACCAGCTCCTTCCACATCCGGGCTGTTTTACAATAAAACTACCTAGGCGGATTCAAGAACGAGTTACTGCAGATTTACAACATTATAATATTACTTTTTATTTTACAAGATTCTAGTATTTGCAATCCGACTTCGCTCAAGTTTCATGGAAAAAATGAAAATCACTGAAGAATATGAGTTGTCTTATGTTGTGAATTTTTAATGATAAAAATCGTAGCGCTGTAAATAACATATACTTAGTTAATAACGAAAATGGAGTTGCGGACTAAAAATCATTATATTGACTTGGTCAGACACAAAAGCCAGTGCAATTTTCATAACACCAGAGCTCACCGTCGGTGAGTAATATAAAGAGATTTTCCACTTTTGTGATCATAATCCGATAATAAATTATTGGACGAAACAATGCCCCAATTTTTTGAGACAGAAACGCGGGCGCCGAGAAATTTAAATAATAGGTATATTATAAAACTGTTGCTGTTATTGTCGCTGTTACACCCCCCCCCCCATCCCCGAAATACTGAGCGAAAGAGACAACGGCACCTCTGGCTGATTATACATAAATAAAATCATCGAAATCGAGATTTTGTATTCCCCATTTTTCTCTTCAAAACTAGACCGATTTTGAAGATATTTTTTTTACTAACTGTATTAAAAGAAAATATTCTATGTCTTTACGTTTATTAGCTTTTTTAAAAATACATTGTCAAATTTGTATACTGAACGTGTGCTGATGGCGTTGAAACCAGGCAATTTTAAGGATTTTTGGAGGGTCGTAAATCCCATATAACTATTGCTCAACTATCCTTTTCATATGTAACGAAAGAGAATCAAATAAGTTTCAAATTCTCCAAAACAGGACAATGAGAAAAAAATTCGGCGAAATAGATTTTCAAAAGTAAACAAAATGTTAAAGAACTGAATTGGCTAACCGTGAAACAGATACTGACCTTGAATACGATTATATTTATACTTAAAATAATAAACAACATTTTATCAAAATACTTCTCAAATAAAATTATATTCAACAAGGAAAGTCAAGTTTTATAACACAATGACGTGCAAGGAAATCAGGCTTCAAAAAGGGGACAAGGCGAATACGCAGAACAGTTTACTGTACAAAGGGATGAAGTTATATAACACCAGAAACTTTAAAGTCCAAAACTACATAAAATTTAGTTTGCAATATGAAATATTTTAATTAATTAGAAATTATGTAAGCTTAAATGTACAAATCACTAAAATAAAACTAAAAACAAAAAAAAATTAATTAACTTATCAAAAAAGCAAAACGTGGGGACATGTCCATAATCGATATCTATATTATATTAAAAAATATTTGCACTAGTCAAAAGTCAAAATCCAGGGACGAAATGGGGGTATACGTTTGTATGAAAAAACGCCGCCCGCATTCCTCTTTACTTTTCACAAATAAAGCTATAATATGTGAGTAGTTATAACTGTAACTTATAGCACAAAGTGGCTCTAGCCACCACAAGTAAATACAAACAAGTTTAGTCAGTTTAGTGGATAACTGAAACCTAGACACATAAATAAAGCGGCAGTATACATTCTATTCTAATATAACTATTCTATAGAGAAAATAGAAAATACAAGTCCAGACAGACAGTATTACCCTATATGTAGTAGTAGATGGTGGGTCACGAACCACTGTAAAGAAAAGCCAATAGTAGAGTGTTGTGGGCGTTTCAGTGACCCTAAACTAAGTTAAAATTTTCCTTACTTCAGCTGAAATTGATTAAAACATTTCAAATACGAGAATGCACGACGAGCACCCGCAATTTACGGATAATTCTTAAGGGTAAGGAATTGTCCTTAATCTTAATACTAACAACTTTAGGAGCGATTCCAGTTATACTTAAGGATATGTATTGTCATTACACAATTAAAGACTTCTTCATTAAATGCTATTCCAGAGGACGATACCGATTCCACTTAAGGATAAAAAAATATTGTCCTCAACGTTGATTGCGATTCCAGTTCGATTTCAGCGAAAAAGTCGTTAATTTTGAGGTTAAGGACAATTCATTACCCTTGGTAGAACCGGAGTCGTCCCAAATGTCGTTAATTTTAAGGTTAAGAGCGCGCAGGAGCGCCGAGAAATTTTAACGATAGGTATTTGTAAAAATTATTTCTATTTCGTTCATCTCAGCGGGGACAGCAAAAGCGCTATCGGTGTATTGGTGAACCCCAATGCGTGTGTGTGCGTGGCTGCAGGTGTTGGAAGCACGAATCGCCGCGCCGCGCCCGCCAGCGACTTCGCGTTCTTATTATTTCATTTACTGTTAATAATTTATTCCAAAAATTAAGTAGGTGCCTAGGTACATATTCGTAATAAAATAGCGAGGTCTACATTATTTAATATTGTATTGTACTTAACTTTATTATTATTATTACTTACTACAAATACATGTGACTGCCTGCTCCGAGCTCATCTTCTGCACACGCACAAGTCAATGAGACTTGTGGGTGCGTGTATACAGGTTGCTGCCTGCTGCAACAGATAAGTCAATACGCGTCGCGACTTGAGCGTGCGTATTCCTATATAATAGATATCTTCTGCGCTCATAGTTCATTCATCTTGTTACTATTAGTAAAGTAAGATGCACGCTGTTTTGGTTTAGTAATATCGGGAGATTCATACCATCTTTTTTTATAAAACGGCAGCATAGGCGCAGTAGGTACATCACGTACTTTGTGATTGTATAGTGTTTTTATTTTTCGCTGGCTGCATCACTCTACTGTTTTTGACTAGCCTTTTTACTGGAAACTATTCTACGTCAAATACAGACCTTCGAATTTTGACCCTGAAACCCCCTTGAATATTGAAATCTGTTTGGTCATTTCTCACGATTTACACATATAGGACGTATGGTGAGTAGATACCTACTAAACTATTCATAAATTATTCATAAACTATTATTATAAACATAAACTATTCATTCATAAAAACTCAATATTACAACACAATTTCCTTTTTTAATTAAACATATAAATATCGCTAAAAATGTTGTTGTTTTTGGCTCTCCCTGAATAACGTAAATTCATCAGTTTTGACTGTATGCATAAAGTGCATTAGTGCAAGTCGGTACATTTGTTAACATATCTAGTAACCTATAATAAATATTATTCTACGTCTTAGGCTGCGTATACACACGCCAGCCGAACAACGGATTATGGGAAAGGAACGAAGCAAAAGCAAACTGCCCGAAACGCTGCGCCGCTTGCGGTTGCTTCGTACCTTTACCATAATTCGTGGTTCGGCTCGCGTCTCTGTCCGAAAAGAGTGGCGTGCACTGATTTTTCAGTGGGCTAGAATCCTAAGATTGAAAATACGACATTAATGATGTTGTCGAAGCTGAAAATTATTTTTTTTCCGAAATTTCATTTTTCAAATTCTGTGCACGCCACTATTCGCAAATATATACGTAGCATAAGATATGTGTATTTAGAAATTGAGTTACATAAAATCGACTACTATATTACCTACCTTCAACTCAAAAAATTTTTTCTTACAGATAAATAATGGGTAAAAGAAATGGAAACAAAGCGCGTTTGTTTTTATCTGCTAGACGAAAAAAACCGATTATTAGTATCAAACGACAGATTCATGTTGCACCACGTTCGACATCTAGGTAAGTCGAAATATCGCTTTCCTGTCACTCTTACTACTGAACCTTCCTAAGGTTACCTTTACGTACGTAAAGTTTTTTTTCCCGTAAGTTGCTCACATAAGAGAGTTATGGCAAAATTACCAATGGGTATCGTTTACATTGATAATTTTGCCATAACTCTCTTACGTGAGCGACTTACGAGAAAAACCTAAAGATTTATGCTATGAGAGCCGTGTATTATGTAGCATGTATAACGGGAAAATGGGATGGACAAATTTAAATAAATAAATCATTTGCATTTACAGGGATATGGATGTCATCGATACTACTTTTGGAAACTTAACTACATCTTCACTAATGCATGAAACTTCCATGGATGAATCATTTGCTCCAAATATAGACGAAAACGCAAGTTCATCATCATCAACAACGCTTGATGATTTGGTGATAGAACCAGACCATATTGATGAAACCGATAATTTCGAAGGTCGCAGAATTGTGGATATAAAATATTTGTTTTCGGAGATATCAAATATAAAGCACGAACACACCAACTGCACATTTTCCGATTTAAAATTTATGAAGGAACGACGAAATGGTCTTCTAAGCCAGTATGTTTTCGAGTGCAAAATGTGCAAGAAAATAGAATACATTCACTCCGAAGACCCGAAACGGAAAATGTCTATAAATACTGCTGTCGTCGAAGGAGTGATGTGTACAGGAAATGGGTATTCACAATGGAATGAAATTTGTGGGGTTTTAAATATGCCAAATATGGATTGTAAGACTTACACGAACATAGAACAATGTTTAGCGCCAACAATTGAAGAATGTGCCTTAGAAGAAATGATCGCAGCTGGTGAAGAAGAAAAAAGGCTAGCCATTTTAAACGGTGACGTAGACGAGGGTGGCTATCCTTTGGTAACGGTGGTTGCAGATGGCTCCTGGGCAAAGAGGTCGTACAAAAGTGGATTTAGCTCCTCATCTGGCGCAGGGTGCATAGTTGGACTACGAACTAAAAAGGTTTTATTTCTGGGAGTGCGAAACTCATACTGCTGCATATGTGCTAGAGCTACTAAACTACACATAGTTGCTTCTGAGCACAGGTGCTTCATAAACTGGCGTGACAGTGCTAATGCCATGGAAGCCCACATTATAGCAGAAGGGTTCTCGAGAAGCATGGAAATGCATGGATTGAAATTTAACAAACTAGTTGGTGATGGCGACTCCAGCATCATGAAAAAAAATAATGCAACAAATGCCATATGGTCCTAACCTTATAGTACAAAAAATAGAGTGCAAAAATCACTTACTCCGCAATTTTTGCAACAAAATGAAAGCACTTGGAAAAAAAACCAACAACGCTAAAGGCTTTGTACCAGTTCATATAAGGAAAAAGGTTGAAGCAAACGTTTTACGCATGAGAAGAGCTGTAGTTGGAGCAATAAATTACAGGAAAGAGCAAGAAAACACAGTACAAAGTGATAAAATAAAAAATTTGAAAATGGACATAAAAAATACCGCAAATCATGTGTTTGGTGATCATAAAAATTGTGCATCGTACTATTGCAAGCCGGAGAAGTATACTGATGATCCAAATTTAGTAAGCGATCTTCGAGATTGTGGAATATGGACTGATATCCAACAATTCTTATTGTCTCTAATAGCAAATGCAGAAAGTCTTATTATTGACGTGACAAATAACACTGTGGAGCAATTCAACAACGTTATCGCCAAATTTATAGGTGGAAAAAGGGTAAATTTTACTACAAGAGGATCTTACCAAGCAAGATGTTTTGGAGCAGTAACTTCGTGGAATAGTGAATTGGCAACCCATTCAAGAATACAAAAGAAAATCCAAGGCCACAGTCCCGGCAAATACACGAAGCACTTTATAGAGAGAAAACGACGTTCGAAGGAGAATAAACAAATGTGTCGAAAAAAAAAACTAAAGTATAATGAAAATACGACAGAAAAAAGAAAAAAAAGTTACAGGGCCCGATGAAAATTATGGTCAATTGGAATTAGAACCAGATATGCCACCTGAAATATTTGAAACGAAAAAAGAGGAATTTCTCAAAGAATTATCTTCAACCAATAAGGAAGAGCTCGAACGGAATACGGTAGGCCAAAGCAATAACAATCTGTGGGCAATTGAAAGACGTAAGCGGATACCGGCGTCTAACTTTGGAAAAATATATAAGCTTCGGCAAAAAACTTCAGTTACGGGAGTACTAAACTCTTTACTGTACTCACAATTCAAAGGAACTATGGCCACAAATTATGGAAAAGAAAATGAAAGCCTAGCAATAGAGCAATTTTCAAAAAAAACAAGTTTTCAGGTATCCGCTTGTGGGCTATTTATCGATAAAACCAAAAACTTTTTAGCGGCAAGTCCGGATGGCCTTATCGGTGAGGATTCTATAATTGAAATTAAATGCCCTTATAGTATAGCAAATATGTCACCAGAAGAGGGAATTTTTTTTTTATTTTTTTTTTTTATTATTTAATAAATGTTTACATGATAGGTACATTGTTGGTATTTTTTGACTACCACACTAGGCTATTGCCCGTGTTGTGGTAGTCATAAAAGATTGCACAAAAGATAATTGATTACTGTAAATTGGAAGACCATTCTTTAACATTAAAACGGAATCATAATTACTTCTACCAAGTACAAGGCCAGTTACATATTACTCGTCGTAATTATTGTTATTTTGTTGTGTGGAGTCCAAAAGGTTTGCTGTATGAAAAAATTGAGAGGGACGATGAAATCTGGCAAAAAATCGTTCCACTGTTAGAAAATTTCTACCACCAATGCCTTTTACCAGAAATAATTGACGGTCGCATACCAAGAAATTTACCGGCGAGGGAAAGGTCTGGACCATAAATTGTTTTAATTTCATTGTGTAGATGTTAAACAGTAATTTTTTTTACAATAAAGCGTTTAAAAACAAAAAATATTAGATCATTGAAGAAGATTGAAAATGTCAAGTGATGTAGGAGGTATTCCCAAAAGTGCATTTTTCTGTAATAATATAACGTATTAAAAAAGTTAAATAAAAACTAAACTAGTTATGTGTATGTACCTAATATGTAGCACAATAAACAATATGGTGCCTCTTATACATAGATTTCAATATTCATTTGTATAATATGATATTATAATAACATAATCGATTCAACAACATGTGGTAGATGCATGTACCACTGAACATACGCTGTACCAGCATTCCATCAAACGATCAGTGGTGTATGTACTTACCATCACACATTTTCTTGTAAAATATAATTTTTTTGAAAAAAAAATCTAGAACAATATATTTAGTCAAATATAAAAGTTTTTTTTTGGTTCGGTAGTTGTATCTTA
This sequence comes from Limnephilus rhombicus, assembly GCA_929108145.2. Lineage (NCBI taxonomy): Eukaryota > Metazoa > Arthropoda > Insecta > Trichoptera > Limnephilidae > Limnephilus > Limnephilus rhombicus. Next base: position 24,428,711 of record OV815292.1, read on the forward strand.
AAAAAAGTGTCCTATAAAGGGATAATATTATGTTGAGTACAACCTTCAAAAGTTATCAAAAAATATTTTAATTAATTTTTGTGTTCCATATCCAACTCGGCAATACGGAACGGAATCATCTCGGGGTCTGTCTGTAACAGGTGTTTTTTTTTCAATTTTTTTCCATTAATTTATTTGACGTAAACAAATTAAATTTGTCACAATAACTTTAGTAAATAAGCTCGGTAAGTATTGGCACACTCAAAATAAGTCACCAAACAGAAAAATAATTTTAAAAAAACATCGATAACTCGGGACATGACAACACTAGTGGACTAGTGTATCGATATAATTATTGAGAATGTCACATCACTTCGTTGACTGTATACGTATTCAACAAAACCCTCTCCGCCCCCCCTCACCCCCGAATACTGAGAGAAAGGGACACATGCACCTCAGCCTGATAATACCCAAATAAAATTGTCAAAATCGAGGTTTTGTAGTCCTCATTTTTCTACTCCAAAACTGAACCAATTTCCAAGATTTTTTTTACCAAATGTATTGGAAGAAAACATTCTATGTCTGTACCTTTTGCTTTTTTTAAAAATACATCGTCTAATTTGTATACTGAACGTTTGTTGATGGCGTTAAAAAAAGGCAATTTTAACAATTTTTGAAGGGTTATAACTCCTATAAAAAGTAACTTATCAAAAAAATCAAAACGTACCGACACGCTTGCGGTCAATATTCATATTATGTAAAAAAAATATTTTCTCTAGTGTCAAAATTCAGAGAGGGAAATGAGGAATACGTTTGTATGGAAAAAACACCACCCGGTTTCCTCTTAAGGACAATTCCTTATCCTTGAGTAGAACCGAAAACGCCCCTAAAGTCGTTAATTTTAAGGTTAAGGACAATTATTTATCCTTGAGTAGAACCGGAATCGCCCTTAAAGTCGTTAATTTTAATATTAAGGACAATTCCTCACCCTTAAGTAGAACCGGAATTGCCCCAAAAGTCCTTAATTTTAAGGCTAAGGACAATTCCTTATCCCTAAGTAGAACCGGAATTGCCCCTCAGATTCCTTTCAAATCGTTGTGGATCACCTTCTCCTCGGGATTTTCTATCGGTTCAGTTTGGCGTACATATTATTATATATAGTTGTAGACGGAGATAACTCCCCACGTGCTGGTAATGGAAATGCTTTCTAAAGGCTTTCAGTTTTCGCCGGCGGCAATTCGATATTTTAAAGAGAACGCTTTAGATGTAGAGCTAGATGTAGGTCGGTACAGACTGACGGGAAAAACTTGCTCATAGAAATAATATCACGATGAATAGAACGAGAATAGGATTACACGTAAAGAAGCAGAGACAGCAATCTACACCAATCTCAACATTATTGGATAGTGATAGTAACTATACCAAGAGCAGATTTTTTTAAATTTATTTTTTCTTTATTCAACGCTTTGACTGGTTACATCATTTGTGGATTTTTCGACCACCATACTAGGCTCATGTCCGTGTTATGGTGGTCGAGTTGTTTTCTGTCATTCTTTAGTATGAATACATTTTTTGAGAGGAATGCATAAGCATAATGCATAGCGGGCCTTATAAAATCACCAGAAATGTAGATAATATGCATAAAAATGGCTCGGCCATTGGTCACTGGTCAATTTAGGCACAAAAGTTGTTGTTTTTTTTAAATTTATTTTGTGAATAATTTTATAAGATAGAAAATAAAGTTTAACAAGAGAAACTGTCACAGATAATATAATATAAGTTATTTTTTATATGCTTCATACACTTCTAATGAAAAAATACATTAAATAAGTAATTAACAATTTTATATTACTTCTACTAAAGCGTAACAGTAGGAAAAGCTTTAATTTATCGTAAGGGAACGTACCCATACTACGTGACCAACTTTTTGCAATTTTTAACCCCCCCCCCCCCCCCCGGTGACCAAAAACCTAAGCAACCCGCCACTCATTTGTATGGAGCGTGACATTTTGAAGACCCCCCCCCCCCCTAAACGTGTCACGTAGTATGGGTACGTTCCCTAAGCATATTTTTGGTATTCATAATGTAAACCCATTCGATGTAAAGATTAATCGCAAATAATGAAAATCATTATAAAGCTTCGCCTTAAGAGGGAATAACAGACAAAACTGGAAATTTTAGACGTATTGACGCTTTTCCACAAAAAATTATAAATTGATTTCCAAAGATTGTTCTTTTATCTAGTAAAGCTATGTTTTAAATTTTGAGAAAATATGTTTATTTTTAGTACAATAAGGTTTTACCGTAGGTCGTTGGCAGATTTGTTAAATTATCAAACAAAATTTAGTATTATACAACACACAATTCCAATCATATAATCATGCAGTAAAATAAATCAATAAAATTCTCGGAAAGCTATGTTTCAGAATTTTAATTTTAGTTTAAATAAAATCATTTAAAAAAAGATCGACGTGTTTTATGACGAAAACACTTCAGTTTGTCTATTTATTTACGGTCTTACAAATTAATATATTTAAGTTTTTTTACATTCTTATTTTGCTAAGACAATATTGAAAAACTATAAATACTTATGACCAAAAATAATTACAAAAAGTACATAATTTGGAATAGTTTTATCATCACGTCTTTCAGCATTTTTGAATGAAATAAAATCGATATTGTGTTATTATTTTTAAAATCTGGTACAGAGAATAATTAATCTTTCTCATTGGAACCGCCCTGTACGATCATAAGAAAATCTTTCGACGAAATATGAATTCTCAGCCGCTGGCTGGTTAATGGCCCTTAAAAAATATGTGTTATTCTTGAAGACACATTCCCCACGCCGAAACGGCAATTATATGAAATTCCCTCGATAGAAAAAAATTGCAAAGTATGCTACGAAAATTAATATAAACACTTTTTTATATTAATAGTTATTTGTATATAAATATTCAGTGCTCTTTAAATTCAATTTTATAAAGTTCCCACGAGATATTTGATCTATTTTAAACGAGTCGTGTTTTAATTAAACATTTTTACAATTTTAGCTTAAATATAATCGTTTTTAATATTAACGCGCTCTCTCTAACATTCGTATTTACATGTCTTTCAATCTTCTACTTTTTGAGCAGGTACACAGCGTCGACTTTTATCTATGTATCTGCATAATACCTATTACCAATCATTCTACTAACCCCAAAAAAAACATTTATTTGAAAGGAGATCGCGGCATTGAAAACCGAAAAACAGGTTTGTTCTGTATATTTCAATGGTAGATAAAAAATAACCTTGCGGCGAAATATTCTATTTATAACGACACAAAACACGGTTTCCGGAAATGCAATGGATTTAATGCAAATTAACTATAATTAGCGTAGGAAGCGCGGCGACACTCCCAAACTTCACTATCCAAATATAAACAGACTGGTTGGTATAAATAATTATTATGTTACGGTGGGTGGTGTAGGTTTGGCCTAAATTTAATTAGACCTTCAACATTTAGAAGACTGAGAGAAATTTACGTTTAATTTTCATGTGCATTTGTTACATAAATTTTAATTTATCTGCTACCGGTTTCGACACACCAAACTTAAAACTTAAAACTTATTTAAAAATTCTGTACAAGTACAGACATGATTAGATTTAATTAAGTGGGGTAGTGCGAGGGGTGATTTTAGGGGAAGAAAATAAGTTTTAAGTTTGGTGTGTCGAAACCGGTAGCAGAAAAATTAAAATTTAAATAACAAATTACGAAAAGTAAAGCTGTTCAAAACAAAAATGTCTACTTGCAAAGATGAAAACTGAACAATAAAAGCACTACAATAAATAAATAACTAACTAACCATCACGCCGTTTCAAACATCCCGGTCTTGGCACACAATCCTTGCATCGTTTACATTCATACAACGTCTCATACATTCTCCTCTATTATTCTGACTGTTGACATGGCCCGACTCAAGTATCTGATTCACTTGGTCGTGCCATGTTTTTCTTGGGCGTCCTCGACTTCTTCTACCATTCACATTTGCGTCATATATTCTCCTTACACTCCTTTCCTCGTTCAATTAGCATAAAAGCGAATCTCACAATATTATCTCATAAATTGAGCTGATCCGGAATATCTGATACCAATTTTAGAATCAGAGTCCAAATGTACAAAAGATCAGGTCTCATTTTCACAAACTGACCCCCCACCATACGAAAGAAAAAAAAAAAATTTTCACAAAAACATTTTGTCGTTGACCTGTGTTATCAACATATAATGTATTTGTGAACACTCTCGCCATCACTAAGCATAAATTATGTAAATTAAGTATGCACCCGGTTACGTAGAAATCTACGTTGGTCTGTTAAAAAAACTCAAGTCCACAATGGTGACCAGACGGTTGATCCCCGACAGTTGTTGGCGACCCGAAATCATTATTATTATTAAATTATGATTTTGTTGTGCATTATTTACCAATTTTAAACTTAAAATCGACTTCAAAAATACCTTGATTAATAACACAAGCAGCTGCTTTATTAGGAGAGTGATTGAAATATTGTTGTTATTATTATTAAAATTGTAACTTCAATTCAATAATGATTCAATAAATTTAAAAAAAAAAGTTGGTATGGATATCAAACGAATTTTTATGATAATAATGAGAGTCGATTTTTTGTACTTGTACGCTGTGGTGTAAACTGAATATAGACAAGTAGTTTTATCCTACATGCATTTGGATGAAAATATGTTTTATAATTTTGTTATTCGGTGGTACATCCTAACTGCACAGTGCACACCCCTTCGGGAAACTGGGTTATTTTTTGTGTAAATAGGTATATCGTATTTTTCCTAAAAAACCTGCATATTGTATGTAAGTATGCCGGGGGGCAACTGACAATGAACCAGCCCATACAACCCAATGGAGTATTTCCACGTTTTATTTATTGTTTAAAAAATTAAGCAAAAAAATTACGATGATTACAGCATTTTTTATTTTATTTCTGTGTTGAAGAATAAATTTTCTACAGCGAGTCAAAGTTTCCCATTTTTTAATTACCGCTAAAACGATATTTTGGGGCGGGGCCATCGTGTGTAGGGTTGCCATCTGTCCGGCGTTAGCCGGACATGTTTGGCTTTTTTAGGTCGTGTCCGGTTAAATATTTATATGTCCGGCCTGTACGGCTTTTGTAAGGCTTTTTGTTAGTGTAACGCGGTGCATGCAGCGCCTGCAGAACGAATGCAACGCAAGCTACACAAGGCGCAACGTGTTAAGGACGAGGCGGGGGCGGGGGACAAAGGCCATTCTTGGTTCGCGCGGGTTTTGTCTTCCAAACTTCTGAAATTGGCGGAATATTACTTTGCTATTCCAGGCCATAACGCCAATGTTCAAAGAGTTTTCTCTTTAATAAACGCCCAATGGACCAAAGAACACAATAAATTGCTAAGATGATGTACATACACATTGTGTAATTTAAAAATGCCATGTCAAGAATTTTATTAAATGATTTCCAAAGAAAACGAGGTTTTGGATAAAGTAGGTAAAAAAGCCAAATATAAAAAATTGTAGATTTTTGAATATTTTGAATTTAATAAGGCGAGATTTCATTTTAATTTGTTTTTTTCGTTTTCGTTCACAAAGATAGATATGTTTCATTTTATATTTATTTAATGAAAATTTTTAGTCAACCGTTTAACCAGAAATAGAGTTATGTTTTGTAAGTTTATAATGTTATGTCTGCAGACATAAGACTCAATATTTTTTATCTTGTTTTTGACATATTCTAGATAAATGCCAAATGATGACAAGAATGAGACTGATTAATGATTGTTGTTATTAAAGTGGTTAATGTGTGATTAATAAACAACTGTAACTTACGACAGATTTTTTTATTTATTTATTTATTTATTTATTTATTTACATATGCATATATATTACAATACATTACAATATGATACTTTGTCTGTCCAACTGGGCAGAATACCCGTTTCAGGACAGCCAAATTGTATATTTAGTTCATAATATTCTTAACAAAGGAATGGTTTCGTTCAAGATATCACGGGAATTTGCTTCTGTCAAGACAACTTTTGAGAAAATTAAGAATTGTATATAATTAATGGATGGTTTCTTTAAGTCTTTAAAAGAATCGCAAAGATGTGATTTTTTTCAAGGTCAATTTGGAGTTTTGGATTTGTTTTCTTTAGTGAGATCACAAGTAGGAGATTCTTTCCAGGCCATTTAAGAGAACATTTACAATTGCATAGTCAGAATTTACACATTTATAAAGCAATATTTGATATATGAATTCCCAATGTATTTATAACTATTTAATTTTAATAAAATACTATAATTTTTAGAATTTCTTAAATAGTAGAAATTACACAATTATAATCCAACTATATGACAAATGATTTTTTAAGCTCGTTTTGGAGAACATTAATTTATTTAGTTGTTTATTTATTTCTTTTATTTTACGCCCAGATGGCTTTTATATAAATAATAAGGCAGTACCTCCATCTTTTACATGAGAAAACAAATAGTTTATAAAGTTACGATGGGAATAAAAAGTATATAAATTAAATAAAAATATAGGCAACAAAATTTAGTACAGTGAGATATATAATATTAATATGTTACGATTAAAAAAATACGTACATAATATAAAAATCCAACCAGCAAATTTAAAAGTACGTGATCCAAGGTTTGCAAAATTGCAACATTAACCGTATCTTTTACACCTATAAGTATGTTTTGATGTATCAAGCCGATGCGATGTATCGATGGTACCGACCTCATGTACCTCTCTATGGAGTTGCAGGAGTTCGAAACCATCGGACCTATCCAATTTCGAATTCAATATTTTAGGTAAAAAAGTTAACCCATTTTTTTTCAATGAAATTACAAAGGCATTACATCTAATTACATTAATAATTGCATTCCGAATAAGTGAATGGTTTCTTTCGGGAGATCACAATTATGAGATTTTTTCTGGGTTATTTTGGAGAACATTTGCAGTTGCATAATTAGAATTTACACATTTATACACCAATATTTGACATATGAATTTCCAATGCATTTATGACCATTTAGTTTTAATAAATGTACTATTATTTTTACATTTACCTAAGTAAAAGAAATTATCCATTTATAAACCCGACTATATGAATATGAATTTCCAATGTTATAGAAATTTTCAAAAATTATTTTTGAAATGTCTAGACGTTATTTTACAAGAATCAAAGACCAGTCGTTATTTTACACGGATCAAAAAACAGAGCAAAAGTTTTATTTTATGCATTAACATAAACTTTTTAGTACATATTAGGGATGTGAGATTGTGTTAGCATATGTTCGCTCTCGACTCTCCCCATATCCAGAAGCCAGTTGCTAACCAATTTCCGTAAAATACTTGTACTTTTCAGTTTCCAAGCATCGGGTATGAAGTTGAACAATTTAGGCCCTAAGTATGAGTATTGTCTTTGGGCATGTGATGTGTTTGTAGTAGGCGGAATTACTGGATTCCTCCCTGCATGACGGGTGTTGTGGAGATGAACGATGGATGGATAGTGGTGTCGGTGTTTTTGTGTATGTAAAATAATTTTTCTTATGTACAGTTGCCGTACATCAAGAACTCGTATCTCTTGAAATAATAGCTCACTGGGATACCTAAATGGTTTCTTAAGGATGACCCTTAAAAGTGATTTTTGTGCTTTTGCTAGGGGATCAATTATTGTTTTGGAACAGCCGCCCCATCCCAAGGATGCATATTCTAGCAGTGAGTTAAGGCATGGTACATTTGTTTCAGATCTTTTACGCAAAGAATATTTCTAACAGACATGAATAGATGAGTAAGTTTTCTAATCTTTGTAGAAGTTGAAACAATATGTTCGTCCCATCTCAGAGACTTATCTATGATAATTCCTAGATATTTTATACTATCGACACATTCTAAGTTTAAGCATTTACATGTGGTCCGGTCAATACAATGGTGAATAATGATGTTGTGTATTTCTTTTGGTTCTCCTGCTTGTGTTGCTCTGAAACGGATGAATTTGGTTTTATCTAGGTTAAGTGTTAGGAGATTATTGTCTAACCATTGTTTGACCTTGTTTAACCCTACTTCTGCTTTGCTGTGAACAACATTCCAGCTTTTGTCTTCAAATAGTAAGACTGTATCATCAGCAAAGGTGATAATGTGGTCGGCAAGGGAACTGTTACATAGATCATTTATATATATATTGAATAGAAGTGGTCCTAAATTACTTCCTTGGGGTACACCGAATTTAATATTAGCTGAATCGCTTATAGTGTCGTTGATGAGCACTCTTTGGCTCCTGTTATCTAAATAGCTACACAACCAATTGAAGAGCTGACCTTGTATACCGATGCGTTGTAGTTTATTCTTCAGAATTTTATGAGAGATAGTGTCGAATGCTTTTGCTAGATCCAGGAAGAGCGCAATGCATTTTGTACCTCTATCTATGTTATTAGAGATAATTTTTGTCAATTTAGCAATGGCATTTTCAGTGCCTAAACCTGGACGGAAACCGAATTGGCTATTGGAAAGGATGTTATTGTTTTCTAGGTACAGGCTGAGCCGATTCTTAACAATCTTCTCAATAATTTTAGACACAGAGTTGATCAAAGAAACTGGTCGGTAGTTGTTAATTTGTGATTTATCCCCATTTTTGTGAAGTAGAATTACAATTGATTGTTTTAAATGATTGGGGAATTTACCAGAGTTAAAGCTTAGATTACAAATGAACGATATCGGTGATGCTATGGCGGATTTTATATTTTTTAACAGATTTGAAGAGATCTTATCTGGGCCACACGCATTGGATGACTTAAGCTCGTCAATTATTTTCATCACTTCTTGTGATGTAGTTCGAATGTTATCTATTTTATGACTGAGATTACAGTCAGTTATCTTAGCAAGATCAGTTTCAGTTGTGTTATTTTTATCAAGAATTTTTTTTGACAGTGTGGTTCCCACTGACGCGAAGTAGTTATTTGCAAAATTTACCATCTTTTTTGGATCTGACGTGACAGTGTTATCAATGTTCAATGATTTAATTTCAGATGATTTATTGATTTTGGTTTTAGTTATATTACGAAATGCTTCCCATAGCGTTTTTGACGTATAGTTGGTTTCGTAAATAATTTTTTTAAAGTAGTTTTCTTTAGTTGATGTAATTAAATTTTTACACAAGTTCCTATACTTTTTATATCTAGTTTGTAGTATAATATTCTCTGGGTTCCTATTCGCCTTTTTGTGGAGTTGATTCCTCCTGTGTATTGATTTGACAAGACCAGGGGTGATCCATGGCGTGAGTTTTAATTGTTTGTTAGGTATGAGTTTATTACTAGTGTGTTTAGATATGTAATAGTGTAACTTGGTGATAAATTTCGTCATTGCTAAATCAGTATCCCTTTGGTCTAAAACGTTTTCCCATTTTTCTGAATTTAAGTCCTCAAGTAGGTTGAAGTAGTTTATTCGAGGTATGTATTTAATTTTAGCTGTAGTGGGAGGTTTATTTTTAAGGCAGAGAGCTGTAGTATAATGGTCGGAAATTGTGGTGTGATTTTATCATTATGTTTAAGAGTTATGTCCAAAATTACGTATGTATGTCCGGCTTTTATGGCAAAATGTCCGGCCTAATGCAGCGCAGAGTCAGGCTTTTTTTTATTTAAGAAGATGGCAACCCTAATCGTGTGACGTCATGAGCGTGGACGCTCACTGACCGTGACTATTTATGCTGGCCAAGCTGGGCGACGCCTGTGACGTCACAATCCGATTTGCCAACCACGGGCCGTTTTGATTTTTTTCAGTTTTAGATCGTTTTTAAAATTAATAATATTGAACGAAAACATAAGAAACAAACATTTTTAGTAGGAGTTTAAAATTAGAAAAATGATCTTTAAATATTCCGTTCATTTTCAACAAAATCCCTCGTTTGTGGAAATACCCCATTAAAGTGGTACGGTGCTACCGAAACAATGTTTAAAAATTGATCGTAGGTATTTTAAAATTCATCAATGATATTACCATCACGTGTTATTGTCCAGGACATGATTTTATAGGAACCGAAATCCAAGTTAACCTAACAAATGATAATAAAAGATGGCGTACAATTTGTCAGTCGGAAAAAAAATCAAAGTGTGCAATTCACACGCGGTAGAAGTGAAACCTTCAGAAAACTAAAAGTAGACAAGAATGGGGAGACTACGAAGCACTTTTTAATCAATGATTTTTTCCATATTTTAGTATTCGAATTCCAGCGCACCCTTTCCAATACATTTGGTCATCTTATTAGTATTTGTGTTTTCTTCTTCGGAGTCGCTAGATGTCGCTTTATTTTGTGTTTTCTTTGCCTGTTCATTTTGGAGTGGTTTGAAGTTTGGATATTGATTTTACAAAAATTTTTTTTTTTGGATTTCGTAGGATTCGATTCTTGGTCCGCTAAATGTCTGGCTGCTAAGGTTCGTCAAGCGCTTCATATCACTATATATATATAAATACTAAAAGAGGCTTGCATGGGACCGTAATGGACCGGATTTATCGTATTATGTTGGAACCGGGTACCCGTGAAATAAATTAATATTTTATTGCCATCTCATTCTCTCACAGGCTAAATCCTATAGTTGCATGTGTTTGTATCTCTTTAGTGTCACTCGCTTCCGTTTCATCGGGTTTCAAATCACAACGGTGCTAAAGAATTTTTCACTTCAAAAATCTTCACGATTGCCAAACGCATGCCAGAAAAATCGTAACAAGCGTTAAAAAATGTCGCGTAGCGTAATGTTTGCCCTCAACGCACTCGTTTTGACGTGTTTTGTGCCCCCTTTTTTAGTTATAAGCAGACAAATATAATTAGAAGTATTATTTTTAGAGACTTGCGTCACAGTACCGTCACGGCAGAGCTCTCGATTCACGGTCAGCATTTTTTCGTTGAGAATCTTGAAAAAATTTACCTATTTTTCGAGCTTCGCATTTCAAGGCTTCGTGCCAAACGCAAGGCGAGACGTAGTACATCCAGAAACGAGATACGTGGAGGAAACGTGAACACGACAATTCATTACTGAAGACGTAGATCAAAATATCGCACACCTAGATAAAGAGTAGCACAACTCAAAATACCTCTATTTTCAGGAACAGCGAAAAACGTTTTACTCGGTTTCTATTTGACCGATTAAAAATATTGTTATATGATATTGTATGTTATTTTACTAGGATATTTATTTGCTTAATTACTTAACGATCAAATTCACGTGTCACGCGTTTATTGTCTGTGACAAAATCATTGTTTAATAATTTTATCAACTCAAATTGATTCCATATTAGTGATAAATTTTGAATTAATGCACTCTTATTCTGTATATTTTGTTTTGTAATCTTCACAATACCGGAGTAAGTGGAATTGATATGTAGAACGCCCGAGAAACAAGACAAGTTCAATCACGAATACCAAATCAACTCAAAATATTCACGCACTATGAATGCGGTTAAACACGAATACAAGACTAAGTCGAAATAATCCAGTCTTTGTGCGTATTGACAGCACCTTCCCCTACAGCTGGTATGTCGTAACTGGTGATGCGTTACTATTGTTGGTGGGAGTTTTCATAGAGCAATTCAGAAAGACTGACTTTATGTGCCATCTACAATTTTATTGATGGAGTTTTTTAAACAGGTGTCTTTGTGGTTTGTGTAGTTTTCGACGCAGATTCCGAAAATGGCAATAACTCGATTTTGGATTATTTCGAGTTGTGCTACTCTTTATCTAGGTGTGCGATATTATTATTGTGTTAATGTCAAAGTAAAAAGACTGGTCACAGAATATCGTGGGGTACTTAGGTACTACAACTAGATAACTCTGAAATCAGCTTTTGTTGGGAAATTGAATTATAAGATGGTAATCCATCTGATAAATCGGTTATTGTATATTTATAATGGTAAGTACTTTTAAATCGTAAATTGACTTGTTGGGAACGGTAATGCTCATATTTTAAACATGTTTTGTTATATTTTATAAATTTTGTTTATTTTATAGAAGTAATATAAAAAATAATAAAAAAATTCACATACCTTAACCCTTCAAAAATGGTCAAAATATTTTCGCTTTACAATAAAATGCAAATATTTGGAATATTTCTGAACACATTCAAAAACCAAAAACTGTTTTAGAAAGGTGATGAAATACGCTTTCAAATTATAGAATTCGATTTTTTTTTTTTTTTAAATTATAAAATATTTGCATACAAACATAAAAAAGTTTTCAAAATGACTCACCTTATGTTTTTTTCTAACTAAAGTTACTGATAATAAAAAAAAATAAAAACACATACATATTTTATTAGACAAATGTACAACAAACACATATTGTAACCTCACTTTTTTGACGCTCTATGAAAAAAAAATTATAAAAAATTCCCGAAGTTTCAAATTCTTTTTTCAATTAGCGATTCAAAACTTTGTGTACATAAAAGTGTACATTATACTTTTTTGGTGGCTATTTTTTAGATTGGAATATAAAGCATAATGTTTTTCCTTTCTAACACCGATTAGAACATATTTCTAACTATGATAGTAAGGGAGTAATGGCGTTTTATATGAGACCTATGTGCGTTGGGACAAATATGGTCTCCTGTGATTAAACGGGTTAATTATTGTTTTTTATTTATTTATTTAACACGTGTTAACTGTCTGAATAAGTGTAAAAAATAAGCCAAATAACAGTAAACAATCGATTTTTAACACGTCTAAAAAAAACCGAAACTGATGCCGAAACTAGATTGTTTTGCCGAAACTTGCCGAAACCGAAACCGAACCTTCGGTCGGTCACTAGTCAAGTCAACGTCTGAAAAACGCTTTGATGATTTTAACGTCATATCTATAAAACAAAGTAATAATCAAATAATTGGTTCTCTCAATCGAAAAATGGTTATGTTTGATTACCCTTCCACGGCTACACAAGGACATTGATTTATTAAAAATAGCACCAAGGGACCCTTTTCGGTGGCATTCTTTCATGTCCAGAAATATGACAAATAAGTGATTCTAAAACAACAAAAAATCATCACTAACATCCCGGAAGTCATATTCGGCTACATGTCTATTTCAGTCAGATCACAAGAGTTCCCTCGTAACAAACACATTACACCGCATCTAGTGCATCTAAAATCACAATACATGCGTGATGCACTAATAAAGGGCGCAAGGGTATTGCGTTGTGTGAATGTTAACAAGTTCAAATCTGGCAGTTTCATCTTTATTTTTAAATTTTATGTGAATACCGCACAAGAGTCCTGACTGCTCCCAACCGTTTGGAACCAGTGAGACTACGGCTTCCCCAATTGGGGTATGTTGTGAGGCTGAAAGTAGAAAGGAAGGGAAGAAGATGGGAAAGAGGAAGATCGGGAAGTATCTGGCTATTCAGATCTGGTCACCAAACACGGCTAAAGCCATTTCAAGCAAAGCCGTTTCAATTCTGAATAGTGGTCTTACACCGGGATGATACTAGAGGTATCTATCACACTGGAAAGCGTCGCAAATATAGCTTATATTACTTTAAATTTTGATATAACACACATCCAATCAAAGTAATTAAATTTACTTGCGTACGCCGGGATTTGAACCCGCGACCTCGGGATTGCTATTCGAGAATCTTATCCTTCGACCACGGAGGCGTTGGACAGAGTACAGTATTGTTTAAATTTAGGAACGTTACACCTGATTACCCCTGAAGGCTGAAAAACTTTACATCCTCGTTAGTCCAGTCATCAATTGTGCAATACGTCAGGAACAAACAATCTAAGGTCTAAGGGAAGGGTCGGAAGGAATGTGTACATTGTTACACATTTCTTCACATTAATTCGTGGCAAATTTTACATAACCTTCGCCCCATCTTTCAAAATCTCTTAGGTAATACTTAAAAACGACCCGACACACATTTAAATATGTGGTCATGGCGCCAACAAGTCTAGAAAACCCAGGAATAGCAGTTATCGGAACAGCCACAGGCGTTAAATGAGATGAAAATTGATGAAAATGTTTACTATTTAAAAATATATATAGTTGCCAACAATGTGCAACGTGTTTTACCCTCAATCTAACTCGTGGCTCATTATGTCTTACGTAAATGGTTCATGGCTCTCACAGAGTTCCTTGGTATATAAATACAAAGTAACTGGCATTATTAAAATTTGAAAAACCAAATTAAAATTTGAAAACAGTTGTTGACACATCTATATACAACTTCCTCAAACTTGCTATCCAAGTACATGTCCCTATCTGACAGTGTGTGGTCAATTTACCTACTTGTGTGACATTTACAACAATAATTCATGGTACAATCAGCTCATTATGTGTTACGTAAATGGTTCACGGCTCTCACAGAATTCGTTGATATATAAATACATATTAGATGGCATTCAAAAAATAAATAATTTCAATTAGCAAAGGTTCGACATGCGATCCTTTCTCTCCTAAACAAATTACAATTTTAAAACTGTTATTGACGCAACTATATACAACTTCCTCCACTACATGTCCCTATCTGACAGTGTGTGGCCAATTTACCTACTTGTGTGACATTTACAACAATAATTCATGGTACATTAATGAAACCTGTGCAATGAACAACATATTGATCTCTCAGTGCAATTTAATATCAATTCTATTTAAGAAATCTGAGCAGAGATCACTTGGTATATTCCCTTGTTGTAATGACGAATTTCTTATGTGAAATTATTGTGCATTGAACACCATCAGTATCTCTCACGACCATAAGAACGATTTTTTATTGACAAGAATATCAGAAAACAAATAATGGTAAGTCAGTCCTTTACAATATTTCAATCTTTACCAACTCCCATAGTTAATGTCAACTTTAAACGTATTTAAAACGGTTGATTACAGGCCAAAAATTGATTCGCAGAGGATGTTGACATAGTAATTACAGACAGAATAATCTGTGCAAATCTCAAAGAGGCGGAGCTAACCATTCAACAAAGATTGGCTTCATGTTATGGAGTGAGTTCTTTCTTAGAATCTCAGTATTCATTCATTACATTACTGGGACGACACCGTGAAACGTGTTTTCGAAATGATGTCGCATGCAAATACGTAACTTTATCTTATCACATTAGTGGCCGTGGCCAAGTAGTAGTGGAAAATAGTGGCCGACTTGTGGCTGTAACTGGTCACTACTAGTTCGTAGTAAAAAGGAAGATTGGCATGCGGCTCACCGCTCACCGCATTCTGGCCGGACGGGTTTACTGAACCAATAAGTACTGTTTTAAGTCAAGGTGTCCCGATCTATGGCAAATCACCTAACAAATAACCAACTAGCAAATTCTTCGCGGTGATCACTATGTATAAGAGTTAAGCTGTTATCAGCACCCACTGTCAATGCTACGTTTATGCGTATTTAGCTTGACTTTTTAAACTAATAAATACAACCTTTTTGTGTACCAATAGAGCGGGTTTCTGTTTCTTACGATAAATGGGATCCATCCCAAGAACTAAGGGTTCGCACTGATATGACCAGGTACATACTTCTTCATCGAGACGAAAAAAACTCTTCTGTAACTATTAAGTTTAGAAATTATACTTTTCGAGTTTCTAAGGCTTGATCATACATTTGTTGGTTCTAAAAGCTATATTTAAACCACATTTTTTAATTTATTTTGCAATTTTTAAATTAGGCCGAGAAATTCGAAACAGGCAAATTTTCAATTTTTTTATTATACCTGTACCTGCTCGATATATTAAATTAATTTTATAATATTTCTTTTTTTTTAAATTATTTTTTCAATTTTATTTGCCTCATAGCCATTATTGCTGGTAAATTAGATTTCGAAATACCCCACATAATAAGATTATCTGCTATCTCAATTATTTTCTCAGCACGTTGGTTTAACCGGTAATAAATCAATTAAGACACCTTAAAAAAATTGAAATTTAGAATCGTATAAATAAGGCGTCTCAAAGTGGTTTAACTATCGTTTGAAAATGGCCTAGTAAGCCTAAAGAGTTGTCACAAAAAAAAAACAAAATACTTGCAGAATTTAATAATAACATTATTAAATTTAAAAAAGAAGATTGTTCTGATGATAGCCGACCTCCGAGAGGAGAGGGCATCAAAAGAAGTAAGAAAAACTAGCAGTTTGCTCTTTCAGATTGGAGAATTGCTGTTTTTAGGTTAACCTAAAAAATGTCTAAATAATCCACAGTGAACTCGGTTCAAGGAGCAAACGTTGATTAATCCGTGATAAATAATGGGTGATTTCATTCTTAAGTTTCATGATTCATAAAAGTTGTTGCGGTTTATCGACGTTTAGTTTGTGGGCGACTGTTTCCCCGGCTTGATGTAGTGATTAATCTTTAGCTCAAGCTATTTTATTCGGTTTTCGGAACAACTCATAGAAATCGTTGTCTCCCTTATTATCACAGTTAGACATATGGTAAACTAAACGGTGTTAGAAAGAGAAAATATCACGATTTATATTAAAATTTAAAAATTAACAGTAAAATAATTAAAAAGTACACACACAGTTTCCGATCGCAATTTGAAAAAATATAAAACTTTAGAAATTTTAAAAATTATTTTTACATGAGACAAAAAGCTACACTTTGGGGGGAAATACAAGTAGTTGACACAAAAAAATGTTTTATAT
The DNA here is from genome assembly GCA_929108145.2 of Limnephilus rhombicus. Taxonomy (NCBI): domain Eukaryota; kingdom Metazoa; phylum Arthropoda; class Insecta; order Trichoptera; family Limnephilidae; genus Limnephilus; species Limnephilus rhombicus. The sequence continues at coordinate 24,445,357 of OV815292.1, forward strand.
TATTTCATAAATTGTTAATATAACTATTTAAGAACATGTTCCCAAAGTTTAAATAAGATTTTCAATTCGTTCCGGTGTTATAAGTGTTTAAGTGAGCTTCTCCCCTTAGGGGTGGTCCATTAATCACGTTTTTAGATGGTTTTTAGCAACTTTTTAACCCCCCCCCATGCCCAAAATCACGTGTATTTTTTTAGTAAAAAATATATTGAAATTTTCAGAATATTATCGTGCAATCAACGAAAAATAAATACACGTGATATCTCATTATATCCCCCCCCTCCTTGTGATATTTCGTGATTTTTACACCACCTGTAAAAAAATTAATTTCAATTTTTTTGGGAAAATTTAGGTTTACATAGAAGAGACACATGTTTTTAAATTAAATTTAAATTTATGCTTAAAAAAATCACAATATTTTCCTAAATAGATGTATAAAATGATCTTAAAGTTTCAATAAATTATATACATTTCTTACATGCCAAAAAAAATCATGAAAATCATTAAAAAAAACCTAGTCCTACGTGTATTTCCCAGTAAACAAAGGTTTGTTTGTGCTGAGAAACAAAAGCTCTTGAAGTAGGACTTTGTAGGTGAATTGATTTTTATTTAATCAATCTAATTTACATTAGTTTCGGTAGTTCAAAGTTAGTTTGTTTACACTTCCGCAAAATTCATCAACATTTTAAACTAGCCAAAAACTCTAATAATAATAATAATAATAGCACGATATTAAACAAATTGTATACATTAATAAATTAAGAATTCTAATTACTTGAACTTTGGACGTGGGACCACCGCTTACAGCTGCCATTACAAAATCATTTTTGCCCTAACCTTTACAAACTATCAACATTCAGTATAAATAAAGAAACGTTTTTTAATACTAAAAGATTTTGATCAGCAACTTAAGGTGAGCTTATGTTGTTTTTTTTTTAAATATATTGCGGCCAAGTGATTATAAGTGGGGTTATCAATAATAATAAAAGATGAACGGAGAAGCCAATCAACAGAATAATTAAAGTCTATTGATGACAAGTATCCCATTCCATCTTTACTCGTAATTATTATACAAAGCATAACTTCGCGAACAAATTATTTATAATAATATGATGCAATAATTAACAGTGCTTCTTGATTAAAACTAAGTAAATCGTAGTATAGGCAAAAACTTTAGTGCTTTTTCTTTGAAATCAATTAACGACATATTCAACATTATACTGGGATGCAGCGACATTAATCCGAAAAATGCAGATATTAGGGAGTGAATAAAGTGTCAGCAAGGTGATTGGACCGATGTTGTTGGCGAGACACAATGCGTGGGACTTGTATATCAGTTCCAAAGGCAGCTGCAGTTCTAATTGAAATATCTAAAATATTTTGGTTCTCTATATCTACGTTACTTCGGCGATCATTTATAACAGAAATTATACCAAAGGGTAACAATTATTACAAGCAATAATTGTCAGCCTGAAACACTCATTTACATTGAAAAATCTTCCGAGAAAAGATACTTGCCGCCAACGGGACTTGAACCCGTGTCCTTCCGATTGCCGGTCGAATGCTCTGACCACTGAGCTATGGCGGCTTATCAAATACCCGCCAAATAATTCAATATATACTAGTGTTTCATTCAACAATTACTGCTTGTTATATTTTTTCCACCTGAAAACAACCAACTTTATTTTTGCGAGGAAGACATTGTTAGTGTTAAATCCCTCGCTGGTTGGCGTCGAGACAAATTATGTCTGCATTTATTGGGGAAATACTTAAACTTGTTAAATATTAATTATTATTTTTTAATTTATAAACTAACGTTTAGACAAGATTTTTATGCAAAAATGAAGTTGGTTGTTTTCAGGTGGAAAAAATATAACAAGCAGTAATTGTTGAATGAAACACTAGTATATATTGAATTATTTGGCGGGTATTTGATAAGCCGCCATAGCTCAGTGGTCAGAGCATTCGACCGGCAATCGGAAGGACACGGGTTCAAGTCCCGTTGGCGGCAAGTATCTTTTCTCGGAAGATTTTTCAATGTAAATGAGTGTTTCAGGCTGACAATTATTGCTTGTAATAATTGTTACCCTTTGTGCTATGCATAAAAATCTTGTCTAAACGTTAGTTTATAAATTAAAAAATAGAAATTATACCTTTAATATGACTCATACATGCGTACATATCGATAGTTTCCGATTGTAAAGCATTGGCAATAGGTTCCAATATGCCTGAGTACTTGGCTGTCAGTTGAACACATATGTATAATTTAAACTGATCTAATAAGAGCGCAATGTAACTGATAAGCACGTTTTCTTGATGCTTCATTAATCATGATTAACTAAAAAGTTAATAATAAAAATTAAATTGATTCTCACAAACAATAGGCTACCGACGTAATATTACTATATGGTTTGTGAGCATTCCTGCATCTTCCCCCCCCCCTGCCTGTACAACCACAAATAACAATGAACGGTTCACGGAGTATTGTCAGGATTAAAAAATAGTGACCCGTAGAGAAAATAAGAGGTGGTATGATTTATTCCAATAATCCATGCGCTTGATAGCTGCAAGACGAGTTGTTATCTAGCCTCCCACACATTTAAGTAAATTAAAATACTTACATATAAAAAGATATTTTATTTAATTTATTGGGGGGCTAGAATTCCAACAATCCATGCGCTTGATAGCTGCAAGACGAGTGGTTATCTAGCCTCCTACACAGTTAAGTAAATAAAATACGTACATATATAAAAAGATATTTTATTTAATTTATTGGGGGGCTAAAATTCCAACAATCCATGCGCTTAATAGCTGCAAGACGAGTGGTTATCTAGCCCCTACATAGTTAAGTAAATTGAAATACGTGTATAAAAAGATATTTTATTTAATTTATCGGGGGGCTAGAATTCCAATAATCCATGCGCTTGATACTCGTAGCTGCAAGACGAGTTGTTATCGAGCCTCCTTAGTTAAGTAAATTCTAATGTAAAATCCATGCTAAATTGTACAGCGCTCTTGAGGCGATTTTTCGCAAAAACAGCGCTATATAAGTTGTCCAAATTTATTATTATATTATTATAAGAAATCATTTTACACATATTAAAAGATAGCATAATAATGGTCCACTAGTGTTGGTGTAGTGTTGGTGACCACTTCATAAATCCAATAGGAACTGGTTCCAAAATTAGCCCGTTCCTCGGATCCACTGTCATGCAGTGTTAGCTTTTCACTGGGACAAAGGACAAAGTGACTGGGACGAGCAACGACGTCATATGTAATATAAAGCTGGGGACAAAAAAAATATAGAATCATTTGAGCGCTCCTCTCCACGGAAATCTTTAGTAACAGGCGAAAGATTTATTCCTTATTGAAGGAAAACAGAGTACCGGACCTAGGCATTTTTTTTTAATATAAAGCAGGTTGTTGGAATTATTTGTGTGCGAGACGTAGATGAAAGTGGCGCTATCTATATGCGAGTTTTGTAATTTATCCGTAGGGGTAATAATACTGTTTGATGATTCTTCAATTTCAAATAATGTTGGGCATAATCTAAATGATCGATTTCGAAACGTTTGGAAAAATTGAATGTTTCGAATCTAATCTAACTCGTGTAGGTAGGTGGTTCGTAACTTATTCAATGTTGTTTTAGCCCTAAATGTATTGTTTTTTTAATTCTATTTTTAGTAAGAAGATTTTCAGGAATTTTCAGTTTGGCGGTGGGCAGCACAAATATCCTGAAAATTTTCAAACAATAAAATAAAAACTTTTTCAGTCACAATAATTTTAATTCCTATTTTTTAAATGTTAGCTAGAACACTCGAAAGTAACGAGCCGCCACTCGTATACAGCCGACTTGGAGTTGGATACATCCTGCAGTTTAAAATGACAAGATAGTGTTTATACTATACGAGGCATGTTCAGAAAGTAAGTATACTGTTTTTTTTATTATTTAGAAAAAAATTACAGTATATTGTTGACTATTTTTCAAAATAATTGCCAACCCGTTCAATGCATGTGGTGAATCGTGGCACAAGTTTCTTTATGCCCTCCTCGAATAATATTCCCGCCAGCTCTTTCCCCCACTTCAGGACCAATTTATTTTTACCCATACATGCCTTTAGGAAGGTGAAAAGACGATAATCTAAAGATGCCAAGTCAGGAGATTACGGGAAGTGGTTCAAAACATCCCAATCAAATCAGTCCATGATCGTATTGGTGGCTAAGGCTGGGTGAGGACGGACGTTTTCGTGTAAAAAAGCACATTTCTCTGGTCAGCATTCCCCTCCTTTTGTTTTGAATGCTCCAGTTGAGTTTTTCAGTGTACACAATATTGTTGTGCATTGATGAGGGGGGTGCAACCTAAGGCCGAAATTCGACCAAAATTATGTCTTTTCGATCCCAAAACACTGGGTCATAATTTTTTTTGCCCGAAATTGTGGTTTTAAATTTTTTGACAGATTGGTGTGACGCCACTTTAACAACTGTTTTTTTTCCAGGCATGTAATGAGTCACCCACTATCATCTCCAGTCACAATAGAGCTCAGAAATCCTCACTTTTTTTTCTCGTACTCAAAAAACTAAAAACCACCGCCCGTTATAGTCACAGTACACTTACTTTCTGAACATGCTAAGTACCTACATAAAAAATTACAACATTTTTTTCGATAATTTTGTCTAAAAAGAAGACAGCATTTCATATTACACAGGCATATATGATATTACCTTTCTCTCTCATAATTTAACACCCGCTTTAAAAAAAAACGATTATTTCGAAATCTCGATTAATTTTAATTTATATAATTTTTTGTGGCGCACGTTATACGGTGTTAATCTTGAGTATAAAAATATCATCTGACATACACGACATCATTAATTGATATTATAGGTGTATCCATATTAAAACATGCATTATAAACAATTGACGTCATTCATACTCAAAGCAGGATTCATCGCAGCATGTATTTCTTATATACGTGAGTAGATTTACCAGATAATATATACGTGGCCAGAAAGGGTATTTGTAATAAATTATATTAACCATGCAAAAACCAAGACGTTCATAATTTTAATTATTCAAAAAATGTTAGTTTTGAAGCACCTCCCTCTAACATAATATCTGTACCCGAGAAACATACGGATGCAAGTCCAAAAAGGTAAAGGTTCAGGAGAGTCAAAAAACTATTTTTCTGTAACTATGGTCTCATAACTTCATAGGATATTCATACTGAAAGATAAAAAAAAAGTTATTATTAAATCAATTACTTTTGTTTTAAAAACGAGCAAATAAAACGAAATATTTTATATGTAAAGCCTTTAAAAATATTGTAAAAAATGCTGACTTGAGTCAAACAAAAACAAGGACTTGAGTCCTTCTGCTTCAAAATGAAGTGGAATATTTAGTTATGACATGTGGTGTATTATGAAAGGATCAATCTTTAAAAATTGTTTACTTCCGTAGAAAACGTAGTAATGTATAATTTGAGTCATAATACTCAAAATGCAACTAAATCATAAAGAAGCAAGTCCATGGTACAACCTTCTGCTTCTAAGATAGTTGTTGCATCATGGTACTTGCATCCGTATACATTTTTGAAAATCCTATTTTTTCTTCATGATAGGATCTGTATCTTTCTGCCACTGATAAACATGATTATTTACTTCAAGTACTCATTTCTTCAAATTTTGGACTTGCATCCGTATGCTTCTCGGTACAGATACGTTCCCTCATTTCTTCACCCAAACTGTTATCCATGTACCAGTCCCTATCTGACAGTGTCTAGCCAATGTACCATAATACCTAAGTGACATTTACAATAATAAATTATGGTAGTCCGTTAAAGCAGTATGTGCAATGATCACCATAGTGATCTCTTAGTGCTTTTAATATCGAGTCTGTTAAGAAAACCTCAGTCCATTACAAATATCCAAATATTTATCAACTCCCACATAGTTGTGTCAAGTTTATAATTATTATTGCTTCCCACCTTAGAAATAAAAAAAAAACACAAATTGATTCACAGAGAAGACACGCAATCACAGCTAATGATGTTATTTTCGTAAAAAAAATTAGAGTGGGTCACCTTCGAAATATTCGTAATTCATTCACTAAGTAGATAACAACGTAGTTATTGCCTAGAACGAAAAATAAAAGAGAACGGGAGATAATTCAAAATATTCCGGATAAGTTGGTAGAGTTCTACTACAGCGTGACATCATCTGTTAACAAAGCTGTACCTACGATTCTACGACACATCATCGTCGTTTGCGTCAATCGTCTCGATTACTAATAATATGTACCTACAATGTTTTTTTCTAGTGAGATGACATCACTAGTTCGGTAAGTTGATTAGCAAGAGGGAGAATTCTAATTATTTCACTTTAGAATAGAGAACTCCAGTCCAATTTTTTTATTTTTTTTAATGAATAAAGACCTTCAAACTTAAATAACTGCATTTTTATTTTTATTTTTATAGTTAGTTTTAATAGTTAAAATAATTGTCAAAGTTTTAATTTTTAAAGACTCCCAGAAACGCACCGTATCTATGGTGGTCTTCACCCACACATAGTTTTTTACTTTTTAAGTTGTCATTTTGAATCAGTGATGTCATGTCGAGGGAAATTTCCCTAGATCTAGGGGAGAAAAATATTTTTTAGGGATAAGGGAAATCAGGACAAAATCTAGGGAAATTTCGAACTCTGGCAAAAATTTTATTACATATGACAATATTACTGGTAATATTTATATATATATATATATATATATATATATATATATATATATATATATATACGTATATATATTTTTTGGAATTCCTATGAATCTTAATTATTGTTCATGTACTTACATGCAATGTTATTTTTAACACTGACAACTCAAAATGATATTATGGAACGTACCCATACTACGTGACACGTTCGGGGGGGGGGGGTCTTCAAAATACCACGCTTGGTACAAATGAGCGGCGGGTTGCTTATGATTTTTATTTTGCAAAGTGTTTTTTTTTTATTTAGAATTCAGTTTCTAATTCAGTGGTGAGTGTATTCGTACTTTTAAATTATTACTTCACGTAGCAAAAAGTGTTTTATTTGGAAAATCACGGTATTATTAGTATATTTACCAAGTTCCGATATCTTTCCAATTAATTATCATATTAATTAACATATAACAGGATTAGTGTTACACAATCGGGTGGCTACGTAGGTAATTGCGTAAATGTGAAATTTCACTTCGAAATCTAGGGAAATAATTTTCTTGGGCTGAGCATCCCTGATTTTGAATTTAAGAAAATGGCGGAATAAAATTAATAAAGGATGACTCAATGACTTTTGTGTGAGAAATTGAGGCGTTTTTATTTAAGATTAACTGCTTTTAATATAGAAAAACATTGGTAAAATGTCCACATTTCACCGCTACTGTTATTGTATTTTAACAAAGTGCAATATAAAAATAATAAATCATCTTTTTCATTGCAAATACAAGTGACATCATTCTTCAATTTTGTGTTCAGGCGTGATTTTGTACATTGTTTTAAGTATAACACATACAGAAACACTGGTATTTATAATACACTGATCATGACGATTGTGTAGTAACTTGTATAAAAAGCCCTATACTAAAAACAATTTGAAAATACAATGTCAAATATGAGACGACTTTAACCTCAAATAGGCAAAATTTATTGCAGATTGTCCGCAAATATAGCCCTTTTCGTTAATTGTTGAGGGCCTAAATTATGTTTCAATAAACACAATAACTATTATTTATCTAAATCTCTATAAACAGTATGAAAATAAACCAAACACACGAAATGTTGAATTGCATAGGTACGTGTGCACCTCAAGTCATTTCAAATGTCAACACACTATCACAAGGTGACAGGTTAAGTGTGACGTCACAGTTAACCATTTCAGTAATGCCAACTTAACGCTGTGTTTTGAAAGAGGTTTAAAAATGCACTTTTTAATATTTTTTAAAAACTCTGCGTTTAATATTATGAAATAAAACTTATATATTCAGAATCAGCGTTTCTTGGTCTATATGAACATATTTTTTTAAAGCCATAATATTTTTCACTGGAGTTCCTTATTGGCCTGAGAGACTTGTAGGCAGGGCTGGGCAGTATTTGAATTACTTGTATTTGAAATACAAATACGTATTTTGTATTTGTATTTCAATTACGTCCTAAAAATGTATTTTCTAATTGGTATTTCAATTACCTGATGTTGAAGTATTTTGTAATTTGTATTTCAAATACTCATGGCTTCAAAATACATTTTCAAATACATTTAGCCATCTTAATAATGATAATGAAAAATAAACTGACATAGACTAAAAACGCTAGAATCCAGAGCAATATATTATGTTAATATTTAGAGTTGGCAACATTGTAGGTACGTTAAAGCAAGTATCTTGTCAATTGTTGTTTTTATCGTTTCGCGGTATTTATTCACGAAGATGTGAGTTAATTGATAATTTATAATGGATGATCAAATTCCGTCATTGCTTTGTATTGTACATTTTTGTGTCATAGAATTTGATCAAGCACTATAGGAATAATTTTACTGAATACTAGATTATTTTTAAGTTAATTACAGTAGAGCGGACTTGAAGTGAAATAACACAAAACTGCCCTATACAAATGTTATGTTATTATCGAACGTTATTAATACCGTAGCGTCTGCGTGGTTGAATTTCAGAACCCATTTTCGGGCATATATATTTCAACCAATTTGTACAAAACCTTGACAAATTACATACCTAAACCTTCCTCGTGAATCACTCTATCTATTGGTGAAAAGATTAGAGTAGTTTAAAAGATTTAAGCGTACAGACAGCGTGAGCGACTTTGCTTTATACTATGTAAAACTAGTGTGCTATTTTTAATTATTTTTTAATGATGATATTATATAGATAATTGAATAATTCATGTTGGGTTCATTTTGGAAGCAACTTTGGAAGATTTGAGTTATTTATAAGTAATTTGTAATTTAAATTTACACCCATCAAAATGATTTCTCATTTTTTTTTCATTTTACATTTCATCTTATTTTTATAATAAACTAGCTGGTCCCGGCATGCGTTGCTATGCCATTTAATAAAGAAATTGTTTCTCCCCGAGTGTCCTTTCCAATTCGTCCCGTTCCCCTTCCGCCTCCCCTTCTTCTCCTGCGTCCTCTTCCCCTCTCACGTTCCCATTCCGTCAGCTCCTCCTTCCCTCTCCCCACTTTACTCCCCCCCCCCCTTCCCCCGTCCCGCTAACCAACCTTTCGAGTTCCCTTCCCCCCTCACGCGTCCCCTTCCCCTCCCGCATTCCCCTTCCACCTTCCCCGCCTTCCTTCTTCCCTTTCCCGCTCCCTCGTCCCGCCAACCCTCCTCCCGCATTCCACATATTCAATCCCAGTACATTAGTTTTTAAACAGTCCGCGTGCCACCTTTTATAATTTTTATTCAAATTTCCATTTTTTATGTATATTAAATTTGGTACCTAACGTAGGTACCTATTTAAAACATCTAAAATTCTTGATTCGATTCAAACTGTTAGGGGAGTACCTACTTTAAATAAATTTATCAACTTACAGATTTTCTATCCTAATAGAATCCTGATTTAATTCCATCATTGTTTTGCAAAATGTCATTCTCAAACACGCAAACTGTCAAACGTGTTAGGTTTTCTGAAATTATCCAATTTTTTATGCAATTTTCTTAATTTTTCTCTCCGTAAGAACCATCCTCGTACTTCAAGGAATATTCTGAAAAAAGAATTAGCGAAATCGGTTCAGCCGCTCTCGAGATTTGCGCTTACCAACAAATTTAGCGATTCATTTTTATATTATAGATATAGTAAAATATATTTTTTTAAATGTTCATCATTTACTTACATTTTCATTTGTCCAAGTTGCCTTTAAAATCATGAAACATTAAAATCTTTAATAGCCTATATTTAATAATTTAAAGAAAAAACAAATAAAGTAGCTGACATCCGTACGAGATACTTGATAAAACTTTTGATTGCAAAAATAATTTACCAGTTTGGTTGGGTATTTTGATCTCAAATACAAAATTAAGATTTGTATTGAGCCGCACAAACGTTCCTTATTAATACGTATTATATTTAACGAGTGATATTTCGAAAAAAGGTCACATTTTATCGCAAAAGATAAGAATTTTGACCACTTCAAAGAAGAAGTCAATGGACGGCGTGGTTGTGAAAGTGAACAGTCGTGATACCTTTTAATCTGTTCGCCGAGTGCAGGTGAACCCAGTACCCTTGTACCCTACATAAAGTGCACTAGGCCGGACCGTTCAATCCAAATCAATGCTCAAACGAATATTGCTAACGTTAAATATATTTCAAATATATAACATATTTTTAAAAAAATTGTGTACATTGTTTTTGGCCCTATGCAAGAAGACAATATTTTTCGTTTCTCTGTCCAAATGATTCGTCATATACGGACCAAAAATCATATAAGGCATCAATGACGCTACTTCCTCGGAGCATCTTCCATTTAATACCGGTAGAATCGAGGCAGCATTCCCACCTCACGCTAGTGCTACATATATATGTATTTTTTTTTTAACATTTTTTATATTTATTATAAAGACAAAGTAATAAAATATGATAGGAAAAAATATAAATATTTTAAAGAAAAAAGAAAAGTCCCAATAAACTACTTTTTAATAGTTTGTCAATGGGTGCTTTTACTTTGAAGATATAAATAAACTTATTTTACTTTATTTAGCAGTAAGAATTTTTTGTGTTAGTGTCTAATACAAATTATTTCTTTCGGCGAGCCAATTCTTCAACATAATATTTGTTTTACCATTTGTACATTTTTCAATTTCAGCAGGTAACATATTTAATAAATTTGGTATCATGTAGTCCAGCGTTCTTTGTCCATATTTGTTTAAGTGCTTAGGTACAATTAGTCCTCCATTTAGCATAGATTTGCAATCATGGACATTTTGTATTTGAGTTGATTGTTCCATATTTGAATTGATTTTATTTAATTTTTTTTTTTTACATTAACTCCACACAGGAGGCCCTGAGGAAAATAATTTACCTCAGGGCCTATGTCATCTGGGATGCTGTGTGGAGGGTCTTTTTGAGGAGAGGAAGGAATGAACATTGGTCTTGAAGAGACCCATGTTGTAGGAAGGAGGAAACACAGAGGCCGGCAAATCATTCCACAGCCGAGCTGTTGAACACAAGAACGAGTCGAAGAAACGACCCGTTCTCATGTGACAAATGTCAACTGTGTACAAATGTTGGGCACGCGTTTGGCGTGTTTCCCGACTATGCACCGGTGCCGAAGGGATCAATGATGCTAGTTCCTCGGAGCATCTTCCATTGTAATACCGGTAGAACAAGGATAGCATTCCCACCCGACGCCTGTGCTCTAAAGATTGCAATCCGTCTGTTAAGATGGGAGAATCTATCAAACGAACCGCCCGTTTCTGCACAGAGTCGAGGGTATTTTTCAGGTATTTTGGAGCTCCAGACCAGAGGTGGCTGCCAAATTCAACCGTGGGGCGCACTTGCGATTTGTACAGGGTTAGCAGTTGTGTACTATTAAAGTATCTGCGGGCCCTGTACAGTACGCCCAGTTTTTGGGAGGCTAACTTTACTCTGGCTTCGATGGAGCCCCCATACCTGAGCTGGTCACTTAGGGTTACACCAAGTATATCAATGGAGGGCCTGTTCGGAAGATTGCTTCCGTTGAAAGAGACTAGATTTTCATTGCGATCCCTTTTAGACGTAATCAGACAAGATTGGGTATTTGAAACATTAAATTCAACGAGATTATTTTTACCCCAAGAGAAAACACTCTCGAGGTAACCGTCCATTCTTTGCTTCAAAGCCTTACGAGCTGTTGGAGTTTGTGAGCCCTTTGGGGGCTTGTCAAACAAAAAGCTATCATGAACTGTACTGTCATCCGTGTAACAATGAATTGGTGCACATGACAAAAGGTCGTTGATGTGCAACAAAAACAGAGTCGGAGACAGAACCGATCCCTGCGGGACGCCAGCATTTATCGAGTGAGAGGAAGAGGTGAAACCATCGACTACCGTTTATATTTGTATTCTAATATTAAGATTATTCAGCTTTAACTGAGTTCTGATTTACATTTTTTTTATTCATTTATATTGTATTAATTTACAAATAATTTAATTTAATTGTATTTTTATTTAATTATTTTTTTAGAGGCACTGCTAAAAACCAGCTACTTTGCAGGAGAAAACCTGCATTATAGCTGAGCAGTGACCTTTTAGTCAATAGAATCAATGATAAATTAATAAAAAGTGTAACACTTTAAAAAAAATTTGATGAATAAACGTTTTCATTATTATTATTAATATTATTATCCAGGATGTCTATATTGCAATAGGCTTCTGGCCCCCTAGCACGGTCGATCGATAAGGATTGACAGGTTAATTTCTCATCGTTCCCTAGGACAAATGAAGATCGCTAACGTAAAAACAACAGTTAACGTCGAATATATTAAGAACACTTAGTCATTACGAACCGTTACTTTAACGTTGGCAATCTGCAGTCATACTGGGGAACGACGAGAAGTTACTGAAAGTTATCCCATAAATCCCTATCGATCGACTGTGCTAGGGGGCCTGATAGGTACAAGTACAAAATAAGTAAAGAATACATACATTTTTCAATATTTGTAAGGTCATCAATATTCGATTGCGCATATTTTAAGACCCCGACGAATAAAAAATACAACAAAATGTTTGACGGTCCATCCTAGTCTACCGTGCATGGTACAGTGCTTGGGGTGGGAGTGTAGTCTATTGTCTTTGTAATACTGTGTCTGTGGTGCGCCGTGGCCCAGTTAAACCAGCTGCATCCGATTGTAATGTAAAAGGCGCCGCATACGAGAAGGTCTGTGTAATTAAAAACATTGTTCGGAATACAAGTCGGGTTTTGCGAGCTTACAATATGGTCCGCAGCGCTACTGTATCCAAAACTACAATAATTCATCGTGTTGTCAAGTTCTTACGTTGCACTCAAGTTCTTATGATGCTGTGCAACGTGCCTTTCTCGTCAATTAGGGGCCCCTAGTACAAACACATCAATAAGTTTTATATACAATGTCGTTTATTTGTCAGCAATCCCGAGCAATGAAAAGAACAGTTCACGTCGACAGCCCTCAGCACGGGTAAGCCACCCAGTAAGGACAACATTATTAAATTATACTATAAAACAAAAATATTGTACCAAATAAAATAAAAAATCTACTTAAGGCGATCCAATAGTTCAGGAAAAAATCGAAATCGGAATTCACGCTCTCTATGGGAGGAGTTTAAAAATACTCGAGAAAAAGCTTTTGGAAAGGTTGGAAAAGGTATTTGAGAATTTTTTTACAGGTTGATTTCGTAAAGGCCTGTAAAAAATATTAATTCCTTTTTTACGCATTGTTTATTGTAACTTGTGACGCGGAGTCACACGACTGTCTCCCGCTCTGGCCGGGGCGTGACTGATACGAAATAGGTGTGCCCAGTGCATGGTTCTTGTGCCCATGCCACAAGGGACACTTCAAGAATCCAAATTCGTAGAGTGCGGGCCGTATTGATTGATGTCAAAAATAACAACGAGAAAATGCATATTTTATTTCATTTTGTGAAGTTCGGGCGTAAATAACCTTTTTTTGCGATTATTATAAAAGAAACCAAATTTGCCATATTATACAATAAAACCAAATCCAAAAAGACGTTTATAAATATGAGAGTTTGGACTTGAAAGTGTTTTTTATAGACCTTATACTTTATTTTTTTATAGGCTTATTAAAAGACTTATAAACAAAATTACCGATATTTTTGGGCCAAGGTGTGTTCTACACGCAGTATTTAATTGAAGCATCTATAATACTTCTAAGCCATGAAATTATCAAAACAAAAACATATGATTTTGTATGATTTTGCATTATTTAGTATGGCTTCATCTTAATCTTCCATGTACAAATCCATATAATATAAATCCTTATAATATTCACAAATTAATATTTGTAATATACGAAAATTGAAAATTTGAAAAAAAAATTGTAATAGGTGGCACGCGAGCTGTTTGAAAACTAAATTTACTGGGACTGAATATATGGAACGCGGGAGGGGGGTTTGCGGAACGGGGGAGTGAGAGAGGGGAGAGGGGGGAGGGTGGACGGGGAAGGTGAAAAAAAATCTTTAAATACGACATTGCAGCGCATGCCGGGAACCAGCTAGTACATAATTACTAACAAAATCCCAAAGATTCATCAATTTATTTCAAAATGCGATTCGAAACTTTGGTGTCATAAGGGTGTACATTTTACTACTTTTGTGGTTAGTTTTTGTATTTGAATATAAAGCGTGGTCTTTTCTCTTTCTAACACCGTGTACATCATATTTCTCACTATGATGAGTGAGGAAGAATCGTGCTCGCAGTAAGGAGCACTGCAATTGCAGTATCGAAAATTTTACTAACTAACTAACTAACCATCACGCCGTTTCTCGCAGGGGTAGGCAGAGAGGACGGACCGCCAAACAACTCGATCTTGGCACACACACCTCTTTTAGTTTCGAAAATTATCTCTAGTTAGTAAAATACCGTTTGAGCAGGAAAATTTGGGAAAAGTTCAGATATTCAAAACCTCGTATGTTTCAGACAAAACCAGCTATGTCTGTTCACATAATTATTTAATCAGTTGCTATAAATTAATTGTTTGTCTGTTCATTGTCCTCAGCACTACAAGGTTACTTGTCCGTGGAATAATTACGTATGTGTTCAAATGGAATAATTATTGTTACTGCTCAAATAAAACCAAATATTCCATAATGACACCATATGTTAATGGTTTGCATCATTATTGTTGCCTCCAGGTACATAATTATATATATTAAAACTTTAAGGTGAATTTTGCACAGATGTATTATATTTTTAGAAATTTTTAAATGTCATGTGCAGATATTTTGAGAACATAAAATTATTTTTTATAGTGAGCGAAGGCCTAGCAAATAGAAATGTCACAGAATTCAATGTCACGAATGTATTTCTTTACTATACAGCTGTCATAGACGAAAGGTAACAGAAAGTTACAAGAAAACCCGGGAAATATTGCAGGAGGCGGTAAAAAAAATATTATAATCACTTTAATGCATAAAAAATATCAGAGTGTGCAATTCACACGCTGTAGAAGTAAAACCATCAGAAAACTAAAGTAGACAAGAGTGGGGAGGCTACGAATCACCGCACAAAGAGGATTCCGATAGGCTATCTCCTCTCGCGTTCTAAATCCTACACGCGCACTTGAAGTGAAATGACACAAAGCTGCGCTATACAAATATAATGTTATTATAGATGCAGGTGTCTCTTTTTAGTGTCGCTTTTTCGTTTCATCGAGATTCAAATCAAATCAAGTTTCCACTTCAATAAAAACTGGGATTACTTTTACGTAATTTCATACTCATTTTGCATGTCTCGTCCCTAAAGAGTGTAAACCATAATATTCGTTTACAGGAGATATTTCAAAGCCACACAGCTCATGATATGACGGAAGTGACTTTCGGGCTTTAAATAGTTGCGTTTTCCTAAAAAATCGAGTCCGTACAAACTGGGCAAATTTTACGACGCCAGAGGTCGCTTTTCGCGATTTCTTGCGACATCAGAAAACAGGTGTTCTGCTTTAGTTATTTTATTATTCCTTTGATATCAAGTCAATGTTTATTTTGCGAGTACCCGAGAGGTCTAAGACTAAGGGTTCTCAGGCGTCGTGCGTTAAATTCTCTGCCTACTAAGTTATCCATCATTAATAGCATTATAAAAAAACTGTAAATAAATAATAAAGGAATTTTATTAATAAAAAAAAATAATAAAAAATTAGACTTGATGACTTGGAGTTAAATTTGGCAGTCTCCATACTCTCCATTGGTCTGGAGCCCCAAAATACTTTGAAAAAATCCTTTACTGCAGAAACGGGCAGTCCGTTTGACAGATTCCCCTACAATGCAAAAAAAACAGCTTGCAATTTTTGTGTTCTATCGGTATTTCATGGAAGATGTTCTGAAGAACTAGCAACATTGATCCTTTCCCTTTAAAATAAGTCTACGACACATTCGGCTGTGGAAAGATTTGCCAGCTACTGTGTTTCGTACCTCCTAGAATATGATATCTTCAAGGCCCGGGTACGCCACTTAATATTCTAAAGAAAAAAAAAAACAAACTGCATCCGCAACGATGACATAGATCTGAGGTAAATTATTTTATTCAGGGCTTCCTGTGTGAAACAAATGTAATTTTTTAAAAAGAATTACAAATCGAAGCTTAATTTGGAAAAAAAAAATTAATTGCACTTTCTCTGTGATGGATCCAAATACAAATTGTTCCGCCTGCGGCGCATTTTATGACCTTTGGTGCAGCCGACTTAAATCAATCCTCATCAACATCACATCATCAAATATCTGGGAGTTGGCAGTCGGCACTCCCTTGCCTTCGCTCTCAGCCAATCCAATACAACCACTGAATACAGAGTCCCTAGAAGGGGATTACCGATTTGAAAGAACACTGCTGTTGCCAATTCACTGACCTTTCATCTGCTAGGCCCCAGAAATCCCAATGATAGATACTCTCAGTATCGCCATGGTGATCAACAAAACAAATATTGCTTGAAATGGCAATAATGATCGCAGGGTATATGATATGAGATTTTCACGGCCAAAAGTATTAACGAGATTAATATTTGGGGTATTATGACGTATTGCGCTTCGTTATAATTTGACGGAGGCAATAAGTTAAACCACAAAACCTCATTGATATCAGTAGGGACGACTGACGGGGCTAAACTTAATAGTCCTTGGTATCGGTACTTGACGGTTACACCAAAACTAAACGTCGAAAATCACATTAATTTCATTGATTATTAGATCGAAATACCGACCCCAAGAGGTAACTTGCAACACGGAATCACTTCTATACAGGAACGTATTTGACCAGTGATTCCTGGCATTTTTTAGAGTAAAAAATGTAAATGAAATTTTGATCTCCGGTGACATTTTTGATGTTATTTTTCTTTCTACAAAAACATAAAAAAGTAGGTGTTGGACAGGGGGCGAGGTACGAGGTTGGGCGGTTAGTCGGCTGAGTGACGAGAATTTTTTTTTGTTTGATTTTGAATAAAAAAATTGTGAAAAAAAAGTCACCGGTCCAAATAATGTCAGGAATCACTGGTTAAAGTACATCCCTTAACATATTGTAAATTGTATATATAAACAAACACTTCATCACAATTACACCTCTGCCGTTATGACGGACATTGGACACTAACGCTGTCCGAAACGTTGGTTAAATAAAGGGAAGCCCAACCCGGCGTAATACTTACTTACTTCGTTAACGCGCCTACTAATAATTACTTCGAAAACTCGCCTATCGAAAGGCTTCAACGACTAGGAAATAAATATAACTCAATCGATGTTTATCGTCATCTGTCAGTGTCCAAATTTAAATTCAGTATATTGGAACAGTTACAATAGAACTATAAATCCCCATCTTGAAATTTTGTGTGCACAGTTTATTGTAAACCCTCATAGTTAAGTTCCGTCAAAAACACCTACAATATAGGGCGTAATAAAGGTTAGTAATTTATAATTTATAAACAAACCTTATAAAAACTGTTCTTGTTTATCGTTGTAATAGGTAATAATAACAAAATTACTTTAACGACTTATACTTTGATTAACATTTTAATTTGATTGTAATTAGATACTCTGTTATATTATATTATCGAACTCATTTGTCCTCTCCGTGATAGTTTACTGAAGTATCTGACATTATTTGTTCAAACCTGAAATGTTCCATGGTTTCAGTATAAAGGGGATTGGTATATTTATGGTATAAAGTATTTCGTCTTCGGAAATTTAATTCCTTGCAGAAATTCTGACGATAAAGTAATTGGTCAAAATGGAATTGTTTTGTATATTAATTTTAGTGCGGTGCAAGTCGGTAGTATGTATTTTTGTTTAAAATCAACTTCGCTATGTATTCAACACATAAATTGCACATATATTAAAAACTCACCATTATTATTATTTGTTATATACGTATATACATATAAAACTGTTTTTTTCTCTTTATTGTATAATGCTATACTTTTTACTTACCAGCTTTATTTATATGTACCATGTGTAAAAACTATTCATGCTTTCTTTGTATTCTAAACACACCTGTATGCACTAAAACATAAATGTGTGTAAAAGCCCATAAGGGCGTTAATGATTAATAAATAAATAAATAAGGCAACAAACTATCATGATAATTGGAGTGGTCGTGCTAGGTGACCAGATTTGAATAGCCAGGTACTTCCTCATCTTCCTCTCCCCATCTCCTTCCTCCCGCAACTCCCTTCAGATTTACAACATACTCCAATTGGGGATGCGTAGCTCCACTGTCATAAGATTCAGGCATTCGGGAGCAGTTGTAACTCTTGTGCGATAGGTATTCCTATGAAAAATAATATCGATATTCGAAAATGAATCAATTTTTTTATATGAATACCGCACAAGTATTCTCTCGTCTAGAGCCAGTAAGATCCCCAATTGGGGTATGTTGTGAGGCTGAAGGTAGAGGGTAAGGGAAGGAAATGGGGAATAGGAAGGTGGAGAAGCCATTTCAAGCAACGTTTCAATTCTGACTGGGGGTCTTACACCGTGGCGATACTGAGAATATCTCCCACTCATGTGTCGTGTCGTGAATATACTATATATCATTTTTACTACTAGAAAAATGGGGATAAATTTAACATCCAAAACGCACTTCTATTGATTTATATCGGTGTTCCCAACGGATGTAATACACACTACAACAATATTATAAGACGGGAGGGCCAGGAGTTCAATGCACCCCGCTAGTTACTGTACGGTGCCAAGGAACAACCAAGGTACCTATGTATTTGTATCGAATGTTACAGAATCGTCTACCAACTAAGTCTAGACAGGGCGTGTGGATGTTGAAATGACACTGAAACTAAAATTATTGGTTCCAAAAATTGGGTTACGAAAACATTATCAAAAAGAAAGTGCATTATTTCGCAGTCAAAACATCACAAGAAGCATTGTTTTTTTATATTTTATTTTATTTATTGAAGTGAAAACTTCTTTAGCAATATAATAATAATAACGTAATATTTATATAGCGCCGTTTTGTGTTTAGCACCGTTGTGATTTAAAACTCGATGAAACGAAATAGCTAAACTAAAAAGAGACAATCACATACTAGGATTTAGCCTTCGAGAGAATGAGATAGAATAATTGGTCTCCTCTTTGTGTGGTGCTTCGTAGCCCCCCCCCCACTCTTCTCTACTTTAGTTTTCTAAAGATTTCACTTCTACCGCGTATTAACTGAACACTGGTATTTTTTTTACCATTTTAAGGGCTTTACACGTGGATAGTAAAAACTGGTGACCGGAGAACTTTAAATGATCTCAACTCAATACCTCATTTGAAAAGTCATTAAAAGTGATTAAAAAAAAAATATATATATATATACACGGTGTCCGGAAACTCGTAGTACAAGCGGAAAACTGGTGAACCTACATCACATAGAGAACCCAAATAAACATAAAGATTTTCAATTTAAGCATTTTTAAATTTAAAATTAAGAAAAAAAAATATATTAAAAAAAATTTCGGCTATTTTAGGGTTGAAATTTTCGAAACGCGGAAATGTCATGATGACAGATGGAAGATGTTATTCTAAAATTATTTATAAGTTGCTGAATCTCTTTTCGTGTCCATAGTTTATTTATTTTCATCTTAATAATTTATTCTCTAGGCATGTATGAATGTGAGTGAGGCAAAGAGTGTGTGCCAAGACCGAGTTGTTTGGTGGTCCGTCCTCTCTGCCTACCCCTGCGGGGAAACGGCGTGATGGTTAGTTAGTTATTTTAGGCATTACAATATGGTTAATTAACGTACCTATTTATTTTGTTGTGTGGCAGCTCCGTATCTTGTTGCAATGTTTTCAAATCCAAAAACACATCACAAACATTTGTCACCAATTGTTCAAATTTATCAAAATTATCATCAACGGCATTGGAGGTTGTCCACCACTTTCCCGCCCTGGTATAAATAACAGATGGTTACTCCTTCAAGGCTCTCGCAAGGACTCTAATTTTTTTGAAAGAACGAATCTACATTTAAGTTTGAACGAATCTAGACCTCCAGTGTCCCTGATTATTAGCACAGATATTTCACACATTTAATATTAGCACAGGTAGTTCACACACTTGCACAGTCATATTATTTACACAGGTACGTTGAACGAATCTAGACCTCTAGTGTCCCTGATTATTAGCACAGATATTTCACACGCACAGATAGTCCGCACAATTCACACCAAGCACAGTCATATTATTTACACAGGTACAGGTACACGTACCTACTTACAGAAACACATCACAAAAACTGTTCAAAATTATCACCATTAAATTCCAAGCACAGTTGGGCCCGTCGAATGATCGATTGTTGAACTCTTCGAATCATACCTGGGTTAATTTTTAGCTGATCAAATGCGTCGATGATACGTATTCTCAACGTATCGATATCAGGACATTCTGTCCTGTAGACTTTCCCTTTAACATAACTCCACAAAAAAAAGTCCATTGGTGTCAGATCCGGTGACCTTGCTGGCCATGCGATAGGTCCAGCACGTCCTATCCACCGACCTTCGAACTCTTCATCGAGATATCTTCGAACTTGAAGCCCAAAATGAGGTGGAGCTCCATCTTGCTGGTACCACAAATTCCTTATGGTTATCAGAGGAATATCTTCGAGAAGCTCCTGCAGCTCGTTCTGTAAGAAATGCAAATAAAGTTCTGAACTCAACCTTGCTGGAAGAAAACATGGCCCCAGCACTCTATCACCAATTAAACCCCCCCACACATTTAATGACCACCGGTGTTGAAAATGTCTTGGCCGCTTTGCATGAGGATTGACATGTGCCCACTGGTGTTCATTTCGAGAGTTGAACATGCCGTCTCGACTGAAGGTTGACTCATCTGTCCACAGAATATGTTCGATAAATGCCTCATTTTGTCGCTCCATCTGAATAATCCATTCACAAAATTCTCTCCTATGGATATTATCCATGGGCAACAGCGCTTGGACACACCGGTAATGGTACGGGTGTTGTCCATCATTCTTAAGGGTATCCCAGACCACCTGGTGTCGAATATTTAATTCTCTCCCAACAGATCGAAGGCTTCGTTCTGGCTCTTGATAAAAACATGCTAATATGTTTTCTTCCAGACGAGGATTGCGAAAACCTGGTCGACCAGTATCGCCCATATTTGAACGCACATTTCCAGTTTGATGAAGACGTCTTGCTACTCCATTAATGACTCTTCGATCTGGTTGTCTCCGATGTGGAAATCTCTCCATATATTCGTTTGCTGCCATTGTTGCATTGCCATTTGAACGTCCTAGACACATTAGCATGTCATAATATTCTGCATTGGTATATTCCATCGTAATCCACTAATTAATCGCACAATAATTATTCACTTAATTTCATTCACAATTAATCACACAAGAAAATACGATCACAAAAACAGTCACAAAACACCTTGTTTTAAAGTTTGTTAAACGCTATAATTAATAACGCACTATTGTTTACGTTTGAAATAAAAATTAATAAAACACAAGAAACACACATTTGATTTTGAAACAAATCAGTTTAATTTAATTAGTATTATTATAAGTTAGGCAGATTGCGTAAGCGCGACGGCGTTTACGCTGTTCGAATAAAATCAATTACACGAACAACTCACGTCGAAACACGAAAACAAACTGAATTAGTTTCTAACTGGGCCACCTACGGGCACCTAACTGTATGCGAACTAGAGTGAACTAGCTCTGTTTCGTTTTTTAAAACGCCGTTAGAACGAGATGCATGCCTGAACTCGGCGGCACATTCCTTGCGTTGTTGAATGAATCTCGACGCGAAATATTAAAACATCCGGTCAGTAAAATAAAATTATCGCTGAACACGAATATTATTTAATAAAAATTGGCTAATTTTCGTCGCCGTTTTCGTGGAAAATCACCTCAAGGGCGCTGAAATTTAATTTCTAATTAAATAATATTAATGAGTTAAATTAGTTCATTATTGCGGACATCAAACAAAAAGAGATATACGAGTACCTACCAATTTTCGATCGTATCATATCATTACGATATCATAATATGTAATTTTAAATTCTCAGGACCAAACGTATTTTCATGGTTGACTTTTGAAGTTGTTGCGCTTTCTTCTTCTTTAATCAACGTTTCAGACAGCGTTGTAGCGTGAAAATATTTAATAAAACACGACTCGTTTAAAATAGAGCAAAAATCTCATGGAAGGCGTCTTATTTAAAGAAACATTGTGAATTTTTTCACAACTATGACTTGTAAAATAACTGACAAAAACGTATTTATAATAATTTTCGGAGCATACCTTGCGATTTTTTTCTATCGAGGGAATTTTATAATAAGCGTTTCAGCATGGAACGCGTCTAGATATTATCTTCAAAAAAACTTCAAATGTTTAAGGGAGATATGTAAGAAATCAGCAGAAATACGGGTGTAGCGGCGGCTTAATGTAGTATTAAATGTGTTCAAAATCATTTTATTTTATTTTTATATGAACTCCACACCGGAGGCCCTGAGGAAAATAATTCCCCTCAGGGCCTTTGTCATCTTTGGGGCCGCTGTGTGGGGGGGTATTTTAAGAAAAGGAAGAAGAGGAAGTTCTGAGAAGGAAAAGGGTATGAGGGTGGGAAGGAATCTGGTGTATCCAGGAGTGACGGACGTATGAATTCATTCCTCCCATCGCGGTGGAATATGATTAATGTATTTATAAGAAGAAGCTGTAGCACATTTAACGGATTATGCCCAAATATCGATGTGTTTAACACAAACTGATAAATTCACAGCATGCATAAAAAATAACACTCCATTGAATGCCACATGTTTAACCAATTACTTAATAACACTCCATTGAATGCCACATGTTTAACCAATTACTTAATAACACTCCATTGAATGCCACATGTTTAACCAATTACTTAATACTTCATTGATTTCTGAATTTCTCTTTTTTTATTTTTAGTTCACAACATTTTCTCTCCTACCTTTAGTAGTTCCAATTCAAATAAAATCACTTCCTGAAAGATATTATTGATATTATACATCGTATAATTTGTCGTTATTTTATTGGTCAATGACGTAAATAATGAATTTATACAGACGCTAACAAATAAAGGCAATGTTCCGAGAGAGTACGGCCGGAGAGTACGACTGGGACTCCCTCAACCACTCTCTCACGATCTCCAGCCATGCATCTGGTAGGCAGACAAATAAACGCCGCCAAGACTCGGACAAACCTCACCTCATGAACTCGGGGACAGCTGCTAAGTCACCAAACGTAGCGAACTACTTGGGGTGATCTACGACGGAGGCGTCTACTAATATCTACAGGAATTCCAAAAACTGAAAAAATCAAACTAATATCTATGAGAACCAAAGTGCGTACGAATATCTACAGCTCAAACTGCTGACTAATATCTATGAGAACCAAAGTGCGTACGAATATCTACAGCTCAATTGCTGACTAATATCTATGAGAACCAAAGTTGACGAATATCTACGGCACTGGCATAGGTTGGATTTGCAATTATGTATACCATATTGGAAAACGTAATAATGCAGTTTAAAAAAAACTTTATTTATGTATGTATGTAAAAACCCCTAATATCGACCTATTGGACACATTTAGCTGATTATTAAGGATTTGGGTTTTTGTTTTAACAGCTTTCTTTATTTCGAGTGCTTCTAAATTATGTAGTCTGTTACCATAACTATTTCTATGTGAGTTAGGTTAGGTTAGTTTAGGTTGAGGTGCCGTGTATTTCGAAATAAATAAATAAATAAATATCTTTGTATTATGACCAATAAATTATGTTCAATAAATTATTGTCCTCGTAAACAGCAAAATACGTAATATTATGCAAAAACTTCATGTACTTTAAACAATTAAGCCTTTACGTAATTAGTAATTACGTAATTGAAGTAATTTAAGCTTCTCCGTACAACCTCTTGCTCAGCTGCCCTCTGTAGATATTAGTCCAACCTACGCTCTGTAGATATTAGTCAACACTAGGACCGTCATAGATATTCGTCCGATCTTAGCTCTGTAGATATTAGTCAACACTCTGAAGTTCGTAAATATTAGTCCAACATATGAGCTGTAGATATTCGTCCGACATACAGGCTGTAGATATTAGTACCTGGAGTCACCTACGGCAGAGGTGTTGGTTATCCAATAAATGGTTCCCGCGGTGGCGGTACCCATACCCGCCTTCTAAATTGATAAATTTTATTACATTATAAAAAAATAATAAAAAAACCTTGTTCAAATTGGTTCGAACACGACTGTAGTCAAATGGCGGCCATGTTTGTTGCATTGTGTGCCACTAAGCAACCATTTTAATTTCCGTTCCCGAGGATAAAACGGTCCAAGTCCGAAATTTGAAGAAATGAGTTTTTGATGTAAACTTGAAGTAAATTATCATGTTTATCAGTGGCAGAAAGATGCAAGTCCCATTATGAAGAAAAAATACGATTTTCAAAATTGCATGTGGATGCAAGTACCATGATGCAACAACTATCATAGAAGCAGAAGGGTGTACCATGGACTTTATTCCTTTTATAATACACCACATGTCATAACAAAATAGTCCACTTCATTTAGAGGCAGTAGGACTCAAGTCCATGTTTTTGTTTTTTTTTACATGAGCTCCACACAGGAGGCCCTGAGGAAAATAATTTCCCTCGGGGCCTATTTCATCTTTGGGGATGCTGTGTGGAGGGGCTTTTTAAAGGAAGGGAAGGAGAGGAGAGTTCTGGGAAGGAAAAGGGTTTAAGGGGTGGGTAGGAATCTAGGGTTCAGCATGTCCTGGTCATCCGCCTGCAAGACCTAGACAAACCTCACCCCATGAACCCGGCACCCCTGCTAAATCACCAAACGTAGCGAACCACTTGGGGTGACCTATGGCAGAGGTGTTGGTTATCCAATAAAGGTTCCCGCGGCGGCGGTACCCATTCCCGCCTCCCAAATTGAAAAGTTGACTCAAGTCAGCGTTTTTTTTTAAACAATTATTTTTAAAGGCTAGTTTAATTTGCTCCTTTTTAAAACAAAACTAAATGATTTAATAATTAGTTTTTTTCTTATCTATCATACAACATCTCCTGAACATTTACCTTTTTGGACTTGCTTCCGTATGTTTCGGGTACAGAATTTGGTTCGCAAGTTCACAGTTCAAGGCCAAGCCATTAGGATTAGTAGCTTACCCCTTCTATTGTGTTGATAGAACCGAGCGCAGAAAGGGACAGCAAATTTCGCATTGCACTTTGACTTGAAAGCGCGAAAATAATGAACAGCTGTTTTTAACCGTGAAACGACCGTACTACACGGAATAAAATTATGGATAATTTCAAAATAATGCTTTAAATCCGGATTTCTTTGTTTGTTTTCTTTTAATTAGTTTTTATTAGTTAGGTACTATGAACGTCAGTAATAATTTATAAGAATTTGACCAAAAAAAAAATCAACTTCTGACTCGATTTACTCGAAAACGAAAGCTCAAATCAAAAAAAATTATACCACAAAATCGACTCCAAATGTGATGAGGATTCCCCAGTTTCCCGCTTGTACTACGAGTTTTCGGACACCTTGTATATATAAAAATCAAATAGGTTAGGGTTATGGGCTATTTTTCATAGCTTTTAATGACTTTTAAAAGAGGTGTTGAGTTAATTTGAGTTGGCATGGAACCGTAAACTATGCAGTATTTATTGTACATAACTGAATTGCCTCAGTAACTACATTTTACATTTTTGTAGTGACAAATTGAAGATGTTCATTGACTTGGTATAATAATTAATTCCCTCCGTTAGTATTATGGGCAAAGAGGAACGCACATGGTAGTTAGGGAACGTACCCATACTACGTGACCAACTTTTTGCAATTTTTAACCCCCCCCCCCCCGGTGACCAAAAACCTAAGCCCGCCGCCGCTCATTTGTACCAAGCGTGACATTTTGACCCCCCCCCCCCTTAAACGTGTCACGTAGTATGGGTACGTTCCCTTAGTCAGTTAGTTAGAAGTTAGTTTTGTTGATTTTTACCAAATTTATCTACCAAGATATTATGCTTTCGAAGCGAGGCGACGGAACCAGAGGAAGAATTTATTCGGCCGAATTATTTGTAAGACGCCGTATCTAGAGTTGATATTTCGATGAGCAGAATAGAAAAAGAATTCATATTTCTACTATTTTTAGAGTGTTAGGAAATATAGAGCACCCTTGAGCTGATTTTTCATAAAAAGAAAGCTACATAAGAGTTATATTTTTAGAGTGGAAGATACTCTCAGTACCGCCCTGGTAAAAAAAATCGTATTGAAAGGTTGCTTGAAATGTGACCAGATCTGAATATACAGATACTTCCCCATCTTCCTTTTCCCGTTCTCCTTTTCCCCCCCAATACATCCAGCCTCATAACATTCCCCAATCACGGATACCATAGTCTCATTGGCTCTAGACGGTTGGGAGCAGTTGAAATTTTTGTGCGGTAATCACATAAAAAAACATATAAATTACTTAACGAATTATTTTCTCGACTGGAAAGCGGCATCCGTTGTCTACATATCGGACACACCGACACACATGGTGAGCTCTTGAGTCGTGTAATTTTCACTTTTGCTACGCGATCGAACATTTTAAATTTTGATTACGAATAAATCTAGTTTGAAGCAGCAAAGACTCCCGAACGCTCTGGCGTCATGCAAGTTGCACAGTTTTCTGTCATGAATTTCCAGATCAATCAATGCAACTATCCATATTAATCTGCCCTGATGATGGACACTGTAACGCTGTCCGAAACGTTGGCTAAAGGAGGAGGTAGCGCAACACGACATAACACCCCAAAAACAAAAATACTTTTGGCCGTGAAAATCTAAAATCATATCATCCATATTAATATCATAAATGCGAAAATGCGTGTGTTTGTTTGTTACGCTTTCACGCCTAAACCACTAAACCTATTTTAAAAATTCTTTCACCAATAGAAAGTTACATTATCAGCGAGTAACATAGGCTATATATAATGGTAAGCTCTGGCGTTATGAAACATTTCATATATTTTAACGGAGGGAGGAAAGGCAGGGGGAAGGTGGGGTTCGCGGATAGGGAAGAGACGAGGAAGGGGGAAGGCGGGGAAGGTGGAAGGGAACGGGGACGCACGGGAAAGGAAATGCAGGGAGAATAAATTAATTCATTTGAATGGCATTGCAACGCATGCCGGGTTCCAGCTAGTTTTTACATAAGGGAGAGTCCGTGGCGGGCGGTAGGAGTGCATTTATTTTTATATAAACCTACAGTTTTCTTCCGAGATTGATGAAATTTTGCAATTTCACTTGACCAAAACAAGAGGAAGGTAATTCATAATAAAGAACATAACAGCATGTTCGTCATGCCTAATGGCTGACCCAAATAAAATTAAAAAAAAAAAACACTATATAGGGCCGAGATATGCATTTAACGGGGCAAATTGTTAAAAAAAGAGGTCAATCCATTGATCAAATAATGTGACGGAGGTTAAAACAACCCTACCTAATTCGCCTACAATCGTCTCACACTAATAAATCATAAATTAATAATAATTACAACATAATAATAATAATAAATAAAATAAAATAATTAAATCACGCAGAAATTATGTTCTATTAGGTATGTAAGAGATACTTTGATAACTGGATATTGTGATTAGCATTGCAGATCTGTGTACGTTTCATGACTTCACCATTATAACGTATTTTCTCTAATGTTTGCGATTTCAATCATACGTAGAAAACATTTACTTCTAATGTACACTTTGGCGTAGGCTTGTTGAAAAAATATCGATATTTTTAATTCAAAATATCGATATTTTTAGCCGATATATTTTGGTCCGATATATCGATACAAAATATCCAATATCGAATATTGTATCAAAAACGATATTTTTTAAAATTTATATATTTAAAGTCACTAGAATCCAAAATCGTATAGGAACGAACGGAAAAAAGTAATGTATTGGGTCATGACATCTGGCGGTTGAAATTTTAACTATTAATAGCTTACAAATCTTTGCATTAGTATTTGTGATCAGTGATCACCAATACTATCTCATGTGTGTATGTACATACATAGAAATGTATGCTATTTTTCGCCATTTTTTCTAAGCAACTCCTATGTGTTGGTTCCTAATTGTCTATGATTATTGATTATTGACTATACCTTGTTCCAAACATGAAGTCCTTTTTGACAGATTAATACGCCAATAGAATGTTACTGACATGCATACAAACTTTGTATGCATCTCAGTTTACATATAAGTTAGAAGACAGCTTTTTAGTTTGTGATATTTTTGTAATTATTACGTAATAAAAATGAATAGTGATAAAAATACCTTCATTTTTATTGAGATTTTTGTACATTAAAAAAGCAAATTGTGTACAAAAATTACTATTGATAATATTGAGCTGAATGCACTATTATTTTAAAAACGCAAAATCTTTTGAAAATTTGACCGATATATCGATATTTTTTCCTCGATAATATCGATACATCGATATTTTTTTTCACTTTCGACATCCCTACTTTGGCGAGGTCACGGCATTCCGAGAAAACGTCTTTTCGGTGAGGTCATTCTCATACAGTCTAGGAATCAATATTCTAAGGTAAGATATCGAACAATTCTGTACTAGCTAGCGCTAGTGCACGGTTTTCATCTTTCATCTCGATGCATCTAGTCTAACGTTGCAACCAAAACTGCTTACGAATTACAGCTTCACGAGATTATGTACACGAAAAACACCAACAACTTGCTTACATGAAAGTCCTAAATACTTTTCTGTTTTCAAAACAAATGCACTCGAATTTTCACCATTTTTCTTGCCTTGCTCCAATTTCAAATACTTCCATTCCAGCAAGGTGGTGGTTAGGGAGAGGTAGGAACCGGATAAATGACATCCCTGAACTGAGGTCTCTCTAAAATATCTCAATTTTTGCTAAATTTTTCGTTCTCACATTTTCACGTTTCTTCGTTTTTTAGGCGGAGGATGGACTGCCAAACAATTGATCTTGGTATCTGTGGTATACTATTAATGTAGGTGTCACACGCAAAGATAAAAGCGCGAGAACTTATCTGTTGAACCGCGAGCGTTTATGTGTTGTACCGACACACTACGCTATAAAATATTTATTCCTATGGTAGAAAAGGAGGTCAAATGAATTAAAGAGCTGCCGCGAAACGTCATTTCCTTGTACTTGATCTGTCAACTTAACAGCTGTCATTTGCACTTTTACGGCTAACTGTTTACGGCGGAGAGGGGGTCGCTTAACTTTTCGCATATCGCCTCAGGAGCGGTTATGGTGTGTATAACCTTGAGCTTCGAACGCATCATCTGCTTAGGTGTGACAGGTCTGTACGGGATTGTATGGATAGCGATATTGTGTGTGCGATGATATTTTATCTTTGGGTGTGACACCTACACAATTCCTCTAATTAACAATATAATCGGAAGATTTAAATGATACTTCGGTACGAGAGATTTCGAGTCTTGTTTATTATCGCGTCGTATTTGCAATGAATACTGAATGAATAATATCACCTAAAACTATAACTAACCACAGGACTGGGGACGATACCTACGAAGTACTAATGAAAAAAATAAAGAATAAAGACAAACTTTATAAGAAAAGTTACGACTGCTTGATCCTCAATAAAACAAGTAATAACAATTTTTAGTGCCAAGCCTTTTCGTATATTCAATGAGTGTTTGAGTGGCTTTTCATAGAATCTTTATCTCTTTGTGGCCCCATCGAACTAACCGCAACACGATATCACATGATTCTATCTAAGTGTTTTACGCGGATACGTGTTGAGCCAATCCTTTCTTGTTATCGCGACATTTTAAACGTCGCCAAACCTTTTTTGTTATCGCGTTACGTTGCGACGCCAAACCCTTTTTGTGTTCGTGTTATTTTAAGCGGCGCCGAAATTATATATACTTATACATCAAGATCCAAGGCAGGTGCCGATAAACTGATTAATTAATAATATCATTTTCGAAAACAATATCATAAGCCAACGTAACTATACAGAAATCAATCAATAAATGGAGTTTTATCTAATCTTATCCGATGGTATTCAGTTGAGAAAAAACTGGATAATTTCGGATTAATTCGCGAAGGTCGAATAATTGTTGGAATTGCGATGAGGTGTATAAGTAGATACTAATTTGCGGTAATTTGATAATTGTTTCAAGATAAGGAATTGTAATTAGTAAATTTATCAGGTGTTTTCTGTCGGCTGGAAAACAGATGCAATCAATATACGCATTCATTTTATGTCCACGAAGCCAGAAAAGCGTGTTAAAATGCAACCCCAACGGTTTATTAAATTAATGCACAATTTTAACGGTGAACACAATTAGTCTGTATTTTGTATACAATTAATTTGCAAGTATAACACATATTTACGTGCAGTTCAACCATAGAAAGGTGTAATAAACTTTAAAAATTGCGAATAAAAATAAAACGCTTATTTTGTGTAAAACCAGGAGTTTTAATTAGTTTATTTACCGACCGGTTTCGCTTTGATCAAGCATCACCAGCGTACAATTTAATACTCAGTATAAATCGTGTTTAATTACTCCTATGAACTTTTAAAATATATCTAAATCTCTTCACAAGTTAAACTCTTTAGTTTGTGATAAGGATCTTTAAAAAAAAAAATTATTCTAAAGTTATTAACAAGTTGTCCTCTCCTAAACACAAGCATTTGCTTTCTTAGGAGAGTGTATAAAAATATGTAAGCAATATTATGAAAATGTAAATGAAACAAATATTAATAAATAAAAAAAAAAATAATAAAATCAGTGTTAATTTGTACCCTGATGATGCTTGAGCAAAGCGAAACCGGTCGGTAAATAAATTAAGTAAAACTCGTGGTTTTACCCAAAATAAATGTTTTATTTTGATTAAGTACGTCAAATCACAAAGTAATTGCTTTCTACAATTCTTTGAAAATAAGTTTTATCACCTGTGACGGGTCCTCCCAAAGGAAACCTAATTCTTCCCTTAACTCTTCGATTTACCAAAAGAGTTTCAACGAGTATTTTCTCCCTCTTGGTTAGCAAAACTCCGAAGCTGACCGTTTCCTAAACAGAGGTTCACTTGAAGTAGTGCGGTGGGGAAGCAACTAGTTCTCTAGAGCTAAAACGTGACCTTTTAGGGGGCATACATTAATGAGCTCAAAGGGGGGGGGGGGGGGTGTTCAGCGAAATCTCATGTCTACTTGAAAAGAATTACGAAGTGCCCCAAATTTATCTCACCAAGGGGGGGGGGGTCTAGATTGGAAGAAAAACTGCTCACGTAATTAATGTATGCCCCCTTATCGGTCATCACAGCTGTGACGTCCCTTCCAGGGATCACATCTTAAGCCTCCCTTCCATGTGGGGTGAAAAAACTAACCAAAAACATCCCTCGCCCTAATTAGAAAGAGACGAAGCGATGCTGGAGAAATTATTCGAGATCAACGAACTAATCAATATATGATCGGAAATCTGCATAACAATTACATGTTGTTACATTACTTCTTAAAAAAGGGTACGATTTAAAAAAAATGCAAACCTAGTGTTTTTGGTTGAAGGAGCTATATACGTAACACGTAACATATTTATTTAACATCACTTGAATGGTATGTTGTTAACCTTAAAACGCGCTTCAAGTGTAGTAACCTAGTTTATTCAACAATGGTGTAAAAGCAAACATAAAAAAAAACAAACAATAAATAATGATTGTGCATCTAGGCAGATAAAACAAATAATACAACTACTGCTGATTGGAGTTTCGGTGTCAATAAGCAAGCAGCGAGGCAACCTTCATCTATCTATAAAAACTAGCACAAACTACATATCTTAACCTAACCTAGTTTATCGCAAATTATGAGAGTTGTTGAACAAGTGAATTTTTTTTCCTATATCGCTACCACATTTACCACCTTTATTGGATAAACAACACCTCTACCATAGGTCACCCCAAGTGATTCGCTACGTTTGGTGATTTAGCAGGGGTGCCCGGGTTCATGGGGTAAGTTTTGTCAAGGTCTTAGGGGCGGATGACCAGGACATACTGAACCCCAGATTCCTACCCACCCCTTAAACCCCTTTCCTTCCCAGAACTCTCCTCTCCTTTAAAAAACCCTCCACACAGCATCCCCAAAGATGACATAGGCCCTGAGGGAAATTATTATCCTCAGGGCCTCCTGTGTGGAGCTCATGTAAAAAAAAAAACATGACGAAAATTTGCTTTTTTAGGTAGGATTTGTGTTTTGATTTTCTAATTTAGATAACGTAACATTCATTGATTTAAGTATTTTTATTTATAACCTGCTGACCCGACGAACTTCGTACCGTCTCAGAATCAATAACTGTTGAATTAAATAAAGTTTTTTCATTAGGTTAAAAATTACACAGTGAAGCAATTATGGATGCGCTACTGTCCGTGTTTTGTTTTTGTCAGTATCAGAGATGGCGTTGTGTACGGATTTATATTTTTGTGAATTTCTTACTTTTACAATTACTTACGGGAATTCGGGAGGCGGATACGGGTGCCGCCGCCCCAGGAACCGTTTATTGAATAACCAACATCTCTGCCATAGATCACCCCAAGTGGTTCGCTACGTTTGGTGATTTAGCAGGGGTGCCCGGGTTCATGAGGTGACTTATGTCCGGGTCTTGGCAGTTGATGCGCCTGCCCACCTGCTGCGTGGCGGGCCGGATCGAGAGAGACTGGTTGAGGGAGGCCTTTTGACCTTTTCAGTCGGACTCTCTCGACCCATTGCCTTGCACCACAGTTGGAGGGATGGATTCATACGTCCGTCAAACTCGGACACACTGACCCCCAGAATCCTACCCACCCCTCATACCTTTTTACTTCCCAGAACTTTCTATCCTCCCCATTCCTTAAAAAGATCCTCCACACAGCATCCCTTAAGATGACATAGGTCCTGAGAGAAATTATTTTCCTCAGGCTGTGTGGAGCTTATGTAAAAAAATGCGTTTCATTTCAAAGATTTATTATAATTATTGTATTTTTCCTTTGGAGGTGTGCAGACATGCGTTCACCATTTGTCTCATTTTCGACTATGGACATTGAGGGTGTAAGAAAGAAGGGCAGCATTATATGATTAAAAACAAATGCACAACAATCAACGCATTGACATTTGACGTTTTTGAATGTTTGGAATTCATGCACAGTTCAATATTATACCCCTCACAATATTGCCGCAGTTCTTTTAAAATAGGAGAATTCGTTCCATACAAAATGTATGGGGAAAATAGTTTTCTTTATAACTATTTATTTCGTTAACTTTTGTGATGTTTTAATAGTTATTATCCTATCCGGGGCGGAGACAAATCCAACAAATCAAAGATAATCAAAATCAGCCCAGCCGTTCTCGAGTTATAAATAGTGGAACTAACCCGACTTTGTTTTATATATTAAGATAATAACATTTATAAACGTATTTCATCACCATTCAAAAACGGTTTTTAGTTTTCGGATACGTTCAGAATAATTCCGTTTATTTTGATTTTATTGCAAAGCGGAAATATTTTGACCTTCTGAAAAAATACGCCCGATTTCTGAAGAGTGGGTAATGTCATTATTACTAATATTATGATTGTTAGTGAGTGATCGTTATTCAGGTGGGTACGTAGGTACTTGTAAAATTACAGGAATTCGTGTTATCAGTATTTACTAAACTTCCATTTCAACAGACAGAAGTTGGTGCTAACCTAAAACCTAGGACGTGACTTTTCACTCGTACAATTTGTAACTAATTTACCTTCTAGAATGTACTTGACTAGAACAGGTATTATTGGGATCATTGACGTATGATTCAATAACTATTAAGTTACAGATAGAGGCTTCAAATAATCGGCAGCGTAAACACTTTCATTTTGAAAAGCGGTGTATTTTCCTAAAACATTGTTTATTGGTAGGCACTTTAGGCTTTATTGTGAAGTGAAAACTTCTTTAGCATCGTTGTGATTTGAAACTGTTTTTGATTTTGAAACTCGATGAAACGAAAAAGCGATACCAAAAAGAGACAAACACGTACATCTATAAGATTTAGCCTGCGAGAGATTGATATAGAATAATCGGTCTTCTCTTTGTGCGGTGCTTCGTAACCTCCCCACTCTTGTCTACTTTAGTTTTGTGAAGATTTCATTTCTACGGCATGCACACTTGAATTTTTATTATTAGTAAAACTAACACAAAGTATTTTTAACTAAGTCAATTTTTAATTCGATTTTGTTTTCGTAAATGAATTAATGCAATTGTTGGAAGTGGAAATTAGTCCACTTCCCGATATCCGATCAAACTGACACTCACGTACACATACGCATTTTTCTGAAGTTGGATTTTTTTCTGAAATTGAAATTTTCCCACAAACCAATTGAATCAGCGTGGGGTGACGGAACGGCAAACTGAGATACCGTAGAATGTAGAATGGACCATCTTAGCTTACCTGAAACAATAGAAATAAACAATCGTTAATTTTAATTGTTAATTGATATATATATATTACATTATATTTAAAAAATTACAGCAGATATACGAAATAAAGGTTGGTACCATCCAATTAGGATTTGGCTTAAGTGTTAAGTATTCACTAATTTTAGTCAGTCCCTGGGGAGGAATATTCAGTTCTCAGTCAAACCCATTTTTTTCTTTAAAACTGGCCACTAGCCGTAGTGTAGTATATTTACAACCGTAGCGGACCGGTGCCCTTCCGCCCTGCCTCCAATGGCCACTAGCCGGCTCAAAAGAAAGTCTAACACCCGTATTCAGAGTCGATCCTTAAAGTTGTCTAAGTCAAGTGTCGGCCTTACCTTAGCAAAGGTAAGAACCGTCCTTACCTTTAACGCTTCTATTCAGAGTCCACACTTTGAGCTTCCTTTCCTAAGGTAGAGACCTTTTGTCTACGCCGAAATAAATGTGTGACGTCATCCGAAACTTGCCGATGTTCTGCTTCTACGGAAACAACATGCCCCGTTTCGGGACAATTTGTGTGTTTTTCTATGTTCGTATCCATGGATTTATCAGGCATCTGTCATTTTTGTTTATTTATGCGTCGTTGGCCTGTCAAAGTTCTAGCGCTACGCATCTCGTTTTAAAATGAATTCACGGATTATGATTACGCCAAGCGAAAAACAGTGCTTATTAGATTTGATCAAGAAATAACAACAACCCCGCGGTAGCCAGCATTTCGACGAATCATCTGCAGCTTGGTGAAAAGAAAAAACGCGTGGGCCAAGTTGACAATGATTTTAATTCAATCGGCGATAATCAAAAGGTTTGTATCGTTTGTAATTTAAATTTTAACTAGCCATCACGCCGTTTCCCCTCAGGGTTACTCTTCTTCATTCACATACATACTCTTCTATTGTTCAGACTCCTTAATACTATTATAATACTATCTTGAATTCATTTTAGAGGAACCAAGCGCAGCTCAAGAAATGTTGAGACAACTTAAAAACAAAAAGGAAGATGGAGCTCTGCGAGGAGAAGAGGAGCAAGTTGAAGACTGGAGGGGGCAGGCTGTTGCCAAGTGTCTCCAATGAGCACCATCCCGTTGACGGCATACCGGATTTGGCCACCGATACAGAGTTGAGCTTCTGCAACGACAGCGATCACTCTATTTGTAATACATATGATGGTTAGTTTAAAAAAGTAATGCGAAATATTTTGGCTACTTGTTTATTTAACGTTGGCATTATTTCTTATTCAAAGTATTGTTTAAGTTTCAGATACCGCTGTCAGCACGTCTGTTGTATTCAGCATGCCATGGGCTGACCAGTCGACGGAAATGGGCTGACCAGTCGATGGAAGTGCCGGTGTTTGGTTAGTTTTTGATAATGTAATTGATTCTTTGCAATTTTAAATTTAAATGAATGTGGAGTATTTATTTATATTTAGATGGTATTCGCATTTCTCTATAGGAACTCAATACAAATTGTTGTGTGAACATAATTTCATCAGTTGTCATGCTAAATCTTAATATTTGAGATAGAAATATTGTAAAAAGTGTTATTAATTTTCAGATATAACAAGAACACCGGAGGAAAGTTCAACCCCCCAGCTCAAGACGAAGACAAGACGTATTATTCCCAAGAAAGAGGTGACTATGTTTACATCTCTATTTGCACTTATCTTGCACTTGAATACTTGCAATTCCCTTCATAGGGTCAAACAATGCTCGGAGAGCTTTAGTTTAACCTCTCGTTCTCCACCCTAAAGAGCGGCCCTGTTGAAGATGCTGTGTGGGGGGTCTTTTTAAGGAAGGAGTGAAGATGGGTCTTGAAGAGGTAGGAAGTCTTGATGTTGTAGGAGGGAGGAAACACAGAGGCCGGCAAATCGTTCCAGAGCCGAGCTGTTGATGACAAATGTCATTCGTGTACATACATTGGGCGCGTGTTTCCCGATAATGCACCTGTGCCGAGGGGATCGATGACGCTAGTTCCTCGGAGCGTCTTCCATTGGATATAATTTTGGAGAGCAGAGCTTAACGCTCTCCGCCATAAGCGTCTCATGTGACAGAGATGCTAAACACAACCTCTCCTTGGAAAACCTAAACATCTCAGAATCATCGGGCACATAGTGGCCTGAACCTGTTATTGAAAAACCCTTGACTCTGTGCAGAAATGGGCGGTCCGTTTGACAGATTCTCCCATCTTAACAGACAGACTGCAATCTTTAGAGCACAGGCGTCAGGTGGGAATGCTGTCCTTGTTCTACCGGTATTACAATGGAAGATGCTCCGAGGAACTAGTGTCATTTATCCCCTCGGCACCGGTGCAT
Organism: Limnephilus rhombicus; assembly: GCA_929108145.2. NCBI lineage: Eukaryota > Metazoa > Arthropoda > Insecta > Trichoptera > Limnephilidae > Limnephilus > Limnephilus rhombicus. The sequence continues at coordinate 24,482,346 of OV815292.1, forward strand.
AGTCGGGAAACACGCCAAACACGCGCCCAACATTTGTACACGGTTGACATTAGTCACATGAGAACGGGTCGTTTCTATGACTCGTTCTTGAGTTCAACGGCTCGGCTGTGGAATGATTTGCCGGCCTCTGTGTTTCCTCCCTCCTACAACATGGGTCTCTTCAAGACCCGTGTTCACTCCTTTCTTTCCTCAAAAAGACCCTCCACACAGCATCTTCAAAGATGACATAGGCCCTGAGGGAAGTTATTTTCCTCAGAGCCTCCTGTGTGGAGTTAATGTAAAAAAAAAAAAATTACATTATTGACTAATTGGCTTGTAATTTTGTGTTGTTTCAGACTTGGTACCATCTAGTGGGCAGGTGGTTCGGGACGAGGCCGAAGTGCGTTGCCGAAGAAATAGAAATTTAATTATTTACGATGAAGAAATCCACGTAGTAAGGTTGGAGACTGCCAAGTGCCCGGGCACAGAGGGAGACTGCCCTGGAGCAGGTGAAAGGAGCCGCCTGCAGAACGAGCTTCTAGAACTACAAATTAAAAAAAGCAAAGGCAGAACTAGAAAAAGCTCTGGCGAATAGTCTTGAATAAAAAAAATATTAATCTCCAATAGATGTTTTATTTATTTTCCATTCTGTTATTTCTTTAATTATGGACAGAGTTTCACACTACCTTGATACACACATTATTTATACATACATAGGTATATATTTAAGATAAATCCTTGTGCTTGTTCATAATTCAATACACAGCACAATTATAACATATTACAAAAATATGACTTCACTATTCATTACATTAGATATGATGTCCTTTCACAGTCCATTACACAGCACAATTACCACACATTACAAAAATATATGACTTCACTATTCATTACGTTAGAGATTGTGTCCTTTCACAGTTCATTACATATTACAAAAATATGATGTCATTATATATGGTGACCTTTCAAAGTTCTTTACATGTCACGTAAAATGTCTTTGGATAAACGCATCTCTTATTGTTCTGCCTGAAGCAGACTGTTCCACCGAATTGACAGGTATATTTATACCCTCAAACCGCCCAAAATGCTGGTCGTTTGAAGATATACACAGGTTATGCAAAATGGGACACGCAACTATAATGTTTGTAGTATTAGATAATTTATTTTCTAATTTCCTCCTCGGACAAGGAAATCTCCTCTTCCATACACCAAATAATCTTTCGACTACATTCCGTGAGAAAATTTGGGCCTTATTATATTTTTCCTGCGCTTCATTGGCAGGATTTAACACTGATGTGAACATATAATTCGTCTGGCCATATCCGCTGTCCCCGAGAAGAATGCCTGTAATTCTTTTCTCCTTGAATTTTAGGCGGCACGTGCTGTTTTGAAATATCCTGGAATCGTGGGTAGAACCAGGCCACCTGGCAACGATGTCCAAAAATTCCAAACGTGGACCTGAAACAGCTTGCACATTCAAAGAGAACCATCCTTTCCTGTTGCGAAAAGATTCCCCTATTGTTTGGCTTGGGCTCTTGATGGCAATGTGTGTACAATCTATGCACCCGACGACTTCTGGAAATTGCGCTCTTGAATAAAAGAGTTTTCGATTTTCAGCGTATTCCTCGGGCCGTTGAGGAAAATAAATAAATTCCGTTAACCGTTGCGCCAATCCGGAGGAAATCTTTTGCACCACTCTGCTGGAGGTTGGTTGACTCAGCTTGTGAAGATCTCCCGCAACAATCTGGAATCATATATATTATATATGTAGGTAGTTAATGGAAATAATTACAAGATGATCTAGATATATTATACATCTAAGGGCATCTGGTTAATTTTTCATTCATGTTTTCATTTAGTATTGACATAATGTAAAGAACAAGTTTCATCATAGCTTTTCACAAAGTGCAATATTTTAGTTTCACAAAAGTAGAACAGAATTTTACAATAGATATCTAGTAAAAAGACGTACATATTTACCTGATAATTACCAGTAGTGTAGAATCGCAGCGCGATAGCTACCTGATTAACAGGAGGTATGGGCAAGCCTCTATTATTTACTAAAGAGTAATTTGGAAATAATACAGGAATTAATACAAGCATTACAGTTGTTTTCTCCAACCGATAACGATCCTTAAATTGGCAGTCACTGTAAAGGGATTTTCAAAATCGCGTAAATATCGCCGTACGCTGCCCATAGCGCCCGTGCCAATGTCGTCACGTGTATGATATGGATCAACGACATAATCGAGAAACTCATTATCCATTTGCATAACATCCATCTCCACTGTTTTATGTTTACGACAGTAACAATTGGGAACAAACCACCGACTTGGCAAGTTTAAAGGTACCCTTACCACCAACCTTGACTTTTGACAGCTAAAAATCAAAGTAAGCAAGAATGCGCATGCGCCGTGTCGTAGAGACTTACGTAGTGACGTCTCTGAATACAAAAATTTTGTAAATCTTAAGGAAGGTAGCTACCTTATTTAGTGACGTCACACCGACCTTAGATGTGTCTCTGAAAACAAAACGGCGTTCCTTAGAGGAAAGGAAGGCTCCTTGAACCAAAGGATCGACTCTGAATACGGGTGTAAGTCAGTGGTTCAGTCAAGACACAGCCCCGACTCATATGATTCGTGATGACACGCCCCGCTTGTCCATTCTTGGCTTGTTCTTTGTTCTTAATGGTTTTGTTCATTTTGTGCACCTATGTTTAAATATATATACATATCTATGTTTTATATTTGAAAAAAAAAATTATTTATCCAATTAAGAAGGGATTGGTAAATGCGCATATGAAACTGGTGGGGTCAGTACCTCCAACAACGTTAAGAACCAATGGTCTAAGTGCTGGCGGGAACTAGAGGTAAACCGTCTCAGCTCTATAATAATAATAAAAAAATAATAGGGCTGTAAGATTCTAACTACAAAATCGCCATTAAAAAAATACAGCCATAAAAAAAATCCCGGTAAATAGGAAGACTTTGGGATTTAACGTTAAATTAGTATGAATGCCGAAATAATTAAAAAACCTTTTTAATGTACCACTTTAAATATCCACCAGATTATTAAATCGCTTAGATTTGTAAAAAACAACATTTTATCGCGAATATTATAAACCTTCATACTTCGCACAAATTGTGAAAAAAAACATAAGATTGAACATCCTTGGAAAGCAACTGCAAATAACTACCTAAGTTTAGTAAATGCTGCGACTTCATTAATTATTAAACTTTATTTCCTTATTTACAAAAATAGCACTGGGCATGTTTGTCCTTCTGACAGTCGTAAACATTGTCGGTCCCGCAAACAGGTTCGTGTGGACAATCTTGTTATTTAATTAACAAGGAAGTGTTAATTTGTTGACAGGTTGGAACCATATTACAGTGTCATTAAAATTAGGTTGAAGAAGCGATTCTTTTTTAATACCGTAAATCGTAATAATATTTTAAAAGCCACATCAAGCCGTAAAGATACAGTGAAATAAATAATAAATCCATATTTAAATAATAAATCCTGACGAAGGAACGTTTGTTCCGAAATCGGTCGGATTTGCAAATTATATAAGTGGTTTATACAAAGTTATATTGTTTCATTTTTCTAAAATGGATAACCACAAAGTAATAGCTACATTAAAAAAAAAATAAATAAATAAAAAAAAAATTTTAAAAAATTAAAAATAATAAATCCATTATTTAATCACAAAATTTAAAAAAGCAGAAAGTAAACTACGATAAATATCTTACTTGTGAATCACTTAATCAAGGAAATACGAGATTCCGTTGTCAATCACACAATCACCATAATAAGAAATCCAGTATTTCATCACAGAATTGAGTAAAGCTGAAAGTAAACCACGGTACTAAATCGTGCGATAAAAATCTATTTGCGAATCACTCAATCAAGGAAATGAGAGTTACCGTTTTCAATCACATAATCAATAAAATAAGAAATCTAGTAGTAGTTCTTCATGAAATTAAATAAAGCTGAAAGTAAACCAAGGTATTAAATTCCGCGACAAAAATCTGCTTGTAAATCACTCAATCAAGGAAATGAGAGATTCCGTTATTAATCAAATAAATAATCAAGGAAATAAGAAAGCCAGTATTTAATCATGAGCCTAAATAAAGCAAAGAATAAACCGAGGTATTTAATGCCATTACAAAAATAAACGTGTTAATCACTCAATCAAGGGAATGAGAGATTCCGTTATTAATCAAATAATGAAGAAAAACGGGTTAAAAATTTCTAGAACCGCAGCTTTTCCTTGGAGAAATTCAAAGACGTATTCGACCGAAAGTGAACCTTAAGGTGGGTGAAACGTAAAAGAAATCCAGTTTTTAATCACAAAGTTAAATAATATAGAAAGTAAACCAAGGCATCAAATAAAAATCTACGTGTTAATCACTCAATCCAAGGAAATGAGGGATTCCGTTGTCAATCACACAATCAAGAAAACAAAAATCTAGTATTTAATCAACTAATGTAAGCAGTATAAAGGGGTTCGCCTAAAGAGATGGGTAAAGCGTATATAAAGAGAAATACAATAAAAAAACGTCAGGAATACCGGCAATGAAATGTAAAATCTCACGATAATAGATCACGCAGTGTAAGAAACAAGAGATCCAGTAGTGTTAATCGCACAATCAATGAAAAAAGGGGATCAAGTGCGTAATCAAATTAAAATAAACAAGATATTCAGTAAAGTGAATTACACAATCAGCCGGTTTTCGAACCCGGATTTAACTCTAACATAACAAGTCTCTATGAATTTGCAGTTTAAAGTGGATTTAAACTCTAACAAGGGCTGCGCTAACAGGGTTACGAAGAATGTACCCAACGATAAATCTCATACTGCAAGTTGTTGTCCTACTTTCTGAAAAGGGTCAGTTGGGAGGTCGGTTCACTGAGCCGTACTTACTACTTACCCGATATTCCACCCGTTCATATACCTATAAGGCAACTATCGTACCTATACTTAGGTATCGTATACTTACGTAGTTATTATTATCAACTTTTTATAACGCCATTCAACCATACTATCATCATCTTTGCATAATCCATTGTAAATTGTATGTTTTTCTTAAGATATGTATTTTTAATAAATTGCATTTTAAACCCAAAGAATATTTGTTTTGCAATAAAATCCAAATAAATGGAATATTTCTGAACGTGTCCGGAAACTAAACACTGTTTTTGAAATGTGAAGAAATAATAAGCTTTCAAATTTTATTATTAGAACTAAACATAATTTTTAAACATAAAAATTCTAAATGCAAACATAAGAAATTAATAAAAATGTTCCATCTTACGTTTTTTTTAAAACTAAAATTACGGATAACGAAAAAAATAAAAACACACACATATTTTTAGAAAAATGTATTGCAAACGTTATGGTCAATTTTTTGTCGTTTCGTGTAAAAATAATTCTAAAATTGCGGTCGGAAGCTGTTTTCAAAAAGGTGTTCATACTGTTCATTTTACTTCTTTTGTGGCTAACTTTTAGATTAAAATTTAAAGCGAGGTGTGTTATCTTTCCAACAGCGTTTAGATCACACTTCTCACCATTTCTCATAGTAAGGGAGGTAACGATTTCTATGAGACTTAAAAGAGTATTTTCCAAAAGTGAAAAAATTAGCCTGAGGGATAAATAAATTTCTTCTGTCAGAAAATTTCCTTTAAATATTACCTGCTAATTGTCATACGAAAGTCAAATTCAAATACATGTTTTAAACAAAAATCATACTTTGTCACAGATTAAAAATACTGTTCCTACCAATTTCATGATCAAATAAAATCCTATTAAGAGGGTACTACCAGAGAAAACCAGAAATATGTAATTTTTTAATCAGATTTTAGACGTATTGACTCTTTTCCACAAAAAATTATAAATGAATTTCAAAAGATTGTTCTTTTATCTAGCATTCGTATGTTTTAAATTTTGAGAAAAAATGTTTACTTTCAGTATAATAAGGTTATACCATAGGTCGTTGGCAGATTTGTTAAATATTCATAAAATATTTTGTATTATACCACATCCATTTCAAATCATATAATCATGCAGTAAAATAAATCAATACATTATCTGGGTTCGCATGTTTGAGAATTTTAATTTTAGTTTAAATAAAATCATTAAAAAATATTTACGTACATGTGTTTCTTGAGGAAAATTGGTCAGTTGGTGTATTTATTTGCGCACTTACAAAGATTTCAGATTTTTTTAATATTCTTATTTACTTAGACATTATTGAAAAATGATAAATACTTATTATCAAAAAATAATTACAAAAAGTACATTATTTTAATAGTTTTATCATCACGCCTTTCAGTATTTTTGGATGTAGGTATAAATTAAAGCAAATTTGGAATGAAATAAAATCGATATTGAGTTACAATTTTAAAAAGCTGGTACGGAGAATAATTAATCTTTCTCATTGTAACCGCCCTGCACGATCGTAAGAACAACTTTCGACGAAATGTGGATTTTTGGTCGCTGGCTGGTTAAACGCTCTTAAATAACTAGCGAAATGCTGTGGTTTTTAAAACGTGAAGAACACAATATTATTGAAATTAATAATATAATCTATTGAAGAACTTTTTTTAAAAGCCGATTTTTTGTGATCTAGTTTTACCAAAGTGATTACCGTCAGTATTGATGAGCTATATTTTCGAAACAAAAATGTCAGATCGTCATTTTGAAGATATCAGTCGATTATTAAAACCTCTCTTAACTGACACTATAGGTGGGCAAGTCAAGGTTCACGAGTATAATTGCCCAAGTCCGATAAGGAAACTGTGTCATAATAAAACTCGTTAAACTTCAACGTATACCTTTGGTCGAGGCTGCAATAAAATAACTTAACCGTGTACTTTGGATGTAATTGTGTACTCTTTGCAATATTGAAATAATATTCTTTTAGAATTATTAAATAATACATCTTTTCAAAGCTTCATAGCTCACGTTGGAGATGTGGTAACAAACTGAAAAATAGTATCGTGTAAATTCTAATCTGAAAAGCTGTGCAAATTTGATGACGCTAGAGATCCGAGATCAAGAGATTTAGCTAAGATATCTGCCACAGAGTTCAAAATTGTCGACAAGTTTGTTGTCGAAATAGTGAAGAGCTAGATGGTTTCTAGCCTCTTGAAATGCGCCCTTGAGGTAACATTTCACAAACATGGCGCTATATAAATTATATAAAAATCAATGTATGTTGTTTGTGTATTGACATAGCCATAGGAAATGTTTGAAACTTTCAAATTACCTTCTTTTCACCCTCGCGTTTCTGGATTATTACAACCACATGACAATACATCTGAAAAGTTTTTTAATCATTACAAAAACTCTTACGAAACTGTCAAAAATGTCACAATTTGAGAATGACATTTCGCAAACCTTCCACTGTTCAATCAAACTTCATTTTTTTAATAAACTATTTAAATTAATGCATTTAATCGAAGATCTCACCTATGGTGCTAACCAAAATCGAATGCTTTGAATATACTGTAAACCAGAATTATAGATATTCTAAATAGGTACATATTATAGGTACCAAATTTGATTGATAATTCTTATAATAATATACAAAAATGAATGTTTGTAAAAAATTGCAATAGGTAGCACGCGAGCTGTTTGAAAATCAAAATGTACCGAGACTGAATATATGGAACGCGAGAGAGGGAAGTGGAATGCGGGAGGGGTGTTTGCGGGACGGTGGATCGGGAGAGGGGCGAGGAAAGGCGGGCAAGGTGGAGGGCGAACGCACGAGGGGAAGCGGATATGGGAGGGGAAGGGGAGGCAGAAGGGTAATGGGACGAATGGGAAAGGACACGCAAGGAGAAACAATTTCTTTATTAAGTGGCATCGCAACGCATGCCGGGAACTCGCTAGTTATTAATATGTTTTAATTGGCAATCGTCCGATGGTGAAACAATGAAAGGATGTCCGTCACGCGATAAAACAGTATGGCGCGATACCCGAATACATAATTGATCATTTTATTAATTTCATATCGCTATCGACATTCCTGCATTCATTCACACGAATGTCAGACCTGCTGATAGTGATAAACTAACGGAGAAAGCAGATTCTAGTTTTACTTTAGTAATCTGTGATAGTGTAGGACAGCCCCGCGGTGATGGCCTCATTTTTCACATTATAACATAAATTGCAATTATACATAGTTGCTATTTTGCCAATTTTTCTAATTTTCGACACTCTTCAATAAATTACTGTCTGAATAAAATGAAGGAAAAACCATTAACTTTCTGATTTTCATCATTATTTTTTTTTCAAATTTTTCTGGCCTAGAACATAATTAATTTCAAATTATGGAGAGAGAGAAGGTAAATTTATTTATTTATTTTATTTATCATTACATAGTCATGATCATTACATAGTATAAAATGAAGTCGCTCTAAATGTATGTGCGCGTTAATCTTTTAAACTACGCAACGGATTTTCATACGGTTTTCACCAATAGATAGAGTGATTGAAGAGGAATGTTTATATGTATAATACATGTAAATTAAATTAGAGAAAAGCCGAGAAATTTAAAGAAAACATATTTTTGTGCGATTTAAAACGGCTGGCGGGCGCGGGCGGTACTATAGTCACTTTTTAAATTCGTTCTACGGAAGAAATTGGAAAATAGATGTCCTAGAGTAAGTAGGTATTTGATTTTCCCTTTTCAAATATCCAGTGTTGCATTGCAAGCATTGTAAAATAGAGAACTCCAGTCCAATTTTTTTAATAAATAAAGACCTTCAAACTTAAAAAACTGCATATCTATTTTTATAGTTTGTTTTAATAGTTAAAATAATTGTCAAAGTTTTAATTTTTCAAGACCCCACGGAAACCACCGTATCTATGGTGGATTGTGTGACTCATCACCCACCGATAGTTTTATTTACTTTCAAGTTGTCATTTTGAATCAGTGATGTTATGTCTGGGGAAATTTCCCTAGATCTAGGGGAGAAAAATATTTTTTAAGGAAAAGGGAAATCAGGACAAAATCTAGGGAAATTTCTAACTCTGGCAAAATTTTTATTACATATTACTGGTATATGACAATATTACTGGTATTATTTATATATATATATTTGGATTCCCATGAATCTTAATTATTGTTTATGCACTTATAAGCAATGTTATTTTTAACACTGACAACTCAAAATGATATTAGGGGTCGTCCATTGATCACTTGAGGCTCGAAAGGGGTGGGGGGGGGGGGTTCGGAGAAAATCACGAAATATCACGAGGGGGGGGGGGGGGTATAATGAGATATCACGTGTATTTATTTTTCGTGATAATATTCTGAAAATTTCAAAATACTTTGTACTAAAAAAAATACACGTGATTTGGGGGAAAAAGATAAATGGGACCTCTTAAAAAATATTTTTTTATGTTTAAAGTTCCGTTTTTTCGGTGATTGCGGTTGATTTTTATTTTGCAAAGTGTTTTTTTATTATTTGGAATTCAGTTTCTAATTCAGTGGTGAGTGTATTTGTACTTTTAAATTATTATTTCACGTAGCAAAGGGTGTTTTATTTGGAAAAGCACAGTATTATAAGTACATTTACCAAGTTCCGATATCTTTCCAATTAAGTAATCATATTAATTAAAATATAACAGGATTAGTGTTACACAATCAAGTGGCTACGTAGGTAATTGCGTAAATGTGAAATTCTAGGGAAATTTCACCTCGAAATCTAGGGAAATATTTTTTTGTGCAGAACATCCCTGTTTTGAATAAAGAATCCATAAGAATCAATGGCGGAATGACTTTAGTTTGACTTTTAGGTGTGAGAAGTCGAGGCGTTTTTTATTCAAGATTAACTGCTTTTAATATAGAAAAAACATTGGTAAAATGTCCACATCTCATCGCTACTGTTATTATATTGTACCAAAGTGCAATATAAAAACAATAAATCATCTTTTTCATTTCAAATACAGATGACATCGTAAACCATCGAATTTTGTGTTCAGGCGTGACTTTGTACATTGTACTACGTATAACACATACAGAAACATTGGTATTTATAATACACTGATCTTGACGATTGTGTAATAACTGGTATAAAAAGTCCTTGATACTAAAAACAATTTGAAAATATGATCGATGTATCATAAACCAAATGTCAAATATGACACGACTTTAACCTCTAATAGGCAAAATTTATTGCAGATTGTCCGCAAATATAGGCCTTTTCCGTAATGATTTTAATTGTTGAGGGCCTAAATGTTTCAATAAACACAAAAACTATTATTTATCTAAATCTCTATAAACACACAGCCTTACTAAAAAAAACCCACAGCACGCCAGATAACCCGTGTTGCTGCAGCAACATGAATAAAACAAAAATACACTAAAACAGGAAATATTACTAATAAGGTTTGTTCTTAAAATGTATTGTAAATCTGGCAACAATGTTATTTTAAGTACTAAATTGTTTGTTTTCCTTCATAACCGCTAGGTGGCGGCGCCTGCGCATTCGTTGTTCGCGCTCATAAACGACGCTGGAAGCGCGAAATGATTTCGCTTCGCGGATGTGTGTGCAATATTACTTATGTGAAGGTTAATTTCTATTAATATGAATAATTTACTCTTATATTTATATCATTGATATATTTACCGTGTTTTTTGTGGTTTTTCATAAGTTTTAGTCAAGTTATAATAACGATAATCGTACTTTGAAAATTGAAATGTCAAAAACTATTTTATATGATACATGAAAATTCAAATACATTTAAAGGAATTTATTTTTTGAGAATTTCATGAAAGTGGTGTTTTTTTTTAAATATTAATATCTAATACATGTGTTCCTAAATGTATCAAAGAAATTAACGTCTTTAGAGATGCAAGAAATCTGTTATAAAAGCCGGTATAATTTGAAGGTTAGTTTTTTAGCAATAAAAAACTTTGAAATTTTTTATTATTTTTTTATTGTATGCACGAGGAAAATGTGAGGTGATAGTTTCCTTCCAAATTTATTACATAAAAGGACTGTGTTTTTGAAATTTTTTTTTTTTTAATTTCTCTACATTTTAGTCAAAAAAAATTTGGTAAGAATTTTTTTTCCATTTTTTTCCGAGTTTGAATCTTAAAATATGTCAGTTTTTGAAAACTAAAGTGTATTTCAAATACACAAATCTAAAAGCTAATTTTATCTAGTTTTCATAAATGGTATTTGTTTTTACGACACCTCCAAAAATAAGAAATATATAGAATTCAAAATACTTTGGAAAAACTACAAATATCGTTCGGACATCAATCGTTAAAACAGAGATAAACTACCCTCTCAGGCCGTGTAAACAATGTGTATTTCTTTCAATGAAAAATTTTTTAATTAGTAATGTTTTCACATCCGCGGCCGTTTGTCAATTGAATAAAATTTTCACTGGGTTTTTTAGTAAGGCTGTAAGAAAATAAACCAAAAACACGAAATATTGAATTGCGTATGTGTATACTTCAAGTCATTTCAGTCGTGATTTCAAATGTCAATACAACATTCAACACGCTATCACCAGGTGACAGGTTAGCAGCGACGTCACCACTAACCATTTCAGTAATGCCAACTTGACGCTGTGTTTTTTCGAGATGTTTAAAAATGCACTTTTTAATAATTTTTTAAAAACTCTGCGTTTAATATTATTTAATAAAACTTATATATTCAGAATCAGCGTTTATTGGTTTATATGAAGATATTTTTTTAAAGCCATAATATTTTTCACTGGAGTTCCTTATTAGTGGCGATCGCTCGTGTCTATCGGTGTTCTCCAGCCAGTAAAATAAAACGTGCTTTACAGCGCGACGCTATAAAAAGCAATCATCAGTGTGTAAGTTGTAAAAAATTGTTAGTAGTATAAATAACAATATTACATAGTATAAAATGAAGACGCTCAAAAAATATGTGCGCATTGATCTTTTAAAATATATATTTTTTATTTTTTTATTTAAAGAAAGACAAACATTCCCGGGTTATGAATAACCCAACAATGTTTGAAAATCTCCTACCACCACAGAAAGCCAAAAATGTTGTATGTGAAATAAGCAACGGATTTTCATGCGGTTTTCACCAATAGATAGAGTGATTCAAGAGGAAGGTATTATATGTATAAAACATGCTCATTATAGTAGATAAAAGCAGAGAAATTCAAATATTCAATTCAGGCAGCGGGCAGCGGGGGCAGCTGGCAAGCGGGTGGTGTGGATTTTATAAAGGTTGGGTAATGGCGTTGTGTTTCGTTAGCCACAGCAACGTGTGGGCGAGTCTGCTAGTATATCTATATATTACAGTTTTCACCTTATTATTAACATTTTTACATAATATATTTTGAAAACATTTTTACATATTAATATTTCATTATGTTGGGTGTAAGGTAGGTTTGAAAAGGTGAAACTGTTGGTTGGTAATATTGTATGTTTCGTGAACACCTCACTAGGAGAACCTGTGCTGAGATGTTTACGTGTTTACGATTAAGTGTGACAAGTACAAGTATTTATTAATACACTAATTTTGTTTAAATGGACAAATTTCAGTTTCGTAGAATTCAGACTTAAAAGAGATGAAATGTTGAATGGAGGAGGGGCAATTTTTGATAAGGTTTGATAGAAGAGAGGTCGAGGCGTAGTCGAGGGATAAGGCTCTTGACTCGCAATCCGAAGGTCACGGGATCGAATCCCAACGTGGGCAAATTAATTTTATTCGATTACTTTGTGTTATTTACAATTAATTTATTAAAAATAATATACAGTATCGCCCTGGTGTAAGACCACCATTCAGAATTGAAACGTTGCTTGAAATAGCTTTATCCGTGTTTGGTGACCAGCTCTGAATAGCCAGGTACTTCCCCACCTCCCTCTTCCTCATTTCTTTCACCTCCCCAATACCTTCTTCCTCACAACACACCCCAATTGGGGTTGCCATAGTGTCACTGGCTCCAGGCGGGAGCAGATGGGACTCTTGTGAGGTATTCATATATCTATAAAATCCCACTTCTAGAGCACAATAAGTGAAATCTGGGGAGAAAAGTACGTTAATTGTAAAAAAGTGAGAAGGAACGGTATAATGTACAATTCTCATTCGATCAAGTGGAGTTATTATTTTTTTATGTAACACCCCATAAGAGCGCCCCTGTCTGCACAGTGTAAAGATAACTATATCGCCACCCGGTTAAGGTAAGGGGTTCGAGGAAGGGATCGAAGGTCCGGATTACAGGAAGGAGGAAAACAGATTTCACATGCGAGCCGACTATTAGGTATTCATCAGCAATTTTATTCACCTTGAAATTATTTACCGCTTCAACCAAATGTGTAAATTAAGACAAAAAAGGTTTTAAATTACATTAGCCATGTTTAGTGACAATAAGTAAGTTGTGAATAACCAATTCTTCCTAACCTTTGCCTCTCCGTTTTCTTCAATTTCGTAACACGGCCCGAATCAAAGATCCCATTGTCCTACTGACTGCAAGGGGACTCGTCTGCAGAAATCACATAATATACATTTGAAAAATGAAAGTATCAAAAGTAAAATACATTATTTTATTGCGTGAACTAATTATTCACAGGCTTCGTTTTTTTACAAATTGCTTAAAAACATCATGATCGCTTGACGTTTTGTTGAACATCGTTTTACACGCCGTCTAACAGTGAATGACTACATCAAAGCGTACCTGAGACTAATTAACTTACCTAAATTAATATCGTCACTTCTTCTTCTTCGGATATCAAATATCGAGGATGGAAAAGTAAATGATAAAAAGCAGCGGCAGCTAACTAAATTAGACCGAGTTGGATATGGCTACGTGTTGGGAGAAGCGGCAGAGGTACAATAATACGTCTACGTAAAGGGCATTGGGACGATCAAGAACTGGGTTAACGATTCGGAACTCTCCGGTACTTATACTTGCCAGCGGCCGGTAACACAGAACAAGTATGCTTTAGTACTTGAACCGATTTGTGTGACTAGATTGACGTCACTATTCAGCAGTGTGTAGGTATAATCAGATAAAACGGAAGAAGACAAGCAAAACTCAAGTGGCAACTAATTATTAATGCCACATCAAATACACAAAAAAGAGTAAATTGGCAAATGATTGGCAAATAATGAGCAACACGAAAATTGAAGTAAACTACCGATGCAACCAACATAAAAACCTAACGCAACCCTTTAAAAACTAATTTTGCAAAGGTTATTGGTATTCCACAGGGCACGTTTCTCGGACCAGTATTATTTATTAAGTAAATAACTAATTTGGTCAATATGTCATAAGACAATGAAACATTAAATAAGCTAGAGAAAACAAGGAAAAAATTCATACTAAAGATCCTTTAAAAGACAGGTCGGACAATGAACAGTCATCTCATCCTTCGCAATAAATTATCAGACTAAGGGAACGTACCCATACTACGTGACCAACTTTTTGCAATTTTTAACCCCCCCCCCCGGTGACTAAAAACCTAAGCCCGCCGCCGCTCATTTGTACCAAGCGTGACATTTTGAAGCCCCTCCCCCCCCTAAACGTGTCACGTAGTATGGGTACGTTCCCTAATGTGCATAATATAATTGACTACAAGAATAGAAAAATCGTAGTATCACGAGTCGATTGCGGTTTTCCTCCTCACACTAGCTTTAAAACCTAAAAACCACATATCAATGCATGAATGAACGTCACACGAGGAACCAGACGAAAATAACTCACTTCACAGAGTTTCCGCTCTAAATAATTATTATACGATGATTTTACATTGTTGAATTGCTTTAGAGGCCAGCGTATTTTCATCAGACAGATACGATCATAAAAAGGGAATAAACTGTAAAACCAGATGGTTGAATGCTTCTGCCTTGGTTTTTTATCTTTCTGTAGGGAACAAAATAACAAACCCCGTCCGTAATAATCATTAAATATTAATATATTATACGGCTTACGGTATACCTGTGTTTTGTAGACTTATAAATGAGACATTATTATAGCTTAGATACAGGTAGTAGTATTATTTCGTTCTTAACCGCAGATCCCCATAAAAATGATATAAAAAATATTATAATACTAAATGATTCTTGTACCTATTCGTACATCAATGTTAGTAGTATATACGAATAACAACTATAACATTCAAGTCTCAATGGACGAAACGAAAGCACGTCTTAAATTTGGTCTGCAGTAATCGAGATTCGAATTCGCAGACGATAGGAATGTAGTCGAAATGTTGTTCATGGTTCAAGTATACGCGAATGGAATATTAAATTGTATCGAATAAGAGTACTATAGAAATGAATATGAAACAAAGTGAGCTAGATTAGGTACTTCAACTCAGTGTGATTCCCAAGGGGGAGATAATGTATACTAAAATATCAGAGACTGGAATCGGTTATGAATTAAAGGCATGAATATTTTTGAATTTATTTATTGTTTTTCACTGAGAATGCTTCGCTCCTTTCGCTATTTGATTCATTCGATAATCGATTTATTGAAGGGCGATCTTCTAACTAATAATAATTTATTACTCCCACGAGTTGTGTCTAGTTGAGTTGTAGAATAACAAAAGTGTAAAACATATTATCATTTAAATTTTAAATGCATCAAGGATAAAACTATTTGTAGCGTATAAATAAAACAATCGAAACTATAAATAAATTCGTTTGACTTTCATATGAACTTATTATTAAAGGTATTTTGAAGTCGATTTTAGTTTTGTCATTGGTAAAAATTAGACAAAAAATTATGATTTTATAATAATTATATAATTGTCGGGGGACCAACTGTGATGTGATGGTTTTTGAGCAGGTAGGATTTAATGTTTTCAGTATTTCTGCATTACTAACTCAAAAATGCAAATTTTTGACTTGTCGTAGTCTTAAGGCTCAGTAAGTAAGTAAGCGTTCAAAAAGAAGATGGTTTGAAAGGGGGGGACACGTAAATACAAATGTTAGAGAGAGAGCGCACTAATATTAAAAAAATACTAATAATTAAGCGAAAATTGTGAAAATATTCAATAAAATACGACTAGTTCCAAATTAGAGCAAAAACCTCTCGAAAAATGCCTAAGTTTCATTTAATGAAACACTGATTTTTTTCATACTTATATAACAGGTTAAATAAGCGAACAAAATGTTTTTTAATAATTTCTTCAGCAAATTTTTAAGATTTTTTTCTATTGAGGGAATTTCGTATAATTACCGTTTGGTTCTACAAATGTTTAGATTTATCTTCAGAAAAAAACATATAGGTACTTTTTAGGATCTTAAAGATTTATGTTTCAAGAGAAATATGTCATAAATCGGTGGAAATTCGGAATAAGAAAAGAAAAGAGGTGCAAAATGGATCCAACTACTTATAAAAATCATAATTATAGAAAATGAAAATAATATAAACTCTTCTGATTGCGTAGTTTTTTTTTTAAATTTACCAACAAAATCTTCTTACTCTTCTCAAATTTGGAGAAAATTTCTGCGTAATTCAAGCCAAAGTTTGAAAATAATACAAAATATTAAAAAACGATATCCCAACCCAAAAGGAAAAATAAATGTATGAGTTAAATTTTCAGCCAACGAGCGTGATGCTAAGGTGCTCTTGTATTAGCGGGGTATAAAAGTAGATTGGACGGTATTCGGTGGGTAAGCAGTAAGTACATAATATTAGTGGCAGGATGAAATTTGCTGGATCGTGTTGAAATCTCTGGAGGAATGGCGATACCGGACCAAACCCGTTTGGTTTGGCGAGGCGCGCCCAAAACTTCAACCTTCATACATACATAACAATAAATCCTTCTTTGGGGGATTCGTGGTCAGACGTGTGCCCTTGGAGAAGGGCGAATAATTAAACATACACATTATCAATTATTTTTGTGTTTAATTGGTAGAACTCCATTTCATTTTTATGAATTTTTATATAAATTTAATAATGTTATTATTATCAAGATCTGCAAGTATTTTAGTATTTGGGAGGCGGGAATAGGTACCGCCGCCCCGGG
Organism: Limnephilus rhombicus; assembly: GCA_929108145.2. Classification (NCBI taxonomy): domain Eukaryota; kingdom Metazoa; phylum Arthropoda; class Insecta; order Trichoptera; family Limnephilidae; genus Limnephilus; species Limnephilus rhombicus. Next base: position 24,499,304 of record OV815292.1, read on the forward strand.
AACCTTTATTGGATAACCAACACCTCTGCCATAGGTCATCCCAAGTGGTTCGCTACGTTTGGTGATTTAGCAGGGGTACCCGGGTTCATGTCTAGAGCTAGGAGGCGGATGACCAGGACACACTGAACCCCAGATTCCTACCCACCCCTTAAACCCTTTTCCTTCCCAGAACTCTCCTCTCCTCCCCTTCCCTAAAAAACCCCTCCACACAGCATCCCCAAAGATGTCACAGGCCTCGAGGGAAATTACTTTCCCCAGGGCTTCCTGTGTGGAGCTCATGTAAAAAATATATATTTTTGTTACAGCTGTTTCAGCTTATAAGGCAATTTTAAAACTCTAGTTAAACCACTTTGAGACGACCTTTTTATACGATTTTAAATGTCAATTTTTGTAGGTGTCTAAATCGATTCATTACCGGTTAAACCTTTTGCTGAAACACTACTTGAGACAGTAGATACTCTATAGATAGATAGATGTGGTGGTTAAGAATCTGTTTTCCCCGCACTAAATAGTTTTCTTAATAGTTATATAATGACGTTACTGCTATGACTCATTTAAGAGCGTTATATTGTTTAGGTTTTGTAAGCATACTAAGGAGTGGGGAATAAATAATTGTGTTTACCTTATTATTTATTTAGGAAATTTATAACCCACTAATTTATTGAAACTCTAGATCGTTCGAGAAATATTGTTCATCAGAAGAAGTAATAGAACACCAATTTCTGAAGCATAAACAATATAGCTCTTTAATTTGTTTAAGGAGCTAAACATCGCAAAATTTATAAAACTGGGAAGACTTCGGTGGCTGGGTCATGTGGAGATAATGACCGAGCATCAAGCACCAAAGTCCCTGCTGAACTCAAGACCAATAGGGCGAAGGAGCCTGGGAAGACCAAGATTAAGATGGAGCGACAACGTCCTCAAAGACATATCTATCTTGGAGCTTCTAAATTGGAGACAGCTGGCACAAAACCGTGATGAGTGGAGGAAGACTCTCGAGGAGGCCAAGAGCCACCAGGGATTGTAGGGCCAATAGTGATGATGACGATGAACCAATGTAAACCTTATGACGAGTTGTGCTAATGTTCCGAGAGATAGCACATTGAAATAATGGTAATTATTGCAATAAAATTACGATAAGAAAAAATGTTGTAACAAATAATAGACGAAAACAGTCGCGGGTATTAATTTAAAACGTATTTTTATTTAATCAGTTCGTGTTTGGTAGCACGTATCAACAGCGTTTAATGTAGAACCTATAGGGATGGAGTAAACAAAAATTCAGATAAGGACAAAATGATAGCGGTATTTGTGTACTTTAGAAGTGCGTAGTTGAAAGGTGAAGGTTGAAGGGCTGATAATAACTTAGGTAAAAGAGAGACTAAATTTATTTCAGCCAATAAAGAAGCTAAAGCAGTTATAGCCGATGAATTGTCAAAAAGGAAGTAAGACAAACAGTCCATAATGGGATTCCTGTGCCAAGCCTGATTTGTGTATTTACTATGTGCCTACCCACTTGAAAAATGTGTCTGCGAGACGTTATACTGCGTTTGCTCGTTCCTTTACTATAATTCGTGGTTCAGCACGCGCATTTTTTCTCTATTTATTGGCAGACTTAAGGGGCTGATAGAAGGAAATGCAGCAATTACTGCAGTAATAGCAGATGAAAATATGTCAAAGGTAGAGACGCTAGCAGTCTAAAATGCTCTCCAATACTGAAGTATAGCCGTGCAGCCAGGAACTGGCAGAGAAATGATCAAAGTAGAATGAATGCTGCAAAAATTTAAACAATAAGAATTAAAATAAAATAACTTTGTTTTAATACCACTTTATTAAATATCTTCAGAAATTTACTAAATAAACAATTAGATTTTTCAAATAGCCCCATTTAAAACATATTTCCCTTTCCTACACCTACTTTTACCCTCTCCCTCGCTCACCACCAAAGTTGAAGTTCTCTCTCCCTCTTCTATTTTACCTTTAAATACTCTGTAATTTATTTAATACTAGCAGACCCGGCCACACGTTGCTGTGCTTAACGAAACCTTTATAACCAACGCCATCTGTTAAATCAAATCCACACCACGCTGCCCGCTGCCGCTTGGCCAGATATATTATATATTTCAACCAATCTACAAAAAATCTTGGCAAATTATATACCTAAAAACCTTCCTCATGAATCACTCTATCTATTGGTGAAAACCGCATGAAAATCCGTTGGGTAGTTTAAAAGATCTAAGCGCACATACAGCGGGAGCGACTTCATTTTATACTATGTAAAGGTGTTTTAAACACCCCTGATGAAGGTTCAGATTGAGCTGAAACCGGTTGGTTAAAGATTATAATAAAGTGGTTTTCAAAAAAGTTCTTTTATTGTAATTATTAGAATTATGTATACATACCCACAAAGTGTTTGCTACATGTGAACATTTAAAGCAATAAGAGAAGATAGGCTAATATGGACCCGAACAATGGATGTCTGGAGAAAAAAGAAAACATGGAAAGATCAAGGGAACCAAATAGGTACCCGATTAGGGCCATGATGTCATGGTTCGGATCAGAATAGTTTCTAAAATGCCAGTAAAGTACGCCAGAAAAGAATTGTGCACCATTCCAACCTAACTGCAAAATATATCTTTACATTCTCACAGGCTTATTATTTTTAAGCACAGAACAAAACATTGGCTTTTCAGAATGTTTTCATAAATGACAACATTAACATGAGGCCGTAGAGGTGGTAATTATCGCGTGCATTCACTATCATCGAATTGAATGGCTTTTGGTATATTGTATTGGCAATATTAACAGAAATTTATACTTTCACCGAAATGATTACTGGAATTTATTGCTAACGAGAAATGCAATACGAAGCTAAAGACCGTACTAATACAAAGAGTTGTTGATAATTAATTCAGAATGCTTAAAATTACAGCGACAAAAAATTATCACTGCGACCACTATATTGAAAAATGGAATATGATTTAGTTAGCGTTGTTAATTTCTGACTTTTATTCCTGAAGAAGTCATTCAACAATGTCGTTTTTGATATATAGATATATGATATATAGCTCCATAAAACCAACAATAATAGAAATGTTGTGGGTAGAGAAGTTGTTGGTTAATCGTGGCGCTTAACACTTCATTATCTGAATCCAAGAAACATTATCTTTCAAGATCGGAATAATACAAAGTAAAGACGTTGTCAAATAATGTCGTACGTGAGGGGAACAGAGCAAAACCTAGCAAAAATGTAAGTAAATTCTAACCCACGAATCTACAGATCAGTGATGATCAACCTTTGAAGCCGAAGGGCCAATTTCTCCATTTTCAATATGTTCAAGAGCCGCAGGGAGCCTCTGCCTATAGATTGACATTGTTAAATTTGCAGTCGATTGATTGTTGTAACAAATCTATTTGTATTTTCTAAAACAGTAACACTTTAATAAAAACAATTTCAGAAAGGAAAAAGCGCCGAAGGCGAAAATATTATATCTCCAAGGCCAAACCAAAAGAAACTGTCGATTTTTATAATTCTGAAATGCTAAATAACATATTTAAAAAATACCTGTATGCAATTTCGGGCAACTGTTGATTTTTGTCGTTCGGAAAGTTGAACAAAATTTATTCAATAAGTCACTTTTGGTTAGTGACCGACCGAAGGTTCGGTTTCGGCAAACAAATCTAGTTTCGGCATCAGTTTCGGTTTCAGCAGATTTTCTGCCGAACCTTCGGCCGCACCGAAACTCTGCAAAAGATCTCAACAAATGGTAAATTTCGTTTTAAGAATGTTGTGATTGTAAACGCAATTTAAATAAAAATACTAAATTAATGAGGTCCTTCCTTTATAAAGCACACAAGTGTTGACTATTGACAAATTTTTGTTCCAAGCAGTAGTTAACATGTTTGTTAATTTTTAGTAATATTAAAAAATATATAGTTTTTTTCACAGACTTCAATTATTTCTTTTTTATTTCATTGAACACATGTTAACTGTTTGTATAAGTGTAATAAATTAGGCAAGCCTCAGTAAACAATAGATTTTTAACATGTTTTAAAAAGGTTTCGGTTTCGGCCGAAACTGAGACAGCTACCGAAGATTCGGTTTCGGTAGAAAGTCCTGTTTCGGTCGGACACTACTTTTGGTATTTCATAAAACGGAAACATTGAAAATGGATCAAATTAGATCTGAACAAGAAAAGGGCTGCGCTGCGAATGTGACTTTTTTAATCAAAGTTTGGCTTTATAAGAATATGTAAGAAAAATCTTATTACTTTAAGTGGCTGATTCAAAACTACGAAGAAAATCGTTTGGCTAAAACCTTTTGCAAAACAAAGCAAATTTTTTGATATTTTATTTAGTCAAGTATGAAAAGGCTTTCGGGCCACATGAAATGGACTGGGCGGCACGGCGTTGCTCATCGCTGCTATAAATACAAATAAATAATACATTCGTATTCAAACTGTACTATCTACTTGCTTTTTGAAGAAATTATTAGCGTTTTGTTATTCTAGAGCAGAAACATTATTAGCCTTAACAACTGCAAAAAATACAAATTAGCAATACTTAAATTAATGTTTAGGAACCGACATTCGAAAGACTTAATTAATTGTTCAGGCTGTCGAATTATTATAAAATGTAATAAGAAAGCTAAATGAAATTAAATAAATAATAATTATGTACAAAATGTAGACCAGAAAAAGTGGATTATCGGGTATGTTAGTGAAAGTATTAAAGTGAATGCACGATCGAGAGAAAATAATTTAAATTATAATGATAAAATAAATATAAAGTGGTGGATGGTTATGAAAAGTGAGTAGACGCGATAGTAAAACACCTTTGGACGGAGATTTCGAACCGTTTTCAAGAGTTGTTTCAACATTCGAAATATTTCGAGTGCAAAAACAATCGATTAAAAATTTACTGGAAAAATTCAATCGAATATAATTAACCGAACGATAATCCACGATGACCCCTAAAAAAGGTCGGCAACATCAAATTGTCGTTTTATTTTGTGTGTGTGTTTTTTTTAATATTCATAGCTTTAGGTGCATACGTGATGAAACATTCCGTATTCCGATTTTCTATACTGCTCTTGGACACTTTCGGCTCCTAAAAATACATTTATTATTTTAGAAAATAAATCTACAAATTACAGTATGTTCTGTGTGAAAAAAACCACCATATGTCTTTAAATGCTACTTAGGCATTTGTCAAGAGATTTGGTTTATTTTAAACTAGTCGTGTTTTATTAAATATTTTTACAATATTCCCTAAATCATTATATTTTTTTTTAATATTAGCGCGCTCCCTCTAACATAAGGGAACGTACCCATACTACGTGACCAACTTTTTGCAACTTTTAACCCCCCCCCCCCCCCCCCCCCCCGGTGACTAAAACCTAAGCCCCCCGCCGCACATTTATACTAGAGATGAAACGGATAGTTGTTTGGCAGGATATCCAGTGAGCTCCAAGGCCGGATGGCCGGATATCCGGCGGCCAGATATTCAGTGAAAAAAGGATCGCCTATTTGGCAATATTTCGACATTAACAGTGAAAATAATAAGTTTGCTATTTGTTTGTTGTGCCGGCTTTATGAAGGGAAGTGGTGGTGAAGGGAAAAAGGCAGATACATGAGTGTTAGGTTATTTTTTTTTGTTACAGTTAAATTAATAAATTATTATTAGTTGAATAAAAATGGAATTTTTGTAACTTTTTCGACTTTAAATAAAAGCCGTCATAATTATAAGCCATTATACTGATATTTACCTCACAAAGAGTAATGTATTGCATTTTATTATAGAAAATTGTCGTATTTTTTTAATATCCGGTATCCGGCCGGATAGTAAATTTAAGCCGGATAGGCCGGATACCGGATAGTTACCGGATATCCGCTTCATCTCTAATTTATACTAAGCGTGGTATTTTGAAGACCCCCCCCCCCCCCCCTTGAACGGGTCACGTAGTATGGGTACGTTCCCTTAGTATTTACATATCTTCCTTTTCAACCATCTCCTTATTCTTTTTGAACGCTGATTACAGAGCCTCAAAGTAAACTGGTTACTAAAGTTAAAAAAAAAACTAAAAATGGCATAAATAGTTAAAATTCTCGCGCAGGCTAAATCCTGTAGACGAAGACGGATGTGTTTGTCTCTTTTTAGTGTAGCTTTTTCAAATCACAACTAAATAAATGTTCACTTCAATAAACAGATAAATGAAGCACTGTTTATCTGTTTATTGAAGTGAAAACTTCTTTAGTTGTGATTTGAAACTCGAAAAACACTAAAAAGAGACAAACACATCCGTCTATAGGATTTAGCCTGCGCGAGAATGAGATAGAATAATCGGTTTCCTCTTTGCGCGGTGCTTTGTAGTCTCCCCACTCTCGGTCTACTTTAGTTTCCTGAAGTTTTCACTCTTACCGCATGTAAACTGCACATTCGTATTTGTTAAGTTTAGTTTTATTGCATTTTGGCAACGTTTTAAAATAATTATACAGCTTGTTCGAAAGAACAATTCAAAACATTTCTCGATTATCAGCGCTTCGGAATCGGTTGTTTCGATTATGCCCATCCCTAGTAAAAATCGATTACAGTTAGAACCAAAAGAGACAACTTCGTGGAACTTTAAATTGGCAACGAAACGAGAAACCCACCCCATCCCGGCGGAAGTCTACAGTCTAGAGCGCCAGCTATACTAGGTTTACAGTTCTTACCACTGACAGTCTCGTTAGAACCTCTCGTTCCGACATATGCATAGTTAATGAGAAAGAGGGAGAAATTGCAACACGGCAATTATTAAAAAAAAAAAATGGAGAAAGGAGATGACATTGTTTTGCAGCAACTGTGCTCTTTACAGAAAAAAGAATGCACATTATTATATAATTATTTAATCATTATGGCTACTGCAATGCCGCGTAATTGCCGACAGGGTCTTTATGACGTCATATGTACCTAAAACGCATGCATATTAATGTGTATTTAATTTTTCGCTTCGGGCTACGTCTGGGAATTTAAGTAATATTTTGAACCCGTCAGACGACATTTCCAACAAGTTCCACAAAGCTGAAAGGCATTTTAGGTCTCGAGGTTTTACGTAAACAACGGACCAGAAAATCAATAATTGTAATATTAATAATAATAACGTAGTATTTACATAGCACAGTTTTGTGTTATTTCACTTCAAGTGCACTTAACTATAATAAACTTAAAAGTCTTCCTTACAAAATTTGATCAAATAATATGAAACAAAGAATATACAGTATTTACAAAGCAATGCCAAGAGAAAAAAATGGACAATAACAGTGCTGTTTTGGCACAGGACAATAGATAATGATAAACAATAACGGTGCCATTAAACAAAAATCATTAAAACTAAAATACAATATAGAACAGGAGGCAGTTTTCGTTTAGAAATGAGAAAAATTTGGAGTGCACATTAAACATAAAAGTAAAAAAAGATAACTGAAACCAAAAAATTACCGGAAACTTGAGGAATATGACTTATCAGAGTATATTCAAAAGGAGCTAAGATTTTAAAAGTATTTTAAATGAAATTATTTACACACTCGATTTGTAACCTTTATAACCAACTAACTTGAATATAGAATGCTTTTACATGCATTATTATTGTAAAATCAATGCTCAGTTATTTCATACCTACTCCTGCCAGATTTCATACAAAAACAGGATAGGTACCAAAGATTGCAGCGCGCTAAAAAAGAATCCCAATGTAAATCAAGCTTCATAGAGATTTATTACGCAATTACAAAGCAAAGATTTTTATAACCAATAAATGAATTTATTCAATGATTTTTCTCGTTATTACAAAGTATAAGATAAAGATAAAAAAAATGTTTACTGAAAACACCACATGTAATAAAGATTATAGGAGGTTTATTCGACCCGGAGTATGATGTAATTCTGATAATATTTAAATTCATTCACATATTGGTTACGTGATGAATCCAAAATAGAATAATCATTGATTGTCGACTTGAATACCCTGGGATTGTTTTAGTCAGGAAATTTTAAAAAATTAAATTCAGCCATGCGATTCTGTATCTTTTGTGGATACGTAATCGCCTGTCAGATTTGTGTGATTGTCTATGGCTTGCAATTGCTTTTTCTACGGGCTGATGTCAGCTGTCAGTCCTGTCGCCGACTTCCAACTAGTTTAAACACGAAATGCTGTAAGTATACATGATTATTTATTCATTTAATGTACGCTTAAAGTTGTATACCGTGGATTTGACATTTGCGGAAGTTTCAATCTAAATACACACGAATTATTAGTTTGCCCAAATTAAGAACCTAATAACCCATTTTGTGCACGTAAAGAGTTGTTTCTTGTAGTAATTATTGAAATGAGGTGTAATTCCCATTATCCGTACATAAAAGTGGGTTAGTGCGTCCCCAAATATTCAATTATTATGTGCATGTATACTGTCTCAATAGCTTTGCCTTAAATAGGTTCTTAATTGCAAACTAAGTAATTCATGGGTATTTAGATTGAAACCAAACTTCCCAAATGTACAATCCACGGTATACAACTTTAAACGAACATTAAAAGTATAAATAATCATGTACACTTACACCATTTCGTGTTTTAAACTAGTTAAATACGGCGACAGCGCTGACAGCTGAAGTATCAGCACGTAGAAAAAGCAATTGCAAGCCACAGACAATCACACAAATTTGACAGGCGATTACGTATGGAATAGATTCCGTATCCACAAAATATACAGAATCGCTCTTCTGGACAACGGAAGTAAGGAAAACAATAAAACTTCATTCACAAGAGAAGTTTTTTTTAGCACAAACGATCTTTACAATGCTGATTTTGTGTGGAATTTGACAGGAGTGTGAAGGGGATATACAATAAGGCTTCATTCTCGTAAGGCACTTTTTAGCGCGCTGCAATCTTCGATATCCTGATTTTGTATGAACTCTGACAGTAGTAAAAAAATTACGAAAAAACTTCACTTTGTTATCCTAAAAGTGTTTAGCACAAATTATATTCGCAATCTTCATTAATTTGAATGGAATCTGAAGGGAAGAGTATGAAAGGGAAATGAGACTATACATATTAACGTTTGTATACAGTTCGTTTCTACGAATCGTTCTTGAGTTCAACAGCTCGACTGTGGAACGATTTGCAGGCTTCTGGTTTCCTCCACACAGCATCCCTAAATGACATAGGCTCTGAGGGAAATTATTCATGTCCTATAGGAAAATATTTTCCTATATGGAGTTAATTAAAGTTATATTTAGACAGTTGTAATCTTCCTTATTACAATATTTTATGGATTTTGACAGGAGAGTAGACGTTGGCTAAAACAACAAGTATCAAAAGATGTGTGATTCAAACTCAGGATAACACAAGGTGAGTAAAGTAACACTTATTTCAAAATGAATTATTTTTATTTGTTAGGTTTTGTATGGAGTCTAAGAGAACCGTTTAAGTGGGAGAGTCCGAACATTTGGTTACAAAATCAAACATGTGTAAAAATAGCAGAGTGAAATATCATCGGAAAAACCCTACATAATCATTAGCGGAAAAGTCATACATAATCAATGAACCCGTCGACAGTTATATTTCACAGATAAGATTAAAAAAAAGAGATATAACGAGAACGGGTATTCGAACAGCCGGCAGAAGTAAAGGGCATCTAACAGAAACTACCTAGTTTAGGGGCCAATACCGCGAATTGGGTAAAACAATCAGTAATCAGTAAGCTAAAATAAAGCAATACATTTTTAAAATAACGTTATTTTATAGTAATGAGGAAAAACATTACCCAACCTAATATCTTATGATCGAGTTTTCATAGAAAAATTAAACTTTTTAAGGCTTATCAACATTTTTTTAATCTATTATGGAATAATAGCGCTCTGATTGATGACTATTTATTATCTTTGTTATCAATAAATCAATTAGCTAACAACTACTTAAATTATCGTACACACATTTGGTGACCAAAAAGTACTGTTTATGTAGTTCATAGAGATCCCTGTTTTATAAAATTGGGTAGAAAAAAAAATATATTCACCACATGAGGCCTTTGAGGCAGGGTCTTTGCGAATCCATTTAATCCCAAAAGTTTGGGTTCACTGTGAGGGAATCCGCTGTGTTCAATACCATTCTTCAGGAGGCCGTTCTTGTGGAGGACTCCGTTGCCATGGTAACCATTGTTAACTCCGTTGCTGAGACCGTTGAGTCCATTCAGGCCGTTGAGTCCGTTGCTGTGGCCGTTGCTCAAGATCCCGTTGGTCAGGCTGTGGCTTCGCCCGTTGCCGATACCCTTGTTGAGAGCATTGCCGTTGTTGCACTGACTATACCCATTTGTAAATAGTCTGTTCGCTAGCAAAGGGGCAGAGTAGCCGTTGCTCTGGTGTCCGTTCGCCCCCTTCGCGTGCACTCCGTTCAGTTCACTTTGGATGCAATTCATTATAAAGAATGCTTCAAACACTTCAAAAAAATATAATGTGAAACTTCGTGTTCTTCACACGAGCGCAGTTAATTCTTATATTAACGATTGCACAAAACAAATTATTTAACAGCGTACTTCTTTTCTAATATACCATGTAGGTATGCAAAAATCCAAGCGGTGAAGCGACAAATTTCCGCGTCATAGAAATAAAGGTTTTACTTTCACAATCTGAACGAAGCTTCACCACTGACGTTCGAAATTAGAATTTGAAAAGCAGGGTTAGCCGCGTTTATTAATTCGTGTTTGTTTATAATTTCTAAGGGATGTCTTGTCCGACTCCGAACAACTAGCGACACGTCCCGCTCGGAAGGCCGGTGATCTGTCACTGGTTTGCGGTTTGAGCTGGTAACTGGTTAGTTACTGGCACCGGTGACTCGGCCGCCGCGGCCTGATATGCAGCGAGGTGCCACGGGGATTTAAACGTTGTCAACCGCGGGGTCGCAGTCCAATTAAATAAGTATTTAAAAATTAATAAGATAGATAGCCCAACTGTCTTCGGGCGGTTGGAACTCATTTGCGGTATTCACATAAACTAAAACAATTCGTTCAAAGTTATTTCTAAAATAAAAACAAAATATTCAATCAATAGATGTCATCCAAAAATAAAAATAAAATATTCAGTCAATATATGTCGCACACTCAAATAAGAATGGATATATTTATTCAAGACACAAAATTGCAAATAAAAATATGCAATTATGAAAATAAAGATAATGTTGGTAGTTCTTAATGGAAGTATGATACAGTTAAATGTGACCGAAGGAAATAGGGTCAAATTAGCTCAGTGGTTAGAGCAAAGCCCCGGCAAGGCCAAGGTTCTGGATTCAAATCCTAGATGCGACTGAATCTTTTTTGATTTGGCTGTTTCAAATTTTCGTTTGAGAGTCCCTAGTGTTGTCTTCAATGATTAAAACAATTCTAATAAGAATTAAAAAAAAACTTGAGCAATGGGGTGAGTATATATATTAATTTAATTTGTAAACTTATTCGAGTTAGATGAAATAACAGTGATATCTTAAAAAATAAAGAAAACATAAATTATAAATGTTGTTTTATTCAATAGCCCAAATAAAAATAAATGCTTTCATGGTATTTAGAGATAGTTTACGAAGAAACCGTACCCCCACCTTCCGATATTTTACGAATAAAGTGCTAAATCGCGTTTTACATCTTAAATTAAAATCCTCCGATTTTCTTTTAGTTTTGTTATCCAGGGAACTGACTTCACTCGGGTTTCAACACACACAATGAAAACTTTTTTCTTATTTAACCAGTTCAAATTTTAAAATATCTCTCGCAGATTTCAAGACGCCAGTTGTGACTGTTTTAGACATTCTATTTCTGTTTTCATTTTAATTTATTTTTTTAAATTTCTAAATTTGAGATTTTTAAGGCCAAAAGTATTATCGTGATTTATTTTTGGAATATTATGCCGTGTTGACATTACAGTGTCAATCAAGGCAGATGTGGGATCAAAGAATGTGGTGAAGTGTGCGCTTACTGCTTATGTATGTAGATGCTTACATTGCTTACATGCTTATGTATGAAGAGGAAATCCTCTACGAGCTGGAATTACAGTATAATTTAAAATGGTTTTCTGCGATTAGTTTTATGGGAGCTGTCAATTGCCGGTAGCCAAAAACTATTGAACTTTATTAAAATTAATAAGATTTTTGTGAATTTCCATTGTCTCCGTAATTAGGCGTGCTCTACGGATTGTGGATCTTCTAAATAGAAACTATTGTAAATGGTTGTCATCCCATACGACGAAAGCTAATTTTATGCAGTATTTTCCATCGCTTCGAAAGCAACTAATTGTGTTTTATATTAATAGTAATTAATCATAATAGTAATCAATTAATTTTATAATGATAAGATGAAATCAAAGGTTTTTCTAAAAAGATATTTTTATAAAAAAAAAATTAAGTGTGTCCAGCGATCCCGAAAGTTTACCCAAAAGATAATTAGAAAAAAATTGTACAGCGCCCCTGAGGTGAGATTTTTCATAAAAACGACGCTACATTAACAAATTATTTAAATATTTTTTTTTTTTTACATTAACTCCACACAGGATGCCCTGAGGAAAATAATTTCCCTCAGGGCCTATGTCATCTGGGATGCTGTGTGGAGGGTATTTTTGAGGAGAGGAAGGAATGAACATTGGTCTTGAAGAGACCCATGTTGTAGGAAGGAGGAAACACAGAGGCCGGCAAATCATTCCACAGCCGAGCTGTTGAACACAAGAACGAGTCGAAGAAACGACCCGTTCTCATGTGACAAATGTCAACTGTGTACAAATGTTGGGCACGCGTTTGGCGTGTTTCCCGACTATGCACCGGTGCCGAAGGGATCAATGATGCTAGTTCCTCGGAGCATCTTCCATTGTAATACCGGTAGAACAAGGATAGCATTCCCACCCGACGCCTGTGCTCTAAAGATTGCAATCCGTCTGTTAAGATGGGATTGCAATCCGTCTGTTATGAAAATATTATTATCATAAAAAATTTCTGACAACAATAATATTGGTAATAGCAGATATGCAGCTCAAATATTTTATCAATAAAGCGCATCGATCGGATGATAAATTATCAAGGACGATTAAAATTAACGATATAAGAAGTGGTGTGATACATATTTACACGATTAATAATTTTAATTATGTATTTGCATTGTATGAAACATCGACAGACCCGATTACTTAACATGCATCGTATGATAAACTTATCACTTATCACTGAGGGATAAATGAATAAACACTAAATACATTATAATGCAACAAAATCCTTTCGCAGAACGCGGCCGCCATCTTGAAAATACATGAATCGCGTGTACAAACCGCGCCACTTGTATTCGACCAATCAGAGGAGAGTGAGTAATCGCGCATGCGTCACGGTTCGGTAGGCTCCACGAAGCGATTTTCTCAAAGCTCAAACATATTATGTGCCCTGTTACAAAAAGGGACAGACCATCAGAAACGACACATTTTAAATCGACATGTTTTTAGTAAAACCTTTTATTAGGTGTAAAAATTTTAAGGAGAGTCACGAATTTCGAATTCGGAAGCATACGTGGAGGAAAATTTTGCCGACGTATTCTTGGTCCATTGTGGAAAAGTGTTTTTCCTTACATTTTAGCAGAGATGTCTAGTAGCTTTTGACGTAATGGTACATATGAGCGTCGCTTTTTTGATGTTGGAAAATTTGGAGAGTGTAAAAGGGAAAATAAAGAAAACGGATCTCAAAGGCGATACAGACGAAAATAATGCACTCGAGTGGCAATAGGGTTAAAGCATTTGTATTGTGTGAATAATTTATTTCATCTTTACCTCCACACAAGCGCCGCTGTAATTTATGAGGATATTTTTTATGGTTTGTTATCATACAAACATCGTGTCCACGGTGTTCGGAAACTCGTACTAAAAACGGGAACTGGTGAATATCAACAAAAAAATATATATATTATAAATTTTTCAATAAAAATAAAATTGTTGAAAATGTCACGATTATTTTTAAATACCGTGCGGGGAAAAATTTATCGCATTTTTTATTGTGACTTTTTTTACGACAAATGGTGATAAAAATAATATACGTAAGCGCAGTTAGGGCATAAAATTACATTTACATACCGCAATTGAACGCGATAGGAGTGACATTTTCAGAAAACTAAAGTAGACAAGAGTAGGGAAGCTACGAAGCATCGCACAAAAGAGGAAACCGATTATTCTATCTCATTCTCTCGCAGGCTAAATCCTATAATTGTATTTGTCTCTTTTTAGTGTCGCTTTTTCGTATCACCGAGTTTCAAAACACAACGGTGCTAAAGAAGTATTCACTTAAAAAATTAATTACCAAATCGACGGGTCCCAAAGAACAATGTCGGATCTGCTAAAAATCAAAAATCATTTTGTTGTCTTATTTTTATTTATTTTTTTTAATTTTAAAAGTCTAAATTTTTGGAATGTTGGCGGAAATATATATTTTTTCATATTCACCATTTCTTGATATCAAAAACAGTAAAAATGCAGAAACGAAACAAAACAGCTTTACTGAAAACAAAAATTCGCAAAAATTCGCGAAAATTCGAGTTAAAAACGCGAAGTTTTCACTTATGGGAAACGGCTGCGAGGCCTTTTTCACACAAAACTTAAATTTGCTTTGGGGCTAAAGTACCTGACTAAACGAATAATTCTTTTTTTAATCAAAAGGTATAACAAATATCTAACACGGACATGTGGTAGTTTATTTATATGTGCTTTAAATTATAGAATATAGTTCATTAAAGAATTCATTTTTTCATGATTTTAGGGGCAACTTTGACATTTTTTTATGAATTAATGATGAATTTAAAAAAAAATTACCAATTTACTATGTAAATATAATGAAATAAAAATTTAAGCCCACTAATTATAATTTTTCAATAATTAATATATTTTTTTACATATTTAAAAAGAAGGAAGACGCTAAAATATTTTTTAAAAGATTATCCTTACCAATATTGGCCTATATTTTATAATTTGACACACAAATCTTATATATAAAAATGAATCACTAAATAATGTGCTGCTAAGCGCAAATCTCGAGAGCAGCTGAACCGATATCGCTAATTCTTTTTTTAGAATATTCCTTGAAGTACGAGGATGGTTCTTATGGAGAGAAAAAATAAGAAAATTGCGCAGAAAACTGGATAATTTCAGAAAACCTAACGACTATCGCACTTTTGACAGTTCGCGTGTTAGAGAATGACATTTTGCCAAATGTTAAATCAGGATTCTATTTTTGAAAATCTTTAAGTTGATAAATTTATTTAAAGTAGATACTCCCCTAATAGTTTGAATCGAATCAAGAATTTTAGATATTTTAAACAGGTACCTGTTAGGTACCAAATTTAATATACATGAAAAATGGAAATTTGAAAAAAATTGTAAAGGGTGGCATGCGGGCTGTTTAAAAACTGAATGTACTGGGATTGAATATATGGAACGCGGGAGGAGCGTTGGCGAGATGAGGGAGCGGGAAAGGGAAGAGGGAAGGCGGGGAAGGTGGAAGGGGAACGCGGGAGGGGAAGGGGACGTGTGAGTGGGGAGGGGAACTCGGGAGGGGGGTTCGCGGGACGGGGGAAAGGGAGGGAGTGGAATGGGGAGAGGGAAGGTGGAGGTGACGGAGTGGGAACGCGAGAGGGGAAGAGGACGCAGGAGAAGAAGGGGAGGCGGAAGGGGAACGGGACGAATGGGAAAGGGCACTCAGGGAGAAACAATTTCTTTATTAAATGGCGTAGCAACGCATGCCGGGACCAGCTAGTATATAATAAAAAACACACCCATACAAGATATTCGCTATATCTTTCATTAAAAATTAATATTATTCAGTTTGGTTGGGTATTTTGGAAAAAAAATGTTTTATATGAAGAAGGACGCGCAGCCGTTTATCTTACGAGCATTTTTTGGAATCAGTTAAACTTAGCACCTATAAGTTGACAAAAAATACCATGATAAAAAAATACTTAGGGGCGGTTTTATATCCATCCGTTACCTAACGATATTAATTTGGCGGTAGACGTTTTGTTAAAAATAATGGTGCAATTCAATTTATTTATTTTTTAAAAATTGCAAATCAATTCAATTTATTATTTTTTTTAAATTACAAAATTAACATATCAAAGCGTTTTTAAAAGAGATAAAATATTGTAAGATAATGCAAGTAGATTAGATTAAGTAGTAGAATTACGTGAGCTCAAAGGGGGGGAGGGGGGTCCAGCAAAATCTCATGTTACTTGAAAAGAATAATTTAGCTCACCAAGGAGTGGGGGTCTAGATTGGAAGAGAAACTACTCACGTAATTAATGTATGCGCCCTAATTTATGAGGACCCTGACGGATTTATCTTAAAGCCAAATTAATAAGACTTTAAAGTGGGAAGGCAACTCAGGTTAGGTACTACTTATATTACTAACAAATATTTAAAAGAAACCGTCATGAATTTATTTATTTTGTCAGGTTCTCCATAAAAACAGTTAAACACCAAATTATTACGGAGAAGATTACAAAATATAAGAGAAAAAAAGTACAAGTGGGCAGTTTCACTATGTTATGTTGAGACGTACCTATGTCAAAAGATAGTTACTGAACTCTCTATAGGTAACATTGAAGATGTCGATGCTCAATGCAGAATCGTTAAGCAGTTGAATTGCTCTATTTAATGGGGCATTCTGAAAGGAAGAAGTTCTCGCTTTCGGAGCATAAAAAAGTGTGCGGGATCTCCCACGAGTATACGCGTTAGGGACATATAGGTTAATCTCCTTCAACATAGGTGGATTCAGTACAGTACCGGAGATCAGCTTAAAAAATTGTTTCTCCAAAAATATTTTTCGGCGAGCTTCTAAGGTATTAAGATCGAGCATTCCTGTTAAGAACAACGATGGATACAGGAATGGGTAGGATGTATGAATTGTCATCAATAGGCTGGCTTCAAAGTGAATGCGGTCATTGTCCAGTCATGGATGACGCCGATGAACAAATGATAGCCACTTCCACCTACTCCACGATTAAGTAAACCATTACTAACATTACGTTACCGGACTGGGAAGTTGCAAAACCAAATTAACTATAAATGATGATTACAAGTTGAGACATCGTAATACGTAAGAACGTAATGATGCCAAGTAATTATTGTAGAATATAAAGAAAGAGAGAAAGAAATTAAATGAATTTTTAATTCCTTAAAATTACCCAATATTGGTTTCTCTGATGTGTGGAAGAGAGACGAGCGCTTTTGGATACCATTCTTCGCCTGTGTGTATCTTACATGTTTTTCTATGTCTTTTTGAAGTGAAAACTTCTACAGGGACGTACTTGATTACTGACATTATTTGGAACAAAAAATGTAAACGAAATTTTGGTCTCCGGTGACTTTTATGAAGTTTTTTTTCTACGAAAACATAAAAAATGGTAGGTGTTGAACAGTTGGAGGCGGGGTGAGGGGTTGTTCGGTTACTCGGCTGAGTGACCAGTGATGAAATGCGGATGATTTTTTTTGTTTGGTTTTGAAGAAAAAATTTTTTGTTAAAAAAGTCATCAAAAAGTCACAGGAGGACAAAATTTCATTTACATTTTTTACCCCAAATAATGTCAGGAATCACTGGTTAAAGTAAGTCAAGTACGTATCTTAACACCCTGTATAGCACCTACCGTTGTGATTTAAAACTCTATGAAACGAAGAAGCGACACTAAAAAGAGAGGAACACATTATTTCTATAGGATTTAACGAGAGAATGAGATAGAATAATCGATCTCCTTGGTAGCTTCCTCACTCTTGTCTACTTTAGTTTTCTGAAGGTTTCACTTCTACCGCGTGTGAACTGCTGCTTGTAATTTTTTTGGCAATATTGCTTACTTTTTACTGTAAATACTATACGAGGAAAATAAAAGAAAGAGGAAAGTTAGGAATTAAAGCTAGAAAAATCAAAATAATCTGAACTGAAAGACAAATTGCTGAAGGCTTGACAGCTCAATTTGAATTTAAATTTGTCCCGAGCTTAAAATGGATTAAACCCACGCATATAGCTCATGTTATTTATCAAAATGATTCATTGAAATAAACTTTAAAAAAAAACCCGTAGGAAGTTGATTCTAACTAAACCCCGAAATTAAATTATTATTTAAAAGGAAATAGTTCATTATGTTCAAAGCGTGAATCAAATCGTATCCCTATGTAAATTATTTAAATGCATTTTTTCATTGAATCCCATTATGAGTAGGTGTACTTAACTAATCATCACGCCGTTTACCGCAAGGGAGGGCAGAGAGGATGTACTGTCTTACTACTCTCTCTTTACACAAACTCCTTGCGTTGACGCAACTGTATATGTACAATGTACATCTCCATGTAACATATATTCCCGCATTCCTCTACACCAGGGGTTCCCAAACTTATTAGTATCACGCCTCCCTACTGCTTAAAATGAATATGCCCACGCCTCCCCTCGGCCCAGGGCCCAGCAAGGGGCCGTTCAAGTATTACGTAATGCACTTGGGGGGGGGGAGGGGGGGGGGTAACTTGTTTTTCTTCATTTAAATAAAAAAAAAACAGGGAATTAAAATCTTCCAAGTTGGCAACCCTTATAGTTTATGTTGTACGGGGAATTCCTCGACTGTATTGTGCGTAATTTTTATTTTATTTTCGTTTTCAGTATTCGTTAGTGTTTTAAACACGAAATACGCATAAACACAATTAATGTGAGTTTTTAGGAATTATAATGTCATCAGCTGTTAGTGGCCTATAAAAGCTCTCATGCTGACTTTCCAGCGCAGCGCAACCAAAAAATGCCAACCATATTTGGAAGACAGCAAAAGAAAAAATAATAAAAAATTTATGGAACATATGAATGATGTTATATGAGAGTTTTCAGTTGGAACAACGCTTTTTAGTTATTACACACAGGTTAGTTTACTGCTAAAATATAAAAATATTATTTAAATATAGGTTTCGTAGTACATGCATAGTTACACTCAGAACATGAAAAAGGTTTTCTCCACTTCGAATCGCACTATGGATTTTTAAATCTCCCTTTCGAGAACTTCAATAACCACGTTCGGGACAAAAATGGTCTTTTCTCCTGAAAGTAAACATGTGATTTTTGTGCCTCTTTGTAGAACACGAATAGTCGCAGTAGAAACATGTACGTGGTTTTATAGCACTGTGGATCAGCGAATGATTTCTAAAAAGTTCCTTTGTACAACATGAATAATTGCAGTCGGGACATGAAAAGGGTTTTTGTCCAGTGTGGGTAAACATGTGACTTTTTAGATAACGTTTTGTAGCGCCTAAGAAAAAGGTTTTTCATCACTGTTTTATTTTTTTTTCGAGAAGAAGAATAGTTGCAGTCAGGGCTTGAAATGAGTTTTTTTAACACTGTGGGTAAACATGTGATTTTTTGTTTTTTTTTTAAATAGTAAATGAATATGAATAGTAATAATATGAAGAGTTGCATTCAGAACATGAAAAAGGTTTTTCGTCACTGTGAGTTAGCAAGTGCCGTTTTAGCTATTTTTTTCTAGAAGAGGAATAGTTGCAGTCACAACATGAATAAGGTTTTTCTTCACTGTGGGTAAACATGTGATTTTTAGATTTCTCTTCGTAGTACATAAATAATTGCACTATGAGTCAGCAAGTGACTTCTTAGATATCTCTTTTGAGGACACGAATAGTTGCAGCCAGGACATGAAAATGGTTTTTCTCTTTTGTGAATCATACTGTGGATTTTTAAATCTTCCCTTTGAGAACTTATATAACTGCATTCGGAACATGAAAAAGGGTTTACTCCACAGATGCGTGCGGTAGCGCGGGTATACGGCGATCGTAGTGATACCGCCGCCCGCGCCCGCGCCCCCCTGTACATGTCTTCGCGCCCCCCTAGTGGGGCGCGCCCCCCACTTTGAAAATCAATGCTCTACACAATCTGCTATCCTAGTACCTGTCCCTATCTGACAGTATGTGACCAGTTTATCTACGTGTACGTAGAATAGTCTAATCAGTCTATTAATGAAACCTTTTAGACTTTTTGAAATAATGCCTTACAGAGCTCCGGGCCAAAAAGGCCCTTTTCTCTTTCATCATGAATTTACATTAATTGTTGTTGAAAAATTGGTTTATTTGGTTGTTTGTTAAAAAAATATTTGCATGGGGACATTACTGCAATATGGGGAGGTTAATCTTTACGGAGGATTTTTTTCGATTTTTTATGTGTTGTACGTACGTTTTCGTCGTACCGGGCGAGGCAGATTATGGACGCGTTTTCATGGATGGGAATTCCCGCATAAAATGTTTCCGCGAGACTTGAGATGTGTTTTTTTAATAAGGGGATTTCAGAATCTTTGTGGAATTGGGATACTCTTATCCATTTGGGAGCACCCAGGGCTACGCGTATGGCTTTATTTTGGAATGTTTGAAGTTTTTATTCATGAAACCAGTGCAATGAACAATATATTGATCTCTTATTGCAATTTATTTTCGACTCTGTTGAGAAATCTGGGCAATGTCCACCTGGAATTCCTCGGTGTGCAGGAATACCACCAGTAACTCTCAAGGCCATAAGAACGATACTTATCGACAAGAATATCAGAAGACAAGGGGTAAGTCAGTCCTTTACAAATATCCAAATCTTTACTAACTCCCACATTGTCCACTTGAAACTTATTTCAAATCATTGATTACAATCCACACATTGGTTCGCAGTCAATACATGCGACTACACCTTGTGCTATTCACATTCATACATCGGCTCACACAAACTCTTCAATTCTGACTCTTGATTTGTTATTAATAACATAAATAATCTTAAATGTCATAAACAGAGCGTATCACGCGCTATAAATGGAACAGGTGACATATGAAAACAATGTCATGAGTCAAATAATAGACAAGAAGTAGCAAACATGAGATTATAATAAGATATGAGAAAGGTGATTCCCTCCCACTGAAAATGACTAGACACAAACAATTTCACGGAAATTAATCAGAGATTTGAGATTATTAGAAGGTGACTGACTACCAGGTAAATTGTTGTGTCAACATTTCAGGTATAAGTAAGCAAAACAAAAACAAGTAACAAGTGCCATTGAGATACAAAATCAAAAAAAAAATGTATAAAAAAACCGAGTGTGCAATTCACACGTGGTCGAAACCTTCAGAAAACTAAAGTAGACAAGAGTGTATTACGAAAGATCACTTACCTGGTCATAAGAATGAATCAATTTAAATGAACCACCCAAATCAAACGATGGTTTCACCGGCACCACAACACTTTCCGAACCCCAGTCCCAAATGTTAGCAAGCAACATTCTGCGCGATCATTACACAAATTACCACCGAATTTCCACGATAACACGGAAAACACAGAAAACACAATAACACCGCCAACAATAACAGCAAAAACAACGATTTCGCCGGTAACTGTGTACACTAGTGCAACACTAACTGCGTTGAAATGGCGTAGACTGACAAATCTGTGATGCAATGAACGTGTTGGTAAATCGTACGATGGAGTGACCAAAGGTGAGCAGTTTTGGTATGAATTGTGCTTTGAATGTTATTTGAAATGGCGTTTTTTTTATCACGTTCCACTGATTGTAATGTCCTGAATAAATTATCATAAAGTTCCTTATCTATTTGCATAATTAATTCTAGCAAAATCCACGTTTCAATCATCCATTATTATAGATTTGCTTGATAATATTAATTTATCTCCATATCGCAGATGCAGACGTATAGCTTTTCGTTGGTCCCATGACAGAAAATCGCACTTCAACATCCCTTTAAAAAGTTATTAAAAGTGATAAAAAATAGTCAATAGTAAATTTTATCTAGGAGTCTATTAATTAAATTGTAATGATTGTGGATTCTTTTATATAGGTAAAACTTCGAGAAACTTTGAAATTAGGATAAAGGAACGTAATATGAGGAATTTATCCTTTATTAAAAGACAAATAACTTTGTTTACATCACTTTACGCAATCTGCATCACATCATCAGGAGTAAGTGTACGAGTACATGAATCACTACATGTTTTGTATACAATTTATTTTATATACAATTACTACATGTTTTGTGAACAATGTGAACATTGTTCACAAAACATGTAGATTGTGTATAAAATAAGGTGATGTAAACAAAGTTATTTGTCTTTTAATAAAATAAATAATGCCATCACAAAGTGAAATCCTTTCAGAAGAAGTTGTCTTCGAAAAATTAATGACTTTTTCGGAGTTTGCCAATCATTTATTGGAGACGAATCGTACTTTTAATTTTAATAACGGAATAGAGTTACTAATCGTACATTATAATGTTAATGGTATTCATTTAGATCATAGATTCTCAATCTTTTTTACCCACCACCCACTTTGAGAAGATTTTTATTTCTGGCGCCCCCTAACTCGTGAATCCGAAACAGCAATTGAACAAACGGGAGGGGGGGGGGGCGTAATGGGATACCACGACGGGGTTACATTTGCCACAACAGAGGGGGGCGAATATTTTTGTGGATATAGGATGGGGGGGGATGGGTTTCTCTGGGTCTCCTACCGTCCCCCTGAAGGTCTGAAACGCCCCCCAAGGGGGCGTTATCCCCCACGTTGAGAACCTATGATTTAGATAAACTAGAAATCATGGAAATAAGAAAGAGCATAAGATGAATTTAAGTACTATAAGTAATAAAAAAACAGAGTGTGCAATTCAAAGTTCTACCGCGGTAGAACCTTAGGCTACGAACAGACAAAAAGTAGAACGATAGGCTACGAAGCACCGTACAAAGAGGAAACCGATTATACTACCTCATTCTCACGCAGGCTAAATCATATAGATGTACGTGTTTGTCTCTTTTTAGTATCCCTATTTTTCGTTTCATCGAGTTTCAAATCACAGCGGTTCTAAAGAAGTTTTTAATTTTCAAAAATATTTTTAAACGACCCGTTATTAAACTTGTTCCCTTTGAAAATTAAATAGGGCACTATTTCCCCCTCCCTCTCGCCACTCCCGCATATCCATTGGCCCCTTTAAGTTTATGTCTATTGTTGTAATTAGTTTTAAACGACCTGTTATTAAACTTGTTCCCTTTGAAAATTAAATAGGGCACTATTTCCCCCTCCCTCTCGCCACTCCCGCATATCCATTGGCCCCTTTAAGTTTATGTCTATTGTTGTAATTAGTTTTAAACGACCTATTATTAAACTTGTTCCCTTTGTAAATTAAATAGGGCACTATTTCCCCCTCCCTCTCGCCACTCCCGCATATCCATTGGCCCCTTTAAGTTTATGTCTATTGTTGTAATTAGTTTTAAACGACCTGTTATTAAACTTGTTCCCTTTGTAAATTAA
Source organism: Limnephilus rhombicus (assembly GCA_929108145.2). Lineage (NCBI taxonomy): Eukaryota > Metazoa > Arthropoda > Insecta > Trichoptera > Limnephilidae > Limnephilus > Limnephilus rhombicus. The sequence continues at coordinate 24,522,658 of OV815292.1, forward strand.
ATAGGGCACTATTTCCCCCTCCCTCTCGCCACCCTCGCATATCCATTGGCCCCTTTAAGTTTATGTCTATTGTTGTACATGTTAGTTTTTAAGTAAACCCCGATGAAGTTTTAAGTTTTTAGTTGTTAAGTAAACATCGCTTACGAAACATGTTGGTTTTTTAAACGCTGTTTAAACTAAGTAGTAATAAATAAATAAAAAGAAAATACTTTGTTTTACGTTACTTTATTGTTATTTTTTTTCCGTCTACCGGTTTCGGTACCTCCGTACCATCATCCTATTATTGATTTTTAAAACGTACCAAAACCGCACATTCCCAAACAGTTTGAACTGGCTACAACGTCATCATGACATTGAAAACGCTACTGGTTGGTAGGACGGCTATCACCAACGTCAGTCGCCAATCAAATGGCACTTTAAAAATCGTTAGATTTAGAAACTTTATTCATAAACATGAAAACAAAATCTAATCATAAACGTAAAAAAATATAATCTACCTAACATTAATTGGTATACATTATACTCGGAAATATCTGGAATTAATAACTCCAGCGCTTCTATCGCTGAAAGAGAAAAACTCCAAACGTTCAATTTTTTAAACATAAATCAATTAAATAATAACAAAACAAACAGCAATGACCGAACTATGGATCCAGTTTTTCTAACGACAAATCTGTTAATGTAACTAAACAACACTACATCGAGGCCTGAAAATACATGAACACCATTATCCATTTTCATACAAAAATGAGTTAGATACGCCAAAATATTTATTATTCTTTTGTTCCAAACTGTTCTTTTGTTTTGTTTGTTTTTAACTGTTATTCATTGTTTATTGGAGGAAATGAAATCAAACTTGTTTTATTTATTTTTAGTTATCCCCGTATGGAGGTGTGCTGGACCTCGTCCCTCCTTTAAGTTAAGTTACATATATTTTTCTTGCAGATCTATCTCAAATTTATTTGCGCCACCCCCAATAATACATATTTATGTGTATTATTAGGGGTGGCTTTGTCCCGCCTCCGACTACTCAACGCTGATTTTTTTTCTGCAAGTCTTCAGGTATTTTACCTCTATTATTCACAAACTTTCTTTGAGGCTTCACTGGGTGGTTGGCTAAGGGACACGGATGCTGAGTGTGGTTTATATCAGGGTGAATGCAATTTACATTTTTTATTGGTACCTACTTGCCAAATAATTTGAGACTTAATTGTTTATCGTGTGTTCTCTATATGTTTATACAGGTGCTTACAGGGTTTTTCACATGATGCAATGCTGCCTCGTGAGCTTATTGAACGAATTTAATTTTTCTTTAACTATTATTTGTGCTTGTATTACTAACCTGATTTCTTGTATTGTGTTTTTTTCCTATTAAGCACTTGCATACTGCTTTCTAACAACGTATGCAGGGAAACTGGAGGTCTAGAATCGTGCAAAATAAATAAATGTAGCTTCGTTTAACAAAAAAATTAGAATCGTGCGAGAGCCTTGAAGGAGTAACCATCTGTTACTTATACCAGGGCGAGTAAGTGGTGGATAACCTCCACTGTTCTTTTGTGGGAAAAAATGAATCATATCCTAAATAAATTTAATTTTGTTGTATTTATGAAAAAAAAAACAGTAAGATCAACTGTAACATTTGTTGGATTATTTTAGACTACAAGCAGACCGTGAACATTTTTTAATTTTGGTCCACTATGGTTTAGTAGCGAAATGTTAAAACCATCGAAACCTGTTTTGCCAATTCAGCTCTTTCTGAGCTAGATGTAGCTTTAAACCGAATAATTTACCCCGTCTTACGGTAAATGCATTTCCCCTCTTTCCCCCAACGTGTGTAATAAACGGAACAATGCATTAGAACTGCATTCTTGCAGCCAAATCAATACAATAATGTGCAATCGAGTTTGTAGGCAGGAGCGGATTTACCGATACGCCACGTAATATTATTTACAAGTAATAATATAAAATATGCTATATATTATATTATATAAAACTATCGAGTTCCCGGCACGCGTTACAATGCCACTAATAAAGAAATTGTATATCACTACGTTTATTTTCCAATTCGTCCCGTTCCGCTTCCGCATTCCCTTCCCCTCACGCGTTCACCCTCCACCTTCCCCGCCTTCCCTCACCCCTCTCCCACGATCCCCTTCCCCTCTGCCGCATTCAATATATTCAGTCCGGTACATTCAGATTTTCAAACAGCTCGCGAGCCAACTATGTATTTCAATTTTTTTTACAAATTTTCTCTTACAAACATTCATTTGTGTATATAAGAACAATCAATCAAATTCGGTGCCTAACATAGGTAGGTACCTTTTGAAAATAAATATATTTTTTTATCAAGTACTTGATTATTTTTTTTACACGATCTCCACACAGTAGGCCCTGAGGAAAATAATTTCCCTCAGGGTCTATGTCATCTTTGGGGATGCTGTGTGGAGGGTTTTTTTAGGAAAGGAAGGAGAGGAGAGTTCTGGGAAGGAAAAGGGTTTAAGGGGTGGGTAGATCTGGAGTTCAGTGTGTCCTGGTCATCCGCCTTCAAGACCTAGACAAACCTCACCCCATGATGTTGGTTAATACCATAGGTGAGTACTTCGATTAAATTCATTAATTTAAAGAGTTTATTCGAAATTTGAATTTCGATAGATTGGTTTGTTGGTTTGCAAAATGTCTTCTCAAATTGCGACATTTTTGACAGATTGACATGTGGTTGTAATAATACAGACTTTCGCGAGGGTGGAAAGAAGGTATTTTGAAAGTTTCAAACAATACCTATGCTTAATACATATAGCAATGCGAAGACAAGTCACGTACATAGAAGCAAACATATTTTGATTTTTACATATATGTATAAAATCGCTATAAAATAATACCAGGAGGCATAAAAAATACATATAAAGACATAAGCATGACCTCTTGAAATACTTACTAGTGATCCAGAAAACGTCAATATTTTATTATAAGCAACAATTATCAGCCTGAAACACTCATCCACATTGAAAAAATCTTTCGAGAAAAGATACATGAGGCCAACGGGACTTGAACACGTGCCCTTCTGATTGCCGGTCAGCTGCTCTCCCAATTGAGCTATGGCGGCTTATCTTATACCCACCAAATGATTCAATATATACTAGTGTTTCATTCAACAATTACTGCTTATTATATTTTTTCCACCTGAAAACAACCAACTTTATTTTTGCAAGAGAGACACTGTTAGTGTTAAATCCGTCGCTAGGTGGCGTCGAGACAAATTATGTCTTCATTTATTGGGGAAATACTTAAACTTGTCAAATATTATTTTTAATTGTTAAACTAACGTTTAAGACAAGATTTTTATGCATAGCACAAAGGGTAACAATTATTATAAGCAATAATTATCAGCCTGAAACACTCATCCACATTGAAAAAATCTTCCGAGAAAAGATACGTGACGCCAACGGGACTTGAACCCGTGCCCTTCTGATTTGGGAGAGCAGCTGACCGGCAATCAGAATTTCAATGTGGATGAGTGTTTCAGGCTGATAATTGTTGCTTATAATAATTGTTACCCTTTGTGCTATGCATAAAAATCTTGTCTTAAACGTTAGTTTAACAATTAAAAATAATAGTCAATATTTTGTTTAATTCACTAAAAGTTTTTCTGCATTATAATTGATTTGTTGGTGTTTATTAGAAGCTTTTCTGCATTATAATTGATTTGGTGGTGTTTATTACAAGTTTTTCTGCATTATAATTGATTTGTTGGTATTTATTAGAAGTTTTTCTGCATTATAATTGATTTGTTGGTGTTTATTAGAAGCTTTTCTGCATTATAATTGATTTGTTGGTGTTTATTAGAAGCTTTTCTGCATTATAATTGATTTGTTGGTGTTTATTAGAAGTTTTTCTGTATTATAATTGATTTGTTGGTGTTTATTAGAAGCTTTTCTGCATTATAATTGATTTGTTGGTGTTTATTAGAAGCTTTTCTGCATTATAATTGATTTGTTGGTGTTTATTAGAAGTTTTTCTGTATTATAATTGATTTGTTGGTGTTTATGAGTAATCCGAGTATTGTGCCAGATAGAGGGTACGCTTTTACATGTAACTGCATACTCAACTCAAATTAAAAATTTTCGGATTTTTTTTTTTACATGAGCTCCACACTCCACAAAGGAGGCCATGAGGAAAATAATTAATAATTATGTATGACTAATCAACTGGACGATCGATGTGTGAAAAAATCACGAACGAAAGTCACTTAAAAATATAAACATAGTAATTTAAAACGATAATATTAACAATTTTCAATAAATTTCAAGTATGTCCAATGGACCTATTCGGTGCAATCACACGCGTTATCTCAGTACCATATCTTTTCTTTTAATTAATCTAAGCTCAGAGGACGAGTGAACTCAAAGCGAAGAGGATATCAAATATTTAAAGAAATGAAGACAATATTAGCGAAAATCTGGAGACTTTGGGACTCTATATCTTCAGATTTTCGATTGTGGTTCGCTAATATTGTCTTCATTTAATTAATATTAATAAATATTACAATTTAAGGTTTTACTCATAAAGCTAAAAATAAAATCAAATATTATGATACGATTTTAGATTTTCACGACCAAAAATATTTTTGTTATTAGTTTTTGGCGTATTACGCCGTGTTGCGCTACCTGCTTCTTTAGCCAACGTTTCGGACAGCGTTGCAGTGTCCATCATCTGGGCAGATGTGTAATAGTTAGGGGTGATGTTTGTACTTATCTACTTAGGAGCGATACGGTGTCGCCAGCTCCACTCCTCTACGAGCTGGCGCTACAATATACTTCAACATGTTTTTTGCGTTTAGCCTTGATGTAACCGTCAATTACCGGATACCAAGAACTGTTGAGCTTAGCTCCGTCGTCTCTATTAATATTTATAGGATTTTTGTGAATTTCAATTGCCTCCGTAATCAGGCGTGCTCTATGAGTTTTGGGTCTTCCCAGGACCTCAGGAACAAATCCAAAGTAATGGCCGGTTTCGATTAAGTGCTCGGCGATTGCCGATTTGTCAGGGTGGCCAAGTTTACAGGCACGAAAGTGTTCTGATATCCTTTTGGAGATCGTCCGCTCTGTTTGGCCTACATAAACCTTGTCACATCCAGAACAGCTGAGTTTGTACACTCCATCTGTTTCTAGAGGAAACTTGGTCTTTGCAGGCCTCAAAAAGTCTCGTATTTTTGTCGTGGTTCCGGAGACAGTCTTGATGCTTTCTTTTTTCAATAGTCTGGCAATTTTGTCTGTCACATTGTGAACGTAAGGCAGGAAAGCGCAGCCTTTTGACTCTTGTTCAATTCTGTCTTCGTTTAGTGCAGATTTGGCTCTTATGATTTGCCTTGTCTGCCTTGCTGGGTAACCGTTACGCTCCAGTGCATCGGTCAGTTGTTTTACACTCTCATAATAATTATTAAATCTATTCTAATATGTAGGGTTCTGTTAAAATAAAATAAGAAGATTGGTACTCACTCGGTTTATTGACAAATAACAATTACTAAATAATAATTAACAGAGATGTTGCTTGGTGCACCTATTGTCACGGAGTAACAGGCCGTGCCGCGTCTCTCCCCACCTCGCGTCCCAATGGTGGTGGGAGTATCGACACTCCACATGCCTCCCCTCCTAGAATGATGATCATCCTTCCTGAAGTCCTCCTTGAATCCTCTAGCAGGTGGATGAAATATTGGACTGAAGAGGTAGGTATATGTACATGAAGGAGAGACAGAAGAGTGTATGGAATGAAGGGCACAAATGTTCGAAGATATCTCGTGCTTAGTATGCCCATCTTTCAGGGAATCTAACTCGCCTACCCGATCGAGTTGTTCTCTCTGGTGTTTTCTCAGGAACTTTTATTGTTGTGGTCGGTTTAATAGTAGGGATTTCTTTCTCCTCCAAATCTGTTGGGAGAAAAGCAGGTTTTAGCCTATCAATACTTATGTACTTTTGGTGGCCGCGTATTTCCACCAACATTTTCTTAGAATCCCTCATCAATACTTTGAAGGGTCCTTCATATGGCGCCTGCAAGGGAGCTTTAACCGAGTCTGTTCGAATGAAAACATGAGTGCAAGTTCCCAACAAACCGTGTACAAAAGGTTTATCATGGTTATGGTTTGTAGCTGGTATGGGTTTAATATCTTTCAACATATCGGTGACCTTTCTAGCGAACGTCTCTGGATCTGTTGGTGTTGTCTCGGTGAAAAAATCTCCCGGGAGCTTAAGTGGAGTTCCGTATGTCATTTCCGCGGGTGATGTTTTTGCATCCTGTCGAACGCAAGATCTGAGGCCCAAGAGAATCAATGGAAGTCTCTCTGACCAACTACTTGTGGAAACTACTTTTAGAGCCCCTTTTAGTGTTCGATGCCATCGCTCTATTAAGCCGTTTGCTTGCGGGTGGTACGCTGTTGTTCTTAAGTGTTTTACCCCACACAATTTCATGAGGTCTTCGAAGAGCTTACTTTCAAATTGACGTCCTTGATCTGATGTTATTGTATCGGGCACTCCAAACCTAGCTATCCAGTTCTCCATGAGAGCGAGAGCAACTGTCTCTGCCATGATATCCTTAATGGGAATCGCCTCTGGCCATCTAGTGAAACGATCTATAATGGTCAATAGGTAGTTGTTGCCACGTGATGGAGGCAAGGGTCCAACAATATCAATATGGATATTCCTAAACCTCTCCTTGGGTAACGGTAGAGTTCCAATAGGACTGTGAGTATGCCTATTTACCTTGGCCTTCTGGCATAATATGCACGTGGTGACAAACTCTTTAACGTCTTTTTGCATCTTAGGCCAAACGAATCTTTGCCTAAGTGTTTTGTAGGTAGCTCCAATGCCGGGGTGACAAATACTGTGCATGTTATCAAGTATACGGTGTCTCCAAGTCTTTGGTACAAATGGTCTTACAACTCCAGTAGACATGTCACACCAAAGTGTTGTAGGACTTCCGGGAATCTGGACACGTTCCAAACGCAGAGAAGTCTCGGTATTCATGATTGCGATGAGTTCTGGGTCATTGTTTTGGTCTAACGCCACCTCTTCATAATTGATTGGCGATGGAATTTGTATTTCGTCAATCCTTGATAATGCATCGGCTACCTGATTTTCTTTTCCGGGTGTGTAAACGATTTTTGTTGTAAATTGCGCGATAAAATCTAACTGTCGTCTTTGCCTTGGCGAATCATTATCCGCTTTTTTGGTGAACGCAAAGAGACCAAATGGTGTTATGATAGCGGTCTTTGGAATATCACTCAAACCAATGGGAATTTGGTGGTATGCACGAACTAAATCTATAGTGCTAAAAATGTTGGCTTTAGACAACTTGTGAGCGAAATCGTTCAGTTGTGGAATCGGGTAACGGTCTGGAATCGTCTGAGAATTGAGCCTGCGATAATCTCCGCAGGGTCTCCAACTGCCGTCCGATTTTTGTACCATGTGCAAAGGGCTTGCCCAACAGCTTTTTGATGGTCTACATATTCCTTGTTGTACCATAAGGGCAAATTCCTTCTTTGCTGCCTCTAGCATTAGTGGTGTCATTCTTCTGGCCCTGGCTGAGGTGGGTGGTCCAGTTGTTTCAATACAGTGGGCCACAGAATGTTTAACTTCTACTTCTCGATTGAAGGGTCGTGTAATTGCAGGGTATCGCTGTAGACATTGGTGGTATTTGCTTGTATTGTTGACCGTAGATATACCCGTACTTGCATAGTGAATGCGCTGTCCCGTTGACGTTAGTCCCGTCGTTGCGTCAATGAGTCTCCCTTTCCGAAGGTCCACTAGAAGATTAAAATTTTCTAAAAAATCTGCCCCCAAAATTGCGCGCTCGACTTCGGCTATGACAAATGTCCATGGAAATGTTCTACGCAATCCGAAGTTAACCATCATTCGGCGTAGTCCGTGTGTCTTGATAGGAGTACCATTTGCCGCGTAGAGTGCCACATTTGGCTCGTGTTGTTCAAATGTTTGCGGTGTTTTGAATTTGCTGGGAATTACAGAAATCTCCGCCCCGGAATCAATCAAAAAGTTTATATTGTTTTGCCGGTCCCATATGTGCAACCTTTTTCCAATTTGCTCTATGTAAGTTGCATTGACACAGAGCTTCTTTAGTTTTCCGAACTCTTTGTCGTCGGCGGCCAATCACAGGGTGCGATGCACTTTTTCGCAAGTTTTCCGAACTTGTAATGATACCAGCATCGTTCGTAAACTTTTTTTGTTTGATGCCTGTTACGCGATGGTGATCTTGATCGCCTCTGTTTATTGATTTCCATTAGCTTTCCATCGCTTATTTTAGTTGAGTAGGATGAACTAGGAAAACCTCCTTCTACGTGGCATATATCATTGCTGCTATAGACATCTGCCATTTTGTCGGCGATTTCTGCTAGCTTGTCTAAGTCCTGATCGGCCGATACAGTCAGTATAGCTTGCATGTTATTAGGCAGCCGTTGTAACCACAGCATCCTGAAAAGTTCCGTGTTGATGATGGTGGGTCCTGCCAGTTCTTTCATCTGACGTAATAGCTGAGACGGTGTATTATCTCCAAGCTGAAGTCCGTATACGAGCTTGGCAGTTTTCTTTCTCTCGGACTCTGTAAACCTAGTCACCAATGCCGATTTTAATGTGGCATACATATCCCGTGTGGGTGGGTTCAAAACTATGTCACTAACCATGGTTAGTGTTTCACTGTCCAGGCAACTTACGATGGAGTAGTATTTTGTTGCATCGGAACTAATGCCGGCTATGATAAATTGGGCCTCAATTTGCGTTAACCACAGTTGACACTTATCCCGCCAAAAAGGCGGCATCCGAACCCCCACTCTTGCAACCTGATGACTAGTGTCCTGGTCCATCATATCTTTATCGTTATTTTGCTGCGTGTTAGCCATTAACTCGCTTGGGCAACTTTAATTGTGTGTGTAATGGTGTGCAGTCTCAAATATAATAAATAATAAATGTATAAATTATTACGTGTAATAATAATGAATGCGTAATAATGTTATTTGAAATCGATTGACTCCGTGACGTTGTTTATTTGCATTAATCAAATTACGTTAGTAAAGCGCCAAGTGGTACCAATTATATCTACGAATATACTAGTAATCTAGACAGAACCCTACGCAAGAAACTAATTATCAGCGATATCGAAACGCGAAAAATTGTTAAGACGGCAAATAAATAATAAATACCGGTTAATAAAAGGGAGTGGGCCTTGCGTTATGCGCTCGAATACATAAAATGCCCTTTTAAAGAGGCAATTGTACTAGGCTACGCTCGGCTGCTCGGGTTTCGATGTAGCGGGAACGCCGGGAACAAAATTTATTTCAGAATGTGGGTAGGTACGCGAGCAAATAATAATGCGATGTCGTAAAAAATATTAATTTCGCGTGTTTTTATCGGGGTCACCAAATTTATGGGAGTTGTTTTACACTCTCATAATAATTATTAAATCTATTCTAATATGTAGGGTTCTGTTAAAATAAAATAAGAAGATTGGTACTCACTCGGTTTATTGACAAATAACAATTACTAAATAATAATTAACAGAGATGTTGCTTGGTGCACCTATTGTCACGGAGTAACAGGCCGTGCCGCGTCTCTCCCCACCTCGCGTCCCAATGGTGGTGGGAGTATCGACACTCCACAGTAAGTTCTGCTCCGATTTTTATTTCTTCACATATTCTGGTCGCTCGGGTCACCAATGTATGGATAAGTCCTCTCTTCTGCGCTGGGTGGTGATGGGAATCAGCATGTAGGTACCGATTTGTATGAGTTGGTTTTCTATACACTGTCATCTTCTTTTCGCATCACCTCCACATCTAGAAAAGGTAGGATCTTAGAGTCATTTTCCAGCTCCATTGTGAACTTAATTTTAACGTGGAGTGAGTTGAGATGGTCGAGAAATTCGTTCAGTTTCTCTGTTCCATGAGGCCAAATGGCGAAGACATCGTCGACATACCGCCACCATACTTTGGGAACAGCCGAAGCTGTGTCGAGTGCCACTTCCTCAAACTTCTCCATAAAGAAGTTGGCGAGTACTGGCGACAACGGACTGCCCATCGCAACTCCTTCCACTTGTTCAAAAAGTTCACCCCGGAATGCAAAATATCCCGTTTTAAGGCAGTGTTCAAAAATTTTACAAATGTCTTCCTCGTAGATCTCTCTGAGCATTGTCATGGAGTATTCCAGAGGCACATTCGTGAAAAGGGACACAACGTCAAAACTGACAAAAATATCTCCTTTCTCAGTCTTAACCTTCTTAAGTTTACTGATCAGATCTGTGGAATCCTTAATCCAAGATTCAGTTTTCCCAGTTTGAATCTGCACTAACCTTATTGAGAAAGTTTGTACGTCGGTGCACCAATAGCACTGACGATCGGTCTCATTGGGATGTCCTTTTTATGAATTTTTGGAAGACCGTACAGGGCAGGAGTTCTGGAGGCTTTTACAAAAAGCCCAGATCGATCCTCTTTCCTGATACTGGAAGCTTTTACTAACTCCCTTGTCTTCAAGTCAATTTTGTTAGTGGGATTGTTTTTAATTTTCTTATAGGTGCCGGCATCGCACAAGAGGTCTTCCATCTTTTTAATGTAGTCCACCATATTAATCACGACAGTGGCGTTTCCTTTGTCGGCTGGTAGAACCAAGATATCCTCATTGGCGCGCAATTCTTTTAGGGCCGCAAACTCTCCCTTTGTTATATTTGGGCGGGGTATTTCAGCCCTTTTCAAAATATGGCAAGTCTCTTGTATTAAATAAATATTATTTTTCATAATAGCATTTTTCACGTACGGCAAATAATTTTCAATTGTTTTAAATATTCTCAATAATTGAGATTATTTAAAACAATTTGGAAGGCGGTATGGGTACCGCCGCCCCTGGAACCATTTATTGGATAACCTACACCCCCACCGTAGGTCGCCCCAAGTGGTTCGCTACAAGGTAGACAAACCTCACCCTAAGGGGTTCACGATGTGAGGTTTGTCTAGGTCTTGGCGGTGGATGCGTTTGCTCGCTTTCCTTCCGTTTGCCCGCCCTTTTCCTTCCCAGAACTTCCACTCTTTCCTTTCCTTAAAAAGACCCTCCACAAAGCATCGCCAAAGGTGATAAAGGTCCTGGGGGATGTTTTTTTCCTGAGGGCCTCCTGTGGAGCTAATTTAAAAAAAAAAGAAAAATGTACACAAAAATTCCAATACATAAATATTTAATTATTTAATAAAAATTAAACAATTTTCCGATTATATGTAGGTGGTACCAACTAGATCGCTCGCCTGAACAATCAGTTTCAATTTTGAAAATTCAATTTTAATTTTAAAGAAAAAGTGAGTTATTGAACATAACATTTCACCACACAGATAACCGAAATTACTAATTTTGATCTAACAATATTTTATACTTCCTATTATGTTATTATTTGCCATATAAATGGTGAATGGAAGCCGGACAACTCGGAATGAAACCAACTCAGGAGCACTTCAGAAAGGTCATTAAGAGTGATGATAAAAAAATATTTAAAAAAAGGTTAAGTTAGGTTAGGGTTTAAAATTATTTTTTCATACCTTTTAATGACCTTTCTGAGGTGTTTCTGAGTTGGCATGGAACCATATAAATGTATCAGCGTAATAAATAAACACCTACATAGATAAAGACAATCTATTAACAATATAATAAATAATATAATTTCAACTTAAAAACAATATTATGATGTGTGTAGTGCAGGCGTCGTTTTATCGATTGGGGCGATCACTATATTAGTAATATAGAACAACAAAGACGTCGCGTCGTGATTTGCGACGTCTGAAAGTCAAGGTTGCCATCACGCCACCAAGGAGAAATGTATTACGCAACGGAGGCGCAACCAACGTACTAATAGCGGCCCGTCACCCGTTAGCCCGTTAGCCGGCGCTACGGCCCCCCGTAACGGATAACGGCGGTGCGGCGAACGTCTAACGGATCGGCGTCGCGGCGCTCTCGGTGCTTAAAAAGTGTCGTTATTCATTTATGAATAAAGACGCCGAGAGACAAATTGATCATTTATTTAAACAAATTTAGGACAAATGTGATTTTAAATATTGATTTATTTTTGGTTATCATGCCAGGTTGCGCTCTCTTTTAGCCAAAAAGTTTCGGACACGCCTCACATCTGCCCTGATGATGGACACTGGAATAATAACCCAAAATTAAGAGTGATCTACCTCGACGTATAATATACGGAATTGGGCTAATCTAAATAACCTGACATGTATTCGATTAAAGTTATGCATAAAAAAAACATCGCTAAAATACATTTTTTATTTCGTGACGTTCAGGCAAAAAAGATAAAATTAAAATGCTTTCCGATCCTAAAATCTAAAGAACTTAATTTGCCAATTATACAACAAAACCACATCTGAAAAGAGGTTCGTAGGTAGGAGATTTTACATTTCGAAGGATTTTTTTATAGACCGGATACCTAATTTTTTTCAAAGCTTATAAAAAGCCTTATTCCTTTTTCCCCTCCCCCAACCCCCGCTCCCTCCCCTAACCCTCCACCACCCACTCCCCTCCCTCCTCCCGCTCCCCCTCCCCACTCCACCCTACAAATCCCCAAATTTTAATCGCAATCGGATGAACGGTTTGGCAATGCATAATTTCATGATGCCAGAGCTCACTATTGTATACAGAAACCATCGCGGGCATGCGCACATCAAATCATCAAAGTTTCATCGCAATCGGATGAATGGTTTAGCAACGCATAGCGGCCATACATATATATATATATATACATACATACAAACCCAGAAACAAACATATTTTGATTTTTTATATATGTAGATAAATAATAAATAATAATAAATAATGAATAAATATTTTTTACCAACAGAGATCGGTCTGATACTCAAATATATACCTACTCGTATAGTCGTAAACACTATTTTGAATGTTTATACGACTAATTCTAGTATTAATTGGTTTGTGTGTTGATTAATATCGAGACGTCAATAAAATAATTGGCCAAAGATAAGAGGTATATATTTAGACGGCATTGTAACGCATTATAAAGCGACACGTAATAATAAATGTGTTGATCGGAACCACGTATTCATTTAAATTGAAATTAAAACAATTTTTTAACTTATTTCCACATATTTATTTAACCAGTACCGGTTTCATCCTATTATGGACATCTTCAGGCTGGCAATTATACAATACAGGGTGTTAAGGGACGTACTTGACTTACTTTAACCAGTGATTCCTGACATTATTTGGAGTAAAAAATGTAAATGAAATTTTGGTCTCCGGTGACATTTTTGATGTTTTTTTTTTTTTTTTTTCTACAAAAACATAAAAAAATGGTAGTTGTTATACAGTTGGAGGCGGGGTAAGGGGTTCGCCGGACACCCGGCTGAGTGACCAGTGACGACATGCAGAAGAAATTTTTTTTTGTTTGATTTTGAAGAAAAAATAAAAAAATAAATTAAAAAAAGTTGTCAAAAAAGTCACCGGAGACCAAAATTTCATTTACATTTTTTACTCCAAATAATGTCAGGAATCACTGGTTAACGTAAGTCAAGTACGTCCCTTAACACCCTGTATAATATCACCACGTACACAGAACAATAAATAAACTCACGTATTCATTATTACTTGCAGTTAAAAACCCGCAACCGCAGGTTTTTGCTGCAAGTTTCGCCCAGTTTGAGTGTTGATGACCATTTTATAAATCCGATAGACTAGGATAACCATAGCCAATGGATGGGCACGAGTGAGAAGGGAGGGGGGGGAGAGAAGGAAATGTGAAGAGAATGGCGGGGAGCGACTATTCAGATCTGGTAAAACACGATTTAATGGTGGAAAAATAGTCTGACCATTCTTCGCTCAAATTTCAATAAGTGAACTGTGTTTCATCATCATGACGAAATTCAAATAGAATGGCGATATGCGATCCCAGGCAGGTGTGAGAGGCACGCGTGCTAAATGGGCTAGAATAATTACATCTGTAGGAAATATTCGTAATTTCATTTTTAATACCGGCAATTTTCATTTAGTTGCCCCACTGTAACGAGTGCGTGTTGGACCGCGCTTCGAATGAGAGAGTGGTTTTAATTCATAGAATAAAGAATAACACGAATTAAGGGGTAATTTACGAAAACCGAAATAATATTTCGGGGTGGGGAAGTATGAAGTATGCTCGAACGGGGAACCGCTGCGCGCTACAGACGAAGTCAGAGCAGCGAAGAATCTAGACTAGATGGTACACTTGAGTAAGATTTGAACATGAAACGTTAAATATTGGGCATCTTTCAAATTATGTTTATTAAATTGAATGCGCATGTTTTAGGTAAATTTAGATAGAAAAATTACCTATTGGAGGAGGAGCTCATGATTTTATGACTCTTTATCAGATTTTGATCAAACTTGTTTGATAAATTATTCGATACAACCAACTACACTGCTGGACGGTAGGCATTAGTTCTTCATTGACATATGTCAAAACAATACGGTATTCAATTTCGCATTATTTTCGTAATATGTGATCATAATTATATCTGAATATATTGGAAAGATAAATAAAATATCGGTCATTTTCAATATTTATTATTATTGTTTACAAAAAGTTATAATATAAAAATTATATATTTATATAAAAGTTATATTTTGATAGTGTCCCGCACTCGTGGCTAATCAAAATATATAAAGTTAAACCAATTATAATTAGATTTTTGAAAAATATTATGTCCTTTTGGAATACAGATTTACTAGTAAATTTAAAAGGTAAGAAAATAGTAGTACCGGGCATTTCAATAAAAAGAGGGATTTTTCAAGGAGACTCATTGAGTCATCTTTGATTTTGCTTAGCATTGAATCCTCTGTCTAAAATGTTAATTAAAAGCAAGTTTGGAATAAAAATTAACGGTAACACAAGAGAGATTAGTATAGTTTCACATCTATTATATATGGATGATATAAAATTATTTTCAAATTCTGAATCAAATTTAGAGAAAATGATTAAGGTAGTTAAAATTTTTCAGATGATATTAAAATGACTTTTGGTTTAGATAAATGTAAAACGATCCAAATAGAGAAAGGCAAAATTGTAGATGGAGACGAGGGTATATTTAGAAATTTCAAAATTAAAAGTATGAAAGGGGGTGAGGTTTATAAATATTTAGGATACCCGCAATCGAATAGATTAGATCATACTAGTATTAAAAATGATATTAGGATTAAATTTCAAACTAGGATCAGAAAATTTTTAAAATGCAATCTATCTGCTAAAAATTTTGTAAAAGCAATAAATACTTAGGCAATACCTCTACTAACGTACTCATTTAGCATAATTAAATGGTCCAATACAGATTTAGATAGTTTAGAACGATTAATTAGAACAACGTTAACAAATTTTAATTGCCATCATCCAAATTCAGCTATAGAACGAATTAATTTACCTAGAAATTTAGGAGGTAGAGGTGTAGTCAAAATAACATCTTTGAAACACAATCAGGTAGAAATGCTTAGAAATTTTTTCCATAGGAAAGCCAATAGCTCAGAAATGCACGAAATAATTTGCAAGGCAGATATAAACATAAACATTAAGTGATTGAGACCTTTCAAGTTGAGAATAGGTCTGTTGCTGCCGTCCCCTTTTCGGACCAGGAACATTTGGGAGAGAAAACCGGAGTCTTTGACTGCCGGTTCCAATATATTCAGTTTTTTGAGAATTTCTATTTCTTTTGTCATTTCTGGGGTAGTCTTTATCACAAATTTTTTCAAAGTTAAGGCAGTTGGGCGTAATAATAGGGGCTTTGTAAAGAAGGGGATTCTGTATCCCCCTATGATCTTTTGAACAACTTTGGGAGCATTTAGAGCTGCCCATTTGTTTTTGAAATTCAGCAACTGCCCCGCGCGAAACTTTGATGGCCTCCGGTCATGCACCCCTGTAGTAACGTCGGTTAGAGGTCTGCCCTCGCACCGGTCGCTTGCTACTATCCTTTCCCCCCCTTTTAACACCAGAGGTGGAGGGCTGGGGATACCTTTGGGGGTCTGCCCCCCTCGGGCGAAAGGATTCTCGGGATGGAAAAAATTCTCGAGACGGGAACCAGGAATTATTAGATTCCTGGTCAAATAAAATTAGTCATGCAAAACACTTCAATAATTATCTCAACCAAACGTATGTTGACAAACTTTCGTCAAACAAATGGTTGAGTATTGGAGAGTTGAGCGCAGAAATAGAAGGATTTATGCTTGCCATTCAAGATAGTCATTAATACAAAAATTATAGGAAGCATATAATCAAAGATATGAATCAAATTGATGATTTATGTAGAAAATGTTTGGCTTTTCCGGAAACTATAGAACATATTATATCGGGATGTTCTATATTAGCGCCGTCCGAGTATACATTTAGGCACAATCAGGTTTTAAAAATAATCCACCAAAGTTTGGTAATTAAACATAACTTGATTGACTTCCGTAATACTTGACCGTACGATTGACTACCATATTATGAATATGAACCAAATTCATTTTAGAAAATGAATTTTATAAAATATATTATGATAAAACTATACTAACAGACAGAACAATTAGTCATAATAGACCTGATACAGTTTTACATAACAAAATTTAAAAAAATAACTTATATCATTGATGTAGCTATTCCAAATTCCTTTAATATTAAAAAAACAGTTTCTGAAAAATTAGAAAATACATAGATTTAGGAAATGAGATTAAAAGAATTTGGCACTCTCAGACTATAAAAATATTACCATTTGTTATTTCGGCTACTGGCATTATACCTAGGTCTCTGAAAATATTCATATTATATTCCATAGTTCTCATTAAAAACTTGCGGCAGGAATGTGAACTAACATTTTTCAATATGAAATAGCACAATTTGTTGGTTATTCACATTTGGTAGTTTTAATTATTGCTACAAGGTTTGTTAGATTCGTACTGGGAGATATATATGGTGAGGATCGTTTCGTGTTATTATGAAACTTTTTCCCTACTATTCTCAATTATTATCTTTTGTTCACTAAAAAATACTAATAATATGTCTGCAAAGTGAACAATACTATATATATCTTTATCTTTACCTAGTTTATGTAAAAGCACAGGAGGACGTAAATAAATAAAACTAGGAATACGAAAATACGGGTAAAGGGGCACTCTAAACCATTCTATGCCGCTGGTTGCAAACAGGCGGCCGCGAAATGTAAGTTCTAGTGAAAAAGTCAACTTGGTTCTGAAATAAAACACAATAACATAACGACTAACCTTTAGTGTGACCCCTTTTCTTATGTGCCTACACATTTATGTATTTATTTTTTGTAAAATTTGACGTGCTTTCACTCTGAAATCATCTCGCATACTGACTGGAAATAACTCGTGTCTTGGTTTATATAATGGCGTGAGACAAAATAACAATATCGTGATATTGAAAAACTGTTTTTATTTATTTAAGCATTGTTTTAATGCTTTTTAAAATAATTTTATTATTCAGTCGTTTAGACAACATTGATGTGGTGATAATGTATATTTTTTATAATTCTCCTGTATTTAGAATTAAAAGATATAATCGAACTTTAAGCTATTTTTAGAGGTTTTGTAAATATTTTTTCACGCAATTGTTTTAAACATTTTAACACGTTTTTTTAACGCACCATTTAGAAGAATAGTTTATTTTTTCAAAACATAATATTTTTTTCTAATAAACAATATAGAAATGTTCTTAAAACTGAAGCGAAAATCCCTAAATATGCTGCGCTTGCGGTAATATACCCTTAACTAATATAAGTGGTGGAAATTGATTTCCTTTCAAATCTATATGCAATATGCAAGGCATTTCTAGTGTCTATTATCTATTCAATAGTTTATATCAGTTTCTGGCATAAAAACAATGGAAACATGCAGCTGGGTTCTAATTTCGTCTATCTATACGGTTTTTGTATTAATATTATTGCCGTCGATAATAAAGAGGTTGTTACATAAAAAATTATGTAACAAGTGAACTATCTGTGTATGGGTACTTTTGGTGTGAAGTTTGTTAACATTCAACATCATTATATTGGTAGCATTGAAATGCTTACCTTTGCTCAGTTGGTGACACTGAGGATCTGCAGAGAGGGGTGCACTAGGCAGGACTGGCCTTGAGCTCCTCATTCTTTGAGCAGCCACAGGTGACCATGGCCACCGTCCCTGTGGCGGGTCGACGTAATCAAATATTAATAGTTCGCCATTATTTTAACATGTGAAGATTGATAAATCCGCGCCCACCAGCGGCATCCATTATTGAAGACCATCAGGACAATCATTAAAATCCTGGATCAGCAGCGAAGTACCATGGGAGCACATTATTTCTGCTGGATTAAAACCACATCCAGCATCTGCAGACACAGTCATGACAAGACCTTCCGACTATACCAGGAGCCAGAGGTGCTCGCAGGGATGCGGCCGAAGATCGCCCACCTTGGCCGCCATCAACATAGTCGGCTGGCTGGCAACCGCCCTTGGACGGGACGTCGCTGGGAAACCGCGGGACTGGAGGCCTGTTCGTCGCTCCAGCCTGCCGTTCAGCACATGTCAGCAGCGGAGGGAGCTAACCGCCTATCTCCGAAGGCAGCAAGCAGTAGCATGGATCGCCTACATATGGCTTTCACCCATTCATCAACTCCTCAAGATTAAACGGTACTAACGCTCCATAATATGCCCATTCAGAATTTAGTCTAGCCCTGATTATTATTTGTAATAATTAATAAATTAATTTAACTGTGTCAAAGCACAATACTATTTCATTTAAATAACCTATCCTCATACAAAGTATTACACAGCCGCCTGCTTAAGGTCCACGCCTGAGAAATTCTAGTAATAATCACACTTGTCTCTTGCTCTCCATGTATTATATTCCTAACATTTTAGCTTCCAATGTGAAAGTTAAATATCTTCATTACATTTTGACGTCCTACGCAAATATTTTCATAACATTTTGGCGCTCCAACGTTTGTTGGGCTCGATTGGTTAATACTTTGTGTGAGAGGGTTATTTTTAATAATCTCTGAGAAAAAATAACTTTGATAGATGTGTAAATCATTGTAAAAATATCATATATTATCTTCACAGTTAATCTCAGTTTATTGTAACATTTTTTTGCAAATCTACAATGCTAATTTCTGTTAAATCTACCTACCTACCTTGCCATCTAATTAAAATTCAAATTCTGATAGAGTAATATTCAAATTCAACTTCTTACAAATAATAATGTTACATATTTGCTACCTGCTATTCTTTATTATTTTGCAATTTATTTTTCTGCTAATTATCAATTCTGTCGTATTTTCAATAATAATGCATCATGTATTTTACGCAGTCAATATTAAGAATTATTTTCGACAATAATTTTTTTCGTTGTAGGTACTCAATAACATTATGGCGCTCAACTTAATTTGATATATTCTATTGGGATAATATAGTCATAAATATTTTTTTTACTTGATGGTAAATTTCTTGTTCGACACTATGTCACATTTCAATTATACCTAAAGATTCCCGCGTGGTTTCTTTTGTAAGGATAGATTTTCAATTCATATGTAACAATCATATTGTTGTTTGCGATTATGGCGATTTTATTTCATACATACTATTGGAAAATTTTACGGTTGTGTAAATGCTTTACTATGTATATTAAATACATTAAATATTGTTTATCTACATATCTACAGATACGCGTTATACCTATTAAGTTTTTTTTTAAATTTTCGTGTGCGTCGCTTTATTATCAATTGTCGATTCGCGTATGTTATTTTTAACCTCAAAGAAGTTGATATCAAAGTCATTGTGTGCATTATAAAATGTCTTAATTTTACACAGGTATTTCAAATCGATTTAATGACATTACTATCGCGACGTACATTGCTGAGCAAATGTTCTTGCATTATATTATAATTATTGAGGTTATATTATGCAGTGAAGTTACAAAGGTGAATACCAACTTAAAAATATTAAAAAAAATTTTGCAATACAATTTTTTCATCGGGTTAATAAAATGTGAAACTTGCCAATATCGTGCAAAAGTTTTTAAAAACTATTCAATTATATTCAAATATTCAAATATGGTATTATTATTACGATTCTATATTATTATTCGCTTTAAATATTTTCGGTTTGATTTCAAAGCAACAGCTGTTACCTGTCAAAATAATACACTGTTGACATTTTAAAATTTCAATCTGACATTTCATAGATAATGTTGTTTACAATCTCAACGTGACAGTTCTGTTATAATGTGGTTTGTGAATTATTTTGTTTACTTTTCACTTTCATTCTAAATAATTATTCTTTGCTAAATAGAAAACGGTCTTACATTCTATTTCATTAGCTACGAAATATTATGTGACAATTGTTACTATATCTCATCACAGCAACAAATTTACAAACATTTATTTTAAATAGTCAACGCGAAGAGGATACATTCATTTATAAATAACGTAAGAATGCAGGAATTTTTAAACCGTCATAACATTATTCAAATAATTTTAAATCCAGGTTTGGCACAAATTAATACATTTTCTTCAACATCATTTAACAACTTCATCAATTATCAACAATAACAAAGCTGTGTTATTTCTACATTAGAGGATTATGACAACAATTCGGAAAATTGTTTTGGATGAATTTAATATCTGGTTTCGGTCAATCATGACATTTTCATAAATTTGATAATTTTTTCAATTACGGGCATAATGTTTTAGTAATTTTGTGGACTTAGAGAATTAAAAAAAAAAATAATAATAATATATTTTTTTTTATGGACGTCGATGTTGTTTAACCAGGGTTTTTGTTTTCCTGCCGTGCTTGAAGTACCGCGAGAAACATGTTTACACTCAGTTAACACATCATTATAAAATTATGGGAGTACAATTCCGGAGATTGATACTTTTCCATGTTTTGTTTACAAGTTCCGAAGAGATGAGAGTAGTGTATGCCGCTACCTACTCGTAACGTTTCGAATTCTTCGATCGTTCATCTTCATTCCAGGAGACGGAGTAACTATGGACAGATTGATATGAGAGTCTGTGCCATAGCAGGGCCGTTGCCTGACGTTTCGGAACCGATCAGAGTGAAGACGGAGGATCTATTGTCTGTGGATGTTTTCCCTGCAGAAGGTAGAAGGGCCGTTGTCACGCTGATCATTAATGGACATACCAAAGTAACAGCGTGTAATGTCTCGAGTTTGTTCGGTTTATTTCGATTCAAAGTATTGTCAATCCTAACAACTCGCTCTTATCATATTACTCTATTGAAAAATCGAGTTATGTATGCATACCGCGTTACAACTAAAAGTGATAAATAAATCACTTCACAATTCTCACATCAAGTCACAATATACAAAATCAATCCTTTTACATTATCTTATATTGAGCTCTTGGAAAGAGACAGATAATGTTTTTGAGCCCCATACATTCAGCAAACATGCTTTTACCTAATACTTAAAATAAAAATAAAAAATAAAATAAATAAAAAAAACAATAATAGTCATAAACTCAATATTTATTGTCTAACTAATCAATCGTAACCAAATTTTATAATATTCTAGATTCAAAACTTTGTTTGTTCGCATTAATTTACACTTGCTTCTCATCCGTAAGATTTTACAATAGTATGTCTAGTATAGTATGTCTAGTAAAGTATGTCTCCTATAGTATGTTTAGTATATTTTACAATAGTATATATTTTACAACAGTATTTACAAGTAAATTTAGTATGTGTACAATAATATTTTTACAAAAGAATGTTTATTTTATGATTAATTCATACTTTTATTTTTGTGTTCTCAAATTTAGAATACATTTATGATTATGTAAAAATACAATCTTGCCTTTTGGATTACTTGATTCTGTTTTGAATTTGTTTTTTAAATTTTTCTTTTGCAAATACCTACAGAATTGTTTTGGTGTTTTTCAGGGGTCGCTGTGACAGAGTTGGGTGCTTCAATTCCATTGAAGACGTTCGCCTCTAGCTTCGCGAAAACCTCGAGAGTTCGTCCAGATGGCATTGGATCGTCCATTTCTTCACATGCGGGCACCCATCTACTATGGTTTATAATCATCTGTTATTGTATAGTTTTTACATATGCTTATTTTTGCTTTGAGTTTAGCTTAGATTTACAGTGGGCTTGTGTTTTTTTAGGGAGTGTTTTAAAAAAAAAAAAAAATTATGGATAATTTTTTTTTTTGTGTGGGAAGGGCGGAAATGTTACATAAAAAATTATGTAACAAGTGAACTATCTGTGTATGGGTACTTTTGGTGTGAAGTTTGTTAACATTCAACATCATTATATTGGTAGCATTGAAATGCTTACCTTTGCTCAGTTGGTGACACTGAGGATCTGCAGAGAGGGGTGCACTAGGCAGGACTGGCCTTGAGCTCCTCATTCTTTGAGCAGCCACAGGTGACCATGGCCACCGTCCCTGTGGCGGGTCGACGTAATCAAATATTAATAGTTCGCCATTATTTTAACATGTGAAGATTGATAAATCCGCGCCCACCAGCGGCATCCATTATTGAAGACCATCAGGACAATCATTAAAATCCTGGATCAGCAGCGAAGTACCATGGGAGCACATTATTTCTGCTGGATTAAAACCACATCCAGCATCTGCAGACACAGTCATGACAAGACCTTCCGACTATACCAGGAGCCAGAGGTGCTCGCAGGGATGCGGCCGAAGATCGCCCACCTTGGCCGCCATCAACATAGTCGGCTGGCTGGCAACCGCCCTTGGACGGGACGTCGCTGGGAAACCGCGGGACTGGAGGCCTGTTCGTCGCTCCAGCCTGCCGTTCAGCACATGTCAGCAGCGGAGGGAGCTAACCGCCTATCTCCGAAGGCAGCAAGCAGTAGCATGGATCGCCTACATATGGCTTTCACCCATTCATCAACTCCTCAAGATTAAACGGTACTAACGCTCCATAATATGCCCATTCAGAATTTAGTCTAGCCCTGATTATTATTTGTAATAATTAATAAATTAATTTAACTGTGTCAAAGCACAATACTATTTCATTTAAATAACCTATCCTCATACAAAGTATTACACAGCCGCCTGCTTAAGGTCCACGCCTGAGAAATTCTAGTAATAATCACACTTGTCTCTTGCTCTCCATGTATTATATTCCTAACATTTTAGCTTCCAATGTGAAAGTTAAATATCTTCATTACATTTTGACGTCCTACGCAAATATTTTCATAACAAGGTGTTCTGCTATAATAAAGCTTGACACACTTAATCTTTTCAGGCGGTCGACTGAGGAATTAATGAACGATCATAATGAATTATTTAGTAAAATTCATTATGGATTGAAAAATTCATTATGAATTTCTACCGATTTACGACATATTTTTCTTGAACACTAAGTTTTTAGGATCTTGAAAAAAGTTATTTAATTTTTCACACGTAGCAAACACTTTGTGGGTAATCACCCTTGTTTGAACACTCGAGGTGTCTAAACAGGATAGGTTTTTCAGAAATCTACATGTTTTATCTAGTAGCTCTTGAAAAAAAAATGCTGCTAGGCCCTGCGGGCGGCTTTGGTTCGGCTTCGCCCAGTTTAAGCGTGAGTGACTATTTTATAAATTCGATAGAAACCGGTTCCAAAAATGCCGGTTCCTCGGATCCAGTGACAGCTAATCACCGGGACAAAATAATCGCGGCAGGCAATGACCTCATATATAATATATAGACGCGTAGAATTATTATTCACTACCGTGTCCCGGAGAGATCCTCATGCGATCTGTTACCGTAAGTGACGCCAAATTTTGGCATTTTGGCTACTTGCTTGAATTCGGATCTATTACAAAAGTAGCCTTTTAACAAACTTCAAGTACTAAGATGGTTTTGCATAAGGCGCATAAGTCAGAGATGTATTCGAGGTCGGATTCTTAAATTTCAACCGAACAGACGTAAGCATATTAATAACTTCCGATAAAACCAATTTGCTAAATAAACAGTTAGATTTGCAAAACAGCCCCGTTTTTAACATATTTACATACCCCGCGTAATTATTTATTTTTACCCCCGCCTTCTTAGGTATCTCTCCCTCACCCCCTACAAAGTTCATTTTCTCTCTCCCTCTTCTACTGTTCATTTAAATACGCCCAGGATTCTTTCCAAGCCGTGTCAGTGACCTAATGACATATAATACAGATTAGTGACCTAATAACCTAAAGGCAGTATAATACCAAGTGAATGTAGAAACGAGGACTTGCAGACAACAGCCTCAAAAAGGGAAGTTCCTGAACAATCTTAAATACTTTTCAAACTCCATAACTTTACTGTCGAAGTGAAGCAAGATTTTTTCATAGATTAAGGACAATTTCAAAGGCTTGAGTAAATTGACTTTAAGAATGAATTAATTAATTAAGAATGAATTAATAATTAATTAACCCCTCAACTTTGTATTGTTAGGATAAATGTGTATTTTATTAATTTCATAGCTTCTTCTTTTTATTTCGTTCCTACCTTTTACGTGCAACCACTGGAGCGATCACGCGAAATAAATAAATTTGCTTCGATTGCTTGAGATTTCCCAGATGGTCATTTTTTTAAATTTCGTAAACATTAAAAAAATCATACCTTCGAATTTTGACATAGAGACATAAAAACTTATTACAGTGCTATATAGCCAATGAAATAACCTGCATTTTACCGTTTATCTCATATTTGTAGAATTTATGAAAAAAATATTAAAAAAACGTAAAGTTTATAATCGCGCGAATCCTGGGTGTTTTTTACTTGAAACTGTCGTGAGGGATACTTATTCGGGTCAAAATAGAATATTTTCGGTTTTTGTATGTTGTCTGTGGTATACTTGATAATTTAAGGTGCATATCTATGGAAAAAGAACTTAATTTTATCCGTAAACAGCTGTTCAAAAATTCGGTGGGAAAAAAATATTTTAAAAATTTATTTTTAACATTGTTCTAAAATAGTCTACGAAGTTCAGATTTGCAACATCTATGGTCATAATAGATAAAGCATTTCAATAGCTTCGTATTAAAATAAACGGCTGGCCCAGTAAATGTTTTAAATAATTACAATAAATGTTTTACGAATGGTAGGAAAATGTGGTCCATTTTTGGACCGAAATCAATCGCAGAAAAATAAAAATGGTCCATTTTTCGACCGAAATCGCTCCAGTGGTTATTAGTATTAGAAATCCTCGAAATAGAATTATATCAATATATTACAAATTCTTATATCTGTGAGATAAGTCCGTTCCAATAATACACGTTCGGATAAGAGTACTCTGATAATAAATCATTTGACTGGCGTCAATCACTTAATCACAACATACCGATATAATTATTATGGTGTGACTCTGTTTTCTGCTTTCAAGTTGAAATCTTTTCCTTGAACCAGCGTACAATATCAAACACTTCGACGAACATTCGATTCGATTAATCATATTAAATGAGAGTGAATCACACGTTGAAAAATAATAATGTAAAATTATTGTTACTACTGATTAAAGATGAGACATTTACAGATTCGCATGTCTCTAGGGTTCTGGAGTATTCTTCTTTTTTCCTTAATAGAGAACTCCAGTCCAATTTCTTTTTTTAATGAATAATGACCTTCTAACTAAAATAATTGCATTTTTATTTTTATTTTTAGAGTTATTTTTAATAGTTAAAATAATTGTCAAAGTTTTAATTTTTCAAGACCCCCCGAAAACCCCCGTATGTATGGTGAATCGTGTGACGTCATCACTCCTGAAAAATTAGTATAGGATCGGGCAATCAGCTGATCTACTGCCGCCATTTTGAATTCCGTTGATCGAAGTATTCTCCCTAGATATAGCATTACTATTTTTTTGTGCAGAAATTTTTGAATATCTCCAATAATAGAGATAAACTAATAAGAGATACCTTTATTTTTTAAACATTATTTAGGCCTAAATAATGTTTCAATAAACACAACATCTAAATCTCTATAAACAGTATGTAAATAAGCGAATAAATTAATACGAAGGCTTGTGTCATATCATACATTCCCATACAATGACTTTACGGTGACGTCACGACACGTCGAACAGTGACGTCATCTTGACGGCGTGTTTTTACGGCCCGAATAAAAACGGACTTTTTAATAATTTTTTTAAAACTCTCGCGTTTAATATTATTAAATAAAACTTGTATATTCAGAATCAGCATTTATTGGTCTATATTAACATATTTTTTAATGCCAGAATATTTTTCACTGGAGTTCCTTATTGCAGAGGATCACGACCCCTACTCCAATTTCCATGGTGGACAAGACTCCTCCACTTCTCGCGGTTGTACGCAGCGTGGAGAGCCAAGAACACCGATATACCGGACGCCAGTGATACTTGGTCACTCCAGCGCGTTGGTGACTTTGGCCTGTTTCTTTATCCTTCCACTTTGCCAGTGACTATGAGTTTTTTCCAAGTTGGATTCTTCAGCATGGCGAGCAACGTGTTCAAAGTATCTAAGTTATTGTGCCCATTAAGCAGCCTATTGTGAATGCCCAGCTCTTCCGGAATGGACACATTTATGCGTCTGGCTGTCCTTGGAATCTTAATCCCTAAGGCCTCGAGCGTATTTTGTCAGAGGATCAAAATATTGCCGTTTTGCAATAAAATTCAAATGATTGGAATATTTCCTATTGTATTCTAAAATTAAAAACTGTTTTGGAAAGGTGATGAAAAACGCATTAAAATTGTGTAATTCGAAATAAACATATAATTTTTGAAATATAAAATTTTTTCATGCAAACATAAAAAAGTTTTAAAAATAAGTCACCTTACGTTTTTTCCAACTAAAATTACTGACAACGAAAAAAAAAATAAAAAAAAAAAATTATTTATTAGGCAAATGAATTATAAACGTTATCGTCAATTCACTTTTTTGTCGTTTCATGTAAAAATAATTAATACAATTTATAAACAGTTTAATAATTAATTCAAAACACTCATCAGACCAGTACTTACATACGCAGCTGAGACTTGGGTACTAACTAAGAGGAATGAGCGAGCACTGGATGTTTTTGAAAGGAAAATTTTGAGGCGTATCTTCGGACCGGTTTCAGAAAATGGATTTTGGTGCAGACGTTATAACAATGAGCTACATACTCTGTTTAAGGATCTAAACTTCACAAAATTTATAAAACTGGGAAGACTTCGGTAGCTGGGTCGAGTAGAGAGATTGACCGAGCATCAAGCACCAAAGTCCCTGCTGAACTCAAGACCGACAGGGCGAAGGAGCCTGGGAAGATCAAGTT
Source organism: Limnephilus rhombicus (assembly GCA_929108145.2). Classification (NCBI taxonomy): domain Eukaryota; kingdom Metazoa; phylum Arthropoda; class Insecta; order Trichoptera; family Limnephilidae; genus Limnephilus; species Limnephilus rhombicus. The sequence continues at coordinate 24,549,953 of OV815292.1, forward strand.
TAAGATGGAGCGACAACGTCCTCAAAGATATATCCACCTTGGAGATTGTAAACTGGAGAGAGTCGGCACAAAACCGTGATGAGTGGAGGAAGACTCCCCCTCCGCAACTTAAGCAGATATATGCGTTAGAAATACGACAGCAGTCAAGTACAATAAGCGTGTTTATACGTCAGCGCGTGTCTCCATAGAAATCGTTCTAACTCCGTTATTGTTTTAGTTACATCCCTAAAACAAACAGTAAAAGGTCGATAGTAGATCAAGCTGTACATCCCTATTCAAGTTGTCCATATAAATACATAACAGGAATATGCTGTCAGTCGCGTAGTTGACACAAATATTTACCCGCCCAAATTTACTACCGGCGCGGCGGCTCGATCGCGATCGATATTTTTAATTTTTATTAAATATTTTTATATGAAATGATAAAAAAGCGAGGTGACAAAAGTGTTCATTACGCATTTATAATATAGAATAAGTATTGTTGTTTACCGTTACCGTACCGTTTTCACGTAAAAACATCACGTGAGTCATTTTTACATATTTTTAACGTTTGCGTTCTAAATTTTAATATTTACAAATGCTAATATTTATTTGTAATATAATAATTTAAAAGCCTATTTTGTAACCTTTCTAAATCAGTTTTTACTATTCGGCTACGTTCAGAAATGTTTTATTTATAGAGCTTTAATTGTGAAGCGGTAATAACAAAAAGTTTTCGTAAAATGTCATTTCGTTTGAGACAGTTTAAGGGCTTAAATGGCGAATTTCCGAAGGGTTAAGGAGGCCAAGACTCACCAGGGGTTGTAGAGCCAAGAGTGACGATGATGATAACACCGTTTAGATTATATTTCTAAACATAATAAGTAAGAGAGACTCAACGATTTCTATGAGACCTATTTGAGATGTTCCGAAAACTGAAAAAATAGATATTTTCTCCAGCACCACATTTCGAGGGCCTGTATCGGCTTTCTTTCTGCTGTAAGTGTTCATGTTTCCTTATATCCTTTTCCTTATTTCCATATGTTTCCTTAGAATCCTGGAATACTCACATTTAATTCTGATGGAATCATAGACTTTGGATAGAATATAGCGACCAGTGTTCAGCACATTTGGAGACTTTACATTAATTACATGAGCTGTTTTTTTTTCAATTTAGACTCCTCCCCCCCTCCTTGGTGAGATTAAGTGAGGTTTGGTGTTACCCCCTCCCCCCATCAAGTGAGATTTACACATTTTTCTTACTCTCGAAATTATTGTTTTTCATAATCGCCATTAGATTTTTAGAGCTAGCAAAATGGGAAACTTCAAAAGAGTGAAAAACTTTAAAATATTCTTTAAATTTATCTTTATGTGTATATTCTTTTAAAGTTTACGTGAAATTTTTATTGACCCCCACTCAGTTTAATTGAGATTTGATGAGATTTTACTCGACCCCTCCCCCCATTTTGAGCTCACGTAATTAATGTATGCCCCCTTATACGGAATATTTTTCTAAACATAGAGACTAGTTAAAGTTCAGGACATTTGGAGATCTTACCGCGTCTCTAGGGTTCTGGATAATTTACATAATACATCAATGGCATTACATTTGTATTTTTTGCTAACGGAAAATAGCGACCAGTTTCAAGAAATTTGGAGACCTTTGCATGTCTCTAGGATTCTACAAACTATTTTTTCTGATAGAATACAGAGATTTATCTCAAAATCTCAATTCGGCAGCTTGGACCCTATCATAATACAGTCTCTCGTTCATCATCGATTTGGTGACAATAAATTCATTGAGCACAAAAACTATTTTTAATAATTTTGCTGAGTGAGCATGATAATTTGCTATCCAACGTATAACGTAATTAAAAGATTAGATAATTAACGATCGTGCTATTTTATAATATTATCTGTACACAAAGTCCGGCGTTGACATGTAGTTTCCCAATAAGAAGAGACCAGAAGATTATATCATACAAAAATAATAATAATGATAATACAATATTAATCATCAATTAACATGTGATGTTGTTTTCGAGATAGTAAAACAACGTAATAAAGTCAACGGAGGAGGGGAAAATCGTGATAATGTTTTGTTTAGTTGGGTAAAAAGATACAAACTTATTTTATGAATAAAATGTTATTAAAATTTGTGCCGATATGGGTCCTAAAGAACATCACTAACAGAAGGGTATTCATATTGGTCCTAAAGAACATCACTAACAGAAGGGTATTCATTCATATTGGTCCTAAAGAACATCACTAACAGAAGGGTATTCATATTGGTCCTAAAGAACATCACTAACAGAAGGGTATTCATATTGGTCCTAAAGAACATCACTAACAGAAGGGTATTCATATTGGTCCTAAAGAACATCACTAACAGAAGGGTATTCATATTGGTCCTAAAGAACATCACCAACAGAAGGGTATTCATATTGGTCCTAAAGAACTTCACTAACAGAAGGGTATTCATATTGGTCCTAAAGAACATCACCAACAGAAGGGTATTCATATTGGTCCTAAAGAACATCACTAACAGAAGGGTATTCATATTGGTCCTAAAGAACATCACTAACAGAAGGGTATTCATTCAAATTGGTCCTAAAGAACATCACTAACAGAAGGGTATTCATATTGGTCCTAAAGAACATCACTAACAGAAGGGTATTCATATTGGTCCTAAAGAACATCACTAACAGAAGGGTATTCATATTGGTCCTAAAGAACATCACCAACAGAAGGGTATTCATATTGGTCCTAAAGAACATCACTAACAGAAGGGTATTCATATTGGTCCTAAAGAACATCACCAACAGAAGGGTATTCATATTGGTCCTAAAGAACATCACTAACAGAAGGGTATTCATATTGGTCCTAAAGAACTTCACTAACAGAAGGGTATTCATAAGCAACAATACATACAATCCTAAGTTCTTATTGAACGTTTTAACAAAAGGAAAAGCAAATTTTACAATTAGCGGTACAGTACAGGGATTGAGTGGGCATCGCGTTTGGGTCCCACCCAGGCGTTCCGTGTTCGATTCCTAGGCTAGCTAAGTCGTCCATCACAACTCAAGTAACATTTTCGGCTTACTGTGGTGGTGGTAGGAGATTTTTAAATATTGTCAGGTTATTCGTAACCCGGGAATGTTTGTCTTCCTTTATTAAAAACAAATAATAAAAAAATTGATTAGAATTTGTGAAACGGGTTTTTACAAACAAGTGGTTTGCGGTATACACCAACACACGTAAAGGAAATGCATTCCCTTAAATTTTGAATTTTGCAGGGTTCCGCGTTGTCGATAAAACCGCCCTTCATAGTTAGAACTTAAGCGTCATACTAATGTACGACGTGGAAGTTAAAACAGAAACACCAAGATGGCGATATTGCGTCAGATTTTTACAAAACCGGAATAAATCATAGAATAAAATTGACTTAATAAACTTAAATGTCGTTTCTTTGTTTCTAATAATAATCTAAACGAAAATATGAAAGAGAACAAGACACAGAAAACAGAAAAAGATAATGGTCGCAACTGGTACTCAAACCCAGAACCTCTTGTCTAACCTGGACGTGTTATCGTTTTATTTTTCAACCAATTGAAAGGAATTGAAGTAAAATATGCTAATTAAATTATATAGAACCCATGCAGAAGAACATGCCCATATATAGAACCCATTACGGTCTGCTTGTAACTTATGTTCCGTGTAGTTGAACACATCTACTATGTCTAAGAAAGTATTGCCAACTGCATGCAATCTAGGAACAAGTGAGTATTTAAATGACTCAGTCCTGATATTGTCATTGCAAATAAAAATAATTTTAGATCGAGTTGTTTTGTTGGCAGGTATTAGGTAATTAAGCTTAATAAATCAGGGCTGCCTATAATACCACTAGCAATTTTAAAAATAAACTAAAATTATACAATCTTGCAAAGAAAAAATCGGTTCCAAACTCGAACACAGGCAGACGTTGAATAATTTGCCCGTTTTATCTATGTATGTCTATAAAAATCAATATATGTTGGTTTCTATGTATGTGAGTTGTCTATGTATTGCTATATTAAGCATAGGAAATGTTTGAAACTTTCAAAATACTTTTTTTCCACCCTCGCGAAGGTTTCAGGATTATTACAACCACATGACAATACAACCGAAAAGTTTTTTTAATCATTACAAAAACTCCTACGAAACCGTCAAAAATGTCATAATTTGAGAATGACATTTTGCAAACCATCAATTGTAAAATCAAAATTCTCTAAATTAATGAATTTAATCGAATTACTCACATATGGTACTATAAACCAAAATCGAATACTTTGAATAAAATCAGAAATTATACTACATTTATCTTAAATAGGTATCTATGTTAGGTACCAAATTTAAACGATTTTTATAATATAACATACAAAAATGAATGTTTGGAATAAATGAAAAACGAAAATTTGTAAAAAAAAAAATTGCAATAGTGGCACGCGAGCTGTTCGAAAATCTGAATGTACTGGGACTGAATATATTCAACGCGGGAGAGGGGAGGGGATCGCGGGAGGGGGGTTAGCGTGAGAGGGGAGAGGATGTGTGGGGAAGGCGTAAGGGGAAGGGGACGCGGGAGAGGAAGGGAAGATGGAAGGGGACGGGACGAATGGGAAAGGACACGCAGGGAGAAACAATTTATTTATTAGTGGCATTGCAACGCATGCCGTGAAGTCGCTAGTAATTCATAAAAAAACGTAGTCATAATATTTATTACAGTGCTTACTCAGCTTATTGCGTGTAGTGCCAATGGCCAATGCCCAGTGTAAGTACTTGTGTACATTGTGGAGTGTGTATACTGTATAACGGACTTTGGAATCACGTAGAATAACGTATGATCGTAGAATTGGGGTCACGCGTCCACCAAATCAGCTGTTCAATTTATTGCAAGTTGTTTAATTGCGCTTCTCGTAAACAGATACCAAAGTAAAAAAAAATAATGCGTGCATTTACTGTGTAAATATTTAGTACCTACTATTCCACCAAGACATCGCACTTTATTATAATAAAACAAGAAACTATAAAAAAATATTTAAGGTGATGCAAAAGTCTGAGTCCATCCGCTCGCGGGACAACTGAAAAAAAAACAGTTTGCAACTCAATCGCTATCCACAGGACAGCAAATTGCTAATTTCATAGGTGGTCCGCACACAGGCAACTTGTTAAAGACCAGTTGTCAAGGACGACGCAACAGTCACTCGCTACTCGCAGTAGCATTTGCCGCGGCCGGCGCGTTCAGTTGCCAGGTTGACAGGTTGCCGTGGTTGCACCTCACGACCTGTCAAGTTTTAGAGTAATTTGCGATATGTCAGAGCAGGAAAATATCGATCTTATTCAGGAGGTTATTATACATTAAGGTTGATAATTGATAAATTATTAATACATTATATTTTTGTTAAACAAGCTGACACAATTACTCAAAACCAAACAGTTTTCGGTTTCTCCATGAGCGAAGGCCCATGGAGAAATTCAAAATCATGTGATTTAGATTTGAAAAGTAGATCGTTGAAAATTAATAATATATATTTAGTCTAATCAGAAAAGGGGTGACTAACTCAGAGACGGTTAAATCATAAGAGAACTTCACAGAACAGAAAGGGTGAATCATGGAATATTATAAACAACTGACCTGATATCTAATATGACCTAAAATATATTTCATTCGTTGACCGGACAACTCAGAACCTAATTTTAAAAGTCATTAATAGTGATGAAAAAAAATGGTTAAATAGGTTAGGGTTATGGTCTATTTTTCAATTATTTTTTTCATAGCTTTTTTCATGACATTTACACTCAACACCTCTCATTTCAAAGAGGTGTTGAGTTGACTAGATTCTGAGTTGGCACGGAACCATTTAATTCATAGACCTGAAATTATTGATCAATCACTACATTTTAAGTATCGCTATGTTAAAATACTTAATGATTATACTTCAATACATCCACATATATAAATAAATTAAACAAGTTGTTGGCGTTTTTTATCGACGTCCGGAGCATGACCGACGGTCGATAAATTTATCAATATCGGGTAAAACACGTCTTGCAATGGCAATACTGATACTTATTAAATGTATGTAAATCATAGATTTCAAAAATATACGTGTCCTTTTCACAAAGATGGTATTTTAGTCGACGTTAACTGTCAGAGTTAATATAATAATCATTGTCGCGATCGCGAATGTCGACTAATAACCAATATTGATAAAGACTTTTGTCGGCCTCCGTGGTCGAGAGTAAGGGTAAGGTTCTCGGCTAGCAATCCGAAGGTTCAAATTCCGGCACGCGAAAATAAATTTTAATTGATTAATTTGTGTTATATCAGAATTAATAATAGTATACACACACTATGTTTTTGCGACACTTCCCAGAGTGGAAGATAATATGATTATCGCCCTGTTGTGAGATCACCGTTCAGAATGGAATAAAATATTTTTAAATAAAATAAATATATATATTTTTTTAAATCAGGGTTGATAAAAATCACGATTTTTTTTTAAAAATCATGATTTTTATTTTCGTTGTTTGTTTTTGGGGTATGCCGTGTTGCGCTACCTCCTTCTTTAGCCAACGTTTCGGACATCGTTGCAGTGTCCATCATCAGGGCAGATCCGGTAGATGTGTAATTTTTAGTGAAGTGTGTGCTTATTTACTTCGAAGCGATACCGTGTCGCCAGCTTCACTAACTTCGATTATTTCGAATTACTTCGAAGCGATACCGTGTCGCAAGTTAGTGAAGCTGGCGACACGGTATCGGTTCGAAGTAAATAAGCACACACTTCACCACTAAAAATTACACATCTACCGGATCTGCCCTGATGATGGACACTGCAACGATGTCCGAAACGTTGGGTAAAGAAGGAGGTAGCGCAACACGGCATAACACCCCAAAAACAAATAACGTAAATGCTTTTGGTCGTGAACATCTTAAAACAAACATGATTTTTATATTTACTAACTAACTAACCATCACGCCGTTTCCCCGCAGGGGTAGGCAGAGAGGACGGACCGCCAAACAACTCGGTCTTGGCACACACTCTTTGCCTCACTCACATTCATACATCGTCTCATACATTCTCTTCTATTATTCTGACTTTTGACATGACCCGACTCAAGTATCTGATTAACTTGATCGTGCCATGTCTTCCTCGGGCGTCCCCGACTTCTTCTACCATTCACATTCGCGTCGTATATTCTTCTTACACTACTTCCTTCGTTCATTCGCTCTACATGCCCAAACCATCTGAGGGTCCCTTTCTTAATCTTACTCATTATGCTTACATCAGCCTTACATTCTTTGCGGATATCCACATTTCTCACACGATCATACATTGTTTTACCACACATACGTCTCAGGGATCTCATTTCAACAGCATTCAGTTTACTTTCATCCTTCCTCTGCCAGTTCCATGCCTCACTGCCATACATCAGGGTAGGTACCAGGACTCCATTGTGGACTGCTAGCTTCGCTTTTTTTGACAGTTTTTTATTAGCGCCAACGGCATTCAGTCCACCATTAATGGAGTTACCAGCATTCACCCTTCTTTCAATATCTCTTTCAGCCTTCCCATCTCTCGTAAACATACTACCCAGATACTTGATTTAAATCGGATTTATCGCTTCCTGTGTAGAGTTATTGTAAAAAAAAAATATTTATTTGATTTAAATCTTTTTTTTTTAATATTTCGACTATTTTAACTCGGAAGTTGGTCTGTGTTTGGAAAAACCAATGTTGTTGTTGTTAATTTTTAAATTTAAAATAAATATACCAGTCTTTCCAAAATATCATTATTTTTATTTATTTAACATTTTACTGTACCCAAACTTTTTTGAACATTATAACATTAACAAAACAAAAATTAATACAACATAAGAAAAAATGAGCACAAAAGGTAGGGGTTTGTTTTTTAAAGAAATTTTTTCCAAACCACCTGCAATAGGAAATGTGCTTGGAGAGATTATTTTTTGGACAATACTATTCATCAAACTTAAGGTTTGATCCCCCTCCAGGTGGGCGGTAGAAGACCAAGATAAAATTGGGGGGCGTTTCAGACTTTCAGGGGGGCGGCGGTAGGAGATCCAGAGAAACCCACCCCATCCCATCAGGGACCATCCTGTAAACTATCCCATTACGCCCCCTCCGTTGTGGCAAATGTAACCCCAACGTGGTATCCCATTACGTCGTGCCCCCTACGTCGTGGTATCCCGTTACGCCTCCTCCGTTATGGCAAATGTAACCCTAGAAATAAAAATAAAAATATTCTCAAAGTGGGCGGTGGGCAAAAAAGGTTGAGAATCTATGGTGTAGAGCAGTGGTCTTCAACCTTTTTGAGCCGGCGTACCCCTTGTCTATCACTACAAATTTGTTGTTCCCCGTACCCTCTATCTATATTTTTTACACGTGTAATAAGAGACGTGTTTCATTTGTAATTTTTAATATTCTAATTTTTACATGAATTTAACAATCAAGTCACACAAATACAATTAAGTAATGCAATTTTATACAGAGCGCTGCACGATTTCAGACATTTTAACCAGTGATTCTACATGCGTGCCACGTTATTGCGCACCCCCAATTTGGCTTCAGTACCACAGGTTGAAAACCACTGGTGTAGAGTGTAGAGTGTAGACAGTTATTGCATTGCACGCGTGTGCGCGTCATGCTTTTATACTGGGGGAAGTCCCTTGGCTCTTTAGGCGGTGATTTGGTTTCAATAAAAAGTAAGGATTTAAATCATTGATTTTTTTTTAAATCACTTGATTTTAATCGCGAATTAAATCACTGATTTAAATGAAGTGATTAAAATGGCTTTAGCCGTGTTTGTTGACCAGATCTGAATAGCCCAGTACTTCCATAGTACGCCATTCTCACTGGCTCCAGACGGGAGCAGTTGGAACTCTTGTGCAGTATTCGCATAAAAATAAATTGTTTGGATTTCCAGCAGTAATACAGCGTTGCATTGTAACACGTGTTCTGGCCTTGGTCGTTATTAATAACACACTACTAGGTACCAGCAATAAATTAATAAACAATGATTTTAAAATGATTATCGAGTTATTTAATACTCGTTACCTACACAACACACTATAATTTATTGATAACGTACAGCAATATCGTACGATGATTGTATGATGCAATATATTTATACAATTGTGTTTTTTATAATATCACTAACGAGTTCCCGGCATGCGTTGCAATGCCACTTAAGGCGCCGTATCCCCGCTCAAAAAGAACAAGATGGAGAGATGTAATTACGAATGTTGGAGAGAGTACCCACGCTAATATTTAAAATGGTAACATTAAAGCGAAAATTGTGAAAATGTTCAATAAAACGTGACCCGTTTAAATTAGAGCAAAAATCTCTTGGGGCTGTCTAAAACAGCATTTAAAGAAACACTGTGAATTTTCACTGTGAGTATATTTGCGTGAAAGAGTAACAAACATACATCCATACAAACTTTCGCCTTTATAATATTATTAATTATTAATTAACAATGAATTAATAAATAAATAATTAATATTAATAGAATAGGATAGGATATGATATGATATAGAAACAAACAGTACATTGGTGACAGTGATTAGAAAATTTACAGATATTAAGTAATATTTCATGGCGGGTACTAATGATGTGTTTCTTTGTAGTGTCTTATTTATGGTATATATATTTAGTAATTACCGGATGATGTGCGAAGTGGGCAGGTACGAGTATGGATGTGTAAGTACGTTTGTAGATGTGAGGAGTGATAATGTGTGGAGGGATATGGACAGTGGCGTAGCTACTAAGGGGCTGGACGGTGCTGTGCACCGGGGCCCCCAAGCTCAGGGGGCCCCGGGACCATGAAAAGCAAACCTCATAATGAACTAGCTACAAATTCTCCCACCATTGGAATTTAAATAAAATAAGTTGCAACACGACTTTAAGGTAGTACTGTCGGTCAGAGAGTTACTATTTAAAATTTTCTAAAATTTGGCATATAAGTAGATGATCTCGTAAATTTTTTGAAATACTAGAGAACCACTAAAAGATATTGAACTTTGAAATTGGTGAAAAATAGTATATACGCTAGCGAAGAAAGTAAGATATTCCAGTCCGCGTGTTTGCGGAGTGGAATACATTGGCGAGGATGGCAAACACGCGGACTGTAATACATAACTGTGGCTCCTTTAAACGCGGGTTGAAATGTCCTACTTTCTTCCTTCGGTGTGTAATACATTAATGTTTTAAACCGCTTAGTTAGGGCCCCAGTTTTTTTTGCACCAGGGCCTTTGGTTACCTAACTACGCCTCTGGATATGGATGTATAATGCGGTAAGTTAAGAGCGTTTAACCAGACAGCGGACGAAAATCCACATTTCGTCGAAAGTTGTTCTTACGATCGTGCAGGGCGGTTACAATGAGAAAGATTAATTATTCTCCGTACCAGCTTTTTAAAATTATAACTCAATATCGATTTTATTTCATTCCAAATATGCTTTAACTTATACCTACATCCAAAAATGCTGAAGGCGTGATGATAAAACTATTAAAATTATGTACTTTTGTAATTATTTTTTGATTATAAGTATTTATCATTTTTCAATAATATCTAAGTTAAATAAGAATGTTAAAAAAATCTGAAATATATTAGTTTATAAGTGCGCAAATAAATACACAAACGGACCAATTTTCGTCAAAAAACACATGTAGAGTCTGTCAAATAAGAGTAGAAAATATAAAAAACGGAACTAATAATTTTGTAGACTGGCAACACCAATTTAACTGTCAAATATTATATCAAATCGCAATGACACTGAATGTATAAAACACTGTAAATCACATTTAAAAAAACATTTTTTTGTTCTTAAAGAAAAAAAGAATAATTCAAAGAAGCATTGTTAAGGTACCTAAATGGTGTCTTATGAAGTGATTTGCTTTCATTTAATTTAACATAAATTTGAATTTAACAACAGTAGGTAGAAAGGAAGAATCACTAATGGTGAGTTTAGTTACACTACTTTTAGGGTCTGACTGAGTTAAATATATTCAGATCTAAAATTAGAGACATGATCTAAAACCCGGGCAATGCTGGTTACTTGCTAGTATTAAATAAATGTGAGCAATTTCTAACGGTGCTTTTTATTTTACTATAATATCGTTATTCTTCATTGTATTAACAAAAATTGCAAAGGTATAATATACCCATATGCAATTCTAGTTTTGAGATCAGTAGGTATCGAAATTGCAATAAAAAAAATATTTTTCCCACTTTTACGTGTTTTTGATTTTTTACAAAAAATGTAGGTTACACAGCTTTACATCGCCACCATGTGTTGTATTTTTAGTATTGCCATTTGGTCAACAGTGGCGCCCTCCTATGTTTTCTACTCTTATTAATTTGACAGACTGTACGTATATATATTTTTAATGATTTTATTTAAACTAAAATTAAAATTCTAAAACATGCGCGAAACCTAGAAAATGTATTGATTTATTTTACTGCATGATTATATGATTTGAAATGGGTGTGGTATAAATACAAAATCTTTTTTGAAAATTTAACAAATCTTCCAACGACCAGGTGTAACCTTATTATACTAAAAATTAACATTTTTTCTCAAAAATTGAAAACATGCGCAGGCTAGATAAAAGAACAATCTTTCGAAATACATTTATAATTTTTTGTAAAAAAGAGTCAATACGTCTACAATCTGATTTAAAAATGACATATTTCTGGTTTTCTCTGGTAATACCCTCTTAAGTTCTTTAGATTACGTGGATTGCCTTTATTGACGACCTCCGTAGTCCAGTGGGTAAGACACTTGACTCACAAACCGGAGGTCGCGGGTTCGAACCCGGCATGCGCAAATAAATTTTATTTGATTAATTTGTGTTATTTCACAATTAATTCATTTAAAATAATATATAGTATATTTGCGGCATGTTCCAGAGTGGAAGATATTATCAGTATCGCCCTGGTGTAAGACCACCATTCAGAATTGAAACGTTGCTTGAAAATGGCTTTAGCCGTGTTTGGTGACCAGATCTGAATAGCCAGGTACTTCCCAACCTTCCTCCTCCCCACCTCCTTCCCCTCCCCACTACCTTCAGCCTCACAACATACCCCAATTGGGGATGCCATAGTATCACTGGCTCCAGACGGGAGCAGTTGAGATTCTTGTGCGGTATTCACTGTAAAAAAAAAAAAAGAAAAAAATTGATATGTTGAGAAAAACAGCATTGTTTAGTAAGCAGATATATCTGGTTATAGAATAATAATTGTGACATTGAAGCAATGCCGAGTAGATAAAAATACGCAATAATCATTTGTTGAATTATCTATTATCAAAAGTGCTTATGATGATTATATCGACTAGGTGTAGGTGTAGGTGTAGGTACTAACTGTTAATTGATGTCAACAAAAAAATACGGGAAGGCCTTGAACATTGTTCAGCCAAATAAAACATGGATAATATTTTGCAGGAGGGCAATAAGATAAATAATTATTAATAGCAGTTAAAAACCCGCGGCGGCTTTTGGTTTGGCTTTGCCCAGTTTGGGTGACCATTTTATAAATCCGACAGGCACTGGGTTCTAAAAATAGCCGGTTTCCCGGATCCATCGGGATCCAGTGGCAGCTAGTCACCGGGACAAAGTAACCGCGACAGGCAATGACGTCGTATATGTATAATATGGTATTATTATTCACAACAACTGCCAGTTACAATAATAATCATACTATCGTCAAACTCTCCATATGCGGAGAGATTCACGAAATTACAAATCCAATAGTACTTACGCCTGTCAGGTGATAATCCTCCCGCTAGCTGTTAACGTAAAGCGTCGATGACACGTGGCGAGTTTACAAGCTACTATCTGGGAAATTCACTATCTGTTAGTAAACTCGCCCAATGTCATCGTGTTACTTGCTAACTAGCAGTGACTAGCAGATTGTTGACAATCTATGAAAAAAAGTTGAAAGGTCGTCAACTTTACTCGCCTACACGCTTGCTCCGCTTGCTCGTGATTGGTTTATTTATGTTTCCAACATGGCTTCCGATAAACAGCTGATTTTGACTGTCAAACATCTGAAGAATTAGTTCACGCAGGCGTCGTTATTCTTGTTACTGGCGCTAGCAGCGGCCTCAGTTTCCTACGCTTCTGAGCGAATGGACAGTTTTGTGTGTCATCATGACAATCTCACTCGCCGATTTACCCGCTTTTAAACTTAGTAGATAGTAGCTTGTAAACTCGCCACGTGTCATCGACGCTTTAAGCTTTAATTTGGTTTTATTACAAAAGTCGATTTTTAACAAACTCCACTTAAGAAAACGGTTTTGCATAAGATATGTCAGAGTTGTATTCTTGGTAGAATTCCTAAATTTCAACCATACAGTAAGCTAGACTATTATTACTGTTTGATGATATAAAGTTTCTTGGGGCAGCTACTTCCCCCACCTTCCTCTTCCCAATCTCCTTCCCCTCCCCACTATCATATACCTACCCCTACCAACATACCCCAATAGGGGATGCCTTAATCTCACTGACTCCAGGCGGTTTGGAGTATTTGAGACTTTGTTCAGTATTTACATTACAAAAAAAAACAATAAAAAAGCATGAGACAATAAATTTTGTGTAAAGTTAAAACAAGAGATTCTAGAAATTTGGTTAAAGTTCTGGGGGCTATCTCTAAATATGTCCGGAATCTAGCTACTGCAGTAAAAGTTAACCACTAGGACCCACAGACTTGTTTACACGAAAATATAACATTACCAGACACATGAGGCGTAATCATAGTTCCATGGGCGTACCTGACTTATTAAATAGTCGACAAGAAGTTGGGAGAAGGTTAAATTGGTTCGTTGAAAAAGAATATGGAAAGTTTCGGGATGTCTTACTAGATGGTGATTAATATTGCTTTTGATTGTGACCAAGAGGGTAAATTCTTCGTTATTAATGATTTTCAAAAGAAATTTGACGACATTTCTTTACTTAGTAATTGGGTAATTTAATTAAGGGCCCGTTGTTTCTCCGAAAATCAAATGTAACATTGTCATCAAACGGTCAAGCAGGGTCATTTTTTTTGACATTTGAAAGGTCCCCGTTAAACGATGATTTTAAGTGCGTTTCGGCTTTCTATCACATAGATCACATTGTAATAAGCTGACAAGCTTAACTTCATGATAGTTGACCTCCTCTGCTGATCACAAATTGTTCCAAAGCTGAAACGGGCATAGAATCGGCATTTAACCATTGAACTATAAAAAAAAAACAAAATGGCGCACAACGGTCATTTGATGACGATGTTATGTTTGAATTTCTGTGAAATAACCCATTCTTAATTCTTCTCTTGTGTGTATTCACTTTTTTTCATAGCCAGTGGTAGTTACGGCAATGTCGCTTTTCTGTAAAGTTATGAAATATGGTAAATTTTAGTGAAATGAACATACTGATTAGGGATGTAATAATCCCAGAGTGGAAGATACTTTCAGTATCGCCCTGGTGTAAGACCACCATTCAGAATTGAAACGTTGCTTGAAATTACATTAGCCGTGTTTGGTGACCAGATCTGAATATTCAGGTACTCCCCCACCTTCCTCTTCCCTATCTCCTTCCCCTCCCCACTACCTTCAGTCTTACAACATACCCCAATTGGGGATGCTATAGTCTCACTGGCTTCAGACGGGACAGTTGGGACTCTTGTATGGTATTCATATAAATTTGAAAAAAAATCGATTATTGAATAATCGAATCTTTTTCTTGGCATGAAAAATAATCATTAATAATCGATTTTTCCCCAAATTTGACAAATTAAAAAAACGCGTAAAATATCTTTAATCACAGTTTTATTAATTAAAAAATATTCAATAATCAAAAGAAATTAAAAGTTTTTTTTAAATAACACAAATTAGAAAACCGTGGGCAATGAGCTTAGGTAAGCGTTTGGACAATATACGGTTCCTGGACTTAGTTAACACAGCGCCAGCTTTTGAAAACAATCTCTCTGCTGTGCCCTGGGGAAACTTCAATTAAACTGCTTAACGCACAAAAGAAATGTCATCGTAGACGCACAGATGGCGTTAATGTCATGTTTTGTTTATAAACATCATAAGGTTCGCGCTCTGGATTCCATTTATAAATAATCGATTTTGCTTGGCTGGCAGAACTAACTTACCAATGGTTATGCCAGTCGGGAGAGCGGTCTTGTTAAGTCACTTCGAATATCCATATGTTTAACATCATTGAAGCTCAATTCCATCGGCAAGCTTTGTTGCTGTTAGTTTAAATCTGTTTATCTCATCTAAAATATTTTCTCTTTTAAAAACGATTTAAAATTGTAATTTTGTAATTTTTTTAAAATGAACAAATTGAATTGAATTTTAACAAACATGGTTTACATAATAAGTAATGGAAATGACTTTAAAAATGCTTGTTTATTCACCAACACAGGTTCATCACAAAAAGTCAAGGGGTCACTGTGATAGGAAGATAAAAAAATATTTCTTCTTCAACCACAGCACTTATTTTGTGGCACCATTTTAATTCAAAATTAATAAACACTTAGGACGGGGATGTTTTAAAAAATTTAAAAAATTCATCAAATTTCAAAGTTAATTCTCAATTTCTGTTAAAGTTCTATTCGAGTTCTGCTGTACATCATATCTTTTCAAGTCTTATAAACATATGATATTTTGTATGTACTTGTTATCTCTTACTTTTATATGCTTCTAGAGTTTGTATTAATTTTATACTTTCTGATATGTTAAATGTAAAACCCTAGAAATCTACGTCTTAGCGACGTAAGTGAGACACAAGTTTTGCTGTGTTTTTTTTATTTCGCAACGTAGCACGCTGTCTATCTCAGCTACCTCATTTACCGAGCAGAGTAAGTACAATAATTACGGAGACATACATAAACCATACATTGGAAAGATGTATGATCATGTTTTGTGTGACTTTGGGACTTGTTCTTGTAAATGAAATTATTTTATTAATATTATTATTTTTCTGATTAGCATTTAAATTTTCATTGCATATAAGAAAATTCGATATGGACATAAAATATTACATTATTTTTAATTTAAAAAAAAATTTATATTTTGTAGTTGATTTGTAAGAGGTTTACAGCATTTTGTAATTTTTTTAATTACAATATATTTTTCGTAATTATTTGGTTTTATTTGAAGTACAAAATCATAAACTAATTATTCAACTACCTTCAAACTTTTTAAGTATGATAATATGTCAAATATACAATTTTAAACTTCAGTACGTCTGTAAGACGTATCATTACATATTATCATCTTAGCCTTAACCTTAACCCCTAGAGTGCGGCTGTCTGCAAAAGCAGACAAAGAAATTCAGGCCCACACTGCGGATAACTGCAATAGAAGCCCATATGAATTTCATTGCTGATTTTACAATTTCACGTTAAAATCAGCAACGAAATTGAACAATTCGTATGGGCTGCTTCGTATGACTGCAGTCATCCGCAGTGTGGGCCTGAATTTCTTTGACTGCTATTGCAGCCAGCCCGCACTTTATAAAATAAAGAATTAACGTAGGATTCTTTTTTTGTAAATTATTTCTATAATTTCCTATTTATCATACAATATGAGAGATAGTTTTTCACCACACCAAGCCAACGGTTAATGTTAGGTTAGCGGGGATGCATTTTCGAAGTATTGCAATTAACAGCGTAGATCTGCGATTGAACCTAAGAAATCATAATGCTATTACAAGAATTGGGTCACTAGTGTGGACGGCCATTGATGACAGTTTTCTAATATAATATTGAAATGTCACTCACCACAGATCCATTCTCGTCCGAATGCGATGACGGCTCTGCGATGGCCAAGTGGGTTTTGGAGTGTTCTTTCGATCCATTTTCATGTGGCATTTCCAAAGTTTGACTTTTGAATTCACTTATAGACACGGGGCTCACTTGGAGGTCCAACTTGGAGGTCGTGGTGCAGTCATCCATGCTGTGACGCTTACGGGACATTATTTAAATTAAATATATTTCACCGGTGTGAAAAAATAAAGATTTTTATAATATTGAAGCAATATTATAATGTCATTGATATTAAAAAGCAGGCCGTTGCTTTCAGTCCTGTAGTACTCTTTTGTATACTACTCTTGAAGTCAATTATTTATTTAAAATTGAATTGGATTGTTGGTATTTAGTAAGTCAATATCCAATTTGTGTTCATTCCAACTTTAAAAAGG
Source organism: Limnephilus rhombicus (assembly GCA_929108145.2). Classification (NCBI taxonomy): domain Eukaryota; kingdom Metazoa; phylum Arthropoda; class Insecta; order Trichoptera; family Limnephilidae; genus Limnephilus; species Limnephilus rhombicus. The sequence continues at coordinate 24,567,183 of OV815292.1, forward strand.
TAAACAGCGCCTGGAAATAATAAAACACGTTAATTAGCTACGGTATTCATTAAAAATACAACAATAGGATCTACCGTTGACAAAAAATACAAAAATTTGTATTCATGGGAACAAAACTAACCCAAATTAAAAAGCTAGAGAAACCTTGCCAATTTATACATATTTCAAAAGAAATGGACACTTTAAGGTAAGTGCAAACAACGTCAAAACAGTTTAGAATGTATGAACGGTTAACAACCTAATGACATGTTCCATACAAACTTTTACACTACCCATTTTCATACAACATGCACATCTTACTATATTGTAAAGACTAGAATATTACTGGTTGACACTGTTGAACATCGCATAGCATAATAAAGTTATCTTATCAAAACTTCAATGAAAAACAAAACATTAGCAATGTAATGCTCAAATATCCTGATAAAAACTGAGTAAAAGTATTCAAAATCTAATTTTAATGAATTAAAACCGGATACATCTTATACAATCAGAAATAAACGTAAGATAATCCATTACCTAACAGAAGAAATCGCAAACTCTCGTCTCATTCAAAAACGGAATGGTAGTATTTATTAAACGTTTAAGTACTGACGCGGCTAATATTTATACACGTATTTACAAGGTTAAAACACTCAAGAGTCACGCTGTTAATTTCGTGGTACCGTTTGAAACCTCGTATTTTCAAAAACCGACAAAACAGCACACAAAAACAACGTATCGATCTTAACCGGCTAAATTGCACAAATTGACGGAGGCACGGCTACCACGCGAGCTAAGGACTTTTACTGACTACAAGGTTATTTCATAGAACGCATTTAAACTGGTTAACTGTTAAAAATAGACACATTTTACTATTAACTTAACGAACCTAGACGAACCAAGAACCAAGTCATCCCCACCAAAATAATTTCTCACTGACATTTCTCTAATTTTCTAATGAAGTATTTTTAAAATTATTTATGACCGCTGTGTTTTTCTTTATCTCGAGTGCACACCTCTATCTCGGGTACCTACTTTCGTACCAATCTTAGAATAAAGAGATAAGGACTGACGATAAGGGGACGTATAAAACAATGTAATGCGTAATAAAACACATAAAATTTACATAATAAAAGTACATGTACTTACTATGTTCATGTATTATAATATATATTATACCGATATTACTGATAATTAGATACCTGTCGGATTTAAGTGCACTGAATCGGAACTCTGAGTTTTGGTTTACAGCCGACATCGGGGAGTTTTTTTCAATTTCTGTAGGTTTTTTTCGTGAGGGTTAATTTTTTGGTAAGAATCTCTTTGATCGATATTTCCAGAAGTTTTTATTGAAAATATCAATTTTGCTTCACATCGATGTTCTTATATTACATTAAGTCCAAATCTGTTGTTTTCAGATAATCAATATTTTGTTTTTGCGCATATCTAAACAGGATGCAAAAAGGAAATTTCTACATTACCTCAAACGCAAATCCTTGTTTTTAAAATAACCTCGTCAGTTTTAAATGGAAACAATTCAAAATAGATCGTGTAAAACTGGGTAGGTACATCTAAATATTTTCAGAAAAGGTTTTTCGAATCTCAAGGAGTCGAACATTTTTATACATTTTTTTGCTGTTTAGGGAAGAGCCTTCTGATACCATATCGTATTTTATGGTTTTTCGGCCTTGCCTCTGTTTAATACTGGGCCATCGATTTTAACGTATGTTTGTCTTCTTTGTAGAGGTCAGGATCTTATAAAAATTTTTACTACCCACAGAAGGCCCCAAGGAAAGTAACTACACTCAGGGTCTACGTCATCTTTGGGGGTGCTGTGTAGAGGCTATTTTTAACGAAAGAAAGGAGAAAGTAAGAAAAAGTTCTGACATGTACAATTCTCACCCCCATGAACCCGGAGCACCCCTTATAAATCACAAAACTTAGCAAACCACTGGGGATGACCTACAGCCAAGGGCGGATCCAGGGGGGGGGGTCATGACCCCCCCCTGGGCTGGGCCAGGACCTACTTTTTACTTGTATCTATTATTATCAAAATTAAATTATAACTTCTAGTGACTTGACCACGACCATGTGACCCCCCCCCTGGCGCCAAAGCTGGAACCGCCCTTACCTACAGCAGAGGTGTTGATTATCCAATGAATGGTACCCGGGGGGGAGGGGGGGGGGGGAGGGGCGGTACCTGAACCCCGCTCCCAAATCGGAATGCGAAATAAGGCTTAGTTTGAAGATGAGAATATTTAAACAAAATTTAATAATTTTCTGCAAGTATTTTAATTTGTTTATTATTGTGACAGCTGTTTCGGTTTATAAGGTAATTTCCAAACTTTTTGAAAATGGCCTCGTAAGCCGAAACAGCTGTTGCAATAATAAAACACTAAAATGCTTGCAGAACTTAATAATAACATAATTAAAATTATTTTTAATTAAATTAAAAATAAATAAATGGAGTTCTACGATAACACAAAAACAATTAATATAATATGACAATATTTTTTGTAGTCTTAAATTCACAATGACCCCCAGATTCCTATGCTCATCCATATCTTTTACTTCCCAGAATTTATTTTCCTCAGGGTCTTCTGAGTGGAGCTAATATAAAAAAAATCCCCAAAAATGAGAAAGGCTTTGAGGGAAATTGTTTTCGTCAGGGTGGAGTTATGTAAAAAAAACTATTATGAGCCATATGAACTATGGTGTATTAGGAATTATTATGTGGAGAAAAGGAACAGGGAGGGGAAAGATACATGAAGGTGGGAGGACCATAAATTAATACTTATCTTGTAATTGATTGGAGAGTTGCGTGAAGTGGCCATAAAAAACCTGCCAAAATCTGATATGAAAACAGGGTGTTTGAAGTGCCACACTTATAAAAACGCCTCTTGATATTCATGACAGTCAGTGGCTATGCTTTTAGAACTAAAACCCTACACCTCAAACCTATAAAGCGATGCAACCTAGACTCACGCACTTGAAGACAGATTCTCCAGTCTTCTGTACTGCCGCATGTCCTCAATAACTTAATAGGTAATCTCTCCCATCCACTAAATAGGGTACACAACTTCATCTCTTATGGGGATCTCTATGGTCAATTTAAAAAACTAAAATCCAACCAACTTTGGGTTTCTATTCCATAGAAAAATAAGAAATCGCACCATACAATCTATGAAATAGATTAGGTGTGATGTTGGCTTATATATATTTTATTTAATGTTAATGCAAGAGTCCCAATTGCCCGGAGCCAGTGAGACAATCAACCACAATTGGAGCATCCCCAATTGTGGTTGGTTGTGAGGCCGAAGGTAGTGGGGAAGGGAAGGAGACGACGAAGTACCTGGCTATTCAGTACGGCGCCAAACTTTCGGAAAGGTTTGCATGTACATATTGCCCGACTTTCTAGTAGCTACTTAACAAGTCAGCTGTGCTATTTAAAAGCACCTGTGATCCCAAGCACAGTCAGTCAGTCAACAAGTTATTTTTTTTTTCTTTTTTCATCATATAACTTTTTATACAGTTTTTACGTGATTCGACTACCACGCTAGGCATTACGTAACACTCATGGAGTTTCCAGTGAAGCAGTGTTTTTACTTCGAGGAGTCTTCATCTCACAAGTACCACCGTGTCTGCAGCTTTGCTACTGCTCATGACTAAAAGGTCCACTGCACCTTCAGTCCAGGGAGCAGCTCTGTCTCAGGCTACCAAGACCATCCTTTGTCTTCGCCTCATAAGGGCTACCTGCATCGCAGATGGCTCCACTCACTCGAGCCATCGCCATCATCTCCGCTGCCACGGTGTTCGAGTGACCGCCTGGATGACCAGGTCGTCTCCACCACCATAGTGTAGAGCAACGCGCTGGCCGTGGAGACCCGTGGTCTGTTACCATACTACTTGAGCATCGCTACGTAGCATCTAATAAAGACTGGACTTATCAACACAACTCACGGAGTCCGATCCGATCCTTCAGTAGAATTCACCGGGTTGACGACCGACAGCTGCCTATCACCTGGATGGAGGAATTTCCCAAGAATGCTGAACAAGAGATCAAGTTTAACAGAGGGCGATTGGAATTATGAATAAATTCTACTTTTGTTGACACAATCTTCGCGGGGTTCAATGGAGGCCAATACATCAGCACAGTACAGAAGTAAAGGAAATGGATGGGTAGGCACAAAATTACAAATAAAATAACATGTTTTATAGTCAAAGTATAAAAGTAAAAACCCAGTTTCAAGCCAACAGTTTATTGATTAAAAGTGTTACAGGCCTAACACGAATATCTGCAGAAATTTAGTTGGATTTGGAATCAATAATTTATTATAAAAACATAATTAAAAAACTGGAATAAAATTATATTACCACAAATGTTCTTTTCATCAGAAATAATAACATTACGAACATTGGCAAACGATACAAAATCTATAACAAATCACTTGAATTTTGTAAAGTATACAAATATTGTTAGCAAGATATAAACTTCTTAAACGTAACACCTATAGATTGCATAACATAAAAAGCATCTGTGGTACAAATGACACAGTATAAAAGAACCCATATTAATGATTATTATACTAAAAGAATGCTTTAAAATAATCATAACAAATTTATTTGTCAAGTTTTTTTTGCCTTGCGGACAAGACAGTTTTATTTTACGTATTGCAATTCACTGAAATTTCTCTAAATATAATTTCATAAGATCTAAAATAAATTTAATTAAATTCAAAATTGATTTGCTTCGCAATAAAAAAACCTTCAATACAAATTCAAGCTATGTAAATGCTACCTAGCCAGTGACGTTAGTTCATTCACAAGCATTATGTATATTTATTTATTAAGAATGATTGTATGCTGCCATTATCCACAAACTTTAATAAAAAAATTGAATTAAATTTACTCAAAACATTGTAAAAAAAAAAAAAATTAATTGTTTTAATCATGATGGCAACATACAAAAACAACTTTTCAATATTGATAGAAAACAAACTTTTTAATTAATAATTTATAAGAGTTTGAAAGATTAGCAAACATAGTTGCGATGCATAAAAAAATGTATTTTCTATAAATAAGAGATTAGTTTAGAAAATATGTAGAAATGTCCCGCATTTGACCAATGACAAACCATAATATTCCAACGTTTGAGAATTCATTCAGTTTAATGGATATGTGTTTCCTAATCCAATCACAATTGATTTACATATTACTGCAACATAGCTGCTATCTAATGCTAACCCAACCATCCCCTTTCAAGGATGAATTATTTCAAATCCGATGAACACACGAATCAAATGTAATTATAATTTATCACTGCCAGGTAAGTTACCCACTAAATTAAATTATTATCGAAGAATTTCCAAACCCACCAAATAAGATACGATGCCACGCCAAAAATAACTGTTTAATAATTTACCATCATCGGCTGCGTTTTTTTTTGTTTGTTTATTTAGTGTTATGTCAATAATTTTGCGTACTTTGTTAACAAAGCATCGACAATAACAAATCAGTAGAAAAATAAATATCACCAAGTCACAGTAATACATATCAATATTACCACCAACTGGACGAATGCACCTCTGCTTCGCCAATTGAAAACACATCGTACTGTCAGATTACAAGAATATTGGAAAACTTCAATCGAATGAAGAAGCTTGTTGACTGTAATTTGGTACTTCCGAGAAGTAGGTATGGAACCGTCTGGTTCTTGTTTGAAGCAAACTGAAACAACCGTTTGGCACTTGTTTGAAGCAAAGTAAAACTTTTGGGTAAACATTGCGACATGCTTGAAACAATTTAGTACTTCTTAGAAGTAGCGAGCAATGAACCAGTTTGAAACTTTTCGTACACGCCTTTACTTCTTAGAAGTAGGAAACCATTGACCAGTTTGAAATAGGAGCGAAACCTGGTACTTCTTTGAAGTACGCCGAGGGTTTGCTATAAAGAGGAGAGGTTAGAATTTGGTGTCCGGTTGTGTATTAGCTAAGTATTAGTGAGGGGGCCCGGGGGCTCTATGTGGCCTGAGGAATGGGGGCACTGAGAGCCTCGTGAAGCGCCCTCTGCTGTTCGGGGGTCATGGCCGCTATGCAAGCGGCAAACAGTTCTGTGTTGCTCTGAAAACAAAAATAACAAAGAAATGTAATTTCTACATACAATAGCCAAAGATGTGGGAGTTTTTTTAAGGTTAAGTTGTTTTGTAAGCAGTTAGTAACACACAAAAGTCAAAAACATGCAACTGATGTTTAGTTTACTTAGCTTCTAGTTAATATTCCAAAGTTTAGGAAGTGACAAAGCCATGGGAAGGCATTATGCCGCTGACGAACAGTGGAAATCTAATAATTCAAAACAGATTTAGTGCAGGCAAAGTTGGTGACCTTGCAGAGGTCCCGGACACCTTCAAGAGGTTTGTCCAGGGCTTGGCAGTAAATGCGTCTACCCACCAACTGCGTGGCGTGTCGGTTTGAAAGAGGCCGGTTGAGGGAGACCCTTTGAAATTCTCCAGCCGAACTCTATCGATCCAATACCAAAATGGGAGGGATGAATTCACACATCCGTTATTCCCAGATACACTGACCCCCAGATTCCTACCCGCCTCTCAAGCCTTCTTTCCCAGAACTTCCTTTCTCTCTTTTAAAAAGACCTTCCATCACACAGCACCCCCAAAGACGACCTCTTTTTTTCTATAATAGCTCCACACAGGAGGCCCTGGTGAAGATAATTTCCTTCAGGGCCTATGAGATCTTTGGGGATGTTGTGTGGAGGATCTTTTAAATGAAAGGAAGGAGATTTAAAGTTCTAGAAAGGAAAAAGGCACGAGGAGTGAGTAGGAATCTGGGGGTCCAGGATTGAGAGAGTTCTACTAGAGAAGCCAAATGGTCTCCCTCAACCAGTCTCTCCCGATCCGGCCCACAACGCAGTAAGTTGGCAGATGCATCCGACACCAAGACCTGACAAACCTCACCCCAGGAACCACCCCTTCCAAGTCATCCAACGTAGCAAACCACTTTGGGTCACCTGTGACAGAGGTGTTGGTTATCTAATAAATGGTTCTTGGGACGGCGGTGCCCCTACCCACCTCCCAAATTGACATAGGCACTAAGGGAAATAATTTTCCTCATGGCCTCCTTTGTGGAGTTCGGAACTCGGAACCATCTCAGATAAGTCATTTAGAGTGATACAAAAAATTGGTTAAATGGGTTACATTAGGTTAGGATTATCGGCTAATTTAAAATTATTCTTTTCATAGCTTTTAATGACTTTTCAAGGAGGTGTTTGAGTTGACTTTATTCTCAATTGGCGTGGAACCACTGAAGCATACCACCTTGATCAAAAAGTTTTAGGACTTTATTCATAAAATCGAAAAAATAAGTTTATTCATCAAAATCATATATATATATTATGTCGACTGCAACGCATTTACGCCAGCGCTTGATCCAATCCTCGAAACAGTATTCAATTTTTGGTATATCCAATAGAGCCATATACGAGTTTTTCATGATATCCTCTCGGGTGCTGTACACGTTCTGGGAAGCGGTTTTATATGTCGGTTGTACAGGAAAAAAGCACAGAGAGCCAGATCAGGTGAATTTGAAGACTGCTGGATAATATTTGTGTTGTTTTTGGTCAAAAATTCACAGACAAGGACGGTGTGTTATCCTGGTGCAAAATCCATGAGTTGTAAAAAAAATCGAAAACACGCATAAAGATAGATGTACTCAGTACAGCGTAACATTTACAAATGTCAAGCTATGATGCTGAAATTTGGCGGAAAATATCAATGACAGATGTGGTAACCTAACAAAAAAAAAATAATTTCAAATCATGTGACTGACATCGCCACACGGTGGCCAGTACTTAAACTTTTTGATCAAGGTGGTATAACACTTTTAAATTTAATTCTGCTCATGCACAATGATACTGTACGGCAAAAGTCACAACATGCTGTTTGTAAATGATTTGTCTTGGACGACATTTGTTTGTAAATGTCTCTTGAAAAAAGTGCAAAGCATTAAGTAAACGAATGTTTGTTTGTTACCTGTAGATCTCTAGTGATAGCGAGCAGTCTCTGCGCGGCGGGCTGGGACGCCTCGAGCGCGCCGGCAGCGAGCGCGGCGGCGGTAGCGGCCAGCGCGCGAGGCAAACACTCTCCTGCTGCCCCCACGCACAGCGGGTGGCGCGCCTCCAGCAGCTCCGCCAGATATCCGTACACGTGGGGGGCTTCATCGCAGTCTTCCACCAGGGGGAGCCAGGTTACCCTGTAACAAGTTGGATGGTTAATTTTATACAATCATCATAACCTCTTACAAAGATATATCGCCGTTAGCTCAGTTATTAGCGCTATATCTTAAATGATGCAATTGACAGTAATAAGGAAAAGATCAAGTGGAATTCACGAGAGATTCGTCACTTATACAAGTTGAATGTTTAATTAAAAAATGAAATTAGCTCCACTAGGGAGACCCTGAGGAAAACAATTTCCCTCGAGGCCTATGTCATCTTTGGGGATGCTATGTGGGGGGGTCTTTTTAGGTTTAAGGAGAGAAAGTTCTGGAACAAAAACAAAACAAAAAGTGTTAAGGGTGGATAGGAATCTGGTGTTCAATGTGTCCAGGAATTATGGCGTTTGAATCCATCGGTGCTAGGTAATGGGTCGAGAGAGTCCGGCTGGAGAGATAAAGAGGTCTCCCTCAACCCGTCTCCTGATCCTGCCTGCCATGCATTAGGTGGGCAAACACATCCGTCATGAACACCCAGACAAATATCACTCCATGAACCCGGGCACCCCTTTTTTTTTTTTTTTTTTACAGTGAATACCTCACAAGAATCTCAACTGCTCCCGTCTGGAGCCAGTGAGACTATGGCATCCCCAATTGAGGTATGTTGTGAGGCTGAAGGTAGTGGGGAGGGGAAGGAGGTGGGGAAGAGGAAGGTTGGGAAGTAGTACCTGGCTATTCAGATCTGGTCACTAAACACGGCTAAAGCCATTTTCAAGCAACGTTTCAATTCTGAATGGTGGTCTTACACCAGGGCGATACTGAGAGTATCTTCCACTCTGGAACATGCCGCAAATATATTATATATTATTTTAAATGAATTAATTGTGAAATAACACAAATTAATCAAATAAAAGTTACTTGCGCATGCCGGGTTCGAACCCGCGACCTCCGGATTATGAGTCAAGAGTCTTACCCACTGGACTACGGAGGTCGTCCAAGTCGTACCCCTGCCAAGTCACCGAACGCAGCGAACCACTTGGGGTGACCTATGGCCAGGGCTGGTCAGTATTTGAATTACTTGTAATTGAAATACGTATTTGAAATACAAATACGTATTTTGCATTTGTATGAAATACCCTGTGTAAACGGCTATTTAAAAACCATTTTAGTGTTTGATATTTACATCATTTTTTCTTTTCAGTTTCATTTTTAATGCTTATTCGTTTATTTAATTTATGTGTTGTTATTTACTTTTTACCTTAACTTATCATTTATCTCTTTTTGTTATTTTAAAATATGGAATGTATTGCATTGCACTCCCCTGCATACATTCTGGAATAAACTTATATTATTATTATTATTATTATTTCAATTACTTCCTAAAAATGTATTTTGTAATTGGTATTTCAATTACCTGAGGCTGAGGTATTTTGTAATTTGTATTTCAAATACTTATGGGTTCAAAATACATTTTCAAATACATTTAGCGATCTTAATAATGATTGGATAAGTTTTAAGATTTTCACGGCCAAAAGCATTTTCGTTATTTGTTTTATATGATTATGAAAAATAAACAGATATAGATAATACGTAGAATAAAAACGCGAGAATCCAGAGCAATATATTATGTATGTTAATATTTAGAGTTGGCAACACGTCCTGTGCTATAATAGCACTGTCATTGTACATTTTCTATCATAATATAATATGCTTGTCATTGCTTTGTATTGTACTTTTTTGTGTCACAGCATTAGATCAAGCACTATAGGAATAATTTGACTGATACTAGATTATTTGTAAGTTAATTACAATAGAGCGCACTTGAAGTGAAATAACTGGTGTCTAACCGAAACAGGATTTTCTACCGAAACCGAATATTCGGTATCTGTCTCAGTTTCGGCCGAATCTGAAACTTTTTTAGACATGTTAAAAATCTATTGTTTACTGAAATTCGGCTTATTTTTTACACTTATACTCGCTATAGAGGAAGGACCTCATAAATTGAGTATTTTAATTTTAATTGCGTTTACAATCACAACACTTTTCTTTACCTTTACATTAACTCCACATGAGAGGCCCTGAGCAAAATAATTTCCCTCAGGGCATGTCATCTTTGAAGATGCTGTATGGAGGAGAGGAAGGAGTGAAGGGTCTTGAAGAGAGATGTTGTAGGAGGGAGGAAACATAGAGGCCGGCAAAACGTTTCACAGCCGAGCTGTTGAACTCAAGAATGAGTCATAGAAACGACCCGTTCTCATGTGACTAATGTCAACCGTGTACATATGTTGAGCGTATGTTTGACATGTTTCCCGACTACGCACCGGTGCCGAGGGGATCAATGGTGCTAGTTACTCAGAGTATCTTCTATTGTAATACCGGTAGAACAAGGACAGCATTCCCACCTGACGCCTATGCTCTAAAGATCGCAATCCGTTTGTGTTAGGAGAATCTATCAATTGGACCACCAGTTTCTGCACAGTGTCAAGGTTTATTTAAAGGTATTTTAGGGCTCCAGACCAGAGGTGGCTGCCAAATTCAACAGTGGGGCGCAGTTACGATGTGTACAGTTTTAGCAGTTGTGTACTATTAAAGTATCTGCGGGCCCTGTACAGTACCTACGCCCAGTTTTTGAGTCTAAAACTCTGGCTTCGATGGAACCCCCATACCTGAGCTGGTCACTTAATCTAGATAAAATGGTTCTAAAATCTAGATAAAAAATCTTTCTGATGTGTATATTAGAAATTAATAATTTTATTTCTAAATATTTAAATTTTAATATTATTCCCATATATTGTAAATACACCTCCATATTGATAATTTTTTATCATTTTGCAAAAACAAAAATTGTTCTAATATCAAGATAAAATAATCTTTCCAATGTGTACATTAGAAATTAAATTTTTTATTTCTTAATATTTAAATTTTGATATTGAAAATGTAAAGCGACTGAACCGGTATAGGTTTTGGAAATATGCGGACCGGCAGGCGAACTCAGTTGATGATGGTGAATGACACACGAGCCACGAACTCACCCGAAGTCAGCCAAACGACACGCGATAATTCACGAATGCAGAGTTTCGGTGCAGCCGAAGGTTCGGCAGATTTTCTGCCGAAACCGAAACTGATGCCGAAACTAGATTTTTTTAGCGAACCTTGCCGAAACCGAAACTGAACCTTCGGTCGGTCACTAGGAATAACACAAAACTGCGCTATACAAATGTCGTGTTATTATAATAATATAATAATTATTATATTATCTAACACCTGGGTCCTTTACCACAAAACTTTACAAGTGAAGTGGAGATGTGATGTGTCTTTTGAGCAATATGATTGTCAATTTTTGCACGTCTCTGTTTCACTCTGCTCAACATTGCTTCTATGGAGACGCACCCTTAGATAAGGGCACTTACGACAATTTATTGCAACCAAAGATTCTACTGAAACCAAATGTATTTTGTAATTTGTATTTGAAAGAAAAAATGGTTAAAATACTGTATTTTGTATTTCAAATACACGACTTGAAAGTATTTCGTATTTTAAATACATGCGAAAAAGTATTTTGTAATTTGTATTTTAATTACAGCAAAGCATGTATTTTGCCCAGCCCTGCCTATGACTGTAGCCCTGATTATGTTGTGTATTGAAATAATCTTGGATACATCAGTATGATAAAATATTGAATGGATTACAGGTACATTGATTCTGCAGCAAAACTATATATACATATATCTTTTTCGAATGTCATTTTTACATAGACCCTTTTAGAAAACAAAATCATTGTCTGGATTAATCCTAAAAACATTAATAAATCTTGATAACATCATCCTCCAATATCGAAGTATCAATAAAAATTCATTTGAGATCAACTGAAATGAAGATAACGTTATAATTGCGTTAATATCAACAAACAAAGCAATCTCTAACATGGCCGCTTCTAGCGACGTATGACGTAACATATAGATACCTACTTGCTCGTGTAGTGAAATACGAGACGCGTCAAGAAGGGCCACGCGCCGAAGCTCTATTTTTATAAATTGTTTTTGTGTTTAATTCGTAGAACTCCATTTAATTTTTTGTTTTTAAATTTAATTAAAATTTGATTTGATAATGTTTGCAAAACCATTTTCAAACTGTAAACTGAAACAGCTGTAACAAAAATACTTGCAGAGCTTGATAATAACGTTATCAATTTTAATTTTATCGAATTTTAAAAGATGCTGTGGTTTTAGTTTATAGATACTTATTTTTCTATAGTTAACATTTTATTGATATTTATGTTGTGAAATTATTTTATTTTGTTTTCACTGATAAATTTGCATTAATAAGATCGACATTTTACGGCAGTAAATCGCCGTAAAACGTTGATTTATGCGGTTGATATCGACCTAATTCGTATTATTATTTTATAAATCTAAATTGGTTTACACCGGAATGCCGTATTTTTACGAATTTACTTTGATTATATGGATTTAAAGAGTCGGCTGCGGCGGAAATCGGCCGCAAATTTCTATTTTCGAGGAAATTTACCGTATTTTTACAAATTTACTTGAAATATCTGAATTCACAGGGCCGGCCTCTGTGGAAACGGCCACAAATGTTTGATTTAAACTTCTGTTTGTATATGGTGTGTATTTTTACGAATACTATGAATATCTGAATTAGAATAGACGCCTGCAATGGAAATCTGCCGCGAAATTTTGATTTACGCGGAAATATCGTATTTTCTGTGAATCAAACGGGTATCTAAATTTAGAGGGCCAGCCACGACGTGATTATACTTTTTGTATTTTTACGAATTTACTTCTAATTCCCAAATTAGAATGGCCGCCTGCAAAGGAAATCCGGTGCGATATTTCGATTTTCGCGGAAATATGGTATTCTTGTGAATTTATTTCAAATAGGGTATCTAAATTTGGTGGGGCGGCCGAGATGGGATTCGGTTGCGAAATTTCGATTTACGTGGAAATATATTGTATTTTTACAAATTTACTACGAATATCTAAATTTTAAGAACCGGTCACGGCGGCAATCAACCGCAAAAATTTGGTTTACGCAGAAAATATTCGGTATTTTTGCGAATTTATTACGAATAGGTTTCTGAATTTAGAGGGCCGGCTGGGTTGAGATGGCAAAGTCAAAGGTTCAGCAGAAGAAGTTGTTGGCTGAAATGACGGGATTGAGACATAACTTTCATATTGCCCAACAAAAACAATATCTGTATCGTCATCAGTGTCATCACTTACTTCAAAAACACTTTCCGAATCTAACATTGCTTCAATATCAATTTCAGATAAGCCACGTGTCGACAATTTGAGTGTTGTTATAAAAAAGGTTTTAAAATTCATACGTAAACACACAAAACAAGATGTTTTTAAAATTGAATTAGTCAATTTTTAAATAATACAACAATTAAATAATTATGTACACAAAAATAAAGTAGATTTCAAAGTGGATATCGACGCACAAGTATTATTACTAATACGGTACGGGGTCCGCTCGAAAGAGACAATCAGATTCGCGCGCATTTTCAAAACTGTGACTGGCGGCTGGGGCCGCGCTCTCGGTCTTATTCATTTACCAAGATAAATAATGAAGTAGTTGATAAACATTCTCAGAGAGGTCGCACCACAAATGAATATTCTTATTTTTAATATAAATTTCGATCGTATACGGCATACATGTGCTTAGAAAACGAAGTCGAAACTTGAAAATGACTGAAGTCAGCCGCCGCGCGGTGTGAGCCACTTGATGAAATGACTTAGGTCAGCCGCCGTGGTGAAAAGATTAAAAAGGTGTGACACAAATTTAGGGAAACGCAAAAAGAGAAAGAAGGCTCTCCAATGCTTTATGGTTTCAAACGCGCTGTGTTTGTTTGGACTGTGTGAAAATGTACTCAAGATACTGACACTGGTAGGTATTATTTACCCGCAGTGCTAATTGCTTGACTTATTCATCTGACATTCTCGGTTTCGAGCCTTCACTGATACTGAAGGTTCACATAATAAAAGAATGTCCCCAATGTGGATACATATTTACAGAACGGTTATTAGAAGACATTAGAAAACTTACCATAGTCTTAAAACATCGTCAACATTAATGGCTGAGAAGTTATATTTGAGTACTTTAGTGACTGCGGAGATGGCGTTTTCTGTGGCGTTTATTTTTTCTGGTTGTCGGCTGTCTGCTTCATTTATTACCTGCAGACAAAACAATTCTATTAATCATTTTATGTAAAAATAAATCTAAAAAAATTCTCAAATTGCATATATATTTTTTTTAAATTGCGGTCGGAAGCTTCGGATTCATGAAGATGTACATTTTAATTATTTGCGAATAAATTTTAATATAAAGCGTGGTGTTTTTCTCTTTCCAACAACATTTAGATCATGTTTCTAACCATAATAGTAAAGGAGGGATAGCCAGGTACTTCCCCATCTTCTTCCTCCCCATCTCCATTACCATCAGTCTCACAACAAACCCCAATCGGGGACGCCATAGTCTCACTGGCTCCAGATGGGAGCAGCTGGGAGTCTTGAGGTATTCACACAAAAAAGGAAGCTTTTTTTATGCTATAGTACCTCCCACATGCACACTTCGGAGCGACCGAGTCCCACGCCACTTCAGGCCGCCGCGCAGAAAAGTAAAGACCGATAGATTTACAGCGCAGTACATTGTGAGACTTTTCTGCATCGCGGCCTGAAGTGGTGCGGGACTCGGTCGCTCCGAAGTGTGCGTGTGTCGATATCCGAATTGATTCTGTTCCAACAGCAAGATTGCTTTCCCCACATCACGACCATGGGCAAGTTAGTACTGCAGGCTGGGAGATAAAAGTCTATGCTGTCGGTGACGGAGATAAACGACGGGAACATAGAAATTAATGCTCTCCACGATAGCTGAGTTTTCAAACCATCCGCTTTTGACTATTGGAAGATCTGTTATTATAAGGGACCGAGTCTGTGAGAGTTGTAGGAAAGTTTGGTTATTATTTATTGTGGTGTGTACTTACTTCGATGAGTCTGGGAACGGCTTGTGCGCACGCTTGTGCAAACTGGTCTCCGCCGAACTGTGCCAACACCCCACAGCCATATGCCGCCGCCTGCCGTACCTCGGGCGCCGGGTTCAAGATGGAGCCAATCAGCGGCTCCAGGAAGAACTGCTGGTACTTCACACACGCCGGACCTGATCAATAACAAACATTAAATACATCGCTACAGACTTGTTATACTGACTTATCATCGGTTATCACTTCCGTTACAATCCTCAAAATTCTTAACCTTCACTTTTCCTGCTTCCCTCCACTCGTGCAAAATGGGAGAAAACCTCACTTTGGGGTCGTCCATTAATCACGTGAGGCTCGAAAGGGAGGGGTTCGGAAAAAAATCAGGAAATATCACAAGGAGGGGGGGGGATATGAGATATCACGTGTATTTATTTTTCGTTGAACGCACGATTTCTAAATCAAACAGCGGCGTGTGGCCTTGACCCACCGTTGCCAGGCAACGATTTACCCGCGCGTTGTGACAACCGCTCTGTGTAAGTAAGTAAGTCTGTGATTTTGACGCCGAATACATGCATAAATCATTGCGCACATGTTTTGCCAAACAATGGAACAATGTCTACTTTGCACTAAAAAAATACACATGAATTTGGGTGTGGGGGGGGTAGTCTAAAACCTCACCACATATCACCAGTTACCAAAAAACATCACGTGATTAATGGACAACCCCTTTTGTATTATAGGCATCTCTTCAAACTATTGGAAGGAAATTAACTTGAGTCCATCTAACTACACAGGTCTACAACAAAAATTCTGTCTGGATGTTTTCAACTGATTTCTATGTATTTAGGTGTTCTGAAAACTAGAAAAATACTCAAAAAATTCCAGAACGTCGGGTTATTTTGCAAAACGGTATACATATATATACAGATATGGATAGTATATACAATAGTGAGCTCTGGCAATAAACATTTCATTGCTAAACCATTTATCCGATTGCGATGAAACTTTGGGAATATGATGTGTGCATACCCGCGGTGGTTTCTGTATACAATAGTGAGCTCTGGCATCATGAAATTATGAAATATTAATTACGAATCGCAGAAATGTATGTACGCGCATGACTTTTGAACGACTGCACCAAATTGGATAATTCTTTTTTTTGTGTTCGTTATTGTCAAGACAAGGTTTGTATAAAACTACCGGTGAGCTCTGGCATTATGAAATTTGTATAAAAAAATTGCAATAGGTGGCACGCGAGCCGTGAAGACTGAATGTACCGGGACTGAATGTATGGGATGTGGGAGGGGGGAGGGGAACTTGGGTAGGGGGGTTGAGGGAGGGGAACTAGGGATCGGGTAGGGTAACCTGAATTTATAGGCAATAACAAAGACCTAACTACAAACAAATCATTAAAAGCATTTCAAGCTTTAGGTTGCCTAATGAGTTTAAAAGTACATTTTCTTCATTCCCACCAGGATATGTGAGTGAAGAGCAAGGTGAACGATTTCACCAAGATATTAAGGAGATGGAAAAAGGATACCAGGGAAGATGGAGCATCTCAATGATTGCAGACTACTGTTGGACGCTTCAGAGAGACCTTCCAGATGCTTCATACAAGCGAAAATGTACCAAAAGGAGTCTCAGATAACTACATTGTCAGAAAACGTGAAGTTCTGTGACAAAATGAAAGTCATTTTCGGATTCAGCACACCCAAAAACATAAGAATTACGCAAAAAAAACTAAAACAGCCCTCAATTTTTATTTTTTTGTAGACCTGTGCTATTTTTAATTGTAACAATAACGACTGTATTATTTCATGGGGTCAAAATATTTCTGTTTTACAATCAAATTTAAAAAAGGAATATTTCTGAATGTATCCGAAAACTAAAAGCAGTTTTTGAAAGGTGATAAAATACGCTTTCAAAAATCTAAATGAACATATAATTTTTGAAAAACAAAAATTTCGCATGCAAACATTAAAAATGGCTGATCTCACATTTTTTCTAACTAAAATTACTGATAATGAAATAAAATCCATATTTTATTAGAGAGATGTATTATAAACATTATTGTTAGCCCACTTTTTTGTTGTTCCATGTAAAAATAATTAATAAAAAAATTCCCAAAGTTTCATAAATTTATTTGAAATTGCGATTCAAAACTTTGGTTTCATAAAGGTCTACATTTCACTTCTTTTGTGATTAGTATTTGTATTTGAATACAGCCGATTGGAGCGATTATGGTCGAAAAATGGACCATTAAACTTTTTCTCGGCCAGCCCTTTATTTTAAAATGAAGTTATTGAAATGCTTAATGTATTATGACCACAGTAGACGTGGGCAAAATGATTCCCAGGAGTGAATAGATCCAGTCTGATTCCCCCGGCCTTTTGAATTGATTCCTTCTATTCATTCCTTTAATTCAATTAATTCCAAAAAAAAAAAAAAGAAGAAAAAAAAAACTAACTAACTGAATGGGGAGACTACGAAACATCGCAGCACCGCACAAAGAGGAGACTGATAGGCTACCAAGCACCGCACAAAGAGGAAACCGATTTTTCTATCTCACTGACTCGCAGGCTAAAACCTATAGATTAATGTGTTTGTCTCTTTTTAGTGTCGCTTTTTCATTTCATTTCAAATCACAATAAGTGGGGAGGCTACGAAGCACCACACAAAGAGAGGACCGATTATTCTATCTCATTATCTCGCAGGCTAAATCCTATAGATGTATATGTTTGTCTTTTTTTAGTATCGTTATTTTTCGTATGTAAAATGTATTTATAGCTAGCAATTAAATCTTTAAATTAAACAGTTTTTTGTTTCACCCATAAAGTTTACTTATTGTATTTATTAAACTTAAAAGTATTTTATGACAGCTGACAACAGCTGATTGGCCTTATAATATATGCAAATTTACATATTACATCTACCCAAGATCCACGTCTAAAAGTAGGTAGGTACTTGTATTCCAATATCTTTCATACATGCCAAAAAAACGATTGCAAGTGCATTATTTTTGCTTGTCACTTTTCTAGCCGATGCCGCGATGTTCGGATTCAATGTCGAAAGTTTTCGGCTAACTATGTAATGAAATTGAAGGCTTGGCCCGCCGAGGAATTGGTGAACCGCTGCGCTCGGACGGATTAAGGGCCGGCATTGAGCAATGAATTAGTAACTTTTGATTAGTGTCTTACCCCGCAGAGACTTGATCAACTCGCGAGCTGCGTTTCGGATACACCCGTGCCGAGATTAACGTGAAACGATGGCGATGTAAGACGATGACATCTGACGTCATTTCTAGGTCTGAGATTAACTAGAGACAACAACGTCACAAGTGAAAAAGACTTTAGTTTTAATTCCTGAATAAAGCGCTTCGGACAATTTCCGATAGCGACAGACTAGCTACGAGTAGGTACCTGGGACGCGGACGGGACGGGACGCGCGGGGACCTTAGGACAATCTCAGGACTATTGACTACGACAAATGATTAATTCCTTGCGTGAAAGGGACGCTCGGACAATTCGGCTGAATCGCGGCCGCGTTTTGATCTACGGGTTTTTAGAACGGCGGCCGGCGGTAGCGGGATACGAGTCGTTCACAATACCGTCGACAACTTCGCAGCGCGCCGCCCATTGAATAATATTTAAATACCCATGAAACATTATAATATTTAAATCATTTACGGAACACATTATTCATTGAAATAATTTAACAGTAAAATAAATGGAAAATAAACATTTATGTTGCCGTTAAAAATCGTACGATACAAGGCCAAAGGTAAGGAATGAAGAATCAATTCCTTTTGAAATTGAGAATCAGATCAAGTGTGTCACAAGATTGAATTTATTCATTTAATTCGGTCATTCAATTTTGCCCATGTCTAGACCACAGATATCGCAAATTCGAACTTCGTAGACTATTTTAGAACAATGTTAAAAATAATTTTTTAAAATATATTTTTCCTGCCTCATTTTTGATCAGCAGTTTACAATTAAAATTAAGTCCCTTTTTCAATAGATATGCAACTTTCATTATCAAGTATACCACAGACAACATACAGAAATCGAAAATATTCTATGTAGACTCGAATAAGTACCCCTCACGTCAGTTTCGGCACTCGAATAAGTACCCCTCAAAAAAAAAAAACACAGGATTTTCGCGGTTATAAACTTAACGATTTTTTTTTTATATCCTACAAATGTAAAATAAACGGTAAAATACAGGTCAATTCATTGGCTATATTGCACTATAAGTTTTTATGTTAAAATTCGAAGGTATGATTTTTTTTTAATGTTGGCGAAAAATTAAAAAAAATTCCTGGAAATCTCAAGCAATCAAGGCAAAATTATATATTTTGCGTGATCGCTCCAGTGGAAAAAGCGTGGTGTTTTATCTTTCTATGTCATATTTCTCACTATGATAGTAAGGGAGATACAACAATTTCTATAAGACCACCAGCAGTACGTAAACATATCATTACATAGTATAAAATGAAATCGCTCAAAATGTATGTGCGCATAGATCTTTTAAACTACACAACGGATTTTCATGCGGTTTTCACCAATAGATAGAGTGATTCAAGAGGAAGGTTTATATAATACACAGAAAAGTCGAGAAATTCAAATATTCAATTCAGGCAGCGGGCAGCAGGCAAGCGGGTGGTGTGGATTTTATAAAGGTTGGGTAATGGCATTGTGTTTCGTTAGCCACAGCAACATGTGGCCGGGTCTGCTGGTACAGTATAAGATGATGTACTCAGACATGCGATGTGGATTTTATAAAGGTTGGGTAATGGCATTGTGTTTCGTTAGCCACAGCAACGTGTGGCCGGGTCTGCTGGTACAGTATAAGATGATGTACTCAGACATGCGATGTGGATTTTATAAAGGTTGGGTAATGGCATTGTGTTTCGTTAGCCACAGCAACGTGTGGCCGGGTCTGCTGTTACAGTATAAGATGATGTACTCAGACATGCGATGTGGATTTTATAAAGGTTGGGTAATGGCATTGTGTTTCGTTAGCCACAGCAACGTGTGGCCGGGTCTGCTGGTACAGTATAAGATGATGTACTCAGACATGCGATGTGGATTTTATAAAGGTTGGGTAATGGCATTGTGTTTCGTTAGCCACAGCAACGTGTGGCCGGGTCTGCTGGTACAGTATAAGATGATGTACTCAGACATGCAATGTGGATTTTATAAAGGTTGGGTAATGGCATTGTTTCGTTAGCCACAGCAACGTGTGGCCGGGTCTACTGGTACAGTATAAGATGATGTACTCAGACATGCGATGTAGATTTGAAGAAAGTTGAAAATGTACTCAAGATACTGACACTGGTAGGTATTATTTACCCGCAGTGCTAATTGCTTGACTTTATTAATCTGCCATCCTTCTTTATGAACCTTCAACAGATGAAGGTTCACACAATGGAAGAATGCCCACTTGATTACTGTGCCTCTTACAACCATTAAAACATACATTTATTCAGAAAAAACACAAGAAAAGCGACGAAAGGAGAATATACATATGATGCAAATGGTAGAAGTTGGGAACATTCGAGGAATGCCCACACGTCACCATCAGGTGAACAAAACGAACGGAGCCATGTCGAGAGTTAGAATAACAGAAGTGAAATATATGAGTGAAGCAAGGAATGTTTGACGGTCGATCCTCTCTTCCAATGAAACGGCATGATGTTTAGTTAGAAAAAAGTTGCAAATTGGGGTATGTTATGAGGCTGAAAGTAATGGAGAGGGGAAGTACCTGTCCAAATAACAATACCCAAGCGACTTTCTCTTGGGCATGCTCGGTATGAACCATCTACAAGTCAGAAGGGATGTGCTCATTGTAATACATTTCTTCAGACTGATTCGTGGATGGTTCGAAAACTCAACCATCATGGAGTACATTAATTTCAATGTTCCCGATGGTTATCTCTGTCACCGACAGCATAGACTGTTTTATTTCCCAGCTTGTCTATGGTCATGCCAGTCGAGAGAGCGGTCTTGTTGTTAAATAGAATCACTTCGAATATCGATATGTTTAACATCAATGAAGCATAATTTAGACAGCAAGCTTTGTTGCTGTTCGTCTGATTGTGCTTCATTGATGTTTAAATTGCTTAAATCTGCTTGAATTTTAATATTTTCTATTTTAAAAATGCTTAAAATTAAATTTTTTTTTGTTATGTTTTTAAAATGAATAAATTGAACTGAATTTAATTAAACACAGCAAAAGCTCTGTCAAGCGTTGTTTAGATTCTGAATGGATACTGATAGTATCTTCCACTCCGGACTGCGTGTATGCGTTGAGAAGGCAGAAGGAAGTTACCTCCGAATTCAATGATGTCGTCGAAGATGCAGATGCCCCACTGGTGGTCAGTGGAGGGGCGGTCAGGACGCAGCAGATTGACAAAGTGTCCGACCACCTGGTCCAGGTAGGGGTAGAAGTTGCCCTTGTAGGACATCATGAGGGCGTGGATCACGTCTGCCACCTTCGACAGGCAGTATACGTCATCGTTGTCTTCATCTTCCAGCTGCTCTTCCACCACCTGAACATCAAACATTCACATCTTTAGACATGGCTATATCTCTTCTATTGTCTATTCAAATAACAAAAACTGCTAAATTGGTGTTTTAAAAACAGACTTTACTCTAATAATGATAAAAACACCTAAATGAAGTAAAGGTTTAAAATGATTCCATTAAACAGAAATGCCTAGATCAGTTTAAAACAAATTTAAAACACTTCAACTTTTAATAGAACAAGTCTCAGTAAGGGAACGTACCCATACTACGTGACCAACTTTTTGCAATTTTTAACCCCCCCCCGGTGACCAAAAACCTAAGCATTCCACCGCTCATTTGTACCAAGCGTGGTATTTTGAAGACCCCCCCCCCCCCCTAAACGTGTCACGTAGTATGGGTACGTTCCCTAATATAATATCGTCGCAAGAAAGCAATATTGCTGTAACCGCCACTACCCACGAAAATACTCGAGGATTTTGAGGTGTGTACATCAGTTTAACATATTGTTGACAAAATGGCTAGTTTTTCCAACATCGTACAGGTCTTAATTATCATTGTAGAGTAACGGGACCCAGTTTTTAAGTAGGTATTTTATAGGTAGTGGCGGTTACAGCAGTATTGCTTTCTTACGACGATATCGTCTAATACTGTGGAAGACACATTTGTAAAAATCTTCACGAGGGGACAAAATAACTATCTAGGAATATAAGCACTCTAGTTGGCTTATGTACTGGGGATGGTTCATTGGCGGAATTGTGTTTTGAGTATAAGCAGGCTATTGGTAAATTTCTTAATTTGAAAGTACAAATCAATGCGTCTTGTGCTGTTCAACTGAAATAATTGGCCATACTATGTACATCTCCTTTCTTCTACTCAATCTGCTATCCAAGAACATGTCCGTATCTGACAGTGTGTGGCCAATTTTCCTATGTATGTGACCATTTGCAACAATAAATCTCTCAATGCAATTTAATTTCGGCTCTGTTAAGAAATTTGGGCACTTGTGAACACTCGGCACTCCCTCAGTTTATTCCTTCAAATTTCGAATCGTGATTGTGTAGTGATTACCACCACCACCAGTATCCCTCATGGCCATAATAACGATTCTTATCAACAAAAATATCAGAAGACAAGACAAGTCAATCCTTTATAAATATACAAATCTTTATCAACTCCCACAAAGTTGTATCAACTTTAATCTTATTTAAAATTATCGATTACATTCCACAGATTGATTCGCAATCAATATAAGCGGCTGTATGTCTATTGAACTTATATATAATGTTAGCTTATCATTGTTGCACATCTGTGCTGATGACCTCGTATGACACACTAAAGGAGAGAATACAGAGGATGCGAGAACTCAATCAAAAAGGAAGGCAGCAAACAAGGAAAAAGGTTTAAAAAAATCACAATCAAAATGCACATATCAATTTTGTAAGCAGTTAGTAACACACAAAAGTCAATATCATGCAACTGATGTTTAGTTTACTTAGCTTTTAGTTAATATTCCAAAGTTTAGGAAGTGACAAAGCCATGGGAAGGCATTATGCCGCTGACGAACAGTGGAAATAACAATGCAATCATCACACTATTGAAGGCTTCAGGAAGGATAATAATAAGGGGGACTTACGTCATCGTAATCTTCATCCTTGCGCTTCTCCAATCTCTGCACCGCTTTTTGGAAGTGTTCCTCCATCAGCTTGTTGATGATCCTCAGGACTTCGGTCATGGCTTCCTCAGTCAGGCAGCCGGCTCCCAGCTTCTCAATGCACTGCAAATTAAAAGATAACAAACATTACATATTTTAAAACATATGTATATTAAATAACTAAATGAAATTATTATGTAAGAATTTTACATCATATTCAGTGAATTATCATTATCGAAATAGAACATTTTAAAATTGTGTAAGTGAAGGTGAGAAAATATCTAATTATTTGAGATTCCCAGGCTGCCCTTTATGGAGTATATATTGATGTCCAATTGCGTGTGGCAATGCAAGGAAAGGTTTTATGTGGGTTTATGCTGAAGAGGCAAATAATTACCTTGGCAAGACTGTAGAGAAGTTCAATGAGGACCTCCTGTTCAGGTTCGGTGTCGATGGCCTTTAGAAGCTCGGGGCAGATGTACGCCCACATACCCTGCAGATAACAGACAATGAATTAGTCAAGATGAAGTCTCCAGAAAACCAATGCCTACGCAGCTATTGTACTGTATTGTAGAATCTATATTTTCTCCGTGATTATAGTCACTGTATTATTCGTAACCAGATACTCTCACCATTATTAGCACTACAGTCATATTTTGTATAATACTCAGGACAAGCTTAGCCTTGTTGTCACAATTCAGCGGAACTTGATCTGAATCAAACCTAGTTTGACGCAACTATAGATATCTCCCTCTAACATACGTCCCCTTCCTCTATGCAACCTTTTATCTAAGTACCTGTCCCTATCTGACAGTGTGTGGTCAATTTACCTACGTGTGGACATTTGCAACAATAACTCATGGAACAATCAGTCTAATGATGAAGCTTGTGCAATGAACAACAAATTTATCTCTCAGTGCAATTTAATAGACTCAATTAAAAAAATCTGGGCAGTGACCGACCACCTGGTACCCACCCTCGGTGTGTATAATTAAGAATCTTTTTTTTTAAATGTGAATACCTTACAAGAGTCCTAGCTGCTCCCGTCTGGAGCCAGTGAGACAATGGCATCCCCAATTGGGGTATGTTGTGAGCAGAGGCGGCTCTAGGGGTCCAGAAGTGGAAGGTCATTTAAAAAAAATGATATTACCTATGATACAATGTCATATTAAATATAACAATATTCATTTGTAGGAACCTCACGAGTTTGAGAGTCAAATTCACCCACATACGTCAAATTACGTTTAATATAGTAAATTATTTCATGCGACAAGCGTAAAATATGCGAAATCAACCTACGTTTATCAAACCATCTCTTTCAGATGAATGATATTCAGCATGCTCTCTCTCCCTCACGGCTCTGACCCAAACCGTTTTCAGAATCCGAAAACTTTTAAAAAAGGGACATAGTGCCATCTCATTTATTGTGTAGTGCGTAAAGAGACAGAAGATATGATACCAGGGCATTTCATAATTTGACCCAACCAATTGCAGTGCGTGGGACAGGAAGCTTCCATTTAAGATGTTAGATGTCACTGCTTGCCGCTGCCGGCTTTCTCTCGCGGTACATTTCAAATACATTAGAATAATACCAGTTGTTTAGATTTGCTTAATATTTCATAATAATATTGTTTTACTGTCATCTTATAATTTTGGGAGGTTTTTGACCAATTGTCCTGAGGGAAGGACCGCCACTGGTTGTGAGGATGAAGGAGGTGGGGTGGGAAAGAGGAAGGTGGGGAAGTAACTGGCTATTCAGTTGGTTATTGGCTGGTCACCAAACACAGCTAAAGCCATTTAAAGCAACGTCTCAATTCTGAATGGCGGTTTTACACAAGGGCGATACTGAGAGTATCTTCCACTCTGGAACTTGCCGCAAATATGCAATATATTGGTTTTAAATGAATTAATTGTGAAATACTGTTTGCCATATCTAATGCGGCCAAGGTTAAGGAATCTAACTGTACTCGTAGTTGTGTAGTTTGCTTGTAAGTTTACCTCCAAGAAGACGGGCCCCTTGATCTGTGCACACTCCAGCAGATGGGGTAGAGATTCAGCAGCGGCGGTGCGCACACCGTCGTGGAAGTAAAACTTGAAGAGCGGCACCATGAGGCGCACCACCTGCTCTGCGTACTCCGCAAAGCCCTCCTTCAGCTCACGCGCGTAGCACACCAGCATGTCGCAGGCGGACGCTTTGTCTTCCAAACCTGCAAACAACACACATCGCATTATATAAGTGGGTATTCCGACAGTAAATTATTGAAAGAATAACCTATAAATATTACTACACAAGCAGAACATCACACTATATAATAATGGAAGAGATAACAAGAGAATCCCAATATTTTACTTTAGACCAGTCATTTCAATTAGTGGAAGATCATCCTATTTAAATCCCAGATACGGCATCAACTTTTCAGTGATTTTCAAATTTAATCATTCTGTAATAAAAATTGTCATTATTTATTAATCACACGCAAGCATTTTTAAACTATGTATCTGCAAGCACCATATTAAAATGATTTAGTAAGGTATTTGGTTTTAAAATGAGAATATGGTTAGTTCCTACCGGGGTGTCATTCATCCAGATCCTACTTCTCACTAACTAACTACCTTGCTGGAGTATTTGAAATTTAGAACCACTGCAAGACAAATAGTGAAAAATTCGAGTGCATTTGTTTTGAAAACAATAGAAGGATTGGGACTACCTTGGAAGCAAGTTGTTGGTGTTTTTTGTGTACATAATCCCATTTTCAAGTAAAAAGAAGGAATTTGCCCATCTTGGAGGTACATAATATTGTTTTGGTGATAATTACCTCGAGGTATCACAGTGGAACTTTACAACTAGATTGTGTTGTGAGCTCCTTTGCAGTGGTAAATGATTGGTCATCACCCTTTCCTTCCATACCTTGTTCGTTCCTACACATACTCACACAATTAAAAGCAACATCGTTTGGTCTCGTTTCATTTTTTAGTATTAAGAGACCATTACAAGTGCATCTGAAGCTGTAATTCGTAAGTAGTTTCGGATGCAACACAAGGAATGAATGCAGCTTGGAGGGTCGGTTTATTGTAGGCAATTAGTATCAAACACACACAAAAGTCAAATTCATGCGACTGATGTTTAGTTTACTTAGCTTTAGGTTAATATTCCAAAGTTTAGGAAGTGACAAAGCCATGGGAAGGTATTATGCCGCTGACGAACAGTGGAACAACAATGCAATCATCACACTATTAATATTATATGGCAACTCCATTTAAAATGCAGACTACAAAATTATATAATATATTGGTAGGGCTCGGAACAACCGATAAGTTAATATATAACCTTTCAAGCAGGTCATCTTAAGTTGTTTTAGAATTTTCTCCTGTTTTATAGGATCGATCGTCGCACCCAACGTCGCGAAACCTACGAAAATAATGAGAAAGAATATTTTATTTAGTTTGCCAATAAAATATTTTGGGCAGTTGCTTTTGTTGTTCCGAGCCCTTCCACAAGCAAATGCTTTTAACCTGTCAAAGGCCCGCAAATTCCAGGAAAAATACGGAAATTTCGTAACAAAACACGATTTTGAATTTTGAATAAAATGTTATGTTGATTAATTTTGAGCTATCGTATATTTCATTGACTGAAACACGTTCCTAGAACAATAAACTATGCACCAAAACAACATTACTTGCGTTAATTAAGTAAATTAATAGGTTTTATGATGTTTTAGTCGAGGAACACGTGTCAATATTGACAGCTTCAATTTGCGCCAAAAATGACATTTCGATTCCACAGATAAAAATCATTTAAAAATAATCTGGTGTTGTCAGGTGAATGAAACTGGTGGCTATATCATCAATGATGTTGGCGCAAGCGATTCTGACCTTGTTTTCATACAAATTCTGTACATAGAAGGGTCAAAATCGCAGACAAACTTTTTTATTTCGAAATATTTTTTTCGCGCATGCGCAAAAGCTGCGCGCAAATGAGCGTGTCCGGCCGATTACAGGTTAATGGAGGAAAAGTAACACTGTAACATGTTCCATTTTTTAAGATAAATAAAATTATTAAAAAAATATATATTATTATTATTCTTAGCCACTGGAGCGATATTGGTCGAAATATGGACCACTTTTATTTTTCTGCAATTGATAGCAGTTCAAAAATGGACCACATTATCCTACCATTCGTAAAACATTTATTGTAATTATTTAAAACATTACCTTGGCCAGCCATTTTTTTTTAAAACTAAGCCATTGAAAAGCTTTATCTATTATGATCACAGATGTCGCAAATCAACTCCATAGACTATTTTAGAACATGTTAAAAATAAATTTTTAAAATATTTTGATGAAATTAAGTCCTTTTTCCATAGATATGTACATTTCATTATAAAGTATACCACAGACAACATAAAGAATTCGAAAATATTCTACTCGAATCAAATAAGTATCCCTCACAGCTGTTTCAAGTTAAAAAAACACGCAGGATTTGCGCTGTTATAAACTTTACGATTTTTTAATATTTTTTTTATAAATCCTACAAATATGAGATAAACAGTAAAATGGGGGTAATTCATTGGCTATATAGCACAATCATAAGTATGTCTCCGTGTTCAAATTCGAAGGTATGATTTTTTTAATGTATTAATTTAATTAATGTAAATTCAATTTTTTATAAGAAAAACTTTTTTTTATAACTTTTGAAGGTTATTTATTCCCATCAACGTAATATATCATTGAAGAAGAAGATTAACAATAATAATCTAAACGAAAATATGAAAGAGCTCTCATCTCTTGTCTTGTTCTCTTTCATATTTTCATTTAGATTATTATTGTTATCTTCTTCTTCAATGATATAATTTTAAAATTAAAAAAAAAAAAACCTGGGAAATCTCGAGCAATCGAGGCGAATTTATTTATTTCGCATGATCGCTCGAGTAGTTAAAGTAATCATTTTCAGTAGTAATTAATTTTCACAGCAACTTCTGTCTCATATTTCATATTGACCCCTAGATTCCTACCCACCACTCACTCCCTTTTCCTTCCAAGAACATCCTCTCCTTCCTTTCCTCCATGTGATGAAACTGTTTGTTGTTGTAGGAAAATTCCCTCACATTGGAAAAGGTCTTTAAATTCTACTAATGCAAGTTTATTGTGGACTTCAAATGGAATTTGCGGAAGATAGTTTTGTTATTTTCTAGCATTGAGGTGATATTTCACAAAAATGGCACTTTGAATACTTCATGTTCAGTAGATTGGTTAGGAAGGGTGGTTATCTCACCGGCAGTTCTGATGCCGAAGTTCTGCTGCTCGCCGAGGTTAACAAACTGCCAGTCCACATCATCCTCGATGGACTCGAGGTCGTCATTGTCCAGCAGCGCCACCTCAGGCTTGATGGCGGCCATACGCATCACGGGGGGCATCACCAGTGGGAGGTACTGTTCAAACTTCTTGCCTGAAACCATCAATATTGTTAATACTAATGCCCTTGGTTCCACCACCTTTACTGCTTGTCTTGGGAAATAATTCCATATTATTTAGAATATGGGAAATAAAGGTTGATATTGTCAGTGTTTAATGGAGCCAGCGGTGTCATAAAACATGGCAGAGTTGGAACTAAACAATGTTAATTTACCAATGTTATGGAAGTCATGGGACCACATCAGGTATATTCCATCACTAACGAAACATTGGCACCAGCTAACTGGTGAAAAATTGTGAGCATACTTACTATGAATCAGACATTACAATAAATTTCTAGTATGTATTGTAAAAATGAAACAAAACAGAACATCTGTCATCTTAAAGTACGATTCCGAGGTCAGCGGAAGATTGCAAACAAGATAATAATCATAACATATGGTATTAAGTATGCGGTTTGCAGTCTGCCGTCGACCACGGAATCTTAGAAGTGTGTTTAAAGCCATATATATTCATTTAAAGGCACGATTTCAAGGTTTGCGGCAGACTGCAGACTTAATACAAGACATTACAATAATCGTAACATACAGTATTAAGTCTACAGTCTGCCGGTGCGGTTTGCACTCTGCCATCGACCTCGGAATTGCACCTTTAGATAAGTATATATATAGTTTTAAACACACTTGTTTGCAGACAGCTAAAGGTGGGATGGAACTATTTTAGTGCCCATAAAAATTATACCGTAAAGTTAAGGAAGGCAATCTGTATTATTTTAACTCAAACCAACATAAATTAAAAATAAATAATACAATTTTTTTAATACGAAAGCCTCAACATAGAAGATCAGTGTCGGTACATATTTTTCCTCTTTTCAGCCTCTATGAAGTGCACATCACTGTTACCACTGATGCAGTAAAATACATTAAAAAACATTGTAGCATTTAAGTACTTAAGTTTCTGGATTGTCCAACTAAAGACAATGAATAAGGCACAGTTGTGTTTTTACCTAGAATCTTGCAGATCCGGGCCCAGGCGGAGATGAGGTAGGAGGTCTGGGGATCATCCTCGGGCAGGTCACCCTCTGTGTGTGTCTTGAGGAGGAGATCCATCACCTCCGAAGCGTCCCGCATGAACTTCTCTTCACCCACAGCCAGACCTGTCACCCACAGAATTGTCACTTATTAGCACAATGGACATTCAAGAAAACAAATCAAACACAAAATAGAATACAATCACCAATTCAACAAAACCTGAGGGATGGTAGGGTACAGGATTAGTCACGTAGTTTCAACAATGTTTAACAGATGTCGTTATTACAGATAGTTATATGTAGTTTTATCTTCTGTCCCAACAGATGCATGTTAAATAGAACCTTAGAAGTGTATCACCTATCATCATTCATGTTTAACGCACAAACGGTTATGGAAATAGCCAATGGCTTATGATAAGACTGCTGGGCTACGACTGTGTTTCCATGTCCAGTTTCATAATAACTTAGAACCTCCTATAATCTGTACATGTGGTCCAGTTGAATATTCATTGTAAACCTTAATTGTAGGTAATCTCGACGAACCTCGATCTCATTCGGAGTTTTCCTGAACACTTTTTAAGTAATCTCAATCACTGGGAACAAAGTACATCAAAGAGCCAGATTACTGAAATAATGTGTGGGGCTGAAGGGAGTGGGGGGGTGGGGGTACCCATTAAGATCTGGTCACTAAGCATTACCAAAAGTTGTTCGAAACAAGGTTAATAATAATGCTGTTTGACTGAAAAAAAAAGATAAATTGAACAATTGTACGCGGCTTTATATCAACGAACAAGAGTCTAAAGTGGACTAATGTAATGTGAAAGCCGCTAAATTAATCTTCCAATTTAAAAAAAAGGTGCAAAACCAGGTAAATGAAGCTTTGCAAGCCCAGTCCAATTGGAACTAATTAATAATGCGTGAAGAGCTTTATACACTTCACTCTACAACCATCCAAAGGACCAACAACTTTTCAAAATCAAAGTCAATGCTTTGTTGAAATTTACACCAACAAAATTAACTATATCCATCATGGGAACTTGAAATGCAGTAAAGGACAATATGTTCAGTAGAGCCAAATAAAGTTTTCCATTTTTTCAAAAAAGCATATCACTGGTTTTTGTAGATCTATAATTACTATTTAAAAAAAAAAACAATATTGAATAGAACAAAAAAGCTGAAAAATCCTTAGGACGGGAAGTTTAAAAAGAAAATTGAACAATTCAACAAAATTTTAAGTTAGTTTTCACGTTCTGTGTAAGCTCTATTCAAGTTATTATATCATTGTCTGTTGCTTCATAAAACTGAAATAATCACAGAACTTGAATAGAACTTTTACAGAATGTGAAAATTAACTTAAAATATTTGATGAATTATTCAATTTTTTTTAAACAACCCATCATCCTTAACATTTTATGTAAATTTTTTTAATAACAGTAATTAATTTTTCAGAAAAAATCCTCACGTTTTTCCTAGAAATGTTTCTTTCAGAAGAGAAAAAAACGGAGAAAAATTACATATTTTTGGATTTATTGTTCTTTACAGCTTTTCAAATTTCCACCATCAATATCAAATCTGAGCACATTTTTTGACATACTGCAATAAAAGTGTATTATCTTCATATAGGAAAAAGGTTGTCAATTTGAAAAGGCACAGAATTGAGAGAAAATCGCTGGTTCAGAAAAAAAACTAGACTAAAATTTATTGTATGTTGAACGGTATTGGCAAATGAGTAAATCTCACCGATAAGACTGACGCATTCAATGGTTTTGCCTCTCAGCATCTTGAGTTCCTCCGTGTTGGCATTCAGGATGATGTACTTGAGGCATGGCATCAGGCGGTCGTAGTAGATCACAAACTCTTTCTCCGCCGTGTCAGCCACCGAGGCAATGGTGGTCACCACCTGCTCCAGTACCAGCTTTGTGCCAATCTCCACCAACTGGAAAACATAAATAATGTGTCATTTTATCATGATCAAACATTTGTTTAAATTGTGATACATACTTTTTTTAGACATTTGTAAAGCAGATAGATTTTTAAATTTTTTTTACATTAGCTCCACACAGGAGGCCCTGAAGAAAATAATTCCCCTCAGGGCCTGTGTCATCTTTGGGGGTGCTGGATGGAGGGTCTTTTTAGGGAAAGGAAAGAGAGAAAGTTCTGGGAAGGAAAAAGGTATGAGGGGTGGGTAGGAATCTGCAGGTCTGTGTCCAGAAGTGACGGATGAATGAATTCATCCCTTCCACTGTCGTCCAAATCCTGCTGGAGGTCAAAAGATCTCTTTCAACAGTCTCTCTTGATCCGGCCTGCCATGCAGTTGGTGAGCAGACGTGTCAGCCACCAAGATACGGACAATCTCGACTTCATGAACTCGGGCACCTCTGCTAAATCACCGAACGTAGTGAATCACTTGGGGTGACCTATGGCAGGGGTGTTGGTTATCCAATGAATGGTTCCAGGGGCGGCGGTACCCATCACCGCTTCAGAGAAAAGGAGTGGAAGGGGAATACATTATGAAGTGAAAGAGATAGGAAGAAGTCGGGGATCCCCGAGAGAGTTGTGATGTGATCGAGTGAATCAAATCAACAGAGGAGTATATGAATGTGAATGAATCGATGATTGGGTGGAGGTCTATCCTACCCATTTTCTTGTGTTCATTTTAACGCAACACAGGCCAGTGGTTGAAAAACCTAACGAAGAAAGTGCTCCGTAGAACTAGCGTCATTGATCCTTTCGACAGACCAAACATTTGCCACAAGAGAATGGTTTGTTTTTAAGACTCACTGATGCATTCAACAGCTCGGCTGCAGAATTTTTGTCGGCTTCTGAGTTCACAACACGGTCCTCTTCAAAATCCGGTTATCTTTCACGTAGAAAGTTTATCATACTTTGAATGGATGTGTGCATGTGCCCTGGTAGCTTAAAAGTCACTACCAATTAAAGCTCGTAGAATTTTAACCCCTCCGAATTTTCGAGAATATTAGCTTTTGGTGTCTTAAACGAAATGACATTTTACGAAAACTTTTAGTTATAACCGCTTCACAATTAAAGCTCTATAAATGAAACATTTCTGAACGTAGCCGAATATTAAAAACTGTTTTAGACAGGTTACAAAATAAGCTTTCGAATTATTATATTACAAATAAATATTAAAATTTAGAATGCAAACATTAAAAAAATGTGAAAAGGACTCACGTGATGTTTTTATGTGAAAACGGTACTAAAATCACAGATTATGTAAACAACAATACTTATTCTATTGTATAAATGTGTAATAAACACTTTTGTCACCTCACTTTTTTATCATTTCATATAAAAATATTTAATAGAAATTAACGATGTCGGGCGCCTGTCGGAAAATTTGGCGGAATAAATTATGTGTCAGACTGCGCGTCTGACAGAATGTTCTTTTTATGTATTTCTATGGACAACTTGAATAGAGATGTGCAGCATGATTCACTATTGACCTTTCACTTTTTATTTTACGGATGTAACTAAAACAATAATGGAGTTATAACGGTTTCTATGGAGACACACGCGCTGACGTGTAAACACGCTTATTGTACTTGACTGCTGTCGTATTTTTAACGCATATATCTGCTTACGTTGCGGAGGGGTTAACAGAAAAGAAAAATTAAAAATTAGTGTCATTGTTTAGTGGAGCCAGCGGTGTCATAAAACATGGCAGAGTTGGAACTAAACAATGTTAATTTACCAATGTTATGGAAGTCATGGGACCACAACAGGTATATTCCATCACTAACGAAACATTGGCACCAGCCGCCAACTGGTTATATCTAATAAGAATAGTAATCTAATAAGAATAGTAATCTAATACAGTGAAACTTTCTTATGGGTAACTTTTCAAGGGACCGAAAAACTTAACTTTGTAGGAAAGAAAATTTCTCATGGGTAACTTTTCAAGTGACAGAAAAAATTAAACTTTGTAGGAAAGAAAATTTCTTGTGGGAAACATTTCAAAGGACCGAAAAAATTAAACTTTTTAGGAAAGAAAATTTCTTGTGGGTAACTTTATATGTGGGTTTCACTGCATCTGATAACTAGGATTTTTTTTTTAAAGAATTTTGTGGTACTTTTTAAAATTGAAATCTTGTTTGTTTAAATAGCTAAATTTGTATTCACAAACACAAAATTTTCAGGTCTAGTAATAATGAATAATATCTCACCTCCTTAAATTTAGTGGTCAGTATGTGTTCGAGCTTGTTCATGATGGGGTCCAGGTATTGGGTGAGGATGTTCTTGGGGCAGTCTTCGCTGAAGTTGACGAGGGCTGCGGCAGCGTGAGCCTGGAATATGGATTACTAAATTAATGCAACCGTAACACAACACAATATTAAGCAAGCGCAGAGTACGATAGACTGGGTGGGTGGAAATGGGTAGAAAATACTGTGTCCGGAAACTAGTGACACAAGCAGGAAACTGCTGAATTTATATCATTCGGAGAATACAAATATTTTTTATTTTGATCTGAGCTTTTTGATTTTTTTCTTTTTATTTCAGCAACGGCAGTTTTAGAGGGTAAAAAAAAACTTTTGTAGTCTTGTCTACCATATCAACGCATTTTAAAAGACAATAGCTGACAGTAATACCTACAAGACGACAATACAATATTGTATTGTCTCAGCTTTGTAAACAGCTTCGACCACGACAGGACAATATAAGAATTCAACCGTAGTTCAAACGGAACGCCGCAAAAATGGATACACAACGAGATAAATTCGCACAAAGCGACTGCCTGTTGTCCTCTTGTCCATGCGCATTTACACATTTTGGTTCATTGTCCTGTCCTCCAAACTTCTGCTCACACTAAGACAATGCATTTTAACCGTAGTCTATTTGTTCGGTTTTCGGAACAACTCATATATGTCTCATAGAAATCATTGTGCCTCTCTTACTATCATGGATAAAAATGTGAGCTAAATGGTGTTAGAAAGAGAAAACACCACACTCT
The DNA here is from genome assembly GCA_929108145.2 of Limnephilus rhombicus. Taxonomy (NCBI): domain Eukaryota; kingdom Metazoa; phylum Arthropoda; class Insecta; order Trichoptera; family Limnephilidae; genus Limnephilus; species Limnephilus rhombicus. Next base: position 24,601,979 of record OV815292.1, read on the forward strand.
AGAGTGAAAAATAAAAAATAATCAAGTAAAATGTAGACCTTTATGAAACCAAAGTTTCGGGAATTTTTTATTAATTATTTACATGGAATGACAAAAAAGTGACGTATTACAATAACATTTGTGATACGTCTAATAAAATCAGTATGTGTTTTTATTTTTTTTTAATTGTTTCGATTTATAAAATTTAATTAGAAGGCTTATTTTATTACTGTCAGAAATATTTCATTTATATGGATTTTATTGTAAAGCGGAAATATGTTGACCCTCTACACAAAATATTGTCGAGGCCTGAGGGGTTAATAGACAATAAATAACTGACAGTAAATCAGCATTGACTGTTTTGATCAAATTTGACCTAAAAATTCTAACTTTGGCCACAATTGACTCGGAAACGAAAGCTCAAATAAAAAATGATACCAAGAAATCAACTCCAAACTTGATATAGATTCACTAATTTCTTCACACCAGGCAGAGATAAAATATTTTTTAAGAGTCTTGTTATTACATATAAATGAATATCTCAAAGCTCCACAACTCATGGTAGAAATAACATGAAGACACAAAATTATAGCTACACTGACTTGAAATTTAACACACGCAATTTTTAGTGAGACATGCAAACAGCTTTTCTATTTAACAATTTAATTAGAGATAGATGTCAATATTCAGTTGAGCTGACGGTACCATAAAACATGACAGAGTCAGAATTGAATATTTTTAATTTACCAATGTTATGGAAGTGATGGGACCACACAAGGTTTATTCCATCACTAACGAAACATTGGCACTGGTTGTCTGCTGCCAGCAACCGGTGGAGTGTATTTGGTAATGTGAAGTAAAATGAAGGTAATTTACCTGAACTCTGGGGTTGGCACCATCGTCCAAGACCATCAGAAGGCCGGGCACAACTTTGTCGTGGAATTTCTTCTCGAAAATGGGCGCAAAGTCGGTGGACATCTGACCGATGGCATTACAGGCCGCATGCCGAACACGGGGATGCTACAAAAATAAGAAACATCTGGTTATTATCACTATTTATTCAACATTTATTTATTTCAACATGCAATGGATGAAAACAGAATGCCTTCAAAGGAAAATGTACTAGAGAACCTTGGTGAATTTGATTTTTAGTCAATTGATGTCCCCTCAGGCTTATTTGTTGGCTTTTGGGAACAAGTCACGCAGGTCTCACAGAAATCGTTGTCTCTCTTACTATCATGGTGAGAAATATGATCTAAACAGCGTTAGAAAAAGAAAACACCACACTTTATATTCAAATCTAAAAGTTAACCACAAAATAATTAAAATGTAAAATGTACACCTTCAAAAAATCTGAGTTTCTGACGGCAATTTGAATTTTTTTTTATGAAACTTTGGGAATTTTTTATTAATTATTTACATTTGTTTGAGAAAATATGTGAGTTTTATTTTTTTCATTTACCGATAGAAAAAATGCGAGGTGAGTCATTTATGTTTGCATTAAAAAAATTATGTTTATTTTAAATTTTAACATTTGAAAGCGTATTTGATCACCTTTCAAAAACAGTTTTCGGATAAATTCAGAAATATTCCATTTATTTGAATTTTATTGCAAAGCGGAAATATTTTGACCTTCCGACAATATGCCCAAGCCTGAGGGGTTAAATTTAAAATGTAGGCAAGATACTGACACTGGTAGGTATTTTTTACCCGCAGTGCTAATTGCTTGACTTATTTAATCTGACATCCTTCGTTACGAACCTTCAATGGGTGAAGATTCACATACAGTGAAACCCGAATTTTACGTCCCCAAAATTAACGTTTTCCCGCCAATTACGTGTAATTATTTTGGTCCCGATATATTTTAGTACATTTATTACTCGCTTTTTACGTTTCTTTTCCCGCAATTTACGTCGAAAATATTCAAAATACGTGAGTTACGCGCGCTTGACACGGCGGTGCCGTGATTGGTCGGCAAACTGCGCGCAACGTGGTGATTGGCCGACATCTTTCCATTTTAGCCGGCCGTGATTGGTCGGCATACGGCGCGCAACACGGTGATTGGCCGACATCTTTCAATTTTAGCCATGTGTAAAATGCTACAGCATCTCTCAGTTTGTTTATTTACGTTTACGAATCTGTCATCGGCAATATCGGCATTCGACTCGATTTGTGATGCTTCTTTCCGACATTATTATTAGTTTTTACGTTTCTTGTTTTGTTTTCATAAGTTTATTACATTCTTAAGTAATGTCTCAACAAAGAAAAACTGTCAGGTCAGTGCGAGAAAGGGAACATTCTCGAAAAACGAGTTGGTTAGTTGATATTGGATCGGTTTACACTGGAATGTCGTATTTTTACAAATTTACTTCGAATGTATGAATTTAAATGGCTGACTGTGGCGGAAATTAGCTGCAAAAATTCGATTTACGAGGAAATTTTATCATATTTTTACAAATCCGCCGCGAAAATTTATTTACGCGAGCATTGCGGTATTTTTACAAATTTATTTCAAATAGGTATCTGAATTTAGAGTCGGCCGCGAAATTTCGATTTATGCGGAAATATATACAAATTTACTTCGAATATCTATACCTACCCCCAGTATTGAAGAAAAGAACATTTTATTTTTTATTAGAAAAATCACGTAGATTAGGTAGTTTGTTGCATTTTTTTCTGTTCTAATTCTTTTTCAATCATGTAGACATTTAAAAGTTTCGTCTTGAACGCCACCAATGCTGGAAAAATATATTTTTTAAGACCCTCGAAGTACGTATTGCTTCTTCTTTTATTAGTTTAACATTTATCTTTTCATGTAGGTACACGATTTTTTAAATAAAAAATAAATTTTAAAATGTTCCTTTCTTCAATATACATGATTTTATTAAAAGATAAAATTTAAAAGGTTCTTTTCTTCAATACCCCCCATTTGCATTTTCCCTCAGTTTAGGTTTTTTTTTTTCAGTCCCTTAAAAAACGTAAAATAGGGGTTTCACTGTAGTAAAAGAATGCCCAGTACTTATTTGTAGCGTGCTATACGTGAAGCTAATAACAACTAGTGAGTCACTTATGTTGACACCCAGGCTTTTATATAAGGGTTGTCCAAGAATTAAAGACCGTTCCTCATTTTTGGCGACGTGAACATTATTTCTCAAAATATGGCGGCACTAGCATATAGCTCAGACATTTCCCTAAAAAACGAGAGGTGATGCGGCTTGGTAGCTGCTTCAGTGCGAAATTTGCGTACATATGCGATCGACGCTCCACTGTCGAATCCTGCCGACTGCGAGGTGCGCTCAATTTTTCGCATTCTCAACTAAAGGGTAGTCCGCCCTGTTTAAGTTCGAAAGATCACAACTTTGATCCAGATGTCAATAAGTCACCATACAAATGATTTTGAAGGAAAAATGGCGTATGCAAATTGCGTGCTCGTCAAGGACCTAGTGCCACGGCTCACCATCGATCGATCATAACGGGGACTGGGACTATGTCGAAAAATAGTGGGGCTATGTACCTAAAATGTCATGAATTTTTTTTGTAAATATAAACTTTCCCTGATTTTTAAAATTAGAACGGTCTTTAATTCTTGGACAACCCTTGTACTATACAATGGCTGCACTATCTCAAAAATTCATGTTGATAGTATTGTCACCTGATCGTTTAGGAAGCCCAGCACGCCAGTCATGATCTCGTCGAGCATCATCTCCATCTGCTTGTGGCAGCCCTCTCCGGCCGAGGACACGGCCATGAGAGCGGCGTGGCGCTGCCTCCAGTCCGTGGACCCCAGCATGGCGGGGATGGAGGCCATGATGAGGGAGAGCATGGTCTTGCCTCCGAGGGCGCAGCACAAACGGTCCAGGGCGGATTCTGCCACTACGCTGTTGCTGGAAATTACAACATGTACAAAATAAATGATAAGAACATGCTAAACTCACTCTAGTCCTATGATACAGTACATTTATTAACGATTTTTTGTAAGATGGTATGACAGGAAAGATGATCACTAGGAGGCTCCTATTTGATAATTGCAGGATAAAGCTCCTATTTGATAATTGCAGGATAAAGGTGTGGTGGGGGGCCTAATTTAGATGATTAGTATGGAGGCATTCGTTGCCGTTATATATTTTAGATAACCATCTCCTGGCATATTCCTCGATTGACTGCAGAGCAATATCGAAATCAAAGCTTGCGTGCTCCAGCTTTGGAAGACAGCTTGCAAGAGACAGCAATTGTAGTATACAGACATTCCATTTGGTACGGCAGAACAGAATAAAAAAAAAATGGGAAACTTTGAGTGAATTACAGTAATTACATAAATACACCGAAGAGTTTTAATTACTTTAAGCGATATGGCGAGATTACGGAAGGATTTTTAATAATAAAAAAAAAAATCTATAATAGATGCAGTTGAAATAAAATTGAAAAAAAAAATTCTTTACTAGTGACCTAACACATTTTTCAAACTACCTTTACAGATAAATTATTTTAGTACGTATTGCTTGTACTATCACAATACAAAGTGACATTGAAGATTTTGTATGGTAGAGATGTAGGCAAGATACTGACACTGTTAGATATTTTTTACCGGCAGTGCTAATTGCTTGACTTTATTAATCTGGCATCCTTTGTTTGGAATCTTCAATAGATGAAGGTCCAAATAATAAAAGAATGCCCTGATGTCAGGGTACTTTCACAGTGCCACCAAATGAGGAGTGTATGGAAGTTTCCAGTCCTCTGAAGGAATGAGTACTAACTTGTCATTGTCCTCGTCGGAGATCTCATCCTGAACGGCCCAGTCATCCTCATCGTCGAGGTCGGCCATGGTCTGCAGGATGAGCGGCACGAGGGCGGCCACCTGCGGCAGGGCTTGACGGCGCACCATGGCGGGGGCGGCCTCACTGAGGGTCACCAGCACCTCCAGGCAGAGCTGCCGGGTCGAGTCTTCAGAGTCTGTGTCGCTGAATGCCTGGGGATGATTCAATTCTTTATTTGCTTGGAATGCAAGAACCAGATCGTCTAGACCAGCGGTTGACAACCTGTGGTACGCGTAGCAAAAATATGGTGGTAGGTTTCTGACTCGAAATTTTGAAGGAATGTCCCACAATAGTAGTTGTAGCTCTAAAAATATTGATACCGTTCACAAGTATGTATTTGTTTGAAAAGGCATTTTCAAAAATAAATATCGCCCGATTGTTGAACCAGCGGAGCGATTCTATATCTTTTGTGGGATCGTTATCGATTTAACGGATGTTATCTCCTGTCAAATTTGTGTGATTTTTACATATTTACAGTGACATATTTTAGTTTAGATCGTTTTAAACACGAATTCCTGCAAGTATGCAAGATTATTTATTCACTTAACCTCTAAACGGCTGGAGCCGCGGACTTGCGCGCAGCTTTTGCGCATGCGCGAAAAAAATATTTCGAAATAAAAAAGTTTGACCGCGATTTTGACCCTTCTATGTACAGAATTTGTATGAAAACAAGGTCAGAATCGCTTGCGCCAACATCATTGATGATATAGCCACTAGTTTCATTCATCTGACAACACCAGATTATTTTTAAATGATTTTTATCTGTGGAATCGAAATGTCATTTTTGGCGCAAATTGAAGCTGTCAGTTTTGACGCGTGTTCCTCGACTAAAACATCATAAAACCTATTAATTTACGTAATTAACGCAAGTAATGTTGTTTTGGTGCATAGTTTATTGTTCTAGGAACGTATTTCAGTCAATGAAATATACGATAGCTCAAAATTAATCAACAAAACATTTAATTCAAAATTCAAAATCGTGTTTTGTTACGAAATTTCCGTATTTTTCCTGGAATTTGCGGGCCTTTGACAGGTTAATGTACGTTGTCCATAGAAAAAGCAAATAAATCACACAAATCTGACAGAAGATCACGTCCATTATATCGATAACATTCCCACAAAAGATATAGAATCGCTCGGCAGACTTGAGAAACCTATGTGAAATTGAGCCAAACTTTGTAAAACTTTTTTTTTTTGAAATAGGCAATTCAGCCTAAAGAGTGCTTTGTGCCACTGTAAAACATTGGCTGCATGTTAACATTATATGATTTATTATGCAAGGGTGTAACAGGAAATCGGGCTTTTATTTTAACTACTGATACACAAGAAACTTTTTTCCACAAAATTTTTTAACATTAAAAAAATCATTCTCCCAATACACTTTGTGAGTTTGGAGTTCAGTAGGAGAAAATGAATTTTAAATTTTTATAAGAAAAGCTCTCTTTTTATAACTTTTGAAGGTTATTCCCATCAATTAAATAATATATCATTGAAGATAACAATAATAATCTAAACGAAAATATGAAAGAGAACATGACACAGTACATATACATATATAGAAAAAAGAGAATGGTCGCAACTGGGACACAAACTCAGACCTCTCGTCACGTCCCGGTTCGACAAGAGGTCTGGGTTCGAATCCCAGTTGCGACCATTGTCTTTTTTTATGTGTCTTGTCTCTTTCATATTTTCGTTTAGATTATTATTGTTATCTTCTTCTTCAATGATATATTTAAATGAATTTTTATTTGACGAAATAAAAAGACATGGAACAAAATTTGTTCAATTTTGTACGTAGATCATTGGTTAAAAATGCCCGAAGTCGTGTTACACTCTGTATAAAATAGCATTAATTGTATTTGTGTGACTTGATTATTAAATTCGTGTAATAATGAGTATTAAAAAAAGCAAATGAAACATTTCTTTCATTACACGTACATATACACAAGATAGATAGAGGGTTCAGAGTACAACAAATTTGTAATAACAAGGGGAACGCATGCTCAATAAGAATTGTTAAGGGTCGGGTTTGGAAAACATCGCTCCGCATTAGCAGTAGCATCCGCGTCTCGTAGCAGCAATACTAGAAAATTATATACAGGTAGTTAGAAAAATGTGTAAAGTTACTAGTGATTAAATTTTTTTTACTGTAATCTTACAAATTCTATAAGTTATACATACTGCAACTTTAGTTAAAACGTTGAAAAAGGCCTTCGCGATTATCTCTCCTGAACCTGTTGTAAACATTTTTACCAAAAATCCTTCCGTAATCTCAGAGTAAACATTATGTTAAATCAAGCTATTAAATTAAAAGCTCTTCAGTGTATCTAGATTTTTATTGTAATTCGCCTAAACTTTCTGAATTTTTCAACTATTCTCCGCCATACAAAAATGTATGGGAAAATATTACGCCGCGCGATGTCTTATATAACGGTTGAATTTCACAGAATTCATTCAGTTGTGAGATAGTGGTCAAGGCGACAGCACGCATATTTTTTTCGCAGCAATTTTGTTCGCTGTTTATTCGATTTTTGAAGGAATCATTGAGGAGATAGGTGTTACTGTAACCGGGTAAGTAGAAATAAAATATATTTATTATTATCTAATAAATTATTTTTAACTTGATTTACAGTTTTACATATTTTATTATTATTTTTTTTTTAAACTTCAGGTACCTTCAAAATGGGTAAAAATAAAGGAATTCTTGCTTACCGTGCCATAAAAAATAGACCCTCCCACTGGAAGAATAGGAGAATAAGGTAATAAAGTCAAAATTTAATTTTTTTACTGATTTCTATCAAGGGTAGTTTGAAGGTAGACTGAAGTCATTTTGCTTTTTGACATCTAAAAATTTCGGCATCCATCTTGAATTTATCTGTAGTTATCTACCGATTTGGTTCAATATCAGAATTCGGGCGTTTAGAAGTGCACTGAACTCGGATCTAATGTCAAAATGCAAAATTTCGGCATCCATCTTGAATTTCTCGTGTTCTCTACCGATCTGGTTCAAAATCAGTATTAGGGAGTATTGGCGAGCACTGAACTCGGATCTAATGTCCAAATGCAACATTTCGGCATCCATCTTGAATTTCTCTAGTTATCTACCTTTTTGATTCAAAATCAGGATTAGGGCGTTTGGACGTGCACTGAACTCGGATCTAATGTCAAAATGCAACATTTCGGCATCCATCTTGAATTTCTCTAGTTTTCTACCGATTTGGTTCAATATCAGCGCCCTTGAGATGATTTTTCATGAAAACGGCGCTTTATAAATCAGCCAAATATTATTATTATCAGCATTCGGGCGTTTGGAAGTGCACTGAAATCGGATCTAATGTCAAATCGGCATCCATAATGTAATTCGGCATCCATCTTGAATTTCTTTAGTTATCTACCGATTTGGTTCAAAATCAGGATTAGGGCGTTTGGACGTGCACTGAACTCGGATCTAATGTCAAAATGCAACATTTCGGCATCCATCTTGAATTTCTCTAGTTATCTACCGATTTGGTTCAATATCAGCATTCGGGCGTTTGGAAGTGCACTGAAATCGGATCTAATGTCAAAATGCAACATTTCGGCATCCATCTTGAATTTCTTTAGTTATCTACCGATTTGGTTCAAAATCAGGATTAGGGCGTTTGGACGTGCACTGAACTCGGATCTAATGTCAAAATGCAAAATTTCGGCATCCATCTTGAATATCTTAAGTACTTTGACGATTTGGTTCAAAATCAGGTTAAAGGAGTTTGGGGTTCAACGAACTTAATATCAAAATTTAATTTAACAAAATTTAATTTCAAAATGCATAATTTCGACGACCATTTTGAGTTCTCTACCGATTCCGTTCAAATTGTCACTAAGTTTTATTGAAAACAACGACTGTCAGATCCATTGATAAATCGAATGAATTTCGATGTTGGGTAAATTCTGGGTCGTATTATTACAAATAAATTTATTTTATATGTTTTTTTAGAAAAGCAGCAGAAGCAATATAAATGACGTCGTTATAACAGAAACTATCAGTTAACATGTAAGTTTTTTAAATAAACATAAGCGGCCTGAGTAATGGCCTTCCATATAAACTTTTTGCTATAATGAATGATCTACCACACTTTTTGTGAATGTTTAGAATTAATAAATAATATTTGGATGATTTATATAGCGCCGTTTTTGTGAAAAATCAGCTCAAGGGCGCTGTATGAATTATCGATAATAGACCGGGAGAAAGGATGATGTCATTACAAAATGACAGTCTTGTGAATAAATGAGGGGCTAACACTTATCACTCTGTATTGTTTTGTATTTTTTTATTAATAAGTTTACATTACAAATGTATAGTCTAATGTCCTCCACGCTAGGAATTCACCTGTGTTGTGGAGGACATTTTTCAATTGTAAAATTATATAATAGTAAACAAGTATATAATAGTAACTTTGTTATTTTTGGATAATGCTGTGAAATAACTATAATAATTGTGGGTAATAATTAATTTATTTTGAACTTACATATAACATTTGCAATTTTACCTGTAACACGCACAACACGAGTTACAGCGTGTTTTATACAAAGAAAAAAAAACTTGTCAATAGACTTCTATAAAAAAACAGAGTGGAAGATACTTTATGTATCGCCCTGGTGTAAGACCACTATTCAGAATTGAAAAGCTGCTTGAAATGGCTTTAGCCGTGTGTGGTGACCAAATCTGAATAGCCAGGTACTTCCCCTATATTATTCCCCTCCCACCTTATTCAGCCTCACAACATACCCCAATCACTGGCCCCAGGCGATTGATAACAGTTGGGACTTTGTAAGTTACATAAAAATAAAAATAAAACATTTACTTGTTTTATAAAAATTTGTCTGAACTTCTTTATATTTTTTACTGTCTTTTTTCTAAATGTGCTTCGTTCTACTTTATGTATATCAAAGATAAATTGTAAAATATATTCTTTCTTACTACGTATTAAAAAAAAACTGTATGCATATAAATAAACTTTCAAAAACAAAACTACCTGTTTTTTAATTTCTAAGGCACAGAGTAAAAACTGGTTGTCGTAACTTATTCACACCCATTATTTTCTGGTAAAATTATAAAAAAATTAATAACATTATACAAACCATATATGAACCAGAAATTTTTTCCACATCAAAACACCATTAGATTCTATGTCACATTGAGTCAAAAACTAAGACGTCTGTAAAGGTCCAGGGACTAAAAAAAGTCTATGTATCCTTGCCCTTGCATAATATGATTTATAGTCTGTCAAGCTGTATCAATTATGTTAGAAATAAATTAAAATTATACAAAGCAAGTGTATTTTTATTTCGTATTTTATCAAAATGCTGAGCAGCCGTGCCTGAATCTAACCGAAATACACAGTAGATCGCGGCGGCCGAGCTTGTTTGCAACTACCAAAAATACCTAACTGCAGTGAATGGGCAGTTTGACCCAGGCGCAAATGTCTCTATGAGCTATCCACGCTATTCCACCATATGATTCTTAGTATGTTAAGCTGTATCCATTATTATAGTAGGAACTAAATTTTATAAGGCAAGTGTATTTTTATTTCCTAAGTCCGTAGTGTCTAGTATACCCACATCTCCTCTAGTCAAACGCAGGCGGCCGGCTGCGGCCGTGTTTGTCTACAAGTACAAGAAATACCTAACTGCAGTGTCAGCGCGGTTTGATACCCGACCCTTAAGTAAATAACAAACATGCAAAGTAAAATGTATTCAAGTTACTGACTGACATAGAAAGGCTATAGATGCCATCAATGCTATAATTGCTTGAAAAAGTTCATATTGCATATTTTTTATGGCACTCCCCACAAAATTAGGGATGTCAAGATCAAATATGCGAACAAACATCTACGGATTATAATTAAGTACTCACTACATGGAATAATAGGTAACTTTTAGGTCTGCACATACAAAACCAGTTGTTAAAAAATAAAAATTAAACCACGAAATATACGAAAATGAGCTGCAGTTGCGTTCGCCGCATCAACTTCCACTTCCACCAAGGAAGTCAAAAAAAGCATTTCGTTCCAGGCCAGAAAAAAAAGTTATGCAACTTTAAAAGTCGAAAATGTCATTCATCGGAGGGTTAAGAATTCGGTAGAGATATTGTATTTGTATGGAGCATGCTAATAATATTACTAGATAGAAACTAATCTACGAGTGTCTTTTGCCAAAATTACAGTGCAGTCTAAGAAGTTGTGTTTGGTTGATACATTACATACTGTTGCATCCGAAACTGTTTTCGAATTACAGCTTCAGATGCACTTGGAAATAAACTGTAAATTACTGAACGAAATGAAACGAAAATGTTGTTTGCTGGAATTGGGTGATAATATGTTTATGGGAAAATAATGGAATACAAGGAAGAAGGAAACCAATCACTTACCTCTGCGAAGACGAACAACACAATTACAAGTATAGTTTATGTTCCACCACGGTACTTCAAGGTAATTATCGCCACAACCACACAAATAACTATAAAATGATCTTGATACGGTCAACCCCAGAATATATATGAACCCGAACAACCAACTAATGCTTTAAATGTAGTCCAAAATCTTCTGCTGTTTTTTCAGAAACAAACGCACTTGAACTGCAGTCATTGTTCCATTTTCAAATGCTTTTCCAGCAAGGAGATATGGATAGGGAGGGTAGGTACTGGATAAATGATATCCCGGTGGGAACTTTTGATCATCATTTCAAAACCAAACACATACCTTGATGCACAGTTGGAAGATGGGCTGCATCTGTGTCCTGAGGAACTTGGGCGTGGACTCGGCCAGGTCGATGAGAACCTTCAGGAGCGCGTCGTCACTGTCTTGCTGTTCCATGCTCAGCACGATGACCTGGTGAGGAAGGTCACAAATCGGGTTAGAGGGCATAGTTCTAACTGGTATGTGCAGTGTGGCTGCAGGTGCCAGGGTATTGTGGACAAGGGGTCAACACGGTAGTAACAGATTAGCTACAGTGCTAATTAAGCTTGACCGCTTTATCTAGCATAGTTTTTACTGAATCCCCTATTATTTAGAATCTCCAATGTTGAAAACAATGCGGATGTAATGCAACCAATACCGCATAAGAGTCTCAACTGCACCAAACCGCCTAAAGCCAGTGAGAATATGGTATCCCCAGTTGGGGTAGGTTGTAAGGCTGAAGGTAGTGAGGAGGGGAAAGAGATAGGGAGATGTAGGTTGGGAATTACCTGACTATTCAGATCTGGTCACCAAACACGGCTGAAGCCATTGTTTCAATTGTGAATGGTGATCTTATATCAGGGCAGTACTAGAATCTTAACACTCCGGAACGTAACGCAAATATACCCTACATTACGAGGGCTGTCCGTAAAATAAGGTCTCTAAGGTGTTGCGGTCGCGATAAACAATTTTACACGCGATCCAGCAACACTGGCTTGTAACCTGGTTCCCCCATGCCAAATAAATCAAATAAAATTTACTTGCGCATGCCGGGATTTGAACCAACGACATCCAGAGCCTCATCCCTCGATTACGGAGGCCGTCACACATGCAAACAATGAACCTTGTAATGATCTGAATATTACTTTTTTGTGTTGAATTAATGACTATTGGGTAGTAATGTTGTGTTGTACTATAGTACCTGCATGAAGTTGGGCAGGATGTCCTGGAAGTGCTTCTGAATGTTGGGCTCCTTGTCGTGGCAGGCGATGAAGGCCCCCACAGCCTTGACGGCCTGGAAGCGCACAATGTAGTCAGAATCGGGCTGCAGTGATGCGCTCAGCATCTGCTTTATCACATCCAGGTACTGGTTCTGGAAGTTTCCAAATACTCCAGGCACGGATCTAAGGGGAAATACAAACATTAGTTATTATCTAATAAACGCTGCCAAGATTACACTTCAAGCAACATTTCCATTCTAAATGGTGATCTTTTACATGGGCAACATTCAGGCCATATTGCTTCGGCTGGAGAAAGATCTAAGTAACCCTTCCCCTATCTAAGTTTTGGGATAACTAACATTAGTTGGACAGAATTCTAACTTCACTTTACCTTGTTCTGAGATGTCAAAGTTTGCAAAGATGATTTCTCATTACATATTTACCAATGTCCGATTTTGGGGGTTGAAACTTATAAAGAATTTTAATTGAACAAATTTTAAAGGAAAATATTCAAATAGGATTATGTTAGAACATACCTAAACAGGCAGATAACCATGTGCAAGCCAGGGCACAATAATTCATTGCATAAGGTTCTAACTACATTTCCCTAACAAAATTCCAAGCTAGAGGACACATCCTATTTAACCGGTCACAGGCCATGACATTTAGCGGAAATTCGCGGAACTTCGCAAAAAAAACACTAAAAAACCACCACTTTGAATTTTGAATTGAATGTTTTGTTGATAAATTTTGAGCTATTGTATATTTTATTAACTGAAACACGTTCACATCACAATAAACTATCTACGAAAACCACATTACTTGCATTTATTACGTAAATTAATAGGTTTTATGATCGTTTTATTCGCGATACACCCATTAATTGCGACCGTTAAATTCGCGGCAAATTCTGACAGCCGATTGTCATAGAAGAAATCGTTTTAAAAATATTCCAGGGTGACAAGGTGAATGAAACTTGTAGCGTCTCCGAGAGTAATGACAGCGCAAGCGATTCTGACACTGTTCTTCATACAAATTGTGTACATAGAAGGGCCAAAATCGTAGACCAAAAGTTTTTTGTCGGAAGTATTATTCAAATATTAGAATTATTTTCTCGCGCATGCGCATATGACGCGCGCGCCGGCGCGTCTCCGGCCTGTCAGAGGTTAATGCTCTGCAACCGGGCCCAAGAAGAAGATGGAGAGATACGAAATTACGAATGTTATAGGAGGGCGCTAACATTTACTGCGACAAAATCAATGCGAAAATGTTTAATAAAACATGACTCGTTTAAAATAGAGGAAAAATCTTACGGGCATTATCTTAAACAGCATTTAAAGAAACACTGTGAATTTTTTCATACATATAGCTTGTAAAATAACTGAAACAAACGTGTTAATAATAATTTTGGAGCATACTTTGCGATTTTTTTCTATCGAGGGAATTTTATATAACTTGCGCTTCGGCGTGGGCAAAGTCTAGATATTATCTTCAAGAATAACATATATATTTTTTAAGAGCTTTTAAACTTACCGTGTTTAAGGGAAATATGTAATAAATTGGTACAAATCCGGGTTGCGGGCCCTTAAATATTTTCAATTAAAATACTTTACACAAGATTAAGGGGGTATTCTAGTCTAGAAGCCCAAATTTTCGGCATTTTTTGACGGTCGATAAAAAAACCATTAATATTTTAGCCGTACATTTTTTTTATATTTTAAGAGATGCGCAAAAGAAATATTGTATTCAAAGGTCATTTTTGAAAAAAAGTCAGTAAGAACCTTGTACAACTGAGACGATAAGTGAAAAATAGCAAACAAGTTATTGTGGACAAGGGGTCAACACAGTAGTAATAGATTAGCTACAATGCTAATTAAGCTTGACCGCTTTATCTAGCACGGTTTCGGCCCAATCTCCCTTTATTTGGAAGATACGGCGATAAAACCACGCAGAGGAGGTATGGGATGTTGGTTAGACTCACGTGAACATTCTGAGTGCGGCCTCGCGGAGGTGCGGGTCGGCTGCGCTGGCGCACTGAAACAGGAACTGCAGGAATTCTGGCCACTGGTTGTTGCCGTCGTCATCAATCAGGTTCCTGGAAACTTCGGCCACAACGTCGCACACCTGAAACCAACAATAAATGCTGTCAGTCCATGAACACAACCGACAAATCTATGATCTTCAACTGTTTCTTTTAATTATTTTACAATAGTCTCCGCACAGGAGGTCACGAGGAACAAATCCTCTCAAGGACTGTCATATTTGAAGATGTTGTGTGGAGGGTTTTTAACCTGTCAAAGGCCATCAAGATCCAGGAAAAATACGGAAATTTAATAACAAAATATTTTGAATTGAGTGTTCTGTGGATTAATTTTGAGCTATCGTATATTTTGTTGACCGAAACACATTCCTAGAACAATAAACTATGTACCAAAACAACATTACTTGTGTTAATTACGTAAATTAATAGGTTTTATGATGTTTTAGTCGAGGAACACGCATCGACTTGACAGATAAAATTCGCGGCAAATTTGACATTTTCATGCCACAGATAAAATCGTTGAAAAATATTCTGGGGTTGCAAGAAGAATGAAATTTTTACCCATCTTATGGGGTAATGTTGGCGCAAGCGATTCTGACCTTGTTCTTCATACAAATTCTGTACATAGAAGGGTCAAAATCGCAGACAAACATATTTATTTCGAAATATTTTTGTCGCGCATGCGCACAAGCTCTCCTTCCTTTCCCTAAAAATAACCTCCACACAGCATCCCCAAAGATGACATAGGCCCTGAGGGGAATTATTTTCATCATGGCCTCCTGTGTGGAGCTAATGTGAAAAAAAGGTATTAGTACAAGTACTACAGGTATTATTGGTTATCCAATAAATGGTTTCTGGGATGGCAGTACCCATACCCGCCTTCCAAATTGTAGTTGGAGAATTATCAAATTTGCCCAATAGCACAACACGTAGAACATCAGTGATGATGGTAGATTACCTTCCTCCTGATGGCTTGTGTCTGCTCCACCTGCAGGGTGCGCAGGACGTGCTCTTTGAACTGCTGCTGAGCCTCTGGGGCCAGTTTGGGATAGAACTCAGCAAACTCCGAGGACAGCAGTCGGCGCAGCAGGACGGCCGCCATCTGCCGGATGTCCTCGCCCATTGTGGCATCCTGCAGCAGCGCCAGAAGGTAGCTCACCTTCGGCTCTGTGGCAATGTTGGTATAAGCCTCCTAAAAACACACACAACTATTAATTCACAGTCAACCTACATAATAATAATGAAACCATACCATAAATCAAAGATGTCATAAAATGCAAAAGATATGGAATGGTCAAAATGAGATTAGTCCGGGCATCGATTTTCTCAAGAAAGCAAATCATCGTCATCACTCTTGGTTCTAAACCCCTGGTGGATCTTGGCCTCCTCAAGAGTCTTCTTCAACTCATTTTGGTTTTGTGCCAGCTCTCTCCAGTTTAGAAGCTCCAAGGTAGATATATCTTTGAGGACGATGTCGCTCCATCTAATCTTGGCCTTCCCAGGCTTCTTCGCCCTATCGGTCTTGAGTTCAGCAGGGACTTTGGTGCTTGATGCTCAGTCATTCTCTCCATACGACCCAGTCACCGAAGTCTTCTCAGTTTTATAAATTTTGTGACATTTAGCTCCTTAAACAGAGTATATAGCTCATTGTTGTAACGGAAAGAAAGCGGATAGACGACCTCAAAGAAAAATGCTCAGGATTCCATGGACAGCCAGACGCACAGATGTGTCCATTCTGAAAGAGCTAGGGGAACGTGACCAACTTTTTGCAATTTTTAAAGCCCCCCCCGGTGACTAAAAACCTAAGCCCCTCGCTGCTCATTTGTACCAAGCGTGGTATTTAGAACCGCGAGGAGTGGGGGAGCCTTGTCCACTATAGAAATTGGAGTAGCGGTCACGATTCTCAGCAATGAGGAACCGACTCAAGAAGACCACAAATCAGGTGACCTTTATTGAATGCCACATAGAAAGAGGCATCAAACCTAGAGGTATTGAGAGTCTCATTGTTTTGCAATCTGAGTACGAGTGAGAATTTTAACTCTTTCTGGGCAACCGTCTCAACATAGTTGACGATGAAATTCATGCCCTGTGCGCTAACGTCTCACCATGTAGTACAAAATTACACTTACGGTGGTAAGTGTATCGTAAAAAAATTATATCTACCAACAAATAATGCCACGCACTAGTGCACTACAAAGTTTTAACGTCCTTAAAAGGTTAATGCAAAAGTCATACATCATCTTCAAATAAAAATATTGTGGACAAGGGGTCAACATAGTAGTAACAGATTAGCTACAATGCTAATTAAGCTTGACCGCTTTATCTAGCAGACTTTTTTGTTGAAATTTCTATCAATTTAGAAAAGACAATAAAAAAAAAATATGCACACATTTATTTAACTTCAATTGAATGAACAAAAAAATATTGAGTGCCTTGTCATCCCGAAATTGACGAAGTACAGTTTATGACTCAACTTCCTAGTTTAAATAAAGGATGCAGAGATAATATGGTTTGCGCTGAATATAGTCATCCCTAGTAAGGCCATCATGAGTCATCTACCAAGAATGTTTATTGTACTAAATTTTTCCTTGATTATCCTCTCTCACATGCACAATTCAATAATGGTGAATGTTTAAATCAAATCCAGTACACCCTTAGTAATCTGCGCCTTGATTATCTGCCAGTATTTGTATGTCAAAATCAGTAATCTGCCACGTGCCTAGACAGACTCAAGGGCCAGGCTTTGAACGCCCGAAGATTGCGTTATTTTATTCTTAAACTCGGTTACTATACTGCCGTTATCTTGCTAGAGCTGACCATTTTATCAATGACCAGGGTTGATTATTGTTGTTTTAGGACATTTTTCAATTTGTGAGGCGGGAATGGGTGCCACCGCCCCAGAAATCATTTATAGGATAACTAACACCAGGTGCCACTGCCACAGGTCGCCCCAAGTGGTTTGCTATGTAGCAGGGGTGCCTGGGTACATTTTCGTCTAGGTCTTGGCAGTGAATGCGTTTGCACACCTATTGCATGACAGGCCGGATCGGGAGAGACTGGTTTAGGGAGATCTAACCTAGACATCTCCAGCTACTCTCTCGACCCATCGCCTTGCACCGCAGTGGGAGAGATGAACTTACACATTTGTCACTCCTGGACAAATTAACCTCCAGATTCCTACCCATCCTTTTTTCCTTCCTAAAACTTCCTCTCTTTTCTTTCCCTAAAAGACCCTTCACACAGCACCCCCAAAAATGACAGGCCCTGAGGGAATTTTTTTCCTCGGGGTCACCTGTGAGGAGCTAATGTAAAAAAAATAGGTTTTCAGTTAGTCCTCTGTACTCCTGCAACTGTTGCTTATGTTTCTATTCATTACACTCCTAGAAATTGAAGAAAGTGCCTTCTTCCTGATTTGTACTCTTTTATTGTGACGAACAAAAATAGTTTGATATTCAATGATCATTATTTTTAGATGAATCAAGTTGAAACATACACAGCGCTCGCAATGGCTTACAAAAGGGATCTGTCATCAGTTCTATTAAATTCACAATTCTATCAAAACTAAATATCCAGGTATCACTGTATCCCCTTTTCCTAGTCACTTTGGGGGAGTCTCATTGAATCGGCAAAGTGTGCCTATCTTACATTCGTTCAGTGGAATGGGTTCATTGCAATGATAAACATCTAAGTTTTAGAAGAATAGTGCACAGTCATATTAATAATGCAGTTACTTTAATAGTGAATAATTAATTACCAAGATGATAACAGTATCTAGCTACTTGCTTTGCAATAAAACGTGAGCCGTAAAACAGGTTAAGGAGTTGATAGCGAAATTTAAAAATAGTATCCACCGTTTACAGAAAGATATAAGACAAATATAACAGACAGTTGCCCGGCAACAGTTCAATATACATTCAGGCTACTGAGTGTATTTTCATTTCGTATGAAAAAATTATTGAAGTGGGTCTCATTCTAATTGCAAGTGAATGAATATAAAGAGATAATAATTACTTTGTTAGCATAAATGCCTCCTCTTCTGGATTAAAAAAGATTTAAAACTTGATAAAAATTATTTAACAAGGTCATTGAATTTTGAAGCAGTCGCAAAAAACATTTTGAAATTGCCTGAAAAAAGGCCCAACTGCCCGAAGCCAATGGGACTATGCGAAAACCAATTTGGGGTATGTTGCGAGGCTGAAAAAAGTGGGGAATCAACCCATTTTGACATTATAAAATAATTTAAATAGTCAAAACTACAAACTACCTTTGTATATTTTCAATTTATTTTGTGATATTACTGAAATTTTGACTGTTTTTTTAGGGGTTAGAAAATGTAAAAGTTACTAATTAATGAACAAATACTTTACAAAGCACAGGAAGAATGATTGCTGTAGCAATCAGATGCCTGAGGTAAAACTATGTATGATCATCATGTGTGAAATGTGGAGATCTGCAAAGAATGAAAGGCTGACGACGTAAGCGTAATTAGTAAGATCAATAAAGGGATGCTCAGATGGTTTGGGCATGTAAAGCCAATGAATGCAGAAAGGAGTGTAAGGAGAATATACAATGTAAATGTGAATGGTAGAAGAAATCGGGAGCACCCGAGGAAGACATGGCACCATCAAGTGAATCAGATACTTGAGTCAGGCCATTTCATCAGTCAGAATAATAGAAGAGCGAATGAGGCAAAGAGTGTGTGCCAATAATAATAATTAGATAATTCATAAAGCACCATTTTTGTGAAAAATCACCGGCGCTCAACATGGGCAAGACAGAGTTGTTTGTCTAGTCTACCCTTTTGCCAGTCCCATTATGGAAATGGTGTGATGGTTAGTTTACTTTAAAAAATAATAAATTATTTAAAACAAAAACAAAGGTATGTGGCAACCCTTTTCATGCAAAAATATGTATTTATCTTTTCGCGCATACTTTTATTCACGGCAAATAGTTAAGTATGTACATTATTATTATTACATTAGCAGTGATCTAGAACAGGATGTAGTAAATTTAAGTGTGTGGGGGGCCAGAATTCTATTAGCATTGCCGATTAGTGCCATAATCTGCTTAAACCACTCACTTGGTGCAGCCAGCTATAATATGGTTTCCGTATCAAATATCACCTTGCACTATTCAAGCCATACAGCAGACAATCTCAGTATCGCCCTGGTGACGTATCGACATTCAGAACAGAATGCGAAGTTTGCTCGAATGGGGTTTAATGATTAGATCTGAGTAGACAATTTGGGAGGCGGGAATGGGTACCGCCGCCCCGGGAACCTTTATTGGATAACCAACACCTCTGCCATAGGTCACCCCAAGTGGTTCGCTACGTTTGGTGATTTAGCAGGGGTGCCCGGGTTCATAGGGTGAGGTTTGTCTAGGTCTTGGAGGCGGATGACCAGGACATACTGAACCCCAGATTCCTACCCACCCCTTAAACCCTTTTCCTTCCCAGAACTCTCCTCTCCTTCCTTTTTCCTTAAAAAAAAACCCTCCACACAGCATCCTCAAAGATGACATAGGCCCTGAGGGAAATTATTTTCCTCAGGGCCTCCTGTGTGGAGCTCATGTAAAAAAAAAAAAAAAAGACAGGCAGTCAGCAACCTTTATCTTCACCTCCCCACTTCTTACAATCTCTCATGAGTTCTATTAAATTCACTATTCAATCGAAACAAAATATAGACAGGTTAAATTCGGGTATCAATTTTACCCCACTTTCCTAGTTGGGGAGCCATTCTTTAGATAGTGTCCCTATCTTGCATTCGCTCAGTGGAATCGGTTAATTGCAATGATAATCAATCGAACTGTGAAAATTATTAAAACAGTTATAGCAATAAAAGCATAGCAATGTTCGCCAATTCGGAGACACCATTGTCACGCGACGATGTGAATCTTTACGAACAAATGACACCAAGACAAAAAAAAATACATCTTTGGTATCTACCAAGATACCAACAACAATGTAAGTATAAACAGGTAACCAACACAATGATTCAACAACTTGATTCATTAAAATTAAAAAACCATAATTAAGATTTATTGCACTTATAAAAAACAGCCTATTATCTTTGGTCACAATGCAAAAAAAGACCAATTCATTACTATGCAAGGTTGGTAAACCTTTGTCCTTGAGGTTGAATAATACAGTGTGCCACATTCTATCCAACTAACCATCATGCTGTTGCTGTTTCAGAGACAAAGACACAAACAAATGTGTCTTGGCACACACACTCCTTGCTTCATTCACATACATACACAGTCTTCATATGTACCCTAAATTTTACCTAATTGGCAGACTGTTTCCATAGGGGTTTTCTTTTCATATGGTTCGGAATGAAAAACTAATTAGTTTAAGTGGTGTATTATATGGAAATGTAGCATGTGTATTTAGTTTTTAACCCCCGACACAAGGAGCGGTGTTATAAGTTTGAGCTTCTGTGTGTCTGGCTGTGGCATTGTAGCTCCTAAACAAATGGACCGATTATGATGCGTTTTTTTGTTGTTTGAAAGCTGACATGATCGAGCTACAATTTATGAAAATCTGTTCAGGCATTTCAAGGTCATCAGCTCTTTTTGTGTCGGGGGTTGCTTAAAATTTTACTTATTTACATGTTCAAAATATTGATAAAAACATTATAACATGTGTTTATTACTGATTATGAACGTGTAATACTATTTGGTGTCATGAATTTCATGTATATTTGATTTATTGACATCAAAGGCAAATGGTAGATGGTTTTATGTGATCTATGGTTATGTTCAAGGTGTTTTCATTTTTTGGCAATTTAGTACCTTCTAAAAATATTATTTCTTCTCTAATGGCAACTATCTGCATGAAATCATCATAAGTATGAAAATAATGATTCTGTAAAACAAAGACAAGGCTTCCCATACAGCTTCCACACAGGGATCGTTATGAAAAAAGCATTGTGTAAATGCCAAAGCAGTAGGCGTGAAGCTAATAAGAACTACATCCTTCATTGATAGTGTACCTATAAAAGATTTAATGAATATACAAGTATGGCAAAACAGCTTATTAAATAATGTAGATACTTCGGGAAACCAATTTTTAACCCCTCAGGCAGATTTGTTCGCTTTTGGGAACAACATATAGAAATCGTTGTGTCTCTCTTACTACTACCATGGTGAGAAATATTATGATCTCAACGGTGTTAGAAAGAGAAAAAACACCACGCTTTATATTCAACTCTAAAAGTTAAGCACAAAATAATTAAAACTTAATAAAACCAAGGTTTCCGACCACAATTTGAAAAAAAAAATTATGGGTAATTTTTCGGGATTAGTGTCTATGGTTATTACGAATAATTTTTAGAAAAAAACCTTAGATTCGCCGTAATCACTATAAAAGGAAACTTTTTGCATCATGGCTGGCGGAAAATGATGCATTATAATTTTCAATTGCGAAAAATTAAATTTCACTTCGCGAACCGATACGGCGATAATCCGGCAGCCATTTCGTCACTGTTTGTTATGTTGGTATCCCTGATACAAACAAGAGCTAGATACGACTGTAACCGACTTCGTGGGATACATTATAAGGCGCGTAATTATGAAAAACAGAATTAATAATATAATGTAAACGAACCTCTAATCAGGCACTGGAATGGAGAAAAACCATTGAAGTCCTGGGATGTTTTTTAAAATAAAGATAATATACACAAACCGCTACACAAACCCTGCTTTGCCAGACAAACCATTAAAAAACTGGGATGTTTTTTAAAATAAAGATAATATACACAAGCCCGCCACACAAACCCTGCTTTGCCAAACAAACCATTCAAAACCTGGGATGTTTTTTAAAATAAAGATAATATACACAAGCCCGCCACACAAACCCTGCTTTGCCAAACAAACCATTCAAAAACTGGGATGTTTTATAAAATAAAGATAATATACACAAGCCCGCCACACAAACCCTGCTTTGCCAAACAAACCATTCAAAAACTGGGATGTTTTTTAAAATAAAGATAATATACACAAGCCCGCCACACAAACCCTGCTTTGCCAAACAAACCATTCAAAACCTGGGATGTTTTTTAAAATTATGATGACATGCAGCTTTCGTAGTTTAACCTCAAAGTTGCGTACTATCCGCGAGGTGGTGAAGTGGACTAAATGCAAATTGCGCACCTTTTCATGTATCCCACGAAGTCGGCTACAGTCGTAATTAGCTCTTCGCTAATATTATCAGGGGTACAGTTATCAACAGTGACGGAATGGCTGCCGGATCGGTTCGCGAAGTGAAATTTAATTTTACGCAATTGAAAATTAAAATGCATCATTTTCCGCCGGCCGTGATGCAAAAAGTTTCCTTTTATAGTGATTAAGGCCAATCTAAAGTTTTTTTCTAAAAATTATTCGTAATAACCATGGACACTAATCCCGAAAATTTACCAAATTATGAAATTTTTTGAATTTTTAATTAATTATTTTTACATGAAAAAAACAAAAACAAAAAAGTGAAGCGACGATAACCTTTATTTATGATACATTTGTCCAATAAAATTTTCATTATAAGTAATTTTAATTAGAAAAAATGTAAAGCGAGCAAAATTTTCATTTTTCAAAAATTATGTTAATTTCTAATAATAAAATTTTAAAGTGTATTTCAACACCTATAAAAAAATTTTTTTTTGTGATGTGTTCAGAAATATTATATTTATTTGGATTTTATTGCAGAGAGGAAATATTTCGACTGTCTGACAAAAATTTCTGAGGGGCTAACTTAAAATAGTGATGGTGTTAGAATGCTTGACTTAGACATGTCAAGGTTAGGCCGGTGACTGACTTACTCCACTTTCAACGCGAGCCATGCTCGGCATAAAGGTCTGTACCATATATCTTAGGGTATAAAGGTTCTTTGAATGTGGCCAATTTGTCTATGCTACACTTCAGAAATAAAAGTATTCAAGCGGAATTAGTATGAGGCATAATGTGAATTCCCATTTATCCTTATGGGCACGAGACGTGTGCATTGGCTTGACAACCCGCCCACCAAGTCAAATAGTTTAAACGGGTCGCCTAATTGGTGGAAGAAACTATCAATAATAATAAGAATACAAAGGCCAATTACGACCGCAGGTAAATTGGATATTAGATGGTTAATATCAGGCAGACATATAGAGCAAGGATATTTTGTTATCTATATTTTATTGCATCAATACAAGTTGCTACAAGAGTTTCAATGTTAGTTTTTTCTGTACTTAACAATTGAAAAATAATCAAAATCTTGTCGTATTCTGTTGGTTGAATAAAATATTACAAACTTTCTTAACTCATGATGGAAATGATATTGCAAGCGTTGAGATAGAATAATCTGTATAAATTTCACAGTGACAGAGCTCACCGCTTAAAAGTTTGGTAAACTTTTAGAATCGCTGGCCACGCTCAATATAAATAGGTCAAACGAGAAAAAAATATGGCCGAATTGTCAATCCACGTGAAATTTCAATACTTTGACAAAAGATGGTATTTTCAATCAAGTTTACTGTTGAATTTGCAGTTCGTCCATAGTGGCTACACACGTTCCATTATATTTGAAGTGATGTCAGTTCGAGTGGTCGTGTACTCTGTGGTTGTCGCAGCACGTTTGCAATTTTTATTTTTTTTTACATTAACTCCACACAGGAGGCCCTGAGGAAAATAACTTCCCTCAGGGCCTATGTCATCTTTGAAGATGCTGTGTGTAGGCTCTTTTTGAGGAAAGGAAGGAGTGAACACGGGTCTTGAAGAGACCCATGTTGTAGGAGGAAGGAAACACAGAGGCCGGCAAATCGTTCCACAGCCGAGCCGTTGAACTCAAGAACGAGTCATAGAAATGACCCTTTAGTGCAATGTTGGAGGACGATGATATGGCGAGGATCGGTTTGACTTTGATTGAACTGACATGCCACGACAAAGCTACACACACATTGACACACATGACATGACAAAGCCACACACATATTCCAAGTATGCATAACGCTTGAAGATTGATCAAGTCGGCCAAATTGAAAATTGGTTCCGTTTTAAAGTATGCTTGTCATGCAAATTGATTTCCACACACGGTATATACATATTGCTTGATCAAATCGCATGTTTCATGCTAAAGGGACTACAAAAATTGTGCGTGTCCCCTGGATGTAAAAAGTTGGCTTTTATAGCAAAAGTTGAATCAAATAAATATTTGAATTAAGCGTGGCGAGCGATCCTAAAAGATTACCAAAAGATTTTGCTAGTTCATACATCAGATTTCTATTTTGTAGCCAATAATGCAAACTTAAAACAATAAACCATAGTTCTTAGAATCCAGAACATGGGGCAACTAACACGGGGATTAGTGCAGAGACATAAATTAATTAAAAATAACTGGTACAGCTCAAATTAAAAATATGAACTAACATTTTTAACATCAATGTCGAGGTGGTCAGACAAACAATTTTTTTAGGTTAGGTTCATAATTGTAAAGACTTTGGTGAAAGCGCGGGAATCTAAAAAACTACTAGTCCAGGAATTGGTTGCTATGTCAGTGCGTATGACCATTAATTTTGAATGTGGGTACTGAAGCCCTATATATTTAAAAAATATATATTTTTGATTGCTTGTAGGTATTTGGATTTAGAACAGAAACAGATTCAATGAAGGAACTATTTGTAAAGGAAAATTATACTGTAAACAGACTGCAGATAGATGGCACAGTGCCATTTTTCTTAGCGAAGCTGCAATACATTTGTAATGTTCTGATATTCAAGGATCTTTATTATTTTTAGGATAAAATGGAAATGTTAGTGTTCATTTTTTATGAAAGTGAAATTAAGCTTTTTATAATAGTATAGGGACTTATCTATTGGTATTTAAAATATGGAATTGATTGATGATAAGCGGAAGTTGCGGTTTTAGCAGTTACTAGGCCGCGTAAGGAAAATGGGTCAAAACTATCAACACAGAAATGTCAAAAAGAAAAATTAATTGGATCAATTTGTGACTTTTTCAACTCATTTTTAAACGTAATTACTTAAAAAATTCGGATGACTAAGGGGCCAAATTAGTTCCACGGAACATTGGAGTAGGACAGATCATCAACTGGCAAAGAATTGATTAAAAATTTAACACGTGTTGTGTTTTCTATTTTTAGATACACTGCATGAGCGGCTGACCGTTCTAAGAAATGTACAGCTGTTTGGGCGTTTTTACGGGACCGATTGCAAATATCTCGTTGAAAAGGAACGCAGACTATATTTTACATACATTTTCACGTCTTCCTACGAATAAAACGACTTCAAAAAACGTAAAAGTTAACGACAAAAAGTAAGCGGGATTGCGCATGCCACTAAAAACGCGGCAATCGGCGCGTCATGGAGATGGCAAAAGACGACGAACGTTGAAATAATTTATTACACGAGATCTTCGAACACTCCTGAGTGTTAAAAAGATATCATGATTTCAATACTTACAAAATTAAATCTAGAATTCAAAGTAACTGTGCGCGGTGCGTGAGTCACTCTCGGCAAATCGAGAGTTCCACATGCCGGAAAAGCACGTTTTCGGGCGACATTTAAAATTGGATAAGGAACAATAACGCGTACGAGGATTGACAGGGGATGAAATATAAGTAGTCAAATTTATAAAATAATGCAAATACAAACCTCGGCCTGTGTCCTGATATCATTGTCGGTGGCGAGGAGCGTATTTAGAATTTGATAAAACTGTGCCTGATCCCCGGCCATGACGAAAAACTTGAAAAGAAAAGATAATACCAGAGACACAAAAAGTCAGGCAGCACTTGTTTCCTAAAATTTCAAACTGATCGAACCTCGAACGAAACGAAAGTTACCACATGTCCATGGATTCTTCACAATCTTCAAATCGACCACTTGGAATAATAAAGCTCCATCTAACTCGGTAATTTTGTCTAATAATAAGATCTAAATTATCGTTCTATAGAGCTTATTATTGCATAACATCAATATAACTGATAAAACATTGCCATTGTATGAAAAATTTAACACTGCGGCATGTGCACATCAAAACAAATATTTGTGTGCTTTCAAAAACAGACTCTAAAAACAAATCGTTGGATATAGTTCACAGCTATTTTTCCCAACCAATTATTTATTTTGTTCAGGATTTAACGCCTTGAATTGTCGTTGATTTTTGACACATAGAACATAGAAGTGCACAGTGCAGATTATCTAAGCTTATTTAAAAATTAGTGAAATTGGCAAAATAAAATAAATTCATGACAGTTTCTTCGTAAATTTGATACTGTGTATGAATATATTTTTTAAAGATATCATTAAAGTTTGGAAAATGGTAAGCTACTTGAATATCGCCAAACGTTTCTTTTGCCCTAACTTTTATTAGGTACCGATTCAGTATTTACTCTTTTTAGGTTAATTTCACGATTTACAATTAAATTACGCAATTTGTTTTGGCACTGCATTCTAAGTATTGACGATTCACAATGTTTATTTACAGGCAAGTTCGATTGTGGTGGCGGGGTTGGGGCTAGCAGCAGTAGGATTTGTCGGGAGAGTTATCGCCCGTCAGCTTCCGAATATGGCCCAGAAAATGAGTGAAGCTCTTAAAAATATGCCCAGTTTAGATGCCGGCTCTCTAGCGAATTCCAGATATTATAAAGGTGGATTCGAACCGAAAATGACTAAGAGAGAAGCTTCGTTAATACTCAGTGTCAGTCCCACTGCTTCAAAACTTAAGGTTTGTAACAAATATGAATAAACAAAAAAAAATTATTATCTAAAATACCACACAGGAGGCCCTGAGAGAAATCTTGGTAAATATCGGTTCGGACTGGCCACACTTATTACGAATAATTTTTAGAAAAAAACTTTAGATTCGCCTTAATTACTATAAAAGGTAACTTTTTGGCTTTGGGGCGGCGGAAAATAATGCATTTTAATTTTCAATTGCATAAAACCAAAATTCGCTTCGCGACTGACACAGCGAAAATCCGCGGCCGTACCTGTCACTGTGATGTTGGTATCCTTGATAAATTAACAAGAGCTAATACGACTGTAGCCGACTTCGTGGGATAAGGCGCGTAATTATGAAATTTGTCTAGCGGGCTTGTTTGTGTAACATGGTTTGTGATACAAAAGAAAGTGCTCCTTTATAACGCCTACTCGCGTCAAGGCAAGAAAAACATCCCAGTTTTCAAGTGGTTTAGCGGCTACGCTAGGTTTGTATAACATGGTTTGTGATTCGCGGTATTTCATGTAGGTATCCCGCGAAGTCGGCTACAGTCGTATTAGCTCTTGTTAATTTATAAAGGATACCAACATCACAGTGACAGTTACGGCCGCGGATTTTCGCTGTGTCGGATCGCGAAGAGAATTTTGGTTTTGTGCAATTGAAAATTAAAATGCATTATTTTCCGCCGCCCCAAAGCCAAAAAGTTTCCTTTTATAGTAATTGGCGAATCTAAAGTTTTTTTCTAAAAATTATTCGTAATAAGCGTGGCCAGTCCGAACCGATAATTACCGAAATCTTTTCACTCGGGGTCTATGTCATCTTTGACGAAAGGATGGAATGAACCTGGATTCTATTTTTTTTTTTTACATTAACTCCACACAGGAGGCCCTGAGGGAAGTAATTTCCCTCGGGGCCTATGTCATCTTAGGGGATGCTGTGTGGAGGGTCTTTTTAAGGAAGGGACGTTCTGGGAAGGAAAAAGGTATGAGGGGTGGGTAGGAATCTGGGGGTTAGTATGTCCAGGAGTGACGAAAGCATGAATCCATCCCTCCAACTACGGTGCAAGGCGATGGGTCAAAAGGCCTCCCTCATACAGTCTTTCTCGATCTGGCCCGCCACACAGCTGACGTATCCGCCGCCAAACAGACCTCACCCCATGAACCCGGGCACCCCTGCTAAGTCACCAAATGTAGTGAACCACTTGGGGAGACCTGTGACAAAGGTGTTGGTTATCCAATAAATGTTTCCCGGGGCGGCGGTACCCATACCCACCTGCCGAATTGAGTTGTAGGAGGCTTGCCATGTTGTAGGAGGGAGGAAGCAGAGGCTGGTAAATCATTGTGACAAATGTCAGGTGGTGTTTGGCATGATTCCCGGCTGTTCACCATTGCCCAAAGGATCGATGGCACTGCTCGGAGTATCGGAACCTCCTTTATTCAAGAAATCAGTTTATAATG
Organism: Limnephilus rhombicus; assembly: GCA_929108145.2. Taxonomy (NCBI): domain Eukaryota; kingdom Metazoa; phylum Arthropoda; class Insecta; order Trichoptera; family Limnephilidae; genus Limnephilus; species Limnephilus rhombicus. The sequence goes on from OV815292.1 coordinate 24,630,641, forward strand.
AAATTATTCTTTTAGTTTTTCATGATTTTCAATCTATATATGTATATACATATATAAATCTCGTGTCACGGTGTTTGTCGTTGCACTCCTCCGAAACGGCTCGATTATTATGAAATTTTTTATGTGTATTTGGTAGGTATGAGAATAGGTCGTAAAGTGTATTTTGTACCGCTAGGTGATTAGGATGTCCCTATCCAGTAAAAAATTAGGGTCCGTATGTTTGAATCTGCAAATATCGGAAAGTAATCGACTTAAAATTTTTACAGAACATTGCGTTTTAGCAGAATAGTGTTTCTATAACGCTGGTGAGTTCTGTCATTATGATATTTGTATAAAAATTTTTGAATAAGTGGGGCGAGTTGTTTGAAAAATGAGTGTATTTAATGTATTTTAGTGGCGGGAGGGGGAGAGGAATTCGGGAGGGGTGGAGGGGAATGAAGGGGGGGAAGATTTGCTGGAGGGGGGATCAAGGGAGGGGAAAAGGCGGAAAAAGTGGGGAGCGAGTGGGTTCGCGGGAAGGGTGGAAGCGGAAAAGGGCAGGGGGAAAGGGGAGGAAGGTGGAAGGGTAACGCGGAAAGGAAAGAGAGACGAAAGGGGAACGGGGACGAATTGGAAAGGACACGTAGGAGAAACAATATCTTTATTATTTATTTGCATGCCGGGTTCAGCTAGTATTTTTATATAATCACTATTTGCTATATGTCTAAAATATGTCAATAATAATTTATTTTTACAGATCAAAGATGCACACAAAAAGATTATGTCTCTGAATCATCCCGACAGAGGTGGTTCTCCTCTCATAGCCGCCAAGATCAACGAAGCTAAAGATTTACTGGAGAGTGGAAAGTCATCGTAATACTACAGAAATCAATGAATTTTTTTGTCCACCTAATGGGCGCTTTTATAATACGGTTATGGCACGGCAACGAACGTGACCAATAAAACAAAAAACGTACATTCTTTATCACAACAATGCTGCTGCTCTTTCTTACTTTCTTATCGAGGCTTTACACACTATGTATATAATAGTGTATACTATACTATGTACTATACTATATGCACGCAAAATGACTACCAGAGCCAGCGCTAAAAAATGTACATCTGAGGAAAATACACATACCTCCTCTACGTCTACTGCAGCAGCATCTCGTACTCAAACAATATCGGCACTATCCCCAACGTCCGAACAACCGACACCGCCTATAAAATCGTATAGCGATGCCGTCGTCAACGGCAGACGATTACGTTTTCGACCAATATCTAAAGGGACAGGTTCTAAGGATGACAACTTGGTGGCCATCCCAAAAAACCTCCATTCATGTTTCACCGAGCGACCACGGAAGAGCAAATATCTTCATTTCTAAAAAAGAAGAAGCCCAATCTGGAATTTACGGTCCAAAAACTCGTTACGAGGCACGAACGATATGCTTCGTTCAAAATAGGAATTCCGGAAAAAAGCTTCCATTTTTTCCTGGATCCCATGATCTGGCCTGAAAACGTGGCCTTCAACGAATGGTCATTTCGGAGGCCACGATCACAAGCCAAGACGGTCGGCACCAACACACAAGAAAACAAGCATTAATGGAATATATCAAAACGTCAGAAGTTTAAATAATAAAATTTTAGATTTTATGACTAATATAATGTCCCAGAAACCACTTTTGGTAGCTCTTACTGAAACATGGTTAACTTTGGGCACCTATTCGTCGGAGCTATTCGGAAATCTATACCATGTCTACAGGAAGGATAGAGGCAGTCGCGGAGGAGGGACACTCCTGGCTCTCCGAGCTGACAGCCACTTTCACGCCGAAAGACTAGAATACTTGGAAACACAAGGTGAAGACTTGTGGGTGAAAGTAACATACAGAAATGTCATCATCTACATATGTGTAGTATATTTTCCTCCAAATACAAAATTGGAACAATATCAATTATTTTATGACAAAATTTTAGGTGAAAGTGTAAAATTACAATAAAAAAATATACGTTAGAGATAGGCAACAATTCAACCTTAAATTATTTAGACCTTACCTTATCGATCGTTAATAACAAAATTGATTTTAACATATTTCGTAAACCCTCTTATACTGACATTGTTATACGCAGCACCTCCAATCACCCTATTTCACATAAACACTCCGCATTCCATTCAATGGTCCATCGTTTGGTCACAATTCCAATGTCCGATAATAATTTTGCTAATGAACTAAAAATAATTTTAAAAATTGCGGTAAATAATGGCTATGAATCACATTTTATAGATTTAATCTTAAATAAAAAACTAAAACAAATAGCCGTTAATCGCTTCTTATTTGCTAGTCCTTGTCCTCAAATCAATGATAATAATATTAATCATCAATGGCGGCGAATTTTATTCATTAATAATTTATGCTTTGTTTCTCCAAATTTATTATTATAACCCATTAGTCTACATAATTATCTTTCTGTTTTTTCCCATTACTTGAGTAGTTATGTTAATGTATTTTATGACCGTTTATTTGTATCGTGTTGTCTCCCTCTATATTTTGTTATATATAAGCACACATTATGTACTTCTTGTTTAGTATTAATTTGTACCCTGAAGATGCTTAAGTTAAGCGAAACCGGTCGGTTAAAAAATTAATAAATATCGTGGTTTTAAACAAAAAAGTATTTTGTCAAACCACAAAGTGATTGCTTTCTACAATAATATAAAAAAATATTATTATTTTCGGTGATTTCAACTTTTCGTCAGGGAAAAACCCGAGTGATTATTTTTGCTCTTTTTATGATTTAACACAATTAAACACTGTTTATAACATAAATACACGCATGTTAGACTTAGTATTATGTAACATAAATTCTAAAAATGCTGTTGTTCGTCGCCATGATTCTCCACTAGTCAAAGAAGACCTTAATCACCCATCACTCTCATTCACACTCGATTACATAACAAAATCACATAAAAAATCAGACGTATTGCCTCCGGATATAAACATGGGTTGGATTTTCCATGAAAGCTCAGATCATACACTTAGAAATGCCTTAGAATAAAATATTTGGAATCATTATGACTGCCTTGATGTAAACCTGGCTGTTGAAATGTTCTATAAGCAGCTCAATAATATTTTCGACTTTTGTTTAAAAAAAAGATCCACATGTATGCTCAGAGATGATGAACAATATCCAAAATGGTTTACTGGAGAGATCGTTCATCATATACGAGAGAAAAATAAAATGCACTATCTCTGGAAAAAAAGCTAAATCCGAACGTGCATTAACAATCTTTAAAAAATCTCGAAAATTGATCAAACAGTTAATTAGTCAGGCCTATACTGAATTTACATGTGAGGCAGAGAATAGTATTATAACAGACCCTATTCGATTTTGGTCTTACACAAACGATAAACGTTGCGACTGTGATAAACTTAACATGAATTTTAATGAAAATCAATACAATGGATATTCTGAAATCGCAGAAGGTTTCGCAAATTATTTTCAGTCAGTATACAGCGACAATGTTCCCAAACTTGACATTTCCTCTATAGCTTCTTCATCAAACAATGCTTTACCTGTACAAATTCACGAAATTAACGATGATGATATTGTTGCCGCTTTCCACAAGCTAAAACCAAAATTCTCCGTCAGCCCAGATTTTATACCACCAATTATACTCAAATTATTTAATTCAAGCTCTAAAGCACATTTTTAACCTTTCACTTCATAATAATATCTTTCCTGAAATGTGGAAACTAACGAAAGTCACACCTATACACAAAAAAGGCAAAAAGTCGGCAATCGATAATTACAGACCTGTAGCTGTCTTATCACTCTATCACCCTCAACAAACCTAATGAATCTCACCACCTATATAAATAATTCGTTTGAAAATTTTGTACATGTCGATGTGATATATACAGACTTCGAAAAAGTATTTGACAAAGTCGACCATGATATTTTATTAAAAAAATTGAGTGACCTCGGATTCTCTCGCTTTCGTAGCTAGCTATTTACTCAATCGTCGTCAGTATGTCAGTTACGGACAACAGTTTTCTCACGAATACAAGACTAACTCTGGGATTCCCCAGGGATCGAATCTAGGACCCCTCTTCTTTCTTTTATTCATTAATGATATAGGCAAGACCATTAACCGCTCAAAATATCTCCTCTTCGCTGACGATATTAAACTTTTCAGAGCTGTTAAAAGTCATATAGATTCCATTCTTCTGCAGAAAGATCTTGATTCTCTTGTCAAATGGTCGGAACTGAATAACTTACCACTCAGCATCCAGAAATGCAGTGTCGTCACATTTACAAGATCACAAGACACATTTTTATTCCCATACCATATTAATAAAATTAAACTAACACGCAAAAACGAGGTTCGAGACCATGGCGTGATTTTTGAAGCAAATCTCTCTTTCAAATCTCACATATCAGACATTGATTTTATTATATTAGAAGCCTGCCAAAAAATATTTTTGGGGAAACATTTTTTTAAGCTGATCTCCGGTACACTCGATCTTCGGTAAACTACTTTAATTTTTTTTCAAAATTTCAATATTTTGTACGCAGATTTTCAGGATTCTTTCAGTTTGGGGATACGCCGCATCCACATTTCAGTATATATCTTCATACAAAAAGTTGAAATTTTGAAAAAAAAAATTAAGTTCGTTTTCAGCTACAACATCAATAACGTTGTATTTTTCAATCTTAGCACTCTAGCTCACTGAAAACTCATGGACCGCCACTGCTGTTGAGAGACATTGAAACTACATACACTAAAATTATCATACATCTCCCTCATGCATTAAAAAAAAGAAACACCATTTTTGCTGTCATAGTGCTATAGCCGTGGTAATTTTAAAAGCGCCCAATGATAATTGATAACTCTTGAAAAGTATGCTGGCTTACGATTTAGTTAAAAAACTTATGTTTTTAAGAAATGTGATTATTTATTAGTCTAAAATGTTTAAATAGAAAATTAGATAGCGTAGACAAGTTACACCTAAACAGCTTGGTAATAAAGCCCCGGGGGCTCTTATCCAAGATGGCCACCAATTCTGTTCAAGTGTAATTTCTTGCATAATTAATGTTTACTTATTTACTCAAGTTCTTTTAGGCAGCCAAATTGAAAAAAAATCTAGAGGACCGCCGGTAGCCCGCCATTTTAGCAGGCTACATTACACAGTACACCTGATGTTATATTACAATGTATTAATCTGTCAATCTGGTGCAAACATAATTTAATAATAAATGTACAAATCAAAATGCTGTCGGTTTTACATGACATGTTTTACGTCCATGGTAACAATAAATTATGATTTAAAACACTCGATGCACTAAAACAACTTTACCATGCACCAGAAAGTATTCTTTACAAATTAATAAACGTACTAAAAGAATTATTGCGATTGTGTACAAAATGTATTTTTATAAACTGTTATTGTTTTAATAAATAAATATTATGTAGATAAAAACCTTATTTCATTGTTTTAATTTATTTGCTTTGTGTGTATACTCAATAGCACTGCGAGGGGGGGCGGACCGCCCCGGGTGCTACCCGACGGGGGGGTGACACTCAGGCGCGGCTGGTGCCTAAAATGTTTGGTGGTTCACCTTTCAATAAATCAAACACGTATAATGTAATTTAATTGTTGGTAGGTCACACAGCTAGCTACCGTAGCTACCATATTTATAGAGAATAAAAAAATAAACTTCTTCGGTCCTTAATAATCAAATAAATAAACTTTCTTTCCAGTACCCGGTGTAGCGCATTTAAAACGCACACACATACAAAGTCATTTTTAACTGAAAAACTAATGTCGTTGTCAAATAGGTTCCCTAAATCCCAAACATAACAAGACCCGTTGACTTATGGTTGAATTTTGCAAGCTAAATATTACTATCCCGTTCAAACCTATTTTGCTGGAGCCCTTCGGAATACGTCGGATGTTTTCGACGCACTTCGTAGCGCCGTGCGCCGCGTCGCCAGAAGCAGATTTTTGGTACATTTCGTTATTCTGACGGTCTGGACATGTTTGTAGGAGCACCATACAAAATGACAATTCCCGAACGGGGCGTTTGACCGAAACGCGCCGAATGGTATGTACGTAGGTTTCTAGTTCTTAGCGCGCGGGAAAAGAACTCCAGTCGGCTGCAATAATTATTATCTCTGGCAAAATTCATGCATTTAAATACGTGATTAGTTTTTATTTTCAAAATTGTGCGTAATTTAAATTAAAAAATATTAAGTAGGAACACGTTGAGCTGTAAAATGTTCAATTTTGTTGGCGGTTCGGCGCACTATTGAACGTTTGGGCCAGCCGTGCCTGGTGACACTACACCTGACCGTGGAAAAAAAATTATGAAGGATATTGTCACAAAAATATTGAATACGGTGTTATTTATATTTTTGTGGCTATGGCTCTCTGTGGAATGTCAGAAAACGGGGAGAATTTTGTGCCGGACGATCTTTTTATAGACGAAAATAGTCTATTTCTGAATAAATTCTCTAGCCACCCCCCCCAGGATGGACCAATTTTGTGGGAGGGTGACCACCACGTTATCCGCCTCGGGTGTCGCCCATGCTAGCTACGCCACTGTGTATACTGTACAAGATTGTTCTCAACCATCTGGAGCCAGTGAGGCTATGGCATCCATAACTGGGATGACACTGAAGGTAGTGATAGGAGGTACCTGGCTATTCAAATCTGGTCACCTAACACGGCTAAAGCCATTTGTTCACTACGGTGATACTGAGAGTACTTCCATTCTGGAGGGTTCCCCAAATATACTATCATATTATTTTATATGAATAACTTGAGCATGACGGGATTTGAACCTGCGACCTTCGGATTGCTAGTCGAGAGCCTTACACCTCGGCCAAGGAGTCTCTTCTGTATTCACATTTTTTTGTTATGCTACCCGAGGCATCAATTAGCTAGAGCCAGGAATATTTAACTATGATGAAGATCACATAAAAGTCAATAATAAGAGAAAAACAATATAATTATGATATTTAAGATTCAAAGCCAATATTTTCAAACTCATTTATTATGCATCTGCGACATATTTCCCCTTGACCAGGGTGAAATATTGAAACAATAACAACTATTATTTGATAATACTAAAATACGTTTTGATGTAATTATTATTTATATTTTTTCCATTATGATGTATAAAGTTCAATATGAAAAAAGGTTCGATAACTTACTAAGTAAAATTAGTATTTTGGTAGGTACTTCGAAGTGGCAGTAATATTTTGAATTTCATAATTATTTACTTAATGTATTGCTAATTATTTTCAAATTCTGTTGATAATTTGCTAATTATTGGTGAGATAATTATTATACACTGGATTATTTTCAATTCATTCAATTTTCATTATATTATTCCAAACATTCTGACAACAAAACATAATAATATTTTGTACTGCGATAGTGAGACTGAAAATAACTTTTAAAGTAAGCGGCACACATTACAAAACATGAAAATGGAAGAGACTAAAATAAATATATTTTTTTAGTCTTTGGAAATTTTCCACAGACAAAATACTTCACATTATTCAGTCACTAAATTTGACTCAAAAAGTGTTGGATTCTATAATACAGAAAATAATGCATTCAGTAAAAGACTACGGGCCTTCTAATAAACACAACTTATAAACAATCATTATTGATTGTTTATCAGTTGTGTAAAATTAAAAACACATTTACTACTAAGGCCCTAGGTATTTCAAAATCTGTTTTCCATCCATCAATAATTAATTTAACTCCTAGGGGCCAGTTCACTGCACTTGCAGTGTTGAAGAATCGTGACCATGTACAGTACGAAACACTGCAAATGCAGCGACAACTTTGTACATTCATTTTGATTTCAGATAATAGTTCAGGTGATGGATGCACTTCTAAGCAATGCACAAATCACATGATTTTGGTTTGAAAATTAGATCACTAAAGGCTCGATGACACAGAGCGTGTTTACAAGCTACTATCTACTAAGATTAAAAGTGGGTAAATCGGCGAGTGAGATTGTCATGATGACACACAAAACTGTCCACTCGCTCAGTAGCGTAGGAAACTGAGGTCGCTGCTAGCGCCAGTAACAAGAATAACGACGCCTGCGTGAAATAATTCTGTGATGTTTGATAGTCGAAATCAGCTGTTTATTGGAAGCCATCTTGAAAAACATAAATAAACCAATCACGAGCAAGCGTGTAGCGAGTAAAGTTGACGACCTTTCAACTTTTTTCGTAGATTGTCAACAATCTGCTAGTTAGCAAGTAACACGATGATACTGAGCGAGTTTACTAACAGATAGTGAATTTCCCAGATAGTAGCTTGTAAACTCGCTCTATGTCATCGACGCTTTAGAAAAAATTTAGGTGCTTTAATTAAAAACTGCGAGTAGAACACATATTGAAATAATTAAGTATTTTTTTTGGTCTTTTTGTAAGACCATAAAAAAAATATCAGGCATATAAAAAGTTTCAGGCTTTAAGAACCCCTTTGTTGTTACGGTTTTATTGTATAATGTGGAAAATTAAATTCTTTAAAAAACTGGTAAATAAAAAAACACACTTTTTGGCGATGTTTTTTTCCGAATAAATCAAAACAGGCGGCTGGTATTTAAACCTTATCGCCATCTACACAAGGAGTGTTATTGTTAGCGGCCTGATCCTGAATTTCACATAACGTGGTGCATCACCCTAAAATCGGGTCCATAGCTTCGACATTTGCCTTGATAGTCCCATAACAACATCAATGTTTGTCATCAACATCATAAATATTGTCAATTTTTGTTGTGTTTCGAGCTCCCATGATCGACGGAAAACATTTCCTAAACATTCCATCCCGGGTGAAGCGGGAAGGCAGGCGGGGGCCAGCTGGGGGGGGGGGAATAATTCATTTGTTGACAGATGCCGCGCAATGCAGTCGTGTATGGAGAATTAACGGAACAGCCTTTTGTGGTTATGTGCAACGAGCGGGCACAATCACGAATTTAAAATATTATTATACCTGAATATAATATAATAATAAAAATATTTGATAATAAAATTATAATATAATATCAAATATTTATAATTGTTCTGTTTTTGACGTAAATATTTACGCACTCTAAATTCTTAATAGTAACTTTAGGTCGTTATTACAATAATCGATATTAGTCGGAAATCTTTCCTGAAAAATAAATATCTACTAAAATATTTGTGTTTTCTCCCTAATGTATCTCTTCTTCTTCAGAACGCATTTTAACATTGATATAAACGCCAAAAACGTAAGCGTCGACACGTCCTTATCGCAGACCACAAGCCAAATTGTGTGTGATCGCGCAAACTTCGCACCATTCTTTCAACCGTGTTTAGTGTTTCAACAAACGGAGGAGACGGAAAACAAAAAACGTTGATGTGATTTTTGATGGACTTTCACGGCAAATCGTGAGAAATGTTTGAGCTCTGGACCCGCCTTAAAGAGAACAATTAAAATGTCAATTTATCAAGTATGGTGTCAAAAAAAATGTATTTTTTTCTTTATTGAAGTTTCTTCTCAGCCCCTTCGGTTTAATTAATAAAATATTTCATAATGCTTAGAGATTTAGATAAAAAGCCTTGCATTTATCAACATAAAAAAGCAAAACAAACAACACATTTGCTATAAAATACAAAAAAAAAAAATTGAGCTGAGCTTTGTAAAAACCCATCACTCGCATACAGGCTGTTAACATATCACAAAAATCACACTTCAAGCATTATTCTTTAGAACGTGGACACAATAAATAGAGCAAAATTAATACAATAATTATAAAATAAATTCCCTTGGGTAAATCTAAGGGTGTGGTAATCGATTAAAATAAATAATTAATAGTTATTTTTACTTTGAACATAACGTGCCCTTGGAACAACACGGCTCCATCTGACTCGGCAATGTTATGTGAAATTGAACTCTAGAGCCCAATATCGCATAAAATTGCTGTGTCAAATAGAAACTTGTTGTTCCAGATTGACGTCAATAATTTAATTACATATTTGATTTGAACGCCAGATATGTATAATGAAAAGAATATCCAGCGATTCTTCCCGTTCCAGCTAACAAAGAAATTAAAATACATATCTAATGTAAGAGTGGAATGTGCAACAGCTTAATACTATTTGTATCAGTGACATAAGAAGAGATAGACAGGCCTCTAATACAAAATCTGAATATGTTTTGATGAGCTAGAGGGGAAACACGTGACAATCTTTTTGGCGCCAGGAAGGGTCGAGCATGTCTTAAATGAATTACAAAACCAACCATACACTGGCAGTCGCCAAGCAAACACCGACAAGAAAAGTAAAGGTCGCTAAAGAAAGGAAGGTAATGGTTTGCAGCGCAAGCCATTGCCGGACTTTTCTGCACAAGGCCTGAATGTCTATTTCTCACCAGATCGCCTGAACGTTCATATCTATGACTTGTTCTTTACGTTCTTGTGGTAAATTATAAAATATTTTTATGTGTGTCTTAAATTATGTAACAAAATATTCCATTTTGGAAACAAGCACAATTTTTTTCACGCAATTTGGGATATTCAATTACGTATATTACGCAATGAACAATTCACGCGCTTTTGTAAAAAGTTCTATTAATTTGTAAGCAGATTTTATTTTTGAAGACTAAATAAATATTTGTTCTACAATGCAAGTCGGAATTATTTATTGACAAATCGCTGAAAGGGATACACCCACGCCATCTCCTCACTTTGAGCAAGTTGATTTGTTCCCCTCACCCTTACGCGCAGGTCTATCTTTTCTTTGGTCGGTGATTTGTATAAATAAAATGTATTTTAAGCACTCCTTTTTCATTTGCAGAATTGAGGAAATTTCTACAGAGAGTAAGAACATGAACAAGAAAAACTCATTTTCAATTAAATACTTGGCAATATTATATAATTATTATAAATGAACAGGCGACATTGACTTACTGTGAATAGATCACCAAGAGATATAAAAAAAATTCTATCCTCTATAATGGAGGAAAGAGAGGATGCCAAAAATTAAGCATTTAAAATTATTACAGACTGGCAAAAGTCATGCAATTTTAAAATACAGAAGTGAAAATTTATTAATTTAAAGTGTCCTACACTAATGGCCGCTGTTCCCAATCTTACTAATAAACTGCTAAGCCGAAACTAAGGCTCAACACTGCACAAATGCACAACTACGCTCCTTCCACAAGCATCGCTTAATCTAAGGAAGTCGGACACGAGGATTAAGTTCGACAGAGCAATGCGAAGTTATAAAAAGTGTCAACAGAGTGGCGCTGAGTCAAGCTGACAAATTATGTTTAATGTATTTTATACATTTGTTTAAAAAATATAATATGGATAACAGTATTTAAAATAAATTATGTGTGTTAATAATAAATACAATATTTAACTCTTTAATATTACTTTAACATTGAAAGTTTTTACTTTGATGCCATTTTGGGCGGGGTCACTTAAGATAATCAACGATAAAATTTTTGGGAACAACGAGAATCGAGCGTTACCTTTAAAATACTTACAAATCGCTTAGCTGATGGTAGACTCAGATTGGTTGATCGAAAAATTGGGAACAACGGCTGTTAGTATCTTCTTACGAATTCTTTTTTTAAAGGTTCTTTTTTTGCCAATTATTTACAAATATACTTGACTTCTTTTTTAATGACTTTTCACCCCACAGGAGTGAGTATCCTAGCAAAAGTGGTTTTTAATACTGAATTTTAACAATAAATAATTTATGACATAACTTTCAAGTTTGTTTCTTTATATCAATTTTCAGTAGAGCACTTTGTATAGGTCACATTGTATCTACATATTTTAAGATTCATCTATCTATTAAGAAAATATTCAATAACTTAGTTCTATTATACAAAATTCATAAAAAAAGTACTTGTAGGTTTGAAGCATGCAATAAAAATAATTATTTAAAATAATTTCATTTTAACAATCTTAAATAACAGTGTATACATATTACAAAATGTATTTTTGTGATGGTTTGGAGGTAATCTCATTTAAGTTGGATACAGCCTCTTACGATACTTAAAATATTAAATAATAATAATTCTAAATTCAATTAACATCAACAATAAATTCAATCACTTTTAAAAAACACCTTCAAGCACAAATAAATATAACCCACATCTTAACAGCAACCAAAAAGAAATGCAGAAAAATGAATTAATTACGGTTATGGTGTTAATAATGTACCAATACAAGTTACTGAATGCTTGAAAGAAATTCAAGTTCGTTCTCAAAGGCAACAATCTGATAGTACACTGAGCACAGTTGTTTTCAGTCGTGCTATAGATTTTTTTATCGTCTGTGACTGTACACTGTAAAGTGACGTGAAAAATGACCTGTAGTTAAAGATTTCATAAATTTGTATTTTCAATAATAAAACATTATTATAAATTCCATTCATTCAATTATTTTACGTATTTACTTAAAATTAAGACTAATTTTATATAGTAACAATATTATGAAATTCTTCCTAAAAAATTACCATATTTTAATTACATATTTGGTGTTTGCACATAATTAATAAGGCAAGCTAAATGTTTAAAAGATTTTAAACTAATTTCAATGAAAATTTCGTATTAATAAGCTGCAATAGGTAAAAAGGTTTCACTAATGTGCCTGAACAAATCAAATAACAAAAGCAAAACAAAACCTTTAGACCTGTGGTTCCCAAAGTGGTCCGTACGGACCCCCGAGGTCCCCAGGATCATTCAGGGGGTCCGTGGGAAATAAAAATTGATTTGGGGGTCCCTGAATGATGTCAGGGGATCCGCGGCAAGGTTTTGACACATTTTTATTCATATGGAAGTTTCATCGGGGGAGGGGCGTTAATGGGGTGGGATGTTTCGTACCACCCCATCCTACTCCATTCCACCCCATTTCACCCCTTCCATTGTGGTAAATTTGCCATGCCACCCTATCCCATTCCGCCCCCTGTGGTAAATATGCCGTTACACCCTATCCCATTCGCCCCCTCCGTTGTGCTATCCGCCCTTGAGTCCGTGGGCCAAAAGAGTTTGGGAACCACTGCTTTAGACAGTTCAGCCCCCTACAGCCATTCCCGCAATTTAGTAACTATGTAATATTTTTTTACAACAAAAACACAAATTTATAAAATCAACCGTCTTTATAATTCACCATTTTGAAAGGGCGGGGGGCCGAATTGGTTCGGTAATTTCAAATGTCAGTCTGTCAGTTCATCAAAATCAAAAAATAAATGGCATTGCTAGAATATGAATAGAATAAAAGATTCACAATGAAAACAGAAGGTAGATGGGTCCCTTTATAATTTAAAAAAAGAACAGTAAGTACCTACTTCCAAATTAACAATTAAATTTAAACTTTTTTATTTGAATGTGCGGAAAGAAAATCTTCTAGAATAAATCTTCACAACTTATTTTATATTTACAATGTAGTTAGAAAAATTGGATTGAAGTAAAGATTGATACAGTTAAATTTGTAGGCGGTCAAAAAACAAATTAAGAACAAGCCAAAATTCGGATCTAACCTGATCTATTCTTCAAAGTATTTCTATAGAAACCGTGAAATAGATTTTTTTTTAAATGTGCAAATCCCAACTGCTCCCGTCTGGAGCCAGTGAGAATGGTGTGAGGCTGAAGATAGTAGGTAGGGGAAGAAAATGGGGGAGAGGAAGGTGGGGAAGCACCTGGCTATTCAGATCTGGTCACCAAACACGGCTAAAGCCGTCTCAAGCAACGTTTCAATTCTGAATGGTGGTCGTACACAAGGGCAATACTGAGAGTATCTTCCACTCTGGACGTGCTACAAATATACCATACATTATTTTAAATTAGTTAATTTCAAAATAACACAAATGAATCAAATAAAATTTATTAGCACACGCCGGGATTCAATCCTGCGACCTTCGGATTGCGAGAACAAGATTTCTATGGAATAGAAACCGAAAGTTGAATCGACTTAATTGACCATAGATTCTCGTAGAATAGATCAGGTATAGATATTTTTTGCATTAAAAAAATAAACATTAGCGACACCAAACTACAAAGTTAAGCATATCAAACTGAAGTGAGGAAAATTTAATTTTGTCTCAAACATGTATTATACTTTTAAAGCAACTTGAAAAACAGAAAAACAATACATAATATTTTATTGCTTAATAATTTGAACTTTTTGACTAATTTTAATTTTTCTTGATAATTATTCAACCTAAAACCCGTCTTTTTCACATTCATTAAAAGGTTTCATACAAATTATTGATTTTCTTGTCGAAACAAATCATAATAGATTTTATTAATATAATTTCGAATTATAAATAAATTATAAATACATACTAACACAACAATAATTCATTCAAACTATATTTTTAGAAAATAGCATACTTCATACGTACGTATCATTAAATTATTACTACGCACCCATGGTCAATAAATTTAATGACGTTGTACATAATTTAAATTTAATAACCGTTAAATAATATAAGACAAATAGTATAAAAGCTTATATGCACTAGGGCACACATTACAAATGAGCACAAAGTTGATTTGTTTATTTTACACTAGCTGACCCGGCCACGCGTTGCTGTGGCTAATAAAACACTTTGTAAAATCCAAACATTGTATCCACCGCCGTCTTTGAGTTTATCGCGAAGAGACAGACAGATGCCGCGGAGGACTTTAATTTATAATACGTAGAGATGGTGTGAAAGATTATAATAATGTGAATGAAATGCTTGGGGTAACTAACGTATTTAAATTAATAAGGATTAATACTGTATCCGTCTAAATAACTTTCCAATTATCCCATTGCACGTGACCATTTTTTTAGAAGATAGAACGGGTATAGTAAGCTATCCGTAAAAGATTGATGTATGCCATTGCGGACTTTTTTGTAGATCTATAAACGAGGAATATCCCAGCATCCATTGTTTTGTTATATCTCAAAGGGATTAGGCAGTGTTTTTGATGAAATCTCCCGGGCGGCTTAACTTTTTCCGACACTTCTAACAATTATCGTTGTGTTTCAACCAATTTACACAAATCCTTGACAAATTACATACGTAAACCTTCCTCACGAAACACTCTATTTATTGGTGAAAACCGCATGAAAATCCATTCAGTAGTTTTCGAGTTTAACGCGAACAGACAGGCAGACGGCGCGGGGGACTTTAATTTATAATATGTAGAGATTAACTCCACACAGGAGGCCCTGAGGAAAGTAATTCCCTCATGGCCTATGTCATCTTTGAAGATGCTCTGTGGAGGGTCTTTTTGAGGAGAGGAAGGAGTGAACATGGGTCTTGAAGAGACCCATGTTGTTGTAGGAGGGAGAAAACACAGAGGCCGGCAAATCATTCCATAGCCGAGCTGTTGAACTCAAGAACGAGTTGTAGAAGCGACCCATTCTTATGTGACAATTGTCAACTGTGTACATATGTTGGACGCGTGTTTGGCGTGTTTCCCGACTATGCACTGGTGCCAAGGGGATCAATGATGCTAGTTCCTCGAAGAATTTTCCATTGTAATACCGGTAGAACAAGGACAGCATTCCCACCTGACGCCTGTGCTTTTAAAATTGCAATCAGTTTGTCAAATCAGGAGAATCTTTCAAATGGACCGCTCGTTTCTGCACAGAATTGAAGTTTTTTTTTTTTTGGTATTTTGGGGCTTCAGAAGTTGTATTGTGTAACAGCAACAAATTTGGAATATTGTCTATGATCATTATGGGCCAATTTTTAATCTATGATCATTACAGTATGTCAGTGATTTTATTGATGACATGTTATCAATGTATCGTACACTGATACACGGCATTTTAATATGAGTGTTTTCCGTGAGATATGTATGAAAATAACGGTCGTTCACGTAGCAATGCTTGAAAAGTACAAATATGCAGAAAAGTTATTGTTTCCTGTCATGATTTAGAATTATTTAAAAAAATTACAAGTTAACATTTGCCTTAGTGCATACAAGCCTTAAAATTTAGGAAAAACATTACAAAATGTTTACTGCCAAAAGTATTTATGATTTTTAAATTATTTCATAAATTGGTTAATCAATGTTACTATGATATCGGTAGAGACATTTTTGAAAGGCCTTCCAAACTTAATAATCAACATTAACAATGAGATGTTTCAAATTTCATCACATTTGATGACCATCAATCCATGATGTTAAGACATTTGAACAGTCATCAATCGATGATAAGCGCCATTTTGATATTATGACATTTGAACAGTTCCTGTTAAATGCCAATTCTCAGTCCATTTTAGCTTTCAAACAAATTACGATCAGCAGTCAAGCATATCGGATATGTCGTAGTGCTCGTCAGCTGATCGTAAATAGATCAAAAATTACAAGTGTGCAGTTCACACGTGGTAGAAGTGAAACCTTAAAAAAACTAAAGAGTGGGAAGGCTATGCAACACCGCACAAAAAAGGAGACTGATTATTCTATCTCTTTCTCTCGCAGGCTAAATCTTATAGACGTATGTGTTTGTCTCTTTTTAGTGTCGATTTTTCGTTTCATCGAGTTTCAAATCACAACGGTGCCAAAGATTCTTCAAAAATTTACTTCAAAAAGCTAAAACATGCTAAAAATCGACATTTAACACAGACCGTTAAAATTTCCATTAAATCAAAATCAATGGTCGTTGATTATGGTGAAACCTTCACCACACAATCTCAACCTTGAAAAGGAGCCTTGAAAAGTGAGCTCATAATCAAAGCGGCCAATGAGGTAAGGTTTCATTCTAGAAGGCTAAATCCTGAGATGTATATGTTTGCCTCTTTTTAGAGTCGCTATTTTTCGTTTCATAGAGTTTCAAATCACAACGATGCTAAAGAAGTTTTCACTTCAAAAATTACACCGATAAATTCTAACAATGCTTGGACGGTGGAATTACAGTTGGCAGCAAATATAATTAAAAAATATTTAAAATTTTAGATTAATTCAGGTAGATAATGTAAACGAATTTTTGGTGTTCAACCCTGTTTTAAAAAATATAATTTTATAACATATAAAAATCAATCAAATAATACGTGTAGAATCATTCAATACTAACTAATACAATAATATATTATTTACCAATACGCTTTACGAACATGTATGTTTCAATAATCTGCAACGGAGTGTATAACCTTAAATACTTTTTGTCATGGTGACTTTGTTCATTGACTTTTACTGACAATTTAAAATATGTACATCTTCAAAAACAAGAATTTATTATTCTTATCTTTTCTCTCAGACTTTTCGAATTTGGAAGCTGATTTAGCCGCCATTTTGGATACAGAAAAATTTAAAGTAAAGATAAAAAAATACCACCGGATTTGGCATTAAATTGGCATTTGTCATTAGATTCTTAGGGGGAACGACTGCGCTGGCTTTTTCATACAAAACTTAAATTTACTAAGATTTTTTTTACAGTTACCCGTTCAATGCTTAAACTTATAGTTTTTTTAGACAGCACATTGAAATACTGGTATAACGAACACGGCATTCTCACACGTAGTCCACGATCTAAAGACTGGTATGGCAACAGTACATTATCAGTACAACACCTACAGTATAATACGTAAATCCAGTGGCAATTTTTTTGATCAAAACTTCTTTATTTTTACATGAACTTCAACTCACAGGAGGCCCTGAGGAAAATACTTTTCTCTAGGGATCTGTCTTTGAGCCCAACAGTTGATCGCCCGACAGTTGGCCCCCGAAGTGATGTTTACTATAAAATTATCATTTTTTGTGTATTTACCAATTTCAAATGTAAAATCGACTTCAAAAAATTTTAACAAAACAAAAAAACGATTTTAACAAAAGAAAAAAATGCACTAAAAAGTAAAAAAATAATTTCGTATTCTTCTACAACTTAATAATCAACTTACTTTTTCTACTCATCAATATGTAGGTACGATTGTTATGTTTGGAGTCGGTGTCAGCCAAGGTAGGTTTGTAATTACATACATAGTTATAGGTGAGATGTGCTTGTGTCGCACGCGCGACTTGACGAGGTGAGAGGCGAGAGCGGGCCGCGGCGGGAGGGGAGCTGTCAAGTGAACACGCCGGGCCGGGTACCTTGGCTGACACCGACTCCAAAAATAACAATCGTACCTACATATTGATGAGTAGAAAAAGTAAGTTGATTATTAAGTTGTAGAAGAATACGAAATTAATTTTTTTACTTTTTAGTGCATTTTTTTAAGTCGTTTTTTTGTTTTGTTAAAATTTTTGTTTATTTTTTGATTTTTAGTGAATCTAAAGTACACTAACTAATTCGATTAAGATTCGGCCGAGTATCGTTAATTTGCTCTTAAGAATTGGAGAATTCCGTTACTTTGTCGTGGATCCCATAATCAGAACCTAACCAGACTCTCATCAAACTACCCTTGAAGTACATCCTTTTCAATAAAAAAAGAATCATCGAAATCGGTTGGCGTGATATTGAGTTATTCGTCCATTTGTCGCGCACATACTTGATGCAAATTTAAGACTTATATGATTTTCTCATGGATGCCATTGTCAGAACTGAACCAAATTAAAATGGGACCACACGGGAAGCACCAGCTTTCAAATAAAAAAAGAATCATCAATATCGGTTCACCCAGTCAAAAGTTCTGAGGTAACAAACATAAAAAAAAAAAAAAAAAAAAAATACAGTCGAATTGAGAACCTCCCTCCTTTTCGAAGTCGTTTAAAAATACTCTTAATAATAAGCTGGTATGAATACCAAACGAATTTATAAACAGTATCGATTTTTTGTACTTATGCGCTAGTAGTATACACACTATATTTTGATACAATTGAATGAAAATATGTTTTATACTTTGTTATTCGGCGGTACATCCTCTCTGCACATCCCTTCGGGGTCACTTAGCTATATTTTGTGTACATAATTAGGTACATTGTATTTTCCCTAAACTGAGTGCATATATATATAAGTATGCCGGTGGGCCAGCTGTCGAAGAATCAACTGTTATGGGGATGCCTAGTTGATGGCTTCTTATCGAAAAATGGCAGCTATAAAAGCTCCTGATGTCTATAACATTTAAACACTATGTTTTGAACTATGAAGTAATTCGTAACCATAATCGGATAACATCCGGTGCGATATTGAGTATGTACTTGTGTTGAGAGAGACAAGAAGAACATGGTGAATAATGGTCTGTATCATTATAATAATGTACGATGATTGGTTTGAGGGTGATGGGAGCGCTGGAGATGCGGTGCGGTGGCGGAGAAGGATCCGCAGCTTATTATCTGTCGGATCCTCGCTCCATCCTCTGGCGGGCGAGGGTCTCTCGGAGTTTTATTATTGTGGAGTTGGACAGGGAGCCCGGAACTTTGAATATGCTCTGAAATAAAAAAAAATTAATTATTGTCATTGTTGTGAGTTAGCTGGAAATAAGGAGGGCAGATTAATTATTAGTTTTTTTGATAACAGGGTATTAAGGGACATACTGACTTACTTTAACTTACTTTATTTGGAGTAAAAAATGTCAAATGAAATTTTGGTCTCCGGTGACTTTTTCATGATTTTTTTTTTTCAAAATTTTTTTCTTCAAAATCATCATCATCATCTTCTCACCCTTGTCCTATTCGGGTCAGAGTTCCATTGCATCCACAAGGCGCCTCCATTTGTCCCTGTCTTGCACTGATTGTTCGGCCTCCGTCCATGGCAGTCCCATCCTTTCCTCACACTTTCTGGAGTTGCCTCGCCCAACTCTATCTGGGGCCGCCCACTGAACGTCTACCCTCTGGAACCGCACTCAGTATTTTCCTAGGAATTCAGTCACCGGAATTTCTTAGTACAAGCCACCTCAGTTGCGATTTTTCTATGAAGAGTAACAGTGGTTCGATGTTTAGATCGTCTCGGATCGTCGAGTTTCTAATTTGATCCCATTGGTAATGCCTGCCACTCCTCTCAAGTACTTCTTTTCGGCAGTTTGGACTCTAGAGCGTGTTCATTCGTTTAGCATCCATATCTGGTGGCCATACGTAAGTCGTCAGGCGGTGTATTGTTTTGAACACTGCCATCTTTGGCTTGATACTAAGCTGGGCTTCTAAATCAAACAAAAAAAATTCCTTCCGCATGTCATCACTGATCACTCAGCCGAGTAGCCGACAAACCCCTAACCCCGCCTCCAACTGTCCAACACGTACCAATTTTTTATGTTTTTGTAGAAAAAAAAAATGAAAATGTCACCGGAGGCAAAAATTTCATTTACATTTTTTACTCCAAATAATGTCAGGAATCACTGGTTAAAGTAAGTCAAGTATGTCCCTTAACATTTTGCAATCGAAGCCTTACACCTCAATCTGTCTTTTATCGAATAAAAAATTATATTAATAATTAATACCTGCATGAATTCGTGGCAGTTGGATGCGAAAGCATTCTTCACAATCTCTTTAAAGCACTCGGCCAAAGTGGAGAATTCGTCGCACTGCATTATCTGCGTCCGGTTCTGCTTGATGAGCGTGATGCAGACCCGGAACAGGATCTTGGAGCCCTCGTAGAACAGGCAGTCCCATATCCTCAGCACCGTCTCCGTGGGGAGGACCTCGGCAAACAGGCACACAAACCACTTTGTACTTATCACCGCCCACGGCAGACCTGGAAT
The DNA here is from genome assembly GCA_929108145.2 of Limnephilus rhombicus. NCBI lineage: Eukaryota > Metazoa > Arthropoda > Insecta > Trichoptera > Limnephilidae > Limnephilus > Limnephilus rhombicus. The sequence goes on from OV815292.1 coordinate 24,651,252, forward strand.
TATGTTTGGCAGAGTTTTAATAAACCGTTTCATGACAAAACATAACATTTAAGAAAAATAAAGATGGATAAATTTATCCAAGACACTAGATAGCATTTAGTTCTGGTTGAATCTTGTAATCTTACATAAAGATAGCAGTCAATAAAAATATGCGGTAAAAAAATTAAGATAATGTTGGTAGTTCTTAGTCAAAGAATGATACAATTAAATATGACCGAACCGGATAGGGCCACATTAGCTCAGTTGGTAGAGCCTGACCTGGCAAGTCATAGGTCCTGGGTTCGAGTCCTAGATGTGGCAGTATCTTTTTCTGATTTTTCTATTTCAGATTTTTGATTTGAGTTTCACTAATATTGTCTTCATTAATTAAAAATAAAGAAAATGAACCAACAACAAACTTAACCTAACCTATTACAATTTCATTGTAGGCAACCCGGATGATTATTGACTTTTAATTTGAATACGTCAGTGTGTTGCCTGCCTCACTAGACACGTAAGCTCCACACAGGAGGCCCTGAAGAAAAAAAAAATCCCTCAGGGCCTATGTCATCTTTGGGGATGCAGTGTGGAGGGTCTTTTTAGGGAAAGGAATGAGAGGAAGTTCAGGGAAGGAAAATGTATGAGAGGTGGGTAGGAATCTGGGGATCAAGTGTCCAGGAGGTTTTAAGAGTTTTTTTTATTATTTTTTTGCATTCAAAATTTTTAAATTTTAAAAATTATATGTTTATGTCAAATAGTATAATTTGAAAGCGTATTTCGCCACCTTTCAAAAACAGTTTTTAGTTTTCGGAAATGTTAAAAAAAAATCCATTTATTTGGATTTTATTGCAAAGCGGAAATATTCTGTAAGAATGTGCCTGAGACTTGTGGGGATAATCTATCCCTTCCAGATTTGAATGAAATAAATTTGGGAGTGGAAGAAATAAATGAAACATGCAGAAAATGATTATTCAAAGAAGGTTAGATTGAGATTTCACTGTATTTGTATTATATTTTTTATCTATTGGCACACAGAGATTAACACAGAGAGGCAAATAATATAATTAATCTTGTGATAAAAATATCATCCATCAGACTTGTTGATTAGGTTTGATAAAACCGGATAAAGAATAAATATTTATAATTAAACATGACAGCCGCAGCAAAGAAAACAAATTGGCGGCAGTTTTAGGGGGTGCCAAAATCATAATTTATATGTTTGGTTGAAAAAAAAAAACATGATTCACAAAGCGCCTGGCATCCAGCGCACATTGTTATATGGATTATTCGTTTTATTTTAAAATGGCCAGTTGGTTTTTGAACACATCCTAAGTTGATTTATGAACATATCCTAAGTCGATTTTGAACGCGTGCACGATGCACTTGTAAATGGATTAAATATTAGACAATGATATGAAACGAAGTGGTTTTTGCTGGAATTAGGTGATAATATGTTTAGGGAAGCAAGGAAGAAGGAAAACCAATCACTTACCACTGTGAAGGAGCACACAACACAATCACAAATATACTTTATATTGTTCCATCGCAATACCTCGAGGTAATTATCGCCACAACAACACAAATAAGTATAAAACGATCTTAATAAGGTCAAAAAACTTCTATATAGTTCGAAAGTGTCGTCATTTCACTCGCTATTGGCTCAAAGTGTCTTATTTTTGAAAGGTGCTCAACTGGTTGCGGGAAATAGGCGCTATTTTGTAAATCTTGGAATAATAAATTAAACATCTTCAAAACCTACTAAAACATGGATTTAAACGAAAACTCACTAAACTATATGACTAAAGCTAAAGATCTACTAAGTTCACTAATCAAAATTATTAATGACCGACCCCGGTAACAAGTTTACGAAGGAGCAGATGGGTAAAATAACACCTATAACAACGGAACTGCTGGGAACTACAGGATTGATGGGAATACTTGAAGACGAATTATCAGCCTTAAAAAGTGTAGCACTCACTCAGCCAACAGATGCTAACCCCACAAATCCTTCATCAAATATTTGTGACGTATTGACGGAAATTGAAGAGAGGAAGCTCCGTGCAAAAAATGTTATTCTTTTCAATGTTCCTGAGAGCACGTCTGATCTAACCTCAATAAATATTTCCGATGACGCGAATAAAGTTACCACGGCCCTGAAAAACATTGATACTTCCTTTAATGCTCATGATATTAAAATATACAGGTTGGGAACGAAGAAAGTCACGAATAAATGTAGACCAATCAAGTTAGAATTCAAAGAGGAACATTTCCTTAGGACAATCTTGATCAATAACAAAAAATTCAAAGATGGTATCAAAGCCAGAAATGATCAGACCTTTCAACAAAGAAAACACCTGATGATGCTTCGGGACGAGCTGGAGTCTAGAAAAAAAAATGGTGAATCAAATTTAACAATAAAATATATAAATAACCTACCGAAAATCGTCAATGTTTTGCCAAAAAACTCCAACTAAATAAATGTAACATCTATTATCAAAACGTCAGAGGCATCAGAACGAAACTAAAGGAATTCAGAATAAGTGCCCCGAATCTCTCACACGATGTCATCATGTTAACGGAAATCTGGTTAACACCATCAATTTTCTCAGCGGAACTTGGATTGCACGATCACCACATCTACCGAGTAGACCGTAGTCCAAACACCAGCTCAAATACAAGAGGGGGTGGAGTCCTGATTGCTATCCACAAACGTATTCCGTCAAACAAAAATAGTGAGGTTGAACAAATATTCGTGTTGCTCGAAAACAAAAATGCTGGCAAGTTAATAATTGGATGTTTATATTTACCGCCATCCTCCGATACACAGCTGTATACAAAACATATTGAGGACGTGGAATTTTTAAGGTTTAAATATCCCAGTGCCAAACTTGTCGTAGTAGGAGACTATAACTTGCCAAATATATCCTGGAACCATGATGACCCTGAATAAGGAACTCCAGTGAAAAATATTATGGCTTTAAAAAAATATGTTCATATAGACCAAGAAACGCTGATTCTGAATATATAAGTTTTATTTCATAATATTAAACGCAGAGTTTTTAAAAAATTATTAAAAAGTGCATTTTTAAACCTCTTCTCAAAACACAGCGTTAAGTTGGCATTACTGAAATGGTTAACGGTGATGTCACTGTTAACCTGTCACCTGGTGATAGTGTGTATTGTGTTGTATTGACATTTGATATGACTTGAAGTGCACACGTACCTATGCAATTCAACATTTCGTGTTTTTGGTTTATTTTCATACTGTTTATAGAGATTTAGATAAATAATAGTTATTGTGTTTATTGAAACATAATTTAGGCCCTCAACAATTTACGAAAAGGGCTATATTTGCGGACAATCTGCAATAAATTTTGTCTATTTGAGGTTAAAGTCGTGTCATATTTTGACATTTGGTTTATGTATTTTCAAATTGTTTTTAGTATAGGGCTTTTTATACAAGTTGTTACACACTCGTCATGATCAGTGTATTATAAATACCAGTGTTTCTGTATGTGTTATACATAAAACAATGTACCTACAAAGTAATGCCTGACACAAAACATGATGTCACATGTATTTGCAATGAAAGAGATGATTTATTGTTTTTATATTGCACTTTGATTAAATACAATAACAGTAGCGGTGAAATGTGGACATTTTACCAATGTTTTTCTATATTAAAAGCAGTTAATCTTGAATAAAAAACACACCTCACACCTAAAAGTCATTACAAAGTATTCCGCCATGAGCCATGATTCTTCTGGATTCTTCATTCAAACAGGGATGTTCTGCCCAAAAAAATTATTTCCCTAGATTTCGAAGTGAAATTTCCCTAGAATTTCACATTTACGCAATTACCTACGTAGCCACCTGATTGTGTAACACTAATCCTGTTATATGTTAATTAATATGATAATTAATTGGAAAGATATCGGAACATGGTAAATATACTAATAATACCGTGATTTTCCAAATAAAACACTTTTTGCTACATGAAGTAATAATTTAAAAGTATGAATACACTCACCACTGAATTAGAAACTGAATTCCAAATAAAAAAAAAACACTTTGCAAAATAAAAATCATAAGCAACCCGCCGCTCATTTGTACCAAGCGTGGTATTTTGAAGACCCCCCCTCCCCCGAACGTGTCACGTAGTATGGGTACGTTCCCTAATATCATTGTTGTCAGTGTTAAAAATAACATTGCATGTAAGTACATGAACAATAATTAAGATTCATAGGAATTCCAAAAAAAAAAAATATATATATATAAATAATACCAGTAATATTGTCATATGTAATAAAAATTTTGCCAGAGTTCGAAATTTCCCTAGATTTTGTCCTGATTTCCCTTATCTCTAAAAAATATTTTTCTCCCCTAGATCTAGGGAAATTTCCCTCGACATAACATCACTGATTCAAAATGACAACTTAAAAAGTAAAAAAAACTATCGGTGGGTGAAGACCACCATAGATATGGTGCGTTTCTGGGAGTCTTTAAAAATTAAAACTTTGACAATTATTTTAACTATTAAAACTAACTATAAAAATAAAAATGCAGTAATTTAAGTTTGAAGGTCTTTAATCATTAAAAAAAATAAAAAAATTGGACTGGAGTTCTCTATTGTCTGAATCCCACAACTAAACACTGTCGCTAATATAAATAGTCGCATTCTTGATCTAGTTTTTTGCAGTGAGCCCACAGCTAACGTATGTAAATCTTTAGAAGAACTATTACCTGTAGACGTTTACCATCCTCCTCTGGATATAGTTATTCCCTTTGTTAACAACACTCATCTCAAAAATATCAAGTCATCTTATAACTTCCGTAAAGCAAATTTTCAAAAAATTTCTGATTGTTTAAATACAACAGACTGGTCCTTTCTGGAAAACGCAGATATTAACGATAATGTAAATAAATTCTATGACATTCTAAATGATGCTATTGCAAATTTTGTGCCCCTTCGACGTAATAGAATTTCTCATTTTCCAAACTGGTTTAGTCCCAATTTGATCACTTTAACATATAGTAAGAAAATAGCTCATAAAAATTACAAGCGATCCAGACTGACGAGTGATTACAATAAATTTCAATTGTTAAGAAGGGAGTGTTGTAAAATCTCAAAATTGTGCTATAAAAATTACATTGACAAAATTGAAAGTGAAATTCGTGTAAATATAAAACAGTTTTGGAATTACACTAATTCTCAAAAAAATACTAACTTAGGTATTCCAACTTCTATGAATTTCAATGGAAAAATTGGGTGTAATGATAAAAACATTGTAAATCGATTCGCTGATTATTTTAAGTCTGTGTATGAAGAGGATATACCTAGCAACAAAATTCCAAAATTCTCATCGAATCTTAGTCTGGATATATCTGAAGTACGCATAGAAATTAAAGATATCAAAAACCATGTAAATTTGTTAGATGCTAGAAAAAATTCAGGACCTGATAATATTCCACCTGTGCTAATTAAAGAATGTTTAAACGGCTTAGTTGTTCCTCTTTTTCTAATTTTTAACCAGTCACTAGAGACAGGCAGTTTCCCTGATACATGGAAACACAGTTTTCTTACACCCATTTTTAAAAAAGGGGACAAAACGGACGTAACAAATTATAGACTAATATGTATCCAATCATTGATACCCAAGTTTTTTGAAAAAATTGTCCTCCATAAAATATCCACAAACATAAAAAAAATTATAACTCCCTACCAACATGGCTTTTGTTCAAATAAATCTACACTGACCAATTTACTAATATACGAAAACTGCATATCTAAATCTTTAGCCAACAGGTGCCAGGTTGACTCAATATACACGGATTTTAGCAAGGCCTTTGACAAGGTGTGTCACAAAATACTAATCAATAAATTGGCGAAACTTGGAGTTTATGGTAGCTTATTAAATTGGTTTGTTAGTTATTTGTCCAAAAGAATTCTTAGTGTGAAAATAAATAGCACACAGTCTTACAAATTTATAGCAACAAGTGGAGGGCCGCAAGGCTCCCATTTAGGGCCCATTTTGTTTATTATATTTATAAATGATATTGTTGATATATTTACTGACATAAATGTGCTACTGTTTGCCGATGACAAATTTTTTTTTTTTTACATGAAAACCGCACAAGAGTCCCAACTGCTCCCGTCTGGAGCCAGTGGGACTATGGCATCCCCAACTGGGGTATGTTGTGAGGCTGAAGGTAGTGGGGAGGGGAAGGAGATAGGGAAGAGGAAGGTGGGGAAGTACCTGGCTATTCAGATCTGGTCACCAAACACGGCAGAAGCCATTTCAAGTAACGTTTCAATTCTGAATGGTGGTCTTACACCAGGGCGATACTGAGAGTATCTTCCACTCTGAATTCTTTATGAAACTATATAAAGAGATTAACCAAATTAATGATTGTATTATACTTCAAACTAACTTGATATATCTTTTTGAATGGTGCTCTATCAACAAACTAGCATTAAATATAAATAAATGTCAGTTCATTCATTTTTCAAAAATAAATAATCCTATTATTTTTCAGTATTCGTTAAATGATGAAAATTTAAATTGTGTTAGTGAAATTATGGATCTAGGCATTATGTTCTACAGTAAACTCACCTTTGTATGTCATATTAATAATATTATCAACAAAGCCCTAAAGACTCTTGGTTTTGTTTTGAGAGTTGCAAAAGATTTCAATGATTTAGACACATTTATAAAACCCTTGTCAGATGCCAACTTGAATATAACTCTACGTTATGGTCTCTCTTTTACAACATCCATTCAGACAACATTGAAAAGATTCAACGGAAATTTCTAAGGTTTATAAACTATAAATTGCATATTCCTATACTAAACATTGATTACAATTATCTCCTGGATAAAACGTCTCTATTGAAACTTTCAGAAAGAAGAATAAGCATAGATTTAATACTATTACATAAAATACTGCATTACAAAATTGACTGTTCGGAATTACTTCAATTTATCAATATCCATGTTCCCCAAAAACATGTCGACATTTATTACCCTTCTACTTCAATAACACCAGGACACTAGCTTATCAAAATTCTTCGTTTCTGAGACTTCACAGTCTCGGAAATAAATATTCTAATCTAGGTGATATATTTCATCTTAAAACTAATCAGTATAAACGTTGTATATTCTATCACTTTTATTCTTCTAGGCACAAATAGATTTACATAATTTCTTCAATTTTTGTTTATATTGAATATGAGACTTCTTATCATTTTTACATAATGTGTATTTTATTTTATTATTTGTTTTGTTGTTACACTGTTTTGTGTATTTTCTTTTCTCATTGTATTATATTTTCTTCATTGTTTGTTACTCAACTTATAAATTATAATGTAAAAGCCCATTAGGGCGTGTAATAAATAAATAAATAAATAACCTCGTTTATGAACACGAACAAGTGTATGCGATGTCTCTGCCAGGGGTATCCCCGTCTCATCTAGAACTAAGGGCTACAAGAGCTGAGTCGGATAAGCCCGAGCAGCTGAGAGAATCTCTTGATAGTGGCGCCCCCTCTCGCCAGCGTTTGAGTTTTTCAATCAAGTTTCTACACCGGTTTGAAAAAGTCGTAGATCCGAGGCTGAAGTGTCGTTTGTTTACATTAATGTGCGGTTTACAATGAATATTTAATTGGGCCAAACGTCCGTTCTAATCCGTGTAATTCTGGAGCAAGGGAACTGGGCACTGCTGTCGATTATATATTATCGGCAAGTTTTGTAACCATTAGTGTATTAACTACTTTACTGACATCTGTTGAGACATCTCAAAACTACCTATACTAACGACATCTGTTGAAAGACAATAAAAGGACATACATATTCCTATATACTACAGAAATCGAGTCCCAATTGCCCGGAGTCGTTGTGGGACTAGGCATTCCTAATTGGGATATATTGTGAGGCTGAATGGAGTGGGACGGGAAGGAGATGATTATAGTAAGGTTGGGAAGCTCCTGGCTATGCAGATCTGCCGAGCGATTCTCATGTTTTGTGAGATCGTGATAGATCTCGGGCAAGATCTCCTGTCAGATTTTCTAAGGCCGTTAAATGAATAAATAATCATGCATACTTGCATGAATTCGTGTTTAAAACGACCTAAACTAAAATACGTGGCAGCTCACAGCTGAAATTCTGATATCGGCCCATAGAAAAAGCAAATAACAAAGTTTTGTGAGATCATCTCGATCTCACAAAACATAGAGAATCGCTCGGCTGGTCAATAAACATATCTCTTTTTTTAAATTTATATTTTTGCAACTGTTTATTTGGTGAAATTCCGTATACCGTATGTGGCGTTTATATTGTTTGTCTAAGCACTGGTAACAGCTAGCAACGAAGCAACCTGAGTCAATAAATGAATGAGCTCTTAAACAGGTGTGTCATTAATATTGGTCCCCATTGTGATTTAACTCCCACACACATTTATTTAACGTATACCCTTATAACTAGTGTGGTGACCCTGACGTGATTTGAACATGCAACCTTCCGAAGACTTGGGGTGACTTTGACTTTGTGTTTGATCAAAGTAGAGTGCGACTGCTTTAATATATGTATACCATTTTTTATAAGCTTATTACAATGGCACCCCAATCAATCCCATGCTATTCAATTTGAGAGGCGGGTGTCGGTACCGCCGCCCCCGGGAACCATTTATTGGATAACCAATACCCCTGCCATAGGTCACCAAAAGTAGTTCACTACGTTTGAAGACTTGGCAGGGGTGCCTGGGTTCTCGGGGTAAGGTTTGTCTATGCCTTGGCGGGTCGGATCAGGAGACTGTTTGAGGGAGACTTTTTGATCTCTCCAGCTTGACTCTCTCCAGCTTGACTCTCTCGACCCGTCGCCTAGCACCGCAGTGGGAATGATGGATTCATACGTTTCTCACTCCTGAACACATTGACCGCAAGATTCCTACCCACCCCTCAAACGTTTTTCCTTCCCAGAACTTTTTCTCCTTCCTTTCCCTAAAAAGACCCTCCAAACAACATCGACAAAGCTGGTATACAAAGAGATTGGTATACAATCTTAATATATAAAACAAAGTCGGGTTATTTACACCATTTATAACTCGAGAACGGATGGACCGATTTTTATGATTTTTGATTTGTCTTTGCTGAATAGCAGAATAGCTGTTAAAACTTCGGAAAAATTCACAAAAACAATTCGAAAAAAATAATTATGAACAAAATTCTTTTCCTCATACATTTTGTATGGAACGAATTCTCATCTTTTGAAAGAGCTGCAGGAATATTGTGTTAAGTATAATATTGAATAGTGAGTGAATTCCAAAAATTCAAAAACGTCAAATGTCAATGCGTTGATTGTTTTTCTTTTATTCTTAAACATATAATGCTGCCCCTCTTTCTTACACACTAAATGTCAACAGTCGAAAATGCGACAAATGGTGAACGTACGTCTGCACCCCTCCAATGGAAAAACACAATAATTATAATAAATCTCCCTCACATGTATAAAGAAAATGAAGCACAATTCCCATAACTAAGCGGAAAAGTAAGAAAATCACAATTATAAATTCATACACGACGCCATCTCTGATACTGACAAAAACAAAACACGGACAGTTGCGTATCGATAATTGCTTCATTGTGTAATTTTTAACTTAATAAAAAAACTGAATTTAATTCAGCTAATAAGTTAACACAACAATTTTCGATTCTGAGGCGGTACGAAGTTCGCCGGGTCAGCTAGGGTGTTAATGGTGGTCTTTCACGGATGATCAGGGTGTTTCAAACTCACAACACATTTAATGACCATCAACTTGACAATAATTGTGCCATTTAGTATTTTTTACAATATTGACAAAATTGCGATCAGCTGATTGTTAATCAAAAATTGAAAGGGGCCGGGAATAAATACTTAACAGGGACTGCTCAAATGTCGAAAATTTAAAGTCTCCCTGGTTTCGGGCAGTTTTCAGACTCTAGTGCGATGTTCACACGAAACGAAAAAAATGACAACTTACCTAAATTAATAACATGCTGGTGAACATCAGGAACTTTGATTTTGATTAACTCGGAGAGGACTTCGATGTCTGTGATGAGCCCGTCCATAGTCCTGGTGTAGTAGTCTGGCAGGATCACCTCCACCAGCACCTTCAGCAGCCAGAAGGTGGTCTCCTCGTTATTTGTGACTAGTAAAAGTAATCCTGCAACCGACAAACATCAATTTTAAATCAAACAAAAACAAATAATCCTGAACATCATTAACCCGTTGAAGATGGGTTGATATTTCCAAAACTGCACGAAAATTACCATGATGAATTCTGGTCAAATATCCATATAAAAACAAAGTGATTATGAACAAAGATTATTTTTTTGCGATTGTTTTCTGTTTACAAAGATAATATTGTAAGTTTTTCCAGAATGGCTAACTAACTAAAAAAAAGATTAAAAAACCTCCCATTGGAAATAATTGTCAAAAAATAAATTCACACAAATATAAACTGATTTTATTATTCCTACACAAACCTGAATAGACATCTAACACGAAAAAACATAATTCAAAGAAGTTTTCAAAGAAATAATGACCTTTATACTCATTTGAAAACGTAAAATATTAATATTTTCGCCATAGACAGCTGCCAAAAGTCACCCGCAAATTTCATAGAAAATTCTTTTAAAATCATTCAGAGTAGCTACAATAATCAAATAGAACATAGGTCCCAGATTGATATTGGCGCAAGCGATTCTGACCTTATCCTTCATACAGCTTCTTTGTACATAAGGGTTAAAATCGCATAAAAATAAATAAATTATTAAATGTTAAATGGCATTTGCAACTCTACACTTGGACGAGTTACTCTCTTCACCTTCTTTCATTACTCCAGTATTGTGTACCCAACATCTAAATTATAAATATGCGATCCCTGAAGCATATGTGTGGTAAATCCATTTATGATCGTTTGAGAAATGTGAAGATCCTCAAAGAATGCAAGGCTGATGTAAGCGTAATGAGTAAGATTAAGAAAGGGACACTCTGATGGTTTGGGCATGTAGAGCGAATCAACGAAGAAATGAGTGTAAGAAGAATATACTGAAAGTAACCGCCATTTGGCAATAAACAAAAAAAAATGCATTGATATAATAATGTTATTATGTGCCCCCTAACCCGTAAAGTCAATTTGTTCGATTTTCAGAACAATTCATATAGGTGTCATAGATATCTTTGCATCTCCCCCTTACTAATCATAGGGAGAAATATAATATAAACGGTGTTAGAAAGAAAAAAAACACCACGCTTTATATTAAAATACAAAAACTAACCACAAAAAAAGTAAAATGTACACCTTCATGAATCCAAAATTTCCCGCCGCAATTTGAAAAAAATTATGAAACTTTGGGAATTTTTTATTAATTATTTCTACATGAAATGGCAAAACAGTGAGATCACAAAAATATTTATAATACGTTTTAGTTTTTTATATGTAAGTATGCGTTTTTTTTCGTTATCAGTAATTTTAGGTAGAAAAAACGTAAGGTGAGCTATTTTGAAAACTTTTTAAAGTTTACATTAAAAAATTTCATATTTTAAAAATTATATGTTTATTTCGAATTATAAAATTTTAAAGCGTATTTCATCACCTTTCAAAAACAGATTTTAGTTTTCGGATGCATTTAGAAATATTCCATTTACTTGGATGTTGAGGCAAAGACAAAATATTTATTATAAGCAATAATTGTCAGCCTGAAACACTCATTTACATTGAAAAATCTTCCGAGAAAAGATACTTGCCGCCAACGGGACTTGAACCCGTGTCCTTCCGATTGCCGGTCGAATGCTCTGACCACTGAGCTATGGCGGCTTATCTAATACCCGCCAAATAATTCAATATATATACTGGTGTTTCATTCAACAATTACTGATTATTACATTTTTCCACCTGAAAACAACCAACTTTATTTTTGTGAGGGAGGTATTGTTAGTACTAAATCTCTCGCTAGGTGGCGTCGAGACAAATTATGTCTACATTTTTTGGTTAAATACTTTTAACTTGTCAAATATTAATTTTTATTTTTAATTTATAAACTAACGTTTAAGACAAGATTTTTATGCATAGCACAAAGGGTAACAATTATTATAAGCAATAATTGTCAGCCTTTTACAACAAGTATCTTTTCTCGGAAGATTTTTCAATATAAATGAGTGTTTCAGGCTGACAATTATTGCTTATAATAATTGTTACCCTTTGTGCTATGCATAAAAATCTTGTCTTAAACATTAGTTTATAAATTAAAAATAATAACGAAATATTTAGACCTTCCGAAAAAATAATGACTGTTTAATAATTATAAATTATTATTGTTATGAAAATTTATTAAACAATTTATGGAGAAAGTTTTATGAAAGTAGTCCTCGAAATTGTTTGCTACAATGCACTAATTGAGTCAACAGTTTTAAATGTAATTAACAAATTCGAGGAAACAGACATGATTATGATCTGTAATCATATCTATATCATTGTATCCGTTTTCGCAATGACATTGCCGCAATGAGTGGAAATGGTTCTGATAGTCTAGGAATATGTATTGATTCATTGTTGTTTACAAAAATTGGACATTCCGAGAAATGTCTAGCGGCGAATTCTCAGAAAAGATTCAAGAAGACTATATGAACCAAAACCAAGAACCAACAGAATAAAAATTTGTAAATTAAATCTTATTGTTATCTTATCTTCTTTTAACTTAATGTGAGTCTTAATTGCCCGAGGCCAGTGTTGATTATGGAATCCCCAATTTGGGTAAAATGTAAGGCTAAAGAGAGCATGGAGGGAAGGTTGACGGGGAGAGGAAGGTTTCTTTACTATTCTGATTCTGATCTGATTAATAAACAAGGCTAAGGCCATTGTAGGATATTTTTTTACATTAACTCCACACAGGAGGCCCGGAGGAAAATAATTTCCCTCAGGGCCTATGTCATCTGGGATGCTGTGCAGAGGGTCTTTTTGAGGAGAGGAAGGAATGAACATTAGTCTTGAAGAGACCCATGTTGTAGGAAGGAGGAAACACAGAGGCCGGCAAATCATTCCACAGCCGAGCTATTGAACACAAGAACGAGTCGAAGAAATTACCCATTCTCATGTGACAAATGTCAACCTTGTCAACAAATGTTGGGCACGCGTTTGGCGTGTTTCCCGACTATGCACCGGTGCCGAAGGGATCAATGACGCTAGTTCCTCGGAGCATCTTCCATTGTAATACCGGTAGAACAAGGATAGCATTCCCACCCGATGCCTGTGCTCTAAAGATTGCAATTTTGGAGGCGGATATGGGTACCGCCGCCCCGGGAACCATTTATTGGACAACCAACACCCCTGCCACAGGTCACCCCAAGTGGTTCGCTACGTTTGGTGACTTAGCGGGGGTACCCGGGTTCATGGGATGAGGTTTGTCTAGGTCTCGGTGGCTGATACGTTTGCCCAACCACTGCGTGGCGGGCAGGATCGGAGGAGACTGATTGAGGGAGGCCTTTTGACTTCTCCAGCCGGATTCTCCCGACCCTTCGCCTTGCACCGCAGTGTGAGGTATAGATTCATACGTCCGTCACTCCTGGCCACACTGACCCCCAGATTCCTACCCTCCCCTCATACCTTTTTCCTTCCCATATCTTCTTCTCCTTCCTTTCCCTTAAAAAACCCTCCACACAGCATCCTCAAAGATGACATAGGCACCTAGGGAAATTGTTTTCCTCGGTGGCTCCTGTGTGGAGCTAATGTAAAAAATAAAAAATAAAATCCGTCTGTTAGGATGGGAGAATCTATTAAACGGACCGCCCGTTTCTGCACCAAGTCGAGGGTATTTTTCAGGTATTTTGGAGTTCCAGACCAGAGGTGGCTGCCAAATTCAACCGTGGGGCGCACTTGTGATTTGTACAGGGTTAGCAGTTGTGCACTTTTTTTTTTTTTTTTACATGAGCTCCACACAGGAGGCCCTGAGGAAAATAATTTCCATCCGGGCCTATGTCATCTTTGGGGATGCTGTGTAGAGGGTTTTTTTAAGGAAAGGAAGGAGAGGAGAGTTCTGGGAAGGAAAAGGGTTTAAGGGGTGGGTAGGAATCTGGGGTTCAGTGTGTCCCGGCCATCCGCCTCCAAGACCTAGACAAACCTCACCCCATGAACCCGGCACTATTAAAGTATCTGCGGGCTTTGTACAGTACACCCAGTTTTTGGGAGGCTAACTTTACTCTGGCTTCGATGGAGCCCCCGTACCTGAGCTGGTCACTTAGGGATGTTAGAAATGTTGAACTTAAGGCAGGTCCAAAGCTCAAACATTTGCCGTGATAATCCCTCAAACGTCACTAAAACATTTTTTGTTTTCCGTCTCCTCCGTTTGTTAAAACACTAACAGGGTTGAAAGATTGGTGCGAAGTTCACGCGATCACACACAATTTGGCTTGTGGTCTGCGATAAGGACGTGTCGACACAAGCGATGAGCACTTGACGTTTGACGTTTATATCAATGTTAAAATGCATTCTGATGAAAAAGAGATGCATCAGGGAGAAAACACAGATATTTTAATAGATATTTATTTATCAGGAAAGATTTCCGACTAACATCGATTATTGCACGACCTAAAGTTACTATCAAGAATTTAGAGTGCGTAAATATTTACGTCAAAAACAGAATAATTATAAATATTTGATATTATATTATAATTTTATTATCAAATATTTTTATTATTATATTTAGGTATTATAATATTTTAAACTCGTGATTATGCCCGCTCATTGCACATAACCACAAAAGGCCGTTCCGTTAATTCTCCATACACGACCGCATTACGCGGCATCTGTCAAAAAATTTATTATTCCCTCCCCGCCGGCCCACGCCTGCCTTCCCGCTTCACCGAGGATGGAATGTTTAGGAAATGTTTTCTGTCGATCATGGGAAGCTCGAAACACAACAAAAATTGACAATATTTATGATGTTGATGACAAACATTGGATGTTGTTATGGGGACTGTCAAGGCAAATTTCAAAGCTATGGACCTGACTTTAGAAATGTTTTGATTTTGTGGCAATGCTGAGAATATCTACAATTCTGGAACTTTGTGCAAACATATATTTAGATTTTTTTTAAATTAATTAAGAAATAATCACTGACGGGGTTTCAAATATCTTTGCACTGACGTCAGAAGAGATAGACATGCCCTTTTTTAACATTAGCTCCACACAGGAGGTTCTGAGAAAAATAATTCTCTTTAGAATCTATGTCATCTTTAGGTACGCTGTGTGGAGGGTCTTTTTAGAAAAGGAAGTTCTGGGAAGGAAAAATGTATCAGGGATGGGTAAGAATCGTGGGTCAATGTGTCCAGGAGTGACGGACGTATGAATCCATCCCTCCCATTGCGAGAGTCCAACTGGAGAGGTGTAGGTTAGGTCTCCCTCAACCAGTCTCTCCCAATCCGGCCCGCCATGCGGTAGGTGGGCAAATGCATTCGCAGCCAAGACCCAGACAAACCTCACCCCTTGAATCCAGGCACCTCTGCTAAATTACCGAAAGTAGCAAACCATTTGGGGTGACCTAAGGCAGGGGTGTTGGTACCCGAAAAATTTAATTGTGTTGTTCTAATGTAAAATCTGATATTACCAGTAATGAAAAAAATGACTATAACAGGCAATGAAAAAAAAACACATATTGTATTATACAAATGTAAGTATTTTTAAAGTTACTATGACCTCTATTTTTTTGTTGTAAAAATTTACAAAGTTTCATAATTTTATTTCAAATTGCGGAAGGAAACTTTGGTTTCATAAAGGTGTACATTTTAAGTCTTTTGTTGTTAACTTTTAGATTTTAATATGTAGCATGGTGTTTTCACCTTCCATAACTGTTTATATTATATTTGTAATGATGATAGTACGGGAGACATTATTTCTATGAGATATATATAACTTTAACATTATATAAATCAATTATGCGAAGTATTCTGGAATACGAATCAACTATTTGGTCTCCCAATTATGAGATTCACAATTTTAGAATTGAATCCATACAAAGAAAATTATCCCGTGTAATTGCCTATCGCGAAGGTTATTCTGATCAATTTGGAACGTATAACGACCGAATGTTACTCTATAAACTACACTCTCTCAAAGCCAGACGTAAACTTTCCGATTTATTATATTATTATAATCTTTATTTTTTATTTACATAGGTAATTGTGATGTGCCTGTCTCACTAGGAGTTCCTGTGTTGAGAGCAGGCGCATTTTAACATAAATAGTTTAAAAATAGTTTATAAAGGATAACAACAACAATGTTATTTACATTTAAAGTAAAAGTACAAGGACAATCAGCATCGTATCAATGGGTTAGCATGCATTAGGAGGTTCTAAAAATATTGTTGATATATGATCTGTCTTTGGTAGTGATCCAAAACTTGGTATCAGTTTTGTATTTTACGTGATTAGTGTGCTTTCTAATGGTCAGTGGAAGTGTATTATAAAGTTTTGTTGCAAAGTACCTGAAGTTTCTTTGACTAAATGTTGTTTTGGCGAAAGGGATAAGTAAGAGATTTTGCCCTTTGGTTCTCGTATCACGAACAGTTTGGATATTGTCAAAAACAGTTCTATGTTTGAATAGATAAATTAGTATATTTTTGGCATAAAGTTGCCTAATGTCCAAAACACCGATTCTCCTAAAGATTTCATCCGAACTGCTTGATTGCTTCTACACAAAATTATACTTGCTTAGTTGATACACCAAACATTTTATCCCAAATTAAAATCAACACGCCATCAAGAAATTCAACAAGGAGGATGCAAGATATTTTCTATATTAAAACCTACCACACAAATACAGGATATTTCGCCCCTATACCGCGAACATTAAGACAATATAACACTGTACACTGCTCTAATAATGAAATAGACATTTTTAATGACCCATTTAAACACATCAAAAAATATATTTTACCATCAATCATATAAAGCTGATACTGTGATGAAGCCCTTTATAAAGACAGGCAATATAGGGATTGGTTTATTTATGGTACCAACTAAATCATTGTCCCATCAGCACAGGATAATAATAAATTGTTTACTATTGCATGTTTAGCTAACCATTTTTGTTACCATTTTTTGTTATAATTTCTAGTAATACATTGTATTTAAATCATCCATGTATGTCTTCGATCAATAATGGCTAGATGTGCCTTACCTAAGTAGCCTGCCTATGAATAATGACGACATGTAAATTAATGTTAACAATACAACTCTTCTCCATATTCCACCGCCTCTCATAGAAAGCCTTGATAATATTAATGCAAGTTCCTAAAACCGATCACAAAGTTCGTTCTCAAATCCCATTATGTAGTTTTGTCATTCATCAACCAATAAGATGCCTCAAAAATCACGCGTGACATATTATGGAGATGAATTTACCAATCCTACTTGGTATAAACTAGCTGTACACTCTAGTAAAGTCGCTTGAAGAAATAACCCGAGAGTGTTCATTGTGTTGCAAGAGGTTCATTGAGGGTTTTGTTTTGTCCCTGTATGTCAATGTATTAGTGAACGAACCGGGCCAAGTGAATGACATCAGAAACATTGCTCCACAAATTATAAAGACTATATTTTTTCACTTTAATGAATGCGGTGTGTAAATGCAATCTGTAAGGCATATATTTTCTTTTGTATTCTGATAGCTGACGGCTGGAATGCAAATTAGTTTCAGTGTAGACCTTATAGACCGATAAAAGGTACAACACTACGAAATATGTGATCTAAACGGTGCAAAACAATGCATGCACTTTTTCATATATGGGCCTTGAGCCAATTTTATTTGGTTTCGGGGTCATTATGAATTCCACAGGGCACGTAAATATATACTACGTCAATAATGTGTGTAAATTTTTGGGCCTCATGCCTGTTTAACGTACTAAAATAAAAAAAATTAAAAAAAAAACATATGAGTTGTTCCGAAAAATTAACAAATTAGCCTAAAAGGTTAATTAAAAAAACATACCTGCTATATAATTCAGGCCTTGGCAGTATCCCACATCTTTATTGTTATGTGCGTATGCGACAAGCACGTTGAATAGGTGCGCTTGGTGGTTGGCCGTCTTGTTGAAGTAGATATTGTCGGGGAATGTCCTCGGGAGGTCCGTCTTGACTATGTCCACCAGCTCCTTCTCGAAGGGGGCGTCCAGCAGCCTCTCGTACAGGTCGGGGGACTGCTCCCGTATTAAACTGGCCCCGGACACGAGCATCCAAACTGTACTTCGGTGTCCACCTTCAAGTTAAAACATTCACAATAGAGAAGAAAAGCAATGATTCATATTTATACAAGGTGGGGCAAAAGTAATCACCCTATTCGAAAAAGCTATAACTTTTGCAAATGGCGCCAAATGTCAATTCGGTTTTGACATTTGTGAAGTAAACAAACGCAGAATACAAATCAACAAGTCATGAATCGGTTTACTCCGCAAGAATGCGGAATAATTGTTTCCATTTTTTTGCACAACAATTCGTCGGTTGTGTTGGCGCAGCGTGAATTTCGTCACAGATTTCCTGGCCGTCCGACACCAACTGGACAAACACCGCAGCGTTTGGCCACTTGCCTTGAAGAGACTGGGACAAGACAAGATGTTCCCAAGGCTGGCCGGCCCCGGAGCAGCCGTTCTGCTGAGAATATCGCTGCTGTTGCCCAAAATGTCGAAGATGAGCCCGGAACATCGACCAGAAGACGTGCCACATAATTGGGCATTAGCCGGCGGTCCCTACACATAATTTTGGTGAAAGATTTTGAAGATGTTCCCTTACAAAGTGCAGACAGTGCATCAGCTGTTAGCTGTTGACCGCCAAAGGCGTATAACCTACGCTCAAGCCATCCTGAATCTCAACGAAGAGGTGGACGATTTTCCATCGAAAATTATCATAAGCGATGAAGCTCATTTCCATCTTAGCGGTTACGTGAATAAACAAAATAATCGTTTCTGGGGCACCGAAAATCCGTGTATCACCCACGAAGAGCCATTACACCTGCTCAAAGTTACTTGGTGTGCTGTTTACGCTGGAGGAGTCATCGGGCCAATTTTTTTTTGAGAACGCCGCGGGCCTAACGACGACTGTAGACGGCGCGCGCTATAGATCCATGATTACCGAATTTTTTCTTCCTCAATTGGATGAATTGGGACTGGAGAACATGCGGTTCCAACAGGACGGTGCAACGGCGCACACTGCTCGAGCTACAACCGATATTCTGAAGGAAGCATCTCCGGGTCGCTTAATCTCTCGTTTTGGTGATTTGCACTGGCCGGCCACATCACCCGATTTAACCGTTCCAGACTTCTTTTTATGGGGTGTTTTGAAGTGGCAGGTTTATGTCAACAAGCCTCAGACTTGAAGTCCTTAAGGAGAATAATCACCAGGAATGCGAGAAACTGTCGCCCGAAGTTCTGGCATGAGTGATGGAAAATGCCATAAAACGGGCACGTATGGTCATCAACTCTGGCGGCGGTCACTTGGCCGATATCATTTTCTCGGCTTGATGTAATAAATTCTGATGGATCAAATAAACAAATTTCACAAGCAGAACCAAAGTTTTTCATTAAAAAAAAATTACAGCAAAAGAACATCGGGTGATTACTTTTGCCCAACCTGTTATATATAAAAATCTCGCATCACAATGTTTGTTCGAGATAAACTCCAAAACCACTTAACCGATTTTGATGAAATTTGGCTTACTGTGTGTAGTTTGGTCCGACTTAAAAGATAGTTTTTATCTCAATTATTGACCTAAATATTGATTAATGCGAATTAAATGTTTGTGATAGGACAATGCTTTGTAATTATTTGTAAGTTCCATAAGTTTCTAACGGATGGCGATGTGAGTTAATTTATCGACACAACACTTGGTTATCTATGTTGGGTAACCATCCAGTAGATGGTGTTGTGTTTCGTTAGCCACAACTAATATAAATGCTGTTATTCCAATGATGGAAGACTTAACTAACAGAAGATTGAACCCATAATGCCTGACTATAACTTCTTTTCAGATTAAATTACTGTTTTAATAATATGACATTATAATTAAGATTAAATCATTGTTTTGATTGGCAACGGAAACCATCTTTCCAACAGGTCTTCCATTGATATGCTTGGTGTAACTCTAAGTGACCAGCTCAGGTTCGGAGGCTCCATCGAAGCCAGAGTTAAGTTGGGGGTTGAATTTGGCAGCCACCTCCAAATTACTTGAAAAAAATCCCTTGACTCGAAACGGGCGGTCTGTTTAATATTATGATTCTCCTATCTTAACAAACGGATTGAAATCTTTAGAGCACAGGCGTCGGGCCGGGAATACAGTCCTTGTTCTACCGGAATTTCAATGGTAGATGCTTTGAGGAACTTGCTTTATTGATTCCTTCAGCACCGGTGCACAGTTGGGAAATACGCCAAACGCGCACTCAACATTTATATACGGTTCGCATTTGTTACATGAGAACGGGTCACTTCTATGACTCGTTCTTGAGCTTGGCTGTTGAACGATTTGTCGGCCTCTGTTTCCTCCTTCCTAGAACATATGTCTCTTCAAGATCAAGGTTCACCCCTTCCTTTCCACAAACAGACTCTCCACACAGCATCCCAAAGATGACAGGGGCCCTGAAGAAATTATTTTCCTCAGAGCCTACTGTTAATGTAAAAAAAGGAGTTGCAGCTGGAGTTAATTTTAAAAAAAGGCAAAGTGAAACCAGAAAAAATCTTACATGGCGAAACCTCTGGGAGCTAGAGCTGGGTCGGTTGATCATTTTACACAACGCAATGGAGAGAGTGATCGGGTCGAGAGTACCCACTCTTTGATTGGATACTTTACACATGGAAAAAATATAGTAGGGAAAAGGGACCGATGCACGCGGTGCCCGTCCGCCCTGCCCCCGACTGCTGTAGGTCAAAAGTACCCGTTCCACCCGAGACCTGAGTATCCGAGATCGACCCAGGACTAGTACAAACATCATTGAAAATGATTTAATTTAATGATGGTAACATAGCGAAGGCTGATTTTGATAACAAGTGGGCCATAGTTCTATTGACACGACAGGGAGTGTAATATACAAAGCCCAGAATATTACATAGACATTTTAAACGGACGATCATTTAAACTACTTGCGCAATAAGAATAACCGGCAATCATTACTGAGGTGGATTAATACAATTATGTACTTACTTGGTATTCCCTTTCTGACATATCTCTTTATGGTTAATGATCGTTTTAGCGATTTCCCGTCCCCTAACATTTCTGACCATTTTTTGGATCGACGAGCCAACACCTTCAAGTATACGGACATGAACCGTTCATACGATGCATAATCAAAGTCTTCAGGTCTCTCAAATCCATATTCGTCCACTTTACTGAAATATTATTAAAATAATCAAACAATACTTTACATTTTATAATATTATTTTTGAAAATGATAAGGATAAAATATTAAGTAATAATATGAGGATTTAACAGACCGTGACATTTTGCAACACCAAGTTATTTATGTATCTATTGAGCGGTGAGTCATAAAATTAGTGAAAGCTGTCTCAAAACTACATTTCCATGCTATTTTAATTAATTTGACGATCAAATGTCAGATTAACCCCTGCCCTATGAAAATAACCTAAAAACTGTAAACAATGCAATATGACAGGACGGTGGGATAAAGTTGATAAATTATTCTTACCTGTAGCTACTAGTGGCCATGCCAATTAATTGAAGGCGTTACGCCCTTTCTTTAATAATTGAATTAATATTTTTCGACCCTTCAATATTTCGAATTTCGATAAAAGTATTTACACTACATATTTTCAAATACGTTTATGGCTGTTCTTCGTCACATTACTTGACAGCTGTATCTATTTTACTTTTAACATCTAAAAACTCAAATTGATGCCCGCATAATTTAATATTAAATGTACAATACAAAGATTAACCGCATTATTAAGACATTTATTGTATTAGAGTAAAAATAAGCCATTTTAAAATAAAATTAGTTTGGGGTTCCTACCTCTTCTGCAGTAAATAGTTTATGCAATTGTTGTTTATGATTTAGCTGTCATGTCAACTGTCAAACAACAAATGTCAGAAGGTGTAACCACACATTTGACAATGAAATAATATTATTATCTTTATTAATTAATGTTAATTTAAAGTAAGGTTAATTTTGAATCGTAAGAATGGGTCCGCCGCCTGTTGTCACCGGCTTATCCCCGAAGGAAGGTCCGCCGGGAACCAGAGTGACTATACGTGGGGAGTTTCTCGGCCTAAAAGCGAATGATCTAATCGGTGAGATTTTACTATCAATTGATTTTCATCAATAACAATCAACAGTTCAAACATCAATCAGGCTAATTTTGAATAAATTCCACTTGGTTTGTCGACATTCGTGTTTATAAAGTAGGTTTTTAATTGCCAATTTCTTGTAGGTCTTCGGATATGTGGGTGTGACTGTTTTCTGTCGGCGGAATGGAAGAGCAAAAACAAAATTGTGGCCCGCACTGGGCCCGGCAAGACGAGAGGCGATATTATAGTCACCACCAAGTCCGGTGGAGAAGGAACTTGTACTGTGCAATTCAGAGGTGAGAAATTAGCTATCTTATTATTGTTTTTAGATAATTTTGTCTAGTGCTGTTGAACCACTGGATCCACATATATTAACACATAATAAAGGTCAGTAAAATTTCCATACTCCACTTACTCTTTCTTAAAATGCACAAATTATTTATAAAACACTTCTTTTCAACTTAATAACTCCAAGGAACAACTATTCACATCGGGGAGAGGGTTAAAGATGCTTTAACCTCTCATGCGTTTCCGTGTACAGTTTCCGTCTCCAGATTTTCGATCGAGTTTCATTAATATTGTCTTCATTTAATTAAATTCACAAAATAATTTAAATAACCCAAACTAAGAATTTAATAACCTTACTTGTGCATGTTTTGACATCTCCTCCGACATACATAGATGTTTCGTGCTAATTAAGTTAAAACAAAGTATTATTTCAATAATTTGAACGTATTTAGGAAAGTAAGCGTATTGAAATTTTACCCAAAAAAAAAAATGTTACAAATGTTACAAAAATTTCATGTTATTTTACTCATGTATTCTATAAAGTTTTTTCTTTAAAAAATATATTATTTAATATGTCTTACACCTTTTTCTTTAGCAAAGCTCGTGTTAAAAAGGCAGAGGCAAGGAATGTAGACAACAATTTTAAATTAAGGTTAAATAATATATAATTTTTTGGGATTGGTGTCCATGGCTATTACGAATAATTTTTAGAAAAAAACTTTCGATTCGCCCACTATAAAAGGAAACTTATTGCATCACGGCTGGCGGAAAATAATGCATTTTAATTTTCAATGTCGTTAAATAAAATTTCACTTCGCGAACCGAACTACGACAGCCCGCCTGCTGCCGCCCGCCATTCTGTCACTGTTATGTTGTTGGTATCCCTGACCTCACACAAACGAGAACTAGATACGATTGTAGCCGACTTCGTGGGATACATGATGGGCGCGTAATTAGGCTACGTCCGCACAGGCAGGCGGCTGGCTTAGCGCCTAGAGCCTAGTGGCAAAAAACCAACACGTTGGTTTACCTGGATACACGCTAAGTGGCTATAAGGTGACTCGCTAGGCTCTAGGCGCTAAGCAAGCCGCCTGCCTATGCGGACGTAGCCTTATGAAAAACAGAATTAATAATATCTGGAATGGAGACAGACCATTCAAATTCTGGGATGTTTTTTAAAATAAAGATAATATACACAAGCCCGCTACACAAACCCTGCGTAGCCAAACAAACCATTCAAAAACGTAGGCTTTTTTTTAAAGTAAAGATAACATACACAAGCCCACTACACAAACCCTGCGTAGCCAAACAAACCATTCAAAAATGTAGGCTGTTTTTTAAAGTAAAGATAACATACACAAGCCCGCTACACAAACCCTGCGTAGCCAAACAAACCATTCAAAAACGTAGGCTGTTTTTTAAAGTAAAGATAACATACACAAGCCCGCTACACAAACCCTGCGTAGCCAAACAAACCATTCAAAACGTAGGCTGTTTTTTAAAGCAAAGGTAACATACACAAGCCCGCTACACAAACCCTGCGTAGCCAAACAAACCATTCAAAACGTAGGCTGTTTTTTAAAGCAAAGGTAACATACACAAGCCCGCTACACAAACCCTGCGTAGCCAAACAAACCATTCAAAACGTAGGCTGTTTTTTAAAGCAAAGGTAACATACACAAGCCCGCTACACAAACCCTGCGTAGCCAAACAAACCATTCTAAACGTAGGCTGCTTTTTAAAGCAAAGGTAACATACACAAGCATTATAAGGCGCGTAATTATGAAAAATAGATTTAGAATGTTAACAAACCTCTATTCGTATATATTCATTATTACCATAAAATAACGATTGGCTATAAGTGACGTAAAAAAAAAAACATGCGTACTAAGCCAGCCGCCTGCCTGTGCGGACGTAGCCTAATTACGCGCCCATCATATATCCCACGAAGTCGGCTACAATCGTATCTAGTTCTCGTTTGTGTGAGGTCAGGGATACCAACAACATAACAGTGACAGAATGGCGGGCGGCAGCGGGCGGGCTGTCGTAGATCGGTTCGCGAAGTGAAATTTTATTTAACGACATTGAAAATTAAAATGCATTATTTTTCGCCAGCCGTGATGCAATAAGTTTCCTTTTATAGTGATTAAGGCGAATCTAAAGCTTTTTTCTAAAAATTATTCATAATAGCCATGTACACCAATCCCAAAAATTTACCTTTTTTTAAAATATATAGATCAAAGAATAGATAATTCACAGTAAACAATGAAAAATCGTATATATTGTATAATATGCATGTATAGTTTTATATATATAAAACATATCGACCCATAATCGGCAGAACAGCGTAAACGACTTTTTTGTCAAATTACGATTTTTAAAGAAAACTGTTCAGTGCTGCCTAATACATCAGTGACAAAAATATTGCAGCTCTATCTTATATGCCTGATACTTTTTTAGTACGTTGTAACTTTTAGTGTAAGCGACTGTGGTCGGTTACGCTATTTACGCTGTCTAGGCTGTTGGTCGACAATGTTTCAGTTGAGTCGGTTGGCATCCATCTGGTGACTAGTGCAGACGTGTCGATGCCTAGTAGCATCGGAAACTAAACGGAAATTCTAGTTTTTTTTTTTATTATTTATTGTTTTGTATTTGAATATTAGTATAAAAAGTAGTAATGCAAATTATATAATTTATCCCAATTATGTCTGGAGCCAGTGAGACTATGGCATCCTCAATTTTGGCATTTTGTGAGGCTGAAGGTAGTGGGGAGGGGAAGGGGATGTGGAAAATGTAACTGGCTATTCAGATCTAATCACCAAACACGGCTAAAGCCATTTCAAGTAATAAGTCTAAATATACACTATACACCAGCGCATAATTACAAAAAAATTATAATAAACTTTTTTATCCGAATACAACACAAGAGTCCCAACCGTCTGGTGCCAGTGAGACTATGGCATCCCCAATTTTAGTATGTTATGAGGCTGCAGGCAGTAAGGAGGGGAAGGAGATTTGGAAAATGTACCGGGCTATTCAGATTTAGTAACCGTATTTAGCCGTATTTGGTAACATACTAAAATTGAGGATTCCATAGTCTCGCTGGCTTCAGACGGTTGGGACTCTTGTTTTTTTTACACAGGGGGCCCTGAGGAAAATATTTCCCCTCGGGGCCTATGTCATCTTTGGGGATGCTGTGTATTGGGTTTTTTTCAGGAAAGGAAGGAGAGGAAGTTCTGAGAAGGAAAAGGGTATTAGGGGTGGGTAGTAATCTGGGGTCAGTATGTCTAGGAGTGAAGGAAGCATTAATCCATCCCTCCCACTGGGGTGCAAAGCGATGTTCCGAGAGGGTACAGTTGTAGAAGTCAAAGGGACTCCCTCAACCATTCTCTCCCGATCCGGCCTGCCACTGGTGGGCAGACGCATCCGCTGCCAAGACCCTGACACATCTTACCCCATGAACCCAGCCTCACTACTTGGTTGGGAGCAGTTGGGACTTTTGTGTCATATTTGGATAAAAAAGTTATATTATATGATTTTTTGTATTTGTACGCTGGTGTGTAGTGTGTAGGTATTAGATTTATTACTTGAAATTGCTTTAGCCATGTTTGGTAACTAGTTCTGAATAGCCAGGTACATTTTACACATATCCTTCCCCTCCCCACTACCTTCAGCCTCATAACATACCAAAATTGTGAAGGCCATAGTCTCACTGCCTTCACTGAGAAGGTGGGCCTCTGGTGTTATATTCAGATAAAAAATGTTAAATACTGGTTTTTTGCTAAGCAGACTGCACGTATAAGTATGTCGTATTTTGTTATTACCGCATGCTCCTTCGGAGAGTCGAAATTATTATTAGTAAAAATATTTTTACAACGGATTTTCAATCAAAATGCCTGCAGATACAAGTATATCGACTTTTGTTATACCGCCGTATATCCTCTTTGCATACTTTCTTGCAAATCATTGTATTTAGTAAACTTTAGAATCAACTATCATGGAACCATTTTATTTAGTTATTTGTTCACCTATCATGATTGCGTGATAAATATTTCAAAAATAATTATGTACTCTGAATAGCGTACGCGACATTTCCTAGGGAAAAAATCTGCCAGGGTCATAGGCAAAACAGCGTTACCGCCACTATCTCAACAACTGAAGGCATTCAGATAATTATGTTATCAGCTTTATATAGGCAGCAAACAAAGATTAATAATACTTATTAAACAAAATCATTTTTGGAATCAATGAAGAAAGTTATTTAAAAAAACCTTCTCCTGAACAATTTACTGTTTGGCGCTTACGCTGTTCTGCCGTTTATGGGTCGATATAATAGAAGGAATGTAACAGAATGAAGAGGAGTTAAAAATAGAAGGAGAAAAATAAAGAAAGAAAAAGGATATCTGATATTACAATTGTGTTTAGAAATAAAGTATTATAAGATGTAGGGATTGTAATAAGTTATATATAAAGAGCTTTTATTGATTTTTTTAATTTTTTATAATTTTTTTCCAACCAAATTAACTGGTAATTGGTTAAACCATTTAACTCCAATATATTTATAGTATTGTTGAGCTGTGGTGGTGTTACAACGCGGGACAGTCTTAGAGCCAAGGATATTTGTTCTAATGCTGTTTGAAAAAGGAGTAAAGCTCTCATTATTGAAGCAATCTTTGTGTATTTGTAAAATTGCGATTTTTTATAAATAACATGAAGTGAAGGTACTTTAAAATCTTGAAATAATTTGATGGTGGGGTAATCATATGGCTTTTTAAAAATTATTTTTATAATTAATTTTTTAATGATTTCCAAAGGTAAAAGAGAAGTTTTGAAAGCACCGCCCCAATCAACAATTCCATAATGTAGCACTGATTGGATTAAGGAAAAGTAAATAGTTCTTAAAATACTAATATTTAAAATGCTTCGAATTTTAATGAAAATGTACAATAATTTTCTTGGTCTCTCAACTGTTGTGCTGATTTGCATCTTCCACTTTATGTTACTATCTATAGTTACACCAAGGTATTTAACATTGGTTTTAACAGTGAGTACAGAGCAATCAGGTTTACATAGATATGAATTTGAATTACAGTTATATGAATGGATACATATATTTAGATTTTCAGGGGTAGCATTTTTAGTCAGAGTGAATGGGATTACAAAAGTTTTATCTGTATTTAGAGATAGTAAATTTTGATCAAGCCATTTATGTATAAACCAAAGTATGTGTAACTTTTTTATAACCCAATCTAAAACCTTATCTCAAGAGATATGCTATGATGGCCGCTCGACTGTCGGTGGACTACCGTCTAATAGTTTGAATACGGAAAGAATTTGTTCATTTAGTTGATTTTTGAAGGTGTGCGGTAGTAATGGTTAACAATATAGTTTGAATATGGAAAGAATTTGTTCATTTAGTTGATTTTTTAAACGACTTCAAAAAGGAGGAGGTTCTCAATTCGTCTGTATTTTTTTAATTTTTTTTTTTATGTTTGTTACCTCAGAACTTTCGACTGGGTGAACTGATATTGATGATTCTTTTTTTATTTGAAAGCTGGTGCTTCCCGTGTGGTCCCATTTTAATTTGGTCCAGTTCCGACAATGGCATCCATGAGAAAACCATATAAGTCTTAAATTTTCATTAAGTATGTGCGCGACAAATGGATGAATAACTCAATATCACGCCAACCGATTTCGATGATTCTTTTTTATTGGAAAGGATGTACTTCAAGGGTAGTTTGATGAGAGTTTGGTTAGGTTCTGATTATTAGATCCATGACAAAGTAACGGAACTCTTCAATTCTTAGGAGCAAATTAACGAAACTCTGCCGAATCTCTTAATTTGACCCTAACGTCGTTATGGTCCAATTATGTCTGTCTCATATGAGCAGCACGTTTAGTAGATCTACCCATATTCAGACAAATTAGTTAGTGTACTTCAGATTCACTAAAAATCAAAAAATAAACAAAAATTTTTACAAAACAAAAAAACGACTTAAAAAAATGCGCTAAAAAGTAAAAAAAATAATTTCGTATTCTTCTACAACTTCATAATCAACTTACTTTTTCTACTCATCAATATGTAGGTACGATTGTTATTTTTGGAGTTGGTGTCAGCAAAGGTACCCGGCCCGGCGTGTTCACTTGACAGCTCCCCTCACACCGCGGCCCCGCTCTCGCCTTGTCAAGTCGCTTGTGCGACACAAGCACATCTCACCTATAACTATGTATGTAGTTACAAACCTACCTTGACTGACACCGACTCCAAAAATAACAATCGTACCTACATATTGATGAGTAGAAAAAGTAAGTTGATTATGAAGTTGTAGAAGAATACGAAATTATTTAAGGTGTGCAGTAGTATTGGTTAACAATATCGGCGACGCCAGGAAACAAGTCCCACCCAGTAAAAACTGTCGATAGTACATCTCTTATATTTCAATATCTTTGACTCTGGCCAACAGAAAAGTGCCAAAATAACACCATTTCTTTTTTTGACACTTTAATAAATTATTGGTTAGCTAAATAATGCTGTTTATTATAATTTGCCACACTGACAAGTGAATTTCACTAAATCAAAATTGTTTGAAGATTTTTGATTTACCAAAAGAGTAATAATTCACAAACTTTCAACACCGTTGACACAATCCATAAAAGAGTTCACTTTTGCAAAAACAATGCAACACATTTTGCCTTTCTTTAGCAGAAACCAAAACCAAATGTATAAAAAAATCTCTTCCTGTTATAGACAATTGATTGTAATCAAACTTTATGCTGCTTTAACCAACTGTTTTAAATGTATGTATTAAGTTTTCACTGGATTTATCTGCTGTTCAATACAATTTCTTTGTTTTGATAATAGAGTTATGAAACCTAATATCATTACATATATCTAACAGATCGTTCTAAAAGGGGGCGTCAGTTATAACTGATACGGTATAACGCCTGGTTGAGTTTTGAAAAGATTTTTCTTCTGGGCAATGGAAAAAGGTAAAAATTGTCTTTTCACCCCTCTGTGCACATATCTTAATATATAAAACAAAGTCGGGTTAGTTACACTATTTATAACTCGAGAACGGCTGCACCGATTTTGATGATCTTTAATTTGTTGGATTTGTCTCCACCCCGGATAACAGAATAACTATTAAAACATTGCAAAAATTCACGAAAAAGAAAGTTATGAAGGAAATTCATTTCCTCATACATTTTGTATGGAATGAATTTTCATCTTTTGAAAGAACTGCAGGAATATTGTGGTAGGTATAATATTGAAGTTTGCTTGAATTCCAAAAATTCAAAACGTCAAATGTCAATGTGCTGATTGTTTTGCTTTTGTTCTTAAACATATAATGCTGCCTCTCTTTCTTACACACTAAATTTCAACAGTCGTAAATGGGACAAATGGTGAACGTATGTCTGCACAACTCCAGGAAAACAGCCACTTCTTTTCAAAACATTCAAGGCGCATTGTAACGTGGAATATTGCAATTCGATGAAGTCAATCAAATACATCTGCAAATTCGTCACAAAAGTCAGCGATATGCCGGTTTTTGGCGTTCAAACTACAAATAAAAAACGATAAAATCACACGCTATCAAGTTTGTGAGCTACAATGAGGCGATTTGGCGTATAGTTTCTTTTCGATTTGCCAATGCGATCTGTTTGTCCGGACGTTGCTCTACTCTGAGATGCCACGTTATTACACTTTGTCGAACGCTTTGTCGAAGAGATTTCCACGTCGGAAGCACGGCGATGTGGTTACTGATCATCCGGTTGTGCGTTCTACTGATGCTCTTGGTCGCATTTACACAGTTCATGTAAAAAGTGACAAATGCTTCTACTTTCGGTTGTTGCTGGTGAATGTTCGTGGGCCGACATCGTTTGAATCACAAGTCAATGGTGTAGTGTGCCCAACATTTCATGTTGCATGTCAGCAGGTCAATTTGCTTGAAAACAATACTCATTGGGACATGACAATCACTAAAGCAATTATTTCTGCATCTCCAGTTTGATACGCACATTATTTGCTATCATTATTTCGACATGTTTCCCACCGAATCCACGTGAACTATGGAACAAGTACAAAGATGGCATGTCAGAAGACATTTTACAACGAACTCGTGTCAGTTCAGGGAATCCTGATCTCGAGGTGAATGAGGATATGCATAAACAGGCTTTGTTTTTGATCGAAGACATGTGTTACCTCGTGTGCGGCAGTTTGATAGTCAAGTTAGGAATAACAACGTCAGATCGACGCTTGATGAATGCAATGAAACTTGCAATAATAATAATATTTGGATGATTTATATAGCGCAGTTTTTGTGAAAAATCACCTCAAGGGCAATGAATGATGCTTTCAATCAAGAATTGGTACGTGAACGTGAATATGATCAATATGCATTGAACCAATCGGTTCGAACGAATGTACCACTGTTGTACCCCCAACAGAAGGAAATGCACGATACGTTAATGAAGGCAATTGATGATGGAAATGGTGGCTTATTTTTCCTCGATGAGCGTGGTGTAACTGGGAAGACATCTAACGACAACAAAACGAAAAATGTCGGATATCACAAGGTGTTTCAATGAAGGGAATCGACCCAAGTGCAACCCATCCAGCAAATAGTTTAACAGAAAGTAGTACAACAATGCCACGTGAATAATTTCGATTCGCTTTAATAAAGCAAATGCCTTGCTGCCACGTGAATTACATTTCTTAATTCATTTTGAGTATTAATTTTAACTTAAAAAAAATGAAATTAATTCAGCTAATAAGTTAACACAACAGTTATTGATTCTGAGGCGGTACGAAGT
Organism: Limnephilus rhombicus; assembly: GCA_929108145.2. Classification (NCBI taxonomy): domain Eukaryota; kingdom Metazoa; phylum Arthropoda; class Insecta; order Trichoptera; family Limnephilidae; genus Limnephilus; species Limnephilus rhombicus. The sequence continues at coordinate 24,682,646 of OV815292.1, forward strand.
TCGCCGGGTCAGCTAGTATATGTATAAAATACAGAAAAACTTTAGGTGGCTGAATTTGATGTGTTGTGTTTTTGTAAGGATTCATCAAAGTACTACATACGAGGGTCAGTCAAAAACTAATGCCTCCTATTTTTTCCTACTTAAATAAAGTTAGTTAATTAAAAATTTTGAATTTGGCGCTATTCCTCAATCTACAATCTACTGCAGTAGTAACTTTTTAGTCGCTTGCAATGTGGCTGACATTGATGTTTGTGTAAGACTTTCCTGTGATTGAATTCTTGAATGCTTGTGCATTCAAGAATTACATTCATGAAATACTAAAAAATGTGTATGGTGGTGTAACAGTGGATGTCAGCAGGAGGATGTTAAACGATGAGTTTGTCGCTGTAACGAAGCTGAAGGACCAACATTGTTGGCTGATGAAAAGCGGAGCGGCAGGCCGATGAATTTGTGGTGACCACCAAATAACTACACATGAATTGTGTCGCATTCTCTCCCTCAGTAAAAGCAGTGTGATGACGACGATTATTCGACAACTGGAGTACTCAAAAGTTTGTGCAAGGTGGGTAGGTAACAAGAATATTAACCGACCGTAATAAAGACACAAGAAAAACAATAACCTCACAACACTTGCAGCGCTTCCGTTTGGAGAGAGAAGAGTTTCTGGAAAAAATTATGACCCGAGATTAACCTTTCCTGGTCTGTAATGCGTAAATACTACACATTGCTTCTAATAACTTTTATATCTCTATAAATATAATGAATTCTGGATTCAGATTTTAGGTATTCCTCCGTTATACATTTACACACTGAATTAAAAAATAGTATTTTGAATAATTCCCAAATTTAATTCAAAATCAGAGATATTTTGTTAAATATCGGGAATAAACCACAAATACAATCAACCGTGTGCCAGTGTGGACCGTGATATGCGAAGAGTGTGCGGGGGGAGATGACACGCTATGTGACGTCTCGCTCTACTTTGCTATATGGGAACATGAGAAACAGAGACCGCCGTGTTGTGTTTCGTCCGTCGATACCTACGACCGCGTAGTAGCTAAACATACATAGCTGTATGTATGTATTGGGTAGCAGCCCAGCGCCCAGCGCCTCAGTCGTTCGCGGGCAATCCTTTGAGATGGTCTCCTCGCCGGTTTTTTGAGCAACGGACGATGGTTTTTTCATGTTTTCAGCAATTAAATTACAATTATTATCACTTGTAACACAAATTACGAAAAACAAAAGCGATTAGCTATGAATGTTCATATATTTCCGATATAAAATCGATGATTTAAACACGTGAATTGATTACACAGCACCGGAGCGCGCATATTTTTTTAGCACAGTAAGGGAAAGGTTAAACGTAATTTTTTTTAACCTGAATCAAAGAGGCAGTCAATGGAATGGCATCACACAAAATCACTGTGGATAAAAAAATTCAAAACTGTGCGATTGGTAGGGAAAGTAATGGCGACAGTATTCTGGGATACAGAGGTTGTGATTATGGTTGATTTGGGCAGCATTATTAACAATAAATTTTGTCCAATACGTCACTTAGAAAGCTGGTGAAAATTGGATGGACAGTCTTGCCTCATCCTCCATACAGTCATGACCTGGTACCATCAGATTTCTGTTCGGGCCGCTAAAAGAAGCTCATCGTAGAATTCACTTTAAAGATTGGGAGGCCGTGAAAACATCCGTGAAAAACGTGCGTCAATGGCTTAGGAAGCAGTGCTTTTGCGGATACATGCCCTTGTTAAAAGATGGACCAAAACTGTGGAAATGGATGAAGATTACATTGAAAAGTGACAAATTAATCGTCAATGTGGTTTTCAACGTATGTAGCTGCATTTTAATTTCTTGATTCTTTTAATTACAAGGAGATAAAAACAGAAGGCATTAGTTTTTGACTGACTCTCGTACTTCTAGTAGTTCTGTGAATCAGTATCCAAAAAAGTGTGTTTCTAATTTTCTCCTTTGTAATTAATAAAAAACAAAATTCCCTTTGATATTGTAAGATTTGTGGGTAGGTACTTAAAAACCTTTCTACAGTTTGGCAATTAAGTGTAGAGAATAAATGTTGGCGCTGCGATCGTTTTCTAGTTTTAAATGGCAACACCAAGATGGCTCATAAGACAATGAATGTATGTTTTAAAAAAACACTTCTGCCAAAATACATATTTCATAGCGTATTTGTATTTTCAAAAAATTTGCCCAAAAAACTGTAATTTAATAAAAGTAAAATAAAACAAAACAAGTTTTAAGTAGGCGTTTATTTCGATATAAAAACGTAGGTACTTAAAAATTTAAGTCTATTAATTCAACACCCGACACGTAATTATTGTATTTGTCCTCGTGTGATTCTTCTTCTTCCGTATCTTCATCTTCATCTAAACGCAGTTCATCGATATCATCATATATAGTACTGCCTCGTGCATAATATTCTGCCTCAATTTTCATCACGTGTTTGCAACAATTTTTCCAATCATCAGCACTTACATATTATGCTATTACATATTATTATTATTATGCCCATTTTCCGTTTTCCCGGTGTTTCAAATTTTCCATCTGCCTTTTCCCCTTCCTTAACGATTCGTCTTACCGTTGATTCAGATTTACCTGTGTGTGAAACACATCATTAAAATTATTATTATAGACGGTAGTTTTAAAAACACACACTAGATAATATTCACTTAGAAAGAAAGAAAGAGAAAACGAGAAAAAGTAACTTTTCTACGAGTTTAAAGAAGTTGCATATTATTATTTTTTTTAATTGAGTTATTCCCTTTTTACTGTGGCCGCATATTAATTGTCAAATCGAAGTGTCAAATTCGGATTTTTTAACATAACCTCAAATCAGATTGTAATGGTTATTATCGCTCGAAAATTGGCATAAATCTTGTAATACTAATGAAATTTATTAAACAAACTATACTACGTACTAGACATGGGCAAAATTGAATGACTGAATTGAATGAATAAATTCAATCTTGTGACACACTCGATCTGATTCTCAATTTCAAAAGGAATTGAGTCTTCATTCCTCATCTTTGGCCTTGCATCCTACGATTTTTAACGGCACCATTAATTTTTTTCCATTTATTTTAATGTTAAATTATTTCAATGAATGATGTGTACCTACCGTAAACGATTTAAATATTATAATGATTCGTAAATATTTAACTATTAATCTATGGGCGGCGCGCCCATAGAATAATATTTAAATAATGGTGCAAAACACGTAAAGTATCCCTTTCCCGCGCGCCATTCGTAAAATACCCGTAGGTATCAACTTCATCGTGGTCAGCCCAAGCGAAATACGAAAGCGAATCGGCCGAGTCACTAGTTTCGAATCTGTCTCTTTCACAACGCAGGAATTAATAGGTACATTGCTTCTATTCAGTATATGATCCAGTCATAGTCCCGCCGCGCCGATCGAACCCGTCCCGCGTAAATAGTCTCTGGTTTATAGTCTGTCGCTAACAAGTTTGTCCGGGGCGCGAAGTCTTTTTCACTAGTTCAGGAATTAAATCTCAATTCAGTTGTGACGTCATCGTCTCTGTGATCGCGTCAATCTCAGATCCCAACACCCAACAGGACCAAACCCAGGTCCTGCTAGGTCCGCAGCTCGCGAGTAATCAACTCACTGCCAGGCAAGAGGCAAGACACTAGTCAAAAGTAACTAATTCATTCCTCAATGCTCGCCGCGAAACTGACCGTGCGGGTTCACTCATTCCTCTCCGTTGGCCAAGCCGTCAATTTCATTACATAGTTGATTGAAAACTTCCGACAAAGCTATTGGAATACAAATACCTACCTACTTTGAGACGCCGAACTTCGGCAATCGGCTGTGGTCAGCTGTCATAAAATAATGCTTAATAATAATGATAAAATGTTTGTTTATATTAGATCACGTGAAATGGAATAATTTTAATTTAATAAATAAAATAAAATTGGTAAAACTTTAGGGGTGAAACAAAACACTGTTTAATTTTAAGATTTTATTGATATTCTAATGTAAATACATTTTTCTTGTCAATTTTTTTTTTGTTTTAACAAATGTAGTATTTTAATATTGCATTAACCCCGTAGCACAATTTTTCAGAACGACATAATTCGTAATATTAATTTGAAGTGAAATAGGCAATTTTCGTTATTTGTTTTTAGGGTGTCATCCCGTGTTGCGCTACCTCCTTATTTAGCCAACGTATCTGAAATAGGCATATTCACCCTAGGAACAGTGCTTTGCGTAGTGAAAACTTCTTTAGCACCGTTGTGTTTTGAAACTCGATGAAACGAAAAATAACGACATTAAAAAGAGGCAATTTGGGAGGCGGGAATGGGTACCGCCGCCCCGGGAACCTTTATTGGATAACCAACATCTCTGCCATAGGTCACTCCAAGTGGTTCGCCACGTTTGGTGATTTAGCAGGGGTGCCCGGGTTCATGGGGTGTGGTTTGTCTAGGTCCTGGAGGTGGATAACCAGGACACACTAAACCCCAGATACCTACCCACCCCTTAAACCCTTTTCCTTCCCATAACTCTCCTCTCCTTCCTTTCCTTAAAAAAACCCTCCACACAGCACCCCCAAAGATGACATAGGTCCTGAGGGAATTTATTTTCCGTAGGGCCTCCTGTGTGGAGCTCATGTAAAAAAAAGGCAAACACCTACATTTATAGGATTTAGTCTAATCGGTCTCCTCTTTGTGCGGTGCTTCGTAGCCTATCGGTCTCCTCTTAGTGTGGTGCTTCGTAACCTCTCCATGTCTTCTTTGTTTTCTGAATTGGAGAGTACATCATTTTTTTTTTTTTTTTTGGAATTAATTGAATAAGGAATGAATAGAAGGAATCAATTCAAAAGGCCAGGAGAATCAGACTGAATCGATTCACTTCTGGGAATAAATCTGCCCATGTCTACTACGTACCAGTCATTTCTGCAGTTCGTTTGTAAACATCTTCTAAATCAGACAGAAGCTTCTTCGCGTGATACTCGGCTAGGCAGCATTGAAAAAAGCAGAATACAACCCCTCTTGCATCACTACATAATGGTTTATTCATTTTAATTAAATTCAGGCAAACAATGAATATAAATATTATCAATCAGCGATCTTCTACTCAGATTTAAGACAATAAATCAACCGTAATATGCGATAACATGACAGCCATAGGAAACGTCATATAATTCGGTGCTGCCACAGTAATGAAAACGTTTAGTTCCAATTTATTTAATTTCTACACTTAATTGCCAAACTATACTTAATAATTATTAATCATATATTTATTTTATTTTTTGGTAGAAAGCAGTCACTTTGTGGTTTGACATATTAATTAAAGGAAAACAATCACTTTGTTTGTAACCACGATTTATTGATTTAATTTTTATTTACCGACCGGTTTCGCTTAATACAAGCATCATCAGGGTATAAATTAAAACTGCGGCAGTTTTAATTTATACCCTGATGATGCTTGTATTAAGCGAAACCGGTCGGTAAATAAAAATTAAATCAATAAATCGTGGTTACAAACAAAGTGATTGTTTTCCTTTAATTTATTTTATTTTTGACAATGAGTAAAGCCTCAAATTGTAATATTTAATTAAATGGTGGCTAGGCGAAGGTCCTGGGTTCGAGTCCCAGAGTTTTCAGATTTTCTATTGAGTTTCACTAATATTGTCTTCATTTAATTAAATATCACAATTTGAAAATTTTACTCGTTAATTAAAAATAAAAAAAATAAATATTTATCCTAGACTTGCAGAAAAGTCAATAGATGTCGCATTTATCGCAAAAATAAAAATTGATAAAAATGTATCCAAGACACTATCTAAATAGCATTTAGTTCGGGTTTGAATCTTGCAATCGTACATAAAGATAACAGCCATTAAAAACATGCATTAAGATTTTTTTTTTTTTTTTTACATGAGATCCACACAGGAGGCCCAGAGGAAAATAATTTCCCTCAGGGCCTATGTCATCTTTGGGGATGCTGTGTGGAGAGTTTTTTTTAAGGAAAGGAAGGAGAGGAGAGTTCTGGGAAGGAAAAGGGTTTAAGGGGTGGGTAGGAACATGGGGTTCAGTGTGTCCAGGTCATCCGCCTCCAAGACCTAGACAAACCTCACCCCATGGACCCGGGCACCCCTGCTAAATCACCAAACGTAGCGAACCACTTGGGGTGACCTATGGCAGAGGTGTTGGTTATCCAATAAAGGTTCCCAGGGCGGCGGTACCCATTCCCGCCTCCCAAATTAAATGATTTGATACCATCCGCATCAAAATGAAGATAATGTTGGTAGTTCTTACTCGAAATACAGTTAAATATGACCGAATCAGATATGGACACATTAGCTCAGTTGGTAGAGTTGCGCCCCGGCAAGGCAAAGGTCCTGGGTTCGAGTCCCAGATGTGAACGTATCTTTTTCTGATTTTTCTGTTTTCAGATTTTCGATTGAGTTATGCTAATATGTATTGTCTTCATTTAATTAAATAAACCATATATTTTATGTAAGTACCCGGCACGCGTTGCGATGCCACTCAAAGAAAGAAAGTGTTTGTGTTTTAATTCTGTTTATTGAACTGCTTTTGGATGTATAATATTTTTTTTATTCGTCTGGTGCGCATTAATAAAACAAAAGGTTTTTCGAAGCTTGAGCAGGCCACGAATTGCTGTCCGTGTAGAAGCATGGATTTTCCAAATTTACCGCCAGCTGTCACCTACCGCTACAATGTGTCCTTTGCAATGCCTCCCTTGTCCCCCACCCCTCCTCTGCTTGTCCTTTCCCATGCGTCTCTGTTTTCGCCCCCTCTTCCACCCTCCCTGATTTTCCCCCCTCCTGCGTTTCCCCGTCCCGCATCCTCCGTCAGAAATATCCAATTTTTACACTTCGATCAATGTTTATGTTGTATGTCTCTCTAGCCTACCACGAATCGTATGGCCCCATGAAGGAGAGTGCCGTATGGGTGGAGGAGGGGGGAGTGGCCCTGTCGTGGGGTCGACGCCCCCTGTCCCCCGCCTCCTACGCGCCTCCCGACCCTCTCGGCCTGTCCACAGAGGGAGATGAGAACAAGTTCCCAGAGGATCTGCAGGAGCTCTTTCCGGACTGGTAATTATTCATATTTAGCCCCTTAGACTTCAACCATTTCACTTTACAAATGAGTTTATTTCGATGACCTCATAGCGTTTTTGTTTCACAATGCTTCCTATACCTTGCTTCGTACACATGAGGAACTTTTCCAAAACACATACTTGGAGTTACTATTCCTCCATATAGTACGTACACACTCAAACGTGGGCTTTTGGGATGTTTCTCCTAGTACTCGAAGTGTGGGTTCTGAAGCACCCGCTCAAAAGCGCACCACTAGATCAGCTCTCTCTGTTAACTAACCATCACGCCGTTTCGCCTTAGGTGTAGGGCAGAGAACCACCAAACAACTCATTCTTGACATACTCCTTGCCTCACTCATATTCATACATCATCTCATACATACTCTTATACTCTTCTATTTTTCTGACTCTTGATATGGTCCGACTCAAGTATCTGATCTGAAAATGATACTTTATTTTTTTCTGGGATTTTGATTTACTTCATAGTGTTTATTACATCGCCTAGAGCAGTGTTTCTTAACCGTATGGAAAGAATCGCCCCCTTTACCACAGTAAAATTATCCAGCCCCCCCCCCCCCCCCCCCCACCGCCGAAACAAAACACATGTTATGAAGTATAAATAAAACACATTATTATTACATTGACATTGATATTATGCCTCTGTGGGTGCTGGCGCCCCCGTCAAGGATCACTGGCCTAGAGTTTGATCCATTTTTCTGAGATTCTTGTTCTACTAGGAACGATTTTCCGACCTCTAGTGTCTTCAAGACCTATATTCACTCCTTCCTCTCCTCAAAAAGACCCTCCACACAGCGTCGTCAGAGTTTTCCCCGGGGGGTTCTGTGGAGTTAATGTAAATAAAAGGATCCATGAACTTTGGTTTGAAAAGTAATAAATTTTTGTTTTTAGTTCTGGCGACCTTTCTGCTGAAAATTTCCACCCTGGCTGGTTCCTATTAGAACATCATCACGCCACAACATTTGAGGACTTGAAGGCGGGAACTTTGTTTCTCAAACGGAAGGTACGATGATCATATCCACTCTTTTTTCACTGGGGAAATCTTCATCTAGCCGGCTGCAGCCCGCAAACCTATAAATTAATATTTTTAAAATGTTATTATCTTTCTCAGGTTGATGTGCAAAAAGAGGGACAGTTGAGCTTCTTAAAGGCGAATACTGGAAGTGTTATGGATCAACTAGATGCTTTGATATTGCTGAAAGATCGTTTTGAAATAGATGCTCGGGAAGGCGGGAATGAACCACTAAAAAAACTAGAAATTGCTATTGAAGGTATTAACATATTATTCTATTTCTTATGCTATTCTTCGTGAGAGACCAGCAATCTTGGGTAAGTTAGGTTATTTCAAACTCCATCATGACCATGACAATACAATCAGCGCCATTTTGAATTGTTTTGGCAGTCCCCGTTTAAATGCTAATTCTCAGCCTGTTTTAGATTTCAATCAGATTTTCATTAATTGTCCAGCTTAACGGTCACATTGTAATGCTTGTCAGCTGATTCAATGTGATCGAAATGAGCTAATTATTGGCATTTAACTCCTCCGAATTTTCGAGAATATTGGCTTTTGGTGTCTAACAAAATGACATTTTACGAAAACTTTTTGTTATTACCGCTTCACAATTAAAGCTCTATAAATGAAACATTTCTGAACATAGCCGAATAGTAAAAACTGATTTAGAAAGGTTATAAAATAGGCTTTTAAATTATTATATTACAACCAAATATTAGCATTTGTAAATATTAAAATTTAGAACGCAAACGTTAAAAATAGGTAAAAATGACTCACGTGATGTTTTTATGTGAAAACGGTACTAAAATCACAGATTATGTAAACAACAATACTTATTCTATTGTATATATGTGTAATAAACACTTTTGTCACCTCACTTTTTTATCATTTCATGTAAAAATATTTAATAAAAATTTAAAAGGAGCTGCCGGTAGCAAATTTGCGCAGGTAAATATTTTTGTCAACTACACGACTGACAGCTGATTCCTGTTATGTATTTTCATAGACAACTTGATAGGGATGTGCAGCTTGATCTACTATCGATCTTTTACTTTTTGTTTTAGGGATGTAACTAAAACAATAACGGAGGTAGAACGATTTCTATGGAAACACACGCGCTGACGTATAAACACGCTTATTGTACTTGACTGCTGTCCTATTTTTAACGCTTATATCTGCTTACGTTGCGGAGGGGTTAACAAGTATCATTCAAATATCAGCTTGATTTCAACAACTTTGAACTTTTTGCATAATACAAATTGGCAAATTGCAACATCTAAAAAAAATATTAATTATTTTCAGAATCAATGGTTGAAGCTAATAAACTCTTTGATGAGGTACTTGCCCGCAAAGATAATGCAGACACCACGAGAGCAACACTGACCATTTTAACGAGACACAAATTCCTCTTTCAATTACCTGGTAACATTGACAAGAACATAGGAAAAGAGGACTATGATCTGGTTATAAATGACTATGCGAGGGCTAAGAATCTATTTGGAAAAACTGAAGTACCAGTGAGTATTTAAAATTTTTATCTTAGAACATTATGGCTTACTTTTTTTCAATACAGTACCCTCTCAGTAATCTGCCGCTCCATTATCCGACAACTATGTATTATCATCTGCTGTCATTTTTACAAGTTGAAAGTACAAAATCAAGCTTTATAATTGGCCAGTATTCATAATTCAAATTTAGTCCGCCGCGTGTCTAGACTCGAGTGCCGAGCTTTGCATACCGACGGGTTGGGTTAACTTGCTCTTACACACTCAGTTACTATACCACCGTCTAACATGCTAGAGCTGACAATTTTACCAGTCATTATCGTTGTTTTAAGACATTTGTGTTAGTCCCCTGTTCATTCTAGCAACTGTTACATTTGTTTCTGTTCATTTCATTCTGCCACTTTTTTGTTTGGATAGTTTACAAAATGGAGTCTTCTCGCAAGCTAAATATGATACCTTCACTTTAAACCAAAAAGATGTTAATTTCATGAAAGAGCGATGATAGGTTTGTTTTTATAAAATACCTGTTTTAATTTTTAACATAATGTGTATGCACTATAATCTGCCGCTTTCACTAATTGGTTGTCTTGCTCATGTGAGGCGGGTATACTCCACTCCGGGTACCATTTATTGGATAACGAACACCGCTGCCATAAGTCACCCCAAGTGCTTCACTACGTTTGGTGACAGCATGGGTGCCTGGGTTCATAGGGAGAGTTTTGGTGACAGATGCGTTAGCCCACCTACTGCGTGGCAGGCCGGATTGGGAGAGACTGGTTGAGGGAGACCTTTTGATCTTTCCAGCAGGACTCCGTCTAGCCATCGCCTTGCACAGCATTTGGATTCATACGTCCATGACTCCTGGACACACTGCCCCCCAGATTTCTACCCACCCCTCACACCTTTTTCCTTCTCAAAAATTCCTCTCCTTCCTTCGTTTCCATAAAAAGACCCTCCACACAGCCAGTGGAGTAGCGTGCCTTGGAGGGGCCCTGTATCAAAATTAGTTGGGGGGCCCAAATGAAGGATAAAGATTTCTCACAAAAGAAACAAAAGGCCTGTGTAGCCCGGGGGCCCCGTATCATTGATACGGTTGATACGGCGGTAGCTACGCCCCTGCACATAGCATTCCCTAAGATGACATAGGCTCTGAGGGAAATTCTTTTCCTGTGTGGAGCTATTCTAAAAAAAATTTGGGAGTTTTTGGGAAGGTGGATTAGTGAGACAATGTAAATAATATTTTTGGAATTTGCTCTTTCAGATATTCAAAAGAGTGTTAGCAGAAGTGGAAAACAGGATTGAAAACCTGCGCATATTGCTCCACATGAGGGTGCAGAAAATGCCCATTTCTGTGGACGAACAAAAGTACCTGATCCGTTCTCTCATGAACTTGGAGTGGGGCGGAGACGCAGCCTGGAACGGAATCACCAGCCGCTGTGATTTTATATCCAGAGAAATCACCCGAACCAGGGACCACCATATTCAGTTGGAGGCTTCCGAAGATGATCAAGGTAGGCTGTGCGCTGTGCTGCCTTAGAATCAAACAGTATTAATAGCCTTGTGTCTGCGTGGTTGATATTTAAGATCCCGGCTTCGAGTGCATGTCTGACGCCGCGCCGTATGCGCCGCGCCCAATAAACATGTGTGTATGTGAAATTTTAAACAAATCTCCCATTGTAATTCAGTTTCGAATTCAAGAATTCATCAAAGGATGGCGCCACCTCTGTAGCAGGTCGCATGAGAACATGCCCCCCCTAGATATAAATTCAACGATTTTGTAAATTTGAGTATCTCCTCCAATATGGAAAGATTTACGGTAATACTTAGTTGTGAATAATAGTACCACACGGCTATATATTACGTATGACGTCATTGCCTATCCCGGTTATTTTGTCCCGGTGACTAGCTATCACACTGGATCACAGTGGATCCAAGGAACAGGCTATTTTTTTAACCAGTTCTGACCGGATTTATAAAATGGTCACCAACACTTCTGGGCGAAGCCGAACCAATATCCGCCCGCAGGGCCTAGCAGCAAAAGTGCGGAGCGGATTTTTAACTGCTAGTTAGAATTATTATTTATATATTTTTTGTAGATTTGGGTTATATTGTCTTTAAGTCCTTGATTTGATGACATTCGATGACTTCGATCAGCGCCATTTAAATTTTTTCCCCATTAAAAACCGATTCTCAGTCCATTTTAGGTTTTGATTAATAAATTAAAAATATTAATATACATATTATCCTTTCAGGCAAGTCTCAGAAGTCATCAAAGGGAAGCGCTACAGAGGCATGGCCCCCGAGGGTGCTCCTGTGCGGGGCTCTGTGCCCCCTGCTGTCCGAGGACATGCCGGACCTGTGGAGACTGGGCCAGAGCTACTTCTGCGGGGAACTGAGGGGCGATAGACAACCTGATAAACAAGAGAAGTTCAAGGTGAGTTTGTTTTACTACAATCTTAACTATAAAGCAGAAAATCTTCAAAAAGGGATCTAAATGATAATCTAGTCTCCTTCAACAGAAGCATACATTGCCAACAAGTCATGCATTGACAAAATTGTGTAACCTTAAGTGTCCAGCTAAGGCACAGGGGGCTCCATCAAAGCCAAAGTTTAGTCAGCCTCTCGGAAGCTGGGCATATTCTACAGAGCCCGCAATAATAGTATGCAGTGCCGCTTTTCCTTTACAAATCGCCCTGCTCTTGAGTTTGACAGCTACCTCTGATAAAAGTTTCATTTAAAGATTGTTAAACTTTAAACCACATCAGCATATGTACAAGAAATTTTGATTTTTCATGGCCGCTCAAGCCAAGCAGAGCACTAAAGTTTATATGATAATATATAATATTCTTATCTTGTCTCTTCCAGCGAATGATACTGGCAACCATCGAGCTATTCAGTCGAACACTTCGCACTGCCCTACTGCCGCAGACGTTGGACCGCACCGCGCTAGCCGAGAAGGTGCTGTGGGGCAGCCAGCCCGCCCCTAATCTCTGCAACTGGATGGCCCACTGCCTCCGAGACGTGCGGGAGACTTACAGCTCCCTCATGAGGATGGACTTGCCCTCGGAAGCCCTGGACATTGTCGGGAACCTGATATTTGATCTCCGATTGCACTGCATGATCGGCTTGCTGAAGCAAGCCACAGACAAAGTAAAGACTTTTCATAAGAAGGAGACCTGGAAAGTAGAATTTGATCCACAACACGGTGGTATTACAGAACTGGTGAGTGATTTTATCTTTAACTTTACAACGCTAGCCTTTTCAATGTAATTTGTACATTTTTTATGCATTTCATTCCTTTTTTATTTATTGTTTTTTTACACTGCAGGTAAAAATGTTTACAATACATTTGTCACCTCACTAGTACAAGCCTGTGTTGAGGTTAACAATTATACAAATTCAAAATTATACAGATACTGAAAGAACAATATTGTTGTACTTCTTAAGACTCCAGTACACGTTGGCCGAGTGCGCTTGGCGAGTGCGTTGGCCAGATTTTTGTGGTACCGTTCACTCGTTGGTGTGTTTCATTCTGCGTTGGTCGCTAGATGGAGATGGATGTTAGCGGGGCCGCTGCAATATACTTGTACAGCGTGATGCGATATATTCTTTATGTAGCCATTAATGACTCTTTTTTTAAATTCAGTTAGTGGAATATTCATATTATCTGCTATTCTACTCCAAGCATCATTAACCTGAAATAAATAAAAAAATTGGTAGGCATACTTACAGATAGATTACTATAGAACAGTCCAATAATTTTTCAAGAGGTTTAAATAACCCATCAATATTGATATGAATTATCTTTATTAGTGTCCGACCGAAACAGGACCTTCCACCGAAACCGAAACCGAATCTTCGGTGTCTATCTCAGTTTCGACTGAAACCGAAACTTTTTAGACATGTTAAAAATCGATTGTTTACTGTTATTTGGCTTATTTTTTACACTTATTCAGACAGTTAACACGTGTTAAATAAATAAATAAAAAACAATAATAGAAGTATGTGAAAAAATAATATTTATTTATGTTACTTCTATAAAACAAACAAAATTTATAAAAAATAACAAAATACGTTAACTCAATTTGGGAGGCGGGAATGGGTACCTTTATTGGATAACCAACACATCTGGCATAGATCACCCCAAGTGGTTCGCTACGTTTGGTGACTAAGCAGGGGTGCCCGGGTTCATGGGATGCGGTTTGTCTAGGTTTGATGACCAGGACACACTGAACCCCAGATTCCTACCCACCCCTTAAGCCCTTTTCCTTCCCAGAACTCTCCTCTCCTTCCTTTCCTTAAAAAACCCCCACACAGCATCCCCAAAGATGACATGGGCCCTGGGGGAAATTATTTTCCTCAGGGCCTCCTGTGTGAAGCTCATGTAAAAAAAAAGAACAGTCCAATAATATTTCAAGAGGTTTAAATAACCCATCAATTTCAATTCTGAATGGTGGTCTTACACCAGGGCGATACTGATAGTATCTTCCACTCTAGAACGTGCCGCAAATATGCTATATATTATTTGAAATGAATTAATTGTGAAATAACACAAATTAATCAAATAAAATTTAATTGGTTGGGATATTATTCTATGGAATGTCTACATGCACACATAATGTTCCTTGTTCACATATCCATGGGTTAAATGACCATATTATTTTCTAGCATCTACTTTTGGGTAATTATTCTATAAAATTACAAATGATGATATTAATCCCTACTTTTAACTTACATTGGAAGAGTTCTACACTTTTATCTCAAATAGTACAAAACATGGTCAATGCACAATTTACAGCGTATCCATTACAAAGAGTGTTTATTTTCTTATGAATTATTATTATGAATATTTTTTAAATCGGTCCAGTAATTTTTGAGTTTATTCGTTACAAACTACAAAAATACAAATCATTCCTCATTATTATATTAGTGTGATTATCATTACTCTGAAATCGCAATTAAACATGTATTATTTAAAATATAAAAATATAATAATCAATTACCCTAAACATTTCCTCATTACTCCATGACGCCATGTTCGTGAAACAATCGTTGGAACAATTAAGCACGACAAAAAGCGTCCACTCCGGCCGATGCGTATCTATGAATTGAGCGCTGTGAACGCTGTTTGCGGCTTGCGCCAAATTCCTTTGATTTGTGCACGAAAAACCGACACTCATCGGCTCGTCGGCGAGCGTTGGCTGCAAACACCAAATACACACAAAATGGCCCTGTACACATTGGCCCAACGCACTCGCCAAGCGCACTCGGCCAACATGTACTGGAGTCTCTACAGGTTGAGATTATTGGTACCTACTAAACTGATGGCGCTAGGTAGTACATTAATGTAAACATGTACAGCCTTACTAAAAAACCCAGTGAAAGTTTTATTCAATTGACAAACGGCCGCGGATGTGAAAATATTACTAATTAAAAAATTGTTCATTGAAAGAAATACACATTGTTTACACAAGCCTGAGAGGGTAGTTTATCTCTGTTTTAACGATTGATGTCCGAACGAAACTTGAAATTTTTCCAAAGTATTTTGAATGTTCTATATATTTCTTAGTTTTGAAGGTGTCGTAAAAACAAATACCATTTATGAAAACTAGATAAAATTAGCTTTTAGATTTGTGTATTTGAAATAAACTTTATGTTTAAAAAACTGCCATATTTTAAGATTCAAACGCGGAAAAAATGTTAAAAAAATTCTTACCAAACATTTTTGATGAAAGCGTAGAGAAATTTATAAAAAAACAAAATTTAAAAAATACAGTCCTATTATATAATGAATTTGGAAGAAAACTGTCACTTCACTTTTTTCTATTTCATACAATAAAAAATTATAAAAAAAATGAAGTTTGGTTTTAATTCCAAAAAATTAACAATAAAAAAACTGAAATTCTAATGCATTGCTTGCACATCTTAAGACGTTAATTTCTTTGATACATTTACCAACACGTGTTTTAGATATTAAAGTTATATCAAAAAACATAACTTTGAATAAATTCTCAAAATATAAATACCACACAATGTAAATTAAATTTTTTAAATAACCTATAAAACAATTTCCTGACAGTTCGACATTCAAAGTACGATTATTTTGCTAATTTGATTAAAACTGATGTAAAACCAGTCAAAAAACACCAAATATATTAATTACTTGAATATAAAAGTGCATTGGTCATTATTATATAAATAATAATCACATATAAGTAAAATTAAAACACACATCCGCGGAGCCAAAGTTTTTCGCGGCTTTAATTTTTTCCAGCGCGAAGAACAAATGCGCATGCGCACTAACCGTCACCACCTAGCGGGTGTGAATGAAAACAAACAATTTCATAAGTAAATTCTAAGAAATTATAACGTTGTCAGATCTAAAATACATTGAATGTATTTTTACAACGTGATCACGCAAGAAAGTTATTAGTAATATATCGTGTTTTAGCTTACACGTGTTTTTTTTATGTTATTGCAATAACACAGGTTATCGGTCGCGCTGTGGTTTTTTTTTAGTAAGGCTGGTGGACTTTTAGGGTGACCATAGTTTAGTGATCTGATTTAAAAAAGGATTAAGTGGTAAATAATAAATATATGTATATAATATGGCAGGAGGAAGATGAAAAAAACGGTTTAACCAAAAATAATATTAATTTAGCTAATTATTATTAATTTTTACTTCTACATTTTGCTTAAAGGTTTCCACCGATACAGTTTCAGGATGGAAGTAACGGATTTCACATTAGAATTGTTAAACATGATGCTTTTCAACGTAGGTCCAAATTTTTATAAAAACTGTATATTTTTCAAAAATATATAATGATGTAAACCACTTAACCACTCCAGCGATTTTTGACATATGATGGCAAGTTTGCAAAATGATTTGAGTTTGCAAATGACTTGCCATAATGTGGCAAATTGATCTACCTTTCATAAAACATTTCTTAAATTTTTTTTTCAAACATTCCTGCAATGTACAGTTTACGGTAGTAAAAGGCTGATATAATACTTTTCCATTTTATCAATATACGTCTGAAATCGACATCCTGTGGCCGATTCTTTAAGCGCCTAAATTCAAATATTTTTTATTCTCAAGTTAACAAAAGTTTTTTTTCGAACAAACTGTATAGATCTGTAAAGTTATCAGTGCAAGTGGGGGGGGGGGGGTATCACTATTTTTAGACATTTTGTATTAAAAAATGTGAAAGGATAAAAATAAAATTGTTTTTCTTTTGGCCGCTTGTACATTATTTATACAGGGTGTTAATGGACGTGCTTGACTTACTTAACCAGTGATTCCTGACATTTTTTGGAGTAAAAAATGATAATGAAATTTTGTCTCTGGTGAAAGTCACCAGAGACGACTTTTTTTTTCAAAATCAAACAAAAATTTTTCTTCTGCATGTCGTCACTGGTCACTCAGCCGAGTAACCGAACGACCCCTTACCCTGCCTCCAACTCTCCAACACCTACCATTTTTTTATGTTTTGTAGAAAAAAAAACATCAAAAATGTCACCGGAGACAAAAATTTCATTTACGTTTTTTGCTCCAAATAATGTCAGGAATCACTGGTTAAAGTAAGTCAAGTATGTCCATTAACACCCTGTATATCTTTACAAAATCAAACATTACAAAGGAAATTAAACTCTCAACGAGTGAGTTTTTTTTTTGTTAACTTTGTTTTACATTTTCTTATAAATTATAATTTATATTATCGTAGATTTTTTATATTGTCATATAAATTATCATAGATTAGCTAAAAGTAATATCATATTTTGAATTAAAATGTCATCGACATCAATCTACGAAAATAAACCAACATCGAAAAAAACATGTCCATACAGAAAAACTGCTTCCTTCCTCCGACAACCGCTAAATGATGCAAAAAGAATTTTTAAACTAAAACCGTAAAGTCGGTATTGTAGGTATGTCTTCCAAAACTTCGAAAAACTACGCGCAGATGTCAATAGATACCACTAAAAGTAAAATATTTTCATTAAATATGACAGCATTTAATAGCTGCAGACGAAATGTTTCGGCCATACTCTTCTGTGCATTTTTTCGCTTCGCTGAACCGTTTTGGCCTTACCCGTGGAGAGGTTAACTCTACAAGATTTAGTATGAATTATGAAGCAAAAAATCTTATGTGTGAAACAGCTAATATTCTTGAGATCTGGGGTCATGAAGGTTACACAGCCTTTTCTGACTGGAATTTCCAAGTAAACCGAACTATTTTCAGCTCGTTTTTTTTTCAGGTCATTTCTAATTAAGCTAAAAACATACACATATAACTAAAATTTCTTCTACATATGCTGATCTGTCAAAACGTGCCATATTGTAAAGGCCAGCGTTTTAAAGGTTAACAATCTTTAATTGAATCTTTAATTGATCAGAGGTGGCTGTTAAACTTATATTTAATATTTTTTTATTGTTTTTATTTTTCAGCCTGGCTTACTGGAGAAGACAATCTATGATGTCATGAACATCGTGAAGGAGTCGGTTCTGGTTTCGTGTCCTCGCGAGAAACCCCTGCTGGATCCTATCTCCGCGGCATGTCGCCACCTTAGCTCCCACGTCCAAGACATGCTGCAGGCGTTCACCAAGTGCCTGGAGACCTTGGCCTTCAGCCACGATGACCAGGTAATATTTTAGGAAGATATATGAGCAAAAGTGCCCAGTCATTATATCACACGTACTTATAGTACATGTCAAACTTTAAAACCGGCCTGAACATAGTGAGATTCATTCTCGCGCAGTTACTGACTTTACAATGAATGTAAACGAAAGAAAAAGATGCGTACAAACATGCTTACGTGTGCCCACCCCTTTTTCTGTCGCACGACAGAGAAAGGCGTGGGCGGGGGGGCATGCCACTTTTTTTTACCTTAAATTCGCCTATTATGACGATTTTTTATCAACATTAGGCTGGTCTTAAAGTTTGGTATGTAATATACCAAAATTAGTTTTGTGTAGGTTCTTAAGAGATATGTATACCATAATTATGTTGCTCCTTTTTTCAAATGTGGGTATTTTTGTCTATGGCTAAAAAAATTGAGATGACAGCTATAAAACAAGCGGGAAATTCATTGATATTAAAAAAAATGTCTCTTGTGTGTTATGGTTTTGGATTATAGATTAGTATTTCAGTGAGATAGATGATAATGATTTGTCAAATTTGTTAATTTGGTCACATAATGAGGGTCCTAACGTTGTTATGGTCAAATTATGTCTGTCTCATATGAGCAGCACATTTAGTAGGTCTATCCATATTCAGACAAATTAGTTAGTGTACTTCAGATTCACTAAAAATCAAAAAATAAACAAAAATTTTATCAAAACAATAAAACGACTTTAAAAAATGCACTAAAAAGTAAAAAAATAATTTCGTATTCTTCTACAACTTCATAATTAACTAACTTTTTCTACTCATAAATATGTAGGTACGATTGTTATTTTTGGAGTCGGTGTCAGCAAAGGTATCCGGCCCGGCGTGTTCACTTGACAGCTCCCCTCACTCCGCGGCCCCGCTCTCGCCTCGTCAAGTCGCTTGTGCGACACAAGCACATCTCACCTATAACTATGTATGTAGTTACAAACCTACCTTGACTGACACCGACTCCAAAAATAACAATCATACCTACATATTGATGAGTAGAAAAAGTAAGTTAATTATGAAGTTGTAGAAGAATACGAAATTACGTTTTTACTTTTTAGTGCATTTTTTTAGGTCGTTTTTTGTTTTGTTAAAATTTTTGTTTATTGTAAGTGCGGTTTCACTTAGTTGTTGCGAGTCTTAGTGTGTGAAGAATGCCTCAGTACAAAGATATTCAAATACAGAAGAGATATGCTATGGTGTCCGCGTAACTGTCGCTAATTAGCGTAGTTTTCATACAAAAAGAATTTGTTCATTTTGTTGATTTTTTGAAAATGTGCATTAATATTGGTTAACAATATATTTTGAATAAGGAAAGAATTCGTTCATTTAGTTTAACGTTCGTTTGGTTTATTCGTTAATTATTTGTTCTTTTAGTTTATTTGTTAATTGGTAAACAATATCGGCGACATCCGGAAGTGCAGACCCACAAAGTAAAAACAGTAGATAGCACATCGATAGTTGTTAGTTAATGAATAATTAATTCAATGAAGACAATAATAGCAAAACTCAATCAAAAATCTGGAAACAGAAAAAGGTATTGACACCTTCGGGACTTGAAACCCAGGACCTTCGGCTTTCCGGGCCGCAACTCTACCAACTGAGCTAAGGTTTCCCTATATGATATGGTCATTTTTAACTGTATCATACTTCGACTAAGAACTACCGATATTATTTTCATTTTCTTGAAGATGATGTTGGTAGTTCTAAAATTTGAAACAATGAGATTGACAAATGATTGACACTTTGACAGAAGGTGGCAATGGCGGAATTAGTAAACGCGCACGACGTACGTCCCAGATAGACGAGAGGTTCTGGGTTTGAGTACCAGTTGCAACCATTATCTTTTTCTATTTTTCATGTGTCTTGTTCTATTTCATATTTTCGTTTAGATTATTATTGTTATCTTCTTCTTCAATGATGCATATATTACATTGATGGGAATAACCTTCAAAAGTTATAAAAAGGGAGTTTTTCTTATAAAAAATTTAATAATTTTAACTTGTCAACTACACCATTGTTTGTTTGTGATTCTGGTTCCAGGACAGCGGGCAGTCTCCCCTGTCGGTGGTGCTGGGCGCCCCCGAGCTGATGGCCAACAACAGCCGCATGGACAACTCAGAGGAGCAGGAGAGTCGCGGCACTCCACTGTGGCAGCATCGCCTGCTCATCACGCTGTCCAACTGTCACTACACCATGCAGTGCGTGCTGCCCAGGATCATATCCTTCTTTGACAAGTATGTGTACATACACAAGTAGTGGCATTTGATTAATATATAGCCCGTTTAATTAGTCCGATTAATAATCCAACCTCTTAACCCCTCAGGCCTTGACCAAATTATGTCAAGAGGGTCAAAATATTTCTTTTTTATGATAATATTCAAATAAATGAAATATTTCTGAACTGAAAACGAAAAACTGTGGTGATAAATTACGCTTTCAAATTTTATAAATTGAAATAAACAATTAAGTGTTTATTTCAATTTATAAAATTTATGAAACATAAAAATTTTACAGCAAACATAAAAAAGTTTTAAAAATGGCTCATCTTACATTTTTTCTAACTAAAATTGCTGATAATGAAAAAAAATAAAACCTACATATTTTATTAGACAAATCTTTACATAGTATGAAATGAAGTCGCTCCCGCTGTATGTGCGCTAGATCTTTTAAACTACGCAACGGATTTTCATGCGGTTTACACCAATAGAAAGAGTGATTCAAGAGGAAGGTTTATACGTATAATACATGCAGAGAAAAGTCGAGAAATTCAATGATTCAATTCAGGTAGCGGGCAGCTGGCAAGCGGGCAGTGTAATTTTGATATGTATTCAAATTAACAGACGGCGTTGGTTATAAAGGTTGGGTAAGCCACAGCAACGTGTGGCCGGGTCTGCTAGTATAAACGTTATTGTCACCTCATTTTTTGGTCGTTTTATGTAAAAATAATTAATAAACAATTTCCAAAGTTTCATAAATTCGAATCTTTGGTTTCATAAAGGTTTATAAATTTACTTCTTTTGTGGTTAGTTTTTATATTGAATATAAAGCGTGATGTTTTTTCTTTCTAACACCGTTTATATCATATTTCTAACAATGGTAGTAAGGGAGATACAACAATTTCTATGAGATCTACATGAGTTGTGCCGAAAAGTGAACAAATACTTTAAGAGTTAAAGCTGAAAAAAGTTCGGGCAAGGCTGTTTCAGCTAGTTAATCAATAGAAAATTCTAATAATTATTTTGATTTAATTACAGAAATGGCTACCCGAAGCCGGTGATTCCAGCCGAGACAGCCAAAGCCTCCCTCAGAACTCTGGACCGTTCCATCATGGAGGCGTACTTAGAGCAAAAGAGCGACCCGTTGGTTGGAACCATCGAACCGTCCATGTACATCGGGAAGTTCGAGTGGGACATGAAGTACAAACCATCCGATATAAGGCCCTACGCTAAGGAATGCATCAATAACTTGATTGCTGTACATGCCGAGGTTAGTGAAAAAATTATTATAAACTAGCCGACCCGACAAACGTTGTTCTGCCATATAAATTATTTCTAGTGAATATTCGGGTAGTAAAATAACGAATGTATTGTAAGTGTGTGGGGATGGGATCTATGACATAAAGAGGAATGGAGCTCTGTAGACGATAACCGCCGATAAAAACAAAAAAAAAAACAACTAAAGTAGGAAAATGAAATAAAGAAAATCAATATGAATTTCGAAGAGCAAATGAGTGTACGATATTTTTTGTCACTCCGTCTTTAGCCAACACAAATAAGCTCGATGGTTTGCCCACGCGAGAACATGATTCCGAATGAAATATCAAAATGACACGACGCTTCTCGTGAATGTCTTGCGCCTGTGTGGATTAAAGTTCGATGAGGCGGATGTAGCGCCATCTGTCAATTTCGTACTGTTTGAAATACGAAAGACGGTTAAATTTGTTCATACAAAAATCGCGATTAAGAAATGGGAGGGGGGTAAAAGGGTTAAAATTTGGGGTTACAGGTATTTTTTGATTCCAAATAATAATAAAAATACAAAAAAAAAAAATTGTTAAAATAAAAAATAAATTTTCTGGGTAGGGACACCCTAATCATCTAGCGGTATGAAATATACTTAAAAACCTATTCTCATACCTACCAAATTTATATAAAAAATTTCATAAAAATCGGTCGAGCTGTTTTGGAGGAGTGCGACCACAAACACCGTGACACGAGATTTTTATATATAAGATTAAAAAAAATTATTTGACTCAAAAGTTTAGAGTTTGATTTGCTGGTCTCTATGCTTCCTCCCTCCTACAACATGGGACCCTCATGCAACAGCATTCCCAAAGATGGCATGGACCATTAATTCTGTTTCCTATGTTTACGGCAGATTATTATTACTTATTATATAAATGTACATATATTTTGTAAATATAGTTTTATTTTAATTTCAGGTGCACAGCATTTCGCCAAGTTTAGTGCGCGCAGTTCTATCACAGATTATAGAGACCGTTGGCGAGGAGATATCTCGGCTGATGTCCTGCTGCAGGGAGGCGTTCTCGCAGTACGGGGCGTTGCAGGCCAGGATAGACATCACCGTGCTAAAGGACGTCACCTCCAAACTACTAACCCAACGAACAAAGTAAGAAACTACCCACAGATATGATTTGAGATCTGACAGAAGGAACCAACTCCAAAAGGATCTCCGAACACTTTTGAGCGTGCAAACCCGGCCATCCTGACAAATCGAAAATTGCTGATTCAATTGAAACCGGCCATTACTTTGGATTTATTCTTGATGTTCTGAGAAGGCCCGAAACCCGTCGAACATGCCTAATTACGGACGCAATTAAAATCAATGAAAACCCTATTTTTTTACATGAGCTCCACACAGGAGGAAAATAATTTCCCTCAGGGCCTATGTCATCTTTTGGGGATGCTGTGTGGAGGGTTTTTTTAAGGAAAGGAAGGAGAGGAGAGTTCTGGGAATGAAAAAGGTTTAAGGGGTGGGTAGGAGTCTGGGGTTCAGTGTGTCTTGGTCATCCGCATCCAAGACCTAGACAAACCTCACCCCATGAACCCGGGCACCCCTGCTAAATAATATTTAAGACGACGGGGCTAAGCTTAACTCCTCAGGTCTTGGGCATATTCGGTCAGATGGTCTGAAAATTTCCGCTTTGCACTAAAAACCAAATAAATGTAACATTTACGAATATATCAGTATTCTAAAATCTGTTGAAAGGTGATGGATGAAATGCGCTCTCAAATTTTATTGTTAGAAATAAACATTATAATGAAAACATTAATATTTATTGAAAAAAAATCAGACAAACATAAAAAAGTTTTAAAAATGACTCACCTCACTTTTTTTCTAACTAAAATTACTGATAATGAAAAAAAAATACACTTTTATTACAAAATTTTATCATAAACGTTACAAGTGTGTCAGACTGAGCTATAAAAGCGCCAGCGTTTTTGGCTTAGCCTATTTCAGCATACCGCTCATAAAAAAAATAAAAAAATTATGAAGTTTCATAAATTTCTCTCATATTGCTTAAAGGGTGGCGCAGGTTGATTTGACATTTATTTTTTAGGATATGTTTATGTGATTCACTTCTCAGCAGTTAATAATTCATAGCTTTGTCATGTCTCGTGATTCTGAAAGCGAATTTGAAAATAACTTACTAAGATACCCTACCTACCCTACCCTCCCTAACCACATCAGCTTGCTGGAAAAGCATTTTGAATTTGGAACAATGACAAAGGCGAATTTGAGTGCATTTGTTTCTGAAAAAATAGACGAAGACTTTGGACTTGCTTGGAACCAAATTGTTGGTGTTAATTGCGTTCATAATCTAGTTTTTGAACTAAAAAGAAGTTTATTTATCTTTCTATATAAACGATTGTTTTCTGTTTACCAGGTAATATTATTTATGCATTAAACCGCTTACTCGTTAATACGGAATACTTTTTATCCAAACAGTTAGATTTAGCTTTATTATTACGAAAAGTGAGTATTTATGTCGGGGGAGACCAAAAAACATGCAAAAATATGCATTTAACATTTTAATTTTGTTAAAATTAATTCATTCGCGCGGTAACGCCATGTTTATTCATCGTTTTTATTTTAACATTTCATAGACATTTCATCAATGCTGCCAATCATAGAAAAAATATTTTTGCATAAAACAAAGTGAATGCATGATTGACAAGTTTGTACCTGTATTTATAATAGTAGAACATGGAAAGAAATGTATTAAAATAATTACACAAACCCGCTAGACAAACCCTGCTTTGCCAACAAACCATTCAAAACCTGGGATGTTTTTTAAAAGTATGATGAAATGCGAGTTTATTTTAGAAAATTTATTTTATAAGATTGGTACTTCCAAATGTCATATTTGATTGTCTATTAGTTAAAAAAGGAACATTCCGTATTATCCATGCATCAAACTTCGACAACACGAACGTTCCGTGTTATCCGTGAGGTGGACTAACTGCATATTTACCCAGATAATATATCTTATTATTCACATATATTGAATGATAATATCGTAAGAAGTTTTTTCCAAATAGCTAACTAAAAAAAAAAAAACTCCCATTTTGGAAATAATTGTCAAAAAATATATTCATACAAATGTAAACTGAATTTATTATTTCTACACAAACCTAAATACATACTCAACATGAAAAAACACAATTCAAAGGAGTTTTCAAAGAAATAATGACCTTTTAAAATGTTAAATATCGATATTTCGCCATTGACAGCTGCCGCAAAATTTATAGAAAATTCTTTTAAATTCATTCAGAGTAGCTACAATTATCAAATGGAACATAGGTCCCGAATTGATTTTGTCCTTCATACAGTTTCTTTATACATAAGGGTTAAAATCGCACTTTAATATCAAGCGAACCACAGATGAGAGGTTAAAAAAATAATGGAGAGGTTAATAGTAGTGTATTACAAAGTCTGTTATTCATTTAATTTATTTTGTTTGTTTGTTTCAGGAACTATTTTGATGAAGCATTAGACTGCATTCCCGATATTAAAACTGCTGAAGACAAAAAGTAAGGCAAACTAGTTTTATTTTCAATCAATATTTTTACAAAATCTTCCATAATCCCTCTTAATTCTAAACATTCATATTTCTTTTTGTTCTTTCAGATTGATGGAGAAAATAATAGTAGACTTCCAAACTAGAACTAAACTGCAAACCATGTGCTTTAAAAACTGTTAACGCTTTAACAAAGCTTTCCTCAGATTATGTATTTATAAATTATTATTTATTTTTAACGCTGTATAGCTGCAACCAATATTTTTCATAATAAATTAATCATATACAGTACCTTCTCACTAATCCGCCATCCCAAAAGCACGGCAAGTGTTCAATTAGTGAAAACGTTGGATTATAGCGCACACATAAAAAATGTGGCTCAAATTTTTATCATTATATAAAAATTTTATTTATTTTAGTTATCAATCTTTAATGAAATTAAATTTTTTTTTTTACATAACTCCGACCCTATATTAAGGCCCTGAGGAAAAAATCTCTTAGAGTTTGTCATATTTGAGGACCCTGTGTACAGAGTCTTTTTATGGTAATGAAGGAGAGGCAGTTCTGGGAAGGAAAAGGTATGAGATGAATCTGGGGTCAATGTGTTCAAGAGTGACGGATGTATGAATCCATCCCTCCTACTGCGGTGTAAGGCATTGGGTCGAGAGAGTCCGGCTGGAGAGATCAAAAGGTCTCCTTTAACCAGTCTCACAATCCGGCCCGCATGCAGTAGGTGGCAGACGCATCTGCAGCCAAGGCTTAGACAAACCTCACCCCATGAACCCGGGAACCCTTGTAGCTAAACATCAGTTGGTAAAATACCTAACACAGCTGTTGATGTCTCGTTGACAGTTTATTTGATGTTTATTTTTTGATTGTGTATATTTCGTTGTCTAGCATTTTTTATAAATTCAATGCACCGTTTTATTCTTCCCTCTTTTTACCTGAAGCAACCAATGAACTAGGAGTGTCTTAGATCCCCGGGACCGAGCCGTTGTGGATTATATTCCATGTGGAGTCAAAGAATAGTGCAAGTCATGTGTAACGTAAAATTATAAATTAATTGCCGAATACTTGTTGAATTTGAGACCTTAAGGAAATTAAACACACTAGTTGTTGGATAATCGAGTGGCGGATTACTGAGAGAATACTGTAATTTATTTTCAAAGAATTTCTGAAGAAAAGTGTTGTGTTAATGATATTATTATTTTTGCCTTGTCCCGAAGTTAAATGTTATTTGAAATTGTTATTAAAAGAATGTTTATAATATTAAGATATCAGATTAAACACCACAGTATGCCTTTTGTACATGCAAAATTCTAGATTAATAGTGATTATAGCTAAAAAAAAAAAAAAAAATTAACTACCACGCCGTTTCTCCGCAGCGGAAGGCAGGGGGAATGGACCACCATACAAATCTCATCATCTCTTACATACTCTTCTGTTTTCATTCTAATTGTTGACATGACTACCCTTCGCTTTCACTCCTTATTTAGTTTTTCACTCCTTATTTTCCTGGCACTCCATATTCTCCCGTTCATTCGCTCTTCATTTTCAAATCATTTAAGGCCCTAAAGGGCGCCTTCCACTGCGTGCGGAAAAGAGTTGAGCGGAGCGGGGTGGGAGCTGAGCGAAATAGTTTTGATCTTCCATCAAAAAAGAGTCGCTTAGAAGATAGGTGTTTGCCTTCCACTGCCCGTACGAGAAATGAGCGAGGCGAGCGGAGCGAGGTCAATGAAAAATGTGAAATAGTTTTGACCTTCCATTGAAAACGAGTCAGTTTCGCTTTGTCGTTTGAAGTGGACGGAATGATTTTTGTGATGTCAAGTACTGATTCTAGTGAAGACGATTCTGACAGCATGTATGCAATGAAAAAAATGTTTGCAAATGTACATTTATAAAAAGAATCTCATCTCAAAAATTTAAAAACTTTTTTACTTTCTTATTTCCGCCAATTTCATCTCAATGATGGTTTTCTAAGCCGAATTCTTTTTGTTAACATTGGGACAATCTTTGCTAGTCGTATCCTATAAACAAAATTGGCAAACCTCTTCAATAAACACCTCCGTCTCGACAAAAATACAGTCGAGGCAACTGAATTGATGACAGTTTTTGAGCGAAGTCCGCTAGAAACTAGTCGGCGATGATGTGCTCGAGCGGACTCGTTTGGACCTAGTTTAACCGGTTCGGTTCGTTCCGCTCACCTCGTTCTTGATGGAAGCACCTGTATGCAGTTAACGTTTGCGAGTCGAGCGGAGTTCGTACGGAGTCCGTTCCGCTCGCAGTGGAAGGCGGGCTTTACACAAGGATACATATGTGTCCGATACTCATGTTGTCTACTCACGTTGTAAACAATCGTGCACAGTCCACACTCGTATACTAAGTACTCATATACAGTACGTTGCTACTGATATCATGAGAACTGCCTCACCACTGACTCACAACCGAACAGTTGCTGTAGCTGTCATTTTTATGATTCCATGAAGTGGACAAAGCTCATTCACTCCTCGCAGTCCTGCGCTGCGTGGAGAGCTGCAGACACCAACTTACCGGACGCCAGTGATACTTGGTCTCTTCAGCGCATTCGTGACCTTCCTCTGCTTCTTCTGTCAAACACTTTGCCAGTGACTATGAGTTTCTCCAAGTTGGAGTCCTCAATTTGACGAGCAACGTGTCCAAAGTATCTTAACCACTGGAGCGACAGCGCAATTTAAAACTTTTTTCTCCGATTGCTCGAAATTTTTTGGTAATCATTTTGAATATTTTCCGCCCACATTAAAAAAAAATCATACCTCCGAATTTTAATATGGAGACATACAAACTGATTATAGTTCTATACAGCCAATGAATTCATTCATCTCTTGTAGATTATCACATATTCATAGGATTTATAAAAAAAATATAATAAAATCGTAAACTTCTACTTAATTACTTACAAATAAGGGAAAATTTGCCAAAATTGGTAGCAAAGCAATCCGAGGTACTTTAAATAGTGTCACATTACAGCTGGCCTAGTCCAGCGGTAAGGCGCTTGACTCGCACACCGAAGGTTGCGGGATCGAATCCCGGCGTGGCAGATAAATTTTATTTGAATAATTTGTGTTATTTCACAATTTATTAATTAAAAATGATATATACTATATTTGCGGCACGTTCCAGAGTGGAAGATACTCTCAGTATCGCCCTGGTGTAAGACCACCATTCAGAATTGAAACGTTGCTTGAAATGGCATTGACCGTGTTTGGTCACCAGATCTGAATAGCCAGGTTCTTCCCACCTTCCTCCTCCCTATCTCCTTCCCCTCCCCACTACCTTCAGCCTCACAACATACCCCAATTGGGGATGCCATAGTCTCACTGGCTTCAGACGGGAGCAGTCTTGTGCGATATTCATATAAAAAAAAATTAAAATAAAATATTTTGGCAAAAAGCGCTCTAGTGGTTAAAATACATTTAGGAGAATAGTTGAAAGCCTGTTGTGGATGCCTAGCTCTTCCTGAATTGACACATTTATGCATCTGTCTGTCCTGAGCATTTTTCTCCAGCGCCACATTTCAAGGGCGTCTCTGTCCAAGTTTCCACGCCGTATAGAAATATGAGGAAAATCAACGCCGGGATAGGTTTCATCTTGTTGGTCTTCATTATGCCTCTATCACATCCCCCAGCAGCCTCCGTTCATTCTCACAATATTCCCTAAACGGGAATGCCACAGTTCCACAAGCTCCGGGCAGTTGATGCTCTTACGCCCATATTACACAGGCAAAAATTAGGTAACTATTTACGTGTTTATAAATACATTCTTGGAACTTTTATTGAATGCATTGTTTTTTTTATTAAATCCGGTTTTTGACATGTTTTCTTCTATTTTCAGTAAATTTATTTTTGTGTTAAAATAAAAATATTCATTTGAGTGTTTCGAAAAAACTTAGTTAAAAAAACATTCTAAACTATATTTAACAAAGATTAATATTTATTTAAGGGTGAACATTCATGTTTGCCATAAAACAGTTCAAATATTTTATAAAATACACAAAAAATACAAATCTTGTAACAAATAATATCTATTTATCATTTTTTTTTAATTAAAAATATTGTATTTTTTAGTGTTAATTTAGGTTAAAAAATTCTTCAAGGAAGTGTATATAATATCTTGTACAATAATAATTCATAAATAAAATTACCCTTTTTATGTAAACTGTTTTATTTTGCTTGTTACAAAATAAATAAAAATTCTTATCTCTTCTTGAGTTCTTTTATCATTGACATTTTTTTTTAAAGAAAGACAAACATTCCCAGGTTACGAATAACCTGAAAATATTTGAAAACCTCCTACACCACCACAGAAAGCGGAAAATATTGCTTGTGTCGTGATGGAGGACTTAGCCAGTCGAGGAATCGAACACTCAATGTCAACTCAGCCACTGACCACTTACCAGTCATGTATGTATCAATATATTCAGTGTGCAATATAGTTGTGAATGATGAATACCTGGAGCAGGTGGATGAGTTTGTGTATTTGGGAAGTAGTGCTTACTTGTAAGCTCATTTAGGAGATGGGAAGAATGCAGGAAACTTCACTAACCTTTGAAACATCGAGCTCGCATGGCCTAAAACCTCTTTTTTTTTTTTTTTTTTGTATGAATACCTCACAAGAGTCCCGGCTGCTCCCGTCTGGAGTCAGTGAGTCTTTTGCATACCCAATTGGGGTATATTGTGAGGCTGAAGGTAGTGGGGAAGGGAAGGAGATGGGGAAAAGGAAGGTAGGGAGCACCTGGCTATTCAGATCTGGTCACCAAACACGGCTAAAGCCATTTCAAGCAACGTTTCTATTCTGAATGATGGTCTTACACCAGGGCGAAACTAAGAGTATCTTCCACTCTGGAACGTGCCGCAAATATACTATATATTATTTTAAATGGATTAATCGTGAAAAAACACAAATTAATCAAATAAAATTTATTTGCCCATTCGAATTTGCGACCTTCGGATTGTGAGTCGCTAGACCACGCTGGCCATATCGACGGCCACTCGGCGCACTACATGGGATGTAGTGCGCACAAAGTTAAAGACGGGAGTTAAAAAAGCCGTTGTTCTAACATCATTTTATTATTTCAGTTAGGCGGATAAAGAGGCAATTTTAATTAAGTTAGGGAACGTACCCATACTACGTGACCCACTTTTTGCAATTTTTAACCCCCCCTCCCCCCTCTGTGACCATGTGTAGTATATTTCAAGACCCCCCCTCCCCCTACAATTTTCACGTAGTAATTCATAAATATGGTTTTGAATCATTTCTTGCTAACAAAAATTTAAAAAAAAATTATTTGGCTTATATTTGTCTTTATTACGGCGCTGGCTGCGTGACGGCAAGAGTGCATGCATACCTATAATTACAAGTGGAAAAAATATTATCAAGATAAAACTTATGTCAAAATATGTTGTAACCAGAACTTAATTTAGATTTCTAGATTGACTACGTGATAAAAACCTAAACCCCCCGCCCCTCATTGTGACCAAGCGTGGTATTTAAAGGATCCCCCTCCCCCCCTAAACATGTCACGTAGTATGGGTACGTTCCCTTATTTTATTAAGTGGTTTTTTAATAATAGAATGTAAATAAGTGATACTATTAAAAAAAACTAAGCGCCCGAGTTGTCCCCATTGAAATTGAAAAAAAATCTGTTCTAATAAATCGACTACACATAGCACAAAAGTATGGAAAGATGCTAGAAATTTGTCAATCACAATTGTACAAGACATCACAAATTGTAAGCTTAGAGTAATTAAATATGAATAAATTAATAAATTAAAAAAAAAAAAAGAAAACGAGTGTGCTTTAGACCACACGACTGAAGAAAACTTCTTTAACTCCATCTATATGATAGGAAGAGAGAAAGAAAATGTGCACGCGCACGTCTCTCTCTTGCTCCTACAGTGTGATACAGACAATAGGCCTGCACCGTGTCTTAGATATACGAAACGTAACTGGTTATGAGAGAAAGAAAATATGTGCTCGCACCTCTCTCTCTTGCCCATACGATATATACGAAACGTAGCTCTCTCTCTTTCTATCTTCACTAACTTATATCTCTCTCTCAACTATCGTTCGCCTCGCTTTTCGTAACGCTCTCGTCACGCATTCATCAGCTTACTCCCGTAGCGTGCGTAAAGAAGTATTTTATTTTTTTTATTTAATTATTTTCATATTACATTTGGTTATAAAATGAGGTATTGCCCATCTCACTAGGTGTGAAACGCCTGTGTTGAGATGGCAATTTACAGAGTGGTTATCTAAGATTTTGTAGTAATATTATGAAAATGGCAGGTTAATATAATTTTTTTTTCTTTAAATATACAATTCAAGTATGTTACATATATATAAAGAAGATTGCAGTAGGTACATGGTTACATATATACACACGGTAGGTATAAAGGTAAGTCTGTTATTAAATACTTGTGATGGATATGTTTATTTGAGGTGATCAATGATTTTACTTTTAAATGTACTTTTGGTTTGCGTGTTTCTAATTTCAGGAGGTAGAGAATTGAACAGCTTTGTTGCATTATATTTAAAACTTCTTTGCCCATAAGAAGTTTGACAAACTGGGATGTTGAAAGATTTTACATTTGACTCTCTTAAGGCTCTTGTGTTCATTCGTTCTTCAAACATGTGTGTATTTTTAAATTGATGAAGCAGGATATTTTTTTTATACAATTTTTTTTTTATTACTTCAAAAGCAGCAAATAAGGGGCCGTTCAAGTATTATGTAATGCACTTGGGGGGGGGTCTTGTGAAACGTTACTGTGCATTAGGGGCCGTTCAAGTATTACGTAACGCACTTGGGGGGGGGAGGGGGGGTCTTGTGAAACGTTATGGTGCGTTACTGGGGGGGGGGGTTTCTTTATTTAAATAAAAAACTAGGGAATTAAAATATTCCAAGTTTGCAACGCTTTTCGTTTATGTTGTACGGGAATTAATTCCTCATCTGTATTGTGCGTCATTTTTATTTTATTTTCGTTGTCAGTTGTCATTAGTGTTCTAAACACGAAATACGCATAAACACAAATTTCTGTAGTCAGTGTTGTTAAAGTGAGTTTGAAGTTACTATAATGTCCCGAAAAGCGGGAGATTTACATCATCAGCTGTTATTGGCCTATACAGGTTCTCATGCTGACTTGCCAGCGCAGCGAAACCAAAAAATGACAATGAAATTTGGAAAAAAGCAAAAGAAAAAATAATGAAAAATTTATGGAACATAACATATGAATAATGTTATGCGAGAGTTTTTAGTTAGAACAATGCTTTTTAATTATTCCACACAGGTTAGTTTACTGCTTAAATATAATAATATTACATATAGACATTTTTCGTAGTACATGCCTAGTCACACTCAGAACATGAAAAAGGTTTTTCTCCACTGTAAATCGCGCTGTGCATTTTTAAATCTCCTTTCGAGAACTTGAATAACTGCATTCGGGACAAGAAGATGGTTTTGTCTGCTGTTGGTAAACATGTAATTTTTTGGTGCCTCTTTTTAGAACATGAATAGTCGCAGTAGAAACATGTAAGAGGTTTTATATCACTCTAGTTATAGAAGAAGAATAGTTGCAGTCAGGACATGAAATGTGTTTTTCTCCACTGTGGGTAGATATGTGATTTTTAGATTTCTCTTCGTAGTACTTGAATAGTTGCAGTCGGAACATGAAAAAGGTTTTTCTCTACTATGAGTCGAGTCAGCAAGTGACTTCTTAAATATCCATTTTCAGAACACGAATAGTTGCAGTCAGGACATGAAAAAGGTTTTTCTCTTCTGTGAATCATACGGTGGATTTTCCTTTTGAGAACTTGTATAACTTCATTCCGGACAGGAAAATTGTTTTTGTCTGCTGTGCGTAAGCATGTGATTTTTTGGCGCCTCTTTGTAGAATATGAATAGTCACAGTGGAAACATGTAAAAGGTTTTCTGTCACTTGGAGTAAGCAAATGATTTCTAAGAAGTTCCTTCGCACAACATGAATAATTGCAATCGGGACATAAAAAAGGTTTTTGTCCGGTATGGGTAAGCATGTAAATTTTTGGATACCGTTGTGTAGCACAGGAATAGTCGCAGTCGGGACAAGAAAGGGTTTTTTCGACACTGTGAGTTAGCAAGTGCCGTTTTAGTTACTTTTTTCAAGAAGAGGAATAGTTGCAGTCAGGACTTGAAAAAGCTCTTTCTCCGCTGTGGGTAAACATGTGATTTTTAGATTTATCTTCGTAGTACATGAATAGTTGCAGTCGGAACACGAAAAAGGTTTTTCTCCACTATTAGTCAGCAAGTGACTTCTTAGATATCCATTTTGAGGACACGAATAGTTGCAGTCAGGACCTGAACAAGGTTTTTTACTTCTGTGGATCATACTGTGGATTTTTTAATCTTCCAATAGGAAACAATAGGAAAATTACTTTCTTAGGGCCTCCTCAGTGCAGCTAATGTAAAAAAAGTACGTGTTGTAAAACCATGTAGGTATATAATTGGTCAGCGTTAAATTGTGTAAATCCAGAAGGAATACAAGGCCGATAAAAATTATAATTATTTCCAATTTTTTTATAAATAACAATTTGAATAAATAAAATGAACAATATACGCAATACGCATGTATCGCGAGTTTTATTTAAGTATTTGTTTCCGCAAACGCGATTATCAAGAAAAAGGGTATTGAAGTGACATTTCAGTACGTTGCGTAACTTAATTGTGACTTTCAGGTAAAAATTGTCACTTGGGTGTTACGTAACGTTTAGGGGGGGGGGGGTAAATGTTAGGAAAATGTTACGGCGCGTTACAGGGGGGGAGGGGGGGTCCGAAATCTTCAAAAATTGCGTTACGTAATACTTGAACGCCCCCTTACGAGGCGGGGTTCGAACAAAGCGTTACGTAACATGTTTTTCTTTATTTAGATTAAAAAAAACCAGGGAATTAAAATCTTCCAAGTTGGCAATCCTTTTCGTTCTCGAAATCTCTTGTTTTATTTAATACCGCAAACGCGATTAAAACAAGAAAAAAGGTGTTTATGCGACTTTCCAGTACTTTGCGCAACTTAATAGTGACTTTCAGGTAAAAATTATCACTTGGGCGTTACGTAACGTTTAGGGGAGGGTACGGAAAAACATTACGGTGCGTTACATGGCAGGGAGGGGGGTCAAAAAACTTGAACGCCCACTAAGTGAGAAATACATCGGCGACCCTATCGCTCGGGTATAAAAGAGGCATTTACAAAATCGTGTGTGGATGTAATAAAGCGTATAAGGTTCGCACATGGGGTATGCGTTCAAAAAGGTTTGAGACCACTATATCAAATCTACATAACCACTCTAGCGACTGCAGAGTTAACCTTGATGGTAAGCCCACACTGCGGCCAACGTTCCAACTTCAAACGTTTGGACGATCGTGTGGAGGGGTGTTCGTGCGTTGGAAGTTCGAGTTGGAAGGTTGGAGTTCGCGTTGGCCCGGGATCGCCTTCGAGGCGATCCCGACGGCCAACTCACACGAACCAGCCTGCCGCAGTTGTCCACACCGTGCCGCGTACTATTAAAATGACTATATTATTACGGAGAGTGGTACAACAATTGTTTGAAAACATGTCGTGTATATAAGTATATGATTATACGTACGTAATAATTGTAGGCAACCGAAAAAGATACAGCGTAGCTACAGCTGTTTCATGTCCGCCATTTTGAAGTACGGAATTCGGGGTTGGAGGGTTGGCCGCAGCGACCACACGATCGGCCAACCTTCCAACTCCGAACTTAGTTACTTAGAACTAAGTTCGGAGTTGGAAGGTTGGCTTCAGTCTGGACGTAGCATGACAATCACGCGAAAAAACAAAATTATCTCCGGTGGCAACATTAAACATTTGATTATACCATAGAAAAAAATGTCCAACTTCGAAATAAAGTGTTTGTTTGAATTTCAAACGATTTATTAAATTTTGACAGCCGTAAACTTTTGAACAGGCTACAATGGTTTATTTATGCTACGATCAATTATAACCCACTGAATAATGTGAGTTTCGAATATAAAGCGTGGGGCATAGGCCAATAATAATTAAAGCCTCCGTATTTGCTCGAAAACTGCTTATCAGTTGTAAATCTCCAATAACATGATTTCTGATGCCGAAACAGTCAGGGCTAACGAATATGTAAGAAGGCGAATTCTTAGACTACAACAGGTATTTATATAAATATGCGTACTCATAAAATAACTCGCATTAATCTCGATAAAATTGCAGTGATAACTTCGCGATTTGTAAATAATAAATAGATTTTTATTGTCGCAAGGTTTTGACTTGACGTCTATACATTTTTGTTTTCTGTAGGTTCGCGAACAGTCGAAAAACATCGCTAAAAAAATCAGGTCGAAGGTAAACGAAGAAAAGAACCGACAAATAACGAATATTGACGCGGCAAAGAAGCAGGAATTCGAAACGTTTAGAAAGAAAACTATTGACCATCTGAAATCTGACTTCGATAATAGATTATCTAAGATTGGGGGCAGCCATGCTTCGGCTATTGATGAGGAACTTGCAGAAATAGGTATGAAATCATATTGTTTTAATTATTATTCTCTCTCACCACTTCTCTAAAGCCTTTTTTTGAAGAAGAATACATAGAAAATAGTTTAAAAAAAATCCCTAGCATAATACACAGAAATTGCTCTAAATTAAACAACAAATACTATTTTGACTAGTTTTTATTTGGGTAATTTTTCCCCTAACCGCCGCACTCTTATGCACAGATTGTGGAAATTATACTTCATTTCGACAATTATTACAAGAAACAACTATTTACACGCACAAAGTAGGTTAATAGGTTCTTGGTTTTGGTTACCTAAGTAATTCATACATATTTGGATTGAAACGAAACTCACGCAAATGTCAATCCATACAACAAAAAATTAAAATTGCGGCAAAGGAATCGTTTTATATGGGAAATTTTGAAAATTTGATTGAATAATATGGTATTTTAATTAATCTTTTAGCATCTCTGCAAACGTAATTAGTTGTTTTTTGTAGTAATTAAGTTGAAACGACATGTGATTGTTTTCCGACATTGATAAAAACTGTTAAACACAAGCCCTTGCTAAATTAATGTGAGTGTGCCTACATTAAAAAAATATGTGAAATGTTCAGGAGATGGCCATACTGAAACATTATATATGTCGGATAGGCCACAATTTCATTCATCTAGAGCGGCTGGCAGGCATTTATAACTTTAAAAGAATGGACATTTTAGGGTACTGATATATAACTAAGTTACCAAATCTTTGTTTTTTTTATAGAATGGAACATTCAAAAACAAATATACAATCAACTGGCCACCGATAGAGGGTCCCAGGCTACCTCTCGCCTGGAAAGGGAAAAAGCAGAACGAAATGCTAAACGTGTGCTTCCTAGGAAACAGTCGGCCAGGTAATATAATATGATGACTATCTCCATATTTCCACAGCCTACACCATTTAGAATCGAAATGTTGAAACTGGCATTGGCCTAAGTTCGTTTGTTGGTTTATAATTTTCATCTTTTCAGGTATGTTACTCGGAAATTGCCATCAAATTTAAAAAAGAAATCATCCACTGCTGCTTCCAATGGGTTGCAAGATTTCTATTTGGAGACTGATGATGCCAATGACCAATGTGCCAACTTAAGTACCCGCTTTGAAATAAATACGGAGACTCCATCCTCCCCCACAAATCCGGAGAAAAAAAGCGGAGAACTTGATATTATTTACGAAGAGACTGAAACTAACAAAAGTAGCTCTCCAAATAAAGCCAGATTGCAAATTAACACGGAACCACAAATTATCTCCCAAGAAGACATTGAGGAATCACCAGATAATGATAGTGATGATGTTGCACAACATTACGAAGGTAACATAGAATCTAATAATTTAAACATTGTCCCTGCAAGAATATCACCTGCGGAAACTTTGAGACAGTTGAAAATAACGGAAAAGCATTCTACTGAATCGACGAGCAAATCATCGGATGACCCGTTCCAGAGAGTGCATAACACACATCTCTCCGCCATACCGGAAGAACCTAACTTCTCGCAAACAACTTCCAGACATACAACCCCTAAAAGTCTTCAAGCCATGTCCAGCGATAACCCGTTTAACGCTATTTCCGATCACATTAAACACAGACAAATCAACGAAGAATGTAGACCGTCTAATCCCCATTCTTATAAAGAATTAAACAATGCGCATGCTAAAGATCTGATACAGCATGCGAGGTATGCTCATCTTTCCACAGGCAAGCCTTTAATACCTACGCTACCTGAAAATTACAGAAGGCTTAATGAACGCAATTCTGAGAAGGAATATAATGCCAGAAAAAAACACCATTCTGATCTCATGGCCGCTTCTGCCGATTGGATTCCAAATTCAATGAGATGTTCCGATAATCAAATAAGTTGTAGATGTCCATCGCATTGTTGCCGTAACGATTGTAACATAGAAGTCACAAAATGTATCGGAGGATCAAAACCTTTAAGAGGCATCCTGTCGCAATCAGCTTGTAAACAATCATGCTCTTCTACTAATAGGAACATTAAATACGTCACTGGGAAACCTTCCGTCAGGAGTAAGCCATTTATCCCCGGTTCAAAATGTTGTAATTCTAAAGGAAAGTCCCTGTTATCTAGTGGCATTTCTAAAAAATCTAGAACAAGTCCAATCAGAAAGAATTGTGGCGATTCTAAGTGTCGTGCTAATGTCGTTAAAAGCTATGACCAGAATCATAAGTTTGCCAAAGACTTTGTGGTGGACAGTCAAAAGTTTGTCGAGAGGCATCCTAAAGAGAAGAAAAATGCATTTGAGTTGGCTAAGGAAGAAATTTTAGAGACTGACAGAGCTACGTCGGGGCTGAATGATTATTTTATCGATGAAGCTCGAAGAATTCGAGGGGAGAGAGCTATGGAGAAGGTTTTGGTGGACAAGGACTGTATCAAGATGAAAAAGGAGTTGGATGCTCTCACCAGGGATCAAAGGCTTTATGGAAGGAAGTTGCCTGTAAGTTGTCTCTTTAATTCACTCAATATACTTCTTTCTGTTATCCTGTACATTTGGGACTTTGAGGTGATGTTAATACAGCTCTGGTTTTTTCTAAGAAGCTCATTTTGAGAACTAATATCAGCTTGAGATAGAAATAGACTACTTTACTATTAGACATCTTCAAATTAATATTTCATTTCAGAAACTAAATGTTTAGCATACTGAAAATCTTCTATAATAATAATCATTACTAGCAGTTAAAAACCCGCTCCGCAGGTTTTTGCTGCTAGGTCCTGCGGGCGGCTTTTAGTTCGGCTTCTCCCAGTTTGAGTAGGAACTGGTTCCAAAAATAGCCAGATCCTCGGTCCACTGTGATCCAGTGACAGCAAGTCACCGAGACAAAGTAACCGTGACAAAGTAACCGAAACACGCAATGACGCCATAACATGTAATATATATATATTTTTTTTTTTATTATATACATCGTATATTGCATATAGCCTATAACCGCCTATAAATTCTAGTACTTATACCTAGGTAATATGCGTCCATACGCGAGTTGCTTACGGAAGTAGCAACATCTTTTTGCAGATTCTTGAACTAAAACCCGAATTATAACGGTAGCTTTGCTTGAAATTTCACGAACACAGATGTTATTTGTGGTGCGGCGTATAAGGCATGACGTCGAACGTGCAATGGAAGTTGGGTTCTGGAATTCAACCACGCAGATCCTAGGCTATTAATACTGTTTGATCCTCTTTCATACACGTCTTACATGAAAAGAATGTCGAATGTTTCGAAACAAATACCCATCTAAATTGAAGAATTTATTGTACCTTAATAAAATACATTAGTTTATTTACAAATCGTCACTCTCACGGGGGGGATTTATATTATCCATTTTCACAGTTGATTACATGTGACTATTTCCTCAACACAATTGTTTAAAAAATATTGTGCCACTGACCATTTTCACAGTTGATTTTAGTCATCCACTGCATGCGACCTGTTGCTGCACGGCTTAAGTTGGAAGGTAGTCTACTTTGGTGCTTACGTTTTCAGTCACCTGTGGCCTGCGAATTAATTGATATTAATCTACCATTTTAATAAAAAAATATACAGAGTGTGCAATTCACACGTGGTAGAAGTGAAACCTTGAGAAAACTAAAGTAGACAAGAGTGGGGAGGCTACGAAGCACCGCACAAAGAGGAGACCGATTATACTATCTCGTTCTCTCACTGGCTAAATCCTATAGATGTATGTGTTTGTCTCTTTTTAGTGTTGCTATTTTTCGTTTCATTGAGTTTGAAATCACAACAGCGCCAAAGAAGTTTTCACTTGAAAAAAATGTGTAAAGTTTTGGCTAAGAATGGCAAAGCTGCAAGCTTTAGCCGATGTTGATAAGGATTACCAATCAAATATCCATGTAACCTCTTAATTTAGAGCGTGTTCACACACAGCTATAATATGCGTGGGATGGCATATTTCAGCATATCGCTCGCCATATATTCCAATTGGGAATGCCGAAATACGCCGTCCCACGCATATTACAGCTGTGTGTGAACACTATTCATATTACATGCCAAATACTGGATATATAAAAACTCCATATTTTTTTATATTGCCCAATCGCATGAAAGAAAACCAACATAGCATGTTTTTTTTTTAAATTTTGTTAGTAAAATTATACTAATTATTGAAGGTACCAACAGATGGCACTGATAGCTACATTGTGATTTGTACCAAAAGGCACAGCCTTTTTCGATACTAACTCCCCTTGAATGTGCATTTCGCACATGTCAACTTTTTTTGTAGAATATGGTCAATAAATCAGTTGAATTTGTCATTTTGCATATTTAGTTCCTGCTTTTAACAAGTTATAGAAGGACGGTGGTGGAAGCGACGATTGCTGGACGCTGCAGTTCGTAGGCTGGAACTTGGCACATATTTTTATACGAGTAATATTGCAAGTAAATAAATATGCGGTCCATATTGACTGCACACTAAGGTCACAACTGTATGGGAATAAATATGCGGTCCATATTGACTGCACACTAAGGTCACAACTGTAAGGGATTCTTGTTTTGATTTGTCTAATAGTGATAAAAGGGTGTTAAATGAAGATATGAAATCATGTAATTTTTAAATAATATTTGGATATCATCTTCTTCCTCCGGATTGAATTTGAAATTTCACATAATAAAGAAAAACCCACCCTAGTTAAATCTTAAAAAATGTTAGATAAACCATTAAAAATGAACTATTTTTCAATAAAACACGAAATAGAGAGAATATATTTATGTACTTATTTAAAAATAAATGAATATAATTCAAATCATCTCAAGGCAGTGTATTCAAATACCAGCAAAATCATTCTTACTCTCAAATATCGGCATTATTTTGCGAGACTCAATCTTGGAATTTTTTGTAAATAATTTCGTAAATATATACTACATTTGCTATGGAAGATTACAAAAATATGGTTTAGGATTCATAGTAACTTTTATACATACTAGAAATAACCCCTAATGAAATTTTTCAAAACTTTGAAGTGAATCCGAAGGAAGAAGATCGTGTGAAAATTTTTCAAAACACATCATTTTAACCCATTTGGCACCCTTTTATTGCTCTTAGGGTGGGTTTCTTCACTTACCGAGACTGCTAAATGCAATGCTAATTGTAAAAATAAACGATCGAAATTTAAAAATTTCTATGCATTTGACCGTTTACTTTTACAATTAGCATTGCATTTAGCATTCTCGGTAAATGAAGAAACCCACCATTAGAATTTAAAGATAACATTTTTTATTAAATGACCCACCTTACTGCCCACCTACCTCTAAGTTCTACCATATGTCTTCTACGTTACACCTCTATCTCAATAATTTTGTTTAACTAAACTTTATTCATGATTCCAGGAAACGGCCTACATGTTTGAAGAACGACTGAAAGAGAAAGAGCGGCTCCGGCAAAAGAGGATGGAGCAGGCCTACGAAGAAGCCATGCGTCCTACCAGGGTTCTGCGCCATCCTGACCCAGTCGGTGCCCCCCTGGTCCACCCCGAGAGATCTCCCAACAAGAGAAGGAGCCTTCCTCCGCAGCGGCAGAGGAGCGACTCTGAAGTCAGTTCCTCCGATGCTAGGAACCGAAGAAGTCATGGCGGAAGGTAAAATAATTATGTTTTTATTGACTTTGAAATTAAATTACACAATTTTACCAATTTGGGGAATGTTGGGAAGCTTTAGGCTATGTCCGCACAAACAGGCGGCTTGCTTAGCGCCTAGAGTCTAGTGGCTTCCATTCTGGCTACTTGCTAGGATACACTATGGCCGCATTGAAGGTGGTTTGCGTGGTGGGTCGCTAGGTGCCTTGCTCATTTGCTTGTCGGCACGTTGACGAGATGTCACTTTCAAAAATAGTTCTAAAACTGCTACTAACAGATTTTTTTTTTGTTTAAGGCAATTCACCCTAAAGAGAGTGCTTACAGAAAATTCATATTTAAACTATACCATTTCACGGCCTTATCCATCATGTTGGGTTCATGACATAAATAAGTCACGGTCAAGTCATGGGGAGTTTAATGTTCTATATAAACAATATAGATTTTCAAACAGTGCATTACAAACCTGAGAAATTTTGTTGAATTATATCAATGGAATTGGACCGATTACCTGGCAGAACATCTCATTACCTGAAAACATAATCCAACACCATAACCATAATATACATTCATAACCATGTACGTTTTTAGATTTTCACGGCCAAAAGTATTTTCATTATTTGTTTTTAGGGTGTTATGCCGCGTTCGCCATCTCCTTCTTTAGCCAACGTTTCGGGCAGCGTTACAGTGTCCATTATCAGGGCAGATGAGCTGCAACACGGCATAACACCCCAAAAAATAAATAACAAAAATTCATAACCATAATTAACTTATCAATGTAAAAAAAAAATCTCATCATAAATAAATCACTTTTTAGTACAAACCATCTTTTTCTATTTCGATTGCTACCTCTTCTTATAGTTTGAATTTTTATGGAGTTCATTAGCTGGATTCCACAGACTAGGTTCTCTTTTAAAAACTGATGCAATTAATATTTAATCCTTTTTTTCCTTCTAAAATGCCTCGCGCCTAGTGGCAAAAAACCAACAAGTTGGTTTACTTCGATACACGCTAAGCGACTATCTAGGCACCAAGCGCGCAGTGCGGCCGGTCGCGAAAATTCTAGAACGTTCATTTTACTAAGCTACTCGCTAGGCTCTAGGGGTCGTCCATTAATCATGTGATGTTTTTTTAGCATATTTTTAACCCCCCCCCCCCCCCCCCCCTGGTGATATGTGGTGAGGTTTTAGACAACCCCCCCCTCCTCAAAATCGCGTGACCCCCTAGGCGCTAAGCACGCCTTAGGCTTCAGATTTCAACTTCAAAGAGAAGTGGAGAAAGGAAAGAGTTTCACAGAACTTAAATATTACCTTTTAAATTTGACGAATTGTTCAAATTCTGTGAAACAACCCGTCCTTAGTGCTAAGTTTCAATCATATGCATGGAGAATACAAAGAAATAGCAAGAGTATATGTATGATTCATTTATTAATTTAAAATAATATATCATATATTTGGAGCACGTCCCAGAGTGGAAGATACATTTAAAAAAACCACCATTCAAAAATTGAAAGCATTGCTTGAAATGACTTTACCTGTGTTTGCTGATCAGACCTGAATAGCCAGGTATTTTCCTCCCCCTCCCCACTATTTCAGTCTCACAACATAATCCTGTTGGGGTGCCATAGCTTCATTGGCTTCCGTTAGCAGGGAGCAGTTGAGACCCTTATGCGGTATTCACATAAAAAATGTGAGACAGTGGATTAAATGAGAAGTGTGTGTGTATCAAGATATGGTAATGTGGCATTTTCAGCCCGTCTTCTTTGTGTTTTCGTTAAGTCTCATTCTGTCTTCCTTGCGTTTTTATTGTGTTTCATCCTGTCTTCCCTGTGTTTTTGTTGTCTCAACCCGTCTTCCTTGGGTTTTCATTGTGTCTCATCCTGTCTTCCTTGTGAAATGGTACAATGGTTTGACATGTAAATTCTCTCCTAAATAAAAGTTGTGTACATTCCCTCTTTTTTTAATCTTTTTCAGAGAGCCTGAAAGAAAAATATCCAGTGTGAATGTTGGTTCCTGGGAAGTGGGTTCCGTTCCTTCACTGACTGATGATCTTGATGAGATACCAACCAGAGACAGTGACGGGACACTCACATCCATTGCTTGCGCTGACAAGAAGAGGCTCACTAAACCCATGAGCATAGACAGAGTCCTCCACTTGGTAGAGAAACAGAAGGATCAGCTGATGAGAGAAGTTGTTCGGATGAAGACAGCCCAGAGTGATAAGGCGGCAAGATCCAATAGTCCTAAGAAGTTTGTAGAAAGATCTAAAAGTCCTGTAATACCAGAGAGATCTAAAAGTCCAAAAAAGATTTCAGAAAGATCGAAAAATCCCAAAAAGGCTCCAGAAAGATCTAAAAGTCCTAAAAAGGTTTCAGAAAGGTCCAAGAGCCCTAAAAAGGTTGAAAGAAAAGTCCAGGAACAATCTGAAAGCGAAGATGATTCGTGTTCTACAGAAGAGGTCAAGAAGCCTACAAGTAAAAGACTCAAGAAGAAAGTTAAAACTGTATCTCCTAAAAAGGTTCAAGACCCGAGAAGTGCAGGAGCTAATAATGACAAAATATGCACAGCAGATTCCCGGCAAAAGGTTCAGATGGCCAGTGCAGCCAGCACCATCTCTTTCCAGGGACTTCAGATACTTATTGAGGTTAAAAAGACTGGATCCCAGCAAGATACTGTGCTCAATAATGCCGGCAAATCCAAATCGGGTAAAGTCCAGGAAGAACACAAAGACTCTTCAACGGAAATGTCCATAACAGCTTCACAATTTGTTTCCAAGAAAACAACATTCATTGGCAACAACAACTCCGTCTTGAGATTTGACTCTTCCGAATCTACTGCTTACATGAGCCCCCCTGAGAAGTTTACATCGAAGGCGATTAAAACATTATTCGGGCCGGCAGTTATATGTAAAAATTCTGAAACCCAAACTAATAACATTGCAAAGAGCAAAAAGTCTTCAAAGTCTAATGGCGGAAGGGGCGATTATGTTTGGGAGGCTGTACATCCTGATGCTGACAAACAGCACGCTGAAACAAGAAGAAGAGACGTTTCTGAATCCTCAAAATCTGAAAGATTCTACGAAACTGAAAGCACAATCAGTCGAGAAATCAGCGTCAACAGAGTTTCTTCCTTCTCTCAAAATGAAGCATCACGGAAAAGCTCCGCAGAGAAGGGCATCCAAGTCAGCTCGTCTCTCCGCATGTCATCACAATCCCTGTCGCAACACATTCTCAAAGAACCAAACAGAAGAATAGCCCCGGAACTCGACCCTAAACTCAAGATGTACGTCAGACAGCTGTTGGAGATGTCAAAAGCGGGGGTTGGTAAACTTAATGTGGATGTAAGCGATGTTTCTACTCCCAGCACT
Source organism: Limnephilus rhombicus (assembly GCA_929108145.2). NCBI lineage: Eukaryota > Metazoa > Arthropoda > Insecta > Trichoptera > Limnephilidae > Limnephilus > Limnephilus rhombicus. The sequence continues at coordinate 24,727,541 of OV815292.1, forward strand.
TCCGTCATCAACGTCAGCTCAAATCTTCCGCCACAACTTAATCCCAAGCTTTGCGATAAAGTAGAAAAGCTCAAAACTTTTATCGATGAAAACTACACCTTGCTCGAGGAGTTTGGAAAGGAGAATAATTTCGACCGGAATTACAGGTATAAACATGTCGCCGTAAATAACTCGCCCGATAAATCTAAAAAAGGTAAAATCGCTTCTACTCGTGATAAGAAATCTGCACGGTATTGTGAACAAGTTGAGGCAGCTGCCAAATCACCTAAAAAAACCAAGAAAAATGTAGCCCCGCCTAGACAATCGTCTAAAAATCAAGAAAAGATTCAAAAAGAGAAAGATCCCGCAATAACACATTCCAAATCTCCACCAGCTAAGGAGCCTCCATTAAAAAAAATCCCCGCAAGAGTCTCGCCAAGATTAGAAATAAATTTGGATGACAAATGCTTCTGTGATGAGCCGAGGAATAGGGAGGAAAATGCTGGGCCCAGTAGGAGGGTGTCACCCAAGCCCATGTCCCCATCTAAGAAGTTGAAAACTAGCGATCAAGAGAATGCTGATAGAAAAAGCATTGAGAAAGAATCAGCATCCAATGTCGATGTTATCAATGAAAACAGATCAAGATCTGGATCGCAAAGTAAAACATCTACAGAAAGTTCTACACAAATGGTTAGTGAACCTTCATCACCACCCTCCATTGACAAGAAGCAGGAGAAGTATGTTCAGCTCAGCGCAGAGTGCTCGGAGAGAATCAATAACTTATCTCAGATGCTGGAACAGATCAGAAAGGATAAGCAAGCCACACTTTCTTCTAGCAGCAGTCCTTTCAGTGATGATGGTAAACTGAATCTGTCTAAAAAGCAACCTTTGGAGACTTCGAGTGATAATATTGATATAGGTTATGTGCCTCTGCTCGCTGGCATTCCCAAGCCACCAAATAATGATATCAACAGTGTAATTATTACTTCTGGCGCTTGGGAGTACCACGTTCCTCCACTGGGAATCAAGGAGGCGACAAATGTGGACTCTGATGATTGTTTGTGTTTGGAAAGTTTTGATAACTCTTGCGAATCACCGGAGAAGCGAGCCAAGCCTCCCGCCGCCCTCAGGAGACATCCCATGATGCGTTATATTGATGCCAACCCTTGCTCCCCGCACGAACTCTCCACTATAGCGGAGGTGGATACTCCCATCACTAATCGTAATAACAGCGTGCTGTCCCGCCTTGTCGAACTGTCTCCGACTTCAATTAAATCAAATAAAAATGCTTCAGCAACAGATAAAAATCAGTTGCCTTGCGTTTATTACGATTACACCGGAACTCCTAAGAATTTTAAAATCCAAAAGGACTTAAATATTCTTCCTAAAGTTAATTACGAAGCTGACTGTGATACGCAAACAAATATTACAAAAGGAATTATAAAACCCAGCGTGGAAATGGAAGTTATATTAAAACCATTTCTTTCTTTCCAAGATTACGTCAAGCGCAGCAGCGAAGATATCATTGATTTAGAAGCGGGAGACAATTTGTGTGATTCAACCCTCAAAGTAAATGAAAACGTCGAAAGCTGTTCTCTGTCTTCAGACGACACATTGCCCGATATCATCCCGGAGATGATCAAAAGAAATCTAATACGAAAACCGGACAATAGTTCTAGTAATTGCAGCATGGAGAATTCTACCAGCAGTTCACCTGTCAACTCATCGCCTCCTGTTGCCATCCCATTGAAAATCTCACCGACCAAATCGAGAAGGCGCAGAACAGAGCTTGAAATGGCGATTAACAAAAATCTCCAGTCTATTTCTGGCGTACAAGCTTTTGCAGACACATCCAACAGTTCAATCTCGGAAAGATCAACATCCGAATTAGAAAAAGCTTTGAGGAGTATGGGGATCGGTTGGGGAGTATCAACTCTGAAGAAAACTAAAGAAACCAATGCTCTCTCGTCGAGTTCGTCTTCAATGCCTAAAGAAAAACGACAACCCCACAAATCCCCTAGCGAAAGCTTGCAAAAAAGCAAAGACATGCTAGCGGAACTAGCCAATATGTCCGGAACCAGTGTCGGATTGAGTACCCTATTAGAAGAACTAAACATTACCGACGATTTTGTGTACAAGGCAAATTCTTCAGCCAATGCATCGAGGATATCGCTTAACCAAGAACTAGAGGTCCTCCTCCACAGAATAGAAGCCGTAAGATCTGCGATAAGACCGAAACAAAAAACCGCTAAATCGAGCGAGAAAAAGACCGTTCAATTGCCGAAAGAAGGTGGAGATTTTGATCAAAGTGGAAAAAAACTGAAAAGTGATTTAGAACAAAACAGCGGTAGGCGGTCGCTTAAAGATGGAAACCCAAGTTTTAAAGTGAATCTATTCTCTGAGGAGGCAAGTCTCAGTGGTTTGCAAGGCAGCAGAGATAAAACACACCATCGCACTTCAACTCCCGTCCAAGTGAAGTCTTTATCGCACAGTTCCAGCACCACTAGCAGTTCGCTCCGAGCGTCCAATGGCCTGTTTGGCATGGAGAGCGATCTTTCCTCTGTAAAGAACATGTCTAATGTGGATGTATCTGCCGCTGAGAGGGACACCCTGTGCGTTCCCAATATGAGCCTCAAATTCGGGAAACTGTTTGACTCTACAATTAAAAGTGATGTTTGTGAGTATAAATAAATAGAGATGGATTGAATAGACATTTGATCCTCATCTGAGTGACAATAGTAGTGTAGTTAGATGTAATTAATTAATGTTTATCCGTCCAGTATTCATTGTTATTTCTTGGATCATTCACAATTTCTACCTCTTTTAATTAACTATGTATTTTTAAAAGTGTTGACCATAATTATTTGGCTTCTTCTGTTCCACAGATATCGTTTGAGATTTTCACAACCAAAAGTATTATCATGATTAATTTTCGGGTTGCTGTGCCGTGTTGCATTTCGGTTAGCTTAACAATGTCCATCATCAGCCGAGCGATTTTATATTTTTTGTGAGATCGAGATCTCCTGTCAGATTTGTGTGATTTTCTATGGCTTTTATTTGTTTTTTCTATGGGTATCAGGCCAGCTTCGCGATTTAAAACGATCTAAACTAAAATATGTGCTCACAGTTGAAATCTGACATCGGCCCATAGAAAAAGCAAATTACAGCCTTAGAAAATAACACAAATCTGACAGGAGATCTCGTCTGTCAGGAGACCTCGTTCCCACAAAAGATATAGAATTGCTCGGCTAGGCAGATCTTGCTCCATGCATTGCAAAACTTCAATTCAAGGAAAAAAACACACTTCACCACGATCGATTATACATCTGCCCTGATGATGGACACTGTAACTCTGTCTGAAACGTTGGCTATAGAAGGAGGTAGCGCAATGTGGCATAATACACCAATAATAAATCATGTTCGGGCATATTTGTACCTACACCCATGTTTTCCTCCCGTCTTACCTACCTATCCTGATATATCCATCTTTCCATTGTCACCGGTTCAAGATTGATTCCTAACCGCGAAGTCAGTGCAATTTCAACACCTGCGCGGTACTGACAGCCAAGTACTTTGGTCTCGTCGCTTTATATTCGAAACCCGGATCATCTTGTTTTCGGTTGACATCCCATTTTTTCCTCTTCATCCTTTTCGTTCCAATAGTGGTAGGTAGAGATTCCAGACTCTGCGGAAGAAGTAACAATTTCCAATAGCTATCGAAACAAATCACGATAATACTTTTGACCGTGAAAATCTAAAATCATATCAAACCAATTATTACTTAACCTCACTTTCAAGACGTTATTAATTTCATTAATTTGCTAATAGGATTAAACTTTGTAAGTAAAAAGGAAAGCTAACCTCTCTTACATTATGTAAAACAAGGTGTTAACATAGAAATAACAACTTTATCAAAAAGTTTTAAGAGTTTAGTCATAAAATCGGAAATATAAGTTTATTCATCATAATCATTATGGTTCCCTTCAAATTACTCCCTGTCAACTGCAACTCACTTACACCAGCACTTGTTCTAATCCTCGAAACACCATGGTACTCAATTTTCAGTATATGTCCATCAGAGCCCTTTTCGATTTTTTCATAACATTCTCTCGGGTGCTGCAACATGCTCCGTGAAGCAGTTTTTTAAGTCGATTGAACAAGAAAAAGTAGCAGGGAGCCAGATCAGGTGAATTCGAAGGCTGCTGGATAGTATTTGTGTTGTTTATGGTCAAAAACTCACGGATAAGGAACGCATTGTGCGATGGTGCGTTATTGAGGTGCAAAATTGATGCCATTTTCAGACTTGAAAAAATCGAAAACACGCATAAAGGTAGAGATATTCGGTACAGCATAACTTTTACAATCGTCGAGCTATGACGCTGAAATTTGGATGGAAGTGTGAATGACAGACGTGGTAACCTAACAAAAAAGAGAATTCCTATCGGGTGACTGACAGCGTCACACGGTGGTCGGTCCTGATCAAGCTGGTGTACATAAGCATTCTTTGACTTGATTTCTATCAAATTTCAATTTACAGAGAGTTAAAAAAAACATTTATAAATAAAAATCAAATACAATTTAATTTATGTTATTATTATTATGTGCTGTGTAAATTACGGGGCAAGGCTGGTTCATTATTATTTATTAAAATAGTTCCCCTGTTTTTATGTTATATTATGTATGTTATTTTGTCGCACACTTGTGCACAATTTTTGTTACTAGAGATTATATTTTTACGTTTAATTTGTGTAAATAGGATGACCAATTGTTTTAGCTTTAATAATATGTGTATTTATGACATTCCCGCATTATTTCTACTTGTGTACTTAATTAAATGTAAGACGTGATTATTATGTTTTCATTTATGGATTTTTAATAAAAAAAAAAACTTTGAAATAATTGTGAATTTTTATTATATGACTGAGATATTTGTTTTCCGGGAGTGGCGTGAGGATTGTCCTGATGATAATTAACCTCCGATAGAAGGAAGCACCAGAAGAAGAATGTCTTAAGACTTTTTTTTTTTTAAATGTTAGTACCGCACAAGGTAAAGGTCTGGAGCCTGTGAGACTGGCATCCCAATTGGGGTATGTTGTGAGGCTGAAGGTGGGAGGAAGTGGCGAGGAGAAGAGGAAGGTGGGAAAGTACCTGAGTATTCAGATCTGATCACTAAAGCCATCTCGAGCAACGGATAAGTTTTAAGATTTTCACGGCCAAAAGCATTTTCGTTATTTGTTTTTGGGGTGTTATGCCGTGTTGCGCTACCTCCTTCTTTAGCCAACATCTCGAGCAACGTTTCATTTCTGAATGGTGGTCTTACATCACAACTATATTGAGAGTATCTTCCAGTCTGGAAGGTGCCGCAAATAGGAGGCGTCTACTAATATCTACAGGAATTCCAAAAACTCAAAAAATCGGACTAATATCTATGAGAACCAAAGTGCGTACGAATATCTACAGCTCAAACTGCTGACTAATATCTATGAGAACCAAAGTGCGTACGAATATCTACAGCTCAAACTGCTGACTAATATCTATGAGAACCAAAGTTTTGACGAATATCTACAGCACTGGCAGAGGTTGAATTTGCAATTATGTACCTATAGCATATTGCAATAACATAATATTGCATATGCAGTTTAAAAAACATAATTTATGTATGTATGAAAAAATCCCTAATATCGGACTATTGGACACATTTAGCTGAATATTAAGGATTTGGGTTTTTGTTTTAACAGCTTTCTTTATTTAGAGTGCTTCTAAATTATTTAGTCTGTTACCATGACCATTTCTATGTCAGTTAGGTTAGGTTGTGGTGCCGTGTATTTCGAAATAAGTAAATATCTTTGTATTATGACCTCCATGTTTGTTCAATAAATTATTGTCCTCGTAAACAGCAAAATACGTAATATTATGTAAAAACTTCATGTACGTACTTTAAACGTTTAAGCCTTTACGTAATTGCAGTAATTTATGCTTTTCCGTACAACCTCTTGTTTAGCTGCCCTCTGTAGATATTAGTCCAACCTACGCTCTGTAGATATTAGTTCAACCTACGCTCTGTAGATATTAGTCAACACTGGGACCGTCATAGATATTCGTCCGACCTTAGCTCTGTAGATATTAGTCTACACTCTGAAGTTCGTAGATATTAGTCCAACATATGAGCTGTAGATATTCGTCCGACATACAGGCTGTAGATATTAGTATCTGGAGTCCCGCAAATATACTACTATATTTAAAAATTGTGAAATAACACAAATAAAATTTATTTGCACATGCCAAGTTTTGAATCCGTGATCATCGGATCGAAAGGTCTTTGTTGATCCATTATGGTGTCAGAAGTAAAAGATATATTTTTTTGAAATTGCAAAACTCGCTCCAAAAACGATTAGCCATGTAAATTCACACAAATATAAATTGAACATTAAACGAACACTAAGAAATTTTACTTGCTTTTATTTAATTTAATATTAAAGGTTGTTTACGAAATTCACTCTAAGAATCCCTATTAACAAATACTAGGGGCCTAATAAATAAAAGTGTTTTAAATTTTACACAACTGATAAACAGCCATGTGTATGTAGGGTAAATGGTTGTTTATCAGTTGTGTAGAATTTAAAACTCATTTATTAGTAAGGAGGTAGGAGCTTAACCCTGAGTGAATCTTTCTTTCTTATCTATTTTTAATATGTGAGTGGGATGCATTTTAAATGCAAGTAAATATATGACGCAAGGACAAGGTCACCTGACGACTTGAAATCAATTGCCAACATGTTGCAATGCCTCAGTTCATCGCTTGCTGCTGCTGTTTGGAATATGTGCAACATAGTCATAATAAATTACAGTATGTTCTTATAATATGACGCTTTTTATAATAATTCATATCTCCATGAATGTCACTCAATTAACACCTCTTCGGAGATCTCAGCCATCTACAAGTTCATATAAAACCAAGGACACAATATTGAGCAGTAATTTCGAATAGAGTAATTTAATACGATTTTTTTAGCAGTAATTTAAAAAGTATTTTTCCCGTCCGTTTTTTTTTCATCATCATCTTCTTCCCCTTGTCCTAATCGGGTCGGGACGACACACCAAAGACAAAGGAACAATCCCAGTGGAGTCATTCAGATTTGCCGAAGTTTAACAACGAATTACTGAGCTGAACTCACAACTGGCGGGTGCGGCGAGTGGAAGCTCCATCGTGAACAGCTGCCACGCCATGACTAAGCGTCAGAGAGGGTGCATCGTGGTGGGAATTTGACAAGGGGAAACCAGGCTACACGCCAGTATTGCCGGATTGAGCGTAAAATCGTTCCTCGCGGCCGCAGCACCTTGGAGACCTTATTTTACAGATAGCCCTCGCACATTATATGCTTTAAAAAGGTTTAGTTTATTATTTTTGTCTAGTTTTAATTAAATTTATTTATTTTATTCAGGTTCTCCATAAAACAGTTGTACACTAAAACATTATGGAGAAGATTACATTTTTTTTTTTTAAAGTGCGTGGGGGCAGTTTAACTATGTTGTGACGTATGTCAAGAGATAGTTACTGAATTCTCTGTAGGTGACATTGAAGATGTCGATGCTCAATGCACAGTCATTAAGCAGTTAAGTCGCTCTGCTTAATGGTGCATTCTGATAGGCAGAAGTTCTGGCTTTCGGAGCATAAAAAGGTGTGTGGGATCTCCCACGAGTATACGCGTTAGGGACATACAAGTTGATCTCTTTCAATATTGGCGGATTTAGTATGGTACCGGAGATTAACTTAAAAAAATGTTTGCCAAAAAATATTTTTTGGCGGGCTTCTAGGGTGTTAAAATCGAGCATAAGAACAATGATGGATACAGGAATGGCAGCAGGTAACGCATAAACCTTTTTTGCACTTTTTCTATTTCTAGGATATGGTTTTGTTCAGAAGGGGCCCAAATAATGGAGCTATATTCCAGGATGCTGCGGACAAGTGCTTCATATGTTCTCCGTGTTGCAATTCCATTAGTAAATGATCTCTGATCATTATGAAAAACAAATCCAAGCATTTTGTTGGATTAAGATTAATATATTTTTATTAATGTGGTATGGGAATAGAAACGTATCTTTGGATCTTGTAAATGTAACGACACTGCATTTCTGGATGCTGAAGGGTAAGTTATTTAATTCCGACCATTTGACAAGAGAATCAAGATCATTCTGCAGACTTTTAATGGCTCTGAAGAGTTTGATATCGTCAGCGATAATATATCATGTTAGTTTGTTTTGTAAAAGTTTTATGAAATAACACACGAACAAGCAAATAAATTAAAACACGTTTGGATATCCATTCAAAATTTATTAATTTGTATAATTTTTCTTGAAAAATAATGTCATATTTTACTCATTTTCATGGAATTTATAAAAAAAAAATAATTGTAACATCAAAGAGTCAAATGATAAAACATTATAATGGTTGACACGTCAATGTGATCACGACCGGCGTGAAACAAAGTAATTAGTACCTAATACCTTCTTAACAAGTTACAATAATATTACTTGGTTACAATATATTTGTAATTTTTATCTAACAAGTTAGATAAAAAGTACAATTATTTATATCCCGCCAAATTGCTATAAATATAACTAATTGGAAACAATAAATATGCACAACATTATGCAAAATATATAACTATTTGCATTATGTACAACAATTAGTTTAGATAAATTCAAATTGACACTATGTAAAGGAAAACAATACAAAATTGTTATATTTCAAGACTCTTCAAGCTTAAAGGAACATATTTTAAAAGATATTAAACTAATAATAAATTGTGTCACTTCAGACTCAGACATATTATACTCTTTCATGTCTCCTCTACGTAAATCATTAAAAAATGTAACAAACAAACTTAACATTAATTTGTTTTAAGAGTGATTGTTACCACAAGTACAGCCGACAAATAAATTAAATATTAAATTTCGCTACTACATATATTTATTTATATAAATTAATATCCGATTTATTTAAATCTAAAAATTTTCATCTAGTATTCGAAATTGGAAATAATGCCAACTTACTCAATAATTTAAACACGTACAATCAGATGCACCCAATACGATCTATAACAATACAGAATCTGTGAAATCAACTAAATATAATTATTCAAAAATGTATCATTTAAATAATGATATTGAATCTGCAATAACCTAAAATCAACAATATGTATCACCCCCTAGCCCCGCCCTGGGCAATGTTCTTGTAGGGAGGGTAGATGATAGATAGATTTTATGTATTAAACCAGTAGATAATTTCTATTTTTGACACTGACAATTCGTGGCGGTAAGCGGAAAAAGTTTAAAATTGTTTCAATACATTGTCTGTAAAAATAACAAATTTTTAATGTACAAAAGACAAAAAATGTTGAATTGGTATTATGCGGGAAGAATAAAGAAATAAATATCGCACATCCCGTAGAAAAGGGTCAGAATTCAAAATTTTCAGTTTAATACATTTTTATTTTTGTCTGAATAGTAAAGCCATTGGGGTTATGCCCACGAAAACAGTATTTAAGTTAGATTACTCTATCTCTGTGAGATGTTATCAATCATCATTTGTGAAATTAACTTTTTTAATTTAACTCTTCTGTGAAATTAACTTTTTTGATTTACGATGCTTTTCTACAGGATGTGCGATATGGGTTTACTGTTTGCAACTTTACTGTTATACTATACATTTTGAATAATTTGGGAGGTGGATATAAGTACTGCCGCCCTGGAAATCATTTATAGGCTAACCAACACCTCTGCCACAGGTCGCCCCAAGTGGTTCGCTACATTTGGAGACATAGCAGGAGTGCCCGGGTTCGTGGGATTAAGCTATCTGGATCTTGAAGGCGGATATGTCTGCCCAGCAGCCAGGATCGGAAGAAAACGGCCAAGGGAGACCATTTGATGTCTCCGGCAGTTCTTTCGGAACATCGCCTTGAACCACAGTGAGAGGGATAGATTAGGGATAGACGTACATCACTCCTGGACACACTGATCCCCAGATTCCTACCCCCCCCATACTTTTTTCCTTCTCAGAACTTTCTCTCCTAAAAAGACCATCCACACAGCATCTCCAAAGATGACACAGATCCCGAGGGGAATTATTTTCCTTAAGGGCCTCCTGTGTGGGGTTAATGTAAAAAAATTACCATTTGCATGCAAATAGATTGCAGTCCAGGAGTCAATTAATTAAGGTGAGGTTTTCTAAGGACGGGTACTTTCAGACAAATTCAAACGTAACATTGTCATCTGCGCCATTCAGGGCCATTTTGTTTTTTTTTTTACAATTGAAAGATCTCCGTTAGATACCGATTCCAAAGTCTGTTTCGGCTTTTGAACAAATTGTGATCAGCAGAAGAGGACAACTATCATGTTGTTAAGCTTATTACAATTTGATAGAAAACTGAAACATACCTAATATAAGCATTTAAACAACAAAATGCCGCTGAATGGCCAATTGATGACTTTGTCACATGTGAATTTGTGCCAGACAAGTGGGTCTAAGTGTGTGGGTGCGTGTTATAAATAATGAGTAAGGCAATAATGATTACGACCAGTTCCCTTAGCATTAATGGTATCTATTTGGTGTCTGAGGACCATTCAGATCTGGGTTTCAGGTAGTAGTCCTTGTACATCTGATAGACGATGCCCACCATGAGGGAGCTGACCACGGTGCCCTGCGCGATGACTCGGAGCTGCATCAGGTAGATGGAGGTGCTCATCTTGCCTTTGGTTTTGTACTTGTAGGCTCCAATCCCAATGGCACTCAAACAGCCGAGGATACCTACAAAGGTGTACACAACACATTTATATTTTATTTTAAACCTTTTGATTGCAGCCATTTTTCTTCTTAACCCTAAAAAATCTATTTATTCGGTTTTCAGAACAACTCATATATGTCTCATAGAAATCTTTGTGTCTCCCTTACTATTATTGTGAGAAATATGATTTAAACGGTGTTAGAAAGATAAAATACTAGGCTTTATATTAAAATATAAAAAATAACCACAAAAGAAGTAAAATGTAGTTATGAAACCAAAGTTTCGAATCACAATTTGAATTAAATTTATGAAATTTCGAGAATATTTTGTTAATTATTTTTACACGGAACGACAAAAAAGTGACATGACAATAAAGTATGTAATACATTTGTCTAATAAAATGTGAATGTTTTTTTTTTCATTATCAGTAAAATTTTAGTTAGAAAAACATAAGGTGAGCCATTTTTAAAACTTTCTTATGTTTGCATGCAAATTTCTTATATTTAAAAAATTATAGGTTTACTTTGGTTTGCAAAATTTGAAAGCCTATTTTATCACCTGTCAAAATAAGTTTTTATTTTTCGGATACGTTCAGGAATATTCCTTTCATATGGATTTTGTTGTAGAGTGCAAATATTTTGACCCTGTAACAAAATATCGTCGAGGCCTGAAGGGTTAAAAGAGGTAATGATATTAGAAACTTGAAGATAGATTATTATTGTCCCACAAAACTCACAAAATGTGGCAAGTCATTAGGTGGGATCCCACCCGATCTAGACTTCAACCAACTTTCAAATAGACCACAGAATATACAGGGTGTAACAGGACGTACCCGAGGGATTTTAACCAGCGATTCCTGAGCATATTTGGAGTAAAAAATGAAAATGAAATTTTGGTCTCCAGTGACTTTTTTTATGACATTTTTTTTTCAAATTCAAACAAAAAAATAAATTATTCTGCTTGTTGTCATTGGTTACTCAGCCAAGTAACCGACCAACCCCTCACCCCGCCTCCAACTGTCTAACACCTACCATTTTTTAACATTTTTGTAGAAAAAATAAATAAAAAAAACATCAAAAATGTCACCGGAGACCAAAATTTCATTTACATTTTTTACTCCAAATAATGTCAGGAATCGATGGTTAAAATCCCTCGGGTACATCCTGTTACACCCTGTATATTATGGGAATTCAAGGATCGTAGAAAATTTATATGCAAGGTTTGCTCACACAGCACTTTTCGGTAAAAAAAAACCCTCGACATCCTGAAACAGATGGTTGGTATCTGAAGTAGGTTTTCAATGTGGTTCCAGTTACTGAAGACCGATGTTTAACCAGTTTTCTATCCATTTACTTTTGGAACCGGTTCATCAAAAAGAAACGGTTCTTCGAAAAACGGGTGGAAGGGGGGTGGCTAGAGTATTTCTGTGAAAAATTTAAGCAGTTCCTCAAAAATTTCAAAATAATTTTGTTTTTTAAAATTTTATAATATTCTTCATTTTTTACAAATACTCCAGAAAGTACCGGTTCAAAAAATATCAGTTCTTCAATGAAATATGTAATGTATTGAAAGAGCTTCTAAGTGAAGCCGACAGATGCCAGCGGGGAAAGTGCTTCTATCGATTGCCGACAGGGGTAGGTGGTGGCTGTCCAGAGTGGTTCTGGTCAGCCTACCGGGCAGATTCAATTAGCCGCTAGTATAGACAGGTCGTGTGACTTGTAGCATATTGTAAACATGTAAACTTGGAATAAACCTGTTCAATATCAAGGACCAAGGATTGAGAAGTACCCCCACAGAACTAATAGTGTTTGAATGTGAATAATACCAAACATTACAAAATAATATCTTCCAGTTTTAGCAAAGGAACCAGTTCCATGTTACCGGGATAGGAACATCGACCATTTCTACCCGAAACAAAAGATAAGTTGTCACTTGATGGTCGGCCATTATCTATAATAATATGTATATTGCGCCTTATAATTATTTTTTTATTTTCTCCTTAAACATGTCGTTTATTATTATTCGATTATTCAACACTTTCCCTGTTTAATCCTGGCTATGATAGTTTGTTAAAAGAGACTTTCAATAAGGAAAATTGACATTATTTGTCAGACAACAAGTATACTGATATTCATTTACATGTACAAGGCGCTAATAACCTCGAATCTACGTAAGCAATGTGGAAGTAAAATAAACTGCAAATAATCCAAGAATTTTTCCCTTTTATTCCGAGAATTAGTTTTGATAAGTAATAATTAGTATACATAAATACCAGCATTTTATAAATAAATCATTTGTACATACATTCAGAGTAGCTTGATGCCACTTGTATTACAGTAAATTCAAATCTCCCAATGGAGAATGGACTTCAAGCTATGTCACAATTTTCTAACCAATCACTACTGCTCTACCCCCCCGATGAGGTAATCTTGTTAAATACATTTTCTATGAACCTTAGGTTATTCCCATCACTAAAAAAAAACCCTCTGTGATGCCATGCGTTACGTGTAGGGTTGCCATCTGTCCAGCTTTAGCCGGACATGTTTGGCATTTTTAGGTCGTGTCCGGCTAAATATTTATATGTCCGCCCTGTACGGCTTTTTGTTATGCCCCCTCTACATGTCAGCAGATGCGTCCGCAGATGGATCTCCACGAGCCGTCCACACATCTGCAGGTGGATCAGCTGTGTTGGTTCTCGACAGACGCAACACGTATGCACGCAAAATGGATATTGAGACCGTAGCTGCCGCAGCTATTTATTTATTTAGTACTTTTAAGTATTATTTAAGTGTCCATCGCAGTAGAGTTAAGAACGAAAAAAAAAAACTACAAGAATCACGCGTGCACTCTCATTCGCTTCCCGATGACCACTGATCCGTCATCAGATGTGTGGACAGACCGCTCGCTGCCGCGCCGAAACCCACAACTAACGTGCTACAAAAACCGACATTAGTGCCGGACGCATGTCGACGTCAAATACCTACCACAGAAGAGCAAATCACCTCCTCTACACGTCGGCGGAAGCGTCCGCCGATGACATCTGCAGATGAATCTGTCTACGTGTATAGGAGCACCAAGCTACGCGAAATGCAACGTGTTAAGGACGAGGTGAGGGCGGGGGACAATGGCTATTCTTGGTTCGCGCGGGTTTTGTCTTCCAAACTTCTGAAATTGGCAGAATATTACTTTTTTATTCCAGGCCATAACGCCAATGTTCAAAGAGTTTTCTCTTTAATAAACCCGAGTGGACCAAGAAACACAATAAATTTAAAAAACAGAAACAATAAGGAACTCCAGTGAAAAATATTATGGCTTTAAAAAAATATGTTCATATAGACCAAGAAACGCTGATTCTGAATATATAAGTTTTATTTCATAATATTAAATGCAGAGTTTTTAATAAATTATTAAAAAGTGCATTTTTAAACCTCTTCGGAAAACACAGCGTTAAGTTGGCATTACTGAAATGGTTAACCGTGACGTCACAGTTAACCTGTCACCTGTGTATTGTATTGTATTGACATTTGAAATGACTTGAAGTGCACACGTACCTATGCAATTCAACATTTCGTGTTTTTGGTTTATTTTCATACTGTTTATAGAGATTTAGATAAATAATAGTTATTGTGTTTATTGAAACATAATTTAGGCCCTCAACAATTTACGAAAGGGGCTATATTTGCGGACAATCTGCAATAAATGTTGTCTATTTGAGGTTAAAGTCGTGTCATATTTTGAAGTTTGTTTTTATATATTTTCAAATTGTTTTTAGTATAGGGCTTTTTATACAAGTTGTTACACACTCGTCATGATCAGTGTATTATAAATACCAGTGTTTCTGTATGTATTATACATAAAACAATGTACCTACAAAGTAACACCTGACACAAAACACGACGTCACATGTATTTGCAATGAAAGAGATGATTTATTGTTTTTATATTGCACTTTGATTAAATACAATAACAGTAGCGGTGAAATGTGGACATTTTACCAATGTTTTTCTATATTAAAAGCAGTTAATCTTGAATAAAAAACACACCTCACACCTAAAAGTCATTGCAAAGCATTCCGCCATGATTATTCTGCGTTCTTCACAGTGTTGCCAACAGTTAGAAGTGAAATTTCCCTAGAATTTCACATTTACGCAATTACCTACGTAGCCACCTGATTGTGTAACACTAATCCTGTTATATGTTAATTAATATGATAATTAATTGGAAAGATATCGGAACTTGGTAAATATACTAATAATACCGTGATTTTCCAAATAAAACACTTTTTGCTACGTGAAGTAATAATTTAAAAGTACGAATACACTCACCACTGAATTAGAAACTGAATTCCAAATTAAAAAAAAACACTTTGCAAAATAAAAATCATAAGCAACCCGCCGCTCATTTGTACCAAGCGTGGTATTTTGAAGACCCCCCCCCCCGAACGTGTCACGTAGTATGGGTACGTTCCCTAATATCATTTTGAGTTGTCAGTGTTAAAAATAACATGGCATGTAAGTACATGAAAAATAATTAAGATTCATAGGAATTCCAAAAAATATATATACGTATATATATAAATAATACCAGTAATACTGTCATATGTAATAAAAATTTTGCCAGAGTTCGAAATTTCCCTAGATTTTGTCCTGATTTCCCTTATCCCTAAAAAATATTTTTCTCCCCTAGATCTATGGAAATTTCCCTCGACATAACATCACTGATTCAAAATGACAACTTAAAAAGTAAAAAAACTATCGGTGGGTGAAGGCCACCATAGATACGGTGCGTTTCTGGGAGTCTTTAAAAATTAAAACTTTGACAATTATTTTAACTATTAAAACTAACTATAAAAATAAAAATGCAGTTATTTAAGTTTGAAGGTCTTTATTCATTAAAAAAAATAAAAAAATTGGACTGGAGTTCTCTATTGCTAAGTTGATGTACACATTGTGTAATTTAAAAATGACATGTCACGAATTTTGTATGATTTAAAGTAGATGAAAAAGTCAAATATACAAAATTGTAGATTTTTGTAATTTTTTAATAATTTGGAGAAGTCGAGATTTCATTTTAATTTATTTTTTTCGTTTTCGTCCACAAAGATAGATATGTTTCATTTTATATTTATTTAGTGAAAATTTTTAGTCAACCGTTTAACCAGAAAAAGAGTTATGTTTTGTTTGTTTTATAAGTTTATTATGTTATGTCTACAGACAGAAGACTCAATCTATTTTTATTTTGTTATTGACATATTCTATATAAATGCCAAATGATGACACGAATAGGACTGAATAATGACCGTTGTTATTAAACTGGTTAATGTGTGATTAATGAAAAACTGCAACTTGTAACAGATTTTTGATTATTATGCATAAAAGTTATAATCAAAATTACGTACGTTCATCCGGCTTTTAGGGCAAAATATCCGGCCTAATACCGCGCACAGTCAGGCTTTTTTATTTTAGAAGAAGGCAACCCTAGTTACGTGAAGCTTTTGCGCAAGAAACGAGAGTTATTCTTATTACATTGATTGTTAACTCATCAAAAACGATAAGCATTTAAAATAATATCACTTTTATTACTATTTATTTGATAAAAGTGTAGAAATTAACCACTCAGGACTGTCAGATTTATAAAAACTTTGTGTTATTTCCGCTTCGCAAATTAAAGCTCTATAAATTAAACATTTCTGAACGTAGCCGAATACTAAAAGCTGTTTTTGAAAGGTTATGAAATAAGCTTTCAGTTCGTTATTTACAAATACATATTTACATTTGTAAATATTAAAATTTAGAATGCAAACATAAAAAAATCTTAAAAATGACTCACGTGTTGTTTTTATGTGAAAATGGTTCTAAAATCATAGATTATGTAAAAAAAAAAAACACTTATTCCATTGTATAAATATAAAATAAACAATTTTGTCACCTCATTTTTTTACCAATTCATACAAGAATATTTAATGAAAAATTAAGAATGTCTAACGGCGTGTAGGCGATTTGGCGGGTGAAAACTATTTCTACTAGTATTTACTTTTATTTTTTATGTACTTTTTTGGTGTGAAGCTTGATTCAATTTGGATCTTCTACTTTTTGTTTTAGGGTTGTCACTAGAATAATAACAGAGTTATAACGATTTCTGGGGGAACACATGTGTTAGCGTGAAATATTGTCACATGAACACGCTTACGGGTCGGAGTTGTTAATGAATCATTGTGTTCATTTAATAATAAACTATGTGGAATTTCATTACATACTATATTATTTGCCTACCTCACTATTTTGAAAGCACTCAAACATTGTCAGAGACGTTCCCCAATTCTAATACTCCGCTAGTTATCTAGCTTTCAATAAAGATAAAAGCTTTCTAACAGATAAAAGTAATGGTTCCTAAAACAAAATATAGAAAGTGCAAGTTAAATTGTAATTTCAGTTTGTTTATGTTATCGACAGGCTTTTCTGATTAGTGATAAGTAGATTACGCGATTTACCATTCAAGTAAGAGTAGCGTATAAGGTAGAACTACCCTTCCTGCCCAAAGTGTGTTAATTACAAGGTTTCTTTCTAACTTTGAAGTTTAAAACACACAAAATATAAAAAGCACCAGAAAATTGATGATTAAATACAAATAAAAGAATTTATTTTCCCTGCACCTTGAAAACCCTATAAAGGGTCGTCCATTAATCACGTGACGTTCGAAAGGGGAGGGGGGGGGGGGGGAGTTGAGAGAGCGATGTTGGAGAGAGTCTACGCGAACTTCCAAGAACGCCTCCAGCACTGCATCAACGATTTCGGCCACCACCACATGCCTTATGTGATTTTCCACACTTGACTGTCTCAAATGCTATTTCCTTGCGAACCTGATTCCATAAATAAATTTGTTTTTGAGTAAAAATTAACTATTTTATGATTTTTTTAAAACCGTCCGTCCTCTCTGCCGCACCCTGTATTAAAGGTTTCTTATTGAATTGAAGTATTTTTTTGAGAAATCTCATAGTTTTTCATATCAATTTTTATATTAATGTGTAATGAAAGGTAAATTGAAATTTAATAGTGTTTCATATAGGAACTTATCAGGTAGATAATATCACCATTGTTAAAGGAGTGCTTGCTTAGGGATATTAAAATACACACCCTGAGTACATTTCAAGTGCTGACCCTTAAAAAGGATCATTATAGAGTGCTTATTGATAACAGTAACAGCCATTCAAATAATTATGTTAAACACAATTAGGTGCTTCAAACTGGACAATTTTAAAAATACTCTCATTAACACCTTGTTTGCCGCTCGTGCACCGGTGTGTCATGAGATTTTACACGCGATTTTGACCCTTATGTATAAAGAAAGTGTACAAAGAACACGGTCAGAATTGCTTGCTCTATTATCGCCCTTTACCATAGCGAAACCTGCAATGCGCCTAGTCACTCCAAATAATTTATATTAATAATTTACCGGAGCACGGGAATGTGCGCAGTTCTTGCGCATGCGCGGGAAAAATATGTTTATCTACGATTTTGACCCTTTGACCCTACGAATTTGTAAAGGACAGTATCAGAATCGCTGGACACGAAGTATCATTTCTGCAGCCGGGTGCCGCGTCGTAATTGGTGGAGCTTTTTGCTGGCCTACCCCGGCAAACAAGAGGTTAAATAGACCAATTAATTTTATTGACATTTTTGTTGTTTAATTTTTTTACATTATCTCCATGCAACAAAATACTTTGAGCATCTTACAATGAAATACCGGTTGAACATGGCAATGGATGGGCGATAAATACATATAAGGAAACATGAATAGAACCATTTCAAACAACGTATTTTATGCAGGGTGATACTGAGAGTAGGGGAGGAGGCCCTGATAAAAATAATTTCACTCAGCGACTATGTCGTCTCTGGGGAAGCTGTGTGGGGAGTCTCTTTGAGGAAAGGAAAGAGTGAACCTTTTTTTACATTAACCCCACACAGGAGGCTCGGAAAAAAATAATTTCACTCAGCGACTATGTCGTCTCTGGGGAAGCTGTGTGGGGAGTCTCTTTGAGGAAAGGAAAGAGTGAACCTTTTTTTACATTAACCCCACACAGGAGGCTCGGAAAAAAATAATTTCACTCAGCGACTATGTCGTCTCTGGGGAAGCTGTGTGGGGAGTCTCTTTGAGGAAAGGAAAGAGTGAACCTTTTTTTACATTAACCCCACACAGGAGGCTCGGAAAAAAATAATTTCACTCAGGATCTATGTTATCTTTGGAGATGCTGTGTGGAGGGTCTAATAAATGGTTTTAAGGAGAGGAAGATCTGGGAAGGAAAAAGGTATGAGGGGTGGGTAGGTATTTAGTCAGTGTGTCCAGGAGTGACGGAAATAAATCCATCCCTCCCGCTGTGGTGCAAGATGATGGGTCGAGAGAGAAAAGTTGGATAGGTCAAAGGGTCTCTCCAAACCAGCCCCTCCCGATCTGGCACACCACACAGCTGGTGGGCAGGCGTATTCACCTATACACATCTCACCCTATGAACCCGGGCACCCCTGCTAAGTCACCAAATGTAGCGAACCACTTGGGTGACTATGGCCGAGGTGTTGGTTATCCAATAAATGGTTCCCGGAGCGGCGGTACCCAAACCAGCCTCCCAATTTATAAAAAAAATGTCCTGATTAGATCCGTGTTGTAGGAGGGAGGAAACTAATTCCACAGTTGAGCTGTTGAACTCAAGAACAAGTTGTAGAAACTACTGTGCACTGGTGCCGAAGGGATCAGATAAATGTCGCTAGTATTTTGGAGCATTTTCCATTTAAATATCAGTTGAACAAGATACCGGATGGACGATAAGTGGATGTAAGGAAACATGTGCCTTTAACCCCTCAGGCCTCAATGATATTTTGTCAGAGAGTTAAAATATTTCAGCTTTATAATAAAACCCATATAAATGGAATATTTCTGAACGCACCCGAAGAATAAAAACCTTTTTTTACAGATAATAAAAAAAGCTTTTAAATTTTATAAATCTAAATAAACATATAATTATAATTTTGCATGCAAACATAAAAAAGTTTTGAAAATGGCCCCATTACGTTTTTTCTAACTAACATCAGAAAAAAAAATTCATACATATTTCATTAGGCAAATGATTTATAAATGTTATCGTCGACTCACTTTTTTATCATTCCATGAAAAAATAATAAAATAAATAATAAAAAATTCCTAAGGTTTCATAAATTATTTTTTTAATTCTTTTGTGGTTATTTTTTATATTTGAATACAAAGCTTGGTATTTTCTCTTTCTAACACTGTTTAAATCATATTTATGACTACGATAGTAAGGAAGACACAACGATTTCTATCAGACAAATAAGAGATGTTCCGAAAACCGAACAAATAGACTAAGGGTTAAATAAAATAAATTTCAAACTCACCGATGACCATGAAAGGCGCATCCTTTGTCTTCCTGGCCAACTTCTCCGCCTTGGTCTCTCCATCATACTTGAAAATTGTTTCTCCGTCCATTATTTAACTGAAAGAGAAAATAACAATTATTTATTCATTTAGTGCCTTCATTCTGATTGGTCAACAATAATTGAATGGTAGAACAGTTTGCTGGCAGCAGGTAAAGGTAGGTATTATGGATCTAATTACTCTAATTGGTTTAGTCTAATATGGAATTACATGATGGGGATCTACTACACACATAAATACATACACAACCTGAACACAATTCAAAAAGGAATCATAAAGACCATACTGAAAGTAGAATGCCTTCGTTTAAAATTTTCAATAGCTTTGACGTACCAAATGTACAACTAATATATGCCAAAAATATATTATTGAAGCTATTCAAAAATATTGAATCCTCTACTAGACAGCAGATCCATCACACTAGATCAAATAAAAATGACATAAAAAACATTCCAAGTTATAAAACCACATTCGGGCAAAGAAACTACACTTATTTTCCAACAAAACTCCATAACATTCTTCACCAAGACATAAAACTAATAAAAAAAATTTATGAGTACAAATCAAGAATAAAACTATAGTTGAAAGAGATCAACGAAAGCACACCAATGAAGACACTAAAAACGACATAGAAGACAAATAAACTATAATAAAACAATTTTAGTCCACCTCGGCACAGGAACCCCTAGTGAGGAGGACTAAGAAATACAATATCTTTACCTAACATAACAATTATATTTTGTATACTTATAGAAAATAGAATTATTTTATATAGTCGCTTAAATAATTTTTTCGTTTTTTTTTAAGTGTGAGTAACTTAAGTTTAGAATAGTCATAGCCCAATCAGCGTTTAACAAACACTAATACGCTAGCACCTCACTCACACTAAGCCAATTGCATCCTAACGTGGAAACAGTTCTAAAGAATTCTGTGTTGCTTTGGAAAATGGAGACCAGTCAATATATTTTTCAATTGAACAGGAGATCCGATTTTGTCAAATCTGTAGAATAATGTTAACCACTCGGAGCCATAAGCTTGTTTTCACGATAATATAACATTACCAGACATATGTATGACTTACGAGGCGTACCTGACTTATTAAATACTAATCTGTTAGAATTTCATATCAACAGCTAAAATCTCTGAAATTCTTTTTGGTAGGGTACTAAATGCTCTCATAGCAAAATTGAAGAAAACAAAAATAAATACAGATACAAAATTAAAAAATGGACTAAAGAACAAAAAAGACAATATTACCAAATTTTAAAACATAAAAGAATAAAACGTATAAGTACACATAAAACACAAAATCATTATAACACACATCTACACAAACATACAACTCATAATATATGCCGACATTAATTATATTTTAAGTTTATCTTAACTTTATTTTTTTTCATTACCAACTTCTATACATCTTATAAATTAAAGTCGACTGCCGTATTTGTCTGTCTGTTCGCGAAAAACTCAAAAACTACTGAACGGATTTTCATGCAGTTTTCAGCAATAGATAGGAGTGATTCATAAGGAATGTTTAGGTATATAATTTGTCAAGGTTTTGTGATCAAGCGGGCGGTGTGGATTTGATTTGAATGCAAAAAAGATGGCGTTGGTTATAAAGGTTGGGTAAATGCATTGTTAGTAGATGGCATTGTGTTTCGTTAGCCTTAGCAACGCGTGGTCGGGTCAGCTAGTTATATATATTTTCAAAATGCATCTTATTAAATTTTTGTATTATAAATTATAGCATGGGTAAGACACCCAGTGAGGCCAACATTGTTGGATTATGTTATAAAATGTGAAATATTATACCAAAATAAAAAAATACATATCTTTAAATATTTAGTTGCTGTTTGCTTTCAAAATATTTACTGATAAGATAAACAATATTCTGTAGAAAGCTTTAGAACCAATTGTTTAACAAATTTAGGTATCTAAATCTAAAACGATTTCTTCATAATATTTAGTTGAAAGAAAACAGAACTAAAGGTATTTATTAGTTTTATATCTACCAAGGCCTGAACTTTGCCTTCAGTTAAAGAAACAGTGCTACAGTGGCACCGAAGATAAAAAAACAGTGTAAAATGTATTTATTGTCACACGTAAAATTATTATAAAGTTACACCATTCTGTGCACATAAGCCATGCTCTAAATTTTACACATTTGCTGGGAGTACAATGGTATACGTGAAGTTACTAAAAGCTACACCGTGCAGAAATACAAATTAAAATAAAATAACTTTTTAAATAAAAAAAATATTATAGTTTAAATATTATGTTAATTATTTATTATTATAAAAATCAACATCAAGATGAGAGATATTGTTTAAAAATAATATTTTTTTCAATCTTTTACATTACATAAGTGTCTGACCTTGGACTTAAAAATGGTGAATTAAATTAATTTTTAAATCATGTATACAGGCAATATATTTAAAAAAAAATTAAGGAATAATGTATATTCTCTAGTATTTAAAATTAAAAAACAAATTAAAATTGCAGTTAAAAAAAAATGACGAAATTTTCTTCAATCATTTTGAAAACTGAATACCTATATAAGAAGACTGAATGATAATGAAGTTATTAATAAGTAGATACAAATTAAACGTATGTCTATCAATTAAGATGATAAAATTAATTGCTTTTTAATACATAATATAAAGAAATTTAATTTCAAAATTTATTCTCACCGAACGTTAGAAGTTTTCGAAAGGTAATGGCGAAATCAAAGCTGTAACTTTGTATTTAACCCGAAGGATCCGACCAACTGTATACGTAGTTGAAAGGAAATTCTCATGTGGGCCGACCCACTGTATTAGTAGTTTGGAGAATTCGTCATGTTCATCTCTAAATATTGAGATAATTTACTAGTAAATGTTCGTAGTAAAAGATTCATATTATAAAACCAAGTGTTTTGTACCATGTCCTTTAAAGAGAAAGACCTTTTTACTTACAGTTATTTTTTAAATTAATTTTTTCATCATAGCGAACCTTTCAAATTACGTCGAAGTTTTTTTGGACCGCATACAGTCTCGTCTTGCGCGTCGATGTGTTAGTGCGTGCCGGTACCGAGCAAGCGTGCTTACATTGATATCGTTTATTGCGGTGCACATTATTTCGCGAGGTCTTATCTTTTTATGGCTGATAATAAACTGATTGAGATGAGTTATGTCCTTTGTCGGCTTTATGAGATCCGTGTAGATATTTACGTGAAATTTGAAACCTACGATTTTATTTATGAACATTTATTATTTCGGTAACTTTAAAAATATCTTATTGCGGTGCATATTCTTTCGTGACCCATGTTTTATTATATTAAATAATTTCAGACAAGTATATCAGTGTACAGTGGGTTTATAATTCTTAAAAATGGATAACGAAGATATCGAAAACTATGTGTTAGATTGCGATTCGGAGTTCTCCATGAGTGATGAAGAAGACTACATTCCAGAAAATTTGGAGAGTTCCGATGAATCAGAAAACGAAGATAATGAAATTAACAATTCTGGATTGGACGACCATTTATCCTCTGATATAAATTTTATGAATTTCTCGCCAGTATGGGAAAGTGCAATAAACTTCCAACCCGATGTACACAATTTCAACCAACAATCTGGTTTACGAGATTGTGAACTCAATCCGGAGAGTAGTGAAATTGACTTTTTTGAGCTTTTCCTAAATACAAATGTCGTGGGTTGCATTACAACCGAAACCAATAGATATTTTACCACTGTAAAGTCACAAAAAGTATTTGCTCCAAATTCAAGTTTACACAAATGGAAAGATGTTGATACAGAGGAGATGTACGTATTTATTGCCCTTACTATGCTTATGGCAAGAAGCAAAAAAGGGAAAATTCGTCAATATTGGACACTGGACAAGTTGATTTCTTCCCCAATATTTGGAGAAACCATGTCAAGAGATCGCTATATGTCAATTCTGAGTATGCTCCATTTTTCAGATAACGAAAAACAAAAAAAGGGCGATACGACCTTCAAAATAAGAAATTTTGTAGATATGGTATGCGGCCAATTTAAAAAGTACTTTTATCCGTTCGAGAATTTATGTATTGACGAATCGCTGGTGCTATTCAAAGGAAGATTATCGATCAAACAATATCTTCCAGCAAAAAGACATAGATTTGGCGTAAAACTATTTGTTTTATGTGATTGCAAAACCGGTTTTGTTTTACAATTTGTTATTTATTGTGGCGCCAAAACAAACATAGACATACCAAATATGGATGAAGGCATATCAAAGCAATTGTTGGTTTCTGGAAAAGTTGTGGTTTCGTTATTAGCCGATTATTTAGGAAAGGGACACACAGTGTACACGGACAACTGGTACACGAGCCCTTTTTTATTTAGTTATTTACACAATAAATACACTAATGCGTGTGGCACTGTTAAAAAAACGCGAAAATGTTTACCACCATTTGGAGATGTAAAAAAAGGAGATGTGGAAAGGAAGAAATCTGGATGCCTACTTGCAATAAAATGGCACGATAAGAGGGATGTTCATATGCTCACTACATCACACAATGATTCAATGGTAGAAACAGGAAAAGTGAATTGGAAAACAAAGGATCCAATAATAAAACCCAATTGTGTTGTAAATTATAATAAGAATATGGGGGGTGTTGATAGGTCGGATATGTTGATAACATTTGTGCAATGTGTTCGTAAAACCGTTAAATGGTATAAAAAAATTGCGTTTCGGACAATCGATGTAGTTTTAATAAATGCCCACTCGATGTACAAATACACAACTAAAAAAGAAGTAAGCCTAACAGATTTTCATTTAGAAGTCATAAGGCAACTAATTCAAAAACATCACATTCCCGGCTCAACAAAAAGAGTTAATCGAGTTGGTGAATATCCGCTAAGGCTAACTGCCAGACATTTTCTGTCGGATGTTCCACAGTCTGCGAATTCGAAGAGAAAAACAGTTTACCGGGAGTGTTATGTTTGCAAACATTCAATGCGAAATCCAAAGCGTCGAGTTCAGACACGTTATTGGTGTTCACACTGCGAAATTGCGTTATGCCCCACTACCTGTTTTAAAATATATCATACTGTACAGAAGTTTTAATTATTAAAAGTGTCCTCCGCGCCTAACAATCTTATGGTGACCCTATCTAATATAGACATGGTGTCGCGTAAGTGTATGTGTGATCACCGGAAAAAAATGACTGCGTAGTAAGAAATCAATAATTGTAATCAATGTGTAAATAAACCTCCAGATAAATCTTGATAATGTGATTGCCAAAAGTATATTATTTATGTAAAAACAAAAAATTCTTCGATATTACAATGAATAAATAAACTGTGAGTGATTATAATTCGGGTGGCTGCATTTTTAAGGTAAATTTTCGTTTATATTTCACATAACATCTAATCAGAAACCAAAAACCTAATATTAGATTTATAAATATAACAATTCAACATTTAAGAATGCATCAAAACAAAATTTATAACTGAAAACTTGGTTTGTGCAGCTGTATGATTTTTTAAACAAAAACCCAAAATAAAAAACACAACAGAAATTCATGCCGTTCCAGGCAGCCAATTCAGTAAAATCCTTCTCGGTGCCTAAGGGTTAAACGACAAGAAGTCGTCAAAAAGTGATTAGTGAATCAGAAACCAATATTTACACTTTCGATCACTAAGTGCTGAACCAAATAAAGTTGAATAGAAATAATTTCAATGTCATGTCAAAAAATATTCAATTCTGCACGTAATTCAAATTCTAAGAAAACCAGGTGTCGAAGAGGATGACATAAACAGGAATGTGATGCAATAGCAAAATGAAACCAATCTCACCAGTAATGTGTATTCCGTTTCCCGAATTGATCACGTACTCGTTTGTAAGAATTAATTCAGATAATTTTCACCGATCTCCACGATTCGAACGACTGGCAAATTTCCGCCTGTTTCCGCCCAGCAAGTTTGACGTTAAATTTGACATTACAAGAGCACCATAGAGAAAAATGTTTCCGGGGCTGCCAGTGTCATGGCTGAATAAAACAAATAAATTTTCATAATGTTTTTTTTTTCGTGACGGGCATTATCCAACCAAGGGAATTAGTATATTTATGCAACCAAGTTTTAGAGGTATACAAAATAAATGTTATATTTTTATGTAAAAATGACCGATTTGGTTGTAAAAAAATATTAGGTACAGTTGTGGAATGAATTGTCTGCCTGTTTCCCACCTCCTTCAACATGAATGTCTCGTCAAGATCCAGTTATTCCTTCATTTGCTCAAAAAACCCACTCCACAACATCCCCAAAGATAACATGGTTCCTGGGGGAAGTAATAATTCTCCAAGCCCCCATGGAATTAATTTATCTATTTGTCTCCAATTCTTATATCTTCTTTGGGTGTTTGTGGCATGGATTTGCTCTTAATTCAAATCTATAGTTTTATCCCAAGATTGACTTGAGGATGTTTTCAAAACGAGAGGGAGTCACTAGAGATTTCGAAAATCACCTCATCTTTTTCCCACCCCAGCAAAATGTTGTTACTTTTTGATGAAATTTCACACTTGACACTTAAAATACAAGAAAAATTTCTGCCCAGGCAATGCCCGATTAAGGTTAATTTTTCAGACAGCCGAATGACTTTCCGGCATTATCAGTTGGGTAATATTGTATCTTGTAATAATGGTATACCCAAAAAACAATGAACTGTGAAATTGCATTTGATTGATTGAATTTAAAAACTGTAACAGTGGATATAAATTAATGTCTCGCCTCCGTGGTCAAGGGGTAAGGCTCTCAACTAGTAATCCTAAGGTCGTGGGTTCAAATCCAGGCGGGCGAAAAATTTCTTTATTTGATTTTTTTTACATTTGCTCCACACAGGAGGCCCTAAGGAAAATAATTCCCCTCAGGGCCTGTGACATCTTTAGGGATGCTGTGTTGGAGGTCTTTTTAGGAAAGGAAGACGAGGAAGTTCTGGGAAGGAAAAGAGTATTAGGGGTGGGTAGGAATCTGGTGTCCAATCAGTGTGTCCAGGAGTGACGGACGTATGAATCCATCCCTCCCACTGCGGTGCAAGGCGATGTTCCGAGAGAGTATTGCTGGAGAAGTCAAAGGGCCTGCCATGCAGCTGGTGGGCAGATGCATTTTTTTAACAATAGCTCCATACAGGAGGCCCTAAGGAAAATTATTCCCCTCAGGGCCTATGTCATCTTAGGGGATGCTGTGTGGAGGGTCTTTTTAAGGAAGAGAAGGACAGGAAGGAAAAAGGTATGAGGAGTGGGTAGGAATCTGGGGGTCAGGTTATCCAGGAGTGACAGTCGTATTAATCCATCCCTCCAACTGCGATGCAAGGCTGGAAAGGTCAACAGACCTCCCTCAACAAATCTCTCTTGATCCGGCCCACTATGCAGCAGATGGGCAGATGCATCCGCCGCTAAGACCTAGACAAACTTCACCCCATGAGCCCGGGCACCCGGGCATCGTAGCAAACCCCTTTGGGTGGCTGAGGTGTTGGTTATCCAATAAATGGTTCCCGGGGTGGCGGTACCCATACCCGCCTCCCAAATTGTGCCGCATTTACCGCCAAAACCTGGACAAACCACACCCCATGAACCTGGGCACCTCTGTTAAGTCACCAAACATAGCAAACCACTTGGGGTGACCTATGGCAGGTGTTGGTTATCCAATAAATGGTTCCCGGGGCGGCAGTACCCAGACCAGCCTCTCAAATTGTGATTACTTTGTGTCATTCACAACTAATTAATTAAAAATAATATATAGTATATTTGCGGCACGTTCCAGAGTGGAAGATACTCTCAGTATCGCCCTGGTATAAGACCACCATTCAGAACTGAAATGGCTTTAGCCGTGTTTGGTGACCAGATATGAATGCCAGGTACTTCCCCAGCTTCCTCTTTCCCTCTCCACTACCTTCAGCTAAACAACATACCCCAATTGGGGATGTCATCACCTCACTGCTCCAGACGGGAGCAGTAGGGACTCTTGAGCATTATTCACATTAACCCTAGAAAGATAATCTACGTCTTTGCGACAAAAGTGAGAGACAAGTATTTCTGTCTTTTTTTAATTCGCAATCTCAGTTAGCTCAGTTGCCAAGCGGAGCTTGCGCGGGGCGGCTGTCTCAGAACAATAATTACGGAGATATACATTCACTAAACGTTCGATAGATGTATGATTATCTTTTGTGTAACTTTTGGACTTAATCTTATAAATGTGATTTAGCACTTAAAATGTTATATTAAAAATGTTAGCATTTAAACTTTCATAGTGTGAGAATAGTTTTGGTGGTACACAGGGACACAGGGATCCCTTTTTAATCACAATATATTTTTTAAAATCATTTTGTTTTTATTGAAGTATAAAATCGTAAACAAATTATTTAACTATTTTTAAACTGTTTAAGTATGATACTATGTCAAATGTACACTATTAAACTTCAGTATGTCTTTAAGACGTATCATTATCTTTAACGTACAGTAAAGTAAGATTATCTTTCTAGGGTTAAAAAAAAAGACAGGATGAGTAAGAATAAAAAACCTTTTAAGTACTTTTATGGATATATATTTTTTTTAATGCAGAAATAACAAAAGTATAACACAAAAGTAACACACAAAACGATAACAGGACAACGAAGGATAGTGACAAATCAACATACTTTTGAAAAGTGATATACAAGCCACGAAAAGTGTTAGGTAGGTTATTGTTATAGGATGGTTTTTCCATCACTTTTAACTTCTCAAGTGCAAAATACTACTGGATGTGAAAAAATTGTATACGTTGAACGCCGGTAAATCAATTGGTAATCTGAAAAAAAAAAATTGTCTCGGCAAAATACAGAGGTGTTAATCACGGGAGCTCGGCATTTTAAAGGTTAACGACTTTATATCACTTTTCAAGAGTGTGTCGATTTGTCACTGTCCTGAGTTGTCATGAAACTGTAAAAAAAAAATAGATTACAAAAGGTATATTATTATCTATTATAAATATACATGTAGTGTAAAATAGTAAAGAGGTGGGTTATAAAGAAAAAAGTCTCTATTATAAAAAGGTAAATCGTCGCCTTAGTTCGTATTTGTCCAACAGACCATTAGAAAATTTTACAGGAGAAAGTTTTCTTTCATTATTTCAATGAAATATTACGATAGGTGTAAGATAAAGCCATTTCCGTAAAGGTAAAGGTCTTATAAGTTTAAATAATTCTTAGTAAAGTGATTAACTAACATTTTTTATACCTTATTTTTAAGTTTAAAGTGGAGATAGAACAAAAACTAAAATGGTCTGTTGGACAAATAAGAACTGAGGCGACGATAATGGCAGTGAAAAAAAGTAGGTATATACCCGGAGTAAGAGCACGTAACTGAAGGACTTTAACCAGCGATTCCTGGGCATACTTGGAGTACAAAATGTAGATGTCATTTTGCTGTCCGATGATATATATTTTTTCAATTAAAAACAATAAAAAAAATTTCCGTCACACATCATGGTCGGTACATCAACTGAGTAGTCGGACATCTAGCGGGTCGTGTGATAAGCATTCTCTCTCATTCGGCACGGTAACACAAGAAATATCCAGGGCAGGCCCAAAGCAAGTGCTGATAATAATATAACACTGAACACATTGCCCTTGAGATTATTTTTCATAAAACGCACTTTACAAACATACAAATAATATTGATTAGAGGGATCACCAACCTAGGTGTCTGCTGGTTTTGGCAACTGGTGCCAAAATTTTACTTGTGATCCCGTTGTGACGTGAGTAGTGTGATCAGTGGCGACGTATGATTGTTAAAAAAAAGTTTAACAATTTTTTTAAGAAATATATTTTTTTGTTTATAGAAGAAAAAAAAATCATCAGACGGCAAAATGAAATCTACTTTTTGTACTACAAATATGCTTAGGAATCGCTGGTTAATATAATACAACAGAGATATGCACTATTTAAAAAAAGTTGATGCTTAGGAAATAAATATGAAAAACATCAGGCTATGGATTTGAACAATAACATTAACAATTTTACAAATTTTTTTAATAATACTTTTAAAGTTAATTTCCAGGTTCTGTTTCAGTTTCAGTTCAGTTTTATGAAGCTGGCCTCAAATGGCCTAAAATGATATAATAACAGAAATTGAATAGAACTTACACGGACCTTGAAATTTAACTATAAAAAATTGATGAATTATTCAAACTTTTTAATAACCTGTCAAGGGTTTTCATAGCTCAGAAAAATCATGTTTCAACATTAAAACCAGATAATTCATCATTTTAAAAAATATATTAAAGCGTAATTTGATGAAATATCGTTCCTTTGTAGTACGCGCCCGATAAACATGGCCACATTTTACAATAAACAATGGAATGATTAAATTGAACTACATAGGTACCTAAAAATTTTGATTTACATAAATCTATCTACAATATATAAATCTGCGAATGGCATGGCTTTGTTTTTCATAAAAATCTACAGTTACTCTGAGATTGATGAAATTTTCTAAAACTTGACCTTCAAACAAAAGGAGAGACCTTCCTAGTCTATATGAGATTTTTTGCGGAAAATTCGCTGGATCATGCAGCCATGTAATATGTAATTACCTTAATAAAATATGTACAACTGTTTCCATAATAAACTAAAATAACAAAAATACAAACAAGATTACAACCAAAAAAACCACCCCTTTCAGCAGAATTTTGATATTTCTTGATGAAATTTTGCACACTTGACTTTCAAAATAAGAGGAAAATTATTAATTAAATGAAGACATACTAGTGAAACTCAACTGAAAATAAAAAAAATCAGAAAAAGATACAGTCACATTTGGGACTTGAATCAGGAACTTCGCCTTACCGGGGCGCAACTCTACCAACTGAGCTAATGTGTTCCTATCCGATTCGGTCATATTTAACTGTATCATACTTCGACTAAGAACTACCAACATTATCTTCATTTTCTTAATGCATATTTTTATTGGCTGCTATCTTTATGCATAATTGCAAGATTCAAACCCGAACTAAATGCTATCTGAATAATATCTTGGATAATTTTTTTTTTCCATTTTTATTTTTAATATGCGACCCCTATTGACTTTTCTGTAAGTCTAGGATGAAATTTATTTTTATTTTTAACTTTAGGTGATTGTCCGAAGAATTCGTATTCTACTCTTTCGTAGATGGTGCGCGCATAATTATTTTAAGGCAAAGCGCTATCTACAAGTTATGCTTTAAAGTATTAAGAATAATAATTCATTGTTTGCGCCCGTAATATAACGCAATATAAATGTGAATAAATAGTTTTGTCAATAAAAAACTCAAATCTTTCAAGAAAGGCTAACAAATACAAAATTGGATTGATTCACCGATGCAATATTGTATTTGTTAGCCTTTCAAAGATTAGAGTTTTTTTTATTGACTAAACTATTTATTCACATTCATATTGCGTATGTACGCGCGTAAACAATTAATTATTCTTAATATTTTAAAGCATAACTTGTAAAAGTCTTTTTCTGTAAAATAATTATACTCGCGCCGCCATCTATGAAATAGTAGAATATTAATTCTTTTGACAATCACCTTTATGAGTAAAACCTCAAATTCTAATATTTAATTAAATGAAGACAAAATTAATGAAACTCAATTGAAAATCTGAAAACAGAAAAATGTATGATCACATCTGATCACGCTCACAGTTGACAGAGTTGCGCCCCTACAAGGCGAAGCTCTTGGGTTCGTATCTTTTTCTGATTTTTCTGTTTTTAGACTTATTGAGTTTCCCTAATATTGTCTTCATTTAATTAAATATTACAATTTGATGTTCTACTTGTTAAATATAAAAATAAAAGAAAAATTATTATCTACATCTGATTTATAAAAACTCTGCATAAAGCTAGGACAATGTCAAAAAATAAATTAAGCTAGTATATAATATTTCAAGATATTCCAAAAATTAAATATTTTATTTTCCCTAACTTTTTTAAAATTTACGTTGGCACAATTTGGATAAATTTAAAGCGAATAGGAATGTGAAGGCTAGTTTGAAGTACTCCTGGTTCAAAAGTAGGGATTATTAATAGTACATTATTTACTGAATAAATCACCATAATTCTAGATCTACAACTTTTATAACAATATTATTTAAATACATACAGAATGACCACTCACATGTCCAATACATCTCTATAAATAAAAATGAATCCCCGAAATGTATGTACGCGCATAACTTCCGAACGACTGCACCAAATTGTATAGTTCTTTTATTGTTGTGTTTGTTATTGTCAGGACAAGGTTTGTATAAAACTATTGGTGAGCTCTGACATTATGAAATTTGTATAAAAAAATTGCACTATGTAACACGCGAGCTGTTTTAAAACCAAATGTATCGGGACTGAATGTATGGAATGCGGGAGCGCGGAGAGGGGAGGGGAGAGGGGGAACTCGGGAGGGGGGTTTGCGGGACGGGTGAAAGAGGGAGTGGAGTGGGGAGAGGGAAGGTTGAGGAGGCGGAGTGGGAACGCAAGAGGGGAGGGGGAAGCGGGAGAGGAAGGGGAAGCGGAAGGGGAACGGGACAAATGGGAAAGGACACGCAGGGAGAAACAATTTCTTTATTAAATGGCATTGCAACGCATGCCGGAAACCAGCTAGTAACATATAAATATGCTAAGAAACGTCCCCGTGTAATTTTAGTAAATAAATATACAGTACAGTAATGAATAGTCCGATAGCAAATAAATAAAATTAAGTAACAAATGTACATTGTGAACAAAACTTATCAAAATAAAATAAACATAGTTGATGTGAATTGTTCATTGTTTGTTGGCGATCGGTAGTTGTGCTCAGGAACAATGTCAAGTTACCGGCATAATAGACAAAACCTTTAGCATGATGTGCTTGTGCTAGGGGGTCAGACAACCAGCATTGCTAACATGATATGAAAATGATAATTTTTTTAAACCATTTTTTAATGCATATAATATGCATTATTTCTATAAAACTAAATAAAGAATTAAAAAAGTACATAATTCAAAATAATACATATACAAAGAATATTATTTCTTCTTATATC
The DNA here is from genome assembly GCA_929108145.2 of Limnephilus rhombicus. NCBI lineage: Eukaryota > Metazoa > Arthropoda > Insecta > Trichoptera > Limnephilidae > Limnephilus > Limnephilus rhombicus. Next base: position 24,760,809 of record OV815292.1, read on the forward strand.
TAAAAAATTAGTTATAATATGTATTATGATTAACTAAATATAAAAATATAAAGCTTTGAGCACTAATTTGACTTATCTTTTTCACTAACTTACAAAATTCTGATATGCGTATTCGAGAAATAAAATTCTATAAGTAACGCATTAAGGCAAGATTGCAAGGCAGAGATTATATATTTCCATTATAAAAAATATCACATTAACAAACAAAAAATAAATAGACCATTGTAACTTGTGTTTTTGCTTAGTGTAAGTAACAACCAGTAAATTAGTGCATATAATTTGATTTTAGCTTGCACATTGAACACATACCCAAATATATGCTAATTTTTATAATGATTGATCAATTCTCACTCGAAGTAAGATAAAATTGAGTTCATTGTGGGTAAACAGACGTCTCTCACAATTAGGGTTGCCATTCGTCTTCGATATCATATAACCTTAAATATACTTAAAACCAAATATATTCAATTACAGAAGAGATATGCTATGGTGTCCGCGCAACTGTCGCCGGACTACGCTCTAATTAGCGTAGTTTTCATACAAAAAGAATTTGTTCATTTCGTTGATTTTTTGAAAATGTGCATTAATATTGGTTAACAATATATTTTGAATAAGGAAAGAATTGTTGTGAGCATGCCCGCGAATGTTTCTAGATATACTGGTGAGCTCTGGCATTATGAAATTTGTATAAAAAATTTCAATTGGTGGCAAACGAGTTGTTTGAAAACTGAATGTATCGGGACTGAATGTGTGGAATGTGGAAGGGGGAGAGCAATGCAAATTATGAATAACTTCATATATACCGACATTTTTGTCATTCAGTTCAAAATTTTCAATTGCAAAAAAAGTCGAAAGTTCCAGTAAGGGTTAACGAACCTATCAGCGGCTGTGCTTACTACAAGCGAGAAGGTACTTCCGTGCATCTGGGAGAGGTCGCGATGAGCCGGGGTGAAGTGTGACGGGCGACACTTATGGCAACCCTGCTCAAAATACACAGTGAAAGAATTCAACATGATAAACACTGTTTATTGATGATTCTCGAAAGTACTCTGTTGGGGTCTACTTTTGTGTGCATTTAAAACTAGCTTCTATGAATTGAAAACGATGTGTACACTGATGCAATATTCAATGTACTCAAAGAAATTATGATAAGTGGTTTTGAATCCTGCTAATTCGTTTTTTATATCGATGGTCCAGCTGATTAGTCAGTCATCTTCAAAAAAATCTAAATTTGAGTTTAATATGCAGTTATACGCAAAAGTATACCCTCTAACTAGTACAATACAACGAACTTTCTTCTGGGTGTGCTGGGACTTTACTCCCTGCAGCTCAGAAGAGAGGGATATGCCGCCACACACTTTTTCAAACTGCTGCGAGACTGTATTGAGAACTCAGCCATTTTGGAGCGCGTGAGTCTCTATGTTCCTGATGACTATCTTAGACAGCGTCATCATAGATTATTCTATCTTCCTACCGGTAGGACTAACCTGCCAATGGATCTCCCGGTAGGAAGAATTATATTGCTCCTGAACCAAATCTCCTCCGAGATTGATATATTCGGTGAGGAGAGATTCAAAAGGGAAATTCTTTCGATTCTTGAAAGAGTCTCTCCACACTGACGAAATCTTCACCACTGCCTGAGATTTTTTTTTTTTGAAATTGCTGTATTTTTTAAAATTTCTTTTATGTATAAATATTTGTAAACATTTTTTTAAAAATATTTATATGGCGTTTATATGTAATAAATTAAAATTTGTAATGGTATAAGAAATTAATAAAAAAATATTATTATGTACTAATAAACAGTATCAAATCATTACATAGTATAAAATGAAGTCGCTCAAAATGTATGTGCGCATAGATCTTTTAAACTACGCAACGGATTTTCATGCGGTTTTCACCAATAGATAGAGTGATTCAAGAGAAAGATTTATATGTATAATACATGCTCAAAATGTATGTGCGCATAGATCTTTTAAACTACGCAACGGATTTTCATGCGGTTTTCACCAATAGATAGAGTGATTCAAGAGAAAGATTTATATGTATAATACATGCTTATTATATAGTAGAGAAAAATCGAGAAATTCAAATATTCAATTCAGGCAGCTGGCAGGCGGGTGGTGTGGATTATAAAGGTTGGGTAATGGCGTTGTGTTTCGTTAGCCACAGCAACGTGTGGCCGGGTCTGCTAGTAATTATAATGTAGAAAAACTTGTAGTGAATTAATCATATTAATGTACCGGACCGTTACGCCTCTTGGTGTTATTTTTATGTATTTAATATGTAAAACACAGACACACGTAAATAATATTTGATTTATGGAGAGCATTCGAAAATTGCTTTCGTCATTATCGCAAAACTTAGTATTTAGAGATGTCTGATTGATCAACTGTACGATCGATATATAGTAAGAGGCCTCTGTCTGTATTGTGCAACACCAGGTGAACTTTAAGTCTTTTCCCAGAAAAGTGTGAGATATTTAGACGGCGCAGGAGTTGTGGAGGTTCAAATCACCAAAACTAGCAACAATAAGAATCACTAAAGATGCTGATAAACAAGCATCATAAATTGCTTATTATTGTATACTAGCTGACCCGGCCACGCGTTGCTGTGGCTAATGAAACACAATGCCATCTACTGGATGGCTACCCAACCGTTATAACCAAGTGTTTTTTTTTTTAGATAAATTAACTCACACCGCCATCTATTAATTTGCATAAAAATCAAATCCACACCGCCCGCTTGCCGCCTGCTTGGGGGGGGTAGGCTTTTTCCCTTCCGGACCGCGACGGTCATGTTATTTTAAAAAATGGACCACTAATGAAAGTAATTGGTGACCCCTGGTATAGACCATATTTCTCACAACGATAGTGAGGGAGACAAAGATAGCTAACAAACTTATGTGAGTTGTTCCAAAAAGCGAACAAATTAGCGTGAGGGATTAAACGTTATTAAATATATTTAAACAAAATATATTTTGTTTAAATATATTTAAAAATCTTGCCACCCCGCTCACCCACCACATACAGACATTCTCCTTCAATTATATATTTCAACCAATTTACACAAAATTTTGACAAATTATGTACAAACCTTCCTGATGAATTACTCTATCTATTGGTGAAAACTGCATGAAAATCCGTTCAGTAGTTTTTGAGTTTATCGTGAACAGACAGACAGACGAAGTGGAGGACTTTAATTTATAATATGTAGATTGCTGAACAATAGAGAACTCCAGTCCAATTTTTTTATTTTTTTTTAATGAATAAAGACCTTCAAACTTAAATAACTGCATTTTTATTTTTATTTTTATACTTAGTTTTAATAGTTAAAATAATTGTCAAAGTTTTAATTTTTAAAGACTCCCAGAAACGCACCGTATCTATGGTGGTCTTCACCCACCGTCCCCACCGTTAGTTTTTTACTTTTTAAGTTGTCATTTTGAATCAGTGATGTCATGTCGAGGGAAATTTCCCTAGATCTAGGGGAGAAAAATATTTTTTAGGGATAAGGGAAATCAGGACAAAATCTAGGGAAATTTCGAACTCTGGCAAAAATTTTGGTAATTATCGGTTCGGACTGGCCACGTTTATTACGAATAATTTTTAGAAAAAAACTTTAGATTCGCCTTAATTACTATAAAAGGAAACTTTTTGGCTTTGGGGCGGCGGAAAATAATGCATTTTAATTTTCAATTGCATAAAACCAAAATTCACTTCGCGAACCGACGCAGCGAAAATCCGCGGCCGTAGCTGTCACTTGCTGTCGCTGTTATGGACTGTAGCTGACTTCGTGGGATACCTACATGAAATACCGCGAATCACAAACCATGTTACACAAACCTAGCGTAGCCGCTAAGCCACTTGAAAACTGGGATGTTTTTCTTGCCTTGACGCGAGTAGGCGTTATAAAGGGGCACTTTCTTTTGTATCACAAACCATGTTACACAAACAAGCCCGCTAGACAAATTTCATAATTACGCGCTTTATCCCACGAAGTCGGCTAGTCGTATTAGCTCTTGTTAATTTATCAAGGATACCAACATCACAGTGACATGTACGGCCGCGGATTTTCGCTGTGTCAGTCGCGAAGCGAATTTTGGCTTTATGCAATTGAAAATTAAAATGCATTATTTTCCGCCGCCCCAAAGCCAAAAAGTTTCCTTTTATAGTAATTAAGGCGAATCTAAAGTTTTTTTCTAAAAATTATTTGTAATAAGCGTGGCCAGTCCGAACCGATATTTACCAAAATTTTATTACATATGACAGGTATTATTTATATATATACGTATATATATTTTTTGGAATTCCTATGAATCTTAATTATTTTTCATGTACTTACATGCCATGTTATTTTTAACACTGACAACTCAAAATGATATTAGGGAACGTACCCATACTACGTGACACGTTCGGGGGGGGGGGGTCTTCAAAATACCACGCTTGGTACAAATGAGCGGCGGGTTGCTTATGATTTTTATTTTGCAAAGTGTTTTTTTTTTAATTTGGAATTCAGTTTCTAATTCACTGGTGAGTGTATTCGTACTTTTAAATTATTACTTCACGTAGCAAAAAGTGTTTTATTTGGAAAATCACGGTATTATTAGTATATTTACCAAGTTCTGATATCTTTCCAATTAATTATCATATTAATTAACATATAACAGGAATAGTGTTACACAATCAGGTGGCTACGTAGGTAATTGCGTAAATGTGAAATTCTAGGGAAATTTCACTTCTAACTGTTGGCAACACTGTGAAGAACCCAGAATAATCATGGCGGAATGCTTTGTAATGATTTTTAGGTGTGAGGTGTGTTTTTTATTCAAGATTAACTGCTTTTAATATAGAAAAACATTGGTAAAATGTCCACATTTCACCGCTACTGTTATTGTATTTAATCAAAGTGCAATATAAAAACAATAAATCATCTCTTTCATTGCAAATACATGTGACGTCGTGTTTTGTGTCAGGCGTTACTTTGTAGATGCATTGTTTTATGTATAATACATACAGAAACACTGGTATTTATAATACACTGATCATGACGAGTGTGTAACAACTTGTATAAAAAGCCCTACACTAAAAACAATTTGAAAATACATAACTAAATGTCAAAACATGACATGACTTTAACCTCAAATAGACAAAATTTATTGCAGATTGTCCGCAAATATAGCCCTTTTCATAAATTGTTGAGGGCGTAAATTATGTTTCAATAAACACAATAACTATTATTTATCTAAATCTCTATAAACAGTATGGAAATAAACCAAAAACACGAAATGTTGAATTGCATAGGTACGTGTGCACTAAGTCATTTCAAATGTCAATACAATACACAGGTGACAGGTTAACTGTGACGTCACAGTTAACCATTTCAGTAATGCCAACTTAACGCTGTGTTTTGAGAAGAGGTTTAAAGGTTTTTAGGTTGCCGTAATGTATAAGAAAAATTCACAATACAAAAAAACAATCTAATTAAAATTAATCGCATTCGTAAATATGACATTTTTGGTAGCTGGTAGATAGCAATAAGAGATGATGTAACAGATTGAGAAGAAAATAGATTTGACCTGGCAATATTGTCGTACCATCCATAGCGGAGCGACACGGCAATACGTCAACAATATTGTGCAATCTTGACCGACAAAACCAGAAATACCTTGCGGGCAAATTGTTGTGAAAAGTTACTCGTTTACTACTAAGAATAATATCTCCTGATTTCTGCAAGAAGGGTATCGAACGTGTTCTCATCGATGATGACGAATTTCTTAGCCCTCCTGCTGAAGTAGTAGATGTCCCCCGTGTAGATATCAAACCACAGGGCGTGGATGTGCAGTTTGTGTGATTGTAACTTTTTCTTTAGGAATCCGTAGGATGCAATGTTTGAGAGTTGCTGCAGTGTGTTTACCTGGAAAAATAAAATTAAATTTGGTACTAGATTAAATAAAATGTGTGAATACTTTATTTTAGGTAAGGGAGAAGCAACTACGGAGGCAGTATGAGAGGAGACAGTGTGAGGGGAGGCAGTGGAAAGGGAGGCAGTGGGAGGGAGGCAGTACAATAAGTACAGTACAATTGCTGTACTTTGTGAGACAGTTGAAGATGGGAGGGGATGGAGATTGGGAGGAGAAAGTTGGGAAATACTAGGCCATTCTGATCTGGTCACAAAATACAACTAAAGTCATTTCAAGCAACATTTTGATTCTGAATGGCGGTCTTTCACCAGGGCGATACTGAGAGTATCTTCCACTCTGGAATATGCAACATGAAGTTGTTTGAAAAATGTGTGTACTTCATATAGTTAGCAACATGGTTGCAGAAGGAGGAAGGCGCAGAATGTAGGAGGGGAATGCAGGAGGGGGGAAGTTTAAGGGACTGGGGGATGCGGGAATGGGGGAAGACAGAGAAGGGGAACGCAAGAGGGGAACGGTTGTGGGAACGGGGACGAATGGGAAAGGACATGCAGGAATACATACTCTCTTTCTTCGAGTATTTAGTATTGTTCTAATGTATGTGTAAAACTAACCTGAGAAAGCTTATCTTCAATGGCGAATTTATCTTCTGGGTCGATATATGCAACAAATTTCATCAGTTGTGTTTCGGCCGTGAAGACCATCGGCTGTTTGAAGTCTCCCTTCATCCCAAGAAACTTATCCAGACTGGAGTGTGCGTGAGTACACAGCCATGATTTCAAAGGAGAGAGTCTTCTGTTGTCCTATAAACAGAAAAACAAAACATTTAAAAATAGGAAAACAAATTATTTTAAATTCATAAGAATAAAGTGTAGAGCAGTTTCACCATTATAAGATCCTTTACTAATACTTTTACGGAGGGCCCATATGTGGGTCATACATATATGTATACCCATATGGATATGTATGACCCATGCGGTCTTTTGAGATTATCTCACGCACTTTCAATCGGCGGTCTGCCAATACGAGATTGTGGATTTTTGTTATGTGGTAGCTGTTTTCGGGGCACCTGGGCATAGCTCATCAAAAACCGATGTGCGATCACATTGAAACTCGTTAAACCAATTTTTGACGGTCGCCATCGAAGGAGAAGAGTCACCGTATACAGCATCCAAGCGCTCTTTGATTTTGCTGCGCGATTTCCCTTTAAAAAACAAAAATCGAATCACCGACCGATATTGCTCTTTTTCCATTTTTCTAAAATCTGCGGACACGCCCGCTTCCACACACTGTTAAAACAAAACTATGAGTCCAATTCGGCTGAAATTTCGGCAGAGCCGTCTACGAGAATGTACTAATAATAATAATAATAATAAGCCTTTTTATTCTGGACCATTTTCCATTGGACCCACGCGCTACTCTTCTCCATTGATATCCAGCCGTGAGTTTTAGGTCATCTTCCCATCTTATGTGTTGACGTCCTCTACTTCTCTTGCCATCTCTGGGATACCAGTCAGTGACATTTTTGCACCGAGAATGTACTACATGATAGTAAATTTCTCTTGTGATAGTGGCGCCATCGGGCAGTGAGGCTAAGTACTTATCGGACCACCCTCGTATAAACTGCTTATAAATGCACAAAGCACTCTTTTAGGGTGAGTTGCCTATTTCAAAAGAAAAAACTGCAGTGTTAGAATGCCATTGAATGCACCTATTTTTGACTGTTTATACCACATTTTTAGGATTTACAAAAAATTTTTATAAAAAAACATTAAATTCATAAGCGCATGAATTCTGCACATTATTTACTTCAAATTTACCATACGAAGTATAGACAATATTAAATATTATGATTCTGTTTGCTGTCTATGAAATATTGATAATCAGAGTTATAAATTTAAATTCAAACATGCATTTTTAAATGTGTAAACACATGATCAAAGATTTGTAAGAAAAAAAGTTTCAATAATTTCAGTTCTCGGAATATCATTAAAAAATAATTCAGAAGAGATGCGAGACAAATGAAACTTACAAGTTATTTTTGTGATTCATCGAAGATTACGATGAGCGGGAACCATTGATATGTAATTCCAAGAAATGTTTTAAAATATCCTTTCAAATTGGCCACATTTTGGCCAGCAAACGCTCAAAGGTGTTTGCAAATTGGCCAATTTGTGGCCAAAAACGCTCCAATGGACATCGGTACTGACAGCGCAAAAAAAAAGATTTATTGGTCTATCAGTTCCTCTTTTGGCCACCACTCGGTCGCGTCGCTACTGGTGACATTCAGGTTATGTGCAAAAAACTTGTTAACCCGTTGATATTTGTCCCAGCTCACATATGTCTCATATAAATCACTGTAACTCCCTTAATATCAGAGTTAGAAATATGTTTTAACCCGTTTAATCACAGGAGACCAGATTTGTCCCAACGCACATAGGTCTCACATAAGACGCCGTAACTCCCTTACTATCATAGTTAGAAATATGTTCTAATCGGTGTTAGAAAGGAAAAACATCATGCTTTATATTCCAATCTAAAAAATAGTCACCAAAAAAGTATAATGTACACTTTTATGTACACAAAGTTTTGAATCGCAAATTGAAAAAAGAATTTGAAACTTCGGGAATTTTTTAAAAAAAATTTTCATAGAGCGACAAAAAATTGAGGTTACAATAATGTGTTTGTTATACATTTGTCTAATAAAATGTGCATCTGTTTTTATTTTTTTTTTATTATCAGTAACTTTAGTTAGAAAAAACATAAGGTGACCCATTTTGAAAACTTTTTTATGTTTGTATGCAAAAATTTTATAATTTAAAATAAATATATATTTTTCGAATTCTATAATTTGAGAGCGTATTTCATCACCATTCTAAAACAGTTTTTGGTTTTTGAATGGGTTCAGAAATATTCCAAATATTTGCATTTTATTGTAAAGCAAAAATATTTTGACCATCCGAAAAAAAAGCCAAATTTTTGAAGGGTAAAATGGTATTAGAAAGGAAAAACACCACGCTTCATAGTCAAATCTAAAATGTACACCTGTATGAAACCAAAGTTTTGAATTAGAATAAGGAACTCCAGTGAAAAATATTATGACTTAAAAAAATATGTTCATATAGATCAACAAACGCTGATTCTGAATATATAAGTTGAGTTTTTAAAAAATTATTAAAAAGTCCGTTTTTAATCGGGTCGTAAAAATATGCCGTCAAGTTGGCATTATTGAAATTTTAGTGGTGACGTCACTGTTCGACGTGTCGTGACGTCACCGTAAAGTCATTGTATGGGAATGTATGATATGACACATGCCATCGTATTAATTTATTAGTTTATTTACATACTGTTTATAGAGATTTAGTTGTGTTTATTGAAACATTATCTAGGCCTAAATAATGTTTCAATTATTAAAAATCTCTATTATTGAAAATATTCAAAAACTACTGCACAAAAAAATAGTAATGCTATTTCTAGGGAGAATACTTCGAACAACGGAATTTAAAATGGCGGCAGTTGATCAGCTGATTTCTCGATCCTATAGAATTTTTCAGGAGTGATGATGTCACACGATTCACCATACATACGTTGGTTTTCAGGAGGTCTTGGAAAATTAAAACTTTGACAATTATGTTAACTATTAAAACTAACTTAAAAAAAAAAAAAAAATGCAGTTATTTAAGTTAGAAGGTCATTAATCATTAAAAAAACAAAAATTTAACTGGAGTTCTCAATTATTTCTGGCTTTCACCCTTCAAGGGTGTTCTAGGCCATCATTTAAAATTACAGAGAAAGGAACGGTGAAATTATATATTAATTTTATTTAAATGAGCAAATTATACAATTTGAAAGTGTATTTCATCACCTTTCAATAACAGTTTTTAGTTTTGTGATATGTTCAGAAATATGTATTTCATTTATTTGCATTTTATTGTAAAGTCGAAATATTTTGATCCTCTGAAAAATACGCCAAATTTCTGAAGGGAAACACTTATTTTAAATTTTCTTTTGGTTACTTGCATTGATAAGTGTAACTGTAGGTACATTAGAATGGATATTTTATTTAGAATTACCTGAGACGATTCATTCTTATCCCTAAGCGTGTATAGTAAGTTCATGGCCTTGCAGTCGGTGTGGCCGCAGACTATGACGTGGCGGATATCGTTGATGATGCAGCCGAGCTCCAAGGCTGCAGGTTCGCAGCTCGTGTGCTCATCAGCAAAGTGCTGGGAATGGGGTATTAGATTCCCGGCATTACGGACTGCAATACAAAAATAATAGTAATAGTTAAAACATAAAGATCCACGTGCTGGACTAAATGTGGCTAAACAGTGGCAAAATATATTGTAGTGGGGTACGAAACCATTCATTATTCACAATCTTCATACACCTCCCGATACAATACTGCCGTGGTAAGTAAATACAGAGTAATTCACATGGGAGTCATTCTCCCGAATCAAGGGTCAAAGTTTTACAGTTTTTCAAAGTTTAGCTAATTTATAATTAGCCTAATGTACTGATTTTTTGTCAAAATACTTCTTTTATATTATCTTTAAAAAAAGTTAATAATGTCTGTGGAAATATGTGATTTTCCGTTTTTACTTACCAATTGTGAGATTTTGTAAGATGTAATATAATGTGAATACTGCACAATAATCGCAAATACTCTGAGCCAATAAGGGAACGTACCCATACTACGTGACCAATTTTTTGCAAATTTTTAACCCACCCCCGGTGACCAAAAACCTAAGCAACCCGCCGCTCATTTGTATGGAGCGTGACATTTTGAAGACCCCCCCCCCCCTAAACGTGTCACGTAGTATGGGTACGTTCCCTAAGATTATGGCGTCCCCGATTGGGGTATGTTATGGCGAAAGGAATGGGGAAGGGAAGAGATGGGAAGACAAATTCGGGAAGTACCTGGCTATTCAGATCTGGTCACCAAACATGACTAAAGTCATTTCAAGCAACGTTTCAATCTTCAATTTCAACGTAGAACAAGTGTATTCACTTACAGAAATAGGAATTTTGCATTTTTACTTACCAATAGCAGTTATATTGCGATAACCTCAAAGACAATATCAACTTTTTTTAATACAAACGAGATTAAATTTTTTTTTTGTTAAAACATAAAATTCAATCCTTAATAACTACTCATACTATACTCATTTTTGATAATTACTGTGTTTTTAGTTACGATGGCAGAATAGGACAGACTTAGGTCGGCCACAGAGTGTCGACTGAGATAATAAAAATACAACATTTTTATATCTTCCTAACCCCTAATAGCGATATTACACGGTCCAACCAAATTGCTTCAATTTGGTTGAATGATGCAAAATTGAAAGGGTATGCTGTTTATACATATCCTGAAGAAGTGAACCATTCGATTCACATTGCTGAGCATGTCTTCGAATCAGGTCGTCGCTTGGGAATTATGTTAATTTGTGATAATTTAAATAAATAATTAATAAACCAAAGACATCAATAAACTGAAACTCAAACTGAAGCTACACTTCATCAGGAATAATTAACTAAATAATTACCTGTTTTTCTCTTTCTTTCTATTTATTATTAATCTTTATTCATCTCTATTTTATTTAGATTTTTCGAATTTCTCCACAATATATTAGTATGTAATACAATATTTTAGTATGTAACCGTATCCTTTGTATGTACACCTACACATATATATGATCCAAAAGTCTCAATTGTTCCTATTATATACTTACCTATTGCATAATGTTATTCTATTTCAGTTATAATTAGTGTAATTCGCTCATCAAGCACAAGAACTAGATTCTTCTTTGGTGAGATTGCAATTTTTAAATAATTTCTGTACCGGTATGTAATTTATATAACTCCAATGTACACTTATATATCTATATTAAATAAAAAAATAAATTAAATGAAACCGTCTTTCCATTTATAAACCATTTGACTACAAGGGTTGACCAAGAATTAAAGATCGTTCTAATTTTAAAAATCAGGAAAAACTTATATACAAAAAATCATATGATATTTTAGGCACATATCCCCACTATTTTTCGTCATAGTCCCCGTTATGATGGCTGCACTTGGTGAGCTGGAGCACTAAGTCCTTGACTCCCTTATCGCACGCCTCCAAATATGACATCACCTCTCCCTCCGCGTCTTAGTCGGTCTCCAAAGGTTTTCCGGCCAAATGTTGCTTCAGGTGAAGAAAAAGATGTAATTCAAGTCATTTATGGAATTTTTGATTCCGGGGTGAGGTGCTGAACCCTTGTTTCAACCCAAAAAACTTCACCTTGGTTGGAAAAACCGAAAAAAAAGAGATCTGAGCACTTCCATACGATTTTGCTCTTCAGCATTTTGGGAACCCAACGAGCACACAAATTTGCATGTCATTTTTCCCTCAAAATCATTTGTGTGGTAGACTTATTGATGTCTGAGATCAAAATTGTGATCTTACAAACTTCAAAGCGAAGAATTGAGCGCACTTCGCAGTCGGCGATATTCGACAGCGAAGAGTCGATCTCAAACAGAAGCAAATATCGCACTGAAGCAGCTACCAAACCGGATCACCGCTCGTTTAGTAGGGGAATGTCCGAGCTACACGCTAGTGCCGCCATATTTTGAGAAATAATGTCCACGTCGCCAAAAATAAGGAACGGTCTTTAATTCTTGGACAACTTTAATACATTGATAATACAAATTTTCACGTGGCTGTGGTGCGCCGAATAAAAATCAATTGAATCATTCAATACTTCTGTTTTCACATTCATTTCTCATTTGTGTTAAACGTTGAATTCAATCGCATTGAATCATTCACTTTTATAATTACATGTTTTAATTTGGTTGCTTCATCCAAATTGAATTGCAGAATTGAAACATGTAACATCACTACAAGGAGTATAATCAGGGCCGAATTAAACATGCCGGGGTTTACCCTTGGGGACCCTAGGCAGTTCCCTACACTGCCTTATGGATAATACGGCCATAAGTATAATGGATTCAATCAGCAATACAGTAAGCATAAAACTCTGAACCCGTTAAGTCTATTTGTTCGGTTTTCTGAACCACTCATAGAAATCTTTGTGTCTCCCTTACTATCATAGTGAGAAATATGATATAAAAGATGTTAGAAAGAGAAAACACCACGCTTTATATTTAAATATAAAAATTAATCACGAAATAAGTAAAATGTAGACCTTTATGAAATCAATGTTTCGAATATCGCAATTTGAAACATATTTATGGAATTTTTATTAATTGTTTTTATATGGAATGACAAAAAAGTGTGATGAGTTTAACATTTATGATAAGTATATATATATTTTTTCGTTATGAGTAACTCTAGTTAGAAAAAACGTTAGGTAAGCCATTTTAAAAACTTTTTTATGTTTGCTTACAAAATTTGTATATTTAAAAAATTATGGCTTTACTTCGAATTTTAAAATTTGTAAACGTATTTTATCACCTTTCAGAAACAGTTTTTAGTTTTCAGATACATTTAGAAATATTCCATTTATTTGGATTTTATTATAAAGTGGAAATATTTTGACTCTGACAAAATATGGTTGAGGCCCGAGAGGTTAACATATAAAAATAATTCTCTTCGTTTCTCTCTTATGCGCTCTTCAACAATTCACCATTCAGCCGATTGCGATGAAACTTTGGGGAGTTGTTGTGAGATGTGCGCACGCCCACAAAGGATTTTATACATACTGGTGGGTCTGGCATTATGAGGTTTGCATAAAAAAATTACAAAACGTGGCCTTGTTTGAAAGATGTATGTATTTTATATGGTTTGGCGGCAGAAAGGGAAGGAGGGAGGGGAACAAAGGAGGGTGTGTTCGCAGGAAGGCGGAAAAGGAACGCGCAAGGGAAATGGATGGAGGAGGCGGGTTCCACAGGGGGAAGTGGGAGGGTCGAAAACGGGGAAGGTGGAAGGGAAACGCGGGAGGAAAAGGAGACGCAGGAGGGAAACTGGGGCAGAACGGGGACATATGGAAAAGGACAAGGAGGGAGAAACGCTTGCCGGGTACTCGCTAAATAGTTATTTTTAAAAAAGTGTGCAACAAAAGTCAAATAAAAAATATATGTAATGTATAAAAAATGTATGTATTTGAATAATAATATAAATTGGGAAAACAATATTTTTAATCTCAACCAATATCAATAGTTGTTAATAAAAAAAATCGAAAGCAAGAGAAGAAAACATATTTTAAATAAACCAAATGTAATACAGGGTGTTAAGGTACGTACTTGACTTACTTTAACCAGTGATTCCTGACATTATTTGGAGTAAAAAATGTAAATGAAATTTTGGTCTCCGGAGACATTTATTTTTTTTTTTTTCTACAAAAACATAAAAAAATGGTAGTTGTTGAACAGTTGGAGGCGGGGTAAGGGGTTCGTCGGACACCCGGCTGAGTGACCAGTGACGACATGCGGAAGAAAATTTTTTTCGTTTGATTTTGAAGAAAAAAATATTGAAAAAAAAAAAAGTGGTCAAAAAAAGTCACCGGAGACCAAAATTTCATTTACATTTTTTACTCCAAATAATGTCAGGAATCACTGGTTAAAGTAAGTCAAGTACGTACCTTAACACCCTGTATTAAAAAAAAGTCGCCCCATTTAATATGTCGGGCGAGAGTAGTACCCAAGTGTTCCTTGAGGAAAGGGTTGAGGGCACGTTGAACCTACGGGATCCACCATACCACTCAAAGGAATTGCGAGCGCGACACCTTTTAAAAAATCCGCAAACTGCGTCATGCTGGCTGGCTCCGATCTTCCGCGCACCTCCATCAACCAAGCCAGTCGCAGCGCGTTCGGCAACTTGCCTGTCATGTCAGACAACACGGTTGGGTTAGTGAGATAACCGTCGGCTTCAGTCTCCAGAAAGCTGAACGAGCCCACCAGGTTGTCCACAGCGCTAGACAAGTCCGTCATGGCCTTGAACGAAGCGTTAGTATCCAGTTTTGGCAGCTTTTTAACCTTCTCCAGCATCACGGCGGCTATTACTTCAGCGCCGAGGGCTGTGAGGATCTCCGGGCCTTGTCTGCTAGTGCAAATAGAGGTAGATTGGGTACACCAAGCCATCCAAGCAGAGCTATCGAGCGGGTTTCCTGAAAAAAGATGCTGAAGAAAATCCTTGGCGGTGGACGTGGTGGATCCCGTGGCGCAGATGGCAGGCACCTTTGTATTATTGGTATTAGCATTCGATACTGAGAGATGAGGTTTATCCTGGGTACGCAAGGTGCGTAAAACCTCCACAATCTTGGAAGCAATTTGCGCCACGACATGGTCTCTTGTGTGTGGAGCGGTTTTATCGGCCGTAGGTGACGGAGGCAAAACGGGGGAGTCCTGGCTGGACGGGGATTGCTGCTGAGAGCCCGGGACCGCTGTGTGTCCTCGACAGTCGGCCGTGCGCAGGCTGCTTTCGAAGCGGGCAGTATCTTTGTCAAGATGCCCAGCAAACTCGCGATCTGCTTGGCGTGCTGTTTCTGTTGAACACGCATCTTCCGTCGCAGCAATCTGGTGATGTCTCTAGTAGGCTTAGATCGTCTTCCAGTAGCGGATGGGTTCCGCTTACCAGCTCGGGGCGGGGCATCAGATGGACCCGGTGCTGGAGTAGGCGCAAGGAGTGAACCTGCCGCGAGTTCGGCAGCAGGCTCGGACGTCTCCGATGAGCTCGCGGCGTTAACCGCGCTAAAACATTGTGGTGACATCTTCCGCGAGCGGAGGCGATGGGTGAAGATACTGGACAGAATGACACCTTTTTTGTGACTCATCTTAAAAATATAGACTTTAAAAAGGACGGTAAAAACGACTTGTAATTTCTATACGCCGAGACGAGAAAGCCGTGAAGATGAAATAACAAAACAGATCGCAAAGTGTATGTTAGTATGTTTACCAGGAATCCCCGATCCCCGGAATGGCGGGGCGGTCTGTGTTGCCAACTGTTAGCTATGCCAAATTGCTAGACATCTTACAAAATGTTGCTAGATTGCCAGTTTTTTTTACCCCAAAAAGTTGCTAGAAGTAGCTAAACGTTACAGTAGGTAGATAAGTTACAATAAAAAGACAAATTCTGACAATCGTTTTTATTTCCATTATCTTATCTTATACACGTTATTGAATAAAAAAAAATTAAACATTAATATTTAAAGAGGAAGATCAGAAGATGTCGATGGCTGGGTTTCAGTAACTTTCAGTGATTTTGAATATTTTTCAGCGGTATCCATTTTATGCAGTACATCTTTAGGCAAAACACAGTTATAGCAACATTTACCACTTTTCCCGAGAGTCTCTAATGCAGAGGATTGAGTTAAGAGTTTTTTTTATTATTAAGTTAAAAGAAATATAATATTTCGCTTTTCGAGTTGTCAAACTCATTCGGTTTCTTTGCTTATTTTTAACTAAATTCATCTGAGAGAATAACCTATCTACCTCTGCATTAGAATGTGGCAGTGAAAGGCAAGTTAAAGCAAGAGTACTTATATGTTGGTATGTGTTGTCACCGGAAGAATTACTCTAAAACAATGACGAAAAATTATTATAAAAAGTAGCTAAAAAGTTTAGCTACAAGTTTTTAAAATGTAGCTGTCTAACATCAAATAATAATCTAGCTATAAAGTTGCTAAGTTGGCAACACTCGTGCGGACACAGCAGTGCTACAGCACATGTCGATCCATAATCGGCAGAACAGCGTAAGCGGCAAACAGTAAATTGTTCAGAAGGTTTTTTTAATTAACTTTCTTCATTGATTCCAAAAGGGATTTTGGTTAATGAGGATTATTAATCTTTGCTTGCTGCCTATATAAAACTAATAATATAAATATCTAAATGCCTTCAGTTGTTGAGATAGTGGCGGTAACGCTGTTTTGCCCATAATCCTGACAGATTTTTTCCCTACGAAATGTCGCATACGCTGTTCGGAGTACATAATTATTTTTGAAATATCTATCACGCAATCATGATAGGTAAACAAATAACTAAATAAAATGGTTCCATGACAGTTGATCCTTAAGTTGACTAAATACAATAATTTCCAAGTAAGTACGCAAAGAGGATATACGGCCGTAAAACCAAAGTCGATAAACTTGTAAAAGTTGAAA
Organism: Limnephilus rhombicus; assembly: GCA_929108145.2. NCBI lineage: Eukaryota > Metazoa > Arthropoda > Insecta > Trichoptera > Limnephilidae > Limnephilus > Limnephilus rhombicus. The sequence continues at coordinate 24,777,831 of OV815292.1, forward strand.
ATCCGTTGTAATGATATTTTTACTAACAATAATTTCGACTCTCCGAAGGAGCATGCGGTAATAACAAAATACGACATACTTATATGTGCAGTCGGTTTAGCAAAAAACCGCTATATAACATTTTTATCTGAGTACAACACCAGAGGCACACCTTCTCCCAACCGTCTAGAGCCAGTGAGACCATGCTCTCCCCAATTTTGGTATGTTATGAGGCTGAAGGTAGTGGGGAGGGGAAGGATATGTGGAAAATGCACCTGGCTATACAGATCTAGTTACCAAACACGGCTAAAGCAATTTCAAGTAATAAGTCTAATACCTACACACCACACACCAGCGTACAAATACAAAAAAAATCATATGAAATAACTTTTTTATCCGAATACAACGCAAGAGTCCCAACTGCTTCCAACTGGAGCCAAATCCCTAATTTTAGTATGTTGTGAGGCTGAAAGTAGTGGAGAGGGGAAGGAGATGTGGAAAATGTACCAGAATATTCAAATCTAGACATCAAATACGGCCGAAGCCATTTAAAGTAATAAGTCTAATAATTATATACACTACACAACTACACACCAGCGTAAAAATATAAAAAAAATCATACCTATAATGTAACTTTTTTTATCCAAATACAACACAAGAGTTCCAATCGTTTGGAGCTAGTGAGACCATGGCATCCCCAATTTAAGTATGTTATGAGGCTTATGGTAGTAGGGAGAGGAAGGATATATGGAAAATGTACCTGGCTATTCAGATCTAGTCACCAAATACGGTGACTAGATCTGAACAGCCAGTTACATTCTCCACATCTCCTTCCCCTCCCCACTACCTTCAGCCTAACAACAAACCAAAATTGGGGATGTGATATTCTCACTGGCTCCAGACGGTTGGGAAAAATGATATAATTTGCATTAATACTTTTTATTCTAATATTCAAATACAAAAGAATAAATTAAGAACTTAAGAATTTTCGTTTAGTTTCCGATTCTACCAGCCGCCAACACGTCTGCAGTAGTCACCAGATGGACGCCAACCGATTAAACTGAAACATTCTTGACCGACAGCGTAAGACAGCGTAACCGACCACAGTCGCTTACGCTGAAAGCTACAACTACTAAAAAAAGTGTCATGCATATAAGATAGAGCTGCAATATTTTCGTCATTGATGTATTAGGCAGCATTGAACAGTTTTCGCTAAAAATCGTAATTTGACAAAAATGTCGTTTACGCTGTTCTGCCGATTATGGGTCGATGTTTGCAGAGGAAGTGATGCCATTACCGAAAAATAAAAATAAAAACATGTTTCGGGGGTAAAAAAACATGTTTTACCTTATTCTGAACTCTAGAAAAACCATAAAAACCAAGTTTTTCTGCTTTTATTGAGAATTTAAATAAGAAAACATCGGTTCCTAAGTAAATTACCTAATGTGATTTAAAAAATCATTTATAATTGTCATTTAAATAAGACGAAAAAAAACATACAAATAAATTTTTTACTGTATTCAAGTTTCATTTGTAGAACTCCAATTTAAATTAAATATTAATATTAAAATAAATTACTTTTCAAGTTTTCGGTTCTATGAAATGATGGAGAAGAAATTCTCCCACAGCTCCAATAATTTATTTCTTCTATATTTTACAGTAGTTAGCGTAGGTAGCTAATTAATTTTTTTTTGTGTTGTAATGACAAAGGCAATAATTAGATAAAGAGAAATTGTGAAACCGTACTGAAGTTCAAAAACTAAAATTGGTCCTATACATATCCTAGACACTATCGCGCGCCACTCTAAGCCGCGCGCCGCACACAGTGGGGGCAAACACCTCATTTCGATACAATAAACAAATTTGATCTTACAAAGTCGCTTTATTTTTTGGATAGTACCCTTTAGCTGTAGCATACTTACATAGCATGTAGGACCGATTGACCCAACCTTTCTACCTGCTCTCAGTCGTCATGAATAAAAGATCCTTAAGTTTATATATTTATTTCGGAAGATATCTGATATAAACCCAAAAAGTGATTATGGATTCATCATGTTCAGTTATTTAACTTATTTTTTCACATTATATTTTAAACATCATTAGTTGGATTGATGAGTAAAAGCGTACATCAATTAAATACAGAAATCTGATTTTGATTTCTAAAAATTGCAGATTCATTTAGAGATATACCTACTAAGCTTCGGGCTTCCTTTCGAACATATTTAAAACGAAAAGCGATTGTAATTTACAAATAACTTTTTAACTTTTTTGCATTTTTGAAGTAATTAACCCCTAACGTCTAGGGCATATTTTACCAGAATTCTCTACTTTGCGATAAAATACAAACAAATAGAATTATTCTGAACGTATCCGAATACTAAAAACTGTTTATGAAAGGTAATAAAATACGCTTTCAAACTTTGTTATTAAAACTACAACTACTTTTCAATTTGGGAGGCGGGAATGGGTACCGCCGCCCCGGGAACCTTTATTGGATAACCAACACCTCTGCCATAGATCACCCCAAGTGGTTCGCTACGTTTGGTGATTTAGCAGGGGTGCCCGGGTTCATGGGGTCAGGTTTGTCTAGGTCTTGGAGGCGGATGACCAAGACACACTGAACCCCAGATTCCTACCCGCCCCTTAAACCCTTTTCCTTCCCAGAACTCTCCTCTCCTTCCTTTCCTTAAAAAAACCCTCCACACAGCATCCCCAAAGATGACATAGGCCCTGAGGGAAATTATTTTCCTCAGGGCCTCCTGTGTGGAGCTCATGTAAAAAAAAAAACACACACACACATGAAAAGTTTTAAAAATGGCTCACCTAACGTTTTTACTAACCAAAATTACTCACAAAAAAACGCATACACACAAATATTTCGTTACACAAATATATCATTAATGTTACTGTCAACGTAATTTTTTTCGTTTCATGTAAAAATAATTCATAAAAAATTCAAAAAAATTTTTTTTTCATCAAATTGCATTCGGAAACTTTGGTTTCATGTACAGATTGGCAATTAAGTGTAGAAAATAAATGATGGCGCTGCGATCGTTTTCTAGTTATAAATGGCAACACCAAGATGGCTCATAAGATAGTGAATGTATGTTTTAAAAAACACTTCTGCCAAAATGCATATTTCATAGTGTATGTATTTGTATTTTCAAAAATTTTACACAAAAACTGTAATTTAATAGAAGTAAAATAAAACAAAACAAGTTTTAAGTGGCCGTTTATTTCGATATAAAAACGTAGGTACTTAAAAAATTAAGTCTATTAATTCAACACCCGACATGTAATTATTGTCTTTGTCCTCGTGTGATTCTTCTTCTTCCGTATCTTCATTTTCATCTAAACGCAGTTCATCGATATCATCATATATAGTACCTACTGCCTCGTGCATAATATTCTGCCTCAATTTTCATCACGTGTTTGCAAAAATTGTTCCAATCATCAGCACTTATGCTATTACATATTATTATTATTATGCCCATTTTCCGTTTTCCCGGTGTTTCAAATTTTCCATCTGCCTTTTCCCCTTCCTTGACGATTCGTCTTACCGTTGATTCAGATTTGCCTGTGTGTGAAAAATCATTAAAATTATTATTATAGAAGTTTAAAGAAGTTGCGAGTTATTCCCCTTTTCCTGTGGCCGCATATTAACTGTCAAATGGAAGTGTCAAAATCGGATTTTTTTAACATAACCTCAAATCAGATTGTAATGGTTATTATCGCTCGAAAATTGGCATAAATCTTGTAATACTAATGAAATTTATTAAACAAACTATACTACGTACCAGTCATTTCTGCAGTTCGTTTGTAAACATCTTCTAAATAAGACAGAACTTTCTTCGCGTGATACTCGGCTAGGCAGCGTTGAAAAACGGAGAATATAACCCCTCTTGCATCACTATGTAATGGTTTATTCATTTTAATTAAATTCATGCAAACAATGAATAAAAATATTATCAAATCAGCGATCTTCTACTCAGATTTAAGACAATAAATCAACCGTAACATGCGATAACATGACAGCCATAGGAAACGTCATATAATTCGGTGCTGCCATAGTAATGAACACGTTTAGTTCCAATTTATTTAATTTATATACTTAATTGCCAAACTATATGTGTTCATTTTAATTATAAATGGAATATTTCTGAACGAATCCGAAAACTGTTTCTGAAAGGTGATGAACTAAGCTTCAAATTTTATTATTAAAACTACAAATACAATTTTTGAAATATATTTTTTACTGCAAAAATAAAAACAGTTTTAAAAATGGCTCACCTTACTTTTTTCTAACTTTTTTTTATAAAAAAAACACATCCATATTTTATTAGACTATGAATCAGAAACATTATCAATAGCTCAATTTTTTGGCGTTTCATGTAAAAAAAAATAATAAAAAATTCATGAAGTAATAAATTTTTTTCAACTTGCATTCGGAAATTTTGTTATTAGTCCAGTCAAGGAAGAAGGTGTAGAGTGCGTGAGCAGGGACTTGTTTAAGGTGCTTAGGGTGTGAACATACTAAAAGTCTTGACGTCTAGGCGGTGAGCTAGGGGGGGAGGGGGGTGGGGAAGGTCCCAATTTTCGGGTTTCCGCTTGTATCTCAAAAACGGTACGTCGCAGAGGAAATTTTTTTAAGAATAAGTAAAAATTATCTACAACTTTTATTCTTTATGTATTTTCTAAATCCCAGCCGTTTTTGAGTTACACGCTCCACAAATGTTGATAATTTCGCAAAAAATCATTTTTCCTCACATTTTTCATCAAACATTCCTTTATATCGTCTAAAATATTCATCACACATAGAAATTTACTTAAAAGAGATTGTTAAGAATTAAATTACCTTTTAGAATATATAAAAATTTTAACATAAATCTCCAACCAGTAGATATTTACAGCTATTTAAAGTTTTTTCGTAAAATGTCGCCATTTTCAGTAAAAGCTGTTTTAATCTTATTACTGACACACAGCTTTTATTCGTTCACCTAATAATATGTGTGACCACACTTTAAAGCCAGTTTTTAAATAAAGTAGACATAAATCATATTACTTGAAAAATTTAAAATTGTGTTTTATAATTATAATGATAGTTATGTCATGAAAATTTTATAATATTTCGTTACATTAAGCACATACAATTATTATAAACCTCATTGTTATCACTGTTCTCAATAACATCATGTTATACTCTCATCCTCTATGGATGTGAGGGTCCTGGTAAGCGTTGTTCATCCATGGCAATTCATCCTCAGTAGTGGATGGTTCTTGTTGAATAGGCTCTACGTCGTCTTCATCGTCGTCCTCGGCAACAGGCATGCTATTGAGGCATCTCCCTTGGCAGTGGAGGCACGCTGCAGAACAGGTCAGCATTGTTTTTCGGCACCCACATTTTCCAATTGCACAATCCTTGATGCAGCGGCAAAATATCATATTCAGAAGGACCTCCGGTGCTGGTGGATCTTCTGTTGTAATTGGCACCAGGGTCTCTCCTTCATGTTTTTACCCCATTCTTCAGGAGGCAGCTCAATAGGTGCACTGGGAATGCTGTTTAGCTGCGCTCTCTGTTGGAGGGACATCAGTCAGGCTTCATATTTGCCCACCTATTAGGTGACACATATTAGTTCCTCCGACCTTGTGAACGACTGGAAGCGGTACTAGTTAAGGGAGGTCTGTCTTTTTGGCGCCGCATACCATTTAAGGAAACATTTATTTCCAGCCTCTTCAATCTCGTCGCGAGTAGAGGAGGGTTTGTAAAAGATCATTGCCGTTTGCTTGATGATTTCTGACTCCAAGTAAAATTTTGAGAAGCCTACCTTACTTCTCCTGAAAGTTGCAGATGTTGTATCGCAGCCAGTAAATGAATGTAAGAACAGGATGTGTTCAAATCTACGGTGCTGCATCTCGGTTTTCCCTCGTCCAGGTTTCAGCAGCAGAATATCTTGGGTGGGAGGAGTGGAAGCAATCAAAAGGACAGTGAGGTTCACTTCCTCACCAACGACAGCCACAGAATTGTGAGAGGATTGTTCCACAGCAATCTTAACGACAAGGACATCGGCATCATCGGTGGCGTGAAAGAGTCTGTATCCCATTCTCCCGAAGCTTTGTCTGTAGGAGATGAAGTTAATTTTGTTGGTAGGATTGGATAAAAAATCTTCCTGTGTAATAGGTATTGACGAGTTCCAAGTCAAATTGATGTCAGCTGACCTTCTCAGTCTGTATCATCGTATCTGTTCTTGTGATTTCGTACTGTTGGCTGGGTTTGCGTACCCATCAAATACCATAGTGCGAGTGTAACGATTATAAATTGTGGCAACGGAGGCATCATTTTGCCAAATTACTCTGTGTAGTAGAAATCCTCCGTCCACAACTATGTTCATCTGAGACAGTGGACCAGTTTTTTGGTAGGTTCGAATAAGCTGTACAGGACAGATTTAGTTGTCTTTCGCATCCCACTTTCATTGAACAGTGCCAAGGGAAATAGGGCCAACTTAAACTCAAAGAATTTCATCAAATCCTCATCTGATCGTCTGCTTATCAGTTTGCTTTATCGTTTGCTTATCCGCTGAAACAGAAATGTTCGGTTAACTGCAACCTTTTCATCGTGAATTTTTATCGACGAGCTGACAGAAGACATTGGGAATTGACATTATTTCACTGGTTTGTGGGAAGGGAGGATGTGCATCAAACCACTGACTGAGTTTGGAAATGTCTGCTGTATCTCTACTTCGGTGGGCTTGTCCGAGGTCTATGTGCTGTTCACTTGACGTGAAGAAGACTCCACAAAACTCTTCAAGGAAAGTGCAGATCTCATAAGATCTCGTTGCGATCATACCAATTAACCACATGCTGACTACATTGTGCGAAACACCTCTGCCTCCTGTTATGCCTCCTCAACTTTTGAATGATCGCATCAATGTGGTTTCAATAGTTATTTCTGACCATACGCCTGACTAAAAGCGATCGGAGTGTCGCATAATCGTCGTCGCTCGTCGGTGTGTCAGTAATAAGATAAAAACAGCTTTTTCTGAAAAGGACGACATTTTACTTTTTTTTTAAAATTGTTGTTAATATTTACTGGTTAGAGATTTATTTACTGACATATATTCTAAAAGAAAATTAAATTTTTTACAACTTCTTTCGAATAAATTTCTTTGTGTGATGAATATTTTAGACGATATGAAGGAATATTTAATGAAAAATGTGAGGTAAAATGATTTTTTTCGAGAATATCTACATTTCTGAAGCGTGTAACTCAAAAACGGCTGGGATTTAGAAAATTACAAATTGAATAAAGTTGTAGATAATTTTTAGAGCTTTCACTTATTTTCAAATTTTTTTCCTCTGCGACGCACCGTTTTTGAGATACAGTGGAGGTAATCCACCTCTTACCCGCCCTGGTATAAGTAACTGATGGTTACTCCTTCAAGGCTCTCGCAAGATTCTAATTTTTTTGATTAAACGAAGCTACATTTATTTATTTTGAACGAATCTAGACCTCCAGTGTCCATGCATACGTTGTTAGTAAGCAGTATGCAAGTGCTTAACAGGAAAAACAAAATGCAAAAAAATAGGTTAGTAAGACAAAGATAAATTAAACAGGGAAAAAGAAAAACTCATTCATGAGACTCCATGACGCGGAATTGCATCTGTAAAAAACCTGCAAGCACCTGCATAAAATAGAGAACATAAGAAATACAATAAATCTCAAATCAATTGGCAAGTACCAACAAAAAATGTGAATGGCTTTCGGTCTGACCATAAACTACACTTAGCTTCCGTGTCCCTTAGCCAACCACTCAGTGAAGCTTCAAAGAATGTTACCTGAATATTTGGGGTAAAATACCCGAAGACTAAAAGAAAATTCAGCGTTGGGTAGTCAGAGGCAGGACAAAGGACAGTCAAGGTCGTGTGATCAAACCTCAAGCCTGCACATGTCATTGGGGGAGGCGCAGATAGATTTGAGAAGGATCTGCAAAATTAATAATGTAACTAAAGATGAAGCAGGGACGAGGTCCAGCACACCCCCATACGGGGATAGGGAAAAAAAAATAAAAATTTGGAGTTCAGTTCATCCAAAAAACATTGAAATAGTTAAAGACAAACAAAACAAAATAAGGAACATGGCATAAATTAACGTTTTTGAGATACAAGCGGAAACCCGAAAATTGGGACCTCCCCCCCCCCCCCAAATTTTATACCAATTTTTTTTCACTTTTAAATTAATTAAAACCTCAGCCCGTCAAATACATCAAAAAGTTATAATTCAAAGGTCTAATAACTTTCTTCTTCGGGGTTTCCCCCGTACCGCACTCAAAAGTATACGTTTTGGTGTTAATAAAAATAGTGTGTTTTGTTCGACATGTTTTATTTTTCAAAAAACCATGGAAGGATAAATGACCCAAAAAACTATGCAAACGTGGTAAAAACCGTGCATCTGGTAACACTGCTTTGGACTAACTTTCCGATTCCTGACCCTGACAAGGGTAAGCTGGTAAAGTGGCAACTCGAAGGACTGCCATTGGTCGGTTCCTAGCTAATCCAAACACCAACAGCCCTATAGGGCTAGCGACACTATCAAGCCGCTTGGCTCAATCACGTAGTCTTTTTGTCTATGGCTAGAGTCAGGGGCGGCCCTAGGGCGGTGCGAGCGGTGCGACCGCACAGGGCGCCGTCATAAGGGGGGGGGGGGGGGCGAAAACACCCGACCACTGATCGACTATCTATCGATCGTGCGCTTAAATCGTGTGGTCGGTGCGGGGAGCAAGCAGTGTTGCCAACGTTTTGTTGACACTAAGAGCTCGATCACATTGAGCATATAAATATAAAAGATCATAGCACGCCATATATCGCCCTCCATACAATCCCTTCAGACCGTTCACACCTGAGCGCTTTATGCGCACATCAACCATAGACAATGCACATCTTACGCCGTATGAGGCGAATTGCCAACAGTTAAGCGTCCCCCACTCCGACGTAAACAGGAGAGGGGTCATTTTAATTACGGAGCTGCCAAGACCGGTGGATGACAGATGTCAAGTTGATAGATTCAGTACAAAAAATGCGCACTCCATGGCCGCTCGCTAATTCATCTGACCCCCTCTCCTACCATAGGAAGAAATATTTGATCTGCGCCGTGTGAACGGCACGAAACATAATGCGGGCTACAGACCTTCAGTTTTAACTGTACAGTTTAACTGTACAGTCGAACTGTACAGATAAATCGTAGGTCCATACAGCCTACACACATTCAAGTAAAACTGCGAGATCTTTCAGTTTTTATCAACAATGGCCTCCATAGACGACCCTTTAGCCGTTACAGGGCTAAAGATGCATTAAAAGAAACTGAGTATATTAAAAGAAAAATAAAAGAGAAATTAAAATTAAATGAATTATTTGTATTAAAAGAGAAATTTGTATTAATTTAAGGAGTGTATTAAAAGAAACTGCGACAAAATTGACGCAACTGTACAGTTTTCGACTACACACTGTCAGTTTGAACTGTACAGTTTTATCTATTCGTATTTTGATTAGATCTCAGTTAAACTGTACAGTTCAACTTTTGTCCTACACACCTAACGATTTATCTGTACAGTTCGACAGTACAGTTAAACTGTACAGTTAAAACTGAAGGTCTGTAGCCCGCTTATGCGCTCGCGGTTCAACTATGCTCGCGGTTATATTAGATGTCTGAACACCCTTTAATGCAGAAGAAGTCAAAGTACGAGAGTGTTTCGTTGCTTACAAGCCGGTAAGTGACTCGTCAGGAGAAGGGCTCACTGGCCTTTTTCTTGATGAAATTGTGCATGAAGTTGACTCGGATATTAACGATTGTCGAGGTCAAGGGTACGATAATGGTGCTACTTTTCAGTTCATGATGCCCTTTTGAATCTTCACGAAGAAACTTATAAAAAAAAAATATTGGCTGGATATATTCCCGAATGTGTGGACAGCGCTTCGGATTTTGCTGACCATCCGTGTAACTGTCGCCAAGGGAGAACGAAACTTTAGTAAATTAAAACGTAAATACGTTCGGCTGTGTGTCAAGAAAGACTGTCAGATCTTGCAACTTTATCAATTGAGAATGATATTGCCCAAGGGTTAAATTATTCTGATTTAATAAAAAAAAAATCGCAAGCGCAAAATCAAGAAAAGTTGTGTTCTAGTGTTTTTATTGATTTCACAGATTTAATTAAATAAATGTAATCAAACATATATTTTTTTCTGTTATTATTTCTCATCCGTCCTTATTACTTCAATTAAAGTTGCATAACTGCATAGAAAGAGCTCTGTTTTTTGTTAGGAGGGGAGGGGCGCCACCAAGAGATTTCGTACCATCTAATAATTTAGCTAGGGCCGCCCCTGGCTAGCTAGAGTTTTGACCGTCTCCAGAGGAAGCTTGTCGCTTGAGCCAAGCATTGCGCAATAATCTACGTGCTTGAAGCAAATTTATATTTTTTGGGCGTAGACAACAAATCATAGACAAATAAGTACCTTAGTGGTTATTTTAGATATCACGTAAAACGTATATAAAAATTAGATTAAACTATTACAAAATAGGTATTTATTGTTGTCTGTAGAAATTATATTAATTTGTAGAAATCCAACTGATTTTTCTCTTAAATTAATGTAAATATAATTTAATAATGTTATTACGTTAATGTTATATTAATATATAAAATTTATTATAACATAAAAAAATAATTATTTTTCTTTACTAGATTCCATCTCGCACAAAAATCACTTTCGACTACCGAAAATGACAGGAAGCCGTAGACAAAGGAGTAATATGTTCAAATACCTCTCGAAAGAAATACCGTCTAGGCATAGACTAAGGCCCGGCTCAACGGCTCGAAGCGCCCGTCAAGCTGTTGAGGCAAGCATCCATAGACAATAACGGAAAATAAATGTACGTGCTTGCCGTCAAAAGCATTTGTCTATGCCTAGTTGTGATTTTCGATAGTTGGTTTGGTTTATTTATAGTTGACAGTGAATTTTGCGACTTTAAGTCGGGTCCATGGGCGTAGCCAGGGGGGGGGAAGGGGGGGGGGGGGTTGGGGGTTCAACCCCCCCCCCCGAAAAGTTAAGATATCAACATCAATAATATTAAAAATAAGGAGATGCGGAGAGCGGCATAACTTATTTTATTACTAATTATTACACTAATAATGTATTTTGGATTTGCCCTCTGTACCGATTATCCGATGGTAACCTTTGTACCTATATTTTCGTACCGTCTAGGGAAATTTGACTAGATCTAGGGGAGAAAAATATTTTTTAGGGAAAAGGGAAATCAGCACTAAATCTACGGAAATTTCGACCTGGTAAATTTTTTATTGCATATTACTGGTATTATATACCCATATGTTTTTTGGAATTCCCATGAATCTTAAATATTGTTGATGTACTTACAAGCAATTTTTTCAAGAAATGCTATTTTTAACACCGATAACTCAAAATGATATTATGTATCTAAAAAGATAAATGGGGACCTCTGAAAGAAAAAAATAATTTAACTTGCAAGTTCCATTTTTTCGGTGATTGCGGTTGATTTTTATTTGGAATTCCGTTTCTAATCAGGTGACTGCTTAAAATAAGATTTATTTTCTATATACATTTGTTACTTTAATTAACCAATGTACATAGAAAATAAAAGTTAAATTTGCCTTGACAGTCCCATAACAATATCCAATGTTTGCCATTAACATCATAAATATTGACAACTTTTGTTTTGTTTGTTTAGACAAGATTTTTATGCATAGCACAAAGGGTTAAACTTGTGCTATGCATAAAAATCTTGTCTAAACGTTAGTTTATAAATTTTAAAAAAATAATAATTAATATTTAACAAGTTTAAGTATTTCCCCAATAAATGCAGACATAATTTGTCTCGACGCCACATAGCGAGAGATTTAACACTAACAATGTCTCTCTTACAAAAATAAAGTTGGTTGTTTTCAGGTGGAAAAATGTAATAAACAGTAATTGTTGAATGAAACACTAGTATATATTGAATTATTTGGCGGGTATTAGATAAGCCGCCATAGCTCAGTGGTCAGAGCACCTGACCGGCAATCAGAAGGACACGGGTTCAAGTCCCGTTGGCGGCAAGTATCTTTTCTCGGAAGATTTTTTCAATGTAGATGAGTGTTTCAGGCTGATAATTATTGCATACAATAAAATATTATTTATTGTGCGTAACTGAACTGTCTCAGAAACAGTATTTTGTATTTGTTTAAAGATAAATTGAAGATGTCCACTGACTTGGTATAATTATTTCCCTCCATTAGTATTCTGGGCAAAGAGGCATACATATGATAGTTAGTTCCAGAATTTATGCACTGAAATAAATCCTGACTTTTAGCACCTATTACATAGTGGAATCCGGAAGCTTATCAATTCGGGCAATACCGGACTATCAACTAAATCATTTAGAATTTTATACAGAAATACCAAATTAGTGAAAATTCTTTTTTTCTGACAATTTGAGCATATTCATATCCTTTAAAATAGTGTTGTAGTTCAACATAATTGCAGGTATACCCATTTTAAAATTTAGAAAACGTAAGAATTTGTTTTGTATTCTTTCAACAGCTTGTACATGCAGTGGCGCCCACAGAATAAAAATTCGGAGGGGGGGGGGGGGGTTTCAAAACATAAAATGCATGCTGTATTCATATCTATTCAAACTATATACTAATGTACAGCGTATATCAGAGGTTCCTAGCCTCATCTGGCTCACTGCGCACTATCAAGTATAGTATTCTCTTCAACGCCCCTCCCCCCTTCATTAAGAAATGCGTGACAATACGCATAGAAAAAGCGCCGCAGGCGAAATTTTTTTGAATTTGAAAGTTGGCCCTGGGGAAAATAATCGCCCTCAGGGCCTACGTCATCTTTGGGGATACTGTGTAGAAGGTATTTTTAGAAAATGAAGAACAACCTCACCGGCCCTAGCTTGCCACTTGGGGTGACCTACAGCAGAGGTGTTGGTCAATTAATGGTTACCGTGGCGGCGGTACCCATACCCGCCTGCCAAATTGGTCATTACTGTGTTATAATATGTTTGTCATCAGTCATCTGTTATATTATGTTATTGTATATTAATTACATACCTACATAAATACTACATAACAATAAATTGCACATACAAATGACACAATAAATTTTGACAACAGTATCTGTAATATCCCGAATAGTTATATTTAAATTGGTTTAAATACCTTCATTTTTAATCAACAATTCTTCTTCCGGTACGGAATTTAATTTTGTCTTTTTCGAGAAAAAGTCTGGCATTTTCTGCTGACGTTTCGACATTTTAAATTTATAAACAACTAGCTGACCCGGCGAACTTCGTACCGCCTCATAATCAAAAATTGTTGTGTTAACTTATTAGCTGAATTAATTTAATTTTTTTAAGTTTTTTTTTTTTTTTTACATGAGCTCCACATAGGAGACCCTGAGGAAAATTATTTCCCTCATCATCTTTGGCCACAAAAATTCAAGGATTGGCCTTGTAATTTGTTGACCATCCTTGTGGTTGGGATCATCGGAATTCTCGGGATGAGAACTTCCTTATCTTTGAACTTTCCCGTGATTATCGTCGCGTGAATCACATTGCCCGTGAGTTTTCTCACTACAAAATGCGTCCCGTTACATAATTTTGGTTGGTTTAGATTTCGAAGAATGACTTTTTTTCTCAAATTGTATTTGTAAAAATGTAACTGTATCTGTAAAAATTAAGTGTAATGATTGTTCTGCATTTTATATCGGAAAAACGGCCCGGAACATAAACATAAGAATTAAAGAACATCTAAGATGTTTAAATAGTAACGCTTTTTCAGAATTCGCAAACCATCTAATAGAAACTAATCACTCATTCGATAAAACCTCCGGGACTAAAATATTACATAAAAATGGAATTGGAATTCGGTTAAACAATCTAGAAGCTCTCGAAATCAAAAAGCCGTCAATAATAAATCAAACATTATTAATAACCAAATCAATTTATGTGATAGTCCCATTTTTAATTTATTCCGTTAACATCTTCTTAAACAATTCCCTCCCTCTCCCTCCCCCCTTTACTTACCCATCCTGTAATTATTTTTGTCTCCCTCTTTTCTATTTGTATCGCTTTCTGGCACCAATAGGGTGTTGCCCATTCTGTTGCTATCTCTTTCACTCATTCTCTTAATTTCTTTGTATATGTATGTCTGTGGATAATTATCTTTAGTTGTTATAATAAGCCCTGATGAAGCTCGAGATGAGCGAAACCTGGTTGGCTGTTAAATATCAATTCTAATAAAAAGTGGTGCTTTACAAAGGGTGTTTTTTAATTTAATATATAATGTCACACCACAAAGTATTTGCTTCCTTCGATAATATATAATAGTTAATTACACTTCATATTGTTAAAATTTCTAGTTAGCCTAGTTATAAATATCAACATTTTTAAGCCCTTATTAGAGATTTCTGTTATGTGGTTAAAAGATTTGATTGAAAAGAGATGCCTAATTCTTTAATTTGTGTTAATGTCTCGAGAGTATTGTACTCATTGTTGTAATTAAAGATCACTGGATTTTTTATTCGAGAAAATCTAACTACTTTGACATTTTGAGATATTTAAGTAAAGTCTATTACACCAAATTAACAATTTGTTGATATTATCTTATAAATATAATGTTATTTTAAATGACGTAACACTGACTTTAACTTCTGTTTTTGGGGTTTAATTGTAATGTAATGACAATGAACAATACTTTATATTCGATGTGTGGGTGAGTAGGTACTATAAAAAATATTCATTCAAATCGGCATATTATTTTCAAAGATATTTCTGTTTAAAGCAAATTTCATTTTCTAATTTGTTGACTTTCCGGAACAACTCTTGTAGGTCTCCCTTACTATCTTAGTGAGAAATATGACATAAATGGTATTAGAAAGAGAAAACACCACGTAATATACTCAAATTTAAAAGTTAACTAGAAAAAAACTAAACACAAGCAGCTGCTTTATTAGGAGAGTGATTGAAATGTTGATGTATATATTATGTTGTAAAATTTGTTAACCTTGTTATATGTTTCAATAAAAAAAATAAATAAAAAAAAGTAAAATAAAGACCTTCATGAAACCAAAGTTTCGATCACTCTGACAAAATATGGTCGAGACCCGGGGGTTAATATATAAAATGATTGTTTATTTGTTTGCCCCTTATGCGCTCCTAAACCATTCAACCGATTACAATAAAACTTTGGTAAGTTGTTCGCACCCGCGAAGGTTTCTGTATATATTGCTGAGGTCTGGTGTTTTTTATAATAGGTGGCTTATGAATTGTTTAAAAAATGTGTGTGTTTCACATAGTTTGGCAGCAGGCAGGGAAGGGATCACGGGAGGGGGGAAGGGGAACGAAGAAGGGGGTGGGTCGCGGGAAAGGTAGAAGAGGAACGCGGGAGGAGGGAGGGTTCACGGGACGGTGGAAAACAGGAGGGCGGAAAACGGGGTCGGTGGAAGGGGAACAAAGGAGGAAAAGGGAATGGGGGAGGGGAATTGGGGCGGGTACGGCGACAATGGGAAAGGACACGCAGGGAGAAACAATTTCTTTCTTTACGTGGCATTACAACGCATGCCGGATACTCGCTAGTTATTTATAAAAAGCGTGAAACAAAAGTCAAATAAAAAAATATGTAATTTATAAAAAATGTATGTATTTGAAGAATAATAGAAAATGGAATAACAATATTTCAACCACAACCGATATCAACAGTTTTTTACAAAGAAAATCGAAAGCAAGAGAATAAAAAATATTTTAAATAAACCAAATGTAATATTTAAGAAAGGTCGCCCCATTTAATAATTTGAGCGATACCTTCCTTCTTATTCGCCATCGTCGTATTCGATATCTTCGGATTCGTCGTCTTCGTACGTGGGTGCTTTTTTTGTGTGACTTCTTGGCGAATCCACCATGCCACTCAAAGGAATTGCGAGCGCGACACCTTTTAAAAAATCCGCAAAATGCGTCATGCTGGCTGGCTCCGATCTTCCGCGCACCTCCATCAACCAAGCCAGTCGCAGCGAGTTCGGCAACTTGCCTGTTATGTCAGACAACACGGTTGGGTTAGTGAGATAACCGTCGGCCTCAGTCTCCAGAAAGCTGAACGAGCCTACCAGGTTGTCCACGGCGCTAGCCAACTCGGTCATGTCCTTGAATGAAGCGTCAGTGTCCAGGTTTGGCAGCTTTTTAACCTTCTCCAGCATCAGGGCGGCCATTACTTCAGCGCCGAGGGCAGTGAGGATCTCCGGACCTTGTCTGCTAGTGCAAGTAGAGGTCGATTGGGTATACTGTGCCATCCAAACAGGGCTCTCGAGCGGGTCTCCCGAAAAGAGATCCTGAAGAAAATCCTTGGCAGTGAACGCAGTGGATTCTTTGGCAGTGGATGCGGTAGATTCCTTGGAGCAGATGGCAGCCACCTTCGTATTGTTCGTATCATCGTCCTCTACTGAGGGATGAGGGCTATCCTGGGTACGCAAGGTGCGTAAAACCTCCACAATCTTGGAAGCAATTTGCGTCACAACGTGCTCTCTTGTGTGTGGAGCATGTTGTGACGCGGGTAAAACGGGTGAGAACTCCTGACTGGACGGGGATTGTTGCTGAGAGCCCGGGGCCACTGTTTGAGCTGTGACTGATTTCATCTCGTCCTCGACGGTCAACCATGCGCACGCTGATTTTGAAGCGGGCAGCCTTTTCGTCAAGAAGTCCAGCAAGCTCGTAATCTGCTGGGCGTGCTCTTTCTGTTGAACACGCATCTCCCATCGCAGCAATCTGGTGGAGTATCTAGTAGGCTTAGATCGTCTCCCAGTAGCGGATGGGTTCTGTTTTCCAGCTCGGGGCGGGGCATCAGATGGACCTGGAGCTGGAGTAGGCACAAGGGGTGACCCTGCCATGAGTTCGGCAGCAGGCTCGAACGTCTCCGATGAGCTTGCGGCGTTATTCGCGCTAAAACATTGTGGTGACATCTATCGTGTCGTGAAGACCGGTGAAGATACTGCACAGAATTAAACTTTGACACCTTGTTTGTGACTCGTCGTAATAATATATACTTTAAAAAGGACGGTAAAAATCACTTGTTTAAATTTTGATTTCTGCTGATATGCCGAGAAAGCCGTGAAGATGGAATAAAAACAAATGCCAAATGTTCAAACTCAAATCCGGAATGGCGGCAGCGGATGGGGCGGACGATCGCACTTGTTCGCACTCGTTCGCAGGCAGAGGACACAGAACAGTGTTGCTATATCCCAAAAATAAAAACAAAAACATGTTTCTCGGGTAAAAAACGTTCTATGTACCATGTTCTCAACTATAGAAAAACCATCCAAAAATTAAGTTTTTCATAAGCTTTTATTGAGAATTTAAATAAGAAAACATCGATTCCTAAGTAAATTACCTATTATTATTTAAAACAATCATTTTATAATTGTCATTTTAATAAGACGAAAACACTAACCTCATTTCGATACAATAAACAAAAAACAAATTTGATCTCACAAAGAGGCTTTATTTTTTGGATAGTACCCCTTTAGTTATAGCATACTTACATAGCAGGTAGGAGCGATTGACCCAACCTTTCTACTAATCGGTGAATAAAAGATCCCCGTTAAATGAGCCAGCGTAAACCGTAAGTTTATATATTTATTTCGGAAGATACCTGATATAAACCCAATAAGCGATTATGGATTCATCATGTTCAGTTATTTAACTAATTTTTTCACTTATATTTTTAACGTCATTATGGCATTATTGATGAGTAAAAGCATACATCAATTAAATACAGAAATCTGATTTTGATTTCTAAAAATTTCAGATTCATTTAGAGATATACTTAGCTTCGGGCACCTCCGGGCTTACGTTCGAACATTTTTAAAACCAAAAGTTATTGTAATTTACCAATCACTTTTTAACTTTTGCCACTTTTTGCACCTTTGAAGTAATTAACCCCTCACATCTTGGGCATATTTTCTACTTTGCGATAAAATACAGATAAATAGAATATTTCTGAACGTTTCCGAAAAATAAAAACTGTTTTTGAAAGGTAATAAAATACGCTTTCAATCTTTATTATTAAAATTTTTGAAATGCAAACATAAAAAGTTTTAAAAATGGCTCACCAAACGTTTTTTCTAACCAAAATTACTGAACACACACACACAAATAATATTTCATTACACAAGTGTATCATAAATGATACTGTCAACTTCATTTTTTTCGTTTTGTGTAAAAATAATTGATAAAAAATTCATGAAATTAATTTTTTTTTATCAACTTGCATTCGGAAATTTTGTTTTCATAGACGTGTACATTTTAATTCGATTTATCAAATTATTAACTAAAAAAAATATATTAAAATTCTGTAAAATTTTTTTCACTTTTAAATTAATTAATCCCTCAGCCCGTCAAATAAATCAAAAAGTAATAATTTAAAGGTCTAATAACTTTCTTCTTCAGGGTTTCCCCCACGCGACGCTTGCTAAAAAAACCGTATCGAACTCAAAAGTACACATTTTTGGTGACCGGTAAAAAAATGTATTGTGTTCGAAACGTTTTATTTTTCAAAAAACCATCGAGGGATAAATGACCCAAAAACTATACAAACGTGGTAAAAACCGTGCATCTGGCAACACTGCTTTGGACACTTTCCGATTCCTGACAAGGTCTACTTGGCGGCAACTCGAAGGACTGCCATTGGTCGGTTCCTCGCGAATCCCAACAGCCCCTGTCTGCTGTTTCCAGGGTTTTCAAATCGGACCCGTGTTTACAATACGTACGTTTTTTTTTTTTTTTTTTTTTTAATTTTATGGTCAGCCGTAGCTAGGTGTCTGCTTTCTCTGTTATGCCTGGTACCTGGTACGTACAGTTTGGCAATTAAATGTAGAAAATAAATGATGGCGCTGCGATCGTTTTCTAGTTTTAAATGGCAACACCAAGATGGCTCATAAGACAATGAATGTATGTTTTAAAAAACACTTCTGCCAAAATGCATATTTCATAGCGTATTTTATTTTCAAAAAATTTGCCCAAAAAGCTGTAATTTAATAGAAGTAAAATAAAACAAAACAAGTTTTAAGTGGGCGTTTATTTCGATATAAAAACGTAGGTACTTAAAAATTTAAGTCTATTAATTCAACACCCGACATGTAATTATCGTCTTCGTCCTCATGTGATTCTTCTTCCTCCGTATCTTTATCTTCATCTAAACGCAGTTCATCGATATCATCATGTACATATAGTACTGCCTCGTGCATAATATTCTGCCTCAATTTTCATCACGTGTTTGCAACAATTTTTCCAATCATCAGCACTTATGCTATTACATACTTTATTATTATTATGCCCATTTTCCGTTTTCCCGGTGTTTCATATTTTCCATCTGCCTTTTCCCCTTCCTTGACGATTCGTCTTACCGTTGATTCAGATTTATCTGTGTGTGAAAAATCATTAAAATTATTATTCTAGAAGGTAGTTTTAAAAACACACACTAGATAATATTCAATTGGAAGAAAGAAAGAGAAGACGAGAAAAGGTAACTTTTCTACGAATTTTAAGAAGTTGTATATTATTATTTTTTAATTGAATTATTCCCTTTTTCCTGTGGCCGCATATTAACTGTCAAATGAAAGTGTCAGATTCGATTTTTTTAACATAACCTCAAATCAGATTGTAATTTTACTAAACAAACTATACTACGTACCGGTCATTTCTGCAGTTCGTTTGTAAACATCTTCTAAATTACACAGAATCTTCTTCGCGTGACACTCGGCTAGGCAGCGTTGAAAAACGCAGAACATAACCCCTCTTGCATCACTATGTAATGGTTTATTAATTTTAATTAAATTCAGGCAAACAATGAATAAAAATATTATCAAATCAGCGATTTTCTACTCAGATTTAAGATAATAAATCAACCATAACATGCGATAACATGACAGCCATAGGAAACGTCATATAATTATGTGTTGCCATAGTAATGAACACGTTTAATTCCAATTTATTTAATTTCTACACTTATTTGCAAAACTATATGTTTATTCATCATATCACAAAGTTACACAGAATACACTTCTCTCCTTATAGGATTAAAATAGTGTAAGAAAATAAGTTGATAATATTTGAAAAAAAATCGATAGAGGTGAAACCTTAACAATAACTTACACACAACTCAACCAATTGGAGCCTTGAAAAGTGAGCTCATAATCAAAGCGGCCAATGCGGTAAGGTTTCATTCTATCTCATTCTCTCCTGTAGATGTATGTGTTTGACTCCTTTTAGTGTCGTATCCGTTTCATCAGATTTTCTTCAGAGTTTCAAATCATAACGGTGCTAAAGAAGTTTCACCGAGTAAATTATCTATTATGATTTATTGAAAAAACAATCATTTTATAATTGTCCTTAAAGTTACGTTTTTGAAAAAAAAATCATACGAATAAACACATTTTTTTACTGTTTTCAAGTTTAATTTGTAGATCTCCAATTAAAATTTGAATAATAAAATTAAAACAAAAAACTTTTTTTTAACTGCTGGCGATCTACCTCAATATTATTAGACTCCGATCGATCATTTATATAAAAAAAATGAGAGGCACTTGTAAATGTATCAACCGAAATAGAATCTCGTAGCAATGAGTCGTATATTTTTGTTTTATTAATTAAATTTAAAAAGGTGCCATATCCCTGCAATATGTAGTGTGAATGTTTAGATGCTTGATGGATGGTAATAAATAATTTATTTATATTTACATATACAGATTTTAACGGTTTTCTTGAATGTTCTGAACATAATAATTATTTCTAACATATAAGTTAAGAATAACCTAGTTAATTTATAATAAGTTGATAAACACAATATATTTTTATAACTAATTTTCTACCTCTGAAATCATGTTTTTTTTACACCCATTTTTCCCGAAGTGATTCAGAAAATGATGCAATATTGCGTGCTGTAAAAAAGCCTAAAAAAGTGCCTTTGTATTTCGCTGTTGTGTAGAATAGAGTAATAGTTGTATATGTGTCTTGTAAGTACCTAAAAATATTTAAATTTTGTTTTGTTATTTTTTTTTTAAATTGTATTGATGTTTTTAAACGACTTCAAAAAGGAGGAGGTTCTCAATTCGAATGTATTTTTAATTTTTTTTTTTTGTGTTTGTTACCTCAGAACTTTCGACGGAGTGAACCGATATTAATGATTCTTTTTTTATTTGAAAGCTGGTGCTCCCCATGTGGTCCCATTTTAATTTAGTCCAGTTCTGACAGTGGCATCCATGAGAAAATCATATAAGTCTTAAATTTGCATCAAGTATGTGCGCGACAAATGGACGAATAACTCAATATCACGCCAACCGATTTCAATGATTCTTTTTTTAATGGAAAGGATGTACTTCAAGCGTAGTTTGATGAGAGTTTGGTTAGGTTCTGATTAAAGGATCCATGACAAAGTAATGGAACTCTCCAATTCATAAGAGCAAATTAACGATACTCGGCCGAATCTTAATCGATTTAGTTAGTGTACTTCAGATTCACTAAAAATAAAAAAATAAACAAAAAATTTAACAATACAAAAAAACGACTTCAAAAAATGCACTAAAAAGTAAAAAAATAATTTCGTATTCTTGTACAACTTAATAATCAACTTACTTTTTCTACAATGTGTAGGTACGATTGTTATTTTTGGAGTCGATGTCAGCCAAGGTGTCCGGCCCGGCGTGTTCAGTTGACAGCTCCCCTCCCGCTGCGGCCCGCTCTCGCCCCTCACCTCGTCAAGTCACGCGTGTGACACAAGCACATCTCACCTATAACTATGTATGTAGTTACAAACCTACCTTGGCTGACACCGATCCAAAAATAACAATCGTACCTACATATTGATGAGTAGAAAAATTAAGTTGATTATAAGGTTGTAGAAGAATACGAAATAATTTTTTTACTTTTTAGTGCATTTTTCGAAGTAGTTTTTTTTGTTTTGTTAAAATTTTTGTTTTTACATTGTGTATATTACGACAATATAAGTACTAATAATGTTTTAGTTGTGTGTTTCTAATTTTACAATTTATTTTAATTAAATTACATGTATATTATGTAGTGTTTTTATTTATCCGGAAGAATATATGAATATAATAAATATGAATACCTACTTCTTGATTGCCATTTAATTAAATCAAAAAAATAAGTAAGACAAAATCATTATTAAAAAAAAATTATAACTACACACTCCCAACAGAAATTAATTTTCAACAAAATACACTACAAGTTCATGAGACGTACAGGAAAACCACAAGCCGAGTAAAAATATGTTGCGTATTTTCAATTCACAATGATGTACACCAGTGATGAGCAACCTGCAGCCCGCAAACAAATTAAAAATGGATATCTTGGCCCGCGGCTAAAAAGGCTGATCATCACTGATGTACACGGTGTCTGAAAACTCGTAGTACAAGGGGGAAACTGGTGAATTTACATCACATTTGGAGTCGATTTTGTAATGTAACTTTTTTTGATTTGATTTCGTTTTCAAGTAAATCGATTCCATAGTTGGAATTTATGGAAAAAAGTTTAAAAAAAAATAAAAATCGAAATGCTCAGGTAGAAAAAAATAAATTGTTTTGGTTTTTCAGTGTGATGCAGATTCACCATTTTCCAACTTGTACTGCAAGTTTCCGGATGCTGAAACATGGAAGCATAAAAAAGTCACAGGGTGGACTCTCTTGCGTTATCTTTTGAATATTTATTTTGTGATTCACTATCGAATATATCAAATAATTCAATATATACTAGTGTTTCATTCAACAATTACTGTTTATTACTTTTTTCCACCTGAAAAACACCAACTTTATTTTTGTGAGAGAGGCATTGTTAGTGCTAAATCTCTCGCTAGGTGGCGTCGGGACAATTTATGTCTACATTTTTTGGCGGGTATTATATAAGCCGCCATAGCTCAGTGGTGAGAGCACCTGACCGGCAATCAGAAGGACACGGGTTCAAGTCCCGTTGGCGGCAAGTATCTTTTCTCGGAAGATTTTTTCAATGTAGATGAGTGTTTCAGGCTGATAATTATTGCTTATAATAATTGTTACCCTTTGTGCTGTGCATAAGAATCTTGTCTTAAACGTTAGTTTATCAATTAAAAAAAAAATTAAATTAAATCTGTATGCGGTGAATTAAAACTACTCGGAACATGAAAATGTTTTTCTTTGATTCTGGCAGTACGTAAATAGTCTGCAACTAGAATTTTACAACTGCATTTCGAATAATATAATGTTTTCGTTCAAAATGTGTTAGCAGATGAATCCACAACAGGAATTTTACATTCTGAACACAAAACTTGTTTAAATTAAAACTGTATGCGGTGAATGAAAATGGGTTTTCTTTGATTCTGGCAGTACGTAAATAGACTGCAACTAAAATTTTATAACTGCACGTCGAATAATATAATGTTTTTCTTTCGAAATGTGTCAGCAGATGAATCCACAACTGGAATTTTGCATCCTGAATACAAAACTGGATTAAATTTAATCTGTGTGCGACGAATTAAAACTACACTCAGAACATGAAAATGTTTTTTTTTATTCTGGCAGTACATAAATAGTCTCAAACTAGAATTTTACAATTGTACTTCGAATAAGAGAATGTTTTCCTTCGATGTCAGCCTTCGACCAAGTATACCCTAGACAAGCCTCATAAAAAACATCAGAATAAAAGTTACGCCAGTAACAGTAATTTCGCAATAAAACTCTCCTTCGAATTCCGCCATCTTGCAAACGAGTTCCCGGCAATACACAACTGACCACCGAGTTAGGGGGTGTTCAGACATGTAATATAACCGCTAGCAGGTATCTGTTGAACCGCGAGCACTTATGTTTCGTGCCGTTCACACAGCGCAGATCAAATATTTCTTCCTATGGTAGGAGAGGGGGTCAGTTGAATTAGCGAGCGGCCACGGAGTGCGCATTTTTCGTACTGAATCTATCAACTTGACATCTGTCATCCACCGGTCTTGGCAGCTCTGTAATTAAAATGACCCCCTCTCCTGTTTTTGTCGGAGTGGGGGGTGCTTAACTGTTGGCATATCGCCTCAGGAGCGGTTACAGCGTAAGATGTGCATTGTCTATGGTTGATGTGCGCATAAAGCGCTCAGGTGTGAACGGTCTGAAGGGATTGTATGGAGAGCGATATGTGGCGTGCTATGATCTTTTATATTTATATGCTCAATGTGAACGAGCCCTTATCCTGTTTTGTAATTTTTCGCACTAATACATCAATAGTTGTTCATGTTTTAGTCGCATGAACAGTTTCGACAAGATGTGTGTATACCTATGGTTTTCAAAGTGGGGGACACGAGACATTTATAAATTTAATTGGATTTTTTTTTTTAAACTTTATTATAATAAGCGATTCAATTTCGAAGGCGAGTATGGGTACCTCCCGCGCCGCCTCGGGAACCATTTATTGAATAACCAACGCCTCTGCCATAGATCACCCATGTGGTTCGCTACGTTTGGTGACTAAGCAGGGGTGCCCGGGTTAATGGAGTGATGTTTGTCCAGGTCTTGCGGTGGATGCGTCGAAAATATTCAAAGGCTTCTGTTCTGTTTTGCAAAAGGTATTAGCCAAAACTATAATCTTTCTTTAAAGATTTGAATCAGTTCCTCAAAACATAAAGTTTTTTTGCGTATAATAAATAAAAAATGACAAAAATTCGTGGTTACTTAAGGCCCGGCAGTAAGCGCTCACATAACCTGCATTTTTAAGAAATTTAAAAAAACTTAAAGTGTTCAAGAAAAAAATGTTATAAAACGGTAGAAATTCGGAATGTCGTGGCTTAAGTTAGGTTAACTTTACCTCTATTGAAGAAGAGTGCATCTGCTCTTCGTTGAGATCTGTGTCTAATGTATTTTAAAGGATTCCGTTTTACAAAATAACTAAAATTTTCTTGACGAAATATTGTAATTCCGAACGAAAATAAACCAACACCATTTATTGGTTTTACCTTGGACGTAGTAAAAATTTTGACTGACAATTTTGACAAACTTTTTTGAATTAACCGCCAAAATTGAAAGTACTTTTATAATTTCTTTAATATTACCAAATGAAAAAATCGAGAGCATTTATTGTTTTGACCTTGCGGATATAATATTTTCACCTGCGGCGCTTAATTTTTACCGACTTTGATAGTTTTATTAAACAAATTTTGTTTTACAATATATAAAGTAGGTTTGCGACTCCACCGACAACAAAGTTAACCAGGTAATGTTATAAATACCCTTCCACCAAGGTCCGCATACAAACTAATAATGGATACATTAATAATACTTCGACTAAACAGGTTGATCATTCCTAAAAAACAGCGGGGGTGAATTTATAAGCGTGTTGCGCTTTAAAAAAGTTTGAAAACCACAGCCATGTTGTGACACAGCCCTCAATGTATGTATGTAGCTCAGAGTAACAATATACTCTGAGGTATGTAGTCGGTCTGTCGTGTCAAAAGCATCGTGGTGAGTTAATGACGTCAGAAACTTTGCTAGACAAAAATTAAGACCTTTCCCTTTTTTCGCTTTAATGAATGCGGTGCCTAAAAGCTATCTGTAAGACATATATTTTCTTTAATATTGAGATAGCTGACTACATTTTCAAAAATAAAATCCGCGGTGTGTATCTTCTACAATATTCGGAAGTGTGATATTTTTGTGTTTGAAAAAATTAACGCGATGAGGTTTACGAATTTATCGGTCTTCAAGGTGTAGACCTTGAAGACCGATAAAAGGTACAACACAAAGCACTACGCGATCTAAACGGTGCAAAACAATGCACGCACTTTTTCATAAATGGGCCGTGAGCCAATTTTATTTGGTTTCTGGCGTCATTTTACATTTCACAGGGCACGTCTAGATATCATACGTCAATGATTTTAGCAGATGAATCCAAAACTTGAATTTTACATTGTGAACACAAAACTGGTTTGAATTAAACCTGTATGCGGCGAATTAAAACTACACTCAGAACATGAACATGGTATTGCAACCGACGCATGGCAAATGAGACAAATGCACTTATCTTTCACCGTAAAAAATAAGAATTCTCCCTCCCAATCGTTATTAAAATAATATGTTTTACTTCTCTTCACCGCACTCATTTTGTATTACTGGTAAATATTTCCCTATCGAGTCCATGCTCAAAACACATTTAAAAAAATTAAAACAAATTGTACTAGGTAGATAACGGTGTTATCATCTATAAATGTAATGACATATTGTTATTTGTTTGTGTTGTATTATTAAAGGGAAATGTAATGATGAGCCTTGGTCGGGCTCGGGTGTAATCTGCAAGTCAACTTTGATTTCATCTCAGGAAATCTTGGACGCCAAACCCAGTCTAATGTCTGGGTATGTCAACAAGCGGAGATCACGATACTCATTTCTCAGAGTGTGGGCCATTTGGTTTCATAGCATTCCTGAAAAGGCTGCACAAGGAATCTACATAATAAAACAAAGAGTAGAGTAGAAAATCGGTACACTGTATTGACATGATAAGACATATGATAAGACATAATAAAACAAATTGTATGGACTCACCCCCGGGACCAATTTCGTAATTTATGCTATTCCTAGCTACACTAATTAAATTTACTGCCGCCGTACCCCCGATGTCGTGAGAACCAACACCACCTCCTGGTGGCAAGGGAGGTCCCAACCTCTGCGGCTCAGCTTGTGCCTGCGACCTCCACAGCGGTCGCATGGAAGGGATGATAGACCTGGACCCTCAGAGAAAGGGAGGAGTACCCAACTCTCCTCCAAATTGTATAGGAAGGCTCGTCAGCAATCGAGGCGGAGTATTGTTCAACACTGCGGTAATCTCGGGTTTGTTCCATAAATAAACCCCCGGTGGGAATTCGATAGTTGCCCTGCATACAATCACGGGCGCGGCGAGTTATTATATAAACCGATGACTCGGATAATGAGGTACAATAGTCTTTTCACTCGAACATCGCCAATTAACTCGTGGTCACTGGGACCCGCGCGAAAACTCGCATTTTACGCGAATAAATCTTTGAAATTTATATTTAAAAAAAAAAACACAACGTGTTTCCTTCCCCCGAATGCAGATGCCCAAAACTTGGATTTCAATCACATCGTCTTAAAACTTAAAAATTAAGTGACCGTTGTTTTCACGGCGTACCGCACATATCGCCGTAAAAACCAGAGTCCGGAAACGGAAAAAAACCAAACGCCGCCTACCGACGCGTTGAACGAAACCCCCAGCTTTGCCAACCTAACCAATTAAAATGCATTTAAAAAAAAATAGTACCTAACTTACGATAAATACAATCGCTTCATAACAACGGTTATTAATAAGTAATTCGGTAACCGGAATTGAAAAATATTTATATTTAATTTATTTTTTTAAATTTAAAAAACGCGAAATGTCATTTTTCAAAGACCGCCCTGTTAATTACGACGATGAAATACGCATTTTTAAAATAAAAACCACTTTCTGTCAGTTAGACAATAATAAGTACGAATTGCAATCTTTAGAAATGATAAATAATGCGTAGGTATTAATTGTGAATCATTATTTTGTTCGGTTTCATAAACGCGAAAAATCACGCGAGACGTTTGCCGTCGTAATTAACAACACGGTGTTCCTTGAGAAATGACATTTCGCGTTTTTAAAGATAACAAAATAACCATTAAAATGCAATATTTTTCAATTCCGGTCACTGAATTACTCATTACTAACTGTAATCCACTTAGTACAGTTTGCTTGATTTTTTAAAGTGTGTTTTGAGCGTGGACTCGATAGGGAAATATTTACCGTATTATTTATTAATAATATAGTATCGCCTTCAAGTTACTCGTACAACTTGGATTGACTGACTCATAAATAAACCAAATCACACACCAGAAACTAGATCGATAACTCGGGCTTTCGAAGGGGGCAATATTAGACAATATTTTACTATAAATATTCAATAATTTGACGATTTTTTTTTCTATGGCGACTTCTGACGTCACACACCATAGATGAGAATAGAGTAAACAACAAAAAAAGACGCGAACATTGACAATATAAGCTTAAAATAAATAATAAACAAAAAGGCATGAAAAATGGCGGTCTTATTGAGGCCTGCGAATAGATCTATTTACATAGGCAATTTTCTCTCAAAATCGACTCAAAAAGCACTCGCGATCAACCGTTTGAGCAACCCTGGTCTAATGGATATAAGAAATTTATTTTGCATTTTTTCGTATGTTCGCAGGAAATCATGGGTATCCATACTTAATATTATAAATGTGAAAGTGCATGTGTTTGTTTATTACGCTTTCACGCCTAAACCACTAAACCGATTTAAAAATTCTTTCGCTAATTAGAAAGCTACATTATCAGCGAGTAACTTAAGCTGTATATAATGATAAGCTCTGGCGTTTTGAAATTCGTATAAATGAAAATGTGTGTATTTCATGTATTTTAGCGGCAGGGAGGAAAAACAGGGGGAAGGTGGGGTTCGCGGAGAGGAAAAAGACGAAGGAGACGCACGGGAAAGGACATGCAGCGAGAATCAATTTATGGCATTGCAAGGCATGCCGGGTACCAGCTAGTATTAAATAAAAAAAGAGCAGAAATGACGTACATACAAAGGGAACCGTGTAAGAAACGGTAGGAATAGCGACTTCCCGCACCCTTAGCTCCGAGAAACAATACGCTGTCGAATGATCCACTCGTGCCCGCGTGCATCACGCCCGTCGGCATCGGCGTAGACGAGTCGAGTGTTACTTCGGGACTTCCATCGAAGTTTGCCTCCCTTGCAGCCATTAGCTTCACTCAGAAGGCCCTGAGGAAAATAATTCCCCTCAGGGCCTACGACATCAATGAAAGTAACAATGTTTTGTCACTGCCAGAAATAAATAAATTAACAAATTTAACCCCTTTTCAGATCTGTATTGAAGATATAATTGTGAAGTTAATGTAAAAAATTAGTTTGAATCTGTGATTAATGAAATTTTGACCACTAAAACAAGAGGAAGTTCAGTGTCTGCATAAGATTTCAAAAAACCACCCCATCCCATTTTCACACCCGTTAACCTCTGAGTGGCCACGCCATTTCACGAAAATTCACTAAAAAAGCACCACTTTGAATTTTGAATTGAATGTTTTGTTGATTAATTTTGAGCTATTGTATATTTTATTGACTGAAACACGTTCCCAGAACAATAAACTATGTACCAAAATAACATTACTTGCATTAATTACGTAAATTAATAGGTTTTACGATGTTTTAGTCGAGGAACACGCATAAATTGTGACGGTTAAATTCGCGGCAAAAATGACATTTCAATGTCATAGACAAAATCGTTTTTAAAATATTCTGGGGTTGCAAGGTGAATGAAACTAGTGGCTATATCATCTATGATGTTAGCGCAAGCGATTCTGACCGTGTTCTTCATACAAATTCTGTACATAGAAGGGCCAAAATCGCAGACAAAAAATTTTATTCAAATTTTAGAATTATTTTCTCGCGCATGCGCAAAAAACGCGCGCGCCCGTGCGTCTCCGGCCCATTAGAGGTAGCAGAATTTTGATATTTCTTGATGAAATATTGTACACTTAACGTTAAACAAAAAATGAAAATTACGGTCTGGTCTGCATCTGATTTTGGAAATGCTGGGGAATTCAGCTAGCGCTTTATAAAAAGTATTTTAAATATACAAATTTATTTCTTAATATATAAAAATGATTTTTTTCTTTGTTTGTCCTTTATGCGCCTCCTAAACCCTTCAACCGATTGAGATGAAACTTTGGTGATTTGTTGTGAGTTGTGCGCAAGGGCGGATCCAGGGGGGGAGGGGGGTCATGGGGGTCATGACCCCCCCCGGGCTGGGTCCAGGACCTAGGTGGACCACTAATCAAAATTGTCCACAATCGCGGGTTCAACATTTAGACGCATGTAAAGCTTCCTAATGATAAAATAAATAACATTTTAAATTAAAATATTCTTGCAGGAGCTACATTTTAAAATGTTCACTTTGTATTCGTTGATAAGAATTTTATTGAAGTATTTAAATAGTCAGGAGGGAGGTTCAAAGTGCTATCGCGGGGGGAACAAATTTGGACATACCTTTCCAGATCGTAAGACAAAAACACAAAAGTCTGTTAATTGTGAAATATTTATTATGATATGCCTTTATATTTTGTTAGGTGTTAAACTAATCAACTACAAAATTTAAAAAAATATAGGGAAAAACAAATAAACAATGAATTATTCGCTTTTGTAGCAATTGCGTGTGCAACACCAAATTATCGCGGGTGCAACCCGTCCAATTTAAGTGGATTTAAACATCAATAAAAACTTGAAGAGGAACGAAATAAAAGATCAAACAATACTTTTGACTAATCAGTACACTTCTTTGTCACTTATGTTAATTATTTCTTTTCGAAAACGTCAATATTCGCCGAAAATTCCACGAACAAATTATTTCCATCAATCTTTTTCTCTGGCATTTCCAACTTCAAAAAGTCTTCAAAGTGGACTTCTGCTACATAATTTACGATTTTCATTATTATTTCATTAATATTAATATGTTTTGTATCTAAATTATATTAATTATCTTAAATAATAAATATGTTTTTTTTTACATTAGAGGAGGCCCTGAAAAAAATAATTTCCATAAGGGCCTATGTCATCTTTAGGGATGCTGTGTGGAGGGTCTGTGGTAATTTTGAGAATTAAAGAGACGTTGGAACTTCGTAACTTAAGGCTTCGTCGCCTGAATCTCTGTAAACATCAGAAACGCGCAATTTTGTTTAAGGTGACAAGAAGGATTTAATCTGATCTGATACTGAAGGCACAGATACATCAGGACACAGAATTTCCTTTCGTATTTTGTAATTTGTAAGATGTTCCAAATCTTTATCGTCCCAATCACTTTCTGTTTCAGTGGTGGTTTTTGGAGATTTCAAAACCAATATGAATTTGAGATGAGATAGTGAGGTTCGTCCCACGGAAATGCTATCGCCGAATTCAGATTGAATGAAATGTTTTGATTGAATGCCTGCTATATTTCTCGGGCTTTTACGTTAATAATCCAACATGACCTTTTTTCTTACTAATATGAACAAGGATTTTCTTTAAATTTTCACCTATTTTCTTTATATTTCCATGAAGCGGTCTCTTTCCTTAGTTCTTTTATCATTTTAACCCATGTTTCTGTTAAAAAGGGGAATATAATATAAACATCCTTATTAAATATAAATTACCAATCATACACAGCATACATATTATTATTCAAGACAATAAAATATACGATAAATGACACAATAAGGGTAGTTGTCAAAGAGTTGCACCCGCGATCTGACATCACATCGCGGGTGCAACCAATTTGAGACAACGTTTATTTCAATTCAGCTAACATTATACTGTTAAAAACGATTGCTTTAAGTTTGCCTTTGATTTCTTCTTTCTTTTACAAAGTTTCAAAACGTTAGTACTTTATTTCTGTGAACAACACAAACTTTTATATATTTTTGCATCTCGGGTGCAACAAGCTAACAGTGACTTCTTGTAGTCGATGATGCTTAAAAAATAACAAAAATTACTTACATCTTTCGACACATTAATTTATTTATTTATTTATTTATTTCAAAAACATACGGCACAACATGTGCCATTGACATAATTATATTTATATATATTATAATACAATAACATAAGAAAGTGACATATAAATGTAAAGTTAAATATAAAAACAAAAGGTAAAAGAAAGGAGTTAAGGTAATGAGTAGTAAATAGAATTATGATGTATAAAATGAAAGTATAAGTAAAAGTGTAAACTATAAAATATAAAGTATAATGTAAAAGTAAAAAGTTAAGATAAAAAGTTGAAAGGCAGGAAATAACATAAACTATAAGTTACCTTTGTAAATAATATAAAGTACAAAAGTTATAAATATAAAAAAAGTATGACAAGCAACAGTAAGAAATGCTTTTAGGAGCCAAATATTGAAGAT
The DNA here is from genome assembly GCA_929108145.2 of Limnephilus rhombicus. Classification (NCBI taxonomy): domain Eukaryota; kingdom Metazoa; phylum Arthropoda; class Insecta; order Trichoptera; family Limnephilidae; genus Limnephilus; species Limnephilus rhombicus. Next base: position 24,809,863 of record OV815292.1, read on the forward strand.
AACCAAAATTTAAAAAAATATATATAATAAATAAAAGGAAGGTATTACGGAGTATACAAAGCGATATGAAAAATAGGTACCTATGATATGTTTCTAAGCCATAGGTATTAGAGTGCATACTGGTAGGACATAATATTATGGTTACATGATTATACTTATTATTTATTATGTAGTACTAGCAGATAAATTTTGTCTAATGCATCTTTTGTATGATGACAGACTTTCGGCATGATCGATATGAGCAAATTCATTACCTAAAGTGTGTAAACGATGTATTATTGAATTTTGTTCTGCATTACTGAGAGTGTTGTTGCAATAATAAGGTGATTTGAGTCGAGTTGTTCTACTAGGTACATGATAATTTATTAACGATACCAATTCAGGGGAGTCAAACCAGTTATTGTTTATTTTAAATACAAAAATAAGATCATTGAGTATTCTTCTATCTTTTAACGATAAGAGTCGCATTTTTGTAATAGAGAATCATAGTTTATGTCATCCGCGGGAATTCCTAATTTGAAATTAATTGATCGGAGAAATTTGCGTTGGATTTTTCAATGGAGTTTGCATGGCTTTTGTAGAGAGGGTTCCATATGGGGGAATTATATTCCAAATGACTCCTAACCAGAGTTGTATATAGTAATTTAAATGTATGAATGTTTTTGAAATCTTTACATAGTCTTAGAATGAAACCCAGCATTTTCATAGCTTTATTAGTAATGATATCAATGTGGTTGATAAATAGTAGTTTAGTGTTGAAGGTTATTCCGAGGTCCCTTATTACAGGTACTGACATTAAACTGTGATTGTTAAGTGAATAACTGTATTTGATGGGGTTTTTTATTCTAAAGAAACTCATGATTTGACATTTCTTAATGTTAAGTGTAAGTTTGTTAATGGTACACCATTCTGCGAATTTTACAAAATTGGATTGAAGGGACAAGCAGTCGTATATATAAATTAATATTGTCACTACACGTTTAGTATAATATAACCTCAAACTATCGGTAACAGCTGTTTCGCGCCAGTGTTGCACGGTGTGATTTTGCAGTTTATATGTCGATTCTTCGAATGATAATGTTTCCAAGCGCGCCAAAAATTTCAATATGAAGTAAAATCCAAAATTATTTTTTTATTATTAAATATTGACTTTCTTCTTTGCATTGTTATCAAAAAAAGTAACAAATACTGCGATTTAAAAATTAATGTAGAGAATCGTCTATAGCGGAATCACCCTAAACAATGTTTTTATATATTTTTTTGTATCTATTGTTATCAAAATTACCTACCTACTTTTTACTTGTATCTATTATTATCAAAATAAAAATTAAATTATAACTTCTTGTGACTTGACCACGACTATGTAACCCCCCTGGCGCAATGTGACCCACCCCTGGCGCCAAAGCTGGATCCGCCCTTGGTTGTGCGCACGCCCGTGAAGGTTTCTCATTATATTTATACTGGTAAGCTCTGGTGCAAAATTTACAATAGGTGGAACGTGAATTGTTTGAAAAATGTGTTTTTCACATAATTTGGCTGCAGGAAGGGAAGGAGGGAGGGGAATCTGGGAGGGGAACGAAGGAGGGTGGAAGGGGAATGCGGGAGGAAAAGGAGATGCGGGAGGGAAACTGGGGCGGTAACGTGGATACATGGGAAAGGACACGCAGGGAGAAACAATTACGCGTTAGTTATTTTAAAAAGTGTGAAACAAAGGCCAAATTAAAAATATGTACCTAATATTTAAAAAATGTATTTATTTGAAGAATAATATAAATAAGAAAAACAATATTTTTAACCACAACCGATATTAACAGTTGTTTAAAAAAAACGAAGGCAAGAGAATAAAACATATTCTAAATAAACCAAATGTAATATTAAAAAAAGATCGCCCCATTTAATATATCGAGCGAGAGCCGTATATGAGTGCTCCTTTAGGAGTAGGATTTTTTGGCGAATTGTTCACTAGTTGCGGGCGCGGTGAACTTACGGAATCCTTCATACCACTCAAAGGAATTGCGAGCGCAACACCTTTTAAAAAATCTGCAAACTGCGTCATGCTGGCTGGCTCCGATCTTCCGCGCACCTCCATCAACCAAGCCAGTCGCAGCGAGCTCGGCAACTTACCCGTCATGTCAGACAACACGGCCGGGTTAGTGAGATAAGCGTCGGCCTCAGTCTCCAGAAAGCTGAACGAGCCTACCAGGTTGTCCACGGCGCTAGCCAACTCGGTCATGTCCTTGAATGAAGCATCACCATCCAGGTTTGGCAGCTTTTTAACCTTTTCCAGCATCAGTGCGGCCATTACTTCAGCCCCGAGGGCGGTGAGGATCTCCGGCCCTTGTCTACTAGTGCAGGTAGAAGTCGATTGGGTATACCGTGCCATCCAAGCAGGGCTCTCGAACGGATCTCCCGAAAAGAGATCCTGAAGAAAATTCTTGGCAGTGGACGCAGATTCCTTGGCGCAGATGGCAGCCACCTTCGTAATGTTTGTATTATCGTTAACTACAGAATTATGAGGTTTGTCCTGGGTACGCAAGGTGTGTAAAACCTTCACAATCTTGGAAGCAATTTGCGCCACAACATGCTCTCTTGTGTGTGGAGCGGTTTTATCGGCAGTAGGTGAACCCTGGCCGGGCGGGGATTGCTGCTGAGAGCCCGGGACCGCGTCTAATTTCAACTCGTCCTCGACATTTGACAGTCCGCATGCTGCTTTTGAAGCGGGCAACGTCTTCGTCAAGATGTTCAGTAAGCTCGCGATCTGCTTGGCGTGCTGTTTCCGTTGAACACGCATCTCCCGTCGCAGCAATCTGGTGGTGTCTTTAGTAGGCTTACATCGTCTCCCAGCGGATGGGTTCTGCTTTTCAGCTCGGGGCGGGGCATCAGGTGGACCCGGAGCTGGAGTAAGTGCAAGGGGTGAACCTGCCGTGAGTTCGGCAGCAGGCTCGGACGTCTCCGATGAGCTTGCGGCGTTAACCGCGCTAGAACATTGTGGTGACATCTCTCGTGTCTTGAAGACCGGTGAATATATTAGACAGAATGACACTTTGATACCTTGTTTGGTAAAAATCACTTGTTTAATATTCGATTTGGGATTTCTGCTGATGTGCCGAGAAAGCCGTGAAAATGAATAAAAACAAATGCCAAACGTAAACAAATGTTCAAACTCAAACCCGGAATGGCAGCAACGACAGTGTTACCAACTCTCAAAAATATTTATCCCTAAAACTTAAATCAAAAACCCCTAAAATCCCGCCAATAGGCCACTTGCATCACATTTTTCCCGGTTTAGTCAAATATTCTAAGACATTCCGTTTTTTTTTTTTTTAATTATATTTTTGAAACCCTGGCGATTTTTTTAAATTTTCAATCCGAAAAATCGGACCATTTTTTATAAATCGGACATAAACGGGACATAATTTTATGGGTGCGAAAAAATGATAATTACATAGCCAAAAATAAAAAAACCCCGACGCATTCCACACGAACGGCACAAGAGAATAACGAGGCATTACAAAAAAATTACATCTCGTAAATATTTTTTTCCTTTATCTATCTTATTAATCATTTAACGTCTATAAATGACTAAATCCAATGTAATAAACTTGTACTTGTAAATTATAATTATTATAAAATTTGATTTTGTTAAAATCAGTACCAATACCATTACACTTCTAAGACAGGTACAGAAGGTATATGGTTGCGGCAATCAATTTCAATCCCTTCGTTTTGCGGAAGCTTTAATCAACTAAACAATAATTCACTGAAACTGCTCAAATGCCTTGAGAAAGGGTAGGTTTCAAGGAAAGAATGCCAAAGTTCTAACTTGCTTTATTTTATTCTCGTGGATCGTAGGCTGCTGGTTCCTCATCAAATGTCTTTATAACTTAAAAACAGTTCACACTTAAACATACATTTCAATTCACACTACCGACAAATGCTTCACACTTGCGCGTGGCGGGGAACAGCATGAACAGTTCACAATTGAACTGTTTGAGGGTATTTCAATATCACAAGTAAAAATGCACAATGCAATTCACGATGTGCGTGGCAGACGAAAAAAACAATATATTCATTCAATATATTTAATGTATACGTGGCGGTACTTGTGATAATTGCCCCATAATGCCTCCCCCCTTAGCTACGGCCCTGGCAACGTGTTGTTTTCGAGCGGGCAGACCAAAATACACAATGTCACTGTATCTTACGGGCAGTTTTAACTCACGGCCCCTTGGTAACAATATTAGGCAGTTCTGGCAACTTACAGGCCTTTGGCATATGGAAGCGGGCAAAGGGTAGGAGTTTGCCAAAGCAACAAGCAATTATTCAGATTCTAAATTCATGGACAAATCAGTTATTAAATTCATATATAATGAATTTGATTAATTAACTATATTATCTTCATATTAATATACCTTCGTAACATTTGTCAAAAATTCAACGAAAAACAAAGTGTTGCCATCTAAAAAAATAAATCAGTGTGGAATTTTACAAAATTAATTCAATATTTTAAAGGAGACGGCACTGTATCGAACGTGTCGAAGAAAGCGCATGACAAACCTGGAAATTTAAGAATGGAATTTACGCTCCCACATAGTACCATGCCGCCAGGACATTACCCCCTCCGTAACCGACCGGCTAAACAATGGGAGTGCTGCTATTGGCTAACGTAACACTGTGCGTTTGGCACATCTTCCAAATGATGCCTAAAACGTTATTACGTTATTCAATTAACTTAGGGAACGTACCCATACTACGCGACCAATTTTTTGCAATTTTTAACCCCCCCCCCTCCCCGGTGACCAAAAACCTAAACCACCCGCCGCTCATTTGTGCCAAGCGTGGTATTTTGAAGACCCCCCCCCCCCCGAACAGGTCACGTAGTATGGGTACGTTTCCTTATCAGTTGAAAACATAAACGCAATTGATAATAAATACATGCAGCAGCTGTATTGGAATCGAAAACACATCGGAATAACCACGTAATGATTCTACCAGGGATTCCAGACAGCAATGATCAACATCAAGAAAATGGCTGATTATTTACATGCGACCAGTCGAGCCACTATTGGTCAATGCTGAACAAAGGAAATATCCAAATCGTAAATATTTTTGACAACGAATTCATCTTCCAAAAAACTTGGAGCTGAATTTCGAGAAATCGGGAATAATTCGGATCAAGAAATCAATATCATAACCTAAAAATGGGTATACGCTACAATAACAACTCAAAAACTGACATCTACTAGTGATTGTTGCACTTTAAGAAAAATATTTACTACTCAAAATTGTACCTTATATCACTTTGTAAACTTGTACCTTTTCTTGTTGAAACAATAAAAATTATGTGAGACATTGGTTTTGAGGTTCGGACTCTCTTGGCAATAGCGATCACACACATTTTAACACATCTGACCGAAAATCATAGCGATTGGGAAAAATATCTAACAAAAACACCCTTCAACAAATAGGGAGGTTCTGTGTCCCAAAAGTCCAACCGGAAAACCGGTAGGAAGTCAGTTCAAAACTACCAGCCAAGAAGAAACAAGTCTCCAAGAAACCAAAGTCTCCAAGTTCTAACCTACTTTAAAAGTGTTTTAGTAAGTATTAAATTCTGTTCTACCTTTCTCCCAGTATCCCAGTCTCCAAAAGTCTGCAAAGTGCAAATCATATTTTTAATTCAGTAAAAATTCAGTTTTGGCCATTTTAACTAGAATCATTTGTCAAGTAATAAATTCATTCAAAAGACCATTGGCGTACCAAGATCCATTGGCGTACCATATTCCCAGTCTCCTGCTAATCCCAAAAGTCTGCAAGTCGTTTTTTTAGGTGTTTTTATATCAGTAATAGATTCAGTTTTGCCAATTTCACATAGAATCATTTTTATTTTATTTATTTTATACATTTTACAAATATAAGACAAAAAGTCCCGATAAACTACTTTTTAGCAGTTTGTCTAACGGGTTCTTTACATTAAAGATCTTATTATAGCGATTTAATAGTTACATTTTTACAATTAAAGATATAAAATTAAATTAAATTTTTACAGAAATATACTTAGATACATTTTTACAATTATAGATATAAAATAAAATAATTTTTTTTACAGAAATATACTTAGATAAAAGAAAAGTTATGAAAACATGAATAGAAATTTTAAAGTCTTTAGAATAAATAATATGTTATTGTAAGCTAATACAAATTAATTCTTTCCGTAAGCCAAGTCTTCAGTAAGTTCACCAATTGTTTGTTTTGGGCACGTTGATCCAGAAGTAAAGTCATTTAAAAAGGACATTGGCGTACCAAGTTGTGTCCAGCTCCCTATTTATACAGTTTATGTACAAACGTCTCGTACACGAAACATTTTCATGGAGTGACGTCATGAGCCCAAAAAATGTATTTATTGAGTTATAAATAAAAAAAATAAAACTAAAAATTTCTAAAAAATTTTAGTAACATTTTCGTAATCTTGGTAGAAAAATCTATCCACACAATTTTTTCCAAGTCGTTGTAAAATCCATGCAAGTGGCCTAAAATTCTCTAAATTTTTTTTTTTTTAAATAATGTATACCTAATAATTAATAAATGACACGCTGTAATGTTTTTTAATCAACTTCATTCATAAATTATTTTATACATCAAATATTACATCGTTTTCTTGGGAAGAATCAGATTTAAAAAAATCATACTTGTTGACAATAAACAAACTTAACATTTTAGGAGATGGATTGAATGTTGTGCAAGATCCACCATTTATATTTAGTGTGAACCCAACCATCATCATGATTTGTAACATTTCAATAGAGTCTATTCCGCAGCTTATTGTTGACGAATTAAAGCTGGAGAATGCACGTCCGACACTTGCGTTTGAAATTGGAACCGTGACAACCACTAATCCAAATTTTGAGATATTTTTAGGAATTTAAAAAAAATATAATTGCAGTAGCCGCACACAGTGGGGCCAAATGCCAAACACCTCATTTCGATACAATAATTAAAAAAAAAATTGATCTTACAACGTCGCTTTATTTTTTGGATTGTACCAAAGCGTACGACGACCTCCGTAGTCCAGTGGGTAAGACTCTTGCCTCACAATCCGGAGGTCGCGGGTTCGAACCCGGCATGCGCAAATAAATTTTATTTGATTAATTTGTGTTATTTCACAATTAATTCATTTAACACAATATATAGTATATTTGCGACATGTTACAGAGTGGAAGATACTATCTGTATCGCCCTGGTGTAAGACCACCATTCAGAATTGAAACGTTGCTTGAAAATGGCTTTAGCCGTGTTTGGTGACCAGATCTGAATAGCTAGGTACTTTCCAACCTTCCTCTTCCCCACCTCCTTCCCCTCCCCACTACCTTCAGCCTCATAACATACCCCAATTGGGGATGCCATAGTCTCACTGGCTCCAGACGGGAGCAGTTGAGATTCTTGTGCGGCATTCACTGTAAAAAAAAAAAAAAAAGCATATATAAACAAAGGCGGAGTGGGAACCCCTCTTACACCATGCGAGCGAAGCCGCGGGAAAAAGCTAGTCTACAACATAAAAATGAATCGCTGAATGTCTTGCTAAGCGCATAACTTTCGAACGACTGCACCAAATTGGATAATTCTTTTTTGTGTGTTCGTTATTGTCAGGACAAGGTTTTTATAAAACTTCAGGTGCGCTCTGGCATTATGAAATTTGTATAAAAAAATTGCTATTGGTGGCACGCGAGGAAGCGGCTATTGCTGTGGAAAGCGGGAGGGAGAGAGAGATGGGGGATGGGAACCAGGGAGGGGGAGGGGAATCTGGGAGGGGGGAGGGGACCTGGGAGGGGGGAGGGGATCTCGGGAGGGGGGTTCGCGGAACGGGGGAGGGGTGGGGGAGTGGAGTGGGGAGATGGAAGGTGGAGGTGACGGAGTGGGAACGCGAGTGGGGAAGAGGACGCAGGAGAAGAAGGGGATGCGGAAGGGGAAAGGGACGAATGAAAGGAAAGGACACTCAGGGAGAAACAATTTGTTTATTAAATGGCATAGCAACGCATGCCGGGACCAGCTAGTGTTAACATAAAATTGCAAAGATATAATAATAACATACCTATATGCAATTCTAATTTTGAGATCAGTGGAATGAAAAAAATATATTTTTCACTTCAATGCCTTTTTAATTTTTAATAAAAATGTATGTTACACAGCTTTAGATTAACACCATGACAAAATTTTTAGTATTGCCATTTGGACAACAGTGGCGCCCTCCCATGTTTTCTACTCTTATTTGACAAACTATACTTGGTGGCAACTCAGAGGACTGCCATTAGTCGGTTCCTAGCTAATCCCAACAGCCCTATCGGCTGTGTCCAGGATTTTCACAATCGGGCCCGTGTTTGCTCGAAATATTAATTACAAGTAGGTACATACGTTATTTTTTTTTTTTTTTTTTATGGTCAGCCGTAGCTCGGTGTCTGCTTTCTCTGTTGTGCCTGGTACCTGTTACGTATGTTTTTTAATCATATCACAAATAATAATAATAAATTTGGACAACTTATATAGCGCTGTTTTTGCGAAAAATCGCCTCAAGAGCGCTGTACAAATTAGCATGGATTTTACATTAGAATTTACTTAACTTAGGAGGCTCGATAACAACTCGTCTTGCAGCTATCAAGCGCATGGATTATTGGAATTCTAGCCCCCCGTAAAATATCTTTTTATACACGTATTTCAATTTACTTAACTATGTAGGGGGCTAGATAACCACTCGTCTTGCAGCTATCAAGCGCATGGATTGTTGGAATTCTAGCCCCCCAATAAATCAAATAAAATATCTTTTTATATGTACGTATTTTAATTTACTTAACTGTGTAGGAGGCTAGATAACAACTCGTCTTGCAGCTATCAAGCGCATGGATTATTGGAATTCTTGCCCCGCAATAATACATTTACCTTATGTATTTAGTAATCTACTTAACATCCTAAGTCTAGCTTAATCTAACTTAATCTACTTAATCTAACCTAACCTAACTTAATCTTACTCACACATATTCAAAACCTATATTTAATAAATCTGCAGTCCATAACAAAGTTACACAGAATACATCTCTCTCCTTATAGGATTAAAATATTGCAAGAAAATAAGATGATAATATTTAAAAAAAAAATCGAGTTAGCTCAGAGCTCAGAGAAACCTTCACAACAACTTACACACAATCTTAACCAATAGAAGCCTTGAAAAGTGAGCTCATAATCAAAGCGGCCAATGCGGTAAGGTTTCATTCCATCTCATTCTCTCATAGGTTAAATCCTATAGATAGATGTATGTGTTTGACTCCTTTTAGTGTCGTTTCCGTTTAATCAGATGTACTTCATAGTTTCAAATCATAACGGTGCTAAAGAAGTTTCACCAAGTAAATTATCTATTATGATTTATTAAAAACAATAATTTTATAATTGTCCTTAAAGACGAAAAAGTAAAGTTTGCAATTGCAAGATTTTTCTGTCTCCAGATTTCGATAGAGTTTCGCTAATATTGTCTTCATTTAATTAAATATTATAATTTGAGATTTTACTCATAAAGTTTAAAAAATTACTAATAAATATTCATTCTAGACTTGCAGAAAAGTCAATAGATGTCGCGTATTACAAATGAAATGGATAAAAAATTATCCAGACACTATCTAGATTACATTTAGTTTGAGTTAAATCTTGCAATCATACATAAAGATAGCAGCCAATAATATGTGCGTTAAGTAAATGAAGATAATGTTGGTAGTTCTTAGTCGAAGTATGATACAGTTAAAAGTGACCGAATTAATATGGGTTCCGTAGCTCAATCGGTAGAGCTGTTGCCATGTAAGCAAAGGGTCCTAGGTTCGAGTCCCAGCGGAGCCAATATCTTTTCTAATTTTTCTGTCTCCAGATTTCGATTGAGTTTCGCTAATATTGTCTTCATTTAATTAAATATTATAATTTGAGATTTTACTCATAAAGTTTAAAAAATTACTAATAAACAATGTTTTGCTTTCGAAATGTGTCAGCAGATGAATCCACAACTGGAATTTTACATTCTGAACACAAAACTGAATTAAATTAAATCTGTGTGCAACGAATTAAAACTACACTCACGAAAAAGATTTTTTTTATTCTGGCAGTACATAAATAGTCTGCAACTAGAATTTTGTAACTGTACCTACTTCGAATAAGAGAATTTTTTCCTTCGACGTCAGCAGATGAATCCACAACTCGAATTTTACATTTTTTTAAATTTAAATAAAACATACAACGAAGTTGCATTCCCATGAGTTATTAAAACTCATTAAGGGATCGCCAATTGGTACTTTTGAAAAGTTAAACCCAACCCAACCCAATATGCAGACACAATATATGAAGAAAAAATTTACAAAACATTTCACAAAATTTTTCAACAAAACATCTGAACACAAAATTGGTTTAATTTAAATCTGTATGTGGCGAATTAAAACTACACTCAGAACATGAACATGGTATTGCAACTGACGTACGTCAAATGAGACAAATGCAATTATCCTTCACCATACAAAATAAGAATTCTTCCTCCCAATCGTTATTAAAATAATACGTTTACTTGTCTTCACCGCACTCATTTTGTATTATTTATTAATAAACTTCGTATCGCCTTCAAGTTACTCGTACAACTTGAACTGACTGACTCATAAATAAACCAAATCACACACTAGAAACTAGATCGATAAGAAGATTTTTTTCTATGGGGACTTGTGACGTCACACACCATAGATGAGAATAGAGTAAACAACAAAAATAGACGGGACCATTGCAAATATAAGCTACAAATAAATAATAAACAAAAAGGCATGAAAAATGGGTGGTCTTATTGAGGCCTGTGTATAGATCTATTTACATACGCAAATTTTTCTCTAGATCGACTCAAAAAGCACTCGCGATCGACCGTTTGAGTACCCCCGATCTAATAATGGATATAAGAAATTTATTTTGCATTTTTTCGTATGTTCGTAGGAAATCATGGGTATCCATACTTAATATTATAAATGTGAAAATGCGTGTGTTTGTTTGTTGCGCTTTCACACCTAAACCACTAAACCGAATATAAAAATGCTTTCACTAATAGAAAGCTACATTATCAGAGAGTAACATAGGCTGTACATAATGGTAAGTTCTGGCGTTATGAAATTTGTATAAATGAAAATGTGAGTATTTCATATATTTTAGCGGCAGGGAGGAAAGGCAGGGGGAAGGTGGGGTTCACGAAGAGGGAAGAGACGAAGGAGGGGGAAGGCGGGGAAGGTGGAATGGAACGGGGACGCACGGGAAAGGACATGCAGGGAGAATCAATTTATTGCTTTGCAACCCATGCCGGGTAACAGCTAGTATTAAATAAAAAGGGCAGAAATGACGTATATACAAAAGGAACCGAGTAAGAAAAGGTAGGTATAGCGACTTCCCGCACCCTTAGCTCCGTGAAGCAATATGCTGTGGACTATTGATGTGAAAAAATAATCGATTATGGAAAAAATCGATAAAATTTTTTTATTGAGCGATTTTAATTTTCTAACCAATATATTTATAAATCGATTTTAATGCTAAGGAAAAGAACCGATTATTTATGTAAAAGTCACATCCTTAGATTAAAATTTTCTAAAAAAATTGATTAATTAGCAATCGATTTTTTTTTACACTGCCGATTTTTTCCTTCACAGCGCTGCTACGCATTAGTCCGGAATGCGGAGCGTGAACCTCTATGATGTTTATAATCAAAACCGCAAGGATTCCGACTTATTTTTTGATACACGCAGTACTTTTAGTAGAAAATTGAAGGCTTTTTTCCTACAACGTACAATAACTTAGATATTAATTATATATAATTACAATAACTTAGATATTAATTATATATAATTAATATCTATAATAAGGAACTCCAGTGAAAAATATTATGGCTTTAAAAAAATATGTTCATATAGACCAATAAACGCTGATTCTGAATATATAAGTTTTATTTCAAATATTAAACGCAGAGTTTTTAAAAAATTATTAAAAAGTCCATTTTTAAACCTCTCCTCAGAACAAGCGTCAAGTTGGCATTACTGAAATGGTTAACGGTGACGTCTAATTATTTTAAACTAGCAGACCCAACCACACGTTGCTGTGACTAACGAAACACAACGCCATCTACTGACAACGCAATTACCCAACCTTTATAAACAACGCCATCTGTTAATTTGCATACATATCAAATCCAGATCGGCCGCTTGCCAGCCCGCTGCCAATCGCCCGCAGACCGCTGCCGCTGCCAAATATATTGTATATTTCAGCAAATTTACACAAAACCTTGACAAATTATGTGCCCAAAAACCTTCCTCATGAATCACTCTATCTATTGGTGAAAACCGCATGAAAATCCGTTGCGTAGTTTAAAAGATCTAAGCGTACAGACAACGGGAGCGACTTTACTTTATACTATGTAATGATGATATAAGATACGCCAAAATCATAAAAACTAGAGCCAATATTCCAAAATCATTCATAGTTTCATAAATTGCCACTTTCCACTTTTCCACTTTCATATCAAAGACAACAAAACCATTGTTGACCAGTGTTATTTTGAATTTATAATTTCTGTTTAATATTTTTTAATTAATAAAACTGTGATTACAGATATTTTATGCGTTTATTTTTATTTGTCAAATTTGGGGAAAAATCGATTATTAATTGATTTTTTTTCAAGAAAAATCGATTACTTATAAATCGACGATTATTCGATAATCGATTATTTATGTAAAAGTCACATCCCTACTGTGGACTGGTCCACTCGTGCCCGTGAGCCCGTGTGCATCACGCCCGTCGGTATCGGCGTAGACGAGTGTCACTTCGGGACTTCCATCGAAGTTTGCTTCCCTTGCAGCCATTTTTTTAAATTAAAATTAGCTTCATACAGAAGGCCCCGAGGAAAATAATTCCCCTCAGGGCCTACGACATCTTTGGGAATGCAAATGAAAGTAACAATAATGTTTTGTCACTGCCAGAAATAAATAAATTAAGAAAATTAACCTCTTTTCAGATCTGCAATGAAGATGTAAATGTGAAAATAGTTAAAATCTGTGATTTATGAAATTTTGCAAATTGACCACCAAAACAAGAGGAAGTTCAGCGTTGGCAGAAGATTTAAAAAAAACCACCCCATCCCATTTTTCTTGATGAAATTTAGCACACGTTAAACAAAAAATGTTACGTTTAGGTTAAACAAAAAATGAAAATTACGGTCTGGTCTGCATCTGATTTTGGAATCGCTGGGGAATTCAGTTAGCTCTTTATAAGAAATATTTTAAACATAGATTTTTTTTTTTTTTACATTAACTCCACACAGGAGGCCCTGAGGAAAATAATTTCCCTCAGGGCCTATGTCATCTGGGATGCTGTGTGGAGGGTCTTTTTGAGGAGAGGAAGGAATGAACATTGGTCTTGAAGAGACCCATGTTGTAGGAAGGAGGAAACACAGAGGCCGGCAAATCATTCCACAGCCGAGCTGTTGAACACAAGAACGAGTCGAAGAAACGACCCGTTCTCATGTGACAAATGTCAACTGTGTACAAATGTTGGGCACGCGTTTGGCGTGTTTCCCGACTATGAACCGGTGCCGAAGGCATCAATGATGCTAGTAATCTTAATATGTAAAAAATATTTGTTTCTTTGTTTGTCCTGCGCCTCCTAAACCATTCAACTGAATGAAATGAAACTTTGGTGATTTGTTGAGAGTTGTGCGCACGCCCGTGAAGTTTTATCTTATATTAAAAAATTTCGTGTCACGGTGTTTGTAGTCGCACTCCTCCGAAACGGCTTGACCGATTTTTTTGAAATTTTTTATGTATATTTGGTAGGTATGAGAATAGGTTTTAATGTATATTTCACGCCGCTAGGTGATTAGAGTGTCCCTATCCAGAAAATTCTATTTTTTTGACAATTTAAAAAAAATATTTTTTTTATTATTTGACATCAAAAAATACCTATAACCCAAATTTTAACTCTCCTACTCCCACCCTCCCATTTTAAATGGCGATTTTAGTATTTTTGTATGAACAAATTTAACAGTCTTTCGTATTTCAAACAGAACGAAATTATTTATGTTGTTTAATGACAGATGGCGCTACATCCTCCTCATCGAACTTTCTTCCACACATGCGCAAGACATTCACGAGAAGCGTCGCGTCATTTTGATATTTCATTCGGCATCATGTTCTCGAGTGGGCAAACCATCGAGCTTATATGTGTTCGCTAAAGACGGACTGACAAAAAATATCGTATACTCAATTTCTCTTCGAAATTCATACTGATATTCTTTATTTCATTTTCCTACTTAAGTTGGTGTTTTATTTTGTTTTTATCCGCGGTCATCGTCTACAGCGTTCCATTCCTCATGGATCCCATCCTCACATACTTACAATACATTCGTTATTTTTTATTTAACAATTAAAACATATAAATAAATGAAGACAATATAAGCGAAACTCAATCGAAAATCTGGAAACAGAAAAATCAGAAAAACATATTGACACCTCTGGGACTCGAACCCAGGACCTCTTGCTTTCCGGGCAAACGCGCTAACCACGGCGCCACGGTGTCGATATTAAATTCGGTCATGTTTAACTGTAACATACTTCGACTAAGAACCACCTACATTATCTTCATTTTCTTTAACGCATATATTATTGGCAACTATCTTTGTGTATGATTGCAAGATTCAAACCCGAACTAAATGCTCTCTAGATAGTGTCTGGTAAATCTTTATCCATTTTATTAATATGCGACATTTATCGACTTTTCTGCAAGTCTAGGATGAATATTTTATTTTTTCAATTTAACTTTATGAGTAAAACCTCAAATTGTAATATTTAAATAAATGAAGACAATATAAGCGAAACTCAATCGAAAATCTGGAAACAGAAAAATCAGAAAAAAATATTGACACCTCTGGGACTCGAACCCAGGACCTTATGTTTTTCTGATTTTTCTGTTTCCAGATTTTCGATTGAGTTTCGCTTATATTGTCTTCATTTATTTAAATATTACAATTTGAGGTTTTACCCATAAAGTTAAAATGAAAAAATTAAAAATTAAAATATACTCTAGAAATAATTTATATGGCAGAACAATATTTGCAGGGTCAGCTAGTATATTGTGTGTATGTATATATATGCTGGTATGCTCTGGTATTCTGAAATTTGCATCCAAATTTTACAACTGGTGGAACATGAATTGTTTGAAAAATGTGTGATTTTCATATAATTTGGCTGCAGGAAGGAAAGGAGGGAAGGGAATCTGGGAGGGGAACGAAGGAGGGTGGGTTCACGGGAATGGGGACGGGGGAAAGTGAAGGAGGAACGCGAGAGGAAAATGCAGGGAGGAGGGGGGTTTGCAGGACGGGGGAACCGTGTGGGTGGAAGACGGGGAAGGTGGAAGGAGAACGCAGGAGGAAAATGAAATGCGGGAGGGAAATTGGGAATGGAATGGACACGTGGGAAAGGACACGCAGGGAGAAACAATTAATCGCTAGTAAGTTTAAAAAGTGTGAAACAAAAGTCAAATAAAAAAGTATGTAATGTTTAACAAATGTATGTATTTAAAGAATAAAATAAATTGGAAGAACAATATTTTCAACTACAACCGATATCAACGGTTTAAAAAAATCTAAATCAAGAGAATAAAACATACTTTAAATAAAACAAATGAAATGTTTAAAACAGGTCGCCCCATTTAATAAACGTTGTATTCCTCGAATCCGTAAGTGGGTGCTCTTTTTGTGTGACTTATTGGCGTATCTATCACTACCTGTTGCGGGCGAGGTAAACTTACGGAATCCACCATACCACTCAAAGGAATTGCGAGCGCGACACCTTTTAAAAAATCTGCAAACTGAGTCATGCTGGCTGGCTTCGATCTTCCGCGCACCTCCATCAACCAAGCCAGTCGCAGCGAGCTCGGCAACTTGCCTGTCATGTCAGACAACACGGTTGGGTTAGTGAGATAACCGTCGGCCTCAGTCTCCAGAAAGCTGAACGAGCCTACCAGGTTGTCCACGGCGCTAGCCAAGTTGGTCATGTCCTTGAACGTAGCGTTAGAATCCAGGTTTGGCAACTTTTTAGCCTTCTCCAGCATTAGGGCGGCTACTACTTCGGCGCCGAGGGCGGTGAGGATCTCCGGACCTTGTCCACTAGTGCAGGTAGAAGTCGATTGGGTATACCGTGCCATCCAAGCAGGGCTCTCGAGCGGAACTCCCGAAAAGAGATTCTGAAGAAAATTCTTGGCAGTGGACGCGGTGGAATCCTCGGCCCAGATGGCAGCCACCTTGCTTGTTGGCCTAGTGTTTGAATTAACGTTCTCTACTGAGGGATGAGATTTATCCTGGGTACGCAATGTGCGTAAAGCCTCGACAATCTTGGAAGCAATTTGCGCCACAACATGCTCTCTTGTGTGTGGAGCTGTTTTATCGTTAGTAGGTGACGAAGACAAGACGGGTGATGAGTCCTGGCTGGATGAGGATTGCTGCTGAGAGCCCAGGACAGCTGCTGTGTGCGCCGCGACTAATTTCATCTCGTCCTCAACATTTAGCAGTCCGCACGCTGCTTTTGAAGCGGGCAGCGTCTTCGTCAAGATGTTTAGCAAGCTCGCGATCTGCTTGGCGTGCTGTTTCCGTTGAATACGCATCTCTCGTCGCAGCAATCTGGTGGTGTCTCTAGTAGGCTTACATCGTCTCCCAGCGGATGGGTTCTGCTTTCCAGCTCGGGGCGGGGCATCAGATGGACCCGGAGCCGGAGTAGGCGCAAGGGGTGAACCTCCCGTGAGTTCGGCAGTAGGCTCGGACGTCTCCGATGAGCTTGCGGCATTAACCGCGCTAGAACATTGTGGTGACATCTCTCGTGTCGTGAAGACCGGTGAAGATATTGGACAGAATGACACTATGACACCTTGTTTGATAAAAATCACTTGTTTAATATTTGATTTGTGATTTCTGCTGATATGCCGAGAAAGCCGTAAAGATGAATTAAAAACAAATGCCAAACGTAAACAAATGTTCAAACTCGAACCCGGAATGGCGGCAACGACAGTGTTACCAACTCTCAAAAATATTTATCCCTAAAACTTAAAGCAAAAACCCTTAAAATCCCGCCAATAGGCCACTTGCATCACTTTTTTTTCAAGATTTTCAAGTTTGCTTTGGTTTTTAATTTTATTAGTAATTAATTAATCCATATAAATATGTACAGTCCATCTGTACAGGCGCTCATCAGGTTTATAATAATTATGTACTTTTGTTCGATACCACATGTTCCGAATTTAGCTTCACATTAATTGATTACTGCAGGTAGTCAACCACCCCTGTAGATTCAATAAAATTAATTAGTTCATGCTCTACTGTTAATGTTGGAGATTTAGAATAAATGTTTCACCCTTTGTTACTTTAAACATTCAGTCTTTTCTTTTATCATCCTACCCACATCTCACTGACGCATAGTGCGTACATGTTCACATGTGATTTATTTCAGATAAGAGGTTATGTGGGATGGCGACGTATGTATTTAATTAAATGGAATTAAGAATGTTACAATCTGGCGTTTACAAATTACGTTTTTGTAAAATTGTATTTTTAAAACCCTGCCAGTTTTTTGAAAATTTCAATACGAAAAATAGGACCATTTTTTTATAAACCAGAAAGATATAACATCATTTAATGGGTTCGAAAAAATGATAATTACACAGCCGAAAATCATTTTAAAAAAACCCCGACGTATTCCACACGAACGGCACATGAGAATAACGAGGCATTACAAAAATATTACATATCGTAAATATTTTTTTCCTTGATCCATCTTATTGATCATTAACCATTATAATGTTTAACGTTTATATATGACTAAATCCAATGCAATAAACTTGTACTTGTAAATTAAAATTATTATAAAATTTTAATTTTTTTAAATCAGCACCATTACCATTACACTTCTAAGACAGGTACAGAAGGCATATTGTTGCGGCAATCAATTTAAATTCCTTCGTTTTGCGGATGTGACATATCTGCCCTGATGATGGACACTAACGCTGTCCGAAACGTTTGTTAAAGGAGGAGGTAGTGCAACACGGCATAACACCCCAAAAAGAAATATCAAAAAAAATAAATCATTCAACATATTTACGATATACGTAGCGGTACTTGTAATCGACAGTGCGGAACAAATACACAATATCTACAATGCAATACGTTGTTTTCGAGCGGGCAGACCAAAATACACAATGACATTGTATCTTACGGGCAGTTTTAACTCAGGGCCCCTTGATAACAATATTATACAGTTCTGGCAACTTACAGGCTTTTGGCATATGGAAACGGACAAAGGGTAGGAGCTTGCCAAAGCAACAAGCAGTTATTCAGTTTCTAAATTCATAGACAAATCAGTTATTAAATTCATAAATAATTAATTTGATTGATTGACGCAAACATATTATGTACGGAGTTCTCTTCGTAACATCTGTCAAAAATTCGCCGAAAATCAAAGTGTTGCCATATAAAAAAATAAATCAGTGTTGAATTTTACAAAATTTATTGAATATTTTAAAGGAGATGGAACTGTACCGAGCGTGTCGAAGAAAGCATATGACAACCCTGGAAATTCAAGAATGGAATTAACGCTCCCACATAGTACCATACCGCCAGAACATTACCCCCCCCCCCCCCCCCCCGTAACCGGCTAAATAATGGGAGTGCTGCCTTTTGTTGTTGAAATCTTGCAACAAAACTGAACCTTTTTAAAGTTTAGACTTACTGTAATATAAGTTACATTATTAATTTTTTTAAGCATAAAATAATCAAAAACTATATCATTTATATCACCTTAAAGTTTTAAACAACAGCCATAGATATTCTTTTACGTAATAAAAACAATCATAACTTTAACTACAAAAATGAAAAGAAATTATTGCACTCATAAGTACATTATTTGATTATCTAGCTATTATAGTATATTAAAATATAAGTGGATAAACAGGTCTTTAAAACACGCGCGATTTTTCGAGCACGACGGCGTAGCCGAGTGCTCGAAATAAAGCAAGTGTTCTAAAGACCAGTTATCCACGAATACTTTAAGCTATTTTTTTTTATTGGTACACTTTGAAAACATAAATATTGATATTATTATTAAAAATTTGGAAATAAGAACTATTAATGAATTCGTGATGTGACATCACAATATCTTGTTGTCATGGAAATGAAAAACACAAACATTAATTTGCAATCTGTCACATAAGATTAATAGTTGACATCACAGTTTTTACTAGTTATTGTGTGTTGTAAAATGAGTTCTAACATTGATAGGAAATCGGCAGCTGTGGCGACTGGTTACGTGGAAGAGAGCATTAGCAATAAGAAGAATGTTTCAAACATTATTGGAACTGCCATTAATGGAAGTGCAGCCTCATTGACTTCCGAGAATACTATTAATTTGCATTTCCTCCGATTTATTCAAATAATACGAACTGCTCTTTTCACATCCATTTAAATAATTAGAATGTAAACGATGTAAAAAAGAATGTAAACTTTGAATAAAATTTTTGAAACATTTGTAATGTTTTATTTGACGTTTAAAATATTCCTGTCAGATTTATAGTTAAAAGTTGACATTTATACTTCACATTTTGTTGATTTGTTGATGTTGCCATGGTAACTTTAAAAAACGCGCGTTCCATAAAGTGCGATTTAAACACGCTAGAGCGTACTTTAAATGAGTAAAAAAGGGCACCAATAAAAAAAAGCTTTTTCCTCAGCCTCTCGCCTTTTTTCCTTTTTTTGTATTTATCACTGTTTCCGATAGCTTTTAGAATATCTTCCCCTTTTAAAAGGAATTTTGTAAAAATCATTGCAGCTGTATTCTTGGAAATTGAATTTAATTTTAATTAAAGATAGATGAAACAATGTTACTTTGTTCGAACCACTTTTATATTTGTTTAAAACCGACCGGTTTCAGAATGACCGTTCCTTCCTCAGGGCAAACGTATGACTTTAATTTTTTTTTTTAAACCTGGACATCAAATGAAACCCCGCCCGGACGCTCCCCGGACGCCCTCTAAACTAGGACAAATCCGGGGAAACCCGGACGGATGGCAACCCTAGCAATGTGGGACTGTTTCGTGATCCAAAAGTCAAACCATTCTTTGCCTAAATTTTAAATGGTTTACTGTGTTTCATTATAATTGTGAAATTTTCATTTCGATCAATTGGGATGGCGATATAGGATATCAGGAAGGTGAAATAGAGACATACTATATGTTAATCAGGCTAAAACCAAAGATACTAAGTCAGTGGCAATATTGATTTCCATCCAAATCTACAAGGAAAGCATTTTTAGTCCGATACAGTAATTACATATTATTAATTAGGCAAATAGGTAACTACCATTAGAATGTTGGATCGTTTTGTATTTGAAAAAAAAAACATGAATTTGAAATAAAAATAAAAAGCAAGTTATAGGAAAGGAGAACAAGCACGTGGGTGGTTTATTTATGGGAACAAGGAAAAGGAGAAAATTACGTGGGTTTATGTAGGTAAGGGAACGTACCCATACTACGTGACCTAAGAGTATGGATTACTATCTTAGTTCCATGTACGTGACCAACGTGGCAGCAGACTTGAACGTCCATGACGTGCGAGTCGTGACGGCACCACCGCGCGAATGAGTTTCTCGCGAAGTTGAACGAGTGTGTAGTGACGTACTTCGAACTTCGGTCAACCTTCCCGAATATTTCGTCGAGGAACTTCGCGAGCAGTGTGGAGCTAGTATACGACGGAGTAAGACGTAGTGCCTCTCCGCACTATCGTATTCGGCTAACCTCGTTCAACTTCACGTATGGTGGGTATTTCAGGGTAATAAATCTAGGTAACAATTTACGTAACAAGTTCATGTGAAGCCACAAGGAAAAGGGAATAACTCAATTAAAAAAAGATATAATGATATGCAACTTCTTTAAACTAATAGAAAAGTAACTTTTTTCTCAATTTTCTCTTTCTTTCTTAATAAATTTTATCTACTGTGTTTATTTTAAATACCTTCTATAATAATAATTTTTATGATGTTTTTCATACACAGGTAAATCTCAATCAACGGTAAGGCGAATCGTCAAGGAAGGGAAAAAGCAGATGGAAAATTTGAAATACCGGGAAAATGGAAATTGGGGCGCCCTAAAAAAGAGTTGGATGATTTTGGTATTTGTGCCATTCGTCAAATAAACGCCCAAATTTTGTTTTGTTTTATTTTACTTATATTAAATTACAATTTTACTTGTATTGTTTACTTCTATTAAATTATAGTTTTAGTGTACAAAATTTTTGAAAATACAAATACGTTATGAAATATGCATTTTGACCGAAGTGTTTTTTTTTTAAATATATTCATTGTCTTATGAGCCTTCTTGGTGTTGTCATTTAAAACCTAAAAAACGATCGCTACGCCAAAATTTATTTTCTACACTTAATAGAGAACTCCACCAATTTTTTTTATATTTTTAAATTTCATAAATTTGAATTAAGACCTTCAAACTTAAATAACTGCATTTTTATTTTTATAGTTAGTTTTAATAGTTAAAATAATTGTCAAAGCTTTAATTTTTCAAGACCCCCCGAAAACCACCGTATCTATGGTGGATTGTGTGACGTCATCACCCACCGATAGTTTTATTTACTTTCAACAGGTGTTGTCATTTTGAATGGAAGAATCAATGGCGAAATGACTTTAGGATGACTTTAGGTGTGATAAGTCCAGGCATTTTTTATTCAAGATTAACTGCTTTTAATATAGAAAATCATTGGTCAAATGTCTCATCGCTACTGTTATTGTATTGTACCAAAGTGCAATATAAAAAAAATAAATCATCTTTTTCATTGCAAATACAAATGACATCGTAAGCCATCGAATTTTATGTTAAGGCGTGACTTTGTACATTGTATTATGTATAACACATACAGAAACACTGGTATTTATAATACACCGATCATGACGATTGTGTAATTATAGACACTGCAACGCTGTCCGAAACGTTGGCTAAAGAAGGAGGTAGCGCAATACGGCATAATACCTCAAAAACTAATAACAAAAATATTACGTTATTCCAATATGCTATACATAATTGCAAATCCAACCTCTGCCAGTGCTGTACATATTCGTCAACACTTTGATTCTCATAGATATTAGTCAGCAGTTTGAGCTGTAGATATTCGTCAACACTTTGGTTCTCATAGTGGGCTCTCCACACGACACTGCATGTAGTGACTGCGGCAGTGACTGCAGAGAGGGTGGAGTTAAGCGAACTAGCGCTGTCTCGTTCTAGCGGTCCTTTAACAAACGAGACAGCGCTAGTTTGCTCAACTCCACGCTCTCTGCAGTCACTGCCGCAGTCACTACATGCAGTGTCGTGTGGAGAGCCCACTATGAGAACCAAAGTGTTGACGAATATCTACAGCTCAAACTGCTGACTAATATCTATGAGAATCAAAGTGTTGACGAATATGTACAGCACTGGCAGAGGTTGGATTTGCAATTATGTATAGCAAACTAGCGCTGTCTCGTTTGTTAAAGGACCGCTAGAACGAGACAGCGCTAGTTCGCTTAATTCCACCCTCTCTGCAGTCACTGCCGCAGTCACTAAATGCAGTGTCGTGTGTAGGCCGCTTCAACAGTTTGAGCTGTAGATAATCGTCAAATAAGTTAATAATATTTAAAGTTGATAATATTTAAAAAAACATCGAGTGCAGCTCAGAGGTAAAACCTTCACAACAACTTACACACAATCTTAATCGTCAATACCGAGTAAGCTCAATGGAACGTCTCCGGATCCAATATAATGATGCGTGCAGAATCATATTTGGATTCAGAAGGTATAGCAGCGCTTCAACAATGTTCACAGAATTAGGACTCCATGGATTCGCCAGTCTGATGAGACACCGGGTCACTGGAGCCAGGATGCGGCTAATAGCCTCCGACAACACGTTGGTGACCGCAGCCTTCCAGCACCAAGCTCCACTCCTGAGTGAGCGATGGGCCCGAGCGCACTTAAGATCACGCCCTGCATAATAATTTAATATTTTATTTTTAATTTTTAACTTTATGAGTAAAACCTCAAATTGTAATATTTAAATAAATGAAGACAATGTAAGCGAAACTCAATCGAAAATCTGGAAACAGAAAAATCAGAAAAACATATTGACACCTCTGGGACTCGAACCCAGGACCTCTTGCTTTCCGGGCAAACGCGCTAACCACTGCGCCACGGTGTCGATATGAAATTCGGTCATGTTTAACTGTACCATACTTCGACTAAGAACCACCTACATTATCTTCATTTTCTTTTAACGCATATATTATTGGCAACTATCTTTATGTATGATTGCAAGATTCAAACCCGAACTAAATGCTCTCTAGATAGTGTAGGATGAATATTTAATTTTTAATTTTTAACTTTATGAGTAAAACCTCAAATTGTAATATTTAAATAAATGAAGACATGTAAGCGAAACTCAATCGAAAATCTGGAAACAGAAAAATCAGAAAAACATATTGACACCTCTGGGACTCGAAATTAAAAATTCTGGGTTAAAAATTAAAAATAAAATATTCATCCTAGACTTGCAGAAAAGTCGATAGATGTCGCATATTAAATAAAATGGATAAAGATTTATCCAGACACTATCTAGAGAGCATTTAGTTCGGGTTTGAATCTTGCAATCATACATAAAGATAGTTAGTTGCCAATAATATATGCGTTAAAAGAAAATGAAGATAATGTAGGTGGTTCTTAGTCGAAGTATGGTACAGTTAAACATGACCGAATTTCATATCGACACCGTGGCGCAGTGGTTAGCGCGTTTGCCCGGAAAGCAAGAGGTCCTGGGTTCGAGTCCCAGAGGTGTCAATATGTTTTTCTGATTTTTCTGTTTCCAGATTTTCGATTGAGTTTCGCTTACATTTTCTTCATTTATTTAAATTTAATATTTACTTTTGTTATTATTAATTCTTATTAATAATATTTTTATTTTCTATTTACGTTCTTATTTCTTTACTGTGTAAATATATAAATATGTATAACTATATGGGACGTGTGGGATTGCACTATCCTCCCCACATCCTGGAATAAATATTATTATTATTATTATTAACCAATAGGAGCCTTGAAAAGTGAGCTCATAATCAAAGCGGCCAATGCGGTAAGGTTTCATTCCATCTCATTCTCCCGTAGGCTAAATGCTTTAGCTTATGCATGTGTTTGACTCCTATGTATGTGTTTGACTCCTTTTAATGTCGTTTCCGTTTCATCAGATTTCAAGAAGTTTCACCAAGTAAATTACCTTTCACGATTTATTAAAAACAATCATTTTATAAAAAAGTTAAGTTTATGAAAAAAATATCATACAACTTACTGTTGTCAAGTTTAATTTGTAGAACTCCAACTAAAATTTGAATAATAAAATAAAAATAAAATAAACTTTTTAAGTTTTCAGTCCCATGAGATGATGGAGAAGAAATTCTCTATTAGCTCATCTTAGGGAACGTACCCATACTACGTGACACGTTTAGGGGGGGGGTCTTCAAAATGTCACGCTCCATACAAATGAGCGGTGGGTTGCTTAGGTTTTTGGTCACCGGGGGGGGGGGGGGGGGGTTAAAAATTGCAAAAAGTTGGTCACGTAGTATGGGTACGTTCCCTTACGTTCTTATTAAATGGATATAAGAAATTTATTATTTTATTTAGAAATTTATTTTGCATAATTTATTTTGAGGTGCGATGGGGTGGGTAGATATCCTATTTTTTATTGCGTTCTCATTTTATGCCGCTATTTATATTATTCCGGAGTGGTCACTTCGGGACTTCCATCGAAGTTTGCCTCCCTTGCAGCCATTTTTTAAATTAAAATTAGCTTCACACAGAAGGCCCAGAGGAAAATAATTCCCCTCAGGGCCTATGCCATCTTTGGAAATGCAAATGAAAGTAACAATAATGTTTTGTTACTGCCAGAAATAAATAAATTAAGAAAATTAACCTCTTTTCTTCACTTTAACTTCACATTTACATCTTTGAAGATGTAAATGTGAAGTTAATGTAAAAAATAGTTTAAATCTGTGATTTATGAAATTTTTCAAATTGACCACCAAAACAACAGGAAGTTCAGCGTTTGCATAAGATTTCAAAAAACCACCCCATCCCATTTTTCTTGGTGAAATTTCGCACACGTTAAACAAAAAATGTTACGTTTAGGTTAAACAAAAAATGAAAATTACGGTCTGGTCTGCATCTGATTTTCATTATATGTACTGATAAGCTCTGGTGTTACGAAATTTGCATAAAAATTTTACAATAGGTGGAACAAGAATTGTTTTAAAAATGTGTGTTTTACATAAAATTTGACTGCAGGAAGGGAAGGAGGGAGAGGAATCTGGGAGGGGAACGAAGGAGGGTGGGTTCGCGGGAATGGGGACGAGGGAAAGTGAAGGAGGAACGCGAGAGTAAAATGCGGGGAGGAGGGGGGTTTGCAGGACGGGGGAACCGTGTGAGTGGAAGCAGGGAAGGTGGAAGGATATGCGGAAGGGAAACTGTGGCGGGAACTTGGACACACGGGAAAGGACACGCTGAGAGAAACAATTACTCACTAGTTATTTGAAAAAGTGTGAAAAAAATATGTAATGTAAAAAAAATGTATTTGAAGAATAATATAAATTGGAAAAACAATATTTTCAACCACAACCGATATCAACAGTTGTTTAAAAAAAACATCTAAAACAAGAAAATAAAACATATTTTAAACAAACCAAATGTATCTAATATTTAAAAAAGGTCGCCCCATTTAATATCTCGAGCGAGAGCCATACGTGAGTGCTCCTTTAGGAGTGGGATTTTTTGGCGTATCATTCACTAGTTGTTGCAGGCGCGGCGAACTTACGGAATCCACCATACCACTCAAAGGAATTGCGAGCGCAACACCTTTTAAAAAATCTGCAAACTGCGTCATGCTGGCTGGCTCCGATCTTCCGCGCACCTCCATCAACCAAGCCAGTCGCAGCGAGCTCGGCAACTTGCCTGTCATGTCAGACAACACGGCCGGGTTAGTGAGATAATCGTCGGCCTCAGTCTCCAGAAAGCTGAACGAGCCTACCAGGTTGTCCACGGCGCTAGCCAACTCGGTCATGTCCTTGAATGAAGCGTCAGTATCCAGGTTTGGCAGCTTTTTAACCTTCTCCAGCATCAGGGCGGCCATTACTTCAGCGCCGAGAGCGGTGAGGATCTCCGGACCTTGTCTGCTAGTGCAGGTAGAGGTCGATTGGATATACCGTGCAGAGCTCTCGAGCGGGTCTCCCGAAAAGAGATCCCGAAGAAAATCCTTGGCAGTAGTGGATTGGATTGGAGTGGATTCTTTGGTGGTGGACGCGGTAGATTCCTTGGCGCAGATGGCAGCCACCTTCGTATTGTTCGTATTATCGTCGTCTACTGAGGGATGAGGTTTGTCCTGGGTACGCAAGGAGCGTAAAACCTCCACAATATTTGAAGCAATCTGCTCCACAACATGCTCTCTTGTGTGTGGAGCGGTTTTATCGGCAGTATGTGACGAAGGCAACACGGGTGAACCCTGGCCTGACGGGGATTGTTGCTGAGAGCCCGGGACCGCTGTGTGTGCTGTGCGTGCCGCGTTAAATTTCAACTCGTCCTCGACATTTGGCAGTTCGCACGCTGATTTTGAAGCGGGCAGCGTCTTCGTCAAGAAGTCCAGCAAGCTCGCAATCTGCTTGGCGTGCTGTTTCTGTTGAAGACGCATCTCCCGTCGCAGCAATCTGGTGGTGTCTCTAGTAGGTTTAGATCGTCTCCCAGTAGCGGATGGGTTCTGCTTTCCAGCTCGGGGCGGGGAATCAGATGGACCTGGAGCTGGAGTAGGCACAAGAGGTGAGCTTGCCGTGAGTTCGGTAGCAGGCTCGGACGTCTCCGATGAGCTCGCGGCGTTTACCGCGCTAAAACATTGTGGTGACATCGTATCGTGAAGATCGGTGAATATACTGGACAGAATAACACTTTGACACCTTGTTTGCCACTCGTCGTAATAATATATATATACAAAGGGCGGAAAAATCCCTTGTTTAATATTCGACTTGTGATGTCTGCTGATACGCCGAGACAGTTGTGAAATGAAATAAAAACAGATCAAAAACGTAAATGTACCCGAAACGGTGGGGGCGGACGATCGCACTGGATCGCACTGACTTGTTCCTTGTTCGCAGACAGAGGACGCAGAACGGTGATGCCATATCCCACTAATAAAAATAAAATATGTTTCAGTGGTAAAAAAAATGTTTTACCGTGTTTTGAATTATTTATAAAAAACCAAATTTTTTTGAGAATAAATAAAAAAATCGGTTCTTAAGTAAATTACCTACTTATTATGATTTATTAAAAACAATCATTTTATAATTGTCCTTAAATAAGACGAAAAAATTAATGTTTTTGAAAAAAAATCATACAAATAAAAACTTTTTTAACTGTCATCAAGTTTAATTTGTAGAACTCCAATTAATTAAATAATAATTTTTAAAAAAGTTTACAGTTACATGAGATGAAGGGGAAGAAATTCTCCCCACATCTCCAATAATTTATTTTTTCTACATTTTATAGTAGTTAGCGTAGCTAGATAGTTGAAGTTTTTTTTTAAATGTAATGTATTCATATTATTTATTGACAAAGAGATGACAATAATTAGATAAAGAGAAATTGTAAAAATCGTACCGAAGTTTAAAAACTACAATTTGTCCTATTATTCTTCTACTTCGGAGCGTCACGTCGGTATAGCGCGCCACTCCAGGCCGCCGCGCCACTCCAGGCCGCCGCGCAGAAAAGTAAAATCCGAAAGTAATGTATCGGTTTAGAGAGCAGTTCGAGTTCGTCGCCTTTGCCTTTCAGCACGGCAGCACAGTGGCTGAAATTTGAGCGCTGGCTCGACGTTGACTCGAGATCGGCATGTATTGTTCCCGAAATTATTATTATTTTTTTGTAATGTATTTTCAATTAACCACTGACAATAAAAAAACATCCAACTCTTACTTACTCGGTAATTAGTTACAGAACTGAGATGTTCGGGCGCGCAATTACACTGCTGTATCTAGGCGAGTTTGAAGGAGCGAGGAATCACGTTGTTTGTGTACTTATTATACAAAAAAAGTATTTTAAAAATCACGTAAGATATTCTTCAAGATACGTCCTTTATTTAAATAACTTGAAAAATATATTTTTTTCATAAATTATACCTGTTGCCTTGGTTCAAAGAAGTTTACGTTATTTTCCAAACTTTTTTTCCAATTTTTTGTCTTTAATGGAGACAGGAATAAAAAAACTTCACTATTCTTCACTCCATTTTTAAAAGGATATTATTGTTGTTTCTTTTTTGTAACTGAAAAAAAAATCACCGTCAACTATTGCCAGCCACTCCAGTAATGTAATCCAATAATTTACATACTACTTTTTATAAAACCATTAAAAATCATTATCAACATTTCAATGAACTGCCAAACGGTCGAACGTCGAGAGCGATGTTGTGTAATTGCCGCTATTCCCGAATTCGGGGTTTCCCCCACGCAACCCATGCTAAAAAACCATACCTCACTCAAAAGTACACATTTTAGGTGACTGGTAAAAAAAATTGTTTTGTTCGAGATCTTTTTTTTTTCAAAAAACCATGGAGGGATAAATGACCCAAAAACTAAGCAAACCTGGCAAAACCGTGCATCTGGCAACACTGTTGGTGACTGCCTCTCAGGCATAGATATATATGTTATTATAGGTATCTATGCTCTCAGGTCTACTCGGTGGCAAATCAGAGGGCTTCCATTGGTCGGTTCCTCGCTAACCCCAACAGCCCTATTGGCTGTGTCCAGGGTTTCCACAATCGGGCCCGTCTTTGCCCGAAATATTTATAAATTTTATGGTCGGCCGTGGCTCGGTGTCTGCTTTCTCTGTATGGTTTGGTACGTACGTTTATAGTTACACAGAATACATTTATCTCCTCAGAGGATTAAAATAGTATAAGAAAATATGTTGATAATAATTTTTTTTAATGTAAAGTGGTCTCATGGATATAAGAAATATATTTTGCATTTTTTCGTATATTCGCAGGAAACCAAGGAAATATTAAATAAAAACAACAGAAATGACCAAATAATATTAATAACAATCAATTACATTATTACGTAGATATGTAGAAAGAAATCGGAAACACGTGACATGGATTTACATCGACCTAATAAATTTAATATTCTGTTATTATTATTTTTATATTATTTTATTGGGAAAACCAACAGTAGCAATATTTTGTAAGGTATGCACCTAGTATAAATGTATAATAACCGAGCCAATATTGGGCAAGGCTTGCCCTGAGCCAAATGGCGCCTGGCGCCAGTAAAAACCTGAATAGCACTGTATTAGGTATTATCTACGCATCGGTTCCTTGGCTCCTTGGCGAGTCAGCGCTTAGAGCGGACTGTTCCAAATGCGCCTAGCAGGGCAGGCCCTGTTAAGGGCCATCCATTAATTACGTGAGCTGTTTTTTTTTTTCAATTTAGACTCCCCCCCCCCCCTTGGTGAGATTAAGTGAGATTTGGGGGACCCCCCCTCCCCCTCACGTGAGATTTTTACTTTTTTTCTTACTCTCAAAATAAATGTTTTTCATAATAGCCATTAGATTTTTTCAGCGGTTAAATTGGGACGCTTAAAAAGAAGTGAAACCGTTTAATATTTTTTCTTATTATCCCTATAATCTATAGATCTATCTTCTAAATAAATAAAAATGAATCACCTAAGCCCTAAATGTATAAACACATTGTACACGCATAACTTCCGAACGACTTTACCTATTTCATTAAAACTTTGGCGATTTGATGTGTGCATGCCCGCAAAGGTTTATTCTGGTGAGCTCTGGCATTATGCAAATTGAATAAAAAAGTTGCAATTAGTGGCACGCAAGCTGTTTGAAGACTGATTGTACCGGGACTGAATTAATGGAATGGGAAAGGGGGAGGGGAACCCGGGAGGAAGGAGGAGAACTCTGAAGGGGGAGGGGAACTCGGGAGGAGGGTTCGCGGGACGGGGTGAAGCGGGCAAGGGGAGTGGGGAGAGGGAAGGCGGAGTGGGAACGCAAGAGGGGGGAGGCGGAAGGAAACGGGATAAATGGGAAAGGACACGCAGGGAGACACAATTTCTTTTTAAAGTGTCATAGCAACGCATACCGCATAATAATATAAATGGAGCAACCGATCGATTTGATTTATGTGCAAATTAACAGATGGCGGTGTGAGTTAAAAGGTTGGGTAACCATCCAGTAGATGGCGTTGTGTTTTGTTAGCCACAGCAATGTGTGGCCGGGTCAGCTGATAATGTATATTCTTTATAGTTGACTTTGAGTTGAGTATAGTTGAGTTAAAACTTTGTGTTATTTCCGCTTCCCAATTATAGCTCTATAAATGAAACATTTCTGAACGTAGCCAAAAATTAAAAACTGTTTTTGAAAGGTTATGAAATGAATCTTTAAAACTTTATTCTTACAAATAAATATTAACATTTCTAAATATAAAAATTTCGAATGCAAACATAAAAAAATTGTAAAAATGACTCACGTGATGTTTTTTTTATGTGAAAACGGTACTACAATCAAGGATTATGTAAAAAAATACTTATTCCATCGTATACATGTATAATAAACAATTTTATCACCTCACTTTTTTACCATTTCATACAGGAATATTTAATAAACAATTAACAATGTCTTACGGCGATTTGGCGGGTGAAAACTGTTTTTACAAAATAAGTGTTTTTATGTACTTCTATGGACAACTTTGAATAGAGATGCGAAGCTTAAAGAACAATAACAGAGTTATAACGAAACGATTTCTGTGGGAACACATGGAAAACAAGCTTATTGTACTTGACTGCTATTGTTATATTGTTGTTTAAACACGCTTCGGGGTCGGAGTGGTTAACCACTCCGACCGGTCGGTATTAATAAATTAAATAAAATTTCATTAAATTTGTCAAACCACACAGAGTCTACTTCCTACCAAAATAAATAATATAATTCTTCTATCTGGGTCCCTAGCACAGTCGATCGATAAGGATCGATAGGATAACTTTCGGTAACTTCTCATCGTTCCCTAGCATGACTGCAGATCGCCAACGAATAAGTAATGGTTCACAATGACTATATGTTCTTAATATATTCAACGACAAGTGTTCTAGGGAGCCAGACCCCCTCACTTTAAAATTAAAATCCACTCAAATTTCATTAATGTCTAAATTAACTATAAACTCGGTCTACCCATTGAACCCATAATTACTCTAACTACAATCACTAGATTCAAAAATTAAAATGATCAAAAATCTCGGGTAGAAGAAGTGTCACTTTCATGACTTTTATTTTTAAAATAGAAAATAGTATTATGGACACCCCTGATTTTACTCAGTCTTTGCCTAAGAGTATGGATATTATAGAATCATAGTTCCACGGTCTTTGCCTTTCAAGCAAAAACATAACTATTCGATCCAAAATTTATATTTGATTGTAACAATAATATCAGAAATGGATAATTTAGATAATCGCTTTACCTAGATTACATTTAATTGGTAGGTACCTAATATTTGCAGAAATAGTAGATTATGTTCAACTGCGCAGAATATAGATACCCTCTTCAATTTACATATCCGATAGTACTGTTATCTGAAGGACTGTGCATTTTCGATTGTTATAAGCGGAGGTGGCGTCCTCTTGAAGTTTCAAACAGCATCCCAGATAAGAAAATGTCAAAAAAAAAAAAAAAACTTGCAACTTCCCAGTTAAAGAAATTTTAGATCTCTCAAATCGATTTGATTAAAATTTGTTAAAGGGAAGGTTTGGGGGGAGAAATCCCAATTTTATGTCAAACAAAACACACAATTTCTTAATTTCTTGATTGGCAGTACATTTCTTAGTTTGAGATTTTTTTATTTACGTAGTAGAAATTAGTTTTTACTCGTCCAGTGAATTTCGAATGAACGAAGCTATACGACATACATACGAGTATATTACGTGGGTATTCAAAGATGGTTTTTATTTGAAAAGAAAAATTAATACTTAAATACCCATAATTGCTGTTCTACGTACAAAGGGATAAAACTAGGCTTGTTGAAAAAGTATCGATATATCGATGTATCGATATTTTTAATTCAATACATCGATATTTTCAGCCGATATATTTTGATCCGATAAATCGATATATCGATACAAAATATCCAATATCGAAAATCGTATAAAACACTTGAAGATTGGAACAATGTTTTATAGAGTGATAATACCGAAATATGTTCGAGTAACTTTGAAAATATCCTGTCACAACACATTAAAAATTCGACAACTGAAATAATAATACACATAAAATCAAAATTCAGATAAAACCTTGGATTACCAAAGGACTTACAATA
Organism: Limnephilus rhombicus; assembly: GCA_929108145.2. Classification (NCBI taxonomy): domain Eukaryota; kingdom Metazoa; phylum Arthropoda; class Insecta; order Trichoptera; family Limnephilidae; genus Limnephilus; species Limnephilus rhombicus. Next base: position 24,842,374 of record OV815292.1, read on the forward strand.
TCTATCAGAAACAAAGAAAAACTTTATAAAACAACTTTAAAAAATCCCCATGATGAAAAAGCATATATTTTATATAAAAAACATAAAAATAAATGAACATCTTATATTAAAAAAAGTAAGGAAGAGTTTTTTTTAAATAAAATATTATCTTCAGAAAATAACCATAAACAAATGTGGAAAACTGTGAATTTGGCCATAGACAATACAACAAAAAAAACACAAAACATTAAGTACATCGAACATGATAAAAAAATTATTGATGCCAATATACAACTTAAACAATGTGCAAACATATTTAATTCCTTCTTCGCAAATGTTGGAAAAAATCTTGCGAAAAATATTCATAAGCCTTCTAACTCGAAAAAACATAAAAATAAAAATTTACAGAAACGTAATATACTTTCAACATTTGAAATAACAACAGAATGTGAAATCTTAAAAATAATAGAAAATATGAAAGGAGGTTCGTCTCCCGGTTTTGATTCTATTACGGCACACATGTTAAAATGAGTTTAACGAAAGGAATATTTCCAATGAACTACAAAAACACAATAATCTCACCTATTTACAAATCTGGTGATCCACGCCAAATAACGAAATTATCGCCCAATTTGTCTAATTTCTAACATAGGAAAGATCTTTGAAAAAATAGTAAAAAAACAATTGGTAAATTTCCTAGATAGTAATAAAATACTACACAAAAACCAGTTTGGTTTTATTAAATCACTCGGCACACAAGATGCCATTGCTAACTTAACTTCATACATTTACGAATCATTAGATAAAGGTAAAAAATGTGCGGGTATATTTATTGACCTCAGAAAGGCATTCGATAGCATATCCCATGAGATGCTATTTAAAAAGTTAAATAATATTGGCATAAAAGGCAACGCGATTAAATGGATCACCAACTACTTAAAAAAACCGCCCTCAAGTGGTAAAAATCAATCGTGTTAATAGTGATCAAGAGATTTCAAGCTTTGGAATCCCGCAAGGCACAGTGCTTGGACCAATCCTTTTTACCATATATGTAAACGATATTTTTTTTCAACGTTTAAATGGTCAAATTACATCATACGCCGACGATACAGTATTAATAATAAGTGAAAAGACTTGGAAAAATGTAGAATCAAAGGCCACAGAAGACATCAACACGCTTAAGAATTTTTTCGACACTAAATTACTTTCACTAAATAGTGAAAAGACATTTGTAATTCCATTTGCAATCTATCCAAACGATGCTCCCAAAATTTTTTACATTGTCATACACGATAATACTAAAATTCATAGCCAAAATTATTGCAAATCAAACTGTACAATATTAAAAACAACAAACAAAATTAAATGTCTCGGAGTAATTATCGATAAAAATCTGAAATGGAAGGAACAAATATGTCAGGTAGTAAACAAAATCAGAAAATTAATATATATATTTTTAAGAATTAGAAATTTTCTGTCGATAAAAAATCTATATTTAATATACTATGCCTTAGTTCAATCAACTTTATAATACGCTATTATTATAAATGGGATCCGCGTATAAATGTAACATTCTTCCAATAGAAATTATACAAAAAACAATAAATATTAAAATTATAATAAAAAAACCTGGGACTACCCAACAGAACGCCTGTTTGAAGAATTTCAAGTACCATCATTTAAAGATTTATATATTAAAAATTCATTAATTCAAATTATAAAAGAAAAAGATAAACATCCATTTTTAAATGAAAACAGAACTCGACTTAAGCATGTTTTTCTATGCCCAAAGCTAAATACGTCTTTTGCACAGCATCATTACACTTACCAGGGAAGAACTTTTTTTTTAATCGTCTACCAGAAGAAATCAGAAGCATTAATGATAAAACCCGAATACTGCTCTCTGTCAAGAGACATTTTAAACATATTCTTAAGAAAAAACTACTGTCAATTAATCTTACAAATATCCCAAGTTTTTCATAACATTCTTTTTTTTTTTTTAAATACACACCATTATCAAAATAAATACTGCAGCTCACATATATTTATGTACAATGAATTATTTAAATACTAACTTATAACTAATAACTTAGGCCGGTTACAGTGCTCGACCGACGGTCGGTGCGTACGTCGGTCGCGCTTGTCATTTGTATGAAAATTCATAAATCGTTCAGTGCAGGACCGACCGTACGCATGCGTATATCGCTACGCAGTGCGTACGAGAATCGTCGGTCGAGCGCGTGCGCAGCAGACCGTCGGTCGACCGACGAGATAGAAATGCTCTCTGGGCGACGATCGGGTGTACGTGATATCTACGTCTTCTATTCCAAATACGTCTACGAAGATAATAAGCAGCTATTAATTAATTAATTTCGCGTACGACGTCCGGTCAGCTTGTTGGTCAATCGTGAACTGACGGTACGCACCGACGGTCGGTCGGTGTTATGCGATCGTCAGGACCGACCGTACGCACCGACCGTCGGTCGAGCACTGTAACCGACCTTATAGCATTTATGTACACTCTCCTTCCATACACAAGCAAGTGCTTTGGAAGGGTAGTAAAAAAACCTGAGATGTAAAAGTATCGTGTAAATACCATGTAAGCCTTATTAAAAATTAAAAATATATATATATACATAAAAAAACACGATTTTTATTTATAAAGTAACTAAGTCACTAGAATCCAAAACCGTATAGGAACGAACGGAAAGAAGTAACGGTATTGGGACATGACACCTGGCGTTTGAAATTTTAACTAAATAGCTTACAAATATAATGTCTTTACATTAGTATTTGTGATCACTAATACTATCTTATATGTGTAGGTACATATATAGAAATGTACGCTATTTTTCACCATTTTTTTCTAAGCCACTCATATGTGTTGGTTCCCAATTGTCTATGATTATTGACTATACCTTGTTCCAAACACAAAGACAGATTAATACGCCAATCAGTTTACATATAAGTTAGAAGACAGCTTTTTAGTTTTTGTAATTATTACCTAATAAAAATGAATACTGATAATACCTTCATTTTTATTGAGATTTTTGTACATTAAAATAATACACATTGTGTATTAAATTACTATAGATAATATTGAGCTGTATACACTATTATTTTAAAAACGCAAAATCTTTTGAAAATTTGACCGATATATCGATACATCGATATTTTTTCCTCGATATATCGACGATATTGATATTTTAATAAATATCGATACATCGATATTTTTTTCACTTTCGACATCCCTAGATAAAACTCTATTATCAGAGAACTTTACTAAATTGGACGAAGCCCATCAAAAAGCCGCCTGCAGGGCCTAGCAGCAAAAAACCTGCAGTAGTAGGGGAGCAAGGTGTAAGGGAACGTACCCATACTAATTATTACAAGCAATAATTGTCAGCCTGAAACACTCATTTACATTGAAAAATCTTCCGAGAAAAGATACTTGCCGCCAACGGGACTTGAACCCGTGTCCTTACGATTGCCGGTCGAATGCTCTGACCACTGAGCTATGGCGGCTTATCAAATACCCGCCAAATAATTCAATATATACTAGTGTTTCATTCAACAATTACTGCTTGTTATATTTTTTCCACCTGAAAACAACCAACTTTATTTTTGCGAGGAAGACATTGTTAGTGTTAAATCCCTCGCTAGGTGGAAAAAATATAACAAGCAGTAATTGTTGAATGAAACACTAGTATATATTGAATTATTTGGCGGGTATTTGATAAGCCGCCATAGCTCAGTAGTCAGAGCATTCGACCGGCAATCGTAAGGACACGGGTTCAAGTCCCGTTGGCGGCAAGTATCTTTTCTCGGAAGATTTTTCAATGTAAATGAGTGTTTCAGGCTGACAATTATTGCTTGTAATAATTGTTACCCTTTGTGCTATGCATAAAAATCTTGTCTAAACGTTAATTTATAAATTAAAAAATAATAATAAATATTTAACAAGTTTAAGTATTTCCCCAATAAATGCAGACAATATTTGTCTCGACGCCACCTAGCGAGGGATTTAACACTAACAATGTCTTCCTCGCAAAAATAAAGTTGGTTGTTTTCAGGTGGAAAAAATATAACAAGCAGTGCGTACGAGAATCGTCGGTCGAGCGCGTGCGCAGCAGACCGTCGGTCGACCGACGAGATAGAAATGCTCTCTGGGCGACGATCGGGTGTACGTGATATCTACGTCTTCTATTCCAAATACGTCTACGAAGATAATAAGCAGCTATTAATTAATTAATTTCGCGTACGACGTCCGGTCAGCTTGTTGGTCAATCGTGAACTGACGGTACGCACCGACGGTCGGTCGGTGTTATGCGATCGTCAGGACCGACCGTACGCACCGACCGTCGGTCGAGCACTGTAACCGACCTTATAGCATTTATGTACACTCTCCTTCCATACACAAGCAAGTGCTTTGGAAGGGTAGTAAAAAAACCTGAGATGTAAAAGTATCGTGTAAATACCATGTAAGCCTTATTAAAAATTAAAAATATATATATATACATAAAAAAACACGATTTTTATTTATAAAGTAACTAAGTCACTAGAATCCAAAACCGTATAGGAACGAACGGAAAGAAGTAACGGTATTGGGACATGACACCTGGCGTTTGAAATTTTAACTAAATAGCTTACAAATATAATGTCTTTACATTAGTATTTGTGATCACTAATACTATCTTATATGTGTAGGTACATATATAGAAATGTACGCTATTTTTCACCATTTTTTTCTAAGCCACTCATATGTGTTGGTTCCCAATTGTCTATGATTATTGACTATACCTTGTTCCAAACACAAAGACAGATTAATACGCCAATCAGTTTACATATAAGTTAGAAGACAGCTTTTTAGTTTTTGTAATTATTACCTAATAAAAATGAATACTGATAATACCTTCATTTTTATTGAGATTTTTGTACATTAAAATAATACACATTGTGTATTAAATTACTATAGATAATATTGAGCTGTATACACTATTATTTTAAAAACGCAAAATCTTTTGAAAATTTGACCGATATATCGATACATCGATATTTTTTCCTCGATATATCGACGATATTGATATTTTAATAAATATCGATACATCGATATTTTTTTCACTTTCGACATCCCTAGATAAAACTCTATTATCAGAGAACTTTACTAAATTGGACGAAGCCCATCAAAAAGCCGCCTGCAGGGCCTAGCAGCAAAAAACCTGCAGTAGTAGGGGAGCAAGGTGTAAGGGAACGTACCCATACTAATTATTACAAGCAATAATTGTCAGCCTGAAACACTCATTTACATTGAAAAATCTTCCGAGAAAAGATACTTGCCGCCAACGGGACTTGAACCCGTGTCCTTACGATTGCCGGTCGAATGCTCTGACCACTGAGCTATGGCGGCTTATCAAATACCCGCCAAATAATTCAATATATACTAGTGTTTCATTCAACAATTACTGCTTGTTATATTTTTTCCACCTGAAAACAACCAACTTTATTTTTGCGAGGAAGACATTGTTAGTGTTAAATCCCTCGCTAAAATAAAGTTGGTTGTTTTCAGGTGGAAAAAATATAACAAGCAGTAATTGTTGAATGAAACACTAGTATATATTGAATTATTTGGCGGGTATTTGATAAGCCGCCATAGCTCAGTAGTCAGAGCATTCGACCGGCAATCGTAAGGACACGGGTTCAAGTCCCGTTGGCGGCAAGTATCTTTTCTCGGAAGATTTTTCAATGTAAATGAGTGTTTCAGGCTGACAATTATTGCTTGTAATAATTGTTACCCTTTGTGCTATGCATAAAAATCTTGTCTAAACGTTAATTTATAAATTAAAAAATAATAATAAATATTTAACAAGTTTAAGTATTTCCCCAATAAATGCAGACAATATTTGTCTCGACGCCACCTAGCGAGGGATTTAACACTAACAATGTCTTCCTCGCAAAAATAAAGTTGGTTGTTTTCAGGTGGAAAAAATATAACAAGCAGTAATTGTTGAATGAAACACTAGTATATATTGAATTATTTGGCGGGTATTTGATAAGCCGCCATAGCTCAGTGGTCAGAGCATTCGACCGGCAACCGTAAGGACACGGGTTCAAGTCCCGTTGGCGGCAAGTATCTTTTCTCGGAAGATTTTTCAATGTAAATGAGTGTTTCAGGCTGACAATTATTGCTTGTAATAATTGTTACCCTTTGTGCTATGCATAAAAATCTTGTCTAAACGTTAGTTTATAAATTAAAAAATAATAATTAGTACCCATACTACGTGACCCGTTTAGGAGGGGGGGGGGGGTAATCAAAATACCACGCGTGGTCACAATGGGGGGGGGGGCTGAGGTTTTTATCACGTAGTCAATCTAGAAATCTTTTTATATTTCTTCCACTATCTTTTTAATATGTTTTCCACTTGTAATAATTATAGGTATGCATGCACTCTTGCCGTCACGCAGCAAGCGCCGTATTAATAAAGACAAATAATAAGCCAAATAATATTTTTTTTACTTTTTGTTAGCAAAAAATGATTCAAATTCAAAACCATAATTATGATAAATCGTAGTAAACTACGTGAAATCTGTAGGGGGAGGGGGGGGTCATGGAATATACTATACGTGGTCACCGGGGGGGGGGGGGTTAAAAATTGCAAAAAGTGGGTCACGTAGTATGGGTACGTTCCCTAATGGGAGCCAGCGGGTAATGGGAGCGGTGCGACTAGAGACAAAACTATAGCTCGTATTCACTCTGTTGCCATTCGGGCGCCTTCGTCATACTGCGGCCGTATTCCCCTGCCGCGCTAGGCTCGCCAGTGCCACGCATTATGTGACCGCGGACGCTTGTTGATTTTTGCCCTGCGCTTATAAAAAATACGAAATTTCAACGGCCAGGTAAGTGTGAAGTTAGGTATATGTTTGTTACAATCAAACCTGTTTCATTTTATAGCTAATGTTATCAATTTTGAGTATCTGTGCGTATAATTTCATTACAAGCTAGATGCTTATAAAAAATACGAAATTTCAACGGCCAGGTAAGTGTGAAGTTAGGTATATGTTTGTTACAATCAAACCTGTTTCATTTTATAGCTAATGTTATCAATTTTGAGTATCTGTGCGTATAATTTCATTACAAGCTAGTAGATTGAGGATATCATTTTATTCAATTTCAAGATATTCGGGTAATCAGAGCTTATTAGGCAGTAAGTAAGAACTTATTAGGCTAGTACTAAGTAGCTCCCATTACACATAAGGGAATTTATAGGTTCCCATTTCCCGCAAAGTCGGGAAATGGGAGCAATTCTGTTTTTTTGAAAAAAGGTTATCTGTGTCCAAATTCCTAATAATGAAACGTTGACGCCGTGATTGAATGATAGTCAAATAGTAAAGATTTAGTTTCTAATAAAAAGTTCTTAAATATCTATAAATTTGCCTTTTATTGAACTGTTTACTTAGTACATTACTTTTACAATTCCCCCCGCTCCCCTATTATAATATAATGGATTAACGTAATAACTTATTTTACTTATTCACTCATTGGTTCTGTTGTATGAACTAATAGGCCACTTGCATGGATTTCATAACGACTTGGAAAAAATCTTAGTAAAAGGATCTTTTACTAAGATTACGAAAATGTTAGCAAATTTTTTTAGAAAAGTACAGTTTTTTTTTTAATAAATAAATCCATTATTTGGGCTCGTGACGTCACTACATGAAAATGTCCCGTCTCCGAAAATGTTCCTATTAATTTTGTAAAATTCCACGCTGATTTATTTTTTTTATATGGCATCACTTTGATTTCAGGCGAATTTTTGAATTCGTTCACTAGATTTATTGTTTGTTCTCTGCGAACTTATCATTCGGTTTGACTTTTTGACAGTTGTAGTGAAGAGAACCCCGTAAATTTTAGATGCCGGTACGTGTTTTAGAGTTATAATGGTTATGGTGCTGATTTTAACAAAATCAAATTTTATAATATTCTTATTATTATTATAATTTACAAGTACATGTATATTACATTGGATTTATTAATATAGACGTTGTACATTATAATGATTTATGATCAATAAGATGGATCAAGGAAAAAAATATTTATGAGATGTAATATTTTTTGTATGTTGTAATATATTCTCCTGTGCCATTCGTGTGGAAAATGTTCTTTTTTTAAAAACGATTTTCGGCTATGTAATTATCGTTTTTTCGCACCTATAAAATTATGTCCCGTCTTTCCGGTTTATAAAAAATGGTCTGATTTTTCGGATCGAAATTTTCAAAAAATCCCCAGGTTTTCAAAAATACGTTTAAAAAACAAAAATACAGAATGTCTTAGAATATTTGCTTAAACCGGAAAAAATATTTAAAAAAATGTGATGCAAGTGGCCTATTATAAACAAAACTATATCATCATGATCATTACATAGTATAAAATGAAGTCGCTCAAAATGTATGTGCGCGTTAATCTTTTAAACTACGCAACGGATTTTCGTGCGGTTTTCACCAATAGATAGAGTGATTGAAGATGAGTTTATATGTATAATACATGTACATTATATTAGAGAAAAGCCGAGAAATTCAAAGAAAACATATTTTTGTGCGATTTAAAACGGCTGGTGGGCCGTACTAGTCACTTTTGAAATTCGTTCTACGGAAGAAATTGGAAAATAAATGTCCTAGAGTAAGTAGGTATTAGATTTTCCCTTTTCAAATATCCAGTGTTGCATTTCAAGCATTGTATAATTAGTGGCGATCGCTCGAATTGCATTATTATTACATAGTATAAAATGAAGTCGCTCAAAATGTATGTGCGCATAGATCTTTTAAACTACGAAACAGATTTTCATGCGGTTTTCACCAATAGATAGAGTGATTCAAGGGAAAGGTTTATATGAATAATACATGCTTATTATAGTAGAGAAAAGTCGAGAAATTCAAATATTCAATTCAGGCAGCGGGCAGCTGGCTGGTGTGGATTTTATAAAGGTTGGGTAATGGGGTTGTGTTTCGTTAGCCACAGCAACGTGTGGCCGGGTCTGCTAGTTATATTATAAAATGTAAAAGCCCTTACGGGGAATATCTTCCTACATATAAATATCAATATTTGTTTGTTTGTTCGTATTTTATGCGCTGCTGTACCTACCGTTCATCCGATTGCGATGAAACTTTGGTGATTTGTTGTGCGCACGCCCGCGAAGGTTATAGGTAAGCTCTGTCGTTATGAAATTTGCATAAGCGAAAATGTATTGATCTCATATATTTTAGCGGCAGAGAGGAATAGCAGAAGGGGGAGAGGAACGGGGGAGTTGGGGTTCGTGGGAGGGGTGACGAGGGAGGGGGAAGGCGGAGAAGGTGGAAGGGGACGCACGGGAGAGGACATGCGAGGAGAATCAATTTATTTCTTTGAATGGCGTTGCAACGCATGCCGGGTACCAGATAGTAATAAATAAATGAATACGACTTTGCACCACCACGCCCGGGTGCGATGCGCCCTTACTTTTAGCATGTTGCACCCGACAATTGATCCCTCGACAGTTGGCCCCCCGAAAATGATATTTATTATAAAACTAGCTGACCCGGCGAACTTCGTACCGCCTTAGAATCAATAACTGTAGGTAGTGTTAACTTATTAGCTGAATTAAATTCAGTTCTTTTATTAAGTTCAAAATTACACAATGAAGCCATTATCGATGCGCAACTGAACGTATTTTGTTTTTGTCAATAAAAGAGATGGCGTTGTGTACGGATTTATATTTTTGTGATTTTCTTACTTTTCCATCCCGTTTCATTTTCTTTATACGTGTGAGGGAAATTTATTATAATTATTGTTAAGATTTCAGGTACTGAAATATTAATATTTTTGATTGTCACCCTAATGGTTATGGCAACATTTTTTTGTGTTGGCAATTGCCAGGGCGAGTTCGTATTGCCACGGATTTTAATTCCTTCTTCTCTTGTTACCATCCGTATTGGGCGGGTCGATTTTGGCAAAACGTCTGCTGCCAGGTTTTCACTTCATGTGGGTTATAAAACCGCGGAGAGAGATAGCATCATTGGGCTCACCGTACATGAGCTACCCTACGGGTCTTTTTATTGTGTGAATAAAGACCAATTATTCAAGAGCTGGAGTTATTATTGAAGAGTTACTCCAGCCACACTTCCCTTTGGAATCTGGTGTTACCACGCCGGATTGCTCTGTCAGGAGAGCGGAAGTTGAGTGCCTGAACAATTATTGTATTTTTCCTTTGGAGGGGTGCAGACTTCACCGTTTATCTCAATTTCGACTATTGACATTATCTAGTGCGTAAGAAAGAAAAGCAAAACAATTAGCGCATTAACTTTTTTTTTTCAATTATTTCTGGCTTTCACCCTTCAAGGGTGTTCTAGGCCATCATTTAAATTTACAGTGAAAGGAAAGGTAAAATTATATATTAATTTGATTTGAATGAGCAAATTTCAGAATCATATGGAAGATTGGAGTCGAGTTCAGACTTAGAAGAGATGAAATGTTGAATGGATGGGAGGCAGTTTTAGATAACGCTTGGTAGAAGAGAGGATATTTATTTAGAGAGGGACAACCAAAAAATATGTGATTTAAAGTTCCCACTTCTAGACCACAGAATGTACAATCTGGGGAGTCAAGAATGTGAATTTTAAAAAGGTGAGAAGGAACGGAACAATGTCCGATTCTCATTCGAATAAGCGAGGAAATTTCTTTTTTGGAAAAATGGGGGAATTTTTGAAAGGATAGTCCTTTGTATTGACGTTGTTGAATTTTTGGAATTCACGCACTATTCAATATTATATTTATCACAATATTGCTGCAGCTCTTTCAAAAGATGAGAATTCGTTCCTTACAAAATGTTAAAGGAAAAGAATTTTCTTCATTATTTTATTTTTCGTGAAGTTTTAACAGCTATTATGCTATTCGGGGCGGAGACAAATCAAAAAAATCAAAGATCATAAAAATCGGTCCAGTCGTTCTTGAGTTATAAATGGTGTAACTAACCCGACTTTGTTTTATATATTAAGATTATATTTTTGCTCAGGTAATATTTACCAATTTCAAACGTAAAATCGATTTACAAAATACCTAATAATAAGTTGATATGAATATCAAACGAATTTATTTACAGTATCGATTTTTAGCACTTATTCACTGGTACATACAGTAGTTATATAGAAAAGTAGTTTTTTCCTGATGCGTTTGAATGAAAATGTTTTACCTATACTTTAGTTCATTCCTCTCAGCACCACTCTGCACACCATAAATATACCAAACCACACACCTGCACACCCCTTCGGGACGCTTAAACCATATTGTATATAAGTAATACGGCTGCATATTGTATATGAGTAACCGGGGGGGGGGGAGCAACTGTCGAGGGATCAACTATCATGGAACTTTTTGGCACAGGTACTTTTAGAAGCTTAGAAATCATGACTTTATTGAAAATGTCTCATACCCTTACCTACAAAGTGATTGTTTTACAAATAATGCATGATTAATGTACACATCGCTATCTAATTCACGTCTTAAATCGATCTAATAAAGAAAGAAAGGTCATTTTGACATGGATCTGTTTGTTTTATCGTAATATCAAAGTCAAGCTTTGGGGTCAAAAAAACAATGTCTGTCGGCGGAACAGCAAATGTTCGTTGAAAAATCAAAGTTTAGTTAGGTAATTTTTATTATGCCCACTGTATTTATTTACCCATCGAAAACGTTATGTATGCAAAACTATTATTATAAACGTACAAAAAAGTATTTTTTAGATTGAAAAAAACCGCGCTCAAATAAATTTCAAAGGTAAGTAGGTAGGTACTTACCGACAAACATGTCACCGACGCAAGTTTCCGTAAAACGCGTCGGAATCATTCGACTGTCCATACATGTGAAGAATACTGCTTTGGGCTGAAAAACAAATAAAACACATTGATTAGAAATTCCTAAATTAATATCATCTATCGTGTCAGAAAAACACGAAAATATTCATTACAAAACGACCCTGAGGAAACCGTACAAATGTTTACATCATAAAAATAAATTTTAATACACTTTGGAAAAAGAAACCGATCATTTGTATGAAATTTTTTTATTAACTCTGAAATTTGTCTTACAAATGAATAGAATTTTTTATAAGGTGGATAAATTTTAGCTTCTGTATATTGCCGCGTGCGTTTCGAAAAAATAAACGTCATTGAGCGAAATGTCAAATGGAAATGTTACGGAATGAACTCACCTGCGGGTTGTCCTTAACTTTCTGGAACTGTTTGACCATCACGTCCCTGTCCAGATAGCGATATCTTATGATTCCTCTCAGAATTCTGTCCATTTTTTGGCGTTTTTAAACAACACATCGTGATAAGGAAACAAGCATGCTAATGGACACGCCGCGCGACTGGTCACAGTTTATGCACATAACATAATAAGCACATTATACTTTTGTATAAGTACACGATCAACATACTTATCATGGCCATCGCAATCTTTCGTCGTAAAGCCGTACACCAGGCAAACTATTTTTTGATAGATAAAAAAATACGCTAATGGGCAGGCTCATAAAATCCATGCACACTCGTGTAAATAACAAAAAATGCGGCAATGCTGGGATCGGGAGTGATTTTTGGCGGAATTTATATTTGCAATTTAAGTTTCGGCGCAAGTCGAAAAAATAAAGCTGATGTTGCATGATTGGTTTATTTATGTGTTGCATTTTCTTATTTGATAGGTTGATTTGTCGCAACAATCACGATGTCCGGAAACAGGCAGTAAGGCGGGAAAATGGTGAATTTACGTAGAGAACCACAAAAAACTTTTTGGTTTCTGTATGCGATGTAAAACGAAAACTGAAATAAAAAAAAATTATACAATAAGATCAATTCAATGTTTTGTAGATTCAATAGTTTTTCACTTCTACTGCGGTTTTCTAAACTCCATGTTATAATGGAATATGAGGAACCGATAAGGTTTTTTTTTACAAACCACACACAGGAGAAAATAATTTCCCTCAGGTTCTACTGTGGAGGGTCTTTTTAGGAAAGGAAAAGTTATAAGGGTTGGGTAGGAATTTAGGGGTCAGTGTGTCCAGGAGTGATGGACGTACGAATCCATCCCTCCCGCTATGGTGCAAGAGAAACTAGCTGGAGAGGTCAAAGGGTCACTAAATCAGGTGATGTTAATTTCATTGCTGATTTATCAATTAAGCATTTGGGCTTTCGTGTAACGTTCTTCGCATTCCATTTGTAAGATTTTTTTTTTTTGTATATTTGTACACCAACAGCCTCCGTGGTCGAGGGGTAAGGCTCTCGTCTAAATCTCGGCACATGCGAGTAAATTTTATATGATTAATTTGTGTTACTTCACAATTTATTAATTTACAATGATACATAGTATATTTGTGGTATGTTCCAGAGTGGAAGACACTCTCGGTATTGCCTTGGTGTAAGGCCACCATTCAGAATTAAAAAGTTGCTTGAAATGTGAGGTGAGGTGTTCACGAAACATACAATATTACCAAACAATAGTTTCACCTTCTCAAACCTACCTTACACCCAACATAATGAAATGTAATATTAATAATAAAGTGAAAACTGTAATATATAGATATAAATAAATAAATTGCTTTAGCTGTTCTGGATGACCAAATCTGAATGCCAGGTGCTTCCCTATCTCCTCCATCTTCAGCAACACAACACAGCCCCCAATTGGAAATGCCAGCCTCCGGACGGTTGGGACTCTTGTGTAGTATTCACGTAAAAAAATAAAGATCCCAGCAAGTAATAATTTCTACAGCGCCCTTCGAGTAATGTTTTTGTTTTTCACAAAAACAGTGCTACACAAATTATCCGATTATTATACAGAGAGATTTTACAGGATGAATTCTACCAACATTTAGTTTTCTCGTCAAACCAATATACTGGGGTTGAGTTGGGACACACTAAAAACATGCTTAACATTTGAATACCTTTTACGGTAGTAACAGACCTAGCTATAATAGCGCCAACGTTTTTTAGCGTAGCCCCTTTCAGCATATCGCTTGCCATACATTCCCATTGGGAAATATGCTGAAATGGGCCAACTTAAAAAATGCTGATGCTTTATAACTAGGTCCGTCAGAATTATGCTCAACAGCTATCTTGGAATAACTTGCCAGCTTTTGTGGACTAAAGGCCCATTTTATCTCTAACAATAGAACATACATCTCCTGTATGGTCTCCTATTTATACTTGTAACTTTTTTTATTTTTTTTACATGAATACCGCACAAGAGTCCCAACTGTTCCCGTCTGGGCCAGTGGGACTATGGCATCCCCGATTGGGGTATGTTGTGAGGCTGAAGGTAGTGAAGAGGGGAAAGAGATAGGGAAGAGGAAGGTGGGGAAGTACCTGGCTATTCAGATCTATCACCAAACACGGATAAAGCCATTTCAAGCAACATTTCAATTCTGAATGGTGGTCTTATACCAGGGCGATACTGATAGTATTTTCCACTCTGGAACGTGCCGCAAATATACTCTATATATTATTTTTAATGAATAAATTGTGAAATAACACAAATTAATCAAATAATATTTATTTGCCACGCCGGGATTCGATCCCGAGACCTTCGGAGTGCGAGTCAAGAGCCTTACCGCTGGACTACGCCAGCCGTCAACTTACACCCCTTGGAGAAAGTACAGAGGAAGTCTCTTAGATTTGTTCAATTTGAGACAACCGCTAACTGATATCTGCTACAATACATTAATGTCTTATCTAAAACTATTTCTATCCGGACAACTATTAATGATATTCTTACACTTTTTAAATTACTGAAAAACCTCATAGAATGCATTTCAAAGTTATACATACATGTCCCTGGTCTAATCACAGGAGATCCAAGTTGTCCCAAAACATCATATGCCATTATAATAACAGGAGACCCAGATTGTCCCAGAGCGACCGTGCATTATTAAAAGTTAGATATCTCTCTTCCTGTCATGCGAACATTTGTGATTTCTTTTATGTTAGAAAGCGGAAGAAATAATGCTTCTAATAGTCTTAGGAATATATGAGCTATGTCGTTCAGATATTTTACAAACCCGATCACAAGTGACCGATTTATTTCGCACCAATTTGTGAATAACACACATTTAATTTTAAAATAAAATTGTATAAATGTCATAAAAAGTGAAGTGACAGTTTTATTACAAATTTTCTTAAGAAAAGGAATATGTATTGAAAATTTTAAGTTTATTCTATTTTAAGTACTTTTAAGTCAATTTACATTTCAAATATCCAAATTTTTATATTTAGAAACAAAACTGTTGATTTTGAATAAACACATCGGAAAGATCATTTTATCTAGATTTAAGAACAATTTTTGTTTATGTAAAAGGGTTAAAAAAGTAACCAAGAAAAGGTAACATAAAATGCATGGGAAGAACTGAGAATTTTTGCATGCAAATCTCGACGGGCAAAAGTTTACAGATATTATTTTCATATTATTCAAAGGGTTAAATCTACTCGACTCTACCATCTTTTCCACTGTGACAACCACAGCAGTAGCACTAACTTTGCAAATCATTCACCGCTAATGCGATTTTACCAAACTGCCAATAAATATACAGACCTTTTCTGTATTTTAAAAACATCTCCGTCCTCCATCAAAGTAAAAATAATAGTTGTGAATATGATTGATGTGTTTGTTAAATGATAAAGTATTTCTTGTACTGTTATGTACATCAACAAACATTATGTCTGCAAAAATCCTATGGGCGTTTAATAAATAAAATAAATAATTTCTTAACAATATCAGAAGAAAAGTATTGAAAAAAGAGGCAATAAACGTACATTATTTATCACAACAATGCTGCAGCTCTTTCTTACACACTAAATACAAGTAATAGTGGGACAAAGGATAAACATATGTCTGCTTCTTCCAAAGAAAAAAAATGAATCATTTTCTTGCATCTCCTTCACTCGTATTAAATAAATTAAATGCCGTGAGCCGTTGCTGGGGGAATTAAAAAGCCTCCCACAAAATTTTTACTCCAATGTCATGCATCATCTCAAAGTTAGTCACTCTATCTTAATGAATAAACTCGATAAAATCGGCATTCACGGAAACCTGCTTCGTTGGTTAGAATCATATTTATCACATAGAAGTCAATTAGTTACTGTTAACGGATTTAACTCTTCCCCAATATTAGTTACGTCGGGCGTACCACAAGGATCTCACCTTGGACCCTTACTTTTCTTAATCTTTATTAACGACCTTACATATAAACTCCGCTGTAATTTTTCTCTATATGCTGATGACCTCAAATTATATAAAGCAATTAAATCTATGAAAGATTGTGAACTCTTACAACAAGACCTTAACACAATATCTACCTGGTGTGTTGCAAATGAAATGGAACTGAATATTGCTAAGTGCAAAGTTATAAACTTCACCAAGAACACCAACAAAATTCTATATTCATATAGCATATGTGGTCACAATCTCGAAACAGTTGAATTAATAAAAGATTTAGGAATTATATTTGACAACAAACTGACATTCAATCAACACATTAAATACATTGTGAGTAAATCAAATAAATTACTAGGTTTTATTGTAAGATCAACCAAACTGATTAAGAATTCTAATAGCCTAATAATTATATTCAATTCCTTAATCCGAAGTGTTCTTGAGTACGGGTCAACAGTCTGGAATCCACATTATATTACACAGGTATCTAGACTCGAATCAGTCCAAAGAAAATTTACACGGATTTTATCTTACCGATCAGGTGTCCACCATCTTCTAGACGGGTACGAACAAAGACTTACATATTTCAAATTAGAGAGTCTAGTTAAAAGACGAAACATAAATGACCTCTTAATGCTCTATAAAATTGTGAATAATCGTGTAGACAGTAACTTAGTCAACCAAATTAAGTTATACGCCAGGCCCAAATCTACAAGAACCCTTAACATATTTTGAACTGAAATTTTTACGAATAATACTGGATATTTTAATCCTATATCTAGAATGTCTCGGTCATACAACGATCTTGTTAAAATACATACACACTTTCATAGATATTTTTCTAATTTTGTCAATTTTTTTTCAATTTTTGCAAATAATATAACATATTTCAAAAAATATCTCCACAATTTGTGCACTTTAAAAAAAAAAAAAAAATTAAAAATTGTTGTATTACTTTTCAGTAAATACTTTATAAATATTGTATACTTGTTATTATTATGTATTTCAATTTTGTATTTAAGTTTTCAAGTTATGTATAAATATTTTTATTTTTTTATTTATTTATTTCGAAATATATACATAAAAACAATGGAAATACAATTACAAATCAATGCATAGATAATAAAATTAACAATAACATTAACATATAAATAATAATAATAATAAATATCACTGATTTTTTTTCATTTATGGTATTTCTCTTCTATAGAAGCAGACGCTTGTGATTAGAAGAGGGACGATTATGGGATTAGAAAATATTTAAAATACGAGTATATTAACAAAATATATTTTGTATCTTATAATTTACTTGTGGCAGATTCTTGATAAATATCAAATTTACAAGTTATATAAGTTATGATGATAAATTTTATCAATTTGGTATTTTTACTTTAAATTGCTCTTTGATTGCTTTTAGTAGGCATTTATCGTCTTCGATTTTTCTTATTTTTTCAGGTAGGCTATTAAAGTATTTTTTTCCTAGATATGTATGTTGTGCAAATGAGGTGTTGCATTTTTGTGTTGGAAATATATGTTTTTGACGAGTACGACTTTCAGTTAAAAATCTATGATTTTGTTTTTCTTTTATTATTTGGATTATTATATTTTTTCGAACTAGATCATTAAATTTTAATACTTTAAATTCTTCAAAAATAAGGTGAGTCGGATAATCTCTTCTTTTTTTCAATATAATTTTTATTATTAGACGTTGCACAATTTCAACTTTGTTTTGTATGCGGCTCCCCAGCTTACTACAGTGATTGCAATGCTACAGTGCAAATACTACAGTGACTACAATGCAATAATACTTGCATTGTTTTTCAAGAGTTTGCTTCTGTGAAAATGCATACGTGATTAATGCAGACACATTAATCTAGGGTTACTTATATTTGTATTTTAATTTATTATATACTACCCACAAAAATGTTGTATAAATATCCTGTTTGTGTCTCAAATAAATAAAAAAAAAATAAAATAAAATTTCTTTAATACAATATAAATATGATAACATTTCTCCTTTGGGGGAAGAAATTGGGAGGCGGGAATGGGTACCGTCGCCCCGGGAACCTTTGTTAGGTAACTAACACCTCTGCCATAGGTCACCCCAAGTGGTTCACTACGTTTGGTGATTTAGCAGGGGTGCCCGGGTTCATGGGGCGAGGTTTGTCTAGGTCTTGGAGGCGTATGACCAGGACATACTGAACCCCAGATTCCTACCCACCCCTTAAACCCCTTTTCCTTCCCAGAACTCTCCTCTCCTTCCTTTCCTTAAAAACCCTCCACACAGCATCCCCAAAGATGACATAGGCCCTGAGGGATTTTTTTTCCTCAGGGCCTCCTATGTGGAGCTCATGTAAAAAAAGAGGTATTTATTGTACTGATATGTACACTATATACATTTGCAAACATACCATGTATGTTTGTAAACGTTCGACATACATTATGTCTGCAAAAGCCCTACGGGCGTTAATAAATAAAGTAAACAATTTCTTAACAATATCAGAAGAAAAATATTGAAAAAAAGGCAATAAATGTACATTCTTTATCACAACAATGGTGCAGCTCTTTCTTACACACTAAATACGAGTAATGGTGGGACAAAGGATGAGACAAACAATAAACATATGTCTGCTTCTTCCAAAGAAAAAAATGAATAGTTTTCTTGCATCTCCCTCACTCGTATTAAATAAATTAAATGCCCTGAGCTGTTGCAGGGGAAATTATAAAAGCCTCCCTCAAAATTTATACGCCAATGTTATGCAGCATCTCATTTCTTTAATACAACTCAGGAGATGTATGATAATGATAGTATTTCTCCTTTGGGGAAAGAATTTGGGAGGCGGGAATGGGTACCTCCGCCACGGGAACCTTTGTTGGATAACTAACACCTCTGCCATAGGTCACCCCAAGTGGTTCATTATGTTTGGTGATTTAGCAGAGGTGCCCGGGTTCACGTTTGTCTAGATCTTGGAGGCGGATGACCAGGACACACTGAACCCCAGATTCCTACCCACCACTTAAGCCCTCTTCCTTCCCAGAACTCTCCTCTTCTTCATTTCCTTAAAAAACCCTCCACACAGCAGCCCTAAAGATGACATAGGCCCTGAGGGAAATTAATTTCCTGTGTGGAGCTGATGTAAAAAAAAAAAGAAGTAGACAGATGTAAATCGTTTGTCTCACTCTTATTAAGTGTGTAAAGCGTCGATGACACACGGCAAGTTTACAAACTACTATCTGGGAAATTCACTATCTGTTCGTAAACTCGCCCAGTGTCATCGTGCTACTTGCTAACTAGCAGTGACTAGCAGATTGTTGACAATCTACGAAAAAAAGTTGAAAGGTCCTCAACTTTACTCGCCTACACGCTTGCTCGTGATTGGTTTATTTATGTTTCCAACATGGCTTCCGATAAACAGCTGATTTCGACTGACAAAAATCTGAAGAATTAGTTCACGCAGGCGTCGTTATTCTTGTTACTAGCACTAGCAGCAACCACAGTTTCCTACGCTTCTGAGCGCGTGGACAGTTTTGTGTGTCATCATGACAATCTCACTCGCCGATTTACCCGCTTTTAAACTTAGTAGATAGTAGCTTGTAAACTCGCCGTGTGTCATCGATGCTTAAGAAAGAGTCGCAGCATGATTGTGTAAAAGAATGTAGATTTAATACTTTATTATGCCGTTGCCATAGAAATATTAAAAGCATTCATTCTGTACATCCGTAACATTGCGATGCTTTGGACATATGGAAAGAATGGGGTATTTCCGCAAACGAGGGATTCTGTTGAAAATGTACGGAATATTTAAAGATCATTTTTCCGATTTTAATCATCCTACTAAAAATGTTTGTTTTATATGTTTTCATTCAATATTATTGATTTTAAAAACGGTCTAAAACTGACTAAATCAAAACGGCCCATGGTTTGAAAATCAGAATGTGACGTCACAAGCGTCGCTCAGCTGGGCCAGCATAAATAAACACTGTCAGTGAGCGTCCACGCTTATGACGTCACACGTAGCCCCGCTCCTAAATATCGTTTTAGTTGTAATTAAAAAATGAGAAACTTTGACTTACTGTAGAAAATTTATTCGTCAACATAAAAATAAAATAAAAATGCTATAATCATCGTAATTTTTTGCTTAATTGTTTTAAGCAATAAAAAAGTGGAAATACCCCATTCCTGATGACAGAACACAAAAAATCATGACTGCGGGTACTCCGAGGAAGCGAGCCATGTGCAGAGGCAGACCAAAAGGTGAACCGGAGCAGGAAGTGAGGAATGAAGGACTGGAGGTGAATAGCCAGAGACTGCTGCCAGCGGAGAGTAATTATAAAGAAGGTGTAGTGTTGTTTGATGATAGGGAAACTCATTAATAAATAATAAACATACTTTATTAAATATTTTATTTAGCTTGTGCTTTTTGACTTATTACGTAGGAAGGTACTTCTATCAACTTCAATCACTCGTAGAAGAAAACATAATAAAGAAACATAATATGTTAAATTAGTTTTAAGTAATAAATTATTGAGCATGTATAAAGTTTTATTTATACCATATGCATTATGTATAAATATAATTGTTGGTACTGTTAATTAATTTATAAAGCAACGTTTTTGGAAAATAATCACATGGTAAAATGATGGCTAATTTGGTATAGTGGAACGGCATGCTTTAGAAAAGATTTATAAGAAAACAGTAAAACAATATATTGGTCTTTCATTTTTCTTAAATAACTATCATTTCAGATCAAAAAAAAGTACAAAGATTCCAGATTAATCACCCTTTTACTGTCAATTATTGTTACGTACAGCATTTAAATATTTCACAACATTCAAAATTAGCAAAATTCACATTTAGCATAAATAGATATAATTTATTATTATTTTTGCTTCACAACCATTTAAAGATTTAACCCCTCCGCAACGTAAGCAGATATAAGCGTTAGAAATAGGACAACAGTCAAGTACAATAAGCGTGTTTATATGTCAGCGCATGTGTTTCCATAGAAATCGTTCTAACTCCGTTATTGTTTTAGTTACATCCCTAAACCAAAAAGTAAAAGGTCGATAGTAGATCAAGCTGTACATCCCTATCAAGTTGTCTATAGAAATACATAACAGGAATCAGTTGTCAGTCGCGTAGTTGACAAAAATATTTACCAGCGCAAATTTACTACCGGCTCGTCCGCGCTCCACATTTTTAATTTTTATTAAATATTTTTATATGAAATGATAAAAAAATGAGGTGACAAAAGTGTTTATAACACATATATACAATAGAATAAGTATTGTTCTTTACATAATCTGTGATTTTAGTACCGTTTTCACATAAAAAACATCACGGGAGTCATTTTTACCTATTTTTAATGTTTGCGGTCTAAATTTTAATATTTACAAATGGTAATATTTATTTGTAATATAATAATTTGAAAGCTTATTTTGTAACCTGTCTAAAACAGTTTTTACTATTCGGCTACGTTCAGAAATGTTTCATTTATAGAGCTTTAATTGTGAAGCGGTAATAACAAAAAGTTTTCTTAAAATGTCGTTTGAGACAGTTTAAGGGCTTAAATGGCGAATTACGGAGAGGTTAAGAATTGACTAAGTATAGAATTAAAACATTACACAATAGTTTGTTTAGCACCAAATCACTTTACATTATAGAAATTATTGGTCAACCAATCTTACATTTTTTTATACAATCATGTTAACAAGTAAGGCTCTCCTCCTAGAGGGATATGAAAGTATCCAATAATCATGTTGTGTACTCAGATCGCAAACAACTTGTTGTTCGCAATCCCTACACGACACTACTAAAGAAATCATGAAATCATGAGTTGAATTCTCAAATGTCAAAACTAGATGTGCCTTCATAACCACACTCACAACAAAACAGTTTCATGACAGTTGATCCTCGACTGTTGGCTCTCTGGTGTACTTACATACAATATGCAGTCAGTTTAGAAAAAATATAACTATAATTACACAAAATATAACTAAGTGTCTGTACCGACGAATTACAAAAAGTATAAAACATAATATTTTCATTCAAATGCATCAAGGATAAAACTACTTGTATATTCTGTATACACCAGCGTATAAGTATAAAAAATCGACACTGTAAATAACTTCGTTTGATATCCATACTAATTTATTTAAAAGGTAATTTTTGAAATCGATTTTAGGTTTCAAATTGGTAAATAATGCACAAAATATCATAGTTTTAAAATAAATATCATTTTGAGGAACCAACTATTGGGGGATCAACGGTCGTGGTCACCCAACTATTAAGAGTTGTTGTGGCTGTGATTTTTACAACCTGTGATTCTCTGTTGACTAGGTTTGTGCCTAGCATTGATCTAAGTACATGCATTGTTACAAAATGTCTGACACAAGTGATGCTGTATTTAATAGTCACGATGACGTGAGTGGGAACAACCTCGCCCAGCTGGTAGCGTAGCCGAGTTTACAAAATGCCGACAGCCAGCGCCTGTGTATGGTGATAGCCACCAAGATATTTGAATCGTCGAGTATCAAATTGGTAATCGAAGCAATAAGTAATCGAAGGGCCTTAGACCACAACGCAACTGATCCTAAAACAGATCTTTGGAACCAGAAAAACTGTTTCTGGTAGATAAAGTACAACAATGAGCTACACAAATTATTTTGAGATTTACATATTATTAAAACGGCCTAGCTGAGCGGGATACATATGTGGTGTTTGTCCATGGTGTGGTACCCATACCCGCCTCCCAATCTAACGATTAATCGACTCCAAATGGGATGTGTTTTCACTAGTTTCCCTCTTGTATTGCGAATTTCCGGACACCGTGTATACATAGCTAGGATGGAAGATTTTAAACTGTTCAGTTGGCTGGATGGCGTGTAGGAATAAAGAATTAGAGGGAAACACCCAGAGTTAAGGAATTTCATAGAAGTGGTCAGAACTCTCCAAGGATTGTAGCAATAATGATGCCGAAAGATTTGTGCAGAATTTCAGATCGGTGAATTTCTCAAACAGTAACAATATTCCATCTAGTTCAGGTTTCAAATTCATATTTTTGATTCCATTTTGTCATTTTCCATTTATTGTTATGTACTACATATTTGAAATGCTTCACTTTTTTAAGATAGGGCTTGAGTTTTAAATATGAATTAGAGAACTTATCTTAAATACAACAGAGTAAGTAGTGTGACTGAGTAAGTTAGCTAACTGAGTTCTAAATATGAATTTATTAGGAACTATTCTTATCTTAAATAGAACATACTTAGTTCTAAATAAGAATTTATTAGGAACTGTTTAACTAATCTTAAATAGAACGGAGTTCTAAATATGAATTTATTAGGAACTGTTTGGAATGTTTAACTTATCTTAAATAGAACGGAGTTCTAAATATGAATTTAAATAAGGAACTGTTTGGAATGTATACCTTCTCAGAAATAGAACGGAGTTCTAAATATGAATTTATTAGGAACTGTTTGGAATGTTTAACTTATCTTAAATAGAACGGAGTTCTAAATATAAATTTATTAGTAACTGTTTGGAATGTTTAACTTATCTTAAGAACGGAATTCTAATTATGAATTTATCAGGAACTGTTTGGAATGTTTAACTTATCTTAAATAGAACGGAGTTCTAAATATGAATTTATTAGTAACTGTTCGGAAAGTTTAACTTATCTTAAATGGAAAGGAGTTCCAAATATGAATTTATTAGGAACTGTTTGGAATGTTTAACTTATTTAAAGTAGAATGGTGTTCCGACATACAAATTTGTTTCTAAATTGCAGCTTTAGGTTAGAAGAATCCGGCTTTAGAGACACGGCACTATTTTAGGATAATTTCAACTGTTATAATATTAATTAGAGGTTCGAGTGGAGTGTGTGTTTATTTGAACATCTCTAGCAGGGCCTGGGTGGTGAGTGACTTGGGTCGCTCGATGGGGAAGCCGAGAGCGCGCGACCAGACCAGCTGCGCCAACACCCCGAGGGCCCGTGACACCCCAAACAGCACCGTGTAGTAGTTCATCTCCGTCAGACCGTAGTGCTGCAAACAAACAAACAAAACATTTTAAATTAACTTCTTTCACTGAAATACCAGCCCTCGTAGGTTTTTAAACACGGTTTCACATCTACATTTATAAGCACACACTTCACCACAATTTTCCATTACACTCGTGCCCTGATGATAGACACTGTAAAGCTGTTCGAAACTTTGGCTAAAGAAGGAGGTAGCGCAACAATTAATCACGATAACCTTTGGCCGTGAAAACCTCAAATCATATCTAACTAAACAACTCCAATAGATTTACTACAGCTCCACTGCAAGCAAAAAATAGTCCATATTAGACATCTGCCCTGATGAAGGACACTGTAATGCTTTCCGAAACGTTGTATATAGAAGGAGATAGAGCAACACGGCATAATAACCCAAAAATAAATCACAATAATTTAAGCAAGCATCCTCACACTACAATAACAAATTATATGTTCAAATTCTGTGAAACAACCTGTCCTAAAATAATAATTTACATCCTGAAGAAGCTTGATTTAAGCAAAACCGGTCGATATATAAAATAATAAAGATTTGTAGTTAAATACTAAGGACTGGTTGTTTTGCAGAATTTTAACATTTCATCAAATTTCAAAGTTAATTTTTAAGTTCTGTTATTACATATTTATTGGCCAAAATCTTCACTAAAAGGGAAATAATAATAGAACTTGAACAGAACTTGAAAATTAACTTGTATACTTCTTTTTTTACAATATCTCCACGTAGGAGGCCCTGAGATAAATACTTTTGTTTTATTTAAAAATCCTCAGGGCCTCCTGTGTGGATATTGTAAAATATGACCGGTCAGTGGTTGAGCGGGCATCGCGTTTGGGTCCCACCCAGGCGTTCCGTGTTCGATTCCTCGGCTGGCTAAGTCCTCCATCACGACTCAAGCAACATTTTTGGGTTACTGTAGTGGTAGTAGGAGATTTTGAAATATTGTCAGGTTATTCGTAAGCCCGGAATGTTTGTCTTTCTTTTAAAAATTAAAAAAAAGTAGATATGTGTAAGTATGTGTACGAACCCTCAACAGGACTCCGGAGTGTGCATCCACATTGGGCCAGGGGTTCTGGACCTTTCCATGCTCCTTGAGAACGGCCGGCACCACCTTGAACATGCTGGACACCAGCTTGAACAGCTTGTCTTCCGGCAGGTTCTTCAGGGCAAACTTCCGCTGGCAGATATATCTACAAGAACCAAACATTCATCATTTCTATTCATCGCTTTATGAAGCCACTGCGTAGCAAACGTTCTTCCCTCAGGTCGATTGGTCAAAAGCCTACCAAAATTATAAGATGACAGTAAAACATAATATTATGCATAATATAAAAAATGAAACAACTGGTTTTATTCTAATGTATTTGAAATGCAACGCGAGATAGCAGGCAACGGTAAACAGTGACATCTAACGTCTTAAATGGAAGCTTCCTTTCCCACGCACTATGATGGGCTGGGTCAATTTATCAAATGTCCCATTATCATATCTCCTGTCTCTTTACGCGCCATACAATAAACGAGATGACACTATGTCGCCTAGAAAAAATGTTTTCGGATTCTGAAGGCAGTTTGGGTCATTGAGGTGAGGGAGAGAAAGCATGATGAATATTATGCGCCTGAAAGAGATGGTTTGATAAACGTAGGTTGATTTTGCAGATTCTACTCTTGTCGCATGAAATAATTTACTATATTAAATGTAATTTGACTCTCAAACTCGTGAGGTAACAAATGAATATTATCATATTTAATTTGATATTGTATCATAATTTTTTTTAAATGACCTTCCACTTCTGCCCAGTGGCGGTCCGTGAGTTTTCAGTGATCTAGAGCAGTGTTCCGCAAACTTTTTATGTTCTAGGTACACCTACCAAATCAATAAAATTTAGAGGCACACCAAAGAAAAAACGAATGTTTATTTAAAATTAATTATTTGTTTTAAATTTTTTTCCTGTATAAATGTACAGATATGCCTACCTTGGGTCCGTGGTCCTCAGCACGGCGTGTCCGTACCCGGGGACCACCTGCCCCGACTTGAGCGTCTTCCAGATAAACTCCTTGAGCTGTTCATCCGTGGGGTTATCTCCGAGCTCCTTCTGCGACTTCAGCAACCAAACCAACACCTGGACAATTAAAGGAGGTGTTATGAGTAATTATCATTACTGTAATATATCATTGAAGAAGATAACAATACTAATCTAAACGAAAATATGAAAGAGAACAAGACACAGAAATACCGAAAAAGACTCGAACCCGGAACCTCTCGCCTAACTGGGACATGCGCATTTACCAATTCCGCCATTGCCACCTTCTGTCAAACCGTCATACAAGGTGCGGCAAAACAAACAGTGCAGTTTTGAAGGGCTATTAAAAAAAAGGCGTAACTTACAGAAATGGGGTTCATTTTATTTTATTCGGAACATCATGCCATTTTATGCATCAAGTCCTAAAGACAACATCAGAAAGATATTGGCCCCCAGCAGCGATACATTGATGTAGGTGATTTTTGAAGTTTTCTTTGGCACATATACATTTTTTGAGACAAGACGGGATCGAGGATAATTTCATTAATCTGTAGCAGCCAGCCTCGGGGAGGGAGTCCTGTAGCAGCCAGCCTCTGCTACCTCATGCTCTGGATTGTTTCCAAAAAATAATGTGTCGCCACACACACAAACCAGTACGCGCCTGAAATGCACAGTTCGGGCGCTTTTGAGAAATTCGCCGAGTGAAGAATTACTGCCGCACAAAGCAACACTCCGACTTGTCGGGCTACAT
Source organism: Limnephilus rhombicus (assembly GCA_929108145.2). NCBI lineage: Eukaryota > Metazoa > Arthropoda > Insecta > Trichoptera > Limnephilidae > Limnephilus > Limnephilus rhombicus. The sequence continues at coordinate 24,869,399 of OV815292.1, forward strand.
AAAGGCGCCCGGCAATAGTCGCAGTGTTCAGTGTTACGGCATTTTCATATCGTTCAGCAAGCTCGCCTCAAGCAACCGCAGTTAACCTTGACCCAGTGAGAAACTACATTCGTTTTGTTTACCTAAGTGCCGGTAGTGTAGTAAATCTGTTTCGCTGTCCATTCCTGAATTGATTTGCAAATTGTAATTTTTGGTAGAACTCAATAAAGACTTCCAACACGCAACCTCATTGTTCTACAATAGCAACCTGCAACCAACCCTTCTCGATGGCAGTCATGATCGGACGCACACAACCACTCGTTCTGGAAGGCGTGTTTGATTTCCCGACCACCTCGTCATCTAACCGTTCCTCCTTTCACCGCAGACATGTCTGCATTGTCTGGGGAGGGAGTCCTGTAGCAGCCAGCCTCTGCTACCTCATGCTCTGGATTGTTTCCGAAAAATAATGTGTCGCCACAACACATTCAAGCTGTAGAAAATATAAATCACAAAATATCCATTCAAGGAGTCTGATGATGCACATTTGGGGATAAGATGTTGAAGACAGCACGGTGCGATAACTACTAGTGTACTTTTGTAATATAGATACCTGCAGTGAGGCGCAGCCATTCTCGACCATAGCACGTACTAAAGTATCGTGCGATTCTAGAATATACATACATATTATTCTAGAATAATAAATTTTTATATTCTAGAATAGTGGTGTCTTTCAATCATGATTTAAAAATTTATTAAAAAAATCCCTTCTATTTTAAAATTGTCCGCAAACAGATATTACACCATGTCGAGTGTCACTCGACATTGGAGCTGGTGGAACAAAATCGATGTTGATTGACACTCGACATTGGAGAGGAAAGGGTTAAAAATTACAATATAAGGTTTAAACACAAAAAAAAATAGAAAAAAGCTTAACTCAAACATTTTTAAGTAAAACAATGAAAAATTTTATAAAATTTGAAATTAAAAAAACGCAGCCCTTTCATACAAGGAATTTTCAACAAAATTGTCACCTTACTTTATTTCTAGTTCGCACAATAAAAATTATAATAATTATTCCCAAGAGTAACCGAAAAAATCTGACATTTTGGATTCATTTTTGCACAATTTAAACATTGATTTCTTGAATTTGTATTTATTTACGCATGCGCAAGGCATTTATACTATTAAAAAATGTGGAAAAATTTAATTAAAAAGTAAACGAAAAATGCAACCGAAATAAGCTACAGCAAATAATAACAAATAAATTTACCTCCTGATTGGCCAGTCCGTGCAGCGGGCCCGCCAGCCCGTTGAGACCTGCTGCGAAGGACAGGTAGGGGTCGCTGAGGGCTGAGCCCACCAGGTGGACCGTGTGGGCCGACACGTTGCCGCCCTCGTGATCACTGTCAACAAATACTCTATACAAACAACAGTACTCATATACACTCCAAATCAATGGCTATGTCCAGACTAGCTGAACAATGCAACGAGCCGCTCCCAACTAGCAAATAGATGATTAACCCTTAGCGCAGGGTTTCCCAACCTTTATTTCACCGAGACTCCCCGAACCAAAAAAAAATATTTTCATGCCCCCCTTAATTAAGTTTCAACAAAATTTTTATACTAACTAAATTATTTATTTGAATTTCAAATAGGTACAATACAGATGCAATAGGTATATGTATTTGTTATGGATATTTAATAGAAGAGTAGGTACACTTTTAATCATTAATTACTTTTACATTTCTAAGTTTTCTTTTATTATACATAATATTATTTTTTGTTTATTTAAATTATGTTTTTATAATTAGATAATGTCTAACAACTTTCAAAGTAATTTTAGAACAAATAAATAAAAACCTTTAACCCCTCCGCAACGCATACAGATATAAGCGTTAAAAATAGGACAGCAGTCAAGTACAATAAGCGTGTTTATATGTCAGCGCGTGTGTTTCCATATAAATCGTTATAACTCCGTTATTGTTTTAGTTACATCCCTAAAACAAAAATTCAAAGGTCGATAGTAGATCAAGCTGCACATTTCTATCAAGTTGTCTATGGAAATACATAACAGGAATCAGCTGTCAATCGTGTAGTTGACAAAAATATTTACCCGCACAAATTTGCTACCGGCAGCTCCACCGTGCTCCACATTTTAAATTTTTATTAAATATTTTCATACGAAATGATAAAAAAATGAGGTGACAAAGGTGTTTATTACGCATATATACAATAGAATAAGTAGTGTTGTTTGCATAATCTGTGATTTTAGTACCGTTTTCATCCGTTACCGTTAACATCACATGAGTCATTTTTACCTATTTTTAATGTTTGCGTTCTAAATTTTAATATTTACAAATGCTAATATTTATTTGTAATATAATAAGTTGAAAGCCTATTTTGTAACCTTTCAAAAACAGTTTTTACTATTCAGCTACGTTCAGAAATGTTTCATTTATAGAGCTTTAATTGTGAAGCGATTATAACTAAAAATTTTTGTAAAATGTCATTTCGTTTAAGACACCAAAAGCTAATATTCTCGAAAATTCGGGGGTTAAAGTACTTTTGAGATACTTGAGCTTGCTTACTCTGTTCTGTACCAGTTGGTCGATTCTGGGTTCAGTCTTTGCTAGAGCTATGGTTAAATCGCTATGGACGGCAAGGCGATTTCGCTGTTTAGTTTTTATTAAAACTAGAGCTGAAAAACCTGTCTCGCATAAATAAGTGGACAAAAATGGAATAAGTATTTTCCAAAGCAAGAGAAGCAACTTTCGGATTAACAAGGAATCGTTTGATCCAAAATTTCTTTAATGTCAAGAGATGAAAGTCGTCTTTCATGGTCGAGTCAGCCTTCATTTCTAGAAATTCTTCCTGAACTTCTTCAGGTAATTGTATGACATCGACAACAAATGGGTTCCTGGTCATGTTTCATATTGGTGACTCGGAATTAACATCTCGATAGTATCGATGAAATTCGTTTACCAGCGTTTTTTTTTTGGAGTTTCTATTTCAGATTTTAAATCTTTATCCAGTTTTTCATTATTAATTGCTTTGGATAGCCGTGAAAAAGGAAATACATTTTCAGCAGATACCTTATTTTTCCAAGGTTGAAGCTTTGATATGAAACCTTGAATATGATCATAGTTACTAATCAAAGTGCCATTTTTGTCCTGAAGTTTCAAGTTTAGCTGATCCAGGGCGCATCACACGTCGTGTTATGACTTGTCGAAACTTGTATAGCAGCGATTGAATGGCAATTCGGATCACTTAATTTACCTACGCGTTAAATAGATTTTTTTTCGGAAATGCAAATGTACCTTTACGCCCTCCCCTGACATTTCTCTACGCCCCCCCAGGGGAGCGTGCCTCTTATGAAGGTTTTGACAAGGGCAAATATTTGGCAGTATTAGTTACCTACTTTAATAAATACATGTTATTTTAAAAGGCTCACTGCTACACTGGTTTATAATTATTTGTATGTGTTATCACTGTGATAACACAATTCAGCTAAGGGTTAAGTTAAAAGGGCAAAGTGTAAGAAATAATTTTTTTTACATTACCTTCTCCACCGGAGGCTAAAAAAACCCACAGGGCTTATGTCATCTTTGGGGATGTTGTGTGGAGGGTCTTTTTAGGGAGAGGAAGGAGAGGAAGTTCTGGGAAGGAAAAAGGTAAGAGGGGCGGGTAGGAATCTGGGGGTCAGCAGCAGATTAACAGAGAACGGAGTTAAGTACAGTTATCGTGTCATAAATACGACACGATAATAAACAAGACTCGTAACCTCTGACGAACTGAAGTATTATTGAAAACTCCCGATCAACAGAATTGTATTAATCAGACGAATTAATAGTACACCACAATATATAAAGAAGATTGTCTGTGGCATGTTTACAGTTTTATTATATACTAGCTGAAGTCCCCGACGATGCCCGGACTTTACACAGAGTTTTCGAAATCAAATGTAGACAGTGACCTTCCTCTTGTTTTGAAGGTGAAACTGAAGTGCAAAATTTCATCAACCTCGGCATAAAACTGTAGATTTGCATACAAATCAAATCTACAACGCCCGCTTGCCAGCCCGCTCGTCCACTACATACAGACAATCTTCATTATATATTATATATTTCAACCAATTTACACAAAACCTTGACAAATTATATACCTAAACCTTCCTCATGAATCACTCTATCAGACAGACACAGCGGAGGACTTTGTTTTATAATATGTAGAGATTTTGTATACAGAATGTAAGTACTACTTAGAATATTGTTGTAATGTACCTGTGTATGGTGAGGTAGAGTCGCATCAGCTCCGTGAAGTCGGGGTCAGAGAATCCGAGCATGTTGGTGAAGTTGGCCGCCCAGTCCATCTTGGGGGAGATGGCGGCTATGTTGTTCAGGTCCTTGTACGTGTGCCGGTAGATGCTGGCTGCGATGACAGGCAACTTGGCTATGAGATCCATCACGTCTTCAAATATATACTACAACAAAACCATTATTACTTTATTACTAAATTATTTAGGGGCGGTCCGTTTGATAGATTCTCCCATCTTAACAGACGGATTGCAATCTTTAGAGCACAGGCGTCGGGTGGGAATGCTATCCTTGTTCTACCGGTATTACAATGGAAGATGCTCCGAGGAACTAGCATCATTGATCCCTTCGGCACCGATGCATAGTCGGGAAACACGCCAAACGCGTGCCCAACATTTGTACACGGTTGACATTTGTCACATGAGAACGGGTCGTTTCTTCGACTCGTTCTTGTGTTCAACAGCTCGGCTGTGGAATGATTTGCCGGCCTCTGTGTTTCCTCCTTCCTACAACATGGGTCTCTTCAAGACCAATGTTCATTCCTTCCTCTCCTCAAAAACACCCTCCACACAGCATCTCAGATGACATAGGCCCTGAGGGAAATTATTTTCCCCAGGGCCTCCTGTGTGGAGTTAATGTAAAAAAAAAAAAAAAAATTGTTAGAATACGCATGAAATTTGAGTTAATGACTTATTTGATTACGTGTTAAGCCAAGCCATTAACGGCCGCTGTTTCCAATCCTACTAATTAACTGCTAAGCTGAAACTAAGGCTCAACACTGCACAAATGCAAAACTACGCTCTTTCCAACACACAAGCATCGCATGCATCACTCAATCTAAATAAGCCGGACTAGTGGATTAAGCTCGCCTCAGCAAAGGAAAGTAATAAAAAGTGTCAAAAGAGGGGAGCCAACATCACGACGTACCAACGCGACGGTGGCAAAGGTCAAGCTGACACTTTATTTCTAATATATTTTATAAGTTTGTTTAAAAATTATAAAATGCCAGTTTATGGATAACAGTATTTAAAAAAAATTATGTGTGTTAATAATAAATAAAATAATATCTTAATTTAACATGAAAAATTTTCACTTAGATGCCATTTTATTGTCTACAAAAGTGGGCGTGGTCACTTAAGATAATCAACGATAAAATATTTGCGTTACCTTTAAAATACTTACAAATTGCTTAGCTGATTGCAGACTCAGATTGGTCGATCGAAAAGTTGGGAACAACGGCTGCAAGTGTTGCATTTTCAATCAATCAATGTTTCCCTGAACAGTTGAGCAATACATTTTGCAATTGTCGCTCGTCATAATGCGACCAAGACATTGGAGTTTACAAAGGTGTGAATTTCATGTAAGAATATTATTACACTGTCTGAATTACACACGCACGGAAAAAGCTATTTTCCTCAGGGTCTCCTGTGTGGAGATAAATTTAAAAAAAAAAATTCACGGAAGACATTATAGGAGAGCTTGGCTCACCTCCCAGTAGTCCTTCTTGATGACACCCGCAGCATAGGCCTTGGCAAACTTGCTCTCGCCGCTGAGGGCTGTCACGGCGCATGAGAGCTGCGCCATGGGGTGCAGGCCGGGGGGCAGGTTCTTCAGCAAGGTCACCACGTAGTTGGGAATATCGGCCCTGCAAGGAAACCCCTATTATTATTGAGAAATTAAATACATTTTTATGTTTACATTGGGAAAAATATGGATTTTATATTATAATTTGGGAGGCGGGTATGTGTACCCTAGAAGAGTGTTTTCTCTTGGGGTAAAAATAATCTCGTTGAATTTAATGTTTCAAAGACCCAATCTTGTCTGATTACGTCTAAAAGGGATTGAAATGAAAATCTAGTATCTTTCAACGGTAGTAATCTTCCGAACAGGCCCTCATTGATACCCTTGGTGTAACCCTAAGTGACCAGCTCAGGTATGGGGCTCCATCGAAGCCAGAGTAAAGTTAGCCTCCCAAAAACTGGGCGTACTGTACAGGGCCCGCAGATACTTTAATAGTACACAACTGCTAACACTGTACAAATCACAAGTGCGCCCCACGGTTGAATTTGGCAGCCACATCTGGTCTGGAACTCCAAAATACGCAAATGCAAAAATGCATTTGCGTATTTTGGAGCTCCAGAAAATGGGCGGTCCACTTAATAGATTCTCCCATCTTAACAGACGGATCTTTAGAGCACAGACGTCGGGTGGGAATGCTATCCTTGTTCTACCGGTATTACAATGGAAGATGCTCCGAGGAACTTGCGTTATTGATCCCTTCGGCACCGGTGCATAGTCGGGAAACATGCCAAACGCGTGCCTAATATTTAATCGTTTCTTCGACTCGTTCTTGTGTTCAACATCTCGGTTGTGGAATGATTTGCCGACCTCTGTGTTTCCTCCTTCCTACAACATGGGTCTCTTTAAGACTAATGTTCATTCCTTCCTCTCCTCAAAACACACAGCATCCCAGATGACATAGGCCCTGGGGGAAATTGTTTTCCTCAGGGCCTCCTATGTGAAGTTAATGTAAAAAAAAAAAATATTGGGAAGAATATGGATATTTATATTATCATTTGGGAGGCGGGTACGGGTACCCTAGAAGAAGAATCACCTGTCTGCCCAGTCCTCCGAGAGCTGCTTGACTTGTGCTGGGGTGGGTACGTCTCCTGTGATGAGGAGCCAGAAGACTCCCTCAGGAAGGGGCTCTGTGCCCCCGGGGGCGGGGGGCAGCGCCTGGAACATAAAACAATATTACATATATATAAACAACCTATTGTGTAAACTGAGAACACAAACCTGGGAAAACTCATGCTCACATGGATTGCCGTGCGACGCTTTGTTTTTTTTTCAAGTGAAAAGTAAAAATTACGTTTATCGCAATTTTTCTCCTGGAATTAATTGAAACGTGCTATCAATGATAACTTAAGTGTTAATCTTTTTCGTAGTTATCATACTTTAAATTTCATGTAGCTGTTTAGTCCCAAATCTCATAGTTTTTTCACAAACTAACTTCAATTTCGAAATGTCAGGTCGGGACTAGTTGTGCAATCATTGCTCAACTCGTCCCACTATTTTCTTATTACAAAATGTATTTTTATTTTTATGTAGGATGCAGAAAGAAAGAAAGAAAAGGAATATAAGAAAAAGACTTCACGGGAGACTTATTATAAACGGCTGTTTAATTATTGCACAAGGTGGCGCAAAAGTTGTCACCCAATGTTCTTTGGCTGTAATTTTTTTTATGAATGAAAAATTTTGGTTCCACTTTTGGATTGTGTTTATTTGATGTCTTAATTTTTTTTCTATTGGGACGTGAAAATGATATCGGTTAAGCCGCCAGAATTGATGACCACACAGGCCCGATTTATGGTCTTTTCCATCACTCTTTCCAGAACTTCCGGCGATAGGTTCCCGCTTTCTTGACGGATATTCTTTTTGAGGGCTTTACGAGTCTCAGGCTTGTTGACACAGACTCGTGATTTCAAGAAACCACACAAAAAGAAGTCTCAAACGTTTAAATCGGGCGATCTTGCCGGCTAGTGCAAACCACCTAAACGAGAGATTACACTAAAAAACCACCGATGAATTATTCTGCAAAAAATTTTAATAATTTTTCCGCGTTCTTGAGGAGTATAGCGATTGACGTCTTTTTGACGTTTGTATCTGTTTACTTCACAAATGTCAAAGTAGAACTAACATTTGCCGCTATTTGCAAAAATTATGGCATCTTCCGATAGGATGAAAACTTTTGCACCACCTTGTACATATAGGCAATTTTCGTAACAATATTGGGTTTCTTCTTTCTACTGCTTAACGTGCCCCACATCCTCGCTCAAGTTACCCCACCCACGGGGCAGATTGAGCAACTCTGAACTTTCTTACATGTACATGATATTTCCTTATAAATTATGCCTAAAATGTATTTGTGTCCGGATGCATTTAGATCATCATAAGTTGCCTATTCGACAGTAAAGGATCTAAGTCAGTCTTTTGCACAGTCTACTAGATATGACTGATTAAGTTTGCTTTCCTAAAAACTTGGTCAACCAGCCCCGCCCTACCCTAATTCCTCCATTCCAGGTGTGGTAAAGTGTAAGAGGTTACATAGTTAACAGTAAGGTGGTAAAATACCTTTTGGCACTCTGGTATGGTGAGCCCTCGGAAGTGAATGCCGTCCTCGATGTCCAGTACGGAAGTGTCGCAGATCAGAGCCTTGATGCCACGCATACCGCCATATATCTAAATTATTCAAATATTACATTAATTACATGAATGACGAAAACCTTAACCTAAAAAACAATCACATCGCCAAAATTTAAATATCTATTAAAATAAAACGCTGATTACAAGATATTGCTTCATCCATATTTTTATGTGCTTGTTCACATATACAATCCCAAATGACAATTCGAGTTATCTTTTAAATATAGGTGACACCTTTGTATTTATTTATTTTATTTTATTATTTTTAAACACCCTGATGGGCTTTTACAATATTATATAGTTTACTGCATGATACAGACATCAAGAGTTTTTAATGTTTTGACAAGAAAAAACTTTTTTTAAACATAATACAAGGTAGATATAAAGTTGCATTTAAATGCATATAATATACATTGCTAGATTCAAACCTGAACTAAATACCATCTAGATAGTGTCTTGAATAAATTTTAAAGTCAATGATGAACACACTTATTTTTATTTTTAACCTAATAAGTAAAACCTCAAATTGTTATATTTAATTAAATTTTTATCCATTTTTATTTTTAACTAGCAGACCCGGCCACACGTTGCTGTGGTTAACGAAACACAACGCCATTACTCAACCTTTATAAAATCCACACCACCAGCTGCTCGCTGCCTGAATTGAATATTTAAATTTCTCGGCTTTTCTCTACTATAATAAGCATGTAATATACATATAAACCTTCCTCTTGAATCACTCTATCTATTGGTGAAAACCACATGAAAATCCATTGCGTAGTTTAAAAGATCTATGTGCACATACATTTTGAGCGACTTCATTTTATACTATTTAATGATGATATGCGACATCTATTCACTTTTCTGCAAGTCTAGGATGGAATTTATTCAAGACACTATCTAGATACCATTTAGTTCGGGTTTGAATATTGCAATCGTACATAAAGATAGCAGCCGATAATGTTGGTAGTTCTTAGTCGAAATATGATACAGTTAAATATGACCGAATCGAAGGTCTCACCTTCGAGTCCCAGATGTGACCACATATTTCAATTTTTCTGTTTTCGGATTTTCGATTGAGTTTCGCTAATATTGTCTTTATCCGCTTCTGTGCCAAGAGCGAGATTTCTCGCATTCTTGTCCGTGCCCAGTAGTCCGGCCATAGAAAAATAGTGAGTTTTCTCGGTATTCTTTGAGCAAGATTTACTTTTTTTTTTTTTTTTTTTTAATTTCTTTTTATTTTTCAAGATTTTCACACATTGAATAAATTTGGTAAGTCATTTAAATATCCTTTCAAGGTGTAATGTTTTTAATTTATTTATTTTGATTAAAAATTCATGGCCTGCTGTTCACAGCTACACTCCTACATACTGGCATTTAAAAGGTTATATAATAATTAAGTATTCAAATTTTAGGTAAATTTTTTTTAAAATTAAAAATATATTTTTCTTCTATTTTCTAGGGAATGTATTTTAAGTGTATTTAGTAAGAAAGTAAAGTTAAAAAAAATATGTGTAATATGAAATTAATAAGTTTTTGAAAATATCTAAGTGTTGGTTTTCTTATCTCCCTAATGAAATTTAAAAAAAATGATTGGATTATTTCTATAGCGCTGTATTGATGAGAAAATCACATCAAGGACGCTTTAAAACTTTACATACCTTTCAAATCTCCTGATCATATGATGTATAATTTCATCAAACATCATTTTATCACATTTCTTATTATGACAACTAGGTATTTTATCAACACATAGACCTAACTATAAATATTGCAGTTAACTTTAAGTTATCTAGAAGCACCAACGGAAGTATCAAAAGTTATGCACAGATTAAGAATAGTGAAGAGTTGGCTAAATAATAACATCTTAACTTTGAATACATCAAAAACAAAATATGTAACTTTTAGCATATCATCAAAAAGTCAGCCTTCCGACACTCATTATCTAATTATACACAATTGTCTGCAAAATTGTAATTGTAATTGCCACGCTTTAGAAAGAGTAGACTGTATAAGGTACCTAGGTGTAAATATTGATAAATATTTGAGATGGAACGACCATATGTTAACAAAAAATATCAGGAGACTTACCTATATTTTTAAAGAACTTCGTCATATATTGGATAAAGAGAAATTAAAATCTGTCTATTACGCCTTAGTCCAATCTCGACTTTCTTAAAATATAGTATGCTGGGGATCCGGTCTAAACTCCAATGTAGAACCACTAAATATTGCTCACAAATTAATTCGTTATCCATCTAAACTACTTTACAAGGAATCTAATGTTATTTGTATAAAACAGTTGTACATCACTAAAATAATTTGTAGATTTTTTATCAATACTAAATCTGCAGAAAGAACCCAACAAATCCATACCACTAGAATTGGCTCAACAATAAACTTTATGGCAATACATACTAAAACATCTTTTGGCCAAAGAAACTATTTATATCAAGCTCCACATATGTTTAATATTCTGCCAGATTACATTAAATCTTCCAATTAATGAAGCTAAATTTAAAAAGAATGTTTAGATATTTGTATTGACAAAGGATTGGCATACTATTTTTTCATCATTTTCCTAATTTTAAATAATAAATAATAAGATTTCAATTTTTAAATAATAAGATTTGTTTTTTTAAATAATAAGATTTTTTTTAAATAATTAGATTTTATTTGAGTTCCATTTGCCAAAATCGGAGTGTCACCCTAGTTGTTTTGAACTAGCTTTGTTTCTTGGTGGGTGTAGTAACTGAGCCCTTGCCCGGAATAATGTTGTATCCAACAAAACTATCAATGTTGAGTTATTGATGGAATAATGTTGGGCATATTAATTTTTTAGGCCTGTGGCAGGCTTTTAAAGTTTGTTTTGTGGAAAAATGTTGTATAACGCCATTTATAAAAATCACAGCGCATGGTTTAATTTATGGGAATAAATGAGAAAACGAACGTCTTATGGCTTCAACTAGAAGCCAAGAAGCTGACGAATGCAGGAAAGTAGAATTTGCCCAGAAAAAATATTATTATGCCTGCATTTTAGCCGTTGAAACAGTTTTGTGGAACAATGTTGTGTGGTGATCTCAAGACAATATCTAGAACGTAAATGGTTTCATTTGTTCATATATTTTTTTTTGCTTTTTTAGCTCAAAAACAACAATGACGTGTGTAATTTATGTTAGAAGAGCAAGTTGCTTTCTGTGAGGTACGAAGAGCAAAAAAAAACAGTTTTGTGGAATAATGTTGTCTGTGAAAGTGTTCATATACAACATTATTTCAAAAATTCTGCATAAATTCTAGTAATAAACTCTAATTTACTTTATTTTCTAGACGTCTTTTCAATTATAATGCTTAAAAATTGTATGTTTTATGTATTTTCAATATAAAATGTTATAAAACATAACTGGTTTCGTTTTTTCAATTTTTCCCGGAACTAGAATATTGTTGGATACATTATTCCGGGCAAGGGCTCAATTAAAGATTTATTTATGGTCTACGAGTATATTGTGACAAATCATACTTAAATTACCCATCTGGTCACTAATATGATATTTTTATTTCTTACTTTATAATATTTTAGTGTTTTGAATGCAGTGTTATGTATTTTAGTATTTTATGTGTAAAATCATCACTCAAATTTATAAATGTTAACCTCAATACAGGCTGTTAGTCCTAGTGAGGTTAATTTTTTTTTTAGTGTAAAAAAATAAGAACGTATGTATGGTGACAAGTTATAAAATAAAATAAAAAAATAAAATATGCAGAATGATTAAAACATTAATAATTTTTATTTATTAACATTTAAACCCGCTAAACTACTTATGTAGTTTGTCAGCAGGTACATAATGACAACATTTTATGCAATAAACTGGTACATTTTCAAACAGTGTATATGTATAATGTTGATGCTAAATTAAAAGTGAGATATATTGTTATTACGGAAAAGTATATATGTGAATAGGGTTCCTTGCCAACTCAGAATGAAACCAACTCAGAAACATCTCAGAAAGGTCATTAAAAGCTATGAAAAAATAATTTTAAAATAGCCGATAACCCTAACTTAAGTTAACCTATTTAACCAATTTTTTTTTATCACCACTGACCTTTCTGAGGTGCTTCTGAGTTGGTTTCATTCTGAGTTGTCCGGTCACCGTAAATAGCAGTATAAGCCTTATATCATAAACAAGTACAAATGGATTTAGTATGAACAAATGAATATAATCAACAAGTAAATGAATAGTTTCATATACATGAGGTATTTCAAAAATTATAATGAATTTTCCAATTCCTTCGAAAGTGAATTTCAATAAAGAATACAAGGACTTCGGGCATCAATATAAATAATCGGTATCTAATAGCCATTTCCTTAGATTATATTTGACTTTAGCTGTAAAAAAGTTATTATTTTTAATAATATTAATAGTAATGTTTTATTCCAGGGTGTGGGGAGAATAGTGCAATCCCACACATACCATATAGTTATACATATTTACATAGTATATTTTTTAGTACAGAGACAAGCACATAGAATAGAAAAAGAAAAATAAAAAGTTAATTTAAAAATAAATAATTAATTATTCCAGAGGGTAGATGTCCAGTGTTAAGAACTGGACAAACCTCACCCCGTGAACCCGGGCACCTCTGCTATTTAAAAAAAAAAATTATGTGAATACCTCACAAGAGTCCCAGCTGCTCCCCTCTGGAGCCAGTGAGACTATGGCATCCCCAATTGGGGTTGTGAGGCTGAAGGTAGTGGGGAGAGGAAGGAGATAGGTAAGAGGAAGGTGGGGAAGTACCTGGCTATTCAGATCTGGTCACCAAACACGGGTAACGCCATTTCAGGCAATGTTTCAATTCTGGCTTACCAAATTCCATTGGCGTACCAAACTCCATTAGCATGTCATTGTGGCCAGCTCCCTATTTTATATAGTATATGTAGAAACAGTACATATATGTACACTAGTACATAGTATATGTACACTAGTACAATTGTGAAATAACAAAAATTAATGAAATAAAATTTATTTGCCTACGCCGGGATTCGATCCTGCAACCTTCGGATTGCGAGTCAAGAGCCTTACCCCTAGTCCACGCCATCACCAAAAATAGCGAACCGCTTGCAGTGACTTATTGCACAGGTGCTGGTTATCAAACAAATGGTTCCCGGGGCAGCGGTACCCATAACCGCCTCCCAAATGATTGTAAAGACACTTTAAAGTGTAATTTATTCAGTGCGTGACTTTCAGATCACCTTTATTTGAACTTGACGTCTCGTGTTTGTAAAGTGTGATTAAAACAACACACCCATGCGTATTCTACGGCTCTTCTCTGATTAGAGCTATGGAAGTTATCACATATTTATTACAAACAATAATTATTCTGGTTAAAAAATGATCTATGTATGCATAATAGTTGCATAAGTGCGGCATTAATATACTCATTGGTGCATTTATAATACTTTTTTTTGTATTTTTTTATAATTTTTTTTTATTTATTTTTTTTTTTTTTACATGAGCTCCACGCAGGAGGCCCTGAGGAAAATAATTTCCCTCAGGGCCTATGTCATCTTTAGGGATGCTGTGTAGAGGGTTTTTTAAGGAAAGGAAGGAGAGGAGACTTCTGGGAAGGAAGAGGGTTTAAGGGGTGGGTAGGAATCTGGGGTTCAGTGTGTCCTGGTCATCCGCCTCCAAGACCTAGACAAACCTCACCCCGTGAACCCAGGCACCCCTGCTAAATCACCAAACGTAGCGAACCACTTGGGGTGACCTATTGCAGAGGTGTTGGTTATCCAATAAAGGTTCCCGGGGCGGCGGTACCCATTCCCGCCTCCCAAATTGTATGGCCAGGGAAAATATATTATCTTTATAGTTTATGCCTGTTAAAAGACTTCATTTATTATAAGTCAACAGTCTCACTGCTCGACCACTGCTTGCGTAGTCGATTAGCAATCCGAATGTTGCAGGTTTAAATCTCAGCGTGAGCAAATAAATTTTAATTCATTAATTTGTATCATATGTATATTTAATTGGGTACTGCTGCCCTGGGAACCATTTATTGGATAACCAACACCTCTGCCGTAGGTCACCTCAAGTGGCTCGCTACGTTTAGTGACTTAGCAGGGGTGCCCTGGTTTATGGGATGAGGTTTGTCCAAGTCTCGGCGACCGATGCGTCTGCCCACCTGCTGCATGGCAGGCCGGATCGGATGAGACTGGTTGAGGGATACTTAATTTCTCCAGCCGGACTCTCTTGACCACAGTGGGAGGAATGCATCCATACATACTCCTTGCACCACAGTGGGAGGAATGGATCCATACATACTCCTGGACACATCTACCTCCAGATTCCTACCCACCCCTCATACCATTTTCCTTCACAGAACTTCCTCGCCTTCCTTTCCCTAAAAAAGACCCTCCACACAGCATCTTCAAAGATGACATAGGCCCCGAGGTAAATTGTTTTCCTCAGGATTTCCTGTGTGGAGGAAAAAAAAAATTAAATTTGGTAGGTTCTTTCAATATCGATTTAAGATTGATTCAGTAAGACGATTGAAACGTTGCTTGAAATGGCTTTAGCCATGTTTGCTGACCAGATCTGAATAGGCAGGTATTTCCCCACTTTCCTCTTCCCCATCTTCTTCCCTTCCCCACTACTTTCTCTCCGGGTACGGTGAGATTAATAATAATATTATTGTAAATGGCAGTTGTAAATAATAATACCACGCATCTATGTATTATATACAACGACATTGCCTGTTGCGGTTACTTTGTCCCGGTGACTAGCTGTCACTGGATTCCGAGGAACTATTTTTATATCGAGGCGGCTATTTTTGGAACCAGTTCTTAAAGGATTTATAAAATGGTTAGACTGGGCGAAGCCACACCAAAAGCGGCCCACAGGATACACTATTATAAATACGAGAGCCGTCCGATATGTACTTAGCCTCACCGCCCGATGGTGCCACTATCGCAAGAGAAATTTACTATCCTGTAGTACATTCTCGTAGACGGCTCTGCCGTAATTTCAGCCGAATCTGACTAGTAGTTTTGTTTTGACAGCGGTGTGGAAGCGGGCGTGTCCGCGGATTTTAGAAAAATGGAAAAAGAGCAATATCGGTCGGTGATTCGATTCTTGTTTTTGGAAGGGAAATCGCGCAGCAAAATCAAAGAGCGCTTAGATGCTGTGTACGGTGACTCTTCTCCTTCGATGGCGACCATCAAAAATTGGTTTAACGAGTTTCAACGTTGTCGCACATCATTTTTGAAAAGCCACGCCCAGGTGCCCCGAAAACGGCTACCACGGAGGATAACATAACAAAAATCCACGATCTCGTATTGACAGACCACTGATTGAAGGTGCGCGAGATAGCTGAGACAGTAGGCATCTCAAAAAACCGCGTGGGTCATATCCTGCATGAAATTTTGGGCGTGAGAAAGCTGTCAGCGCGATGGGTGCCGAGTTTGCTCACTCCGGACAATAAGCGAAACCGTGAGACCACTTCAGAGCAGTGGTCTTCTCGGTCGAATTGGGCTACAAACTGCTGCCCCATCCACCATATTCTCCAGATTTGGCCCCGTGCAACTTCTTCTTGTTTCCAAACTTGAAAAAGTCACTCGCCGAAATTCACTCAGAAATTTGAGTCGAATGCGGAGGTCATCGCTGCCACGGAGGCCTACTTTGCAGACCTCGAGAAAATGTATTTTTCGGACGGGTTAAAAAAATTGTAGCATCGCTGGGTTAAGCGTATCGAGCTAAAAGGAGATTACGTTGAGAAATAAAAAGAATAAAAATTCCAAAATTTTCGTTTTTCTTTTGTAGGCTTATCGGACCACCCTCGTATGTGGTCACAATAATTGATTTCACGCACTTTATTTCGCCCTTTTGAAGTGCGGCTTCTGTTGTGAGGCAGTCTGGAGGAAGTCATTGAATCATAGTGAATGAGTCATTCTACTGACATGTACAAAGTATCAAATTCATATTGTTTCATTCTTAAATTGATAAATTACAATTCACTTGCCACGGGACAATGAACTTTGACATTGAATTCACTGAATCAGAAAGTATAAGAATCAATCAAATTAAATTTGGCCCAGTGATAAATTTCTTTCACACATTTTATTGTTTCTATAACTAAGAAAAGAAGGTTAGTTAGTTACGTTAGAAATCCGCTATGGAGTTTTGATACCAACCGTGATGTTGACTGGGAACTGAGGCATGGAATTGGCAGACTGAAAGCAGTCATAAATGAGATTCCTTAGATCCGTGTACGACCGTATTTGACCATATGTTTGTCTAAGCAAAAACAATCAAAGGTTACGGCACATCATCTAACAGAGTCTAGGGCAGGGATGGCGAACCAATGGCACGCGACACAATATTTTGGGAAAGTCACTGATCAGTGATCACAAAATTTATTATGCACTACGAAAAAAAGTGTGAAGTGTATAGTAGGTGAACGAGCGAACCCGAGTGACACCTACGCTACAGAATGTTTGGGTACGGTGCACGGGCTGCGATACGCGGGGTACGGTGCGGTTCGCGGTGTGGCGGAGGGAAGCTCGGCGCTAACTCGTTTGTTTTCGTACCTACAATCTACATCACGAGTTTCTATCGCTAATGAATGACGCATAGTTTCTTTATGCATAGCATAATAAAATAGTTTTACCTACCAATAAAACTTATATTATGTACCTAACCTCATTTAAAACCTATATAGAGAGAAGCATTCTCAAATCCCCTTTCGTGTGGCCTTCCCCGATCTTTTTTAGTACCTTGTGGCTGTCAAGTGGTCACCAGATGCTAAACAAAAGTATCTACATACATCTAACTTTTGATTATGGCATTTTTTCTCATTAGCGTATTAAATTCCTTCGCTGGCATTTTCGTTTTGTAGTAGCTCCGAATTAATAACGATTTTTCCCCAAAAAAGCAAGAATTATTTCAAAATCATACTTTATGTTATAACAGCGGGGCTGTTCGAAGTATTTTAAAATAAAAAACAGAGTTTAAGACCGATAAATGACAATATATGTGGTGAACACAACAAAAAAGATTGTCTGCATTTTGGGTCCTTTGTTTCTTCGTTTGTTTTCTTTGTTTGTATCTTGTGTTGTGATTGACATGTGTTGTGTTTGATTAACAATGAGCGGGTCCGAAATTTCCTCATCCGATTCGGTAGAGATGACAGTAGAGGAAATAAATAAAGTGATTTGGCCAAAAGAGTCGAAGCGAAAGTTGCCGAAATTGGCGAAAAAAGATTGCATCGATATTGCTTATGAATGACGCATAGTTTCTTTATGCATAACATAATAGTGAATTTCGTTGATATAATTGTATTTTAAAGTTCAAGGAGAGAGTTAGAATTAATTGAAACAGAAAGATTGACAGGTAATATAAGTGAAAATGCTAATAACAAAATTTTGGAAATATGGAATGCGTTACCAGACACACTTAATTGTCTCACCCTATGCCTCATGCTATTTTCATTATCCTATGCCTGCGAGTCATTATTTTCAGAGATGAATAACATTAGGCTCGGTTAGAAACCGTTTGTCAGATGACTCCAGTTCAGCATGCATTCTGCTAAAAGTAACATCTTACAACCCTAACATGTGTTATTTTTGTCACCTAACCTGCAACAACAGAAGTCACACTAATTTTACTTTAATTTACATTACGCGTATAATGCTAAATGTTCCTATTTTTTGTAGTAAATAAAGAGTTTTTAATTGATAGTAAGTATTTATTAATATTATTTTCCAAATAATCACAACGTCTAAATTATTTGATGGCACTTCTATGACCTTGCCCGCTTGCCAGCCCGCTGCCTGCTCCCTTCATATATTTCAACCAATTTACACAAAACCTCGACAATTATATACCTAAACCTTCCTCATGAATCACTCTTATCTATTGGTGAAAACTACATATATTTTTTCCTCCTCCGCCACATTGTTCGATTCATAATTTGGTAATTATTTAAAAAGAAAATATTTTTGAAAATGTGGCAGACACCAGTAGAAGATAACCGTAAATAAATTTACCGCCTATATTTGTGTTGTATACTTTTATTGCACCAATGACTCTGAGAATCGCACAACTTTCTACGATTATATTGATCAGGAATGTCAATCAAGAATTTTAAAAGACCGAAACGTTCTTATAATTGGGGATTTCAATTTAAATAACAAACCCGAAGAGGTTATGTTAGAGCACTTATATTTCTTGAACTCCAATAACCTCAAACAAGAAAATGAAATTAAAAATCATTTTGACAATATACTTGATCTAGTACTAAGTAACACGACTATTTGTGACGTAAGTCGATGTGATGAACCCTTGGTCAACGAAGATAAATTTCATCCGACCTTAGCAATTCATACTATATTAACCAGGACAAAATGTAACCGGCGTCAGCTGCGGAACAGCGCTATTCGCCCGGCATTAGTACCAACCTCCAACCATCAGTTCCAGTTCAAGCGAGCAGATATGCAGTTAATATGCGACATACTCTCAGAATTTGATTGGAACTACCTACATACTATATCGGAAGCAAATGACGCAGTTGCGTACTTAAACAATGTATTATTCAGTATTTTTGAAATATGTGTCCCCATTAGGAAAAAATTATGTAAAAATGTAAATTATCCGGCGTGGTTCTCTAAAAAAATTATAGATAAATTAAAAATCAAAGAATCGCACCGCAGAAGATATAAACTGCACAAGAATCAATCGGATTACTTGTTATTCTCTGCGATGCGATCCGAGCTTAAAAAAGATATAGCAATTGCAAAGCGTCAGTATTTAGAAAAAGTTCAGTATGGGATCAAAGATGATGTCAAATGTTTTTGGGATTTTATTAAATCCCAAAAGGCAAATCCACATACCCAAATTAACTTGAGTGATAGAACGGAAATTTTTTCCGATCCCGAAATAGTAAGCCAAAAATTTGCCGATTATTTCAAATCAGTGTACAGTCAGATTGCTCCTCAACTAAATCTAGACTTTACTCGAACCGAGAGGCCCTGGAATATTGGTAAAATCGGTCTTGAGCTAACCTGTCCAGAGGAAGTAGACTCCTGTACTCGAACTTTAAAGCTCGACAAGGCTGCAGGCCCAGACGGAATACCCCCTAATATAATTGCTCATATGTCAAAAACCATTTGTCAACCGCTGAGCTATATATTTAATCTTAGCATATCGACTGGGTGTTTCCCTCATTCTTGGAAACTCACGCGTGTAAGCCCAATTTTCAAGGCTGGAGACAAGTCTGATATAAGGAATTACAGACCAGTAGCTGTACTGTCAACTATACCAAAAATATTTGAAATGATTATTTACAAGAAATTACATCACCAAATTATGCCATTTCTAGGAGAAAACCAACACGGTTTCATGCCAAGAAAATCCACGGTTTCAAATTTGTTAACATTTTCGCGATTGGTGGCCGTCGGACTGGACTTGAGACACCAAATAGATGTAGTGTATACGGATTTTGCCAAGGCTTTTGATCGAGTTGATCATGATATTTTACTACTTAAAATGTACAAACTTGGTTTCGATCAACAAACACTTATATTCTTCGCGTCCTATTTAAAAGCTAGAAGTCAATATGTAATAATAAATGGACATGAATCTAAACAATTCCCGGCGTTATCAGGTATTCCCCAAGGTTCAAACCTTGGTCCTTTGCTGTTCCTTATACTTATAGATGACATCCAGGTTTGTGTAAAATATTGCAAATGTCTTCTATTTGCAGATGACCTCAAACTTTTGATGGAAATAATCTGTTACTATGACTGCTTAAAAATGCAATCTGACCTTGATGCTATTGCAGAATGGTCAGTAAAAAACAAATTAGAATTCAATATAAAAAAATGTGTAACCATGACATATACCCGCTCCCAGAAGCCCATAGTTTTTGAATACAACATTAAAGGGAAAACATTATGCCGAGTCAATAGCTTTAAAGATCTCGGTATCGTCTTTGATCCCAAACTGACATTCTCGGATCATATATCACGGCTCACTCCAGCATGCTACAAACTCCTGGGTTTCATCATCAGAATATGTAAGCAATTTGATGACCCAGATGCAATGATAGCCATGTTTGATGGAGTCATAAGAAGTAAGCTGGAGTATGCCAGTGGTGTGTGGACTCCGCACCAAGCGAAATATATTAATATGCTAGAACAAGTTCAGAAAAAATTCCTTAGGTATGTCTATATGCGGATGAATGGAACGTACCCGAGATTCATGCACCATATGGAATTACTTGAGGCAACAAATAGATTTAGCTTGGAAACTAGACGTTATGCAAATCTTGCAATTCTTAGTTTTAACATAATCCATAATCGTATTGACAGCCCATTCCTCTTGGAATGTTATGGCTTATACGTGCCTGAAAATTTCAGCCGTAGTCGTCGACACGACTTGTTCAAAATACCATACGGCAGAACAGATGTTCTGGCACAGCATAGCATGACAAGAGGAATGGTGCTGTTGAACGAAATATCGGAAACACTAGATATATATAACTCTTCTTTAGATAGCCTTAAGATTTTTTTGTATATTAATCATCTTCCTAGGTGTTAAGACTGTTAAAATGAGAAAATTGTACAGTAATTGGATAAAAATCTGTTGTACAATTAAAAAAAAATAAAAAAAAAAATAAAATAAAATAAAAAAAAAAAATAAAAGTAATAAATTTTTAGTAAGAGAAAGGAAAAAAATTGTTTTCAAACTCAAGTGAACAAGTAGATGAAAGAAGGAATCGGTGGCATCTCAGGAAGCATGGCATGCTCAAGTAAGTGAAATACTAGCAACGGATGTATATGAATTTAGATGAAGCATGGAGTATTTGCCAAGACAGATATTTGAGGCATTACATCCTCTACAGCAGTGGACCCCAACCTTTTTGTCGCCGCGGCCCAGTTATTGTTTGATAATTTTACCGCGGCCCACTGGGGGGCGGTAAAATTATCTATAGTTGAAAATATTTTTGTTACTTGGTCAGTTAGCAACAGATAATTAAAGAATTTTGTTACATTCATTAATAACCTTCACTCGAATTTTACATTTACATAAGAACAACGATAATAACAGCTTAATTTTTTTTTTTCAAAAGTATTTTGATTTTATGCAAGCCCTTGCGCGGCTAATTTATAATTAAATCCTCTGCAATTGTATGATTTTTTCCCGATTTAGCGATGCGATAACTTATTCTGTATGATGCTTCCAGAGCTGTTTCCCTTGCTTTAGTAGCTCTTGAGAAAATTGAACCTATATTGACAGTTAAATGTTTCTGTTTTCTTTCAAAAAGATCTCTAAACTGAGCTGACTGACTGACCAATGTGTGGCGTTGCGGCAGGCTGCCAAACCACCGAGCGTAAACCGCTTAAGTTTGAAAACGTTGAGCTGAGTTTTAAATCCTACTTTCGTGCCGCGTACCCCAAGGGGTACGCGTACCACAGGTTGAAAACCGCTGCTCTACAGTGAAAAAGCTTGGTGATATATTTACCATATTGACGGTGACTTCCCCGACACTCTTGGATCCATGATCTTTCTTCAACTTCTGGACTATTTCCTGTTGCTCGGGTATCTTCTGGGCGAGGATGGCCTTCAGGGTGGTGTTGGTGCTGTAGTGGGCCAGGGAAGAAATAGCAGGCGCTACTTTCTGAAATGGCAAAATAAAAATAATTAAAATCAAAACTCAACAAGAATTTCTTTTTTAAATTTGACGCACTCTCAATTAAACACACTACATAAAAAAAGGTAATGAACGGTACCACACAACGTCCCCAAAGATGACAAAAGAGTTGAGGAAAATGTCAGGGGATGTGAGTTGTGAGGAATTAATTTAAAAGCAACATATCTGTACTAGAGCTGTAGATTCTCTCAGTATATCTCTGGTGAAAGATCAGCATTCAGAATGGAAGGGTTTTTTTAATCAGCTTTGGCCGTATTTGGTGAACAGATCTGAATAAGTAAAAAAAAAACAAACAAATAATACTACCAAACCATGGTCTTTCCCATATCCTTCCCTTCCGCACTCTCTTCAGCCCCACAACATATCCCAAACAGTGATGCCAGAGTCCCATTGGCTGCAGACAGTTAGGACTCTTTAGAGGAATTCACATTAAAAAAGATTGAGATTGGATGAATGACTGATGGAAGTGAAATTTCGAGCTGATGATTATTATTACTTACAAGGATTTAAAAAGATCAACTTTTTCAAGTAATAAATAAACCAATGATCCAAATCTGTTCATTGTGAAAGATTAAAATATATCCGATATATTATTATTAAGCGGCTTATAAATTTATATTGCGATAATGCAGAATTATGGATGGAATCGGGGAATCATACTGGAAACTCATAAGCCGGATATCTATTTAAAATACGTTGAAACAATATGCTTACCAATTTTGCCGATGAAATAATAAGCCTGCTCGGTAAAACAAACATTTTAGCACTATTTATTTTAAACTATGCGGCGCAAAATTTCACAAACTGTCTCCTTTCATTGAAATTTCGCAATGACAAGCGTTGGAAATGTTTAAATGTCCTCTGGCAACTTCTGTCTAGCGACAGCGATATTATTATTTCTTCTCACTTTAAAACGTGTGACACAGTCGCTTTAATCAGCGCAAACGATCAGACCTCGCATGTGCATTTATAAACAGCCTGCAGTAATATTTCGCTAGACCATTTGCATTATTAGAAATTGCGGGACATTTCCCACTTTCTCAGCGATATATTTTAGCAGACCCTTCAAAATTTGAAAAAGTGACGAAATGTCGAAGGGAGAAGGGATGCCAGTTAAAAATATTAATTTTAAACAAATCCAGTTCCTCTTTTTTCATTTAAAAGTACGCAACTAGGTATACGTTCTACACAAATAATACAATAAATAAATTCGTCAGAATTTTGTTTTGTTTTGGACTTTTTATTTTTGGTAAATATCGGTTCGGACTGGCCACGCTTATTACGAATAATTTTTAGAAAAAAATTTTAGATTCGCCTTAATTACTATAAAAGGAAACTTTTTGGCTTTGGGGCGGCGGAAAATAATGCATTTTAATTTTCAATTGCATAAAACCAAAATTCGCTTCGCGACCGACACAGCAAAAATCCGCGGCCGTACCTGTCACTGTGATGTTGGTATCCTTGATAAATTAACAAGAGCTAATACGACTGTAGCCGACTTCGTGGGATAAGGCGCGTAATTATGAAATTTGTCTAGCGGGCTTGTTTGTGTAACATGGTTGTGATACAAAAGAAAGTGCCCCTTTATAACGCCTACTCGCGTCAAGGCAAGAAAAACATCCCAGTTTTCAAGTGGTTTAGCGGCTACGCTAGGTTTGTGTAACATGGTTTGTGATTCGCGGTATTTCATGTAGGTATCCCGCGAAGTCGGCTACAGTCGTATTAGCTCTTGTTAATTTATAAAGGATACCAACATCACAGTGACAGGTACGGCCGCGGATTTTCGCTGTGTCGGATCGCGAAGAGAATTTTGGTTTTATGCAATTGAAAATTAAAATGCATTATTTTCCGCCGCCCCAAAGCCAAAAAGTTTCCTTTTGTAGTAATTAGGGCGAATCTAAAGTTTTTTTCTAAAAATTATTCGTAATAAGCGTGGCCAGTCCGAACCGATAATTACCTTATTTTTTTATGAAATTTTTAGTGTTACCTGTTAGGGAACGTACCCATACTACGTGACCTGTTCAGGGGGGGGGGGTCTTCAAAATACCACGCTTGGTACAAATGAGCGGCGGGTTGCTTAGGTTTTTGGTCACCGGGGGGGGGGGGGGGGGGGGTTGGTCACGTAGTATGGGTACGTTCCCTTACCTACATAAACCCACGTAATGTTCTCCTTTTCCTTGTTCCCATAAATAAACCACCCACGTGCTTGTTCTCCTTTCCTATAACTTGCTTTTTATTTTTATTTCAAATTCATGTTTTTTTTTCAAATACAAAACGATCTAACATTCTAATGGTAGTTACCTATTTGCCTAATTAATAATATGTAATTACTGTATCGGACTAAAAATGCTTTCCTTGTAGATTTGGATGGAAATCAATATTGCCACTGACTTAGTATCTTAGGTTTTAGCCTGATTAACATATAGTATGTCTCTATTTCACCTTCCTGATATCCTATATCGCCATCCCAATTGATCGAAATGAAAATTTCACAATTATAATGAAACACAGTAAACCATTTAAAATTTAGGCAAAGAATGGTTTGACTTTTGGATCACGAAACAGTCCCACATTGCTAGGGTTGCCATCCGTCCGGGTTTCCCCGGATTTGTCCTAGTTTAGAGGGCGTCCGGGGAGCGTCCGGGCGGGGTTTCATTTGATGTCCGGGTTTAAAAAAAAAATTAAAGTCAAACGTATACGTTTGCCCTGAGGAAGGAACCGTCATTCTGAAACCGGTCGGTTGTAAACAAATATAAAAGTGGTTCGAACAAAGAACAATTGTTTCATCTATCTTTAATTAAAATTAAATTCAATTTCCAAGAATACAGCTGCAATGATTTTTACAAAATTCCTTTTAAAAGGGGAAGATATTCTAAAAGCTATCGGAAACAGTGATAAATACAAAAAAAGGAAAAAAGGCGAGAGGCTGAGGAAAAAGCTTTAATAGCTAGATAATCAAATAATGTACTTATGAGTGCAATAATTTCTTTTCATTTTTGTAGTTAAAGTTATGATTGTTTTTATTACGTAAAAGAATATCTATGGCTGTTTTCGATTAATTTGCTTTCGATGAATTGATTTTCGATGAATTTTCTGTCTATGAATTGATTTTCAATGAACTCGTTTTCGATGAATTTGCTTTCGATGAATTGATTTTCGATGAACTCATTTTCGATGAATTTGCTTTCGATGAACTCGTCGGTTACCGGAACAGCACGTACCCGAGAGATTTTAACCAGCGATTCCCGAGCTTATTTAGAGTAAAAAAGTGAATGTCATTTTTCTGTCCGATGACATTTTTTATCTATTAAAACAATTTTTTGTCTTCCTTTGTAACTCTTGTATATTCTTCTTGAATAGTTAACACGTGCAATAAAGCAAACAAAAATTATGATTTAAAAAAAAAACGAGTGTGCTTTAGACCACACGACTGAAGTAAAACTTCACTAACTTATATCTCCCTCTCAACTTCCGTTCGCCTTGCTCGACCGTTCGCGTCGCCCAATCACGCTTTTCGTAACGCTCTCGTCACGCATTCACCAGCTTACTCCCCAAGTCAAGCGTGCGTAAAGAAGTTTTACTTCAAAAATATGTTAACTACTTCTTGGAACAAAATTTTGTCAATAATCAACACTTAAATTATAAAGGAAGGACGTCTTTAATTGAGTATTTTAATTGCGTTTACAAACACAACATTCTTATTACACGTGTTAAATGAAATAAAAATAAAACAATCAGTATGTGAAAAAATATTTTTTGAAGTAAAACTCCTTTACGCACGCTTGACTTGGGGAGTAAGCTGGTGAATGCGTGGTTAGAGCGTTATGAAAAGTGTGATCTAAATAAAATAAAATAATAAATAAATAAACTTACATCACAATAACGCCGTAGCGGCCGGCGAACTCAGCTGGTGATGGCGGGTGACACACGAGCCACGAACTCACCCGAAGTCAGCCGAACGACGCACGATAATTCACGAATGCAGAGTTTCGGTTCGTCCGAAACTAAATGTAATACATCATACTATGATGGAACCAAATAGATTAAAATTTTAGATTCAAGAAATATTTTTTTCGAAGGCGATTCGAAGATAAAATCCATATACATACAGGAAAATTATTTTATAAAGACGCCTGTACTTACTTGCTGGTAGTGAGCAATTTCTAAACGGTGCTTTATATTTTATTGCAATATCGTTATTCTTCATTATGTTAACACAAAATTTCAAAGGTATAATAATAATATACCTATTTGCAAGGAACAATTTTTTTTCACTTTTATGCTTTTTTATAAAAATGTACACAGCTTTTCATTTCGACCATGAGTTATATTTTTAGTATTGCCATTTGAACAACAGTGGCGCCTCCTTTGTTTTCTACTCTTATTTGACAAACTGTACGGTCAACGTTTATCAGTAATTTCGAATTTAAATTCGCAATTCGTTCTTTTTAATTTCATTCTTCAGTTTTCTAACAAAAACTAAATTATTATTGATTTATTTTTTATCTTTCGAGTAGGTACCTACAAAACCTCACAAGTAATGGGCTTTTTAAAATGATTTACCTGTTCACCTAAAATTATTATAACAGCATCTACTATATATTTATAGTAGGCAGTGGCTCAGCGAGGGGGGGGGGAGGCGGCCCGCCCCGGGTGACCGAGTGTCACCCCAAGAGCACAATTCTCTAGCCACTCCCCCCCCCCAGGACAAACCAATTTTTTATGAAGTCGAAATTTGCGTTCGTAAACTTTAATGGAAGGGAGGGGGGGGGGGGGGGGAGGTGACACCACGTTATCCGCCCCGTGTGCCACCCATGCTAGCTACGCTATTGATAATAGGTACTTACCTAGAATCTAGAACACGAAACTGCATTCCTGCACAAATACCGCATTCTAGCGTTTCCACCGTTTTGCTTGATATAAAATATACACGAGTAGAACATAACTTTTTTTTAGATTGCAAACAGCATTTCAATATTTAGCATTTCATGTTAGTTATACAATTTGGGAGGCGGGAATGGGTACCGCCGCCCCGGGAACCTTTATTGGATAACCAACACCTCTGCTATAATAGGTCACCCCAAGTGGTTCGCTACGTTTGGTGATTTAGCAGGGGTGCCCGGGTTCATGGGGTGAGGTTTGTCTAGGTCTTGGAGGCGGATGATCAGGACATACTGAACCCCAGATTCCTACCCATCCCTTAAACCCTTTTCCTTCCCAGAACTCTCCTCCTTCCTTTCCTTAAAAAAAAACCCTCCACACAGCATTCCCAAAGATGACATAGGCCCTGAGGGAAATTATTTTCCTCAGGGCCTCCTGTGTGGAGCTCAGGTAAAAAAAAAAGTTTATTTTTAATGGGGCACCCAAAAGATATGAGAATTTCTTTATAACTTTTTTATTTCTCAATATTTTTACACCAAAATTTGGTCGCCTTTAAAGGGTTCACCATTAGAGTGTATGCACTTGTCCAATCTTTTTTCCATCGATTAAAAACAATTTTGAAACCCACTGATTGGAATGTCCTTTATGGCCTCCAGCGATTTTTGTTTCACTTCTTCAACAATATGAAAACATTTCGCTTTCAAGTCCCTTTTCATCCTAGGGAGCAGAAATAAGTCACAGTACAGAGAGACAGGTCTGGTTAATAGGGCGGGTGAACAATTTGGGTCATTCCATGCTTGCTTAAATACTGTTTCACATACAACGCGGTGTGAGCAGGTGCGTTGTCCTGGTTGAAGAACCAGTCCCCTGTGCGCCGAGGATTCGACCTTTTCCGACGATTTTTCCCTCGCAACCTCTTTAGTAACTCCATGTGGTACTGTCGGTTAACTGTTTGGCCTGAAGAAACAAACTCTGTGTGCACAACATCTCTGAAAAAAAACCAATGCGCATCGTCTTGACGTTCGATTTCACCTGACTTTTTTTCTGAATAGGAGAGGGAGCACTCTTCCATTAGCTTGATTGTTGCTTGGTTTCGGGATCGTACCCATAACTCCACGACTCATCACTCATCACCAAACATCCACCTTTGAAAAAAAATTGGGTCCTCTTCCAGCTGATTTTTCAATTCGTGGCAGGCTTGAAGGCGAAGGCTCTCTTTGATTCTCAGAGAGGAGACTTTCGCATTTTCGCCGAAAGAAGAAATCTTAATTTACTTAAAATTAAACATTGGACGAACGCGTGGACCCACAGCGATGCGGCTTCGCACACTGACCGAGAAAGAGTTTCCGTACAACAGCCGCACAAAACCCGCTCCCCTTCCACTTCTCTCCTCAACCGACCGATTCTCATTACTTTTCGGTCCCACTACGTATGTACGAGGCGGCTCCATGCCAACTCAGAACCACCTCGTAAAGGTCATTAAAAGTTATGAAAAAATAATTTTAAAATCGCCGGTAACCCTAACCTAACTTAACCATTTTTTATCATCACTCTTAATGGCCTTTCTGAGGTGGTTCTGAGTTGGTTTCATTCTGAGTTAGCCGGTCAACGTACGAGGCATGTTCAGTAAGTAGTGATTTTTTTTTGTTCAAGTATTTTAGAAAAAAATGAGGATATTGTTACACTTGATTTTTCCAAATAATTGCCATCCCGTTCAATGCATGTGGTGAGCCGTGACACAAGTTTCTTTATTCCCTCCTAGGAGAATTCTCCCGCCAGCTCCTTCCCCCACTTCAGGACCACTTTCTGCACCTGCTGGTCGGTTAAAAATTTATTTTCATCCATTCATGCCTTAAGGAAGGTGAAAGATGGTAATCTGAAGACGACAAGTCAGGGGAGGGGAATACGGGAGGTGATTCAAAACATCCCTCCCAAATGAGTGCAAGAGCGTATTGGTGAGGCTAAGGCTGTGTGAGGACGGACGTTTTCGTGAAACAAGCACACTACTTCTCTGATCAGCATTCCCCTCCTTTTGCTTTGAATGCTCCTTTCGACTTTTTTTAGGGTATCACAATAGTGTTGTGCATTGATGGTCTCAATCTGAGGCAAAAATTCGACCAAAGTGATGCCTCTTCAGTCCCAAAACACTGAGGCCTTGATTTTTTTCCAGAAATTGTGGTTTTCAATTTTTTGACAGATGGGGAATTGGTGTGACGCCACTTTGACGACTGTTTTTTTTTCGCAGACGTGTAATGAGTCACTAAAGCAATGCTTAAGCAGTGTTGAGACCGGCTTATTTAGTAAAATAAAACGGAACTCAACATAAATAATTCAGAACAGTTTTCATGAAAACGCTTACCGGGCGAATTATTTTGAAATAATCTTATTATTTATTTCTATTCTTGAACATACACTTTACAGGTTATTACATTGGTTTACAGTGGTTCCCAACCTCTTTCTGACCCGGGACCACTTGTACGTTTATACCACGTTATCCGCCCTATCCATCCCAGGTGCCACCCATGCTAGCCTAAGCCATTATTTGTGGTCAGTGGCGGAGGCTAGCATAGGTGGCACCCGGGACGGTTAGCACAACGGGTGGGGCGTATTGGGATAGGGTAGGACGGGTTCTAGTAGCAGAATATTTACCATAACGGAGGGGGCGGAATGGGATAGGGTGGGACGGGTTCCAGCAGAATATTTACCACAACGGAGGGGGTAGAACGGGGTAGGATGGGGTGAGGCGAAACGAAATACCATAATGGCCACTGACCACAGAGTACAATAATGATAAACTGAATATTGTCCCTATTTTTTTTATTCAGACTTCCTCGAACAGGGATGGCCCGCGCGCTGGCTCGCTTATTTACCGGCGGACCATCTTCTAGCCTCTTGTGGACCACTGGTTGGGAAACCCTGGTTTACGTAGATGAAAAGTTTAGTAATGAGAAAAAAAAAGTTAATGATCCGTAACTGTGTGTAAATAGGTAAGTAGTAGTATTTTGTGAACACCTCACTTTAAACATATGTTTAACTTTACAAATCTTAGCGGATTCCACGTGCCTTTGCGTGAAAGCGCGAGTTTTCATTTTTTTACGCGTATTTTCATGATCATTTGGGAAGCGGTACGGCACGGTCGATTGTGTTTCTTAAATCCGGTTCGACTTCAATCAGTGTCTTTTTTTTTGGAAAATCAATGTTGTTCTAATTACGTGATAAACGTTATTAGTTATTTTATCACTATTTCATAAACTTTCTTTCTATTTTCAATAAAAAAACGAAAAACCGGAATACTTAGGTTTCTAGATTTTTGTGACATCCCGCCATTTTTCTTTGGGAGCTTGGTGCCGGGTCACAAATCATGACCCACCACCTAGAAAAGTCGATTTAGAATCTGAATCTGAGGATGAAGAAAGATTTATTATGTTGCACAAAAAAAATAAAACGAATAAGTATTTACGAAAAAGAGAGTCATGGAGAGTTCAGGTTATGTGAAAATCGTATTTTTTTATTACGACCTATTTATAAACGAGCCAATTTTTTTAATTATTACATTTGACGAGTATTTTGTTTATAAATTCTACTACAACGTTTATAACTACTGTCGGAAATCGAGAATGGTATCCATGTTAAAGGCTTTCGCTTCTCGAACTTTTACACCGTGTTTAGAATGCAAGGCAGGTTTAAACTTATGATTGATTCTGCGTTAGAGATCCCAAATAGTTACACACGGAACAATCAATTTTTGAAAATTTTGAAGCATTTGGTATGCGACTCTAATGTAAAGCTTCACTCGGTACACGATGAATATGCAACTCGTTATTTAATTTATCGTTGTATTCTGAACCCAAAACCAGTTTGTACGCGGTGAATTAAAACTTAACCGAGAATATGAAAATGATTTTTCTTTACAATAAGTAGTCTGCAACTATAATTTTAAAACTGCACATCGAATAAGAGAATGTTTTCCTTCGAAATGTGTCAGCAGATGAATCCAACTGGATTTTTACACTCTGACCACAAAACTGGTTTAAATTAAATCTGTACCTGGCGAATTAAAACTACACTCAGAACATGAAAACGGTTTTTCTTCCATTCTGGCAGCTCATACATAGTCTGCAATTAGAATATTAAAACTGCACTTCGAATAAGAGAATGTTTTCCTACAAAATGTGCCAGCAGATGAAACCACAACAGAAATTTTACATTCTGAACACAAAACTGGTTTAAATTATATATGTATGCGGCGAATTAAAACTACACTCAGAACATGAAAATGGTTCTCTTTGATTCTGTCAACACATACATAATCTTCAACTAGAATTTCACAGCTGCACTTTGAATAAGAGAATGTTTACCTTAGAAATGCGTCAGCAGATGAATTCACCACTGGAAATTTACTTTCTCAATACAAAAATGGTTTAAATTAAGTCTGTATGCGGCGAACTTCAAGTACATTCGGAACGTGAAAATGTGTTTTTTTTATTCTTCAGTCTGCAACCAGAATTTTATAACTGTACTTCGAATAAGATAATGTTTTCCTTCGAATCGTGTCAGCAGATGAATCCACAATCGGAATTTTACATTCTGAAAACTGGTTTAACCCTTCCAATAATAAGAAAAAAATATCTATAAACTTTATATCTTGAACAACCAAGAAAAGTCAGAAATAGATAAGAAGATCCAAGAAGAACCGAGAAGAGGCAAGATGAAGGAAGACATAAAGAATAAATAATTAAAAAAAAATCGTAACGCTCAATTCATTGTTTTATTTCTGCCCATCCTCAATTCCAATATTGGCTTATTAGGTTGCCATGTATCCCGGTCGATTAAAGTTCAACCTCCTTTCCATCTTCAGTGCACGTGTTTCAAGTCGTAACAAATCAGTGCCTCTTGGTATACCGGTCTCACCGGGACAGGAGTGCTCCTGGTTGGGGGGTTCAATCGTATCGTTTCGTATCGTATCTTCCAATCACTGAAACCTTGCTCTTGCTGGTCAAATTGTGTTCTGTTCTCAATAGATCCAAATGTCAAATAGGGTCCGCAGAATACGGAGCCTTTACTTACCTATTAGATAAGCCAATTATTTCTTTTGCTTCATTATTCTTCATTTTTCTAAAAAAAAACGGCAGTAGCGCGGTTGGCTGTTACATCGCCCGCTCGCGACTACGGCCACCCTTACGCGCTGTAGCATTAAACATAAATAATTATCGAACATAGAATGAGTACTGGGAATTAGCGATTTTCACCAAATGAGATTTAGCGCTTAATAGATAGAAAACTCTATCTATCCACAGTGACTTGTTTTTTGTTTATAATCGCACATAAACGGCTTACCAAAGCGAGCGACCGCCGCCGCCCCTAGGCCGCGGCCTATAAAGCCTGTTGACAAATCCAGGACTGGGTTATCCAGTGAAATTCCAGAAAGTGTGTCTAGAGAATCGTTTAGGTTAAACGGAAGACAGTTTAGTGAGGTTCATGAAATAATTAAAAAGGATATCACTGGTCAAGAGTGTACGGCACAAAAGCCTTATGGAAGTGAAGAAAAACTAGCAGTATGTCTGAGGTAAATGTTAAAAAAATTAAATATTTAGAGAGCAATAGCTTTTTTTGGAAAAATATTTATTCAGTATATTTCAACAATTTTATCACAAGTCAAAAATTGTTCTTGAGTCACCTTCATGTCTTGAGCAGTTTCTTTCATTTGGGTCTACTGAGTTCATCGATGTTGAATTCGATGGAGAGAAGAATTCAGGGAATTCTTGCGTTTTTGCAGAAAATTCACTAGTAGACTGAGTGGTTGATGAAAAAGGACGTTGTCTGTTCATCTGAGGATTCTGCTCAATTTTACATTTGTCTGCGATTCATCCTCAGCTTTATCTTCGGCATCAGAAACCGCTTGAAACAATTTTCTTCTGACTTCTTTTTGATACTTTTTTGGAAGACCTTTAGTTGTGTTAAACATAGACATAAAAAATTGATACAAAGCATCCTCTTGTTTTTGCATTTCTATTTCTACAGCAAGATTTTGACGTAATTCATCCCCTTTTTTTGCTCTCTTGTCACTGTCCTCAAAATTTTTTCGCATAACGGGATCAATTGTGGATTTTTTAAATCTTTTAGGGGCGACGTTCTCAGGTTCGACGGTTGGTTCGCCATCATTGCCATCATTCGCCATCATCATCATTGGTTCACCATCATCATCGTTCGCTATCAATTGTCTTTCTTCAGGGTGTGAAGTGGGATATCCAACGGTAGTTCTATTTTTCATGAATGGTTTCAGAAATTCCATTTGTTTTTGATACGTCCATAGCCTAATATGTGTTGCCTGCTGCCCACTTTTTTTTCGTTGCCTTCGGAGAGCTTCTCGATGAGATTCTCGCAGCTTTCGCCATTGTTCCTTAGCAGCTTGGGCTATAATTAAAAAATAACAATTAATAAACAAAACAGCTTTTTAACCCAAAGATAGTTAATTTGAAATTTTTTCAGGTATTTGGCCACTGGTGACATGTTTAAAACAATAGTACTAAGCTACAGGCTGGGGGACAGAACAGAGAAATTTTGCCGTCCCCCACCCCCCCCCCCTTTCCTGTTATCCTATGTGCCGAGTACTCTTCCAATAAAATCATGCTTATAAATTCTACTACAAATTTGTATATAACTGCTCTCAGAATTCGAGAATGGTATGCCTGTAATAGAATTTCGCATCTTCATCACGCATACGTATGGAATGCAACTCAAATGAAAAGCTTCACTCGGTACACGATGAATTGGCAACTTATTGATATATTGACAACACAAAACTGGTTTAAATTAAAATAAATATGCGGTTTATCAAAGCTACACTCAGAACATAAAAATGGTTTTTCATTAATTCTGCCGGCAATTACATTCTGAACATAAAACTGGTTTTAATTAAATCTGTACATGGTGAATTAAAACTACACTCAAAACATGAAAAGGGTGTTTCTTTGATTCTGCCGGCATTTACATTCTGAACACAAAACTGGTTTTAATTAAATCTGTTTGTGGTGAATTAAACCTTCACTCAGAACATCGGGGCGGCGGAAAATTTCGCCTTTTTATTTGGGTACTTCAAGCGGTGAGGGGGAGGAGGGGGGGTTGTATATGGAAATCATATTTTTTTTATTACGACCTATTTATACACAAGCCGGATTTTTTTTAATAATCACATTTGACGAGTATTCTTTCAATGAAAATCATGTACATAAATTCTACTCCAAAGTTGATTGATTGATACTGCGTTAGAGTCCCCAAACAATACTTACACACGCAACAATCAATTTCTCAGAATTTTACAGCATTATGTAACTCAAATGTAAAGCTTCACTCGATGCAGGATGAATCTGCAACTCGTTATTTAATTTATCGTTGTATTCTGAACACAAAACCAGTTTGTATGCGGTGAATTAAAACTACACTCAGAATATGAAAATGGTTTTTCTTTGATTCTGGCAGCACACACATAGTCTGCAAATAGAATATTATAACTGAACTTCGAATAAGAGGATGTTTTCCTTCGAAATATGTGTCAACAGATGAATCCACAACTGGAAATTTACATTCTCGGCACAAAGTTGGTTTGAATTAAGTCTGTATGCGGCGAATTAAAAGTACACTCAGAACACGAATACGGTTTTTCTTTGATTCTGGCAGCACATACAGAGTCCGCAACTAGAATTTAATAACTGAACTTCGAATAAGATAATGTTTTCCTTTGAATTGTTTCAGCAGATGAATTCTCAAATGGAATTTTATATCCTGAAAACTGGTTTAACCCTTCGAATAATAAGAAAAAAATATCAACTGTTGCCTGTCAATGTTTCCACACAAAATTTCCAGTTCTTCCCATGCAATGTTCCTTTAAATTAAAACAAAACTGTTCTAAAATCTAGATAAAGTAATTTTTTCGACGTGCTTATTAGAACATTATTGTTTCTAAACATTAAAAAATTCATATTGGAAATATGAATTGGCTCAAAAATACACGCCTCCGATTATTCAAATTAAAGTACCTAAAAAAGAATAAACTTAAAATTTTAAATACAGATTCCTTTTCTTAAAAAAATGTTATAAAACTGATTCTTAACTTATTATCGCAATCACAAATTTATCTAAAATTAAATGTTTGGGACATAACTTCACAATTTTATTTTAAAATTAAATGTGTGGGATAATTTGCGTCTCCTGTGATTAGACGGGTCAAATTAAATTTGTATTTGCCGAATTAAAACTACACTCAGAAAATGAAAATGGTTTCTCTTTGATTCTGGCAGCACATACATAATCTACAAGTAGAATTTTATAACTGCACTTCGAATAAAATAATGGTCTTTTTCGAAATGTATCAGCAGATGAATACACAACTGAAATTCAGCCATTAATACATTTTGAACACAATTCTGATTTTAATTAAGAGTGAATCTGTTTGCGAGTCAGCTTTAATTAAAACAAATAAGGAATAAATAAACAACTAAATAAATTAATGTTCTCCAAAACGAGCTTGAAAAAATCATTTTTCATATATTTGGATTATAATTGTGTAATTTCTACTATTCAAGAAATTCTAAAAATTATAGTACTTAATCAAAATTAAATAGTCATATATACATTGGGAATTCATCTGTCAAATATTGGTTTATAAATGTGCAAATTGACCTTAAAAAAAATCACATCTTTGCGATTCTTTTAAAAATATAAAGAAACCATCCCTTAATTTTATACAATTCTTAATGTTCTCAAAAGTTGTCTTGACAGAAACAAATTCCCGTGATATCTTGAACGAAACCATTCCTTTGTTAAGAATATTATGAACTATGAATTATATATTTATATACCTCAATGGAACTAAATATACAATTTGGCTGTCCTGAAACGGGTATTTTTCCCAGTTGGACAAAGTATCACATTGTAATGTTTTGTAATATATATGCATATGTAATTAAATAAATAAATTAGTATTACTCTCATAATATGCGTACGGTTTTCCTTCGAATTGCGAAATTTGCAGCTTAAAAAAATATAGTTATTGATATTTTTAATGAATTAAAAACAAAGAGTTGGATTCGTAAACAAAAGGATCGTAGAACATGTTCAAATAATGATTTGAAATGGTTTAAATTTTTCCAAGATAATGTTATTATTTATTTTGAAAATGTGCCGCCCCCCTTAAAAGTGCCGCCTGGGGCGGGCTGCCGCCCCCCCCCCCCCCCCCCCCCGCCCCCCTAGCTACGCCACTGGATGCAAATTATCGTCTTACGACTGTAAACGTGGGTTCTGTGGGTAGGTTTAGTGATGGAAATATTTTCGCCAATTCCTCGTTAGGGAAAATGCTAAACAGTAGCAGCCTTACTAAAAAACCCAGTGAAAATTTTATTCAATTGACAAACGGCCGCGGATGTGAAAACATTACTAATTAAAAATTTGTTCTTTGAAAGAAATACACATGGTTTCCACGGCCTGAGAGGGTAGTTTATCTCTGTTTTAACCATTGATGTCCGAACGATATTTGTAATTTTTCCATAGTATTTTGAATGTTCTATATATTTCTTATTTTTGAAGGTGTCGTAAAAACAAATACCATTTATGAAAACTATATAAAATTACCTTTTAGATTTGAGTATTTGAAATACACTTTAGCTTTCAAAAACTGCCATATTTTATGATTCAAACTCGGAAAAACATGGAAAAAAATTTCCTCCCACAACATTTTTGACCAAAATGTAGAGAAATTTAAATAAAATCAAAATTTAAAAAACACAGTCCTTTTATGTAATAAATTTGGAAGGAAACTATCACCTCACTTTTTTATCGTGTATACAATAAAAAAATAATAAAAAATTTCAAAGTTTTTTTTATTGCCAAAAAATAACTTAGAAATAATACCTAAATTTAAAACAGATTTCTTGCATCTCTAAAGACGTTAATTTTTTTGATACGTTTACATGTATTAGATTTTAATATTATAAAAAATTCTCTTAAAATAAAGATCTTAAAATGAAAATTTTATCTTAAGTAACCTATAAAAAACAATATTCTGACAGTTCAACTTTGAAAGGACGGCGTTTGTACAATAACTTGATTAAACTGATGTAAACCACACAAATAATATGGTAAATATATCAATTATGTGAACAGAAGAGTAAATTCGTCACTACAATAGAAATTATTTAGTAAAATCACAACATTTAGGCACTAACAAAATTTTTCATATCCCGCCATAAACACACCGAACTGTTTTGTCATCGCGGGCCGATATGCACAGGTGCACCAATAATGCCCCTAGCGGAGAAGAATTAAAACAACATTGTTTTCTAGGAAATTAAAACCATTTACAATGTTGTCAGATCTTAATGCATTTTAACAGCGTGATCACGCAAGAAACGTTATTGGTAATAAAACGTGATTTAGTGTATACGGGGTTTAATTTTGTTATTGCAATAACACAGTTAATTGGTCGCGCTGTGGTTTTTTTTTTAGTAAGGCTGTAGGTCTTTACAATTGCCCGAACCAAAACCGCTACCTGGGCAAAATGCAAAAACACCGTATGTCTTTATCGGAGATGAAGCATTCCCTCTAGTCCTCTAATGCCAAATTTAATGCGTCCATATCCTAAAGCGAGAGTGACTAGCAATTATCAAAACAAGGTTTTTAATTATCGATTATCGAGCAAGATAAACAGTAGAAAGTAGATTTGGAATATTAGCAGCTAGATTTCGGGTACCTATACAAAAGACCTTAGAATGCAAATTGGTTACCATAGATAGAATAGTGTTGGCCAAATTGTACTTCGTAATTAGGTATTTGAGAACTGATATTCTCTGAAATACCAGTACACAGGAAGAAGATAATGAAATTGCAAACAATTTGAGTGAAAGTAACTACTTATGGCTCTTTAGCACCAAATTGAAATAGAAGTTCTAATGAAGCATTTTCTATTAGGCAAAATTTCACAGATTTTTTAAAATTCTAACGACGGATGTGTTGACTGGCAACGGAAGGCAGTAGAAAGGGGACGGTATTGAACAAAAAATATATAAAATAAGAGTGCGGTTAATTGAGAATATGTAAAATAAATAAGTAAATTAAGAGTGTTATTAATTAAGAATATGTAAAAAATATGGGTAAATATGCAGTTAGTCCACCTCACGGATAATACGGAACGTTCGTGTTGTCGAAGTTTGATGCACAGATAATACGGAATATTAATTTTTTAACAAATAGATAATAGACAATCAAATGTGACATTTGCCGAAAGTACCAACATCATAAAATAAATTCTTGTATATTTTTGATTCAACTAGTTATATTTTCCTAGCCAGGAATTAATGACGTACAGTACCTACCTACTCACTGGTTGAGCTAAAATACGGTAAATTTTTGAGAACGCTGGCAATGGTTAATACGCACTTTTTTGGAAAAAATCTTTTGATTCACCTTAATTACATTAAAAGACAACTATTTGCATTGGGGGAAGTGGAAAATATTTCATTCTAAATTTCGATTAGGTAAAATTAAAATTAGCTTTCATTCTGTGAAACGAGACCGTCCATTTTCAAACATTATTTTCAAGTGTCATTTTGTTATGTTGGTATAAGTTTGTGTGATATGGTTTATGATACAAAAGAAAGTGCCCCCTTTATACCGCCTGCTCGCGTCAAGGCAAGAAAAACATCCCAGTTTTCAAGTAGTTAAGCGGCTACGCTAGGTTTGTGTAACATGGTTTGTCATACAAAAGAAAGTGCCCCTTTATAACGC
Source organism: Limnephilus rhombicus (assembly GCA_929108145.2). Lineage (NCBI taxonomy): Eukaryota > Metazoa > Arthropoda > Insecta > Trichoptera > Limnephilidae > Limnephilus > Limnephilus rhombicus. The sequence goes on from OV815292.1 coordinate 24,908,260, forward strand.
CTACTCGCGTCAAGGCAAGAAAAACATCCCAGTTTTCAAGTAGTTTAGCGGCTACGCTAGGTTTGTGTAACATGGTTTGTGATACAAAAGAAAGTGCCCCTTTATAACGCCTACTCGCGTCAAGGCATAAAAACTCCACAATACTAGTTGGTGTACCTTCCTAAAATATTTGAGAATCAATTTTTCCGCTATGGCAATCTTTTTAATATTCTAGCTATTGGTACCTTGGAAAATGTGAAGGATTGATTGTCTATGAACATATAAGTTGTTGATATAAATAGAATATGGCGAAGAATTTGTAATCGCGTAAGTGAATTAATTTAAACAAAATTAAAATGTTAAATGCATATTTTTTGCATGTTTTTTGGTCTCCCCCGACTTAAATACTCATTTTTCGTGATAATAAAGCTAAATACAACAGTTTGAATAAAAAATATTCCGTATTAACGAGTAAGCGGTTTAATGCATAAATAATAAAATATGTAAGTATGTAAAGAATGTTGTTAAAACGTAAAAAATATATAAATTAAGAATGTTGTTGATACAATATAAAATGTAATGTACTAATAAGAAGTTGAAATATTACAAATAAAATCACTCACCATCAGTATAATTTAATTCTTTTGCTATCTTCTCGAACAAATCATCCTTCAGTTTTGTTCTCATATAATATTCATGAGACGTATCATATAACACAGGAAAGCCTCTAACCATTTCAATTAATTTTTCCATGTTCTAGTAACAAAAACAATGTTCACACAGCAAAACTAGGTACCCACGATCCACGAAACTATGTTGCAAGCGCAACACGCCCACGCGCGACAGTCGCGACACAGGCTGTAACTGGAACTTGCTGGAATTGGACCAGTTCATTTACGAAATATGAACTATGAACGGACTGGCCATGGACTGGCCGTGGGATGGGTCACTCCGACGCCGGGTTGCCAAGGCTTACGCCCTAAAATACCCACAATAAATGTTCAAGTGAACGAAATAACAAATTCCCCACAAGTTCCATAATAATTCTGCCTCCAAAATAAAGAAAAATTCTATTTAAACTTCCCATGACCCTCTCTTCTTCGTAAATACTCATTCGTTTTACTTTTTTTTTGCTGAGTAGGTGCAATATGAATCTTTCGTCATCCTCAGACTCAGATTGTAAATCGACAAGAAGTTGTTGCCTTGCTGTCATCTTGCATACTGCGAAAAGTGGGTTGGGTATGGTGTGGGTGTGGGCTGTGTTAAATATGCGCTACTATTAAAAAAACGTGTACGTAGGCTGGGTTTCGGTCACGCGGTGCTGTGCGTGGATATGCGTGGACTGGGCTCAATTTGCGCCAGGGCAAATATCGAGTAGCCATAAATGTTACCACAATATATGTACAAAGGCGATTTCTATGTTCTGTTTTCAATTTTTTAAGCACACTGAATTTCCTCTGAACGGAAGCATTAGAAAATGGTAAGACGAGCAATAACTGTTTGGTTGTGACTGGGAGTTGCGGATTCCAATGCGTAATTTTTGGAGTTCGAGTCCAGAACTTCAGAAATCCCATTATTATTATCGTCCGGAAATAAAAGCTACATAAAATAAACTATAAAATCTTCAAATAAATGAAGACAATGTAAGCGAAACTCAATCGAAAATCTGGAAACAGAAAAATCAGAAAAACATATTGACACCTCTGGGACACGAACCCAGGACCTCTTGCTTTCCGGGCAAACGCGCTAACCACTGCGCCACGGTGTCGATATGAAATTCGGTCATGTTTTAACTGTACCATACTTCTACTAAGAACCACCCACATTATCTTCATTTTCTTTAACGCATATATTATTGGCAACTATCTTTATGTATGATTGCAAGATTCAAACCCGAACTAAATGCTCTCTAGATAGTGTCTGGATAAATCTTTATCCATTTTATTTAATATGCGACATCTATCGACTTTTCTGCAAGTCTAGGATGAATATTTTATTTTTAATTTTTAACTTTATGAGTAAAACCTCAAATTGTAATATTTAAATAAATGAAGACAATGTAAGCGAAACTCAATCGAAAATCTGGAAACAGAAAAATCAGAAAAACATATTGACACCTCTGGGACACGAACCCAGAGGTGTCAATATGTTTTTCTGATTTTTCTGTTTCCAGATTTTCGATTGAGTTTCGCTTACATTGTCTTCATTTATTTAAATATTACAATTTGAGGTTTTACTCATAAAGTTAAAAATTAAAAATAAAATCTTCCATCGAATGTACATATTTTTCAATATGGTTGGATAATCGAAAAATGCCCAGAATCGCCGCATTTTTCCCGCAAAAAGGTTCTCCCCGCAAAATACCCAATTCTTCAAAAATCTTAAAAATTCCACTCAATTTGGGGAATTCCCGGGAAATTGGCAACCCTGCTCCGACGGAAACCACGTTCTACAAAATAATCCACGCGTGCAGTGTTACCGAAGCTCCCGATTTATCGGGAGATCTCCCGATTTTTCACTTCATCTCCCGATCTACCGGAATGGCATCAAAATCTCCCGATTTTTCGAAGTTCTCATTGATTGATCGTTTCTCGTCAATTCTTTGTCTATGGCAAAAAATATATATTCCCCGGATTCGGGTATTGACCAGATTAATTACAAAATTCTGCAATCTGAGCATATCTCTATTATAGACCCGTACAAACCGATCATTTATGAATTATGAGCTGGAAATTATAATTTATTACGTAACGGAGGGGTGTCAAACTGGATTTTTATTAAGGGCCATTTATAAGATTTTGCGTGTGTAAGCGGGCCAGACTCAAAATTAAAACCTATGCTCAATTGTTTAAATCTTTATTTAGTTAGATATTAAAGTACCTAGTTATTATAACTTTTCATTCAAGTTAAAAAGGAGGGTAAAATGGTAAATTTTCTTGAGGCGGGCACCTGACTTCTCTTATTTTTGATAAGCTCATTGAAGTCGGGTGTCACATTCGTGGTAAGTAGTTATTTTAAGAATCGATTGGAGATGTTCATCCGTAAACCTTAAGCGACGTTTGTTCTTATTTATTTTCAAAACATTTTGGCAAGGATTAAACTTCAAACTTTCCTTAAAAGAGGTTTTTTTCCACTGTGAGACGGCTTTCGGACTTGTTCCATTTGAGAACATGAATAGTTGCAGTTGGAATATGTAAAAGGTTTATTTCCACTGTGAGATGGCTTGTGGACTTTTAAATGTTCCTTTTTTTGAGTTTTTGCAGTCGGAACATAAAAAAGGTTTTTCTCCACAGTGAGTTCACTTGCGAGTTTTTAAATTCTCCTTTTTAGCACATAAATAATTGCAATCGGAACATACAAAAGGTTTTTCTCCACTGCGAGATTTAAAATTGTCGCTTTCGAGGACATAAATAGTTGCAGTCGGAACATGTAAAAGGTTTTCTCCACTGTGAGACGGCTTGGGGACTTTTAAATATTCCTTTTGAGAACGTGAATAGTTGCAGTTGGAACATGAAAATGGTTTTTCTCCACTATGAGTTCACTTGGGAGTTTTTAAATTCTCCTTTTTAGCACATAAATAATTGCAATCGGAACATACAAAAGGTTTTTCTCCACTGCGAGACGGCTCGTTGATTTAAAATTGTCGCTTTCGAGGACATGAATAGTTGTTAAAGGTTAAAGGTTTTCGCCACTGTGAGACGGCTTGTGAACTTTTAAATGTTCCTTTTGAGAACATGAATAGTTACAATCGGAACATAAAAAAGGTTTTTCTCCACAGTGAATCAGCCTGTGGATGTTAAATTGTGACTTTCAAGAACATTAATAGTTGCAGTCAGAACATGAAAAGGGTTTTTCTCCACTGTGACACGGCTTGTGCAATTTTAAATGTTCATTTTAAGAAAATGAATAGGTACAGTCGTAACATGAAAAATTTTAATGGTTAAATTTTAATCTAATATAACTCCTAAGTATTTCAGAACAGTACTAAATTCGATAATTTCATTAACAATTTTAATATGGATCCATGCATTTCCTTTTTGTTTTTGATGATTAGACTGAGATATTAGAAGTTATTTCAATAAAGGATTATTAAACAGTGTATCGTTATCGAGTATCTATCGCCTGGTGAGAGGTGTTTTGAAAAAGCCCATGAGGTGGTTTATTGGTTCCATAATAAAAATAAAAATATTACTTATTGATTAAAACGATTGTCACGTATATGAATGTCGTTCACTTTTAAAAGAAAGTAGGTATTAAATGAATTTGGCGTCTCGTTAAGGTACGGGTCCAAGGTCGAAGTTTCACAAAAATTTGTGCTGAGTTGCCAGACATAAAATAAGTCTCCGTTGAACGTTAGGGAAAATTGCTTTATTCCACGGGCAACATCTACAATAATCGTATTGACGGCGCTGCTTACGGGTTTTTCGTTTGTTGTTAAGGTTCTGCTTCGCAATAGTGAAAGGGATTCGAATTATTGATAAGAGAGAAATTTCATTAAAATAATTCTAGTCATCTCCCGATTTCTACAAAATTCTCCCGTTTTCTCCCGATTTTTAGGCGAAAAATCTCCCGATTTTGAAGTTTTGGTTTCGGTAACACTGCACGCATGGGATGTGCGTGGGCTGGGTTAAATTTGCGGTGGGCCTAGACTCACTTGAGACCATAAATAAATCAATGGGTGCTCCCCTCCACGGAAATCTTTAGTTTAAAGCTAAAGATTTAGTTCGTTATTGAAGGGAAACCGAGTGGGCTGCCGCACTGCATTGATTATCATATCAGACGACAACGGATTACCCACAAAACGTTGATAAATGCTTGATGCTAGTGTCTGTCAATTAAGAGTAGAAAATATTAAAAATTGAACTACTAAATTTGTAGGCTGGCAACACCAATTTAACTGTCAAATATTCTTTCAAATCGCAATGACACTGAATGTACAAAACACTGAAAGTCGCATTTAAAAAACCTTTTTTTTTAAATTGTTTATTTGGCTTTCACCCATTAAGGGTGATCTTCGCCATTTATTAAAGTAAGTTACATATTTTTAAAATTATTAACATTGCCAGTTTTTTGTAAATTAGTTACATTATCAATTTTTAAAAAATTATTTACATTTTCAGATTTTTTTAAAATTAGGTACATTCTCAGTTTTTTAAAGTAGTTACATTTTTTAAAAATTAGTTACTATTTCAGTTTTTTACATGGAATAGATAAATTATATTAGCAAATACTTATAGACAATGGGCCAAGACAAATATTCATAAGATTATACAAGTTGTACTAACATACAGAGTTGGTATTAGTAGTAATTACAAAATTGTAGGGTAGGAAGATGTACAGGTTCCCAAAAATAGGAACCTATACAACTGTACACACAGAGTAACACACAGAGTTGGCATTAATAGTAATTACAAAATTTAAGAGTAGGAAGATGTACAGGTTCCCAAAAATAGGAACCTGTACATATTCCATACTTCCATTTTCATACAGAGTAACACACAGAGTTGGTATTAACGAAGGTTGATACGATTGTAGCCGACTTCATGTGATATATGAGACACGTAATTATGAAATTTTTCTAGCGGACTTTTTTTCAACGATTTTTTAAACTGTTTATCACCTTCCAAATTAAAGTAACCTAACCTAAGACTACGCTAAACATGGTTTGTGTAACATGGTTTGTGTAACATGGTTTGTGTAACATGGTTTGTGCCCCTTTATAACGCCTACTCGCGTCAACGCAAGAAAAACATCCCAGTTTTCAAATAGTTTAGCGGCTACGCTTGGTTTGTGTAACGTGGTTTATGTAACATGGTTTGTGCCCCTTTTTATCGCCTACTCGCGTCAACGCAAGAAAAACATCCCAGTTTTCAAGTAGTTTAGCGGCTACGCCAGGTTTGTGTAACATGGTTTGTGACCATTATTAATTCTGTTTTTCATAATTACGCGCCTTATTATACAGGGTGTTAAGGGACATACTTGACTTACTTTAACCAGTGATTCCTGACATTATTTGGAGTAAAAAATGTAAATTAAATTTTGGTCTCCGGTGACTTTTTTTGACGATTTTTTTTTTTTTGTTCAAAAATTTTTTCTTCAAAATCTAACAAAAAAAAATTTCTTCCGCATGTCGTCACTGGTCACTCAGCCGGGTGTCCGACGAACCCCTTACCCCGCCTCCAACTGTTCAACAACTACCATTTTTTTATGTTTTTGTAAAAAAAAAAAAAAACATCAAAAATGTCACTGGAGACCAAAATTTCATTTACATTTTTTACTCCAAATAATGTCAGGAATCACTGGTTAAAGTAAGTCAAGTACGTCCCTTAACACCCTGTATATCACACGAAGTTGGCTACAATCGTATCAACCTTCGTTAATAGCAAGTCTGAGATACCAACATAATAGTAACAAAATGGCGTAGTATAAGTTCCCGAAGTGCCATTTTATTCATTCTTTAAACGGCTGTATCTCCCTCAATTTTGCCAAGCGCACCTTAATTTCTTTTTTATTCAACTTTTCCACACTTTTCTCATCTAGAAAGTGAATTTTTATTAAAATCCCCCACATTGGCGGGATCTGCATTTCACCCAAGGGAGCTTTTGCTGAAGTCGGATACAAAGAAAGAGGAGAAGCTACAGGAACTGAGACCTGTGAAGAATCAGTTTTTGGAAGGTCGCAAACTTTCCTCTTTTTTGGAGTAGAGGATGGAACTTGAAGGTCTGTTATCTCTACCTCACTACCAATGTCAAAATTTGAAGGGTCAGGGGGAGCGGGATCAGGGGGTTTCTTCCCCATGGCAAAGGCCATTGGGGCAAAAGAATATAAAACAAAAATAAAATAACACTTACTGGACTTGGTCAGCAATAAACGAACTCAAAAGAGGACAAAAAGCTAAAAATAAAACTGACTAAATGCCAAAAATTCGATTTTTCGTATTAAAACGAAAAAAACGCAACAGTGTTTTTCAACTGTCAAAATTCGAATCCGATTTTTGCCTTATCGTCTGCCTTAATGGGCTCTCCACACGACACTGCATGTAGTGACTGCGGCAGTGACTGCAGAGAGCGTGGAGTTGAGCAAACTAGCGCTGTCTCGTTTGTTAAAGGGCCGCTAGAACGAGACAGCGCTAGTTCGCTCAACTCCTCCCTCTTTGCAGTCACTGCCGCAGTCACTACATGCAGTGTCGTGTGTAGGCTGCTTTATCCAAATTTATTATCTTAACAAGTAGGTACTATGTACTATATAAAAACACATAAGTTTCTATAATGTATATTTTAAAATTACACCTGAAAGAAGACGTTAATTTATTTACCCAAGCACTGATCAAGGCTCTATTTTTCGAGGATGCTCTTGGAAATGCTGTAAGCAACTGTACTCCAAGATTCGTAGAACATGGTAAGCTCATCGAGGGGATAGAGCGGTGATTGGCTACAAATTCGTGTCGAGTCCATGTTCCACTGGGAGATCTGAAATAACTACAATACAAGTGGCAGTGTTTTATTTCAAGCAACGTCACGCTTTCGAAATATTCCGTATGAGTTAAAAACTTTGTTAAACGAATTTTCAACGAACGTTGACCGTAACCGTGAATTCGGAGAGGAATGAAATTTATGCACACGTGTTGGATTTTTTTTGTCTACCCACTGGAACGCGCGTTGCCACAATATGGCGCCATTTAAAATTTCTCGGATTGGCTAGCTGCCAGTTTTAGGTGAATTTTCCCTAGACACGTTAAACATTTTTTGTAATATTTTCAATCACGCCCGCGGTTCAATTTTGACGTTTTTTAGAAGTTGAAAGATACTACTTGTATTCATATTCAACAGACGGCAGTGTACTCTAGTTATTTACGAATTTTCTCATTTTTCAAAATCGTTATAAGTAGATTTGTTTAAAACGATCCACTGTCAAAATGTCTCAGTGTAAAATGCGGCTTTTTATCGTGTTTTAGTGGATTTTTCTAACATATTTGGCATTCAACGTATTTTAACGTGCTTCAAACTTTAAAATTAAGTGTTTGAAAAACAATTTTTCTTTGTTTATGTTGGCGTATTTTTTTGCCCATCGGAGATCGGAGTGTGATTTACAATGCAGTATTTTCAAAAAATAAAATTTTGCATGTCTTCTTATTAAAATTCGGAGGTACGATTTTTTTAAGGTGGGCGGAAAATATTCAAAACGGTCACCAAAAAATTTCGAAAAAAGTTTCAATTTCGGCTGTCGCTCCAGTGGCTACGTTAGTACGTAATGCGATTTAAACGAGGAGATATTTCTTCAATAAACCACTGAGCTACACAGCGAGAGTGAGCGAGAGCAAAACCATGGAGATAATTACATATGGCTCGAGCTGCTTCGAGCGCGTAGCATACGCGCCACTCGGAGTACCCGCCGGCCGCCATACTTTTTTGCTAGTATTCGCACACGACGCTACGCGTCAACTACGGATTTGGCATCAGTTGCCCGCCCGCGTTAGCGCGCTACGAGAGTTGCATTCGCATCTATACTCGTTTGACAGGAATAGCGTCCAAACGTGATTTGAATGTTAAATTTGATCTGAAGATGGGAAAATATCTATGTTTATATAAGTATAATTTACCTAAATACCTAAGAAAGCGGAGAATGTGTGAATTGAGGTTATGAAAAAGTAATTTTTAGTGGAAAAGGCGTGAATTGAGGTTAGAAAAAGTCATTTTGACATCACGACGAATACACCACAATTATTGTTTATTTCATTGCACGGGTGAACCCAAAATCTTCTTATAGATCGTTTATTATAAAGAAGAACAATAGTATTGAGCAATATCTTCGTCGCTAGAGTCACTTTATACCGTATTTAATCCACGGCTGCGCGTGAAAAATGATCAAGTTCAGTATATTTCGGGTAACGCCGTGTACTGAAACAAGCATAAAAGAGTAAAATACTCGTGGTTGCGTCACAGTCACGTAGCTTGTAAGTATCTCCATCTCCATGTACGAAGGGCCTAAGCATAAATAATATTGTCAACGGCTTATTTTCAAATTACGTCACCTATCTAAACATAACCTAAGACGACATATTTTATAATGTTAAAATGTGAGTAATAAATTTAAAATTAATATTTTTGATATCAGCCAATTCATTGTCCAGATAGCGACATTACGACGACTCCAGATACTAATATCTACAGCCTGTATGTCGGACGAATATCTACAGCTCATATGTTGAACTAATATCTACGAACTTCAGAGTGTTGACTAATATCTACAGACCTAAGGTCGGACGAATATCTTTGACGGTCCCAGTGTTGACTAATATCTACAGAGCGTAGGTTGAACTAATATCTACAGAGCGTAGGTTGGACTAATCAGCTAAATGTGTCCAATAGTCCGATATTAGGAATTTTTACATACATACTTACATAAATTAAGTTTTTTAAACTGCATACGCAATATTACGTTATTCCAATATGGTATACATAATTGCAAATCCAACCTCTGCCAGTGCTGTAGATATTCGTCAACACATTGATTCTCATAGATATTCGTCAGCAGTTTGAGCTGTAGATATTCGTCAACACTTTGGTTCTCATAGATATTAGTTCGATTTTTTCAGTTTTTGGAATTCCTGTAGATATTAGTAGACGCCTCCCATTACGACAACGTCTTCGGGAGGCGAAACCTCTGTCAATCGTAATCCTCGTAATAATAACAAATGCCTACAATACACGACATCTTTTTTCAGCACGATTCCAATCAGAGACCAAAGTCAACATTTTTCGCTTTACGCGATCGTTATTTTCATCCCTATTTCCATATTTACGCTTTCAATTGTCATCACTACAAACAACACATGAACCATACTGTTTACTTTGATGCCAACTGAAATCGTAGATTTGAAAATAGAGATGAAAATAGCGATCGCGTAAAGCGAAAAATGTTTGATCTCTAATTGGAATGAGGCTGAAAAAAGATGTCGTGTATTGTAGGCATAAATGACGGAATTTTTTAGAAAACCGTTTTAGTTTTTTTTTAAAATTAAGGTACGAACCAACGAACCTTGATTCTGGCTAGGAACATGCGCATAAAAATCATAGAAGAAGACTCAACTGGACCGGCAAAAAACGAAAAACAAACCCGCGTTATCTATGGCATCATCTGACGTACGTTTGTTTTACATTTCAGATGCTCGTATTTTCATAAAAAAAGTGTACCGATATTGTTAGACGAAACAATTTGACGCTTGGCCCCATTCATAATATGGGGAATGAAAAAAAACGACGTTCGCGATCTCGTTCGAGAGATCGCCGTGACAGAGAAAAAGACAGGGAGGTCACCAGGCACGGCGAAGATCGAGACAGTCACCGCGATAAAATAAAAAGAAAGGAGCGAGAACGCTCCAAGAGTCCCGCGCGCAAACGGGATTATCGAGAAAAAGACAATGAAAAAGATTCTAAGCGACCCGAAACCAAAGACAGGCCCAAAAGCTCAAAGGATGAGGATCTGTCAAAGAAAAAACTTAACCCCGATGGGACAGTTCAAGAAGATGAAGTTAAGGAAGAAGCAAACAAACCCGCCAAAAAAGAGCCGCTTTCCCTCGAGGAGCTTTTAACCAAGAAGAAAGCCGAAGAAGTAGCCCGGAGTAAACCAGTTTTCCTCACAAAAGAACAGAGAGCAGCTTTGGCACTTCAGAAGCGAGAACAGCAAGTTGCGGCAATTCGAAGCAGTCTAAACAGGCCGCCGATGAGTACCATCGACTTAACAGGAGATAATAGGCAGCAAGAGACCAGGAAAGAAACAACTGAAAGGACAGACCGACCTGACAGGCCCGATAGACCTGATAGGCCCGACAGACCCGATAGACCTACAGAAAGAGATAACAATATGGATCGGGGAGACAGGAGGGACAGAGATCGAAAGATGGATGACAGAAAATCAGGGCCATCCTCTTCTAATAATAAGAACGACCCGTCGGATAAGAAAAGAGATGGCAGAGGGGGTGGAGGGGCGGGGAATGAAGACTTCTCTAAGAATAAAGACAAAGAGAGGGAAGAGGAAGCGATTAAGGCGCGCTATCTTGGCTTGGTCAAAAAGAAGAGAAGGGTCAGGAGGCTCAATGATCGTAAATTTGTATTTGACTGGGACGCCGCTGAAGATACCTCCAACGATTACAACGCTCTGTACAAGGAGAGGCATCAGGTTCAGTTCTTCGGCAGAGGGCACATAGCCGGAATAGATATCAAGTCGCAGAAGCGAGACCACTGCAAATTCTATGGAAACCTGCTGGAGAAGAGGCGCACCGAGTTGGAGAAAGAACAAGAAAAGTTACGACTGAAGAAGGTCAAGAAGAAGGAAGACAAACAGAAGTGGGACGACCGTCATTGGTCCGAGAAGGAACGAGACGAGATGACAGAAAGAGATTGGCGAATCTTCCGCGAGGATTATAATATCACCATCAAAGGGGGCAGGATCCCCGACCCCATCCGCGGCTGGAAGGAAGTCAGCTTCCCGGATGAGATCATGGAGATCATCACCAAAGTTGGCTATAAGAGCCCTACGCCCATCCAGAGGCAAGCCATTCCCATCGGCTTACAGAACAGAGACATTATCGGAGTTGCCGAAACTGGTTCCGGTAAAACACTGGCCTTCCTTATTCCATTGCTCATGTGGATTCAGTCTCTCCCTAAAGGAGTGCGCCAAGAAGACGCCGACCAGGGCCCTTATGCCATCATCCTCGCCCCCACTCGAGAGTTGGCGCAGCAAATCGAGGAGGAGACCAATAAGTTTGGTGTTCCTCTGGATATAACGTCCGTGGTGGTGGTGGGCGGTCTCTCCAGGGAAGACCAGGGCTTTAAGTTGAGGCTCGGTTGCGAGATCGTCATCGCTACTCCCGGTCGTCTCATCGACGTCCTAGAAAACAGATACTTAGTACTCAACAGATGTACATATGTCGTTTTGGACGAGGCCGATCGTATGATAGACATGGGCTTTGAACCTGATGTGCAGAAGATCTTAGAATACATGCCCGTCACTAACCTCAAACCAGATACTGACGCAGCCGAAGACGCAACAGTTCTTTTGGCTAATTACCACAGTAAGAAGAAATACAGACAAACTGTCATGTTCACCGCCACTATGCCCGCAGCTGTAGAAAGATTGGCCAGAAATTACCTCAGGCGACCGGCTATCGTCTATATAGGCTCCATCGGTAAACCTGTCGATCGAACTGAACAAGTCATCCACATGATCGGTGAAAACGAGAAACGCAGGAAGCTCACGGAGATCTTGCAACGAGGAGTCGAACCGCCCATCATTATCTTTGTCAATCAAAAGAAAGGAGCCGATGTCTTGGCTAGGGGGCTTGAAAAGCTCGGATTCAATGCTTGCACGCTCCACGGAGGTAAAGGACAAGAACAGCGAGACTTTGCGCTCGCCAGTCTTAAGAATGGATCCAAAGACATACTGGTCGCTACAGACGTGGCCGGTCGAGGTATCGATATCAAGGACGTCAGCGTGGTTATCAACTACGACATGGCCAAGTCTATCGAGGACTACACGCATCGTATCGGTAGAACCGGCCGAGCGGGTAAGACAGGAAAGGCCGTTTCCTTCGTTACCAAAGAAGACTCTGCGGTGTTCTATGACCTGAAGCAGGTGCTGATGACCAGCTCCGTATCCACATGTCCTCCGGAGCTGCTGAACCACCCGGATGCACAGCACAAACCTGGAACGGTGGTCACCAAGAAGCGCCGGGAAGAGATGATATTCGCTTAGCCAATTTTACAGTCATCCATATGAATTATCATCCATTGAATACACCTACTCTGTACATTAAGCCTGTAAATTTTGCAAATAATAAAGTTGTTATTTGGAATTCTGTTTTATTGACTTGCCAAAATCACCTTTATTAGAAAAGTATTTATCAAATTGATCTTAACAACTTTTCTCCGGAGATATATGTTTTTCTTGAAATACTGAAACATAGTTATTTATTCACCGCTTCTCACAGAATATAAAGCATAGTTGCTACCAGAGTTTGCACGACTTTTTTATTGAACAATTGAAAAATATAGAACCCACAATATATGATCTTGAGTATTTTAAAGCTTTTTTATTTATTGGTTTGTTTTTGTTATAAAGAATACATCAGTACAAAGAAGCTTTGACTGTCCAACTAGGAAGGTCTCCCATTCTAGGACAGTCAAATGACAGAAACATTTTGATAGGTGTAAATTTAATTTACAAATGACCGATTTGGGACACAAATCAAAAAATCATCGCCAAAAACTTTATCTTACTTACTGGAGCTCAGGCAAAAAAATATTTAATTATTTATAATGTATGCACAATTTAATTATTTACTAATTTAATTTAGCTTCACAGCTCATATTAAGCCTCGATTACATTGAACGAGTTTACAAGCTATGAGCCGGCAAGTTTAAAAGCGGGTGAATCAGTGATTGTGATGATGACACACAAAACTTTCCACTCGCTCAGTAGCGAACTAGCTAGTGAGTTGAAACCACGTGTTGCTATGTTTTTCTTATAGTTCCGCGAACTAATTCTGTCGACATTTTGTAGAAAACTGAGATACCCGCAGCTAGCTGACTAGCAACTATGATGACACAAGGTTAGTTTACTAGCTAACAAGCCCACACGCTAGCGAGTATCGAGCAAAGTAGCCCCTTTTCAACTTTTTTTGTAGATTGTTCACGATCTGCTAGTTAGCTAATAAAGCCTTGATTACTTAAGCGAGTTTACAAGCTACTAGCTGGCAAATTCACTATCTGCTAGTGAACTCGCTCAGTGTAATCATATTACTAGCAGATTTTACACTGAAGGAGTTTACTAGCAGATAGTGAGTTCGCTGGCTAGCAGCTTGTAAACTTGCTCAATGTAATCGAGGCTTAAATATGATTACACTGAGCGAGTTTACAGCAGATAGTGAATTCGCCGGCTAGTAGCTTGTAAATGTAATCGAGGCTGTAGTAACGAATCTGTTAAATACAGCTCAAAATTCTGAGAGTCAGACAAATAGATTTTATGCTTTTTAGTTCGTTTTAATTCAAAACAACTAATAATGCATTTAATTTAATTTTTAAATTTGGCAAAATTGCATTTATTTCATATAAATATGTATAGGTACATAGTCAAAATTAAATTAATTATAATAAATTAAATTTGGATCACTAAACTAAATCCATGAAAAATATTTTGTTACACAAGTATGTGAAATAAAGTTCAAATATGATACGCATCTCTGTTATAATGTTTTATTAAATATAATATTTACAAAACTGCATAAATTTACAATATTAAAAATAAATAAAACATGACACTGGGTAATTTAGCGCTCTTCCGAAGGTGGATGGTGAAATAATAAATAAATGAGAGTTGGTTGGTTCCTTCTACTGTTGACTGCCAACTACTGTTCAATGTATGCCGTGTGATGCTGATGATATCGCCTTTCTGCCCGGTGAAATACTGCTCTTTTTAAACTTCCCCACATTCTGAAAAAAAAAGAAAAGTTGTAGACAATGGATTTCTTTTTTCGCACTTTAAATTGTCGGCAACCCGGGCATTTGTTGGATTAAATATGATAACACAAGTATGTAAGTTGCCTCACTAGACGATGTCTGTTCCGAGATGGGAAACAATTGTAAAACAATATTAGAAAATCATAAGTTTTGTAAGTAGATACTCACATGTCTACCTACTTATCTATAAACCACAGGTTCTTAACCTTATTTTGCCCACCGCACACTTTGAGGATATATTTTTTTCTAGAGCCCACCAATTCGTCAAAGATAGTATTGTTAATTCTAAAATTTGAAAATATGAGATTGACAATTATGACGGTTTGATGAAAGGTGGCAATGGCTGAATTGGTAAAAGCGCACGTCCCGGTTAGACGAGAGATTAGGATTTAGGAGGAGACGAGTTAGGGTTCGAGCCCCAGTTGCGACCATTATCTATTCTATTTCTGTGTCTTGTTCCCTTATGGAAAGCGCCACTGGACTGCGCAGTTCTTACAGATAAAAACATACCAAAAAAATGCGGCAAATGGACAGCTTGTAGCGGTTGGTTTATTCGCAGCCATAAGTAAATATGAACAAACCTTGGAATCCATTTGTAGACCTAATCTTGCTTGGTTTCCTCCTTGTGGTCACCCTGTGCAGACTTCTTTCGGGTGGATCTGATGAGGGCGGAGATTTCGTCCAGGCTGGTGGGGATCTTGAAGTTGGGTAGGAACTCCACAGCTTCCGGGTCTCCGGGCTTCACTGGAATTATTATTAACAAATCAGGCAAACAGCATTCAAGTTATGAACTTGATATTATTCTCTTCTTTCTAAAACTAGTTTCCTAATTTATGGAAATCTTAATCAATGTATATTATAAAAGAAGGTGTACAAAAGTGTGCGTCCCGGGAGTTATATGGTGTGATAGCCCTTTATCCCCTATCCACGAAGAAGGTTACCGTTTTTACCTGAAGGGTGTGCTTTTGAAGATATAACGGCTGAAAGTTTCGCCCTTTAGAAACAGTCCAGAACATTCCACAATATTTCAGAACATTCTGGAATGTTGTGCAATGTTCGGGAATAGAGAATCGGAAACATCAGAACATTCCAGAACACTCTCGAATGTTGTGGAATATTCTGGAACATTGTGGACCATTCGAAGCCTTTTTTGAATGGGTGGGGCTACCCGTTGGTAAGCTAAGGGTATATAAAGCAAGATCCTTCATGGGTTCGAACATCAGTTCAATCTCAGATCAACTCACTGAGCGAAGCCGGGTACCCCAGCTAGTTGTGTATAAGTATAATGTAGCGGTGTTCTCACCTCCCATAACAAAGTTGTATCCAACATGGGCCAGCAGCTTCCCCTGCACGATGGACTGGTTCAAGTAATCCTTGGCCTCCTCCGGGTAGCAGATGCTGCCCATACCCGTTGTGCCCAGGAGACTGTATGTGATTTTCTACAATAAAATAAGCATCATTATAATATGTAATAATAATAATAAAAATAAATGGATTATTTCTAATTTTGAAACAGATATATTTTTTACATCTACTGTTAGAGAGTATTCCTGTCTTTTTCCTAATTCATACCTACACCTAGTCCCCCTACCTACATACGTGAAATCACAAGGTCAGTGCAGTGACAATCTTCAACATGTAAGCAGTGTCCTATGATGCAGTGTAATAAGGAACTCCAGTGAAAAATATTATGCCCTTAAAAAAATATGTTCATATAGACCAGTGATTCCCAAAGTGGTCCAGGTGGACCCCCAGGGATACACGGGAGACTCGACGGGGGTCTACGTTGGCATGATAAAAAAATGGGGGTCCACAAGTTGTATGTGGGGGTCCACGAAAATTTATCTGGTCTCGACAGTAAAGAACAAAAATGTTGGCTTGGCTTTCCTTATCAATGTACGCAGATAATACACTACTCAAAAAAATTAAGGTAGCAAAAAAATGTAAATTTTGCGGTGATTTTTGACAGGTTCTATTTCGTTGAAAAATTGTCGAATTGAGACTTTAAGTGCTCTCTCTCTCTCTCCGTTCCTGTTTTTTCAACCAATTTCATTTTCAACCAGATAACCAACTTCCAACTTCCTCCGATTATCTTTTGTATCTTCTGAGTATTAAATATTGATTTACTATCTATCACAAATAACCACTCTTTTATTTAAGCATCTGATTTGAATCCCAGGCCTTTAGTGCCCCACTATCTTGAGATGGAAGTTGATTGCTCTGGCTTTAGTTGTCGTGTCATCTTTTGACATGATCTGTTGACATGCACGTCGACAAATAAGGTTACATAATTTCCCTCAGGGCCTATGTCATCTTTGGGGATGTTTTATAAAGGTGTTTTTGAGAAGAGGAAAGAGTAAACATGGGTGTTGAAGAGACAGCCGAACTGTTGAATTCAAGAATGAGTCATAGAAATGAACCTTCCTCATGTGAACCGTGTGTGCATATATGTAGATGTTTGGCACGCATTTGTCGTGACTGGTGCCGAAGGGATAAATAATGCTAGGTCCTCGAGGCATTTTCCATTGAAATACTAGTAGAAAAAGTACAGCATTCCCACCTGTCGCCTGTGTGTTTATTAACACACTTCACGCGGGTGAAAAAATGGTTCCATCCGAGAAAATGGATTTTGTTTTAAACCAATACATCTTTGAAAATAATACAAATCTTTTACCTAGAACCTACTCACCACACCACAGCCATAAAAGCGTTGTCTGAAATTAAAGCCCATTTTTTAATACAACTCCATACACAGAAGTTGAAGTGACGAATATATTTTATTTTATAAATAAAGTTTGGTTTTCACTTTGGCAGAAATCATTATAAAAAACAACAACGATTTCAGCAACATGTCTCCAGTGCCATAAATGTGAGGATTTTTTACCCGTTCTATAGGTTTATTATAGTTTTCTTTTGATTAAATATTTTTTCACACAAAAGACAAGAAGATGAAACGATGGGGAAGACTTGTATTACATTTTTTTATAATGTACCAGTGAGTTCCCGGCATGCGTTTCTAAGCCACTTAATTATGCCACTTGATTTCAGCACCTTTGAGGTGATTTCTCACAAAAACGGCGCTTTATAAATTAGTCAAATATTATTATTAATAAAGTAATTATTTCTCCCTGCGTATCCTTTCCCATTCTCTCCTGCGTCCCCTTTCCATCCCGCGAACCCTACTCGGAATTCCCTTCCTCTTCCCGCATTTCATACATTCAGTCCCGGTACATTCAGTTTTCAAACAGCTCGCGTGCCATCTATTGCAATTTTTTTATACAAATTTCATAATGCCAGAGTTCATGAGTACATATAGAAACCATCGCAGGCACACATCAAATCCCCAAAGTTTCATCGCAATTGGATGAGTGGTTAGCAATGTATAATTTCATGATGCCAGAACTCCTATTATATATAGAAACCATTGCAGGCATCCGCACATCAAATCCCCAAAGTTTCAAAGCACTCGGATGAATGGTTTAGCAATGCATAGACATCTCATAAACATACATATAAGCATATTTTGATTTTTATATATTATATAGATATAGATTTGGGACCCTTACGAAGAGATTGGTACATAATATTTATATAAAATTATCAGACAACAAAGCCCTTCCCGCCAGAAGAAACTGATGATAAAATACCTTAATCAAGCCTCCGCGAAGACCGAAGATGAATCCGGTGAGTGTTCCCATGGCTGTGGCTCCCACCCTTTGTGCCTCGTTATCCTCTTCCCGCAAGTACGATATGATAACTGGAAACAGACATTTTAAAATGATACATTTGTCAATGATACCAACCTCAATTTAGGAGGTGCGCATGGGTTCTGCCGCCCGGAGAACCGTTTATTGGATAGCCAACACCTTTGCCGTATGTCACCCCGAGTGGTTCGTTACATTTGGTGACTGAGCGGGGGTGCCTGGGTTGATGCGGTGAGCTTTGTCTTGCTGGGTTTGGCAGCGGATGCATCTGCACTTCTGCTGGGCCGGATTGAGAGAGACTGGTTGACCTCTCTAGCCGGACTCTCTCAATCCATCACCTTGCACAGCAGTGGGAGGTATGTATTTCTTTATACTTTTGAATACAGCGTTAACACATTATGGGTGCGTTTTGGCCTTGTACAATTTGATGAATTCAAAGGTTCCTGACTATCAGTTTGACAGTCTGCAGTAGTCCCTTGACTCTCATGCACACAATACACGCAACAGAGACCTTTTACTCAATCTCCCCAGACATAAAACTGGTGTATTTGAGGGTAGTTTCAGATATTCATCATTAAAACTTTGGAATGAAATTCTATTCGAATATCGAGATCGTTCAGAAGCTCTGTGGCGAATGTCGGCAGACTGCACAGTAAACCGCACAACATCTTAATTGATAGAATTTACATTTTCATAATTTACAATGACAGGAATACCTACTTGTATTTGCAATTATATTATTCATCTTTAATTTTAATATTATTTGCTCTAATTTGAATTTTGATTTGTACAGTTTAATTTTAAATATTTATTGTGTAGGTATATATTTTGTGTATTATATTAGAAGAATTGCTGAAAATCAGCTAAATTCCTGGAGAAATTCTGAATGTATAGCTTCTGTCGATAGAATCAATGTTAAATAAACAAGATGTATAAATTTGTAAAAATCTATTGATAAATAATAAATGTTTTTATTATTATTGTTGTATACTCGACAACGCGACAAGGTCCCCTCCTGTACTACTTCAGAGACTCTGTCCAGCACTTCCGTTCGTTGTAGGTCCAGCCCCTGGAGTTGCTTTTCTTAACTTTGTTTGGAGCGACTAACTGCACACTTCCCTCAGGAACTAATCTTGTTTTTAATGCTGTAAGTCTTGTAAAGTGTTTAATGCTGAAGCCTTGTAAAGGCTTTAAAAGAATAATACGAAGTAGCTTACAGGAGAACTGATCGGTGGTGTCATTGATTGCGGTGCCAACCTGGGAGGAGACACTCTGCACCTGGTGCACGGCGGAGACCAGGGAGGACCGGACTATCCTCACCGGCTCCAAGAGGGTCTTCTCCAGCTCGCTGGGCTCGTCCAGCTCTAACTTGGTTACCGTGGCTCTGAAAATTATCGGAATGATGTCATTCATTAATTAAAAACAAAAGAAGAGATGATTTTATTTTTATTTTAATATTATCTACAAGAGAAGTCCTGAGGAAGATAATTTCCCTCAGAGCCAATATCATCTTTGTTGGATGTTGTGTGGAGGGTATTTTTGAGGAGAGGAAGTGGTGAACATGTTGTAGGAGTGAGGAAACACGTAGTTCAGCAGATCGTTCCATAGTCGAGCTGTTGAAATCAACAACAAATTGTAGTAACGACCCGTTCTCATGTGACATTAAGTGGACTGAGTACAAATTATTTGGTGCATGCTTGGCATGTTCACCTCTATTCACCAGTGCTGAAGGGATCAATGACGCTAGTCCCTCGGAGCATCTTCTATTGAGATGTCAGTAAAACAAGGACAGCATTCCCATCTGACGCCCATACTCTTAAAGATTGCAATCCATTTGTTAAGATGGGAGAATCATTTCTGCGCAGAGTCAAGTATTTTGGGACTCCAGACAAAACGTTGCCTCAGTTCTTATTTGTCCAACAGACCATTTTAGTTTTTGTTCAATATCCACTTTAAAATTAAAAACAAAGTATGAAAAATATAGTTAATCACTTAACGAAGAATTATTTAAACTAATTCGACCTTTACGGAAATAGCTTTATCTTAAATACCTATCAAAATGTTTTATTGAAATAATTAAAGAAAACCTTCTCCTCCTGAAAAATTTTCTAATGGCCTGTTGGAAAAATACGAACTAAAGTGACAAAAAGCTGACTGCCAAATTGTAAAGGGTCAGCAGTTGTGTACTATTAAAGTGTCTGTGAGCCCTGTGCAGTACATTTATTTATTAGGGAAAATCAACAGATTATTTACATTTATAACCACAAAATTAATAACACACATAAAATTCAATCATAGATTTTGACATAATCTAAAATTATTATAAAAACTAAGGGTCCTGTACACGTGAGCTAACAAGTTTACAAAAATACAACTTTGTATATGTTAAATAAAGAAAAAAAAAGATGTTAGAATACAAATATAAACTGATAACCTGCTTAATAAATTTCAAAACTAATAAGTATTGAAAAATTTATCTTCGCTACACAACAGCAATAATGTTGGAGTTTTACGTACCATTAAAACTCTTATTATGTTGTCTTGCTTATCCAGAATATATAATGTGAGATATCAGCCTTATTTCCCGCCAGCGTCGGTCATATCCATTGCTTTATCTTGAATTTCCCGCCATTCTTCTGTAACTCCCTTCAGCTGTCAATTGTCGCCGTGCAGTTGGCATCTTGAGATGCCGTGTTAATTTAATTTGGACTCACCAAGCAGAGCTTAAATATATTCTGGATAAGCAAGACAACATAATAAGAGTTTTAATGGTAGGTAAAACTCCAACATTATGTGTGTCGTTGCTTATCCAGAATATATAATGTGAGAAGTGTTTGTTATCGCTTGGTGACAATTCTAAAGCCAAAATTGTGACTATTACTGTATTGCTTGAAATAACTTGGTCAAAGACTGAGAGTGAATGGGGGGATTCAGCACCTCAACATTGAGACCTTTGATTTGTCTATAATATTTCTTGAATGTGTTTTCTGAACTCCAGTTTCCTCTTTTCAAAATGGTGTCTATAGGACACTCTTCCAGCCAACTTCTTGAAGCTGCAGCTGATCTCAAACTCCCAGGAGGGGCATCAATCCCAGCATCCTCCAAAATTGTTTTAATCCATCCACCAATAGCAGTTCTCGAGGCTGGCCTTGCAGGCCCCAACGTGGAAATAAACAGACATTCAACACCAGCTTCATGTCTTCTGTTCTCACCCAAAGACATAAGCTTTCTCAACCAGAATATGGAATCTATATTACGATCCTCTGCTTTGTAAAGCTTCCAACCAGACTGTCTATGTGTCCTTCTTAGAACCAAAAAATTTGGCCATAATACAATGTGATCATCATTGTCAACAAGATTATCAGAAGATGCATGTAGTAAGGTCAGATCCTGTACTTGTCTTCCTGATGCCAGAAGTAAATTAACAGAACATCTACGAGATGCTTCGAAAAGAGTCAGGTCATTTGAAGGATTCTTACAAAGCTAAGACACCAAGTGTCCTGGATCCCAAGTAAATGCTCTAGGCTTCTTATTTGCAGAATTTCCTATACCTCTCATCACTCGCTTGACCAAGGGATGATTACTTATCCTCAAATCGCCTATGGGGTCATACAAAACCGACACTACAGACTTGTGAAGTGCTATAGTATTGGGATCCAAGCCTTTCCTTACTCTTAGGTATGCTAAAAAACCGTGCCAGCTGAGATCCCGAAGGATTATTAGGACACGTATTATTAATGGCGCACCATTCCTTCCAGCTCTTCCATGCCATGTGATAAGTTGTAAGCTTAGGTTTGCGCCAACCCGCATTCAATAGAGCTTTTTTCTTGCTGTGACCAATCGTTCAATGCTTCACTCCACCCCTAATCTTCCACACCTGTAGTTGGAGCTTCTGGACCTGTAGAGGATGAAGTCCTGTCGATAAGTCTATCAAGTTGTCGACCAACATGAGTATTATATGAGGTCGGTCTAGGGCTCTTCTCTTTAGGTCTGGTAACCAAAACACTTTTGGACAATTTGGGGCTACAACCAGGTACACCCCTGATGACTTGTTCAGATGTGCCAGCACTCGTGGCATTAAGCAGGGGGGAGGAAAGATCCATGCCAAGGGGAAATTCCAACTCCTGCTGAACACATTGTGAAGCATTGCTCTCTTGTCGTGGGAATCTATCGAGACATACTGATCCACGACGTGAGCCCTCGAGGGAGCGAATAGATCCACTACTGGACTGCCCCACTTGTGAAAAACAGCTCTTACCGCTGGGGGTAGAAGGTGCCATTCTGGTAATGTCATCCCTCGGGATAGATGATCCGCGAGGCCATTGTAGTGTCCCGGCAAATACTGCACTTGTAAAGAGATTCTGTGCTTGTCCAAGAGCGCAAGAATCTGAAATGTCAGATGAAGGAGACCCATCGACTTGGTGCCCCCCTTGTTTCTCAAGTAGGCTACGACTGTCCTGTTGTCCTGTCCTGAACTTCTCAAATTCTGAGTCAGAGACGTTAAGGCATTTAAGATTGCTGTCATCTCCTTCATATTGCAATATCCCCCCCTCTGTCTGTCCAACAACCCAACAGAGGTACATAGTCGATCAGGGCTCCCCGGCCGTGATCTGCCGCATCCGTAGTCAGAAAATGTGTTGGGCTGGGAAAATGAAGAGTTGAAACATGATCTAAGTTGATCATCCACCATTTCATTTCTGACAAGACCTCCTTCTTTATCAGAGACTCTTGCTGAGGGGTCAGCTTCAGCATTAACTGTAATTGTATCAGCCGAGTATGAAGTTGACCTCTGGGGACCACAAAGGTAGCAAAATTCAACTTTCCGAGAATACTCTGAGCTCCTTTCAGAGTCCATCTTCCTTTTGTCACGAAGCTCTGAAGTGAGTTCCAAAGACCTTGGCGTCTGTATTTGTTTAAGGACTTCTGTTTCAGATGGGGGTTCTACACAATTCCAAGATATTCCACTGACTGTGCTGGCTGACGGACACACTTTTGGAAATTTACCGACCAACCTAACCGCTCTAACAATTAAAGATCTCAAGTTTGACTGAGGATCTCTCTGGTCTGATGAGCCAGGAGAAAGTCGTCTAGGTACACAATGATCCTGATACCCTGTCTACGTAGGATTTCTGCAATCCAATTTGTGATAGCTTTTAAATTGAAGATCGACCGTTTCGAGCCGTCGCTCTTTTGAACCAGAAAAAGTGTTGATAGGAAAGTGGCATTGTCGTCAGCTCTTTCCATGTACCATCTCTCATCATTGTCATTTCCGGGATTACTTTCGTTTTGAACCTCCTTGCGGAAGCTTGGCTTGGACTTATCAACGAGGGCTGTCGGATGAATGGTATGCGGTATCCTCTTATCATATGTAAGATGGTCTCTGGGACATCTGAGGCCTGCCATTCTCTTCAATAATCCTGTAGTGTAGTTGACCCGCCCGAAATGGTTGATAGTCACCTGTTGAAGCGGCCACGAGAGGTCTGCCCCCTCGCGCCACGCTTCTGTTCCCTCCCCTTACCCCTCGTACAGGAGGAATATGGGGGTTTCGCCCGTGGTCTGCCCGCCGGGGAAACAAGGGAAATGTCATATTTTCTTTGATGTTTGCTTGGGGGGAAAGGCAACAACCTCCTTAGATGTTGAAGGGCGGTTGTGCGCGACACCTGTTGAAGCGGCCACGAGAGGTCTGCCCCCTCGCGCCACGCTTCTGTTCCCTCCCCTTACCCCCCTACGGGAGGAATATTGGGGGTTTCGCCCGTGGTCTGCCCGCCGGGGAAACAAGGGAAATGCCATCTTTTCCTTTGATGTCTGCTTGGGGGAAAGGCAACAACCTCCTTAGATGAAGGGCGGTTGTGCGTCGAGTGGCTACCCTGAGGTAGGCGCACTGGACTAAAGCACTTTGTTACACCACCCAGTTTCTGCAACCGGGCAGAAAGTGCTACTTCCCCAAAAGGATGAGTGGTAGAAGGAGGAATTCTGCTGAAGAGCCTCCGTTCCACTCCAATCTTACAGCTGTCCATTGTTCCTGTAAAGACCTGACAGGGAACCTTCTGAACTACTTTTCCATTTGATAAGTTTTTTGGAGAGTCTGTTGAAAGCACTCTCTGCTTCAATGAGGCATGCAATGCCAGCATCTTTTCCATAATATAATTATATTTTCCATAATATGAAATATCGGTGAGGCGGTGTCAAACGCCAGCACCTCGCAGTTTACCTCCAGCTCCTTGAAGCCTGGATCAGCTAAATATTCATAAAGCGGACATTGGCCCACTCGCCCGAGTTGAAGCGTTGGCTAACCTTGAAACATGCTTGAAACTGTCAAAAGCAGGACCAATTCTTATAAATAAAGCTGAATTATAGATAGGTCTAATTTTAAACATCAAATTGCGTCAAACGATTATCAGACGAACATGAATTTGTATTTGTAATTTGAATATTGTAATATGACATCGCCGATGGTCATATTTCATTCAAAAATCGTTTACATAAATTCCAAAGGTGGAAAAATGTGTCTACAATTGATCCATAAATCAGGTAATTCGTAATTTAGTATGGATATGGAATGGGCCGATCCCGGTGGCAGTGCAATGCCGGCCGCCAGGCCAACCCGCGACAGGAGTGGAACAAGCCCCGAACATCCCGTCACATTCCAAAAATCAGTTTAATAAACTGGTCCCGCATTGCGGGAACTATCAGATATTAAGCTGATAGGACAGATTTACACTTATCTTAGCCAACAGGCGAGAAGCGATTGTTAATCGGCGCGGCGTCATTCCTTTACGAGAACAAGCGACGCAGATTTATATAGTGTATTAGGATTAGGTAGGAATACGCTAATCTGTCAAAAATGTTCGCACTATTTATTTACTTGCACTAATTTTTCATAAAATTACGGCATTTGCGGGAAGCAACAGATTCTTTTCGTTAAAACAATTACGAACGAAAAATTTCATGACCGGACGTGGGCGAAATAACGCCAAAATTGAATTAACACAGCATCTCAAGATGCCAACTGCACGGCGACAATTGACAGCTGAAGGGAGTTACAGAGAAATAGCGGGAAATTCAAGATAAAGCAATGGATATGACCGACGCTGGCGGGAAATAAGGCTGATATCTCACATTATATATTCTGGATAAGCAAAGACACACATAATAAAATAATATACCTACAACTCGAATATGATGATGATTACAAGTTCAGGCGAATAGATCAATGCAAAATGGTGAAAAATGAATAATTCGGAACTCACGTGGGGGTAGGGTAGATGGGCAGCTCCGAGGGGCGGCATAGCGGGGCGCCGGCGGAGCCCTTGGCCTCCTCGGGCTTGGGGCTGGCGGGGGCGGCGCCTGCATTCACCACGGGGGTGGCAGCCAGTAATAGGCTGCCCGAACCCACTATCACTTTGCGCATAAACTGGAAACCACAAACAACGGACTATGTTACAGGTTTGTTCTTTGTTCAGTGACAAACTAAATATGCAACATAAAAGTAACAGATTGTAAAACAATTACAACATTTGGACAAAGAAACTTCTAATTCATTGCATCTAAAATATACAATAACCTTCCTTTTATTGTAATAAATTTGAACAAATTTTAAATTTTAACTAAAGAATAAATAAAATAATTATTATTAAATTCTCTAATCCCATTATTTTTACCAATACCATCCAGTCGAGCGATTCCGTATGTTTTGTGGGATCGTTATTACATAATAGAAGAGATCTCCTGTCAGATTTGAGTGATTTTTATGGCTGTTATTTACTTTTTCTATGTACAACGTACATTAAATGAATAAATAATCATGCATACTTGCAGGAATTTGTGTTTAAATCGATCTAAACTAAAATATGTGACAGTAAATACGTAAAAATCACAAATCTGACAGGAGATAACGTCCGTTACCCAATCCCACAAAAGATACGGAATAGATCGGCTGATTTAATTCTGTCAAATATTTTTGTGACCAACTTATCAAAAAAATGTATTTATTGTATTCAAGTTTATTTTGTAGAACTCCATTTTAATTTTTATTTCCTTTAAATATTCAATAATATTATTTAATTCATAAAAACAGTTTATTATAAACAAGTTCTGTTGTGTAATTGTTGTATTATATAGTGAGACAGGTGCAGTAAAGTAACTATCCCCACTGAGACAAGCACAGTAAAGTAGCCTGTCTCGACAAAGGATATCCCTAGTGAGACAGGCACAGTAAAGTAGCCTGTCTCGACAAAGGATATCCCTAGTGAGACAGGCACAGTAAAGTAGCCTGTCTCGACAAAGGATGTCCCTAGTGAGACAGGTACAGTAAAGTAGCCTATCAGAGTAAAGAGCTGCAGCATTATATGTTTAAAAACAAAAGCAAAACCATCAGAACATTGACATTTGACATTTTGAATTGTAGGAATTCACTCAGACTTCAATATTATCTTTGTAACTATATTCCTTACTTTCAAAATTATCTTCACAGCAAGCAATATTGTAGGGGTCTATGGAGACAACACGCTGCCGTGTGGCAATCGTGGGCTGCAATTTGTAAAAATGATTACCCTTTGTTTTACTTGACTCATTCCAATGATTCTGCCATGTGGAGATCATGTTTTCTTTCAGTTTGATTAGAAGGTCGTCGGGGTTTAAGAAATTGTACAAAAACTCTCCGGAATAGATGGCATCTTTCGCCAATAAATCGGCCTTTTCATTACCAGGGATACCGCAGTGGCTAGGTATCCAAGCCAACGCGATCTCTCTGCCAGAGATAGCTAACTTATGTAATAAAGTGCAGATTCCAATACACAAATCATCTTCCGGGTAGTGGAAAGGGGAGGAGTTTAATTTTTGAAGTGCACTCAGGGAATCGGAGAGAATTAAAAATTTTCCAATTTGAATACTTTCAATATATTTTAAGGATTCTAAAATAGCTATGCATTCAGCTGTGAAAATTGAGGCTTCTTTATGAATTTTTATTTTTTTACTGATTTGGTCTCTTGGGCAGTGGAACGCCGCTCCCACATGGCTAGATAAGGGAGATTTAGAACCATCTGTATAAATAGTTTTCCAGCCGGTCCATTTCGAGTTTAAAATGTGGATAAATTTACTTGGAGCTTCGTGGTTGCCAGGAAAGCCAAGTGAAAAAATAATATTAGGTTTGAGCGAATGAATTTGAAAGGAATTTATATATAATGGAAGTCTGTCATGGGGATTTAAAATAGGTTTATATGCATTGTAAGTATGGAGGCTTTTGACGAGAAGTGGGATTGTTTTGTTCCTCCAATATGGAAGTGATCTAACTTGAGTAGAGAGAGCAGCAATTTTGTCCATCAGTGGGTGATTAGACAGTCTGAAACATTTAAATAAGAACTTGTCTGCCAAGAACTGTCTTCTGAAATGGAGAGGAGGGTCAACAGCCTCCACCTGCAAAGCGTTAATTGGGGAGGATCGCATGGCTCCGATAATTAATCTTAGGCTTTGAGATTGGATACGGTCTAACCTTGTAAGGTTTTTTTTAGAGGTGGGCTCAATGAGGAATGACGCGTAATCCAAATGGCTTCTAACATATGCATTATAAAACAATTTTTGCGAGCATGGATGACTTCCCCACCAGACCCTTGACACGGCGCGCAGGGCGTTAAGGCCAGCTTGACTTTTGTTAATAATAAGATTTACGTAAGAGTTCCACGTTAGCTTAGAGTCTAGTATGACTCCCAGAAATTTTATCTGAACCTGGACGGGGAGGATTATGTTATCGATTCGGATTGAAATGCACGGGGCAACACGTTTCCTAGAGAAAATGATAACATTGCTTTTGGTTGGAGAAATTTCCAGGCCGTGATTTGTTAGAAAAATGCAAAGATTTTTCATGCTAAGGTTGATCATTTCCTCCAGAAAAGCAATAATTCGTCCTGATATATAGATAAAAAAATCATCTGCATACTGAAGAATTTTACATGATGGATGGATACTCTGATGCAGGTCAGAGGTGTAAATATTAAAAAGGATAGGACTAAGGACGGATCCCTGAGGCAAACCCTTGTTTACCGTTCTCAACAGAGAAGGGGAATTCAGAACCTGGATTTGAATTTTTCTGGTAAGAAGAAGGTTGATTATGAAACTGGCAAGCTTACGGGGGATGCCGATTTGTAATAATTTTCTCTGTAGAACGTTTAATAAATCATTGTCAAAAGCTCCAGTAATATCTACGCAAACACCGACAAGAATATTTTTTTCAGCTAGGACCATTTGTATATCAGAAGTGAGAATTGAAATGCTTTCAGTTGTACTTTTTGTTTTTCGAAATCCAAACTGTGAGCTGGGAAGAATTTTCTCACTTTCAACATACCAGTCTAGTCGTCTTTTTATTAAATGTTCTGCAATTTTAACTAAAGAAGAAGAAAGAGCAATGGGTCTGTACGAAAGACCAGAACTAGGGTCCTTTTGGGGTTTCAGAATGGGGATAATTAATTGGGTTTTCCAGGAGGTTGGAATTTTACCTGTGTCAAACATCAAATTTAAAAGTGTAAGAAAATAATTATGTGTAGCAACATCACAGTTTTTGATGAGGCTATACGGAATACCATCTTCGCCGGGAGCTGAGTCTCTAAGGTCGCTTAAAACCTCTCTTAGTTCAAATAAATTGAAGTGTGAGTCTATCCACCCCCGCGTACGAAATGAGTATGTGAATTCCGTTTCATTCCAGTTACTCGCAGTCGGAGGAGCTAATTTATCGGCAAATTCCTTCACCCACTCTGAAGAGAGTGGATGAGCTACGGGTGGGACGTAAGAACCTCTGAACCGGCGGATTGAATTCCAAACAGCTGAGAGTGGGGTGTCGGGAGATAAGGAAGAACAAAAGTTTTTCCATCCTTGCCTTTTTTTATTTTTGAGCAATCGCTTGGTCTTAGCTTCAATCTTTTTGAAGTTCAGGAAATTCTCAAGGGTCATGTTCAAATAATATATTTTAGCATACCTCTTCCTGGATTCTATTGCGTCTGCACATTCATTATCCCACCACGGGGCTGGAGGAGGTTTTCCTTTATTGCCAGGTAATTTGATAGGAATGCATGTCTCTGCAGCCGCGATGATTGATGAAACTAGCAACTCGTAACATTCCGTGACATTATCTTTAGTCGGAGAGGGCAGACTAAGCATGGAGAGCTTTATGAGCTTTGAAAAATCAGTCCAGTTGGCCTTCGAGGTTACAAATCTCGGTTTACGATTACGAAACGTGAAAGCCTTGTTGGTATGGAGCATGTTGGAGGATTCTATGAGGATTGGGTAGTGATCACTCCCGTGCGGGTCCTCCAGAACTTTCCAGAACAAGGATCCAGCTATGTTAGAGTTGCAAATGGTAAGGTCGACCACGCTGGGTCGTTGACCTGGAACCTGAACTCGGGTAGGGGAACCGTCATTCATAATGCAAAGATCAAGATCGTCAAGAAGGTCAACAATGTTTCTTCCTAATCTGTCGCAAGACACAGAGCCCCATAATCCGTGGTGAGCATTAAAGTCTCCCAGAACAAGGAAAGGTGGTTCGATCTTAGAAAGCATTGCTTGAAGAATTGATTTAGAGGGTTTATTAGAAGGGGATATATACAGGGAAAGGATTGTAGTGCCAAAAACCTTTGCGGCCGTCACCTGAAAAGGGCAACCGGCTGGCTTAACATCTACTGGGGAAAAGGGTAGGGATGTTTTAATGAGAAGAGCGGAGCCACCCTTCCCATCTTGGCGGTCGTCACGAAGACAGTAGAATCCTCGAACTCTGAAATGAGAGTGGCTTATCTTATTCAGTGGCTTATCTGATCACACATTTGATATAGGCACTTTTAGCATTCGTCATCTGAATAAAAATGCTCAGAGGAAATTTTATATTGTTGTTTTGAGATCTGCACCAGAAAATGGATCAAAAGACATTTACCCATTGTGACCGATCCATGCCGCCGATATGGTCATAGAATGCCACTACAGATCGGATCGCTGGATTGGTTCGTATTTATCTCTACATTGGTTACGAACCGTTTTGTCGTTCATTAGCTTCTAAGATTTCATCATCGACAGATGTGCGTGTGAAACCCAGGTGGAAAACCATACTCAAACATGAATTCAGATACTTCAGATGGTGAACGAGAAGAAAATTTTTGTTTTTATTATTACTTGGTTCTAAAAAAAGAAATCTACTTGGCGAGGACCATCATCACTTGCATAATGATCTACAACAGTGGTCCCCAACCTATGGGCCGCGCAAGGGCTTGCATAAAATCAAAATACTTTTGAAAAAAAAAATTAAGCTGTTATTATCGTTGTTCTTATGTAAATGTAAAATTCGGGTGAAGGTTATTAATGAATGTAAAAAAATTCTTTAATTATCTGTTGCTAACTGACCAAGTAACGAAGATATTTTTAACTGGGCCGCGGCGACAAAAAGGTTGGGGCCCACTGATCTACAAGACCGTTTTTATACCTACTTTTGAACAAGTGAAGACCATTTTGAAGATTTACATTTCCTTCTCGATGTCGATGTCTCCAGATGCAGATACCGACTGAACAGTGAGCAATCCCAGGAGTGAGGAGGTCTTACCGGGCAGGCGTTGGTTAGAGATAGTAGCGTTCGTGTATCGTATGGTGGCAATGGGTAAAAGCCTATACACAGATAGAATGAACCATCTACGATCTAATTAAGCGGATAATCAAAAGGCGGACAGGCTGTGTGGAAGAGGATTGGGGCAGGACGGGAAGGAATGAGGCGAATGGTTGCGAAGTATAGCGCCGTCAGGACAGATGGAAAATATGCAGTGAACTTCGATTTTCATTCAATCAAAGTTAAAAATTTCCCATACAAACATCTCCGTAGACGGAATTCTTTTTTGTACGGATTTGATATTTGCGAAGTTTTGTTTCAAACTAAATACGCATGAATTACTTAATTTACCTAAACTAAGAACCTAATAACCTATTTTGTGTACGTAAATAGTTGTTTCTTGTAGTAATTGTTGAAATGAAGTGTGATTTCCATAATCTGTGCTTATGGATTATTTAATGGGGTCTGAAATAAATACAGGTGTGCGGCCCTTTGCAAACCACTTTCGGACTAACTTTCACCTGCTTCTATCCTGGACCTCGTTTGATTCTGCACTTCCTTGGATCTATCTATCGACTTTCGACTTTCGACCTATCGACTTCTCTATCCCTTAGATACCCGACCATAGCAGAGATCTCGCATTCCAGGACCAGGCCCATATTTTACAATCTATGTGAGAGACAGGACGACCATTACACATTGCGCGGTTTGTTGCAACTATTCAATAATATCGATAATAACTGTTTTTCTCAAAAATAGAAACACGGTTGAATCTCCATGGCTCACACTGATTTGAATGAACAAAAATTACCGCATTGAAATATATACTATTTCTAAAATTATTGTGAGAAATCATTCATGACACATTGGTAGATATTATTTATTTATATTTATTATTAGATATTATTATAAAAATTCAAAATTGGAGGTTGTAAAATTCAATTGTTTTTAAACAATTTCTAAACATCATTAAAATAACTTACTTGAAGAAATGCGGTATCAATAATTGCGTAATACATTTTCAATAGTTTTTATTTACAAATAACGTCAAATTACGTCGAAATGGTGCAAATTAAATGATTTCACATACCATTTTTGACGTCTCTCCAAAATTACATAAATGTCACCGGGCAGTAAATTTGTCAAGTTGCCAGTGTTGCCACCACTAGCGTTGCGTAGTAACCAAGAACTTGCCAACCTCCAGAACAAATAAAAAGCATGTTAGGTAGGCACTTGACCAGCTGTCAAAAATAATAATGGTTTGTTCATTTTTCATCTATGGCGTTCGAACAAAAAATATTTATAGCGAGAAGTTGTCAGTTGTCATTCTCTTCGTTCGCTGTTTAAATTTCTGCTTATAAGCATTGAGCGATTGAATTATCAAGCTATTCCTAAAAATTTCCGTAAATAGTCATGGCTGATAATCACGTAGAGATGGAGATAGCAATGGAGAGTGCATCTTTTGGTTTCGCGGCCGAGCCGGCTGCCCCTCCGTCCCCCAGCGCCAGTACATCATCAGCCTCGGCGGCCAACAAGAGTGTGATAGTCACCACCGGGACGGCGGGATCCGTGTCAGTGTCGCTCCATCCTCTGGTCATCATGAATGTGTCGGAGCACTGGACCAGACTCAGAGCCCAGGAAGGTTCTCCACAAATAGGTTAGTACTTATTTTAAAAGTTGAAACAAAGTTTTGTTTTGGTGATTACGCGTAAATTCACTGCTGCGCCTGTTATCAAATTATGTTGAATCATCATCATCATCACTCTTGGCTCTACAACTCCTGGTGGGTCTTGGCCTCCTCAAGAGTCTTCCTCCACTCATCACGGTTTTGTGCCAGCTCTCTCCAGTCTACAATATCCAAGGTGGATATATCTTTGAGGACGTTGTCGCTCCATCTTAAACTTGATCTTCCCAGGCTCCTTCGCCCTGTCGCTCTTGAGTTCAGCAGGGACTTTGGTGCACGATGCTCGGTCATTCTCTCTACATGACCCAGCTACCGAAGTCTTCCCAGTTTTATAAATTTTGTGACGTTTAGATCCTTAAACAGAGTATACAGCTCATTATTATAACGTCTGCGCCAAAACCCATTTTCTGAAACCGGTCCGAAGAAACGCCTCAAAATTTTCCTTTCAAAAACATCCAGTGCTCGCTGATTCCTCTTAGTTAGTACCCAAGTCTCAGCTGCGTATGTGAGTACTGGCCTGATAAGTGTTTTGTACACTAATATCTTGGTGTTTCTGGACAGCAGTCTGGATTTTATTTGATTATGTTATGTTTTATTATGTTATGTTATGTTTTATTTTATTATTTTATTTAATTATGTTGAATATTGATGGCAAAATGGACAAATTTGTGAAGTGAAAATTCAACCTAACCTTTGAAATGCCGTGCTGCCGCGACTTAATATATTATGCCGAGAATAAAAATCCCAGATTACCAATTGGATACGCCAGCGCCAAGGTGCGAATAAAATGCATATTAACAAGGTTAGCGGTAAACTTTCGGGATCGCTTCGTATTAAGGGTGGCCAGTGATCCGTAGTTGTTTGGCTAGAAAGTCGTGAAGTAGCTTAAAGTTCGTTTTCCACCGAGAGATTTGAATTTACTGCAATGTTAGTGGCTTCAAGAATCTCTGAATGCATTTGCAAATGATTTATTTATAAAACGTTGGTGATATTATACTACTTTTTGTTAATTAATGTTCAGAATAAAAGGGAAAAATCCCAGAAATATTTGCAGTGTTACTTCATTGATGGTGTAGAATCGAGGTTATTAGCGCCTTGTATATATTTCTTTGTAGGAATTCAATTTTTCAAATTGAAAGTCTCATTTAGCAAACTATCATGATAAGTGATAAGGATCGACAGGGAAAGTCAGAATAATTTTATTTGTACAAAGAGTCGCACAAACTGATAGATACTCTCAGTATCACCTTAGTGAAAGACCACCATTCGTTGTTGGCATGTTCATTTAAATGAAGCGTTGTACATAAAGTTAATGTTGCCTTATTTAATAAAAATTAAATTTATTAATTATTTAACCTAGTAATATGATTTTTATTTATTTATTTATTTATTGTTGTTATACGCCCGTAGGGGCTTTTACATAGATTATAAAATAATATTTAAGATATCGAGGATTACACATAAGTACATAGAATTTATACCAAAAGTTATAAAAGTGAAAAAACTTTTAAGAATATACAAGTACTTTTTAAAGAAAAAACCTCTTGTATATTCTTGCGTAAAACTATATATTTATATTATATTTTTAAAACTTAACTTCCATAATATTATTGTTTCTGTTTTATTTTATCTTTTCTTTCTACATTTGTAATATTATTCTTATTTAAAGGATTAACCAAAATTTCTTATTCTTTTCAAAAATCTTCTGTCATCCTTAACGCTAGAAAGATATCTACATCTTTTTAACATAAGCGAGACACAAGTATTGCTGTATTTTTTTTATTTCGCAACGTAGCACGCTGTCTATCTCGGTTAGCTAAGTTGCCAAGCAAAGCTTGCGCAGGGCGGCTTTGTCACCACAATACAATAATTATGAAGACATACACCGTTAAATTGTCATACAAATTTTACCTAACCCGTTTGTATTACCGTGGTATTATCTTATTCTTCGATTATGAGTAAGGCGGCATAAGTTTGAAAGACGTATGATTAGCTTATGTGTAACTTTCGAACTTCTTCTTATAATGTTATTATTTTACTAAAAATGTTATTTTTTTAAAGTAAAGTAAAGACTATCAGCATTTAAACTTTCATAGCATATAAAAAAAGATGATTTAGACAAAAAATAAACCATCATTTTTCATAAAAAAAAATACTACATAGTTTATAGTTGATTTGTAAGAGGTTTACAGCATCTTGTTATTTTTTTAAATTAAAATATATTTTTTATAATTATTTTGATTTTATTTGAACTAATATATGTCATTTATACACTTTTAAACTTCAGTATGACTTTAAGACGTAGGTATCATTATCTTTAACGTAGGTCAAAATAAGATTTTCTTTCTAGGGTTAAATAAATGATGTACAACTCTGTAGTATTTATGTATGGTTTATATACTTATGTAGGTATTGATTTACCTCCTATGTCTGTCTCGGCAGGTATATATATCCCAGAGAGGCAGGCTTCGAAATATCATTTTCATATTTATGAAGATAAATAAATTTAATCCATTGCTACTAATTTCCAATTTTAATAATAAACTAATTCCCTATGTTTCTTAATTTACTATGTTTTGTGTTTTCAGTAATTGGCGCTATAATAGGAAAACAGAAGGGCAGGAACATCGAAGTGATGAACTCCTTTGAACTAGTCTTTAATGTAATAGCGGGAGATATCATCATAGACAGAGAATATTACAATATGAAGGAAGAACAATGTGAGTGCATCCTTTTATTATTAATAGATTTGTCGATTGCGTCGACAACTGTTTTCAGTTTCTCCATGAGCGGAAGGCCTTACTTTACAATAATTTTGTAAGGCTACGTCTGCACAGACAGGCGGCTTGCTTAGCGCCTAAAGACTAGTGGCTTGCATTCTGGCTACTTGCTAGGATACACGGTGACCGCACTGAAGGTGGTTTGCGTGGTGGGTTGCTAGGTGCCTTGGTCACTTTCAAAAATAGCTCTAAAACTGCTACTTACAGAAAATTCATATTTAAAATATACCATTTCATGGCCTTATCCATCATGTTGGGTTCATGACATAAATAAGTCACGGTCAAGTCATGGGGAGTTTAATGTTCTGTATAAACAATATAGATCTTCAAACAGTGCATTACAAACCCGAGAAATTTTGTTGAATTATTTCAACGGAATTGGATTGATTACCTGGCAGAAATTGCCTTAAAACATAACCCAACGCCATAACCATAATGTACATTCATAATTTAAAGCATTTAATCATTGAAAGCATGTGCTTGTGTATGGAAGGGGAGTGTACATTAATGTTATTAGTTAGTACTTAAATAATTCATTGTACATAAATATATTTGAGCTGCAGTATTTATTTTGATAACAGTGTGTATTTAAAAGAAGAAAGAATGTTATCGAAAACTAAGGATTTTTGTAAGATTAATTAAGTGACAGTGGTTTTTTTCTTAAGAATATTTTTAAAATGTCTCTTGACAGAGAGCAGTATTCGGGTTTTATCATTAATGCAGGTTTGTGAACGTTTTCATTATATGTTTAGGCAATTCTTGACCATAATATTTGAGGTGAGAACGCTGGGTACATAATTAATTATTTGTTATATTTCGTAGCCCGCCTTTGTTGGGGGTATTTATACACTCTGCCACAAGGATTTTAACTACGACTCTAGGAATACTAAATTTAAATGTATTACCTCATGGTTTGTATAGTCTCGAAGATAACTAGAAAGAAATCATATACTTATGAAAGACACAATACGTAGTATATAATAAAGGTAGTGTTGCAGACCCATCGCATTTAGCAACTGTCGCAATTTGTTTTTATGCTGGCCTATTGCTTGAATGAATCAAAAATTGTTATCCGCATAGGATTTTACTACGTACTCTAGTTTTAAATTTATAGCATGGTGAATATGGGTGACAGAACTATCCAAGTTTACATATTGGAGTTTTCCAAGCCTTCACTCTCCAAAATTGGCAGGAAATCCATGGATGCAAAATAAATCACCAATAAATAATCAATAATTCCTCCCAGGTTTTATTCAATTCAATTTATTCATTTTAACCTTTCCCTTACTGTGCTAAAAAAATACGCGCGCTCCGGTGCTGTGTAATCAATTCACGTGTTAAAATCATCGATTTTATATCGGAAATATATGAACATTCATAGCTAATCGCTTTTGTTTTTCGTAATTTGTGTTATAGGTGATAATAATTGTAATTTTATTGCTGAAAACATGAAAAAAACCATCGTCCGTTGCTCAAAAAACGGGCGAGGAAACCATCTCAAAGGATTGCCCGCGAGCGACTGAGGCGCTAGGCGCTGGGCTGCTACCCAATACATATATACAGCTATGTATGTTTAGCTACTACGCGGTCGTTGGTATCGACGGTCGAAACACAACACGGCGGTCTCTGTTTCTCGTGTTCCCGTATAGCAAAGTAGAGCGAGACGTCACATAGCGTGTCATCTCCCCCCGCACACTCTTCGCGTATCACGGTCCATACTGGCACACGGTTGATTGTATTTGTGGTTTATTCCCGATATTTAACAAAATATCTCTGATTTTGAATTAAATTTGCTAATTATTAAAAATATTATTTTTTAATTCAGTGTGTAAATGTATAACGGAGGAATACCTAAAACCTGAACCCAGAATTCATTATATTTATAGAGATATAAAAGTTATTAGAAGCAATGTGTAGTATTTACGCATTACAGACCAGGAAAGGTTAAAAACATTACAAAATTAAAATTTCAAAGCGTTTTTTAAAAAGAGAAAATATTAAGATTAAAGCAGATTTAAGCAAACATCAATGAAGCACAATCAGACTAAAGGCAGGTCCAGAGCTCAAACATTTGTCGCGATTTGCCGTGAAAGTCCATCAAACATCATATCAACGTTTTTTGTTTTCCGTCTCCTCCGTTTGTTAAAACACTAAACACGGTTGAAAGATTGGTGCAAAGTTCGCGCGATCACACACAATTTGGCTTGTGGTCTGCGATAAGGACGTGTCGACGCTTAAGTAATGAGCACTTGACGTTTGATGTTTTTGGCGTTTATATCAATGTTAAAATGCGTTCTGATGAAAAAGAGATGCATCAGGGAGAAAACACAGATATTTTAGTAGATATTTATTTATCAGGAAAGATTTCCGACTAATATTGATTATTGCACGACCTAAATTTACTATTAAGAATTTAGAGTGCGTAAATATTTACATCAAAACAGAATAATTATAAATATTTGATATTATATTATAATTTTATTTTCAAATATTTTTATTATTATATTATATTTAGGTATAATAATATTTTAAACTCGTGATTATGCCCGCTCATTGCACATAACCACAAAAGGCCGTTCCGTTAATTCTCCATACACGACTGCATTGCGCGGCATCTGTCAAAAAATGAATTATTCCCGCTTCACCCGAGAC
Organism: Limnephilus rhombicus; assembly: GCA_929108145.2. NCBI lineage: Eukaryota > Metazoa > Arthropoda > Insecta > Trichoptera > Limnephilidae > Limnephilus > Limnephilus rhombicus. Next base: position 24,946,149 of record OV815292.1, read on the forward strand.
GGAATGTTTAGGAAATGTTTTCCGTCGAAAATGGGAAGCTCGAAACACAAAAACAAAATTATTATTTTTAATTGTTAAACTAACGTTTAAGACAAGATTTTTATGCATAGCACAAAGGGTAACAATTATTATAAGCAATAATTATCAGCCTGAAACTTATACCTGATATTTGACAAGTTTAAGTATTTCCCCAATAAATGAAGACATAATTTGTCTCGACGCCACCTAGCGACGGATTTAACACTAACAGTGTCTCTCTCGCAAAAATAAAGTTGGTTGTTTTCAGGTGGAAAAAATATAATAAGCAGTAATTGTTGAATGAAACACTAGTATATATTGAATCATTTGGCGGGTATAAGATAAGCCGCCATATCTCAATTGGGAGAGCAGCTGACCGGCAATCAGAAGGGCACGGGTTCAAGTCCCGTTGGCGTCATGTATTTTTTCTCGGAAGATTTTTCAATGTGGATGAGTGTTTCAGGCTGATAATTATTGCTTATAATAATTGTTACAAAAACAAAAATTGACAATATTTATGATGTTGATGACAAAAATTGGATGTTGTTATGGGACTGTCAAGGCAAATTTCAAAGCTATGGACCCGACTTAATAGCAACAAAGCTTGCCGTGTAAATTGTGCTTCCTTGATATGTTAAATATATCGATATTCAAAGTGATTCTATTTAACAACAAGACAGCTCTCCCGACTGGCATGACCATTGGCAAGTTAGTTCTGCAAGCGGGAGATAAAACGGTCTGTGCTGTCGGTGATGAAGATAACCATCGGGAACATAGAAACTAAATGTTCTCCATGATGGTCGTGTTTTCGAACCATTCACGAATCAGTCTGAAGAAATGTGTTACAATGAGCACATCCCTTCTGACCCGTTTTGGTTTATGGGTTTATTCCTCTGCCAGCTAAGTCATGCATCATGACTTAAGCAGTATTTCTGTTCAGTATGATGTTTGTATGAGTTTTTCAAATATTGCCAGGTTATTTATAGCCTGTAGCGTGGGAATGTTTGTCTATTAAAACTTTACAACTCTACACAACTTTTTATGCAATTTTTTAATGGTGGTTGTCTATTTCTCATTTGCAGTTAAGCAAGTTTTCTCGGATATGGATTTCCTGGGCTGGTACACCACGGGTGAGTCCCCCACTGAGAAGGACATCGCCGTGCACCGACAGATCTGCGAGATCAATGAGTCGCCCATCCTCTTTCAGCTCAATCCCAACGGCCGCAGCAATGACTCCTCCCAACTATCCTACGATGCTAAAGCCAACAACATCGGGGAAAGCGTGAGTTTTACTAACTGACTAACCATCACACTGTTTTCTCGCAGGGTAAGCAGAGAGGATGAACCGCCAAACAAGTCTTGTCTTGGCACAGGTTGGGACGGTTAGGTTACCTTACTCTTAGGCCCTTCATACACGGAGGTACTTACAAGCTAGGTGACTGTGATGCAACCACAAGTCGCCTACTGATATGCTACTCTTTAAAGCTGGTTTCCGTTTCCGGCGCTAACCCCAACTGATCATTATTTCATGTGCAGCCATGGATTCTGATAAGTGGATATGGGTACCGCCGCCCAGAGAACCCTTTATTGGATAGCCAACACCTCTGCCACAGGTCACCCCACATTAGCTCCACACAGGAGCCTCCTGTGTGGAGCTAATGTAAAAACCAAAAGTTAATATAAAGTCAAGTGACTCTTGCGACGAAGACAGTAGTGTTCTTCTTTATCTTTATTATAAGCACAAAATACAATCTAAAAGAAGATTTTGGGTTCACCCAAATAAGGAAATAAATATTAATTGTAGGACTTTCGTCGCCGTCAAGGAACTGCATGAGAATGATGTAAAATTGAGTTTTTTTCCAACCTCAATCGATGCCTTCTTCGCTAAATCTTTTTTTAACGTATTCTGGTAAATTGTAGTTACATAAATATGGATATTTTCTCACCAACAATTTCAACATTCAAATCTTGCTCGGACACCATTTCTGTCAAACGAGTAGTAGATGTGTATGCAACTATTGTAGCGTGCAACTGACGTCAAACCCATTGTCGACCTCATTGTGTTATGTACTAACACTAGCAAAATAGTATAGCAGATACCGAAGTTCCGAGAGAGTCTTGCTGGAGAAGTCAATATCCTGATCTGGCCTGCTGCCAAGATCTGGACAAATCTCACCCCATGAACCTGGGCACCAAACGTACCGAACCACTTGGGGTGACCTATGGCAGAGGTGTTCAGTATCCAGTAAATGGTCCCCGGGGCGGCGGTACCCATGCCTGCCTCCCAAATTGTTGTTATGTTGTGTTGAATACACCATCTAAGTTTTATTGTTTCTTTTTTAATAAAATATACTTTTAATCACCTAGTGCTTGGCGTGGCTTGTAAATTTTTTTCCCTCCATTATTATGCTTCACAACTACATATTTGTACTTTTACTGAAAGTTGTTACGATAGATCTGTAAATAATTTTTCCTTATTTTTAATACTAGCTGACCCGACGAACTTCGTACCGCCTCAGAATCAATAGCTGTTGAATTAAATTAAGTTTTTTTTTAAAGTTAAAAATTACGCAATGAAGCAATTATCAATGCGCAACTGTCCGTGTTTTGTTTTTGTCAGTATCAGAGATGGCGTTGTGTACGGATTTATATTTTTGTGATTTTTTTACTTTTACAATTACTTACGGGAATTCGGGAGGCGGATACGGGTGCCGCCGCCCCGGGAACCATTTATTGAATAACCAACACCTCTGCCATAGATCACCCCAAGTGGTTCGCTACGTTTGGTGATTTAGCAGGGGTGCCCGGGTTCATGAGGTAACTTATGTCCGGGTCTTGGCAGTTGATGCGCCTGCCCACCTGCTGCGTGGCGGGCCGGATCGAGAGAGACTGGTTGAGGGAGGCCTTTTGACCTTTCCAGCTGCACTCTCTCGACCCATTGCCTTGCACCACAGTTGGAGGGATGGATTCATACGTCCGTCACTCCCGGACACACTGACCCCAGATTCCTACCCACCCCTCATACCTTTTTCCTTCCCAGAACTTTCTATCCTCCCCATTCCTTAAAAAGATCCTCCACACAGCATCCCCTAAGATGACAGGTCCTGAGAGAAATTATTTTCCTCAGGGCCTCCTGTGTGGAGCTTATGTAAAAAAATGTGTTTCATTTCAGAGATTTATTATAATTATTGTATTTTTCCTTTGGAGGTGTGCAGACATTCGTTCACCATTTGTCTCATTTTCGACTATTGACATTGAGTGTGTAAGAAAGAAGGGCAGCATTATATGATTAAAAATAAATGCACAACAATCAACATTTGACGTTTTTGAATGTTTGGAATTCATGCACAGTTCAATATTATACCCCTCAAATTGCTGCAGTTCTTTCAAAATAGGAGAATTCGTTCCATACAAAATGTATGGGGAAAATAATTTTCTTTATAACTATTTATTTCGTTAACTTTTGTGATGTTTTAATAGTTATTATCCTATCCGGGGCGGAGACAAATCCAACAAATCAAAGATCATCAAAATCAGCCCAGCCGTTCTCGAGTTATAAATAGTGTAACTAACCCGACTTTGTTTTATACATATATTAAGATTGGATCACTTTCATTAATCTCCTTATTATGTAGGAATTTACCAACACATAAAAGTACCTACTTAACCCAAAGTCTATTTGTTCACTTTTCGGAACAACTCGCATCTGCCGGATCTGCCCTGATCGAAACGTTGGCTAAAGAAGGAGGTAGCGCAACTCGGCGTAACACCCCAAAAACAAATAACAAAAATACTTTTGGCCGTGAAAATCTAAAAACGTATCTAACACATAGGTCTCATAAAATCTTTATATCCCCCTTACTATCGTGAGAAATATTATATAAATTGTGTTAGAAAGAGAAAAGACCACGCTTTATATTCAAATACAAAAACTAACCATGTGTTTTTTTTTTTTTTTTTTTTTTTTTTTTTCGTTTTCAGTTATTTTAGTTAGAAAAAAATGAAGGTGAGTCATTTTCAAAACTTTTTTGTATTTGCATGGAAAAATTTTGTATTTCAAAAATTATATGTTTATTACAATAAAAAAAACACATAAATTTGTTTAAGACCACTTTTATTTTAAAACACTCCACCGGTTTCAGAAGCACCCTTCCTTTGTCAGGAGAATATTATAACTAAACTATGATACAGAATGTTAGGTGTTTGAGTGGGAGGTGAGCAAAGGGGTGGGGGTAATTGCGGGATTTCCGGAAAGAACAGAGCGGTTAATTGGAAAAATATTTAGAATGGGAATGAAAGATAAATTAATTTGGTTATTCAAAATACTTGCATTATTATTTAGGGATTTTCTGATTTCTAGTGCTTCTAAATTATCTAATTTTTTGCTTTTATTGTTACGGTGAAGAATTTTAACCCCTGTGTCCTTATTCAAAGTGTGATCTGTAGAAATTAGGTGATTAGCAAACTCTGAAAAATTATTATTATTTAAGCATCTTAAATGTTCGGTGATTCTAATGTTTACATTTCTAGTTGTTTTACCTATGTAGAACGAAGGACAATCATTGCAACATAGTTGGTAAATGCCTGAGTGGCTTAATTTATGATCTCTATCTATAATGTTTTTGAGTAATTTACCTAAATTGTTATCAGTATAGAACGCGGGCTTAATGTGGGCAGGTAAGTTTTTTGTACTAAGTGAGGAAAAGTTGGATATATATAAAATTCTGCGCCATTGAACGGGATTTATTATTTTATTATTATTTTCAGGTATACCAAATAAAAATGTATTAGTTGAAATGAGTTTAAGTTTCTTATTTAGGATTTTATCAATTAAATTTGTGGAATAACCATTATTTAGAGCAATTTGTTTAATTTTTGAAAGTTCAATCGCGAAATTAACAGACGATAGAGGGATTTTTACTAGCCGGTGCACCATTGAATGATAAGCAGAATGTTTATGAGAAGCCGGATGATTTGACATGTTATGTATAGTTATATCTGTGTACTTCGGTTTACGAAAAATGTTAAAATCAATTCTATGTCACAAATTTATGTGTTTTTTTATTGTAAATTATGGCGAGCCACAAAGTTAGTGCTTTTTACAAATATGTATATGTTTATTTTTAATTATAAAATTTAAAAGCATATTTCAACACGTTTCGTAAACAGTTTTTGGTTTTCGGATACATTCAGAAAAATATTTTTTATTTGGATTTTATTGCAAAATGGAAATATTTTGACCCTCTGATAAAATACGGTCGAGACCTGAGAGGTTAATATTGGACCACTTTTAATAATCTCATTTTTAGGTAGGAACTTACCCAACACATAAAAGTACCTACTTAGTTTATATCACATTCTTAAGGCCCTGATCGACGGGCGAGTAAAACCGCGGTCTTATGGCTCGTCAGTAAAGCTCGCCGGTGTATCATTGCAAAACTGCGGTTTTGTGAGTTGACGAGCCTGGCTCATGGCTCGTCATGTTTGCTTGATTTTTACTCGGCTCGTCGTTCAAAACTGTGTGTCGATCACGGCTGGCGAGCCAAGCCGCCAGTTATCGGCGACAGCGCTAGAGGACGGACAAGGACGGATGTCACGTAATAATGAATCTGCGAATTCACAGTCACGATTTCATTGCAGAATTCATAAATGGCTTCCGAGAGTGTCCCTGCTTATGGCAAATTAAATCAACCAAATACAAAAACAAGGGAAATAATTATTAAAAAAAAATTATTATTAAAAATTCTTAATTTATTATATTGATTTTTTATTTTATTTATTAAAATTTATTTTATTTTTTTATTTTTATTTTTTATATAATAATAATTTTTAATTCGTGGTATGCTATAATACCAAGAAAACACAAAGCTTCAGACTCCGAACAAGACATGTTAACCTCAATTCGACTACGATACGACTGTTTTACTCGCTAGTCGATCAGCACCAACGAGCCGCGAGTAAAACCGCGGTATAGGCTCGTACGTCTATCACTCACTTTACACATGTATATTTAGCAGAGGCGGCTCTAGGGGTCCAGAAGCGGAAGGTCATTTAAAAAAATGATATTACCTATGATACAATATCAAATTAAATATGATAATATTCATTTGTAGGAACCTCATGAGTTTGAGAGTCAAATTCACCCACATACGTCAAATTACATTTAATATAGTAAATATGTGAAATCAACCTACGTTTATCAAACCATCTCTTTCAGACGCATTATATTCAGCATGCTCTCTCTCCCTCACGGCACTGACCCAAACCGTCTTCAGAATCTGAAAACTTTTTATTAAGGGACATAGTGCTATCTTGTTTATGTGTGGTGCGTAAAGAGACAGAAGATATGATATCGGGGCATTTCATAATTTGACTCAGCCAATCACAGTGCGTGGGAAAGGAAGCTTCCATTTAAGATGTTAGATGTCACTGCTTGCCGCTGCCGGCTTTCTCTCGCGGTGCATTTCAAATACATTAGAAAAATACCAGTTGTTTTGATTTGCTTAATATTTCATAAGAATATTATGTTTTACTTTCATCTTATAATTTTGAGAGGTTTTTGACCAATAGGCCACTTGAATCACATTTAAAAAAAAAAAAATCCGGTTTAGGCAAATATTCTAAGACATTCTGTATTTATTTATTTTTTTAATCGTATTTTTGTAACCCTGGCGATTTTTTGAAAACTTCAATCTGAAAAATCATTCCATTTTATATAAACCGGAAAGACGGGACATAATTTTATAGGTGCGAAAAAACGATAATTACATAGCCGAAAATCATTTAAAAAAATATAATGTTTTCCAGAAGAAAGGGCACAGGAGAATAACGAGGCATACCAAAAATATTACATATCATAAATATTTTTTTCCTCGATCCATCTTATTGTTCATAAATCATTATAATGTACAACGTCTATATTACTAAATACAATGTAATATACTTGTACTTGTAAATTATAATAATAAAAAGAATATTACAAAATTTCATTTTGTTAAAATCAGCACCATAACCATTATACCTCTAAAACACGTACGGACAACATTAAATGTACGAGGTTCTCTTTATTACATCTGCCAAAAAGTCAAACCAAATGATAAGTTCGCAGAGAACAAACAATAAATCTAGTGAACGTTAAATGTCAAATTCAAAAATTCGCCTGAAATCAAAGCGATGCCATATAAAAAAAAAAATCAGTGGAATTTTACAAAATTAATAGGAACATTTTCGGAGACAGGACATTTTCATGTAGTGACGTCACAAGCCCAAATAATCGATTTATTTATTTAAAAATTAAAGACATTACAGCACATTTCTAAAAAAATTTAGTAACATTTTCGTAATCTTAGTGAACAAATTTTTTTTTTTGATTCAACATGATTTTTTCCAAGTCGTTATGAAATCCATGCAAGGGGCCTATTGTCCTGAGGGAAGGACCGCCACTGATATTTAGTCTCATAATCAAGGGCGGCTGGTCGCACAGTGTGTTTGTGTGCAGCACTGGCATATTATAATGTCTAAATTTACTTTATTTACTTACTGAAGACTATACACATCACTAATTTAATTTCTCGAATTTAAATCTATAGAATCTTTAATTTAATCATTTCAAAATATTAGTTACCAATATAATGCGACGAATATTATCAGGGAGAATGCTTTTAATCTCGAATAGCGCGGCCGCCGAGCGCCCTCGTATCAGCCGTATCGGTGTGCATTCGGTTTGCAAACAAACGAAATCATATTTTTGTATGAAATATTTAAAACACCGAAAGCGCGTGGATTTCGCTATTTGTATCAGAATTTGGCTTCAATTGGTGTGCTACCCACCCAAGATATTCCGATTCTTGCCGAAGTTTACCGATTGGCGGTCAATCATTGACCCGAACCATGACCCGAGGTGACACGAATACAATCGAATTTCGGCGAATATCATACATAGATCAGTTTGCGTCTAGTGCAGTCTAGCGGCAAGCGCTTGACGTGACGTGATAATTGTCATTGTTTTGTTTTTTTATATTGATTATATTAAATACCAATAACCTAACATATTAATATTTAATTTTATTACAAAAATGAGTGCAACCAGTGTTGAATATAAAAGAGGAAATAACAGTTTGTTTGAAAATAAATTAATTATTGAAAATTCCTAATAAATAATTTTTGTCATAAGTAGATACCTACGGATTGTCTGACGGCCGGCATAGTCCAGCGGTAAGGCTCTTGACTAGCATTACGAAGGTCGCGGGATCGAATCCCGGCGTGGCAAATAAATTTTATTTGATAAATTTGTGTTATTTCACAATTGATTCATTTAAAATTATATATAGTATATTTGCGGCACGTTCCAGAGTGGAAGATACTCTCAGTATCGCCCTGGTGTAAGACCACCATTCAAAATTGAAACGTTGCTTAAAATGGCGTTAGCCGTGTTTAGTGACCACATCTGAATAGCCAGGTACTATCCCCACCTTCCTCTTCCCTATCTCCTTCCCCTCCCCTCTACCTTTAGCCTCACAACATACCCCAATTGGGGATGCGTAAAAAAAAGAAGTGAACCACCACATTCTCAAGGCAGCGGCCGCCACTGCTCATAATCTAATATTTGTCCATTTCAGCAACTACCCGTGAGCCTGTATGAGTCTGTGGTGGAGTTGGTGGGAGGCGGGGGCACGGCCCTGCTGCTGGCGCCCCTGAAGTACACGCTGGCGGCCGAGGAGGCGGAGCGTGTTGGGGTGGACCACGTGGCCCGCGTGTCAGCCCTGGATGCTGGGGAGAGCAGTCTGGGTAAGAGCTAATTCACTTTTTAATAGGAATTTTTCCAATGTCCTACATATTATTACCTTTTAGATTTTTGTATTTGACAACCAAAAACACAGTCATTTTATTTAAGAAATTTGCAAGAAAACTGTCACTTCAATTTTTACCTTGTTCATTCTTACAATAAGGGGCCACAATTACGTCACACGAATTTCATGATTTTTTGACCCCCCCCGTCCCTATCACACATCATCATATTTGTGAGACCCCCTCCCCCCTAGCGTGGCGTCACATAATTTGCAATTTTACATGTAAAAATAATAACTGATAATATTTTAAAGTTTTTCGGCGACATTTAATATCATCACGGTCATATTTACCACAACGGAGGGGGGAGGAAGGGTAACGGGATACCACGACGGAAGGGGCGTAATGGGACGTCTTTGATACATGTTTACCAACACATGTATTAGACATTTATGTTATAAAAAATATCACTTTCATGAAATTTTTATAAAATTAAGGCCATAAAATTCAGTTGGTGTAACCGTGTAACGCTATTTTCTTACAATGCGAAAATACAATTTACAACATGCAATTATTTTATAATTACTTGACTAAAATGATGAAAATTGACACACAAATAAGTTGTAATCGTATTGAATTATAAAGATATAATACTAAATTGACCCAATACTGTGCAAGAAACTTGGCATGCGATAAAAAATAATCACAATTGCGCATGCATGCAATACAAAATGCAATGTTGCCGGATTTAAAAAATAGAGTTAGAGACTTTTTTTATTAGTACTAAATCGAATCTAAAATTGTACGATCTTTATACAATGTGTAACTAAAGCCACATTTAATGGTTGGGTAGTGATTTTTTATTATTAAAGCTGTTGATATTGTAAGATATTTTACTGGTTGCGTGATGTAACAAAACATTGAAGAAAGGTGATAAAGAAATGTGTAAAAGAAAACAAATCTAACCTAAGCCAACCAACTAATTTTTGACAGCTTTGGTGGAAGAATCAATCCAATTAGTTTTTTATTATTTTAAAATCATTGCAAAAGCGTTTTTAAATAGCATATAAAGCAAAGGTTCCCTGACTTTTCATCCTGTGACAAAATACCCCCTGACAAAATATCCCCGACACACTATCCTACGGACAAAAGATGTTTTGTCCGTAGACAAAACATCCTCCGACAAAATATTCTTTGGACAAAACATCCCCCAACAAAATATCTACTAAAACCTAACCTAACCTAACCCAGTCTAACCTAACCTAACAAAAATGGGACAAAAATAATACAGACAACTTGTAAAGACAATAAATCTGTACCCGAGAAGCTTACGGGTGCAAAAGTCCAAAAAGGTAAATGTTCAGGAGAGCCAAAAAACTATTTTTTCTGTAACTATGGTCTCATAACTTCTTCGGATATCCATGCAGATAGATAACGAAAAAAGTAATTATTAACTCAATTTGTTTTGTTTTAAAACGAGCAAATAAAACAAAATATTTTGTAAATAAAGCCTTTAAAAATATTGTTAAAAAAAAACGCTAACGTCCTTCTGCTTCAAAATGCAATGGAATATTTTTTTATGAAATGTGGTGTATTATGAAAGGATCAATGTTTGAAAATTGTTTACTTCCATAGAAAGCGTAGTAATGTTAGAAGCAAATGGATTTGAATCATAATACTCAAAATGCAAATAAATCATAAAGATGCAAGTCCATGTACATCTTTCCGCTTCTAAGATAGTTGTTGCATCAAAGGTAGTTGCATCCGTATACATTTTTGAAAATCCTATTTTTCTTCATGATAGGACCTGTACCTTTCTGCCACTGAATAACATGATAATTTACTTCAAGTCTGCATCAAAAACTCATTTCTTCTGGACTTTCCTCCGTATGCTTCTCGGTACAGAAATTATTGTTCACAAATAGTAAAAGTTCAAGTCTGCATCAAAAACTCATTTCTTCTGGACTTTCCTCCGTATGCTTCTCGGTACAGAAATTATTGTTCACAAATAGTAAAAGTTCAAGTCTGCATCAAAAACTCATTTCTTCTGGACTTTCCTCCGTATGCTTCTCGGCACAGAAATTATTGTTCACAAATAGTAAAAGTTCAAGTCTGCATCAAAAACTCATTTCTTCTGGACTTTCCTCCGTATGCTTCTCGGTACAGAAATTATTGTTCACAAATAGTAAAAGTTCAAGTCTGCATCAAAAACTCATTTCTTCTGGACTTTCCTCCGTATGCTTCTCGGTACAGAAATTATTGTTCACAAATAGTAAAAGTTCAAGTCTGCATCAAAAACTCATTTCTTCTGGACTTTCCTCCGTATGCTTCTCGGTACAGAAATTATTGTTCACAAATAGTAAAAGTTCAAGTCTGCATCAAAAACTCATTTCTTCTGGACTTTCCTCCGTATGCTTCTCGGTACAGAAATTATTGTTCACAAATAGTAAAAGTTCAAGTCTGCATCAAAAACTCATTTCTTCTGGACTTTCCTCCGTATGCTTCTCGGTACAGAAATTATTGTTCACAAATAGTAAAAGTTCAAGTCTGCATCAAAAACTCATTTCTTCTGGACTTTCCTCCGTATGCTTCTCGGCACAGAAATTATTGTTCACAAATAGTAAAAGTTCAAGTCTGCATCAAAAACTCATTTCTTCTGGACTTTCCTCCGTATGCTTCTCGGTACAGAAATTATTGTTCACAAATAGTAAAATGGGATAAAACCAATGCAGACATTCCGTAAAGACAATAAATTATTGTTTAAAAAGAGTAAAATGTTAAATAAGGTGAGGTTAAGTTAGGTTATGTTAGGTTAGGTTAGGTTAGGTTAGGTTAGGTTAGGTTAGGTTAGGTTAGGTTAGGTTAGGTTAGGTTAGGTTAGGTTAGGTTAGGTTAGGTTAGGTTAGGTTAGGTTAGGTTAGGTTAGGTTAGGTTAGTTTAGGTTAGGTTAGGTTATGTTAGGTTAGGTTAGGTTAGGTTAGGTTAGGTTAGGTTAGGTTAGGTTAGGTTAGGTTAGGTTAGGTTAGGTTAGGTTAGGTTAGGTTAGGTTAGGTTAGGTTAGGTTAGGTTTTAGTAGATATTTTGTTGGAGGAAGTTTTGTCCGTGGGATTTTATGTCAAGGGATATTTTGTCAGAGTATACAGGGTGTTAAGGGACGTACTTGACCTTTAACCAGTGATTCCTGACATTATTTGGAGTAAAAAATGTAAATGAAATTTTGGGCTCTGGTGACCTTTTGGATGCCTTTTTTTAAAATTTTTTTTATTCAAAATAAAAAAAAAAAAAAAAAATTTTTTGCATTTCGTCACTGGTCACTCAGCCGAGTAACCGACCACTCGACTGAGTGACCAATGACGAAATGCAAAAGATTTTTTTTTTTGTTTGATTTTAAAGAAAAAAAATTTTAAAAAAGGCATCCAAAACGTCACCAGAGACCAAAATTTTATTTACATTTTTTACTCCAAATAATGTCAGGAATCACTGGTTAAAGTAAGTCAAGTACGTCCCTTAACACCCTGTATAGTGTCGGGGATATTTTGTCGCGGGATGAAAACGCACGATACCATAAAGCAAAATAAATAGCTGGAAATTAAGTATTTATGTAGGTACACATATTTTATTTTTATCTGAAACCTAAAATTATGCATACATATTTCCAAGTCAATCATATTCCTCATCCTGATTGGTTGTCTGATTGTAGTTGCGGAGCACCTGACAGCACAGCGCTCCGCCATTCGCATGGTGGCGAGCCGCGTGCGTCTGGTGGCGCGCGCCGTGGCGGCCCTGCGCTCCGGGGAGCTGCCGTACAGCGCGGCCCTGCTGCGCGAGGCGCGAGCCCTGGCACACCGCCTGCCACTGGTGGACGACCCTAGCTTCACGCATCACTTCTATAATGTAACTATTCACTTGCTTCTGTGGCTTTCTTACAATTCTGTACTTTGTTAAACCTGGGAAACTATATCACCATTCACTTGGATGAAATTGTGATACGGTTTAACCTTTACATACCTGAAGGTAAAAATCACATATCCCGAGAAGAGAGATTACTAGGGTCCCCATATATTGCGGAGTGATTGTGACTCTTAACATTCCTTTGCCCTTTCCAGTAACACTCGCATGTTAGCTGACTTCGCCGACCAAATCATTGTCTAATGCAAAAGAGATTGAGCGTAACTCAAATACAGTGACCCGAAAGTTGCACTATTTATCACTAGCTTTTGCCCCCAGCTTCGCTCGCATAGTATTAGGGGGTTTCCTACTCCGCCTCCTCCACTTTCCCAACCCCCCCCCCCCCCTTCAATACCCGTTACATTCTTTTTTCACCTATTAAAACGTAACAATCAAACGCGCGCAGTTTCGCATTTATAATATTAGTATAGACCAGGGTTTCCCAACCTTTATTTCGCCGAGCCTCCCAGAACCAAAAAAAATATTTTCATGCCCCCCTTCATTAAGTTTCAACAAAAATAAGAAACACATTTTTTTATATGATTACGTACTTGTTGTGGAATAAAAGGAGTTCGCATATGAACTCATTAGTACCTACTTCACAACTAAACCATCATAATTTAGGTATAAACTTAAAACTAAATTTTACAAGCAAGTATGTTGAAAAATCGCGGACCCGCAATCCACAAGAGAAATGGTGCAAAAATGTCACTGACTGGTATCCCAGAGATGGCAAGAGAAGTAGAGGACGTCAACACATAAGATGGGAAGATGACCTAAAACTCACTGCTGGACATCAATGGAGAAGAGTAGCGCGTGACAGGTCCCAATGGAAAATGTTAGAGGAGGCTTCGGGATTTATTATAACAAATAAAAAAATGTCTAATATATACCTAACAGAAGTCCAGAATAAAAAGGCTTATTATTATTATCTTGAAAAATAAAAAATAAATGGCGGGAAGGTTTAGTATACTCAAAAACTTATCTTTTATTTAGGAGATGAACTTGTATAGAAGCGATTGAATGGCAATTCGGAACAGTTAATTTATCAACGCGTTAAATAGATTTTTTTTCGGAAATGCAAATGTACCTATTACCCCCCCTGAAATTTCTCTACGCCCCCCTGGTTGGGAAGTCCTGGTATAGACATTTATAATGTTAGTGTAGATTAGTATTTTATACATATTTGAATTTTTACTATCAAAGGGATCTCCGTAGTAACCTAAACATGTAATCCTCAAATATATAACATTTTAACCTTTTCCGATAAAATGCACCTTTTACGATCGCACTTGTGACTTGTTTGCGGCGAGGAATTTAAAAAAAAATTTATGGGATCCCGGGCGGGGGAAGGGGAGAGTTATTTCATCGTTATTCGATAAACACAACTCCAAAACAGTCACAACTGTATACTCCTGTTCGCCGTTTGCAGAATTTGTGTATTGATTATAAGGATGCTGTTGTTGTTGAATTTATATCGGAAAGCTTCTGCTTTATCAAACGTAATGAAACAAACTGCCTCCTGAGTCAGAATAATAGATATAAGTAATTGAGTATGTATGGATGTGAGTGAGGCAAGGAAATGTGCCAATCCCGAGTTATTTGGCAGTCCGTCCTCTGCCTTCCCCTGTAGTAAAACAGATATAATGGCTAGTTCGTTAGCTCTACTTCGACTCATTTCATTCATTCATTGTACTATCCCCAGTTTACTATTTTTTCCATCTTGCATTATGGAGTATTTTGTTTTTGTGATGTTATGATCATTTATGTTGCTGTTTGTGTTAAAATAATAAACATGTAAAAGCTCAGCTGGGCGTGAACTTCAAAATAAATAAAAAAACGAGTGTGCTTTACACCACACGACAACTTATATCTCCCTCTCAACTTCCGTTCGCCTCGCCCGATCACACTTTTCATAACGCTCTCGTCACGCATTCGCCAGCTTACTCCCCAAGTCAAGCGTGAGTAAAGAAGTTTTACTTCAAAAATATTTTTTAATACTTACATTAAAAAATAGTAACATGATAATTTTTTTAAATGCAGATCGATTATCGACTAGTTTCTAGGATTACCTAAATTAAATTATTTGGGGGAAGTGTTTTACCCCCTTCCGGTGTGGGAGGGTTAAGGAAGGATGGATTTTTTCATGCAGGTCTTGAAGAAGCTTGGATTAAATGAGTGAGGAAAGGCGAATGCTGGTAGCTTGTTCCACATGTGTGCCAATGTGTTAGAACACTAGATAGAGTTACAGAAATGTCTTCATACCCTGCCTGAAGAGTGTCAATTGCTTCTTTGTAGGGGTCGCTTGAGAGGATGGACTGCCACACAACTCTGGCTTGGCACACACTCTTTTTTTATTCACATTCTCCAACTCTTGATCAGACCCTACACATGTATTTGATTCAGACCCTACACAATAAGGAAGTTGAGTGAAAAATATTTTGACTTATAAAAAATATGTTCATGTAGATCAAAAAATAACGATTCTAAATATATAAATATATTTCTATATTATTATTCTTAGAATTAATTAAACGTTCTTAAAAAATGATTAAAAAGCTACAAACTAAAAGCGCTTCATGATTGGTCAAAAGAATTCTGACGTCATCTGTACCCCGGTTTGTACTATCATGATCGTGCATCTCTTTCTATTACATGGGAGATGGTTTATTTATGATGAAACAGATTGTATAGGCCAAACGCTTGCTTTACAGACAGAACTGGACAGCAAACTGCAGATATAAATTAACGTTCATATCACAAAAAACATAAAAAGCAAACCAAAATAGTTTTAATACGAACACACAAATAAATATTTTTTTTTTTTTTTTCTTTTTTTTTTTTTTTTTTTTTTTTTTGTGTATTACAGACTGTGTCCATTTACAATACACATGTAACATTAACTACATATATATGATACAAATAATACAAGTTATAGATTAATAGCATTAACATGCCTCTTGAATTCTTCAAGACTACTATTAAAAATATCGATAGTCTTGGAGGCGTTGTTTAACAGCGTTTGAGTTTAAATAAATAGAGAAGCATAATTCATTACCGCGCATATGTTTATGAACATATATTTGTCTCACTTGCACAAGTTACGAGAACAATACCGCCGTAGGATTACACAAAGACAGAAAAACAAACCTGCGTTGGCAGTGTGGTGTTGCCTACCATTTGAAATTTTACCCAATATAAACAATGAAATAGAGTTTTATTAACGTTAGTTTGTAACAAAATAAACTAATTTTAATTATTTTGAACATGTGTTTTATTATATGACTAAAAGTAAGCATAGCGTAACTAATGAAATAATTAAGACATTTTTTGTTCCAATATTTTTTATTGTACCAATAGTACATAATACTCGAACGGTAGTGTTTCAAAAGGTGTTTTGAAAGTTATTTTCTCACAATCGAATTATTTCCACCCACCTCCCACGGCATGCTGCATCTTTAGGTGCACTGCAAAATTATTAATATAAAATATCTTTGACGGCCGGCGTAGTCCAGCGGTAAGGTTCTTGACTCCTCCGAAGGTCGGGGGATCGAATCCCGGCGTGGCTAATAAATTTTATTTGATTAATTTGTGTTGTTTCACAATTTATTCATTTAAAATAATATATACTTGTACATTTGCGGCACGTTCCAGAGTGGAAGATACTCTCAGTATCGCCCTGTTGTAAGACCACCATTCAGAATTGAAATATTCCTTGAAATGCCTTTAGCCGTGTTCGGTGACCAGATCTGAATAGCCAGGTACTTCCCCACCTTCCTCTTCCCTATCTCCTTCCCCTCCCCACTACCTTCAGCCTCACAACACACCCCAATTGGGGATGCTATAGTCTCACTGGCTCCAGACGGGAGCAGTTGGGACTTTTGTGTGGTATTTATGTAAAAAAAAAATTACTGGATTATTCATTAATTAATAAACTAAAATAAATTGTAATGACTTCTTTGGTATGAAGATTAAAACGTAATTTTTATTATTATTTCCAAAATATTTTAAATGAGAAGTTACCTCCATAGTAACCTTTTCCATAAATTATGTATTTTCCCAATAAGGTGGTAAAATCAAAACGACTTTTTAGTGGCAACACTGAACCTCTATCATAGTATTTGACATTTTATATTTCAATCTGCGTTTTGTAATTAAATATGAATATGTAAACAATAAACTTCCGCGTGGAAAGTAATTCCTCTTGATTTATTATGTGTTTGTGTCATTGAATCGCATTCTTCCACGACGTATTTACCGATTTTGTAGAAGGTATCCTCGTTCGACAACAACAACTGTCACTTTACAAATACCATGCTGGGAAGTTCGGGCGGCGTGATAATCAGAAATTCTGACTTTAAAAATTAATTTAACTAAGAAATGTTGATAAATTATTATTTTTTTTAATACCATTAATTCTGATAGACGGTTAAAATCAAAGATATTGAAATATAAGTAGATGTGCTATCTGCTGTTTTTACTATGTGGTTCTGCGCTTCCGGGTGTCGCCGATATTGTTTACCAATTAACAAATAAACTAAAAGATCAAATAATTAACGAATAAACCAAACGACCGTTAAACTAAATGAACGAATTCTTTCCTTATTCAAAATATATTGTTAACCAATATTAATGCACATTTACAAAAAATCAACGAAATGAACAAATTCTTTTTGTAAGAAAACTACGCTAATTAGCGCGTAGTCCGGCGACAGTTGCGCGGACACCATAGCATATCTCTTCTGTATTTGAATATCTTTGGTTAAAATTGATAAAAAAAATTACTGGAATTCCTTATTGAAGAATTAAAAAATCTCCATACTAAATGCCAAATCAACGTAATTTTCAGAGTACAAATGACGTCACACACACACCCCGCCTCTTACCGCTCGGATTCCGCTCGTTTTGGCAGGCTTAGTAAAATTGAAACTTTGAGAATTAATTTTATTATGAAAACGGACTTAAAAAAAAAAAAAATAACACCAGTATTTAATTAAGTTTGAATGTTTGAATTGATAAAAAAAAATTAAAAAAAATGGACTCAACTTCCTTATTGTATTTGATTTAATAGGCCACTTGCATGGATCAAATTAGAAAGTCTGGTTAAAAGACGAAACATAAATGACCTCTTAATGCTATATAAAATTGTGAATCATCGTGTAGATAGTAACTTAGTCAACCAAATCAAGTTATACGCCAGGCCCAAATCTACCAGAAACCTTAACATATTCTGGACTGAAATTTTTACCAATAATACTGGATATTTTAATCCTATGTCTAGAATATCTCGATCATACAACAATCTTGTTAAAATACACACTTTCATAGATATTTTTCTAAATAATGTAACATGTTTCAAAAAATATCTCCACGATTTGTGCACCTAAAAAAAAAATTATTTTTTTTGTTGTTTTATTACATTTCAGGAAATACTTCATAAATATTGTATACTTATAATGTATTTCAATTTTGTATTTAAGTTTTTTAAGTTATGTATAAATAATATTTGCATTGTTTTTCATGTGTTTGCTTCTGTAAAAATTCAAATGTGATTACTGCAGACACATTAGTCTAGGGATATTTATATTTGTATTTTAATTTATTATATATTACCCACAAACATGTTTTATAAATATCCTGTTTGTGTCTCAAATAAATAAATAAATTTCATAATGTCTTGGAAAAAATCGTGTGGATAGATTTTTTTTACCAAGATTACGAAAATGTCAGTAAATTTTTTAGAAATTTACAGTTTTTTTTTTTAACCCGTTTAATCACAGGAGACCATATTTGTCCCAACGCACATAGGTCTCATATAAAATGCCGTAACTCCCTTACTATCATAGTTAGAAATATGTTCTAATCGGTGTTAGAAAGGAAAAACATCATGCTTTATATTCCAATCTAAAAAATAGCCACCAAAAAAGTATAATGTACACTTTTATGTACACAAAGTTTTGAATCGCAAATTGAAAAAAGAATATGAAACTTCGGGAATTTTTTATAAATTATTTTTCATAGAGCGACAAAAAAGTGAGGTTACAATATGTGTTTGTTATACATTTGTCTAGTAAAATATGTATGTGTTTTAATTTTTTTTTATTATCAGTAACTTTAGTTAGAAAAAACATAAGGTGAGCCATTTTGAAAACTTTTTTATGTTTGTATGCAAAAATTTTATAATTTAAAAAAAAAAAAAAAATTGAATTCTATAATTTGAAAGCGTATTTCATCACCTTTCTAAAACAGTTTTTGGTTTTTGAATGTGTTCAGAAATATTCTAAATATTTGCATTTTATTGTAAAGCGAAAATATTTAGACCATCCGAAAAAAATGCCAAATTTTTGAAGGGTTAAATAAATAAATCCATTATTTGGGCTCGTGATGTCACTACATGAAAATGTCCCGTCTCCGATAATGTTCTATTAATTTTATAAAATTCCACTCTGATTTTTTTTTTTTATATATCGTAACACTTTGATTTCAGGCGAATTTTTGAATTTGAGATTTAACATTCTCTAGATTTATTGTTTGTTCTCTGCGAACTTATAATTTGGTTTGATGTTTTGACAGACGTTACGAAGAGAACCCCGTACGTATGCATGCCTTCTGTACCTGTCTTAGAAGTGTAATGGTAATGGTGCTGATTTTAACAAAATCAAATTATAATCTGCAAGTACAAGTATATTACATTGGATTTAGTCATATATATATATGTTGAACATTATATTGATTAATGATCAATTAGATGGATCAAGGAAAAAAATATTTATGAGATGTAATATTTTTGGTATGCCCCGTTATTCTCCTGTGCCATTCGTGTGGAAAATTTTTTTTTTAAAAATGATTTTCGGCTATGTAATTATCGTTTTTTCGCACCCATAAAATTATGTCCCGTCTTTCCCGTTTATAAAAAATGGTCTGATTTTTCGGATTGAAATTTTAAAAAATCACCACGGTTTGAAAAATACAATTGTAAAAAAAAAAAATACAAAATGTCTTAGAATATTTGTCTAAACTAAATTATTTTTTAAGTCTTTGTACGACACCTCCAAACCCTTCCTTTTCCATTCACTTTTGCGAATGGAAAAAATTGCCCTGTTTGAAAATCCTGCTTCTAATAATTGATATGTGGCTAATAAGGGTTAATAATAATCCGAATAAGGGTTTAAATCGTTGTTTCTCCGTATCGATTGATAATTTTCTTTCTCTATTTCAGCAATGCAACGACGTGGGCCTCATGACCTATCTGGGCAGTGTGACAAAGGGCTGCAACGACATCAACCAGTTTGTTAACAAGTTCAACGTCCTATACGACCGGCAGGCCATGGGACGGAGAATGAGAGGCCTGTTCTTCTAGCCAAATGCTAAAGACTATCATGAATGTGTCGTGTCGGTGGGAAGTGAACGGGCGAGACTTCAATACTTCTGTTTGTTAACTCAATCGCTCCATTTGGACTGAACTCTCTTTTTAATAGCCTTGGGCTTGGGAATTTTTAATAGCATGACTGTATCCACAAACAAGCTGTCTGCGCTAGTTTATCCATATTGCTAGCACGCCTGGCACAATATATCAAATCATTTGATTTTTGGCTTAGTGAGCTGTTTGTCATTACGTAAAGTCAAATTCAATTGAGTTAGTTTTGCAAAACTGATATTTTATGTTCTTTAGATTACGGGCGTGCTAGCAAAGGTTGACTAATTAGCGGTGGTGGACTAAGCCCTTCAGAGGCCCGGGGTGGCAAAATTGATGTTATTTTACAAGCTTTTTAATCGGTTCACATGGGCCGCTGGTCTTGGGGGCCTCCAAACGCCTCCATGTTCCCTTGATCAAATCCTAAACAAGGTTTTAAGGCACCAGGAGGACATTGTAAAAAAAAAATATATATTCTAAAATGTTATTTTCTGAAATATGCAGCATTTTATGTGAAACCGTTTTAATCAGTTTGTATGTTGAATTATCCTTCAGAAAAACTTTGAACGCGTTTTTATCGAAACTACGTTTTTCAACCTGATTGACAACATATTAGAAAAACTATACATCCGATTTGCAAGCACCAAGTCTTAAACTGTTCGAAAATCCAGCTACTATGGCCAGGGCTGTGTTATCCACAAGGCAGTGTAGGAAATTGCCTAGGGGCCCTGCATCGGCTGGAGGCCCCTAGGGTAAAGGGGCCGCGAGACGTGCATTGCCTATGGGCCCCGACATCTTTAATCCGGCCCTGGCAGGGCCGTATTGTCAATAAAACAGTGTAGGTTACTGTCTAGGGGGTACGCATCGGCTAAGGGCCCCTAGGGTAAAGGGGTGCCTTGCTTAGGGGCCCCGACATGTTTAATCTGGCCCTGACTATGACTCCACGTAGGGATTGTTTTATAAAGGGCCCCCTACTATTTTATTTTTCTAAAGACGTGCATTGCTTAGGGGCCCCAACATGTTTAATCCGGCTCTGACTATGACTCCACGTAGGGATCGTTTTATAAAGGGCCCCCTACTATTTCATTTTTATTTTTATGAACGTTGCAAATTTTCTATAAAGAATCGAAAATAAAATTCGCTGGTCCGATTTCTTTATTTTTTTTTTAGTTATGGAAATTTCCCTACATGGTGCCATAGACACTGGATTTTTGAACAGTTTAAGAATTGGTGGATGCAAATCGGATGTATAGTTTGTTTAATATGTTGTCTATCAGGTTGTAAAACGTGTTAAAAACGCATTCAAAGTTTTGATGAAGGTAATTCAACATAACATTGTGTACAGTGAAACCTTCTTAAGAAGTTTTCTAAGGGACTGGAAAAAACTTCTTAGACGGGAAAACCTTATTGGTGGGATAAATTGGACCAGTCAGTCTTCAAGGGACCGAAAAAACCAAACTTTTAAGAAGGACAACTTCTTAAGGGGGAACTTCTTAAGAGGGTTTCACTGTATTTGGATGAATTTTCATTTAGAAGCTCCTTAATTATATTATTAGTATTTTATCGATAATTTAGCTGAGTTCGTTGAATTGCGGAAAAGTGACCAATATGGGTTTACAGACATTTTTAATGGATTCATTAAGAAGAGAGTTCAACTGTATATATGTACTTGTGAAATGTAAATTTAATTTTTAAGTAATAAATTTCTTTTCAAAATGATGTTTTATTTCGCTTTTGTCTAGTTTATGCATTGACCTATGATTTCTAGACAAGCCCTGTGAAAGGCAAAATGACGCCGGAACCCAAAATAAAATTGGCTCAAGGTCCATTTATGAAAAAGTCCGTGCATTTTTTTGAACCGTTTAGATCGCATTGAGCTTTGTGTTGTACCTTGTATCGGCCTAAGGTCTACACTGAAACTAATTTTTGAGTTAGCCGTCCGGACCGCGTTAATTTTTTTCAAACACAAAAATATCGCACTTCCGAGTATTGTACAAGATACACGCCGCAGACTTTATTTTTGAAAATGTAGTCAGCTATCTCAATATAAAAGAAAATATATGTGTTACAGATAGCTTTTAGGCACTGCATTCATGAACGTGACAAAGCGAAAGTTCTTAATTTTGTTTCTGGCAATGTTTCTGACGTCATTAACTCACCATGATGCTTGTGACGCCACGACAGACCGACTACATACATACTGTGTCACAATATGGCTGTGGTGTACAAACTTTTTTAAAGCGCGACCCGCTTTTAAATTCACCCCCGCTGTTTTTTTGGGAATAATCAACCTGTTTAGTCAAAGTATTATTAATGTATCCATTATTAGTTTGTATGAGGACCTTGGTGGGAGGGTATGTACAACATTACCTGGTTAACTTTGTTGTCGGTGGAGTCGCAAACCTACTTTATATATTGTAAAACAAAATTTGGAATAAAACTATCTAAGTGGGTAAAAATAAAGCGCCGCAGGTGAAAATATTATATCCGCAGGGCCAAAACAATGCTCTCGACTTTTTCATTTGGTAATATTAAAGAACTTATAAAAGTACTTTCAATTTTGGCGGTTAATTCAAAAAGTTTGTCAAAATTGCCAGACAAATATTTACTACGTTCAAGGTAAAACCAATAAATGGTGTTGGTTTATTTTCGTTAGGAATTGAAGTACAATATTTTGTCAAGAAAATTTTAGTTATTTTGTAAAACGGAAACCTTTAAAATACATTAAACACAGATCTCAACGAAGAACAGATGCACTCTTCTTCAATTAAGGTAAAGTTAACCTATCTTAAGCCACGGCATTCTGAATTTCTACCGTTTTATAACATATTTCTCTTGAACACTTTAAGTTTTTAAATTAAAAAAAATACATGTTATTTTTGACGATAATAATATAATAGATAATATTTGACCGGTCAGTGGTTGAGTGGGCATAGCGCTTGGGTCTCACCTGGGCGTCCCGTGTTCGATTCTTCAGCGGACTAAGTCCTCCATCACGACACAAGCAACATTTTCGGCTTTCTGTGGTGGTAGTAGGAGATTTTCAAACATTGTTGGGCTATTCGTAACCCGGGAATGATTGTCTTTCTTTAAAAAAAAAAAAAAAAAATATATATATATATATATGCCACGCCGAAAGGGTAATTATATGAAATTCCCCGACAGAAAAAATCGTAAGATATGCTCGTATTATTATAATTATTATAAATTATTGAAAAAATCATAATTCATTGTTTCTTTAAATGCTATTTAAATATTTCCCGCAAGATTCTTGTTGTATTTTAAACGAGTCATGTTTTATTAAACATTTTCACAATTTTCTCTTAAATATTATCGTTTTTAATATAAGCGCGCTCCTTCTAACTTTCTTATTAACATATCTCCCCTTTCTCTTCTTTTGAGCGGTTACTGCCGGGTCTTAAGTAACTACGTATTTTTGTCATTTTTTATTTATTATACACAAAAAAACTTAATGTTTTCAGCAACTGATTCAAAACCTTAAAGAAAGATTATAGTTTTTGGCTAATACTTTTTGCAAAACAGAACAGAATCCTGTGATTTTCGACGCATCCGCCGCCAAGACCTGGACAAATATCACTCCATTAACCCGGGCACCCCTGCTTAGTCACCAAATGTTGCGAACCACTTGGGGTGACCTATGGCAGAGGTGTTGGTTATCTAATAAATGGTTCCCGAGGCAGCGCGGGCGGTACCCATACTCGCCTCCGAATTGAATCGCTTGTCATAATAAAGTTTGAAAAAAAATCCAATTAAATTTATAAATTTAATGTCTCGTTGCCCCCTTTGAAAACCACTGGTATTTTCACAGCTTGTCGAAACTGTTCATGAGACCAAAACGTGAACGAACTATTGATGTGTTAGTGCGAAGAATTACACAACAGGATAACTCTGTGGTCAGTTGTATATTGCTGGGAACGCGTATGCAAGATGGCGGAATTCGAAGGAGAGTTTTGTTGCGAAATTACTGTTACTGGTGTTACTTTTATTATGATGTTCTCTATGAAAGGGCTTGTCTAGGATATACTTCGTCAAAGAGTTTATGCTGTCTCGTGTACTTTGGGCTGTCTCTAAAATAAGGTCTCCAAGGTGCTGCGGTCGCGAGGAACGATTTTACGCAAAATCCTGCAACACTGGCATGCAGCCTGGTTTCCCCTTCCAAATCCCCGCCACATTGCACCCTCTGTGACGCTTAGTCTCGGCATGGCAGCCGTTTGCGATGGAGCTTCCACTCGCCGCACCCGCCAGGTGTAAGTTGCGCTCTGTAATTCATTTTTAAACTTTGCTTAGGCGAATGTGAATGACGCCACCGGGATTGTTCCTTGGTCTCTGGGTTCGTGTAGCGTATCGGGGTCTCGTCCGCAGTTACAATTGAGTCCAAGAATTCTTTGCCATCGATGTCGTGGCACTGAAAGATTTTGCGGGCTGCTTCAATCCGTTGTTGTTTGTGATCTTCGGTGAGCATTTTGGGACCCACCTTAGGCAGACTTTGTGATCTGTCAAATGTTCTGTCAAAATCTTGTCAATAGTGGTCTTTCTGACATCAGGGATCATATCACAGAGCTCCCAAACTGTCACTCGTCGATCTGCAATAATTATTTTTTCCACTTTGGCAATTGTTTCGTCTGAAACCGATGGCCTTCCGACATGCTTTTAAATTCTCTGCACCATTTGCGCACGTTTTCTCACACATACACTGTTTTCCGTACACTTCAAGTAGCTGAGAATGAATTTATCCCTGGATTTTGACTTTGTTTTTGAAAAAACTAATTATAGAGCGCAACTAACACCTGGCAGGTACTGCGAGCGGAAGCTTCATTGCGAACGGCTGTCGAGACTAAGTGTCGCAGAGAGTGCAGCGTGGTGGGAATTTGGCGTAGGGAAACCAGGCTAAGTGCTGCCGGATCTCGCGTAAAATTGTTCCTCTCGAAATTGAATTCCTCTCTAAAATTGACCGCGGCACCTTGGAGACCTTGATGATTGGAACTGATGTGATGTGAAACGTGAACCGTGATGATTGGAACTTATCTTCTTTAAATATATTGCGACTATCTTTGTTCTAATTTGAGTTGTTTCAAACACCAGCGGTATATTAAAAACAGCGGTTAAAGCCTTTGGTATTTTAAAAAATAAGTAGATTAGGTAAACAGAAGGCCGTGGGTTCGAGTCCCATTGGCGGCGGCGGCATGTATCTTTTCTCGGGAGATTTTTTCAATTTGCATTATTCTTCTCTTACAATAATTATTGTTATAATGATTTAAAAAAAATATATATTATAAGGTAATTTGGCAATTTTTAACCATTATCAGAGATTTTAGTTATAGCTTTATGCATACCACCAATTAAATAACTGGACCTAGGAGGCTTGATAGCCACTTAATGTACCATTACGAACATCTTCCATCGCTTTCTGCAATATCTCTTCTGTATAAAGAGGATCATTTGTTTTTCTCTTGTAATTACGCACCATTTTGCATAAGTTATACGTAGAAGATAGTCGATTCTGTAAACAACAACAAATTAACAGTTTTTTTTTGTGTCAACAAATGAACTCGATAATGCTAAACAGGCAACCTAATGTTTGTTCGCTTAAAGAGGTATATTTCTTTATTATAAAGGTAGGAATCACTATTAATTACGAAAAGTGTATTATAATTTATAGAATTACATATGTAAGTAAATAAATAATGACAGAATATGCTTCAATGCACAATTGAAAAATATACCATTTATGGTTTGTCGATATCTGGAAATGGGGTAATTGCGTATACTAGACGCATTTAAAAAGACTAGACTCAAAAAATAGGCGCATTTACCCCGGGTCACTACTAAACAAGCATATTTTTTCAGTTGCCATAGCTCCAAAATACGCAATGGTTTCTTTAAAATAATTATTTTAATTGAAAACAGTATTAGTTTTTCTTAACTCACCGTAAATTCAAACTCCACACTCTAGTGATCACAGAGATATTCAAGAATATAGAAGACCACAAAATGCAACACCTCACTTGTTTTTCGTCACTTTTTTAAAATGGCGAATTACTTCCAACCTGTCGCCAAAAGCGTTGCCTGCAGACTTCTGAGTTATGACATAATACACAAGAAAACCACTAGATGGCATTAATTACATCTATTTTAAACATTAAACGAAGCAGGATGGATAGGCGCAATAGCCCCGTAGGCGCATTTACCCCAGCTGACCTTATATAATTTCATGCTTGATAATTTAGCATGACGATTTTTTAATAAGGTATTACTAATTATTAGGTTAACATCATAATAATTCAACGTTATTAAGATGCTTTGTTTATTTAATATGACATCGTGACATTTACGCCGTACAAAATCATTACCTATATTTTATTTAAGTAAGTGACTCATAAAAAGTAATCACTGTATCTGTGAGATGATCTGTTATTTGTGTGCCAAAGGGTAAATATCGCCGATCTAGGGCCGTGGCCTCCTGACTTTTCCTCCTTCCCCATCACTCACAGAAAATACATTATTTCAATCATTTTTTTTATTTCAAATACTAAATACAAATTACAAAATACATTTGGTTTTGGTAGAGCCTTTGGTTGCAATAAATTGTCGTGTGCCCTTATCGAAGGGTACATTTACATAGAAGCAAAGCTGAGCAGAGTGAAACAGAGACATGCAAAAATTGACCAATCATATTGCTCAGAAGACACATCTCATCTCCGCTCCACTTGTAAAGTTTTGTTTTTTTTTTTTTTTTCATAAGTTTTTATTACAGTTTCATTTGTTTTTTGTGAATAAACATGAACAATTTTTTTTTGAATTTCCACACACTTTTTTCGTTTTTGATATCATCTGGAAGGCAATTATATAAATTGCCCCCCTCGTAATTAATTGATTGTTTACCGTAGTTAGTATGAATGGTGTTTAAACGTATGTTATCGTGTTGTCGTGTAAAATGTTTGTGTACTTGGGACGTTTTAATGAATTCTGTGTTTGTATGTATGAGTTTATTATTTATTTTGTATATGTATAAGGACACATATATTGTACTCGTATAGTTTTCTTAATGTTAGCAGTTTTGTTTCCAAATATAATTTTTTTGTGGATGTTTTGGATTCGTAGTGAAATAGTTTTTTGATTATCTTATTTTGAATTACCTGTAATTCATTGATGTATGTTTCATACGCATTTCCCCAGATTTCAATCAGGTAATTTAGGTGTGAGTGTACGAGACTATAGTATAAACTTTTTTTAAATTTAATTGGTAATAGATAAGATAACCGGCTAAAAACGCTAATTAAGGGTGTGATTTTATCTTTTACATTTTGAATGTGTTGTTTAAAAGTTAAATGCTTATCGATGCACAGCCCAAGATATTTTTCCTGTTTTAGGATTTGCAAATCGTTATTTTCAATTTTTAATGGTACATGTGGAGGAATTAATTTACGGTTTGAACTTAAAATCATGTATCCTGTTTTTTTTATATTCATTGTTAGGATATTTGATTGGAGCCAACCGCAAATTCTTTCTAGGTCACTTTGTGCATTTTCTAGTAGTATGTTTAGATCTTTACCCCAGTAGAATATTGCAGTATCATCTGCATATAAGAAAATTTCACCGTTTAATTTTAATTGAGAAATGTCATTGATATAAATTTGGAATAGTAGTGGCCCTAGTATGGATCCTTGCGGAACTCCATAGTTTATTGGAAGGTGCTTACTATTTTGATTGTTAATGCTTACGAATTGCTTTCTATTGCTAAGATATGATTTGAATAGATTAAGAGCAGGACCAACTACACCAAGTTTCTCGAGTTTCTTGAGAAGTATATCATGGCTTACCGTATCAAAGGCTTTTTGAAGGTCAACTAGTATAGATAAGATATAATTTCCACCATCAATACCACTCCTAAGTTTACTGATTAAGTCGTTTATTGCCGCAAGTGTGTTAGATTTTTTCCTAAAGCCATACTGTTTTTTATAAAAGAATGATTTTTTTAATAGGAAATTGTTTAATCTTTCGTAGATTACACGTTCAAAATTTTTTGATAAGATTGGTAAGATTGAGATGGGCCTGTAATTTGAGGTATTTGTTTTGGACCCACCTTTGTGAATTGGTATCACCTTAGCAATTTTACAGCTGTCTGGAAAAATTCCCTCTTTAAAACATTGGTTAATCAATTTTGATAATATAGGAACCAATTCCGTTGAGAGACTTAGCACTGTTTTGTATTTGAGTTTATCGTAACCGGCACTCGCATTTGATTTCAATGATTTTAATATTTTGCTTATTTCTAATTCTGTTGTTGGTTGAAGATATAAAGATTCTATACTATCGTATACTAATGTTATTTCATTGGCCGGTTTGTTTACGACATTGTTATGTATATTATTAGCTAAGGAGAAGCCAATGTTGCAAAAAAAATTGTTAAAGTGGTCGCATATCTCTACATTGTTAGTGATTATTTCATCATTAATTATTAATTTAGTACAAAAATTATTCGAAGTATTAGACTGATTTTTAAGAATGTTATTCATTAACTTCCAAGTTTTTTTACTGTTATTTTCGCATTTTTTAAAAAGATCACTGTAGTGTCTTTGTTTTAAGTTTCGTTTTTCTGTAGTAATGTTATTTCTTACTTTTAGGAATTCTGCTTTCAATAATGTGTTATTGGGTTGTTTTTTTAATTTCAGATGCAATTTATTTCTTTTGTTGATCAATTTTATAAGGTCTTTGGTTATCCAGTCTGGATTATTTATATTTTTTGTTTTAATTTTAGTGGTGCTGTTAGAATTAATTTTATTTGTGAGGTAGTTTACAAGATTATCATAATTTAATACCGAATCATTATTCATATTAAGATTAAAAGGATTTTGGATGACATCATTCTTTAGATTATCAAGATTAATATGTGTATATTTTTGGGATGATTTTAAGGATGTACTCTTAATATATGTGTGAATTACATCAAGGAGTAGTATATTATGATCTGATATAGAATTATCACAGTTCGTTAGTGAGTATGATAGTTTTGTATCGGTAAGTATATGATCTATTATTGTGTTCGTATTTTCTGTGATGCGTGTGGCGTGTTTTTTGTTTATTTTGTTCAAAATATTGTAATTGTTCAATCTAATTGTATTTGTATATTTACAAGTTTGTGTATTGGTTGGGTCGAGCAGATTTATGTTGAAGTCTCCAAATACAATACCTCTTTTGTATGATTCTAGATGAGAGGATAGTGTCTCCAGGAAGTCTTTGAAAACAGTATTTGGTTTTTTATACACTAGGCCTATTTTTAGATTAAGCTTGTTTGCATGAAGCCATAGAAAATTATTGTCACATCGTATTCTAAGGAATCTTTTATGAAAATGGAGACTCCGCCACCAGCTCCCTGCGGCCGGCAGGATGCTTCGTGTTTGTATCCTTCTAAGTTGATGTACTTTAGGTCCGCTTCTTTGAGCCAGGTCTCACACAAGAGGATGATGTTGAAGTTTGAGATTGTAGATTTCAGTAGGCATTTAATATCATCGAGTTTACCTTTCAGGCTTCTCACATTTAGGTACATAAAAGAGAGTGAGGTTTGTCCTTTTGATGTAGTTGGATGTTTGTGGCATGATATTTTTTTTATTCTGATGTGTTTTTTCAGTTTTTCTGAAGAAATATTTTTATTAACAGATAAGGTCTCGATGGAAGGTTGTTTACTTATTGCATTATTCATAAAAAAATTCTTTGATTTTCCGGATATAGTGGATTCCTGTCTTTTATCTGATTGAGATTAGGACCATTTTCCCAGTATTTTCTTTTCATCATATCGATTATATTTAATCTTACTAATCCCATAGATTTTGAAATGTTATAATTATTCATTCGGTCATAAAATATTGGCCCAATGAATTCACAGTTAGTTTTAAATAGAGCAGTATTTGATTGTATTTCAGTGTTAAGTTTATAAACATTCAAGTGATTATTTTTTGGTACAGAGTGTACAATGACATTTGTATTTTGGAGATTATGTAGAAGATAGTACAGATGGCTAATTATATTCTTTGGTGATTTTTCATTACTGCCGGTAAATATAATAACTACATCTTTTTTAGTAAAGTTTTTACAAGATTGTACTATGGTTGAAGTGTATTTGTCTATTGTGGCACCCGGATATATGTAGCTGTGGCATTCTACATTGTTGGTGCTTCTTTCAATGGTTCTTCGCATTTGCCTCGCTCCTTCCTCCCCGTCTCCAAATATGAGAACTTTAGGTTTTTTTTCCGGTGATGGTGTATTATTCAGAATATTCTCATTGTTTAATGGAAAGTTTTGTGGTACCTATATATGGGACCCAGTTGATAGATAATAATCTTTATTATTATCTATCAAAAAAAGCAAGCAAGAGGATCATAAACAGGTCAAAATTCGAGCACGACCTGCAGATCAGCAGAAAGCTGGCTGCCTGCCCGCACGGCATCAGAGCGTTCTGGTCGCTTGCGGGCTCAACAGGTCACAATTTCTGCAAACCCAGTCTGCCACCTCTTACCAGACCCAACGGCTCTCTAGCAAATACCGCCACCGAAAAGGCTAACTTATTAGGCAAAATGTTCGCGGAAAACTCGACCCTCGATGATCAAGGTGCTACCCTGCCGTCAGTTCCTCATTGCGGTTTTCATATGAAAAATCTCAGGATCCGGCATCGGGATGCACTCCAAGTCTTACGAGGGCTTGATATTAATAAAGCTAGTGGGTCTGACGGAATACCTGCCCTGGTATTACAGAGGTGCGCTGCAGAAATAGCTCCAGTTTTGACAAAGCTTTTAAAAATGTCCCTGAAGTCTGGCTCTGTGCCCTCTGGTTGGAAAAAAGCGATCATTCACCCTATTCCATTTGGGAGGCGGGATTGGGTACCGCCACCCCGGGAACCTTTATTGGATAACCAACACCTCTGCCATAGGTCACCCCAAGTGGTTCGGTGCCCGGGTTCGTGGGGTGAGGTTTGTCTAGGTATTGGAGGCGGATGACCAGGACACACTGAACCCCAGATTCCTACCCATCCCTTAAACCCTTTTCCTTCCCAGAACTCTCCTCTCCTTCCTTTCCCCAAAAACCCCTCCACACAGCATCCCCAAAGATGACATAGGCCCTGAAGGAAATTATTTTCCTCAGGGCCTCCTCTGTGGAGCTCATGTAAAAAAAAAAAAAAATTCCAAAGAAGGGTGACCGCTTCAACCCGGCCAACTACCGCCCCATAGCGATCACATCAGTTCTGTCTAAGGTGATGGAACGTGTGATCAACGACAAACTGCTCACATACCTTGAGAAGAACAAAATTATTAACGACCGTCAATGCGGATTCCGGCGGAACCGCTCGTGCGGTGATCTTCTCGCGTATGTGACGCATGTTTGGGGGCAGTGCCTGGAACGTTTTGGTGAGACCCAAACGGTTGCACTGGATATTTCCAAGGCCTTTGACCGGGTTTGGCACTGAGGGCTTGTCAACAAACTGTCTTCTTACGGACTTTCCGCATTCTTGTGTACGTGGATTGCCGACTTTTTGAGGGAGAGGTCGATTCAGGCGGTTGCTGACGGTTTCACCTCTTCCTCGCATTCGATAAATGCTGGCGTCGCACAGGGATCGCTTCTGTCAACGTCTTTGTTTCTGTTGCACATCAATGACCTCTTGTCATGTGCACCGATTCATTGCTACGCGGATGACAGTACAGTCCATGTTAGTTTTTTGTTTGGCAAGCCCCCAAAAGGCACACAAACTCCAATAGTTCGGAGGGCTTTGAAGCAAAGAATGGACGGTTACCTCGAGAGTGTTTTCTCTTGGGGTAAGAATAACCTCGTCGAATTTAATGTTTCAAAGACCCAATCATGTTTGATAACGTCTAAAAGGGATCGAAATGAAAATCTAGTCTCCTTCAACAGAAGCAATCTTCCGAACAGGACCTCCATCAATATGCTTGGTGTAACTCTAAGTGACCAGCTCAGGTACGGGGGCTCCATCGAAACCAGAGTTAAGTTAGCCTCTCAGAAACTGGGCGTACTGCACAGGGCCCGCAGATACTTTAATAGTACACAACTGCTAACTCTGTACAAATCACAAGTGCGCCCCACGGTTGAATTTGGCAGCCACCTCTGGTCTGGAGCTCCAAAATACCTAAAAAAAAACCTTGACTCTGTGCAGAAACGGGCGGTCCGTTTGATAGATTCTCCCATCTTAACAGACGGACTGCAATCTTTAGAGCACAGGCGTCAGGTGGGAATGCTGTCCTTGTTCTACCGGTATTACAATGGAAAATGCTCCGAGGAACTAGCGTCATTGATCCCCTTGGTACCGGTGCATAGTCGGGAAACACGCTAAACATGCGCCCAACATTTGTACACGGTTGACATTAGTCACATGAGAACGGGTTGTTTCTATGACTCGTTCTTGAGTTCAACAGCTCGGCTGTGGAACGATTTGCCGGCCTCTGTGTTTCCTCCCTTCTACAACATGGGTCTCTTCAAGACCCGTGTTCACTCCTTACTTTCCTCACAAAGGCCCTCCACACAGCATCTTCAAAGATGACATAGGCCCTGAGGGATGATGCCCTGATGAAGTTATTTTCCTCAGGGCCTCCTGTGTGGAGTTAATGTAAAAAAAAAAAAAATGTTGCCAACTCTAAATATATTAATTATTATTATTTTTAATTTATAAACTAATTTTTAAGACAAGATTTTTATGCATAGCACAAAGGGTAACAATTATTTTAAGCAATAATTGTCAGCCTGAAACACTCATTTACATTAAAAAATCTTCCGAGAAAAGATACTTGCCGCCAACAGGACTTGAACCCGTGTCCTTCTGATTGACGGTCGGATGCTCTGACCACTGAGCTATGGTGGCTTATCTAATACCCGCCAAATAATTCAATATATACTGGTGTTTCATTCAACAATTACTGATTATTATATTTTTCCACCTGAAAACAACCAACTTTATTTTTGTGAGGGAGGTATTGTAAGTACTAAATCTCTCGCTAGGTGGCGTCGAGACAAATTATGTCTTTGGTGGAATACTTTTAACTTGTTAAATATTAATAAAATCTAAATATATTGCTCTGGATTCTAGCGTTTTGGTCTAAGTATGTATTATCTACGTGTATTTATTCTTCATTGTCATTATTAAGATTGCTAAATGTATTTGAAAATGTATTTTGAAGCCATAAGTATTTGAAATACAAGTTACAAAATACATTTTTAGGAAGTAATTGAAATACTAATACAAAATACGTATTTGTGTTTCAAATACGTATTTCAATTACAAGTAATTCAATAACAAGTAATTCAAATACTGCCCAGCCCTGTCCAAAGTCATATTGTAATGGTAGGGGAGAGATTTGGCTCTCTCAATTCTCACTACCGTTGAACATTTCTCATCCCATCAGGGAGTTGGAGCACCACTGCACTTGGGTTTGTGTTTGGGCGAGAGATTCTACGAGTAGTACGAGATCCGAGGAAAGTTTGATTCACATAGGAAATCCATCACACTTTGACCATCTCGGTCAGAGAAAGCAGAACCCCAGACGGGAAAATGGTCATTAAAATCGTCAAATATATAGAAAGAAGGGCTTAGTTGAATGACAATTTGCAAACAATTGTGCATGTCTCCGAAACAAGGTTTGAATTTAATAATACTCGTATTGAACGAAATTTGAAAGATGTATTACAAAAAGTACGTGTTATAGTTTAAAAGTTACAAACGTAAGTAGAAAATTAACAACAGAAAAGAAAGGTTTATAATTATAAATTTAGGTTTCTCGTAACCTGCCTCACTAGGCTAGCCTGTGTTGAGGATAAGGAGGTTAAGAAGGTTCGATTTGTTAGAAATAGCACTTTGGCTATTCCACTGAAGTATTCCGACGTCTTGAATAGTCATTTTGAATAAATGTAGTGTAGGACGGTAGATTAGTTTGTGAAGAAATTAAGTCATCACTATTGGCTCTACAACCCCTGGTGGGTCTTGGCCTCCTCAAGAGTCTTCCTCACTCATCTCGGTTTTGTGCCAGCTCTCTCCAGTTTGGAAGCTCCAAGATAGATATGTCTTTGAGGACGTTGTCGCTCCATCTTAGTCTTGGTCTTCCCAGGCTCCTTCGCCCTATTGGTCTTGAGTTCAGCAGGGACTTTGGTGCTTGATGCTCGGTCATTCTCTCCACATGACCCAGCCACCGAAGTCTTCCCAATTTTATAAATTTTGCGACGTTTAGCTCCTTAAACAAAATATAGAGCTCATTGTTATAACGTCTGCGCCAAAATCCATTTTCTAAAATTAAGTCAATTAGAAGCATAATAAGAGTTTGGATAAATGAAGAATTATCTTGGGAGAGTTTTTCAGAAAGCTTTTTATAGTTCATCGAGGATCAATTATAATTGCTTGCACTTCCATTTGTGGCATTTAGGAGCTATTGGGATTTAAAAGTAGTGAGTTGTGTTGTTACTGGTCGTACGCAAGAGCCGGTTTAGAGATAGGGTTTTTGTATGTGAATTAGTTGAACGAGAAGAAGTTATTGCATGGAAGAGGGTTGGACGAAGAGTTGCTGAAAGCCTCAGCAAATGATTTTTGACAGGCGGAATAGTTTAGAAGCCTTAGCAGAAGAAGAAAAAACATGTTACCGAGGCATAGAAATTTTAATATTTTTTGGCGAGATTGTTCTGAGCAAGGAGAGTTGATGGCGGAATTATCGCCTAAGCCGTTGAAGCATTTAGGTGAGGAGGAAGAAGAACATTGGTCAGCTGTGTGGTTTTCTCCACATTAAAAACATCTGGGATCTGCATGCAGTTTTGATATGACCAAAATGACAGTAATTGAAACATTGAATATTTAGACTGGGAGGCGAGATAGGTAAACCCTACGTCATCGAGTACACGGATGAAACTACTTTGTAGTGATAATGGACATTTAGAAAACCTTAAAAAAGCTGGTCTGCCGGTGCGCCTCTTGGCAGGAGCCGCGCAGTCATGGAAATAGTCAGCGATTTTTTTCGAAAAAATTACGTCATCGAGTACACGAACGGGAATGGTCTCATATGATAAAGGTCGATTAGAAAATGAGAAAAAAGCAGGTCTGCCAACCGGCAGCCTGGCACGTTCGCAGGCAGCCGGCGTCAAAGTGGGGTAAAAAATAGTAAATTTCACGTCATCGAGTACACAAATGAAACCAACGAATAACTATAGTCCAGATCATTCAAATTTGTACAAATTTATTATAATAATAGTCCTTATGAGATTGCCTAATAGTCCATAGCAGTTGGAAGTTCGAACAACCAACCCACCGTCGCCGTAAGAGCTGCGTTCGTCCGAAAAACGATGGAAATTTCCGAACCCCGTCCGTTTCATATCGGATCTGCCAAATGTTATTGTTGCGAAGACGATCAACTTACTTGATTCTGTGCAAAGGAGAGTGCTCCGTATGATGCACAGACGCAATATAGGTATGCTGTAGCTCGCGGGCGGCATGCTCAGGGGACAGCAAATGCTCAAACTCATTCTCATCAAGCTCTAAATCAAGGTCATCAGCTTTGGTGGTTTAGCTACCATAGCTTTTTTTCCAACGTTTTAGCTCCTTTTTTAACTAAAAGTATTCAAGTGAGATGATAGATATCCCCCACGATTCGAAAATATTCTGGGATATTATTTCTCTAAACATTGCCCCATCCCAGGTGGCAGCGGTTTTGCCCGTGGGCGGTCAGACGACTAGCGGCGTACCTGGTACGCTGAGTCTGTTTTACCAGTATTTCAGTGGAGCCTACTCGAATCAGCCAGTGGCATTGATCCTCTGTGCACCTCAATCATGTGGTATAAGCTACTTTCTGCTACCCACCTTATAACGGTACCAGTAATTAATCCCCTTTTAAACTAGTTCTTTCGTAGGTTAGTTTATCTTTTGGTTGCCTGCACACATACGTATGAAGATTTGTACCCTGGCACTTCAAGGTTGCTTTATCAAGTTTCAAAATGATTGAATCTACAAGGTTATAATTTCACGGAAGATTAAATTATTTATATCTTTCGAGACAGGAAATAACACTATTTTTTTTAAAGAAACAACATATTTAATTTCATGGAAATTTACAATATAATTTCGTAGTCTGACTTTTTAATATTTGAAATGACCTATTTTGGTTTCTATGCGGTTTGAGGATGATTGATTTTTAACTTATAACTCAAACCTATACAAAACATTGATGGTGATTCTCTTCATTCTAAAAGGCACTAAACAGCTGATGGTGACCCTCTTCATTTTTAAAGGCACTAAACAGCTGAAGGTGACCTTCTTCATTCTAAAAGGCATTAAACAGCTGAATGTGACCCTCTTCATTCTAAAAGGCATTAAACAGCTGATGGTAACCCCCCATTTATTCCAAAGGGCATTAAACAGCTGATGGTGATCTTCTTCATTCTAAGAGGCATTAAACAGCTGATGGTAACTCCCTCCACTCCAAAAGGCATAAAACAGCTGATGATGGTCCTACTCATTCTAAAAGGCATTAAACACTTTGATGGTGACCCTCTTCATTCTAAAAGGCATCGTGGAGTGTCCTTTTAATTATAAAAGGCATTAAACAGCTGATGGTGACCCCCTTCATTCTGAAAGGCATTAAACAGCTGATGGTGACCCCCTTTATTCTAAAAGGCATTAAACAGCTGATTGTGACCCCCTTCATTCTAAAAGGCATTAAACAGCTGATGGTGATCCTCTTCATTATAAAAGGCATTAAACAGCTGATGGTGATCCTCTTCATTATAAAAGGCATTAAACAGCTGATGGTGATCCTCTTCATTCTAAAAGGCATTAAACCATTTATAAGGTACCAAAGATACTCTCAGTTTCAGTGTTTACTGACCAGACCTGAATAGACAGGTACATCCCAGCCTTGCTCTTTCCATCTCCTTCCCCTCCACACTACCCTCAGCCCAATATACCCCAAATAGGGGTGTGAATGCACGACTTCCTCCAAAGTAGAAGATACTCTCAGTATCTGGGTTAAGACCACCATTCAGAATTGAAATGTTGCTAGAAA
Source organism: Limnephilus rhombicus (assembly GCA_929108145.2). Taxonomy (NCBI): domain Eukaryota; kingdom Metazoa; phylum Arthropoda; class Insecta; order Trichoptera; family Limnephilidae; genus Limnephilus; species Limnephilus rhombicus. Next base: position 24,983,373 of record OV815292.1, read on the forward strand.
TGGCTTTAGCCGTGTTTGGTGACCTGACATGAATGGGAGGGGAAGAAGATGGAATGAGAAAGGTTGGGATGTACCTGGCTGTACCAGGTACCAGGTCTTCTTCCCCTCCCATAAACCTTTAGTCACACAACATTTTAAGCTATAGTCTCACTGGCTTCAGACAGGAGCAGTTGGGACTATTTTGCGGTAATCACATAAAAAACATAAAACGAAAATATGGTTCAGAGCAGTTGGGACTCTTGTGTATTTATATGTATTTTTTAAATCCTTGTTTGGAAAGTTGATAGAGACCCACATTGGAGTAACTATTTCCCCATTTCGTTGATTCATTTTAATTGCGTAAAATTGCATTTAATTGTGTAAAAATGCGAGCCAATAAGAACTTGTAAGGTCATTTCATAAAAATTCTCCAGTCCTAAGGAGTCCTAAATTCTCTAGCCTTTAAAAATAAATATCATCTCTGCTTTTGGCACTAATCTCTCCATAAATGTAATATCAACAGTGAAAGGGGTAGTAAATGTAATATCATGCAATTGTCCAGTGTTTAAAATATGCCAAGTCGTATCTTCTCCAAGCCACTCAAGCAACTTTACTAATTCAAGTGTGTTTATCGGAAGTGCCAGGTAAGTATGTTTTCTTTATCTGTTTGTAAATAATAAAATTAGATGGAGCCTAAGAATTCATAATAAATTATTCAGCGCCCTTGAGATGATTTTTGACATAAACGGTGCACTACAAATTATCCATTAATTATTATTATTCCTCAAATATTCAAAAGCCGATATTCCTAGTTGCCATGGCCAACTACAACTCTACTCTACAAGTACTTCCCCACCTTCCTCTTCCCCATCCCCTTCCCCTCCTCACCACCTTCAGCCTCACAACATACCCCAATTGGGTATGTTGTGAGGCTGAAGGTGGAATGTTGTCCTTGTTCTATAGGTATTTCAATGGATGATGCTCCGAGGAACAAGCGTCATTCAAGTCTTCTGCACCGGTGCATCGTCGGGAAACATGCCAAATGCGTACCCAATTTGTAAACGGTTGACATTTGTTACACAAGAGTGAGTCATTTCTACGATGCGTTCTTGAGTTCAACAGCTCGGCTGTGGAACGATTTTCCGACTTCTGGGTTTCCTCCCTCCTACAACTTGGATCTCTTTAACCCTAGAAAGATAATGTCATTTTTACTTACCTTAAAGACATACGTCTGAGAGACGTAATGAAGTTATAAGTGAATATTTCACATATTATCACACTTTCACAGTTTAAAGATAGTTGAATAATTAGTTTACGGTTTTGTACTTTAAATAAAACAAAAATAATTATGAAAAATACATTATAATTAAAAAAATGACAAAATTCTGTAAACCTCTTACAAATCAACTACAAAATATCAAGTCTTTTTTTAAATGAAAAATAATGTGACATTTTATGTCTAAATGGTATTTTATATATGCTATAATATACACACATATATATATATATATATTTTTTTTTTTTGTTTTTGTTTTTTAATAATCGGAGACGGTTTACATATATATAGTTCCCGTGAGCACTTAGGCCATAGACCCATTGTACTATCTCCCATTTTACCTCATTCCTTTGACAGTAACCCAGTCCCTTTTATAAAGTTCACCATGATTGTCATTGGAAATGAAGCTATATATTCTGGTTAGACAATGTGTCTTCCCAGGTCTCATTTCCCCTCTTCACTCCTCCTTGGTTGCCTGAAGGCCCCACGACGGAAGAGGGCTTCATCTCTCCTCTCCACTCCTTAGTTCCCCGAAGGCTCCACGATGGAGAGTCCACCTCCCCTTGGTTCCCTAAAGGCCCCACAAGGGAAGAGTCCACTCCACCTTGGTTCCCTGAGGGCCCCAGGAGGGAAGAGAACTTCATCTCTCCTCCTTGGTTCCTTAAAGGCCCCACAGAGGAAGAGTTCACCAAGATGGCCTCATTTCGCCTCTTCACTCCTACAACGCCCCACATGGGATGAGGACATCATCTCTCCACTTCACTCCTCCTTGGTTCCACAAAGGCCCCGCACTGGAAGGGTGCCCTTCCACCTTGGTTCCTTGAAGGCCCCACAAGGGAAGAAAGAGTTCATGGAGGTGGCCTCAGCTCAGCAGTTACACAAAAGGTATATCATATGTCTCTCGGACGTATAGGGTATGTATTTCTCCATAATAATTATGTAGAAATACATACCCTATACATCTGAGAGACGTGTGATTACCTTTTGTGTAACTTTCAAACTTTTTCGTATAATAGTGATTTAGCGAAATATATATACATATTTTTTTATTTTTTTTACCAGATTTATTTATCAAATTATTTATTGAAACATTTATTATAATTACAATTTTACAACAATTTTTTTTTTTACAGGTTTTTTTTCTACCCTTCCATTAAAAGCATTTGCTTGTGTATGGAAGGGGAGTGTACATAAATGCTATTAGTTATTAGTTAGGTATAAGTTAGTACTTAAATAATTAATTGTACATAATTATATGTGAGCTGCAGTATTTATTTGATAATGGTGTGTTTTTTTTTAAAAAGAAAGAATGTTATGGAGAACTAAGATATTTGTAAGATTAATTGACAGTAGTTTTTTTCTTAAGAATATTTAAAAAATGTCTCTTGACAGAGAGCAGTATTCGGGTTTTATCATTGATGCTTCTGATTTCTTCTGGTAGACGATTGAAAAAAGTTCTTCCCTGGTAAGTATAATGATGCTGTGCAAAAGACGTATTTAGTTTTGGGCATAGAAAAACATGTTTAAGTCGACTATGGATATTTTTAAATGAAAATCACCTTTACACGAAAAAGTCTGAAAGTTACACAAAAGATAATCATACGTCTCTCGGACATACAGAATATGTATTTCTAGGTAATTATTGTACTAACCGTGGTGACAGAGCCGCCCCGCGCCAGCTCTGCTCAGCAACTGAGCTAACTGAGATATAAAGCGCGCTAAGTTGCGAAATTAAAAAAAAGACACCAATTCTTGTGAATCGCTTACGTCTCTCAGACGTAGATTATCTTTCTAGGGTTAAGACCCTTGCTCACGTTTGTCTCTCCATCTCCATCCTATTTGAATTTTTGTAAACAGAGGTTTGTATTGGAAATATAAGACTCGATTCGGCAAATATTTGGATAACGAAACACAGTCCAAAGAAGATACAAGCTTTAAGGTAAATTACGCTTATTTATTTTGTGTTTTTCCCCAGGACAAGCATTTATAAAAAAAGTGGTTCACTCCTACCCATACTTCCCTACTTTCCGACCTCAAACCATATTGAAGGTCATTTCATAATTTTTCAAAACAGAGTAGGTATTATTGCCAAAGACATAAAAAAATTTAATCTTCCGTGAAATTGTAATCTTCTAGTTAACCGTTTTTCTATTACTTTGAAACTTCATATCGCGACCTTCAAATTGCAGAGGATAAATCGACACACTATGTGTGCAGCTCAAAGATGAACTAACCAACTTATGAACTAATTTTAAAATGCATTTATTATTTACCAAACTATTTATAATTTAGTTTTGCCACCTATACAACCCGTATAACACCTCACAGAATGCGCCACCTGTATCACTTCACAGAAGCACCCGGCTGGTACCATTATATGGCGGATAGCGGAAAGTAGCTCCTATATAACACTTCACAGAAGCACCTGGCTGGTACCATTATAAGGCGGGTAGCGGAAAGTAGCTCCTATATAACACTTCACAGAAGCACCTGGCTGGTACCATTATAAGGCGGGTAGCGGAAAGTAGCTCCTATATAACACTTCACAGAAGCACCTGGCTGGTACCATTATAAGGCGGGTAGCGGAAAGTAGCTCCTATATAACACTTCACAGAAGCACCCGGCTGGTACCATTATATGGCGGGTAGCGGAAAGTAGCTCCTATATAACACTTCACAGAAGCACCCGGCTGGTACCATTATAAGGCGGGTAGCGGAAAGTAGCTCCTATATAACACTTCAAAGAAGCACCCGGCTGGTATCATTATAAGGCGGGCAACGGAAAGTAGCTCCTATATAACACTTCACAGAAGCACCCGGCTAGTACCATTATAAGGCGGGTAGCGGAAAGTAGCTCCTATATAACACTTCACAGAAGCACCCGGCTGGTACCATTATATGGCGGGTAGCGGAAAGTAGCTCCTATATAACACTTCACAGAAGCACCCGGCTGGTACCATTATAAGGCGGGTAGCAGAAAGTAGCTCCTATATAACACTTCACAGAAGCACCCGGCTGGTATTATTATAAGGCGGGTAGCGGAAAGTAGCTCCTATATAACACTTCACAGAAGCACCCGGCTGGTACCATTATATGGCGGGTAGCGGAAAGTAGCTCCTATATAACACTTCACAGAAGCACCCGGCTGGTACCATTATAAGGCGGGTAGCGGAAAGTAGCTCCTATATAACACTTCACAGAAGCACCCGGCTGGTACCATTATAAGGTGGGTAGCGGAAAGTAGCTCCTATATAACACTTCACAGAAGCACCCGGCTGGTACCATTATAAGGTGGGTAGCGGAAAGTAGCTCCTATATAACACTTCACAGAAGCACCCGGCTGCAGTGGCGGCGTAAAGTAGATTGGCACCCGGGCGGTTTCATATTGAGCACCCCTACAAAATAAAACACCAAATACTAACCATGCTTAGGAGACTTTATTTTACTAAAATGTTCGTTCACATTATCAAAATTGATTCCCCTGTCTCTTTCAATTGATAAAATCGAAAGATTGGTTAGTCGCGCTTGGCTCATTGTGGACCCTAAGTAAGATTGGTTAGTCGCGCTTGGCTCATTGTGGACCCTAAGTAAGATTTTATTAATTTTAACTGAAGCCACCGAGACACAGATTGTTAAAAAAATCTGAGACAGCGTCAAACTTGGAAAATACCAAAATAGCCCCATTTTACAATGAATTTGAGAAGCTCCAATGTAGTCCATTGAACCGCTTCTTGGGCAGAAATGTTGGCGGCTTCCAAATGGCGTCTCAATCGTAAAATCTCCAACACGATGTCCTCTGCTGAAAATTCATCGTAAATTTTTAACAGATTTGGAACCATTCCACGAAGATCTTTTTCTGGTGATGTTACCAACGTTTTAGGCTGAATAACACTAAATGTGACCAGAATAAAATCCATTGCCCTGTAACGATGGTCTAGTTTTTCGTAAAATCTATCGTGAAATTCTAACATTGCTCTCTGCAGCTCCTCTGGTAATAGGTCCAGCAGCTCGGGCCATTTCTCCAAGCATACGTTTTCGTAATCTCCCCCTTCCTCTTTTTCCTTCAATCGGAATGTCTAAGTCCTCACATTTTTTTGCTGCGTAGCAAAAAGCCTTTTTATGAGCTTTAATTTTTATTACACGCTTTTCAAATGATAGCCCAGATTTTTGTATATACTTTTTTGTCTGATTAACTTCTTCTAGGAAAAACCAAAAGGAAAGATAGCATGGAAAACTGAAGTCACATAAAACTGGTATGAGTGTTGATGCTGATTCTCTTCTTTCAACGCTTTCTTTGCTGGTACTGGGATCACACATCTCTTCGAGTGTGCAACATGAGATACAAGCTTCTCAAAATTATTCTTCAGCTGTTTAACAGCGTCGTGATTTGAACTCCATCTTGTCTCTGATAGTAGTTTAACGGACACGCCTACATTTTTCATTAATATTTCACACCGCGCTCGATACTACGCGCGGTATAAGATCAGACCAAGCGCGACATGAATTCATTATTATATTATAAGGCAGGTAGCGGAAAGTAGCTCCTGTATAACACTTCACAGAAGCACCCGGCTGGTACCATTATAAGGCGGGTAGCGAAAAGTAGCTCCTATATAACACTTCACAGAAGCACCCGGCTGATACCATTATAAGACGGGTAGCGGAAAGTAGCTCCAGCCATATGACCGACGATAGGTCAGAAGATATAGGTCAGCTATACATATTTGTGTCAGGTGCTCTAGATTAATGAAACTGTGAACAGTTTCAGCGTTTTGTGCGCCAAGAAATTGAAAAACAATTTTTATGCCAAATCGATTTACAATTTTGACAAAGGCACTTCTAACGAAGCCCCAGGTGTATAAAAAGTTTGAAAAACTCCGGCCCACACTTTGACATTCCGAATGCCCGCTCAGGGTGCGAGTATATATATCCTTAGAAACAACATCTCCTCAGTGGTGTTCCAGCAGACAGCCACCATGGCAACCTTCAGCAACATGATTTCTGGTAAGAAAACTTTATATTATCTCCTATATTATAGTTAAAAACCAAAATTTCTTCTGAAATACCCCACTAGAAATATTAATAACCATACATTTCATGTAACATTTTTAAAATTTTTGATAACTAACTATGCAATTTGTTCAAAGAAACGACGCTATCTCAATGACAATTCTTTTCCTAAACTTTTATTCACGCAGGTAGGTAGTAGGTACCGATAACACTCAGATTAAAATGGATTAGATAATAAATAAATTTTATAAAAATCGATTAAATATAAATAAATTTAATATTAATAAAGTGAATGTAAGTTAATCACTGGAGCTTTCCGCTGTATAATCAATTTCAGTCTTGAGTGCTCGGAAATTTTTAAGCGTTCGATTTGTAAATTTCCCGTCCTCTTTCAAAAATTGGGCGAGAAATTGAGTAATCTGAAAGTATGTTACCTGTATGCTAATGATGCAGTGTTGATTTCTATTAGTATCTCCAACTCGTGTCTAGGATGAACGAAGTATGTTTAAAGGGTTCCGTGCCAACTCAGAATGAAACCAACTCAGAACCACCTCAGAAAGGTCATTAAAAGCCGTGAAAAAATAATTTTAAAATAGCCGGTAACGCTAACCTAACTTAACCTATTTAATCGTTTTTTATAAATTTTTTTATCATCACTCTTAATGATCTTTCTGAGGTGGTTCTGAGTTGGTTTCATTCTGAGTTGGCCGGTAACTGTATAAAGTAAGAGTTAATGATGAATGTAAGTAAGTCTAAAGTCATGGAGTTTGAAAGAGTGAGTACGAAAACAATGTTCAACATAGTTGTGAATAATAATAATGGAACATTTATTCATCAATATATTTTTTTCCCAATATTACGTATTTTGTTCTTTATTCACTGATTCTTTTGAAGAAAAGGTCACTGTTCAGCTACAATTCAGGATTTCTCTTAGAATGCAGCTGGTTTTTAGCAGTGCCTCGGTGCCCGAATGATGAATACTTGAAGCAGGTGGATGAGTTTGAGGGTTGGGGAAGGATGTTTACGAGAGATGGGAAGACTGATATTGAAAGAAGGGTAGGTAACTCCATTAACGGAGGATAGATGCTGGCGTCCCACAGGGATCGGTTCCGTCTCCGACTTTGTTTTTGTTGCACATCAATGACCTTTGACATGTGCACCAATTCATTGTTACACGGATGACAAAACAGTCCATGATAGCTTTTTGTTTGACAAGCCCCCAAAGGGCTCACAAATTCCAACGCCTCGGAGGGCTTTGAAGCAAAGAATGGACGGTTACCTCGAGAGTGTTTTCTCTTGGGGTAAAAATAATCTCGTTGAATTTAATGTTTCAAAGACCCAATCCGCCCGTTTCTGCACAGAGTCGTGGGTTGTTTTTCAGGTATTTTGGGGCTCCAGACCAGAGGTGGCTGCTGCTGGAGCGCACGGTTTGTACAGGGTTAGCAGTTGTGTATTATAAAAGTATTTCCTTTGCAGTACGCCCAGTTTTTGAGAGTCTAACTTAACTCTGGCTTCGATGGAGCCCCCATATCTGAGCTGGTTACACCAAGCATATCAATGGAGGGCCTGTTCGGAAGATTGCTTCCGTTGAAGGAGACTAGATTTTCATTTCGATCCCTTTTAGATGTAATCAGACATGATTGGGTCTTTGAAACATGAAATTCAACGAGATTATTTTTTCCACAAGAGAAACACTCTCGAAGTAACCGTCCATTCTTTGCTTCAAAGCCCTCCGAGCGTATATGTATATATGTATGTGTACATGTATTTGCACATGTATGCATGCATGCACAAATATAAAACTATAAACCAGAATTATGTTTTTGAATATGATCTAATAATCTTGTGCATAACTTTTGTTTTTTCTTTTCTATTTTCTAGTTTCCATTAAAAAAAAATTGTTCTCATTATAAACTTTCTACTATAATTTTTCCAATTTTCAAAATGTTTATATATTTAATCCATTTGTTCACACTAGACACCACGAAGTAACTATATTCCATTGGTCACCATGAAACAGGCAGCCGCCTAGTATGGTGATGTAATGTATCATATATATGAAAATGTTTTAATGCGTTATCATGTAATTTATAAATATAAATAAATAAATCCCGCGAACGTTTTGGTAAGAACTGAATAATTTTAGGTGATGTTACATACATCAGACATTTGTTTTCTTTACAGCTCCGTGAGATCTTGTATAACTTGATGCCATTAGTTTATCAGCTTATAATGATTAAGGAATATTTGCCTAGCTTGATGTGAGACTTGGAATTCTACTTTAAATGGGTTTGTTCTAATCAGTTTTTCGTATGATATAGATATTTAAATGTAATGTATCGTCGATACTTTTCAAAGTGGGGCATACTTTATTGTAATCACCAGATATCCTATTAGTTTGATTCTTGGTGCTACTTTCTGGCCCACGTCCTACTTCAGCGGAATAAGATTTTTAGAACATACCTACCTACATATTAAGCATGTTTGTTATTGTTCCAGTATTCTTCCTTGTCTTCTTTGTGAGCATTGCGACCAGTGACCCTGCAGAAGAACTCACCAATAGCATCAACAAATTTTCTACTTATTTCTTTAAGGTAATGACATATCAAGAGGTACATTGCAATAAAATGCGTTATGTTATGTGAGAACTGAGATCAATTTTATTTGCGTGAATTCAAAATGTCAATACAGTTTGCTTTGACAAAAGATGGCTATCTATATTTTGGTGCTTATCACTAACCTTATTTTTCGACGCTTATCACAAACCTTCGTCGTTTCGATTACGGTACTTAATAAAGGGGGTTTAAGGGTTTTATTAAAACAAAATGTCAACATATTTCTTTTTATTATTAATGAACAATGTTTATTTATATTATTTCTTATATTTAGATAAAAAAAATGTCAAATTTATAATCAACAGCCTTATGAATGAGATCATAGTTTTCATACAAAATCTACAATTGTAACATATTTAAAGTGGGTATTTGAATTAGTTATAACAAAATTTTGAAATAAAAAAACAATTCAAATATCAAAAACAATGAATTAACTAATAAAATAAAAACTTGGTGAAAATCTAGAAACAAATAAAAATTTGGTGACAATCTAGCAAAAAATTAAAAACAAAAATTTTAACAAAACAAAAAAACGACTTAAAAAAATGCACTAAAGAGTAAAAAAATAATTTCGTATTCTTCTACAACTTAATGATCAACTTACTCTTTCTACTCATCAATACGTAGGTACGATTGTTATTTTTGGAGTCGGTGTCAGTCAAGGTAGGTTTGTAACTACATACATAGTTATAGGTGAGATATGCTTGTGTCGCACGCGCAACTTGACGAGGCGAGAGGCGAGAGCGGGGCCGCGGCGGGAGGGGAGCTGTCAAATGACCACGCCGCGTGCCGGGCCGGGTACCTTGGCTGACACCGACTCCAAAAAAAAAACAATCGTACCTACATATAAGAAAGAGTAGAAAGTGTAAGTTGATTATAAAGTTGTAGAAGAATACGAAATTATTTTTTTACTTTTTAGTGCATTTTTTAAGTCGTTTTTTTTTTGTTTTGTTAAAATTTTTGTTTATTTTTTGATTTTTAGTGAATCTTAAGTACACTAACTAATTTATCTGAATACGAGTAGATCTACTAAACGTGCTGCTCATATGAGACAGACATTACTTGACCATAACGACGTTACGGTAGGTGACTCAAAGGTCCGGATAGCCTATAAAAGGTTCGGCCGAGTATTGTTAATTTGCTCCTAAGAATTGAAGAGTTCGATCCCATAATCAAAACCTAACCAAACTCTCATCAAACTACCCTTGAAGTACATCCTTTCCAATAAAAATAGAATCAACGAAATCGATTGGCGTGATATTGAGTTATTCGTCCATTTGTCGCATACGTACTAAATCCAAATTTAAGACTTTTATGGTTTCTCATGGATGCCATTGTCAGAACTGGACCAAATTGAAATGGGACTCAAAGGTCGGATAGCCTATAAAAGATTCGGCTGAGTATCGTTAATTTGCTCCTAAGAATTGAAGAGTTCCGTTACTTTGTCATGGATCCCATGATCAAAACTTAACCAAAATCTCATTAAACTACCCTTGAAGCGCATTCTTTTCAATAAAAAAATAATCATCGTAATCGGTTGGCATGATATTGAGTTATTCGTCCATTTGTCTCGCACATACCTAATGCAAATTTAAGACTTAAGTATATGGTTTTCTCATGGATGCCATTGACAGAATTGGACCAAATTGAAATGGGACCACACGGGAAGCACCAGCTTTCAAATAAAAAAGAATCATCAATATCGGTTCACCCAGTCAAAAGTTCTGAGGTAACAAACATAAAAAAAAAAAATACCGTCGAATTGAGAACCTCCTCCTTTTTGAAGTCGTTTAAAAAGTCACGTTATCACTAACCTTCGTCGATGCGACGAGCCATGGTTGCTGAATTGGCGCTCGTGGACTCCCCCCATCGTCCGCACTACCCTCTGTAACTGAAGTAATGGGCCGATTGAGATTAGCCAGAGTATGAAAGAATTACGGTCGCGCGTGCGAAAGTTATCGCGTTTTTTTTAATCCTGCGTCGTTGATTCTACGAAGGTTTCTGATCTAGGGTTAACCACTGGAGTGCTTTTGGCACTATTTAAAATACCTCGGATTGCTTTGCTGCCAATTTTGACAAATTTTCCCTTATTTGTAAGTAAATAAGTAGAAGTTTACACATCTACCTGCCCTGATGATGGGCACTGCAATGCTGTCCGAAACGTCGGCTAAAGAAGGAGGTAGCTCAACACGACATAACACCCCAAAAACAAATATGGAAAAAAACGATTTTATAGTATTTTTTTATAAATCCTACGAATATGTGATAATCAACAAATGATAGGTGGATTTATTGGCTATATAGAACTATGATCAGTTTGTACGTCTCCGTATTAAAATTCGGAGGTATGATTTTTTTAAGTGAGCGGAAAAAAAACCACAACAAAATCTCGAGCAATCGGAGAGAAAGTTATAAATTGCGTTGTCGCTCCAGTGGTTAATAACATATTATGACAAAAATAAAATTACACTTTAACAATTCCTAAAGAATTAAAATGTTTACACTGTTTTACTGCACCTAAGCTCTTAGTGAGCAAGTCTGCAGGCATATCTGATGTACAAAAATAATTAACACTAACAATGTTCTCATTTGTCTTTTCTCTACAATAGTGATATCTGACATCAATATGCTTAGTTTTAATGTGGAAAACAGGGTTTAACAATAGTTTTTGCGCCTTCTTCGTTATATATGATAATTTTATACAATGTTTTGGTCGCATCGTATTGCAAGTTTCTTAAATATATAGCTTCTTTGCAGGATCTCCTACTAGAATCTCTCGCCCCAACACAAACCCCAGTGCAGTGGATCTCTCCATATGCTCTACTAATCTGGCACCTCTCTCCTTGTGGGTGGTGTCCCCCGACCCTTGCTCCAGTGATCGTTTCCCGATCACCATCACTTATCAAACTTCTTTCCATTCAGACAAGTCCCATATTTCGACAAAGATTAAAACAAAACACACCAAATGGGACGAATTTAACTCACATATGGATAAGTTTATACAAAATTTATCCTATACCGATACATTATCTGTCAAAGATGACTACGATAACTTCAAATCAATGCTCTTAACTGCAATCAATAAATCAAATCCTCCCCCTAAAACCAAATCTCTCAAAAAAATCCCTCCGACTCCCTGGTGGGATGAGGAATGTTGCAAAGTAGTGAGAATTCGGAAAGCTAAATCTCTTTCCTATCGTCACAATATGACTATGGAGAACTATCTCATATACAAAAATGCCGAAGCCAATGCCAAAAGGGTATTGAGGCCAAAAAAAAGATCCGGGTGGTTCAACTTCTGCAGTTAAGTATCTTCGAACACTCCAATTTCGGAAGTTTGGTCTATGATTCGAAGATTTTGATCCTCCTTCAGTCCAACATCTCCTCGAGCTTCTCATTCTAAATGGATAGACGAGTTCTTGGACAAAATTGCCCCCCCCTTCTGTACCTAACTTAGATGAAATAACTCCAATCCACAACACTCCTATGTCTGATCATTGGCTAGACTCTCCATTCACTTTAATTGAATTAAAAAATTGTTTATCAACAGTCAAAGACTCATCTCCAGGCAGAGATGGTATACCTTATAGCATTATCAAAAATAGTAATGATAATGTTCTAAATCACTTTTTAAGCATCTTACATAAAATCTTCCAGACTGGCATAATACCTGATGACTGGAGTTCTCAAATAATCATCCCAATTCTAAAATTAAACAAATCACTCAATTCTGGATCCAACTATAGGCCAATTGCTCTTTCATCCACTTTATTAAAAACCGGTTAGAATTTTTTGTCGAGAGTAATCATCTTCTCTCTCCATCCCAATTTGGATTTAGGAAAAAGAAATCTACACAAGATAACCTTGCCATCATCAGCACTGATATTAATTTATCCATTTCTAGCAAAGAAGTATGTCTTGCAGTCTTTATAGACATAGAAGGCGCCTTTGACAATGTTTCTATCCCAATTCTTAAAAAAAAACTTTTAGGCCTTGGCTTACCCCTCATGTTTGTCCAATCTATTATTAATCTTTTTCTCGATAGGAAATTTTTCATTGAGCTACCGGATGTTACTCCTCAGAGTAGGTCAATTTGGAAGGGTTTACCCCAAGGCGATGTATTATCCCCCTTACTGTATAATATATACACACACGATATGCATGTCACCATTCCCCCTCAAGTAAAAGTTGTTGAGTTCGCAGATGACAGCTTTCTTCTTATCATCCAAAATCTTTCCATCCGCCGTCAAATATCTTAATGAAGCCATGGATGCCCTTTGCACATGGCTCACTTTAAATGGTCTTGAACTTTCAGTACAAAAGAGTCAGTGTGTCACCTTCTCAAATCGTCATAATAACCCCCCTGTTCAAATTTTATTTAAAAACTCTCCAATCTCCAATACTTCCGAAGTTATATTTTTGGGAGTTACATTTGATAGGAAACTTAAATGGTCTTCCCACATTAATAATATAGTTACTAAATGTGAAAAAAATTTAAATATTATCAGATCATTGACTGGCGTTTGGTGGGGTGCACATCCTATCTGCATTAAGTTGCTCTACATTGCACTTATTCGAAGCCATCTCGACTATGCCTGCCCACTTTTTAGTACTGCATCCAAAAATGCACTCAGTAAATTAGACAAAATTCAATCTAAGTCATTGCGAATAATAACTGGCGCGATGCAATCGTCGCCCATCAATTCCCTTCAAGTAGAATGTTCTGATCCTCCTCTTTATTTAAGGCGTCAACTATTTGCTGACAAATTTGTTCTTAAATGTTTAAATTCTAAAAGTCATCAGGTTATTCCCAGAGTCTCGTTGTTCAACGACTCAACACATTCATTCATCTACAATCAGAGCTCAAACTAAACCTCTCCCTGCCATCTGTAAAAATTTTTGCTCTCTCTCAGAGCTTCAAATTATCAAAAATGATATTCTTCCTTTGTACAAATTAAAATATAGTCACGTCACCCTATCCCCAACGATTTTAGAAGGGATCGGCATCCTTAAAAGTCATTCCAATCTCCCAGCCCGTACTGTCAATAATATGTTCAATGACATTATTTCTTCTAAATGGCCCAACTCTTCTCTTTTATTTACTGATGGCTCCAAATCTCCGGACTCTCCTAACTGTGGTATTGGTATTAACGTTTACCACAATAATTCTAATGAAAGACTATTTTATTCAATTTCAAACCAATTTTCAATATTTTCTGCCGAGTGCATTGCGATTATTGAATCTCTCAAATATATAATAAAAAATAATTTTGAAAATTCTCTTGTTCTCTCTGACTCTCTCAGTTCCCTCCAAAAACTTAAAACCAGTCCTCTTCTTCATCCTGATGATCACTTTGTATGTCTTATTCGAGTATTGATAACCTCCATTCAAAGCTCTGGAAAAAACTGTCACTCTGATTTGGATTCCTGGACATGTTGGCATAGTGGGTAACGATATTGCTGATTCCTTGGCAAAACAAGGAGCGTCTAACCCTACCGTTACCCTCGTAAATCATATTCCCCTGTCTGATATTTTTTCCATCATCAAAGATAGATCCCGCAATGTTTGGACAGAGTATTGGAACATTGCTAGTCAATCCAAGGGTGCCCGTTACGCCTCAATACAAAGGACTATCCCATCAAAACCGTAGTTTCAAAAATTCCCCCATTTTTCCAAAAAAGAAATTTCCTTACTTATTCGTATGAGAATCGGACATTGTTCCGTTCCTTCTCACCTTTATAAAATTCATGTGCTTGACTCCCCAGATTGTACGTTCTGTGGTCTAGATGTGGGAACTTTAGATCACATATTTTTTGATTGTCCCTCTCTAAATAAATATCCTCTCTTCTATCAAGCGTTATCAAAAATTGCCTCTCCTCCATTCAACATTTCATCTCTTCTAAGTCTGAACTCTACTCCAATCTTCCATAAAATTCTGAAATTTGCACATTTAAATAAAATTAATATATAAATTCACCTTTCCTTTCTCTGTAATTATAAATGATGGCCTAGAACACCCTTGAAGGGTGAAAGCCAGAAATAATTGAAAAAAAAAAAACACTCACTGTTATTTTGCTCTATGGCTTAGTTGGTCGGGGATTTCCGAAAAATGTATTTTTTTGTTCCTAGCTCAGTCGGGGATTTCCCTGAAATATTCCTTGTGTCATTCTAATTTCGGTCGTATATTGTGATTAGCGTAGACTCGTGAAGTGAATTGTTATCTATGGACTGACGTGAATTAGTGAAAAAGTTATTATTGTGTTAGCGTGTTTATTAGTGCTGAAAGACCGGTTTGAAAAACAAGGTAGGTAGGTGTGAATTTTAGATACCATTTTGTGGCGCATGAATAGTTACAGTCGGGACAAGAAAAAGGTTTTTCATCACTGTGAGTTAGCAAGTGCCGTTTTAGTTATTTTTTTCGAGAATAATAATAGTTGCAGTCAGGACATGAAATAGGTTTTTTTCCACTGTCGGTAAACGTGTGATTTTTAGATTTCTCTTCATAGTACATGAATAGTTGCAGTTGAAACATGAAAAATGTTTTCTCCACACTGAGTCAGCAACTGACTTCACATGTATCCCTTTTGAGAACACGAATAGTTACAATCAGGACATGAAAAAGGTTTTTCTCTTCTGTGAATCATACTGTGGACTTTGAAATTTTCGTTTTGAGGACTTGTATAACTGCATTCAGATTATGAAAAAGGTTTTACTCCACTCTGAGTAAGCTTGTGAATCATAGTGGAGTAAAGTGTTGCTCCATATGGAAACCTTTGTAAAATTACTTTCTTCAGGGCCTCCTCAGTGTAGCTAATGTAAAACGAAATATGTGTTGTAAAACCATGTAGTTGTATTAAAGGTAAGACAGTATTAAATTGTGGAGATCCGGAAGGAATGAAAGGTCGATAAAAATAATAATATTTTCCCAATTTGTTTATGAATTACAATTTAAAACAATAAAATAAACAATATACGCATGGACCTATTGTGAGTTTGAAATATCTTGTTTAATTTTTACCGCAAACGTGATTAAAATAAGAAAAAGGTATTTAAGCGACCTTCTAGTACTTTGCGCAATTTAATTGAGAATTTAAGGTAAAAATAGTCACTTGGGTGTTACGTAACGTTTAGGGGGAGGGAGGTGCAGACAAATGTTACGGCGCGTTGCATGGGGGGAGAGTGGGTCAAAATTTTTCAAAAATTGCGTTACGTTATACTTGAACGCCCCCTTTACTATTTCACGATTGAAATTTTATCGTTACACTCTGAACACAAAACTGGTTTTAACCTAAGTATTGGTAATTATGTTTTCATGACAGCAAATGATTTTCTTCAGATTTTTGCACCATATTAGAATTGAAGACTCCACACGGAACTCTGTTATTATTTTATTTTCGTTCCTAGCTCTTACTATTGATTGATTGGGGATTCCCGTGAAATATTCCTCGCTTTTCCCCTGTGTCATTCTCATTTATTTCGTACATTGTGATTGACGGGAACTCGCCAAGGAAATTATCACCTATCGATTGTTGAAAAAGCTGTTATTCTGTTAGTGTTTTAATTTTGAGGATAACAATTTTTTTTACATATTTGACTAGCTAGTAATGTTTTTTTATATTTTAGGAAGTCAAAATTTGTGTTTTGAATTTATCAAAAAAAATAATTATGGGGGGGGGGGGGGGGTGACACCACGTTTTCCGCCCCGGGTGCCACCCATGCTAGCTACGCCACTGCAAACCAGAACCCCACACCATAGAATAAAAGATAAATTGTAATTTAAAGACACTTATAATTTGGAAGTGGTCAAAGAGTTTACATACCTGGGCTACATCATAACGCATGACAAAGAAAACCCAGTAGAAGTAAGAAAGCGCATCACAGGCCCTAACAACACTTACTTCGCGTTGTTGCCAGTTTCAAATCCCGAAACGTCCATAGGAAACCCTATATCGTCGCATAAATTCGTAGAATGCGGCACAAAAAACCTCGTAGTGAAAAAAATGAAAGACGGGTTATTGTTTTTATTTTTGTTCCGAACAAATATAATATATTTCAAAATTTATTTTCAATCATTTAAATTTTGTAAGTTGAGGCGTTTAGGCTTTCTATTTCAAATCGAGTTAGGAAGTTAACATAAAAACCGAGAATGGAGATACGTATTTTACAAAGATAGATACGTACTTTTTTGCGAACAGTTTTATGAACAACTAGCTGAAGACTTGGGAGATAGGAACTTTACATTAGAAAAATAAAACACAACAATACAGAACTGCGATATTTATTTTATGAATTACTCGGTAACATCCTAATTGACAATGTATAGTCTCAGTATGTAAGAATAACAGGATAAATATAATAGTACTTAGTATACAAAGCATAACAGCACAATATTAATACTACGAATAATTTTGAAGTTAAATAATAAGACCTGAAATGGTAAATAAAATAAAGTATGTGGAGTTAGGAGTTTCGAAGTATTCGCGAGTAAAAATGGCACCATGGTGTTTACGCAGTTTCCTAATTTGTGTTTATCTAAATCAGGCCTCATGAGGGCTCAATTGCGGATGAACGAAAATTAAAACGTGCTGCGTTCAAACTAGCACTGAAAAAATGCCAAAACGAGTGTGAGCAAATTCAAATGGACAAAATAGCAGGAGATTTACATATTAAAGTTTGAAAAACTCCGGCCCACACTTTGACATTCCGAATGCCCGCTCAGGGTGCGAGTATATATATCCTTAGAAACAACATCTCCTCAGTGGTGTTCCAGCAGACAGCCACCATGGCAACCTTCAGCAACATGATTTCTGGTAAGAAAACTTTATATTATCTCCTATATTATAGTTAAAAACCAAAATTTCTTCTGAAATACCCCACTAGAAATATTAATAACCATACATTTCATGTAACATTTTTAAAATTTTTGATAACTAACTATGCAATTTGTTCAAAGAAACGACGCTATCTCAATGACAATTCTTTTCCTAAACTTTTATTCACGCAGGTAGGTAGTAGGTACCGATAACACTCAGATTAAAATGGATTAGATAATAAATAAATTTTATAAAAATCGATTAAATATAAATAAATTTAATATTAATAAAGTGAATGTAAGTTAATCACTGGAGCTTTCCGCTGTATAATCAATTTCAGTCTTGAGTGCTCGGAAATTTTTAAGCGTTCGATTTGTAAATTTCCCGTCCTCTTTCAAAAATTGGGCGAGAAATTGAGTAATCTGAAAGTATGTTACCTGTATGCTAATGATGCAGTGTTGATTTCTATTAGTATCTCCAACTCGTGTCTAGGATGAACGAAGTATGTTTAAAGGGTTCCGTGCCAACTCAGAATGAAACCAACTCAGAACCACCTCAGAAAGGTCATTAAAAGCCGTGAAAAAATAATTTTAAAATAGCCGGTAACGCTAACCTAACTTAACCTATTTAATCGTTTTTTATAAATTTTTTTATCATCACTCTTAATGATCTTTCTGAGGTGGTTCTGAGTTGGTTTCATTCTGAGTTGGCCGGTAACTGTATAAAGTAAGAGTTAATGATGAATGTAAGTAAGTCTAAAGTCATGGAGTTTGAAAGAGTGAGTACGAAAACAATGTTCAACATAGTTGTGAATAATAATAATGGAACATTTATTCATCAATATATTTTTTTCCCAATATTACGTATTTTGTTCTTTATTCACTGATTCTTTTGAAGAAAAGGTCACTGTTCAGCTACAATTCAGGATTTCTCTTAGAATGCAGCTGGTTTTTAGCAGTGCCTCGGTGCCCGAATGATGAATACTTGAAGCAGGTGGATGAGTTTGAGGGTTGGGGAAGGATGTTTACGAGAGATGGGAAGACTGATATTGAAAGAAGGGTAGGTAACTCCATTAACGGAGGATAGATGCTGGCGTCCCACAGGGATCGGTTCCGTCTCCGACTTTGTTTTTGTTGCACATCAATGACCTTTGACATGTGCACCAATTCATTGTTACACGGATGACAAAACAGTCCATGATAGCTTTTTGTTTGACAAGCCCCCAAAGGGCTCACAAATTCCAACGCCTCGGAGGGCTTTGAAGCAAAGAATGGACGGTTACCTCGAGAGTGTTTTCTCTTGGGGTAAAAATAATCTCGTTGAATTTAATGTTTCAAAGACCCAATCCGCCCGTTTCTGCACAGAGTCGTGGGTTGTTTTTCAGGTATTTTGGGGCTCCAGACCAGAGGTGGCTGCTGCTGGAGCGCACGGTTTGTACAGGGTTAGCAGTTGTGTATTATAAAAGTATTTCCTTTGCAGTACGCCCAGTTTTTGAGAGTCTAACTTAACTCTGGCTTCGATGGAGCCCCCATATCTGAGCTGGTTACACCAAGCATATCAATGGAGGGCCTGTTCGGAAGATTGCTTCCGTTGAAGGAGACTAGATTTTCATTTCGATCCCTTTTAGATGTAATCAGACATGATTGGGTCTTTGAAACATGAAATTCAACGAGATTATTTTTTCCCCAAGAGAAACACTCTCGAAGTAACCGTCCATTCTTTGCTTCAAAGCCCTCCGAGCGTATATGTATATATGTATGTGTACATGTATTTGCACATGTATGCATGCATGCACAAATATAAAACTATAAACCAGAATTATGTTTTTGAATATGATCTAATTCTTCTTCTTCTTTCGTATGGTGGGGGGTCAGAGGGGGACATCTAGGTCTGCGAGCCAGTCTAGGGCCTCAGGCGTTGCCCTGTGGACCTCATCAATCCCGCCGGGGAATGAATGGAGCGGGCATTCGTTGACCACATGTTCGGTGGTCTGCACCGCACCGCATTCACACGTCGCCGACTCTTTAAGGCCCCATCTATGCATCATATGAGCACAACGGCTATGGAAGCACCTTATCCTATTGATGGCAGTCCAGAGTTTGCGAGGCAATGAGAACCCAGGCTGTCTCTCAGTGGGGTCTTGCACGAGATGGGCGTTTTTGACGTTGGCTGATTGCCACTCAAGCTTCCACCTATCTTCTGGGGTTAGAGGTGTTCGAAGGAGTCTTTCTCCTTCCGTCCAGAAGGGTTTTCGAGACTTTAAGCGGCATGCCGGGTGAGAAACGACATCATCGTGCAAGGGTATTTCGCTTTTTTGCAGCGCCTTCTTGTATTCCCTCAGTGTTGCAATCTCTCGCCTGATATTTGGCGGGGTTATATTTGCAAGTACGGGGAGCCAAGGAAGAGGAGTCGATTTTAAGGTTCCGCTGATGGTTCGCATTGTGGCATTAAGCTGAACGTCAACCATGGAAGTGTGGGCGCTTCTGGCCCATACTGGAGCACAGTATTCCGCTGCTGAGAAAACCAGGGCAATGGATGCCGTTCTGAGCGTGTTGGCGTCGCATCCCCAGCTAGTACCAGCCAGCTTATTGACTAAGTTTAGTCTTGTCCTGGTTTTTTTGCCCACTGTTTCCATGTGTTTCCGGTAATTCAGGCTCCTGTCCAAAGTTACTCCAAGATAGCGGGGATGGGGGTCATGGTAAATATTTTTTCCATCAAACTGAACACAGAGTTTTGCGTTTGCCTGTGAATTACTGAGATGGAAAGCTGTCACAACTGTTTTCGACCCATTCGGCTTTAGTCGCCAATTGAGGAAAAATTCTTCCATAGCCTTGAGGTCAGAATTAAGGATGTCTTCTGCTGCATTGAGGGTTTTGGCTTGGACTGTGATGGCGAAGTCATCTGCGTAAGCAAATTTTCTGCCTTCAGTGTGAGGAAGATCTCGTGTATAGATGTTGAAGAGCGATGGGGCCAGTACTGAGCCTTGGGCAAGGCCATTATTCAGGTGCATTTTTTTGCTTTTTAGCCCTCCTAGAAAAACCCTGAAAGTACGGCCAGTTAGTAGTTGCTCAATAAGTCGTACTGTGTTGCCATCCTCTATGGTGTCGTAGAGCTTGACAAGGAGGCCTTTGTGCCACACCGTGTCGTAAGCCGCAGAGAGATCAATGAACGCTGCCGCAGTCTTAAGCCGTTTCTGGAATCCAGATTCGATGTGTGTTGTCAGAGCTAGCACCTGGTCACAGCAGTTACGGCCTGGTCTGAAGCCAGCTTGCTCTTGTGGAACCACTTTCTCCAGAATTGGGGTAAGTCTGCGGAGCACCACTCGCTCTAGGAGTTTGTACATGGTACTTAAAAGCGAGATGGGCCGATAGCTGTTTGGATCTTCTGTTGGCTTGTTGGGTTTGAGGATCGCAATAACTTTAGTTTTTTTCCAGATATTTGGAATTACTCCAGTTTTAAAAATTTCAGTAAACAGTTTTGCGATCCATAACTTTGTCCGTGGCCCAGCATGTTTCAGAAAGTCTGGAAGAACTCCGTCGCATCCAGCTGCTTTCCCAGCTTTTGTTGCAGTGAGGGCGATGTCTACATCATCAGCTGTAACGGCGACCACATCGTTAGGGTTCACCGGCCATTTTAGCCGCGCCGCTTTCAGGGATTTAATAATCTTGTGCATAACTTTTGTTTTTTCTTTTCTATTTTCTAGTTTCCATTAAAAAAAAATTGTTCTCATTATAAACTTTCTACTATAATTTTTCCAATTTTCAAAATGTTTATATATTTAATCCATTTGTTCACACTAGACACCACGAAGTAACTATATTCCATTGGTCACCATGAAACAGGCAGCCGCCTAGTATGGTGATGTAATGTATCATATATATGAAAATGTTTTAATGCGTTATCATGTAATTTATAAATATAAATAAATAAATCCCGCGAACGTTTTGGTAAGAACTGAATAATTTTAGGTGATGTTACATACATCAGACATTTGTTTTCTTTACAGCTCCGTGAGATCTTGTATAACTTGATGCCATTAGTTTATCAGCTTATAATGATTAAGGAATATTTGCCTAGCTTGATGTGAGACTTGGAATTCTACTTTAAATGGGTTTGTTCTAATCAGTTTTTCGTATGATATAGATATTTAAATGTAATGTATCGTCGATACTTTTCAAAGTGGGGCATACTTTATTGTAATCACCAGATATCCTATTAGTTTGATTCTTGGTGCTACTTTCTGGCCCACGTCCTACTTCAGCGGAATAAGATTTTTAGAACATACCTACCTACATATTAAGCATGTTTGTTATTGTTCCAGTATTCTTCCTTGTCTTCTTTGTGAGCATTGCGACCAGTGACCCTGCAGAAGAACTCACCAATAGCATCAACAAATTTTCTACTTATTTCTTTAAGGTAATGACATATCAAGAGGTACATTGCAATAAAATGCGTTATGTTATGTGAGAACTGAGATCAATTTTATTTGCGTGAATTCAAAATGTCAATACAGTTTGCTTTGACAAAAGATGGCTATCTATATTTTGGTGCTTATCACTAACCTTATTTTTCGACGCTTATCACAAACCTTCGTCGTTTCGATTACGGTACTTAATAAAGGGGGTTTAAGGGTTTTATTAAAACAAAATGTCAACATATTTCTTTTTATTATTAATGAACAATGTTTATTTATATTATTTCTTATATTTAGATAAAAAAAAATGTCAAATTTATAATCAACAGCCTTATGAATGAGATCATAGTTTTCATACAAAATCTACAATTGTAACATATTTAAAGTGGGTATTTGAATTAGTTATAACAAAATTTTGAAATAAAAAAACAATTCAAATATCAAAAACAATGAATTAACTAATAAAATAAAAACTTGGTGAAAATCTAGAAACAAATAAAAATTTGGTGACAATCTAGCAAAAAAGTAAAAACAAAAATTTTAACAAAACAAAAAAACGACTTAAAAAAATGCACTAAAGAGTAAAAAAATAATTTCGTATTCTTCTACAACTTAATGATCAACTTACTCTTTCTACTCATCAATACGTAGGTACGATTGTTATTTTTGGAGTCGGTGTCAGTCAAGGTAGGTTTGTAACTACATACATAGTTATAGGTGAGATATGCTTGTGTCGCACGCGCAACTTGACGAGGCGAGAGGCGAGAGCGGGGCCGCGGCGGGAGGGGAGCTGTCAAATGACCACGCCGCGTGCCGGGCCGGGTACCTTGGCTGACACCGACTCCAAAAAAAAAACAATCGTACCTACATATAAGAAAGAGTAGAAAGTGTAAGTTGATTATAAAGTTGTAGAAGAATACGAAATTATTTTTTTACTTTTTAGTGCATTTTTTAAGTCGTTTTTTTTTGTTTTGTTAAAATTTTTGTTTATTTTTTGATTTTTAGTGAATCTTAAGTACACTAACTAATTTATCTGAATACGAGTAGATCTACTAAACGTGCTGCTCATATGAGACAGACATTACTTGACCATAACGACGTTACGGTAGGTGACTCAAAGGTCCGGATAGCCTATAAAAGGTTCGGCCGAGTATTGTTAATTTGCTCCTAAGAATTGAAGAGTTCGATCCCATAATCAAAACCTAACCAAACTCTCATCAAACTACCCTTGAAGTACATCCTTTCCAATAAAAATAGAATCAACGAAATCGATTGGCGTGATATTGAGTTATTCGTCCATTTGTCGCATACGTACTAAATCCAAATTTAAGACTTTTATGGTTTCTCATGGATGCCATTGTCAGAACTGGACCAAATTGAAATGGGACTCAAAGGTCGGATAGCCTATAAAAGATTCGGCTGAGTATCGTTAATTTGCTCCTAAGAATTGAAGAGTTCCGTTACTTTGTCATGGATCCCATGATCAAAACTTAACCAAAATCTCATTAAACTACCCTTGAAGCGCATTCTTTTCAATAAAAAAATAATCATCGTAATCGGTTGGCATGATATTGAGTTATTCGTCCATTTGTCTCGCACATACCTAATGCAAATTTAAGACTTAAGTATATGGTTTTCTCATGGATGCCATTGACAGAATTGGACCAAATTGAAATGGGACCACACGGGAAGCACCAGCTTTCAAATAAAAAAGAATCATCAATATCGGTTCACCCAGTCAAAAGTTCTGAGGTAACAAACATAAAAAAAAAAAATACCGTCGAATTGAGAACCTCCTCCTTTTTGAAGTCGTTTAAAAAGTCACGTTATCACTAACCTTCGTCGATGCGACGAGCCATGGTTGCTGAATTGGCGCTCGTGGACTCCCCCCATCGTCCGCACTACCCTCTGTAACTGAAGTAATGGGCCGATTGAGATTAGCCAGAGTATGAAAGAATTACGGTCGCGCGTGCGAAAGTTATCGCGTTTTTTTTAATCCTGCGTCGTTGATTCTACGAAGGTTTCTGATCTAGGGTTAACCACTGGAGTGCTTTTGGCACTATTTAAAATACCTCGGATTGCTTTGCTGCCAATTTTGACAAATTTTCCCTTATTTGTAAGTAAATAAGTAGAAGTTTACACATCTACCTGCCCTGATGATGGGCACTGCAATGCTGTCCGAAACGTCGGCTAAAGAAGGAGGTAGCTCAACACGACATAACACCCCAAAAACAAATATGGAAAAAAACGATTTTATAGTATTTTTTTATAAATCCTACGAATATGTGATAATCAACAAATGATAGGTGGATTTATTGGCTATATAGAACTATGATCAGTTTGTACGTCTCCGTATTAAAATTCGGAGGTATGATTTTTTTAAGTGAGCGGAAAAAAAACCACAACAAAATCTCGAGCAATCGGAGAGAAAGTTATAAATTGCGTTGTCGCTCCAGTGGTTAATAACATATTATGACAAAAATAAAATTACACTTTAACAATTCCTAAAGAATTAAAATGTTTACACTGTTTTACTGCACCTAAGCTCTTAGTGAGCAAGTCTGCAGGCATATCTGATGTACAAAAATAATTAACACTAACAATGTTCTCATTTGTCTTTTCTCTACAATAGTGATATCTGACATCAATATGCTTAGTTTTAATGTGGAAAACAGGGTTTAACAATAGTTTTTGCGCCTTCTTCGTTATATATGATAATTTTATACAATGTTTTGGTCGCATCGTATTGCAAGTTTCTTAAATATATAGCTTCTTTGCAGGATCTCCTACTAGAATCTCTCGCCCCAACACAAACCCCAGTGCAGTGGATCTCTCCATATGCTCTACTAATCTGGCACCTCTCTCCTTGTGGGTGGTGTCCCCCGACCCTTGCTCCAGTGATCGTTTCCCGATCACCATCACTTATCAAACTTCTTTCCATTCAGACAAGTCCCATATTTCGACAAAGATTAAAACAAAACACACCAAATGGGACGAATTTAACTCACATATGGATAAGTTTATACAAAATTTATCCTATACCGATACATTATCTGTCAAAGATGACTACGATAACTTCAAATCAATGCTCTTAACTGCAATCAATAAATCAAATCCTCCCCCTAAAACCAAATCTCTCAAAAAAATCCCTCCGACTCCCTGGTGGGATGAGGAATGTTGCAAAGTAGTGAGAATTCGGAAAGCTAAATCTCTTTCCTATCGTCACAATATGACTATGGAGAACTATCTCATATACAAAAATGCCGAAGCCAATGCCAAAAGGGTATTGAGGCCAAAAAAAAGATCCGGGTGGTTCAACTTCTGCAGTTAAGTATCTTCGAACACTCCAATTTCGGAAGTTTGGTCTATGATTCGAAGATTTTGATCCTCCTTCAGTCCAACATCTCCTCGAGCTTCTCATTCTAAATGGATAGACGAGTTCTTGGACAAAATTGCCCCCCCCTTCTGTACCTAACTTAGATGAAATAACTCCAATCCACAACACTCCTATGTCTGATCATTGGCTAGACTCTCCATTCACTTTAATTGAATTAAAAAATTGTTTATCAACAGTCAAAGACTCATCTCCAGGCAGAGATGGTATACCTTATAGCATTATCAAAAATAGTAATGATAATGTTCTAAATCACTTTTTAAGCATCTTACATAAAATCTTCCAGACTGGCATAATACCTGATGACTGGAGTTCTCAAATAATCATCCCAATTCTAAAATTAAACAAATCACCCAATTCTTGACCCAACTATAGGCCAATTGCTCTTTCATCGTTAGAATTTTTTGTCGAGAGTAATCATCTTCCTCTCCATCCCAATTTGGATTTAGGAAAAAGAAATCTACACAAGATAACCTTGCCATCATCAGCACTGATATTAATTTATCCATTTCTAGCAAAGAAGTATGTCTTGCAGTCTTTATAGACATAGAAGGCGCCTTTGACAATGTTTCTATCCCAATTCTTAAAAAAAAACTTTTAGGCCTTGGCTTACCCCTCATGTTTGTCCAATCTATTATTAATCTTTTTCTCGATAGGAAATTTTTCATTGAGCTACCGGATGTTACTCCTCAGAGTAGGTCAATTTGGAAGGGTTTACCCCAAGGCGATGTATTATCCCCCTTACTGTATAATATATACACACACGATATGCATGTCACCATTCCCCCTCAAGTAAAAGTTGTTGAGTTCGCAGATGACAGCTTTCTTCTTATCATCCAAAATCTTTCCATCCGCCGTCAAATATCTTAATGAAGCCATGGATGCCCTTTGCACATGGCTCACTTTAAATGGTCTTGAACTTTCAGTACAAAAGAGTCAGTGTGTCACCTTCTCAAATCGTCATAATAACCCCCCTGTTCAAATTTTATTTAAAAACTCTCCAATCTCCAATACTTCCGAAGTTATATTTTTGGGAGTTACATTTGATAGGAAACTTAAATGGTCTTCCCACATTAATAATATAGTTACTAAATGTGAAAAAAATTTAAATATTATCAGATCATTGACTGGCGTTTGGTGGGGTGCACATCCTATCTGCATTAAGTTGCTCTACATTGCACTTATTCGAAGCCATCTCGACTATGCCTGCCCACTTTTTAGTACTGCATCCAAAAATGCACTCAGTAAATTAGACAAAATTCAATCTAAGTCATTGCGAATAATAACTGGCGCGATGCAATCGTCGCCCATCAATTCCCTTCAAGTAGAATGTTCTGATCCTCCTCTTTATTTAAGGCGTCAACTATTTGCTGACAAATTTGTTCTTAAATGTTTAAATTCTAAAAGTCATCAGGTTATTCCCAGAGTCTCGTTGTTCAACGACTCAACACATTCATTCATCTACAATCAGAGCTCAAACTAAACCTCTCCCTGCCATCTGTAAAAATTTTTGCTCTCTCTCAGAGCTTCAAATTATCAAAAATGATATTCTTCCTTTGTACAAATTAAAATATAGTCACGTCACCCTATCCCCAACGATTTTAGAAGGGATCGGCATCCTTAAAAGTCATTCCAATCTCCCAGCCCGTACTGTCAATAATATGTTCAATGACATTATTTCTTCTAAATGGCCCAACTCTTCTCTTTTATTTACTGATGGCTCCAAATCTCCGGACTCTCCTAACTGTGGTATTGGTATTAACGTTTACCACAATAATTCTAATGAAAGACTATTTTATTCAATTTCAAACCAATTTTCAATATTTTCTGCCGAGTGCATTGCGATTATTGAATCTCTCAAATATATAATAAAAAATAATTTTGAAAATTCTCTTGTTCTCTCTGACTCTCTCAGTTCCCTCCAAAAACTTAAAACCAGTCCTCTTCTTCATCCTGATGATCACTTTGTATGTCTTATTCGAGTATTGATAACCTCCATTCAAAGCTCTGGAAAAACTGTCACTCTGATTTGGATTCCTGGACATGTTGGCATAGTGGGTAACGATATTGCTGATTCCTTGGCAAAACAAGGAGCGTCTAACCCTACCGTTACCCTCGTAAATCATATTCCCCTGTCTGATATTTTTTCCATCATCAAAGATAGATCCCGCAATGTTTGGACAGAGTATTGGAACATTGCTAGTCAATCCAAGGGTGCCCGTTACGCCTCAATACAAAGGACTATCCCATCAAAACAGTAGTTTCAAAAATTCCCCCATTTTTCCAAAAAAGAAATTTCCTTACTTATTCGTATGAGAATCGGACATTGTTCCGTTCCTTCTCACCTTTATAAAATTCATGTGCTTGACTCCCCAGATTGTACGTTCTGTGGTCTAGATGTGGGAACTTTAGATCACATATTTTTTGATTGTCCCTCTCTAAATAAATATCCTCTCTTCTATCAAGCGTTATCAAAAATTGCCTCTCCTCCATTCAACATTTCATCTCTTCTAAGTCTGAACTCTACTCCAATCTTCCATAAAATTCTGAAATTTGCACATTTAAATAAAATTAATATATAAATTCACCTTTCCTTTCTCTGTAATTATAAATGATGGCCTAGAACACCCTTGAAGGGTGAAAGCCAGAAATAATTGAAAAAAAAAAACACTCACTGTTATTTTGCTCTATGGCTTAGTTGGTCGGGGATTTCCGAAAAATGTATTTTTTTGTTCCTAGCTCAGTCGGGGATTTCCCTGAAATATTCCTTGTGTCATTCTAATTTCGGTCGTATATTGTGATTAGCGTAGACTCGTGAAGTGAATTGTTATCTATGGACTGACGTGAATTAGTGAAAAAGTTATTATTGTGTTAGCGTGTTTATTAGTGCTGAAAGACCGGTTTGAAAAACAAGGTAGGTAGGTGTGAATTTTAGATACCATTTTGTGGCGCATGAATAGTTACAGTCGGGACAAGAAAAAGGTTTTTCATCACTGTGAGTTAGCAAGTGCCGTTTTAGTTATTTTTTTCGAGAATAATAATAGTTGCAGTCAGGACATGAAATAGGTTTTTTTCCACTGTCGGTAAACGTGTGATTTTTAGATTTCTCTTCATAGTACATGAATAGTTGCAGTTGAAACATGAAAAATGTTTTCTCCACACTGAGTCAGCAACTGACTTCACATGTATCCCTTTTGAGAACACGAATAGTTACAATCAGGACATGAAAAAGGTTTTTCTCTTCTGTGAATCATACTGTGGACTTTGAAATTTTCGTTTTGAGGACTTGTATAACTGCATTCAGATTATGAAAAAGGTTTTACTCCACTCTGAGTAAGCTTGTGAATCATAGTGGAGTAAAGTGTTGCTCCATATGGAAACCTTTGTAAAATTACTTTCTTCAGGGCCTCCTCAGTGTAGCTAATGTAAAACGAAATATGTGTTGTAAAACCATGTAGTTGTATTAAAGGTAAGACAGTATTAAATTGTGGAGATCCGGAAGGAATGAAAGGTCGATAAAAATAATAATATTTTCCCAATTTGTTTATGAATTACAATTTAAAACAATAAAATAAACAATATACGCATGGACCTATTGTGAGTTTGAAATATCTTGTTTAATTTTTACCGCAAACGTGATTAAAATAAGAAAAAGGTATTTAAGCGACCTTCTAGTACTTTGCGCAATTTAATTGAGAATTTAAGGTAAAAATAGTCACTTGGGTGTTACGTAACGTTTAGGGGGAGGGAGGTGCAGACAAATGTTACGGCGCGTTGCATGGGGGGAGAGTGGGTCAAAATTTTTCAAAAATTGCGTTACGTTATACTTGAACGCCCCCTTTACTATTTCACGATTGAAATTTTATCGTTACACTCTGAACACAAAACTGGTTTTAACCTAAGTATTGGTAATTATGTTTTCATGACAGCAAATGATTTTCTTCAGATTTTTGCACCATATTAGAATTGAAGACTCCACACGGAACTCTGTTATTATTTTATTTTCGTTCCTAGCTCTTACTATTGATTGATTGGGGATTCCCGTGAAATATTCCTCGCTTTTCCCCTGTGTCATTCTCATTTATTTCGTACATTGTGATTGACGGGAACTCGCCAAGGAAATTATCACCTATCGATTGTTGAAAAAGCTGTTATTCTGTTAGTGTTTTAATTTTGAGGATAACAATTTTTTTTACATATTTGACTAGCTAGTAATGTTTTTTTATATTTTAGGAAGTCAAAATTTGTGTTTTGAATTTATCAAAAAAAATAATTATGGGGGGGGGGGGGGGTGACACCACGTTTTCCGCCCCGGGTGCCACCCATGCTAGCTACGCCACTGCAAACCAGAACCCCACACCATAGAATAAAAGATAAATTGTAATTTAAAGACACTTATAATTTGGAAGTGGTCAAAGAGTTTACATACCTGGGCTACATCATAACGCATGACAAAGAAAACCCAGTAGAAGTAAGAAAGCGCATCACAGGCCCTAACAACACTTACTTCGCGTTGTTGCCAGTTTCAAATCCCGAAACGTCCATAGGAAACCCTATATCGTCGCATAAATTCGTAGAATGCGGCACAAAAAACCTCGTAGTGAAAAAAATGAAAGACGGGTTATTGTTTTTATTTTTGTTCCGAACAAATATAATATATTTCAAAATTTATTTTCAATCATTTAAATTTTGTAAGTTGAGGCGTTGAGGCTTTCTATTTCAAATCGAGTTAGGAAGTTAACATAAAAACCGAGAATGGAGATACGTATTTTACAAAGATAGATACGTACTTTTTTGCGAACAGTTTTATGAACAACTAGCTGAAGACTTGGGAGATAGGAACTTTACATTAGAAAAATAAAACACAACAATACAGAACTGCGATATTTATTTTATGAATTACTCGGTAACATCCTAATTGACAATGTATAGTCTCAGTATGTAAGAATAACAGGATAAATATAATAGTACTTAGTATACAAAGCATAACAGCACAATATTAATACTACGAATAATTTTGAAGTTAAATAATAAGACCTGAAATGGTAAATAAAATAAAGTATGTGGAGTTAGGAGTTTCGAAGTATTCGCGAGTAAAAATGGCACCATGGTGTTTACGCAGTTTCCTAATTTGTGTTTATCTAAATCAGGCCTCATGAGGGCTCAATTGCGGATGAACGAAAATTAAAACGTGCTGCGTTCAAACTAGCACTGAAAAAATGCCAAAACGAGTGTGAGCAAATTCAAATGGACAAAATAGCAGGAGATTTACATATTCGTGATTTCAAACAGTTTTGGCTGAAGACAAATAAACACTGCAACGTGAAATGTAAAATTCCGTGCAACATAAATGGAGAAACAAACACTAAAGCAATTGCTAACATTTTTGCAGATCACTTCTCCATCTCTACTCCGACCTCACCGAACACTGCAAGTAAATCACCACCTAGTCCTATCCTAAATGAAGACAGTGGCCTTTTGATCACAGCAGAAATGGTCAACACCGCCCTGAGATACATGAAAGCTGGAAAATCAGCAGGTCACGACGGATTGAGTATCGAACACATCAAACACGCTGGAGGACCAATTCTTCAACTGCTGGCGAGTCTGTTTACCGACATCTTAAAGAATGGATACCTACCAACTGACATGACAAGAACAATAATAACTCCCATTCTCAAATCAAAATCGTTGGACTCTACCTCCCAGTGTAGCTACAGACCGATTTCAATTGCCACCACCATCGCACGATTATTCGAACGTCTACTACTAAACCAGATCGGTCCCATCTTGGAAACTAAGGACAACCAAATGGGCTTCAAAAAGCAAACGTCTACCGATACTGCTATATTTACTGTGAAAAGAACCCTGGAATACTACAGGAATAAAAAGACCACCACGTACGCATGTTTTCTAGATCTGAGCAAGGCCTTCGACAGGGTTTCTCACCCTCTACTATGGGGTAAACTAAGGGAAAGAGGCATATCACCGGCGGTGATACATATCCTCGACTCGTGGCATAGACAGCAGGAAAACTTAGTAAGGTGGAAAGATGGACTCTCCGAACCTTTCCTCCTGAAGAGCGGCGTTAGACAGGGAGGATGCATGTCCCCGATATTGTTCAACCTGTACATGGACGAACTCACCGACAGGCTAAACAATGCAGGGGTAGGCTGCCAAATTGGAGGACAGTTTCTGAACAACATCAGTTATGCGGACGACATGGTATTGATGGCACCATCCATAAGGGGCCTACGTATTCTTTTAAAGATCTGCGAAGAGTTTGCTGAAAAAACAAACATGCAATACAACCCCACTAAAACGGCTCTACTGGTCGTAAGATATGGACAAGGACCAAAAAATATTCCTCCAGCTACCCTGAATGGTGTGAACCTGCAGGTGACTGAAGGAACTAAATACCTTGGACACATAATCACCAGTAATCTGATGGACGATGACGACATCGATAGGCAAAGAAGAGCTCTCAGTGTAAAAGCTAACATGCTCAGTAGAAGATTCCGCCTTTGCAGTACTGCTGTAAAAAGGACGCTCTTCCTTTCCTTCTGCGCAACACTGTATACGTGTGAACTCTGGGCAAACTACAAGAAGAGTAGTATAGAAAGACTTCGGGTTCAGTATAACAACGCCTTCCGCATAATGTTTGGTCTCCCCAGATATTGCAGCGCTTCCCGGATGTTCACGGAGGGGCGAGTTCCTGGCTTTGCAGCCCTTATTAGATCCAGGGTGGCAGGAATTAGGGAAAGGATAACCAGCTCTGGAAACATCCTCGTCATGGAAGCCCGCCTCAGTCCATCATCCAGTATTGCACACTGAAGAAAAATACTGGCTCCTTACGTGCTCACAGAATCCTGAAAGCTTAATATTATTATTTCTTTTGTTTTTCCTTTTACTACTATTAGCTTATTATCTTTTTTTTTGTTTCGTGTACATTCATATCCACCTTCTTTTTCTTTTTTCCTTTCAAATACTTTGTACATGTATGTGTATATTACCCTTATGGAATGTGTGGGATTGCACTCTCCTCCCCACATACTGGAATAAACACTTTATTTATTTATTATTTAAAAAGATATATTTTTTATAATTTGCGAGTTTTACTAGTCGATGCGGGACTAATTTTAACACCAGATGGCATTAAAAACGTATTTTTGAAAAATTTGGAGTTACGCAGTCTACGAATTAATGCGACGATATAAAACAATTATTAGAACGGTCTTGGCCTATGGATGTGTGGCGGGAACAGCTGGATACCTTCGAAAGAAAGGTACTTCTTTTTGAATTGCAATCCTCAAACTAACGAATATCTAAGTCTTTTAAGTCATTATGGCCTTAAATCAACTATTAATTCTACCACAAGAATAAGCCTTGAGTCCAAGTCTTGCATTGATCACATTTTTGCTAAAACCAAGAAAATAACCATCTCATCCATTATTCACACAACGGTCACCGATCACTACACTACTTCACTCGGCATTAGATCGAACTGCAAAAATAAAACGGAAATGCCTACAAACACCACACAACACGTCATAGACTTCAAATCACTTAGGGCAGAAATTAGTCATGAATCCTGGACTTCAACACTAAAAGAAAAAGACCCGAACAAAGCTCTAAATGCTTTCCTAATAACTATGGAAAAGTACACTAACAAGCACACTACAATAAAAACACATAAAAACAAAGCTCACAAAACATTGCAAATTAAACCATGGATCACTGCAGGGCTAGTAAAGAGTATTCACAAACGAAACGCAATGCACATGAGAGTACATAAAAACCCACATGACGGTAAACTTAATCATGACTACTTATTATATAGAAATCTATGTAACAAATTAATTAAGCAGGCCAAATACAAATTTTATAGGCACGCAATTGAAAATGCCAGAACGGATCCAAAAAAAACTTGGAAAGTCATTAATGAAGCAGCATATTTAAAACCCAAGAAGAATAATAATATCAAGAAACTGTCAATTAATGGAGAAATCCTTGAAACTAAGAACGAACCATTTAAACTAGCTAATTATATAAATTCTCATTTTTCCAACGTAGGCCTAAATCTAGCAAGCAAAATCCTCAACAATCACCACACTGCAAAAAAACTTTCATCTAAACACAGCCCTACCAAGCAACCATTACACTCTTTTAATATATATAAACTCAATAAAACAGAAATTTCCGACTTTATTTTATCTCTCAAACCACATTGCGCTCCGGGCCCGGACAAAATCTCAAACCAAATTCTGATTAATCTGCGAGAATTTATTGTTATACCTCTTCTACACATTTTCAATCAAAGCTTTAGCCAAGGGATTTTCCCGGATAAACTAAAAATTGCCATTATAACTCCAATTCACAAGTCAGGGGACAAATCTCTCATATCTAACTACAGACCTATCTCACTATTAAATTCTTTATCGAAAGTTCTGGAAAAAGCAATGAAAAAAAGGCTAATATCCTACCTCGATAAACACAACTTACTCTCAGATTGTCAATTCGGTTTTCGAGCTAAAATGAGCACAGAACAGGCTATATCCGAATTAACTGATTACATTGTCAAAAATACAGATGTAGGATCCAAAGTCATCGGAGTTTTTCTAGATCTGGCTAAGGCTTTTGATACTATCTCTCATGACATTCTGTACGAAAAACTTAAAAATAATGGTATCAACGGTCCGCCGCTCGAATGGTTTATTAGCTATACTAAAAATAGGAAACAAATAGTTGAACTTAATAAATGCTACAGTTATCCGGAAGAAATCAAGTATGGCGTCCCTCAAGGTAGTGTACTTGGTCCCCTTCTATTTCTCATTTACATAAATGAACTTACCGATATTAAAATGGCATCTATCGACTACAAGGTAATCAGTTACGCAGATGACACGGTAATTCTATTCAAAGCACCGAGTTGGGAAAAGGCCTTCAAAAGTGCGGAAACTGGTATGTTAGAAATAAAAAATTGGCTGGACGAAAATCTTCTTACCTTAAACATCTCCAAAACAAAATACTTAACATTCAGCAAAACCACTACCGGGCAACCAAAAATCACTCCGCCTTTATACCTACACCCTGATATTACCTCAAATCCCTCAAACCACAACTGCGAAAAAATAGAACATACTGATAATATCAAGTATCTAGGTTTAACAGTGGATTGTAAATTAAACTGGGTACTTCATATTAACTTACTAACTAAAAAAATCCGTAAACTAACATTTATTTTCAAAACTATTAGAAACATTATGCCACTAAAACAATTAAAAAATGTTTACTACGCTCTTTGTCAAAGCCTCCTAACTTATGGAATTTCTGCTTGGGGGGGAGCTGCCGACAAGTACATTAAACCGCTTAACACAATTCATAAAACATTAATTAGGATCATGTTCAAAAAACCTTATCTTCACCCGACGGAAAACATACTTATTACTAATAACATACTAGATATCAGGAAGCTGTTCATTAAAAAGATCATACAAATAAACTGCGTAAATTCCTCTCCATGCCACATAACTCACCCGAAAAACACAAGAGCTAAATCGTGTAACCTATTTCTAGTGCCTAAAACTAAATCAACTTTTGCCCAAAAACACGAATCTTACCTCGCACCTCACATTTTCAACACCTTCCTAAAAGAAACCACCTACTGTACCACAAAAAACAACCTAAACTGGTTATACAAACATTTCAATACATGGTTACTACACAAAAAAAGGGCAAGCATCACCAAGTTATTAGTAATCTCATCTTAGTCTTTAATCCTCACTCTTTATTTACTTATATGTGTTGGTTACTTATAGAAATTTTATCTTAATTATTAATACTGCTTTTGTATTACGAATGCTTTTATTATTAATACTGCTTTTGTTTTGCGATAGTTTATATTATTATTACCTCATATGTATATTATTTTGTTGAAATCTTATAGTTCTAGATTTAGACGCTAGCATTACTATGTGTACTTGATGAATTTTTGGTTTTATGAAATTTGTCAATTCCTTGATAACTGTATTTCAACTCCCATTAATTCTTATTTGATTATATGTATTTAGGTTTTAATTTGTATCTATGAGTTTGATTATGTACACGTATGCGAATACCTGTGTGTAAGTATGTGCGCATATGCGTGTATGTGTGTATGAACATAATTGTGTATATGCATGTATATATATGTAAATGTATATGTGTCTAAGTTTATGTATATATATATATATATGTACCCGCCTCGGAACAGACTTAGTCTAGTGAGGCGGGCTACTAACTTGTGTGTATATGATTATTATTACAATAAACGACCGGGTTGCCGGCAAAAATTAAATTAAAAAAAAACTACGTGGAAGGCCGGATCGGGAGAGACCTTTTTTTACAATCGCTCGACACATTGCCTATCTCTTCTTTGGGGATGCTGTGTGGAGGTTCGTTTTAGGGAAAGGGAGGAGAGGATCTTCTGAGAAGGAAAGGGATATTAGGGGCGGGTAGAAATATGGAGGTCAGCGTGTCCAGGAGAGCGGATATATGAATCCATCCCTCCCACTGCGGTGCAAGGCGATGTTCCGAGAGAGTAAGGCTGGAGAAGTCAAAGGGACTCCCTCAACCACTTTCTCCAGATCTGACCTGCCATGCAGCTGGTGCGCAGACGCATCCGCCGCCATGACCTGAAAAAACCTCACCCCATGAACCCAGGCACCCCTGCTAGTTACCAAACGTTGCGAACCAATTGGGATGACCTACGGCAGACGTGCTGGTTATCTAAAAAATGGTTCCCGGGGCGGTGGTACCCATACCCGATTCACGTGTTTGTTATTTACATAATTCAAAAAATGGATATAAAAAAGGCCTACCCTCCCACCCCCTCTCAACCCCCCCCCCACCCCTCACCCCCCCACCCTTAACCACCCTTCCACCCACGTCTCACCTTATCCCAACTCTTCTTCAACCTCCCTCTCTTGGGAGCTGTTGGACTCTTGTCCGGTATTCGCATAACAATAATTTACAATATTTTTTTAAATATATATTTTGGAGCAGTTGGGACTCTTGTTCGGTATTCACATAACAATAATATACAATAAAAAAATATTCGAAATTTAAATAAATTTTGCATAAAAGTATTCAATGAACATGAAATTTTGCGTTCCGTTCGGTCAACCCTGTAGATTTCACGGACATGATACAAGGAAATGGTATTTATTCAAAGTTTCGTATTCGATTCATCATTTCAAAATGTTACGATATAGAGCGCCGCAGAGGCGACCGCCACCAACCGCATCTGGCGGTAGAATGAACTCTGAAATTCTCTATTGTGTGCTATGAGAAAAATCGTGAAATGCGAAGCTGTAAATTAATTATTATTAAATACTTCCTAAAATTATTTTTTGATCAAAATTATTTATGATATGTCAATAATGTCTTAGCATAATAAGTATGTAAAAAATCTGAAATATATTAGTTTATAAGTGCGCAAATAAATACACAAACTGACTAATTGTCGTCAAGAAATACATGTACGTATATATTTTTAATGATTTTATTTAAACTAAAATTAAAATTCTAAAACATGCGTTTGTAGATAATGTATTGATTTATTTTACTGCATGATTAATTGATTTGAAATGGATGTGGAATAATACAAAATCTTTTTTGAAAATTTAACAAATCTGCCAATGACCCATGGTATAACCTTATTATACTAAAAATAAACATTTTTTCTCAAAATTCAAAACATGCCAATGCTAGATAAAAGAACAATCTTTCGAAATCCATTTATATTTTTTTGTGGAAAAGAGTCAATACGTCTAAAATCTGATTTAAAAATGACACATTTATGGTTTTCTCTGGTTATGTCCTCTTAAAGAAGAGCATTTGTTTATGTAAGTGTCAATATTGAAGTCTCCGAGTATTAATGTATTTTGTCTGCTGTTGTTTTGTATGTTTTTCCAAATGTGTCGGGAAATCGTATACGTAAGGGTTAGGTTTCCGATAGATAGCATAAATGTTAACCGGTTTCCTATCACTGCTAAACACACTTATACCTAAAAATGAATTTTAGTTGGAAAATTTTTCAATGATAAAACATCTCATAGAATCCATTACATATATGGCGACACCACCTCCTCCTTTGTTCGGACGAGAAACAAACTCACTGTTGTAACCTTTTAAGCCAAAAAACCTATCTTCTCCAACATCAAGCCATGTTTCAGTGATGACAAGGAAATGCACAGTAGCGCGCAATCCTCTGAATTTTTCTTCAATTTCATCAAATTTGTTCCGGATGCTTCTCGCATTCATGTACATAATCTATTGTAGCAAGGTCTTTCTTGAGAGCAGCAATGTAGGCCGGGCAGCATGTTATCGGAATACGGAGCGTGACATTAGTAAAATAACGGGACCATTTGTTTTGGATTGCTGTTCTAAAGACTAATGTACAGGGAATTTGAATGCTCCGGTACTTTCCATAAGGTGCGACGATATGCCAAATATTTCAGCGCAGGTAGGTAAGTACTTTTCCGTGTTCAGCGTTGTTATTGCTCAACGTTTTGTTGAGCGTTGGATCGCCACACCCCCCCCCCCAGCAGCACAGATAAGGGCTGCGATAAAAAGAGTCGTTTAGACATTGAGGTAGTCGGGAAAACGAACACGCCTTCCTGAACGAGTGGTCGTGTGAGTCCAATCCTGTTCGATGGTTGGTTTTGGAAGGGTTGGTGGTAGCTCTGTTGCGGTTTCTTTCGGTTCCTTGGCGATGTAAGCCGGTTTGAGGCGGTCAATGCTCACGGTTAATTCTTTTCCTTTGTATAGGATGACGTAGGTCCTATCATTCCGGTGGACGACTTGGTGAGGGCCGCTGTATGGTTGCTGAAGCGGGCTCTTAATGGTGTCGTCCCTCAAGAAGACGTGAGTCGCTGTGGGTAAGTCTTTGAAGATGAAATGACGTCCTTCACTATGGCGGGTACCTTCAACCGGTCGAAGTTCGTTGAAGTGCTGTCGAAGTTCCTTGAGGAAGTTGCTCGTAAGCGGAGCGGCTCGCCGTATACCAGCTCGGCCGAGGTGGTAGCGAGGTCGTCTCTCCAGGCTGCTCTAATTCCCATTAAAACAGTGGGAAGCACTTCGGTCCAGCGGTCCTTCTGGTGGCATTTGATCGTAGTCTTTCCACCATGCCATTTGCTGCAGGGTGGTATGCGGTGGTATGAATCTGAGTCGTACCTGCCAAGCAGTTCAATTGCCTGAATAGCCTTGACTCGAATTGTCTTCCCTGGTCAGTGGTGATTCGAAGCGGGGTTCCGAACCTGGTGATCCAACCCTGGTAGAATGCGCGCGCCACCGTTTCTGCTTCTTGGTTCTTGATAGGGAACGCTTCTGGCCATCTAGTGAACCGGTCTACGCATGTAAGGCAGTACCGGCATCCTTCTGACATGGGCATGATGATGATGTCGATATGGACATGTTCAAATCTGGATGAAGTTCTAGGAAAGGTTCCAAGGGGTGCTGACACGTGTCGTGACACCTTACTTAGTTGGCACTGAAGGTAGTTGCGTGCGAGTTTCCTTGTGTCAGCTTTGATGACCGGCCAGACATAACGTTCAGTTTTGAGTTTGACCGTTGCCTTGATGCCTGGGTGAGCCAGCTGATGGACCGCATTGAAAGCTGCAGAACGGAATTTCTTTGTGACGAAAGGTCTGGCTATATTTGTCGATAAATCGCAGTAGAGTTGGGTGTCGATGCCGGGAATGCGCACCTTTCTTAGCTGGAGGTTGGAGCCTCCGTGTAGGCACTTTTCCAGTTCCTTGTCGTTCACTTGGTCAGCTGCTAGCGCTACGTAGTCCAAGGGAACGTGCACTGTCTCGACCCTGGAGAGGGCATCTGCGACGATGTTGTCTTTACCTGCCACGTGGCGAATGTCGGTGGTGAACTGGCTGATATAGTCTAGGTGACGGAATTGTCTCGGTGAGCATTTGTCTGCTTTTTGTTGAAAGGCAAACGTGATGGGCTTGTGGTCGGTCAATATGGTGAACGACCTGCCTTTCACCATGTGGCGGAAGTATTTCACAGCGAGATAAATGGCTAGGAGTTCTCTGTCGTATGCGCCATATTTCTTTTCAGCTGCCGAAAACTTCTTTGAGAAGAATGCAAGAGGCTCCCAGTTACCTGCGACGAATTGATGGAGTGTGGCACCAGCTGTAGTATCAGACGCGTCACTGACGATAGAGAGTGGCGTCGC
Organism: Limnephilus rhombicus; assembly: GCA_929108145.2. Taxonomy (NCBI): domain Eukaryota; kingdom Metazoa; phylum Arthropoda; class Insecta; order Trichoptera; family Limnephilidae; genus Limnephilus; species Limnephilus rhombicus. The sequence goes on from OV815292.1 coordinate 25,023,104, forward strand.
ACTTCGGGTGAACGAGCATAGTTGCCTGGGCAAGAGCTTCCTTGCACTTGCTGAAGGCTTCTACTGTTTCGGCAGTCCAAGACACGAGTTGTTTGCCTTTTTGCTTCCCTTTTAGTAGGTCATTGAGTGGAGCTTGTGTCCTCGCGGCGTTGGGGATAAATCTCTTATAAAAAATTATAGCTCCCAGGAAACGGTGAAGACCCTTGATGGAAGCTGGTTGGCTGTAATTGTTGATGGCTTCCACTTTATCTGGGAGGGGTGAAGTGCCTGCGTCAGACACCATATACCCTAGGAATTTGACCTCAGTCAGGCCGAATTGGCATTTGGCGGCATTAATAACAACACCATATTCCTGTACGCAATGTAATAATATCTTGAGGTGGGCCAGGTGCTCTTCCTCTGACGTCGAGGCAATAAGAATGTCGTCTATGTAGGCGTAACAGAAGTCCAAACCTCTGATAACCTCGTCTATGAAGCGTTGGAAGGTCTGGGCTGCGTTGCGGAGGCCGAAAGACATCACTGGGAATTCGAAGAGTCCGAATGGAGTAGATATGGCCGTCTTTGGAATGTCGTCAGGAGCCACCGGAATCTGATTATAAGCCCGTACAAGGTCTATGGTTGAGAAAATCTTGGTGCCTCTCAGTGCCTGAGCGAAGCCCTGAATGTGGCGTACAGGATATCGGTCAGGAATGGTTCTGGCGTTCAGCCCGCGATAATCACCGCATGGTCGCCATTGGTCATCCTTCTTGGGGACCATGTGTAGTGGCGATGCCCAGCAGCTCTCGGAAGGCCAGGCGATTCCTAAACGGACCATGGTCTCAAACTCCTTCTTGGCCCGTTTGAGTTTATCAGGAGCGAGGTGGCGGGGTCGTTCGGCAACTGGAGGGCCTGGAGTAGTTCGGATGTGATGAAGGGTAGCATGGCGAACTTCCTTCATGGCGCCATCAGGGTGCGTGATATCAGGGTACTGTTGTAAAATTTTGTGGAAAGGGGGCGTTCCTGTGACAGTCTTGATAGAAGCAATATTGTTGCTGCTTTGCTTGCCTGTGGTTGCCAGGTTAGTCACTTGGTCCAGAAGTCGTCGGTTGCGGATATCTACCAGCAGCTCAAATTTTGCCAGGAAGTCCGCTCCAATGATGGGCTTGGAGACGTCAGCAATGACGAAGCTCCAAGTGAAGTCGCGTCGCAGACCTAAGTCAAGATCGAGCGTCAGGCTGCCGTAAGTTGCGATGGTGCTGCCATTTTCGGCCGCCAGTTCGTAAGCTTGCTTGACTGGACAACCTTGAACCAAACGCCGTGGAAAAACACAGAGGTCCGCGCCGGTGTCCACAAGAAACTGGGTAAGCGTTACCCGGTCGGTGACGAAAAGGCGACATACTTGAGTCGGGTTGCTGGTGCTGGTCGCCATCAGTGTGAGCCCGGGGCGTTTCCCTGCTCGAAGTTGCAGGGTTTCCTGCATGTCTTCAGCACCTCATTGGGCACAGCGCTGCCCGCGAGGGTGCGTAGATGACGGAGGAACTTGGAAGGTTTTCGGTCTCCCCGCTCCTCGTACTCCAGGAGTCGCCTTGTTTTCTGCTCCTGGGTAGAGCTGAGACGCCTTGTTAGTTCGCTCTTTAGGAAGGCGTAGGCGCCAACCTCTGGGGGCTTTACGATGATGTCCCGGACCTCCTGAGCGTACGTGGGATCCAGGGCCCCAAGGATGAATCCAAATTTCGTGGCATCCACGGTTACAGTTGATGCCTCAAAACTTTTCTCAACCATGGCAAACCAGAGCTCGGGGTCGTTTGGGCAGAATGGAGGTATTCGCACCGCCACACGATTTACTTCGGGCGGTGTACCCGTCGATGTCGATGATCCAATTGGGAGAGACATTGGGAGATAAATTATTTATAATTAATTTAAATCGTAATACGTTGAAATTTTTTTAATAAATTCGTATGTCGGAGGTCACCACTGTAGCAATCGGACGTGCTACGTAAACGCGTAAAAGAAAATTCTAGAATTAACTGTTGATAGTTTTTACTAAGAATTAAAATTCACCATGTTATCACCGGAGCGTGACATTAGTAAAATAACGGGACCATTTGTTTTGGCTTGCTGTTCTAAAGACTAATGTACAGGGAATTTGAATGCTCCGGTACTTTCCATAAGGTGCAACGATGTGCCAAATATTTCAGCGCAGGTAGGTAAGTACTTCTCCGTGTTCAGCGTTGTTGTTGCTCAACGTTTAGTTGAGCGTTGGCTCGCCACACTTATAACACATAAAATAACAATATTTATGTATAATTTTTTTACAAAAACATGTAAACTTACAAAAACAAAAACAAAATTTATACGTAAATATTTAATATAACAACATTATCTATGTATGCATGTTTGTGTATGTATATATGTATGTATGCATGTATGCATGTGTACATGTATGCATGTATGCATGTGTATGTGTATATGTGTATAAGTATAAATGTGTGTTTGTATACACATATATATATATATACATGTATAGATATATGGAAAAGAAAATGTACATGTATGAATGTTCATGTATGTACTTATAGGTATATATCTTCATAGATTTTATTTTTTATCTTTCATATATATTTCTTTATCATATAAGCATAGTAGGCATAGGAATAGGCAAAGTGCATATAGGCATATAATTTCACATTGTTTTTTTATCTTTTTATACTTCTTTTTTATCATTATTATTTTTTATCATTTTTAATATCACATAATTTTTTTATCTTTTTATACTACTATTTATCTTTTTATAATATTATGTCTACTCTGATTCATATCCTTTTTAATAAATATAAAATGTTATTTACCTACCTCGGAACAGACTATGTCTAGTGAGGTGGGTAAAATAAAACTTTTTAAATAAATGAAAAATAAATAAACGCCCGGGTTGCCGGCACTGAAACTGAAAGTATTGTTGTTGTTCAGCTTTGCGCCCGAAAACTCGTGTGTGGGCAATCGGTCCAGCTCGACTCGATATTAATAGTGACCGATCAAAAAATGAGACAAAGTTTAATCTAAGTTTAACAATATAATTTCGCTCAATGCAATCATTCATTTAGTAGCAAAAGCAAGTTTAAGATTATATTATGATTTAATTAAAATATATCTACCAAACCACTTTAGATATATTTATATGGTGGTACACATCCAAATTAAATAGAAACATGAAAGAAACAAGATCCCTACCAAGAATCCTCATGTGTAATTTAAGAAAGCCATATTAATTAAACCAACTAAATTCACTGTACTGATTGAAGGAATTACATGAATTGTAATAATTTGATGTGGTGAAATAAAGAACGCAATTAAAATAATGACACTAATTTCATGGGTTAAATCAGTTATGGATTATTACTTATGTTATATTAGTTATGGACCACTGGAACGCTTTTTGCCATAATATGGCACCATTTAAAATACATCCGATTGCTTTGCTGCCAGTTTTAGGCAAATTTTCCCTAGATTCATTAATTTTTTTTTCTCAAGTTTTCCAAATTAAAAGTATGAAGGAGGTATGATTTTTTCAATGTCGGCTGAAAATATTCAAAATAGTCACCAAAAAATCACGAGCTATCTGAGGAAAAAAATAAAAAATCGCGCTGTCGCACGAGTGGTTGATGAAATACACGTATTGATTGATTAATTTGAATGAAAATAATCAAAATTGGGAGTGTTAAAATAATAAGAAAAATACGGTTAATAAAAAAATGCAAAGTATTAAATGGAGTGAAGGAGTATTTAAGAAGGATTAGTAAATCAATAAATAAATATTAAGAAGGCAAAAAAATAGAATGAGAAAGATTATTAAAATACAAACAACAAACATGGTTAAGATACTAAAAAGTAATTAAATGGTTTATTGTTTAAGGGAATTGACTAGTTGAAAGAGTACAAGAAGTAGCGTAATATAATATAATATTAAAATTTAATAAAGTTCTTAAGAAGAAGAGAAGTTATTTTTAAGTGATTATAATTAGCAATTTAAAAAATATATAATGGATATTTTCATGGGTTTGTTTGATAATTTGTCGGCGGGTATGGGTGCCGCCGCCCCGGAACCATTTATTGGATAACTAACTCCCCTGCCGTAGGCAAGGGCGGATCCAGGGGGGGGGGGGGTCATGGGGTCATGACCCCCCCTGGGCTGGGTTCAGAACCTAGGTGGACCACTAATAAAAATTGTTAAACATAACATTTTTATATATTTTTTGTATCTATTATTATCAAAATTACCTACCTACTTTTTACTTGTATCTATCATTATCAAAATTAAATTACAACTTCTTGTGACTTGACCACGACTATGTGACCCCCCCCCCCTCCCTGGAGCTATGTGACCCTCCCCTGGCGCCAAAGCTGGATCCGCCCTTTTTTTTTTTTACAGTGAATACCGCACAAGAATCTCAATTGCTCCCGTCTGGAGCCAGTGAGACTATGGCATCCCCAATTGGGGTATGTTGTGAGGCTGAAGGTAGTGCGGAGGGGAAGGAGGTGGGGAAGAGGAAGGTTGGGAAGTACCTGGCTATTCAGATCTGGTCACCAAACACGGCTAAAGCCATTTTCAAGCAACGTTTCAATTCTGAATGGTGGTCTTACACCAGGGCGATACTGTAGTATCTTCCACTCTGGAACGTGCCGCAAATATACTATATATTATTTTAAATGAATTAATTGTGAAATAACACAAATTAATCAAATAAAATTTATTTGCGCATGCCGGGTTCGAACCCGCGACCTCCGGATTGTGAGTCAAGAGTCTTACCCTCTGGACTACGGAGGTCGTAGGTCACCCCAAGTGCTTCGCTACGTTAGTTTGGTGAATTAGCAGGGGTGCTTGGTGGTTCACGGAGTGAGATTTATCTCGATCTTGGTGGCGGATGCCTCTGCCCACTTACTGAGTGGCAGGCCGGATTGGGGGAGTCTGATTGATGGAGACCATTAGGCCTCTCCACCAGGATTTTCTCAACCCATCGCCTTGCACCGCTGCGGGAGGGATGGATTCTCACGTCCGTCACTCTTGACCCACAGAAATGTGTTATTTTATAGGAAATGAAGGAGAGGAAGTTATGGGTAGGAAAAGCTTTTTGATAGTCTTTATATATTGTATAGCAAGTATGTAAATCACGCTTTTGATTTTGAATCTGTTTAAGAATTACAGAAATAATAACTAATTGTTCTTTACATCCCATATGTTTTCTGCGACAACCTTTTTGTTGTTCCGACAAAATATTTTTTTCATCTAAATTAGTATACAGGGTGTCCGGGGGTAAAGTGCAATGACTTTGGGACGTGAGTCTACATGATGGTAGGAGTAAAAAAGATTAACAACTTTTTCCGAAATTACAACATTTTTTTCCCATACAAAAAGACGTACCTACTAAAAATCCTTAGTGTGAGGTACGAACTTATTTGCTGAGAGCCTGCCGGTTAGCGTATTTACAAAACCTATACCGATTCAGTCGCGGTAACGACAATTTACATTTTAAATATACTTCTATATTGGTTATTTTTTATCACATTGCAAAAACAAAAATTGTTCTAAAATTTAGATAAAATAATCTTTCTGATGTATATATTAATAATTTTATTTCTTTTATTATGCCCATATATTGTAAATACACCTCTATATTGATAATTCTTTATCACTTTTCAAAAACAAAAATTGTTCTAAGATCTAGATAAAATAATCTTTCCAATGTGTATATTAGAAATTAATAATTTTATTTCTAAATATTTAAATTATGATATTGAAAATTTAAAGCGACTGAAACGCGGTAGGGATTGTAAATACGCTGCCGGGTACGATTGTGGCAACATAGCATCGTTGTATTTGGCCCGTATCCTATCAGCGGAAAATAATAAAACTGGCTGCACACGCCGGTCTAATTTTACCTTTTTATCACAAAACTACCGCTAAAAGTTGGAATTTCGAAAAAAGGTTATTATCTTTTTAACTTATAAATATCACGTAGAATCACCTCCCAAAGTTAATGCACTTTACCCCCGGATACCCTGTATATTATATCTGTCAAGCAAGAGGTTAAAATTTTGTATATTGTCGGTAGACATGTAATGGATCTATACTGAGAGGGATTATTAATATTTTCGCTTTTAGGCAACATATAAGTAATGCCCATAGTTAAAAATTTTGGAAAATTTTGAGGTTGTCTGACAATTTTGAAAGATTTTTTGATTTTTGAAAGAGGATGTTAAGTAGTTAGACGTTTGTACTAAAAATTATGTATCCAATCGCAACCCGTGGCTTTCCAATTATGAGTATTTTTAATAATTTTGGCTATCAATTCAACCGATATATCAGAAAAACTCATTTGTTCAATATCTTATTACAGTTTATTTATTTTTGTTACTCATCTTTTGTTATTAGTTGCAATTTGTAATATTATTATTTACTTACATAAATGATTACATATACTCGAGTACGAATTCCCTCACCAAACACAAGATCCTTGTCTCTTTATGGTGAGGAAATGCTATTCTTATATTCATTTACAACTCTGTTTAGCATGTAAAAAAATGTTTACTTATTGTAAAATATATACAAACATTTAATAAATTAAAAAAATATGTAGTAAATCTGATTGAGAGAGGGGGTTTAGCTGTGGTGAGGGGCGCGGTAGGTGGGGAAGGTTTATCAATGACGTCACCACAGACGCCGGCGACGGGTCGATATAACGAGCAGCGCCGCGACGCCTGACGTCATGCCGAAACGCGTCGAACGAATACGTAACAATTCCCAATGAACAACGCGTCAGCCAGTTTTTCACTCGGAATATATAATGCTGGTATAGAACAGTATAGAAGCACTTCTATTTTTCTCTAACATTGCGAAATGAGATGTATATATTATTATTATTGCGTTTTGTACTTTATAAAAGTTTATTGGGTTTTGAGTTTATTCAGGCGAAATGCGTATTTTTTAAGAATTTTATTTAATTATTGTTTTGTAACATTTACAGAATATTGACATGAAAAAGTTATAAAATTAACAAAAGTGCTCTTTTTATTGTGAATTTCACGCTCAACGAAATTAAAATGCATACTCAATGTACTGCGTGTGAAAAAAACATTGAAGTTCCGGCTGACTTTATATCACGTTCTGTATGTGAAGATTGATATGACATTTTGTGTGCTGATATAGCGGAAACTTCTCGCCGATAGGCAAAAAGTCAATCTCAATTACAACAATGGAAATGCAAAAAATGTGTGAAAATTCCTAAATCAACTAAACTAAACAAAAGTTAATAATCGGCTTTTTTTACAATAGCTCCACACATGAGGCCCTGAGAAAAATAATACCCTTAAGTGCCTATAACATCTTTGGGGATGCTGTGTGGGGTTTCTTTTGGGGAAAGAAAGGAGAAAAATTTCTAGGAAGGAAAAAAATATGAAAGATGGGCAGGAATCTCTGGGTCAGTGTTTCCAGGAATGACGGACGTACGAATCCATCCCTCCCACTACGATACAACTCTATTTTCCGAGAAAATCCACGCTACTGTGTGCAGTGCATACACCGCCAAGGCCCTGACAAACCTCACCCCATGAAACCGGGCATCCCTGCTAAGTCGCCAAACATAACGAAACACTCGGGTTCGAGTGGTTCGCTACGTTTAACTACGGAAACCAACACCTCTGCCATAGGTCAGGGCAGAGGTGTTGGTTACCCAAAAAATGGTTCCCGGGCGGTGGTACCCATACCCACTTCCCAAATTGAATTGACTTGAAAATGATGGCAAAATGCACAGTTTAATATTTATTTTTCTCTATGTAGATATTACTCCTTCCCTCCCCCACTCCTTTAACTAACCTCTCATAGTCCCAATGACCCTGTATGCACGTATAAAACCTCTCATAGTCCCAATGACCCTGTATGCACGTATAAAACCTCTCATAGTCCCAATGACCCTGTATGCACGTATAAAACCTCTCATAGTCCCAATGACCCTGTATGCACGTATAAAACCTCTCATAGTCCCAATGACCCTGTATGCACGTATAAAACCTCTCATAGTCCCAATGACCCTGTATGCACGTATAAAACCTCTCATAGTCCCAATGACCCTGTATGCACGTATAAAACCTCTCATAGTCCCAATGACCCTGTATGCACGTATAAAACCTCTCATAGTCCCAATGACCCTGTATGCACGTATAAAACCTCTCATAGTCCCAATGACCCTGTATGCACGTATAAAACCTCTCATAGTCCCAATGACCCTGTATGCACGTATAAAACCTCTCATAGTCCCAATGACCCTGTATGCACGTATAAAACCTCTCATAGTCCCAATGACCCTGTATGCACGTATAAAACCTCTCATAGTCCCAATGACCCTGTATGCACGTATAAAAAAACCCTCCAATTGAAAAATATTTCCATGGGACTGATTTTGACTCTATTACTTTAAGCCGCGGTAGTTAGCTCAAAATGAAGAATAAAGGGAGGTTTGTAAATATGAATGTAAGAGGGAGCGCGCTAATATTAAAAAATGAATAAAATTAAGCGAAAATATTAATAACTAGCTGGTCCCATGCTATGCCATTTAATAAAGAAGTTGTTTCTCCCTGAGTGTCCTTTCCTATTCGTCCTGTTCCCCTTCCGCCTCCCCTTCTTTTCCTGCGTTCTCTTCCCCTCTCGCGTTCCCACTCCGTCACCTCCACCTTCCCTCTCCCCACCCCACTCCCCCCCTTCCCCCGTCGCACGAACCGTCCTCCCGAATTCCCCTCCCCCCTCCCAGGTCCCCCTCCCCCCTCCCAGGTTCCCCTCCCCCTCCCTTGGTCCCCTCCCCCACCTCTCCCTCCCGCCCGCTTTCCATAGCAACAGCCGCTTCCTCGCGTGCCACCAATAGCAATTTTTTAATACAAATTTCATAATGCCAGAGTTCACCTGAAGTTTTATAAAAACCTCGTCCTGACAATAACGAACACACAAAAAAAAGAATTATCCAATTTGGTTCAGTCGTTCGAAAGTTATGCGCTTAGCAACACATTCAGCGATTCATTTTTATATTATAGATACACGACTCGTTTACAATACAGTAAAAATCTGTTGACAAATGTTTTAGTCACATTTAAAGATAAACTGTGATTTTTGTTCATGTTTCTGAAAAAATCACAGAATAATTTTTTAAAAATTTAATAATTTTCAAAGCAAATTTCGCGATTTTTCTATCGATGAAATTTAATATAATTTTTTTTTTACATTAGCTCCACACAGGAGGCACCGAGGAAAACAATTTCCCTAGGTGCCTATGTCATCTTTGAGGATGCTGTGTGGAGGGTTTTTTAAGGGAATGGAAGGAGAAGAAGATATGGGAAGAAAAAGGTATGAGGGGTGGGTAGGAATCTGGGGGTCAGTGTGGGCAGGAGTGACGGACGTATGAATCTATTCCTCACACTGCGGTGCAAGGCGAAGGGTCGGGAGAATCCGGCTAGAGAGGTCAAAGACCTCCCTAAATCAGTCTCCTCCGATCCAGCCCGCCACGCAAACGTATCCGCCACCAAGACCTAGACAAACCTCATCCCATGAAAACGGGCACCCCTGTTAAGTCACCAAACGTAACGAACCACTTGGGGTGACCTGTGGCAGGGGTGTTGGTTGTCCAATAAATGATTCGCGGGGGGGGCGGTACCCATACCCGCCTCCCAAATTAGAATAATTACCGTTTCACAGATACAATTTACAGATATTGCCTTAAAAAATAAGATATATCTTTTTGGGAACTTCAAAACGAAGAGAAATATGTTATAAAACGGTGGAAATGCGGAATGCGTATTAGGGCCTGGGCTCGTGGAGAAACCGAAAACTGGTTGGCAACTCAATTCACGGCACAACTCAGTTTATCAACCTCCTGAACAAAATCGATATTTTTCTGATCTGACATATCGCAAATTACTCGAAAACTTGACAGTTCGTGGTGCGCTACCATGGCAAGCTGTAAACATGGCAACTGAAACGCGCCGGCCGCGGCGACTAGCACTGCTAGTCACCGCGTCGCCCTTGACAACTTGTATTTAACAACGCTAATAATTTTTGTTTGCTCAAAACTGACTATTTAATAATTACCGGTGAATTCGTAACTACAATAACTTTTTATTCCGACAGAACACTGGGGATGTAAGTTCTTTGTATTTAAGATTAATAAAAATAATACCTTACCATTAATATATTTTACGTACAACGATTTTAAAACTTTATAACCCGTTTTTCAACTATAAAGTTAGCGGTAAGTACCAGATTTAATTTTTCTAGACGATGAATTAATAACTACGGGAGTGAGACATGGAGACACGTTTTCAATATTAGTAACACATTCTTCAGAATTAATTAAAATGAACGCGGCGAAAAGGTCAAATCTCCAGGCCAACCTTCTCTGAATTCGACCGAACTTTTGTCCAATATTTGTTTACAAGCTTTCATCACTTACGTCGTTAAGATTCCCACATTATTTCTTTTCTTCTTGTTTTCTTTGACAAGGCAAATTCGACAGTAGGTCCGTCCAATACACGGGTGGCGAGTTGCAATTTGTATACACGGCTTCTTTACTTACGTCGTTAAGATTCTGAATATATTTTAGGGTATATTGTCGTCAACAAGTTGCCCGTGCGCGAACCCCCAATGAAATTCACAAATTCCTTTTCTGTGTCTGAGTCGCCAAGAGTTTTTTTTCTTCATTTTATTCGTGAGCGGAACCAACCTTAAATGCCACGCGAAATTCTACTAAAGACAGAATTAATCTAAAATTCATACAAGACTTAGGACAAGTTGTTTTAAAAAAATTGATGGATTCATCAAATATTTGAAGGTGATTTTCACGTTCTGTGGAGGTTCTATTCAAGTTCTGTTATCATATACCAGTTGCTGCATGAAGCTGAAATAATCACAGAACTTGAATAAAACATACACAGAAAGTGAAAATTAACATCAAATATTTGATGAATTTATCAATTTTTTTTAAACAACCCACCCTTAAGCCGTCGCTACCCGAATTTCTACTGATTTCAGAATTGCAGTTTTTAAGCTCTTAATAAAATGTATGAAACTTTTGAAGGTAATATCTAGACGCGTTCCACGCCGAAACGTAAATTATATAAAATTTTCTCGATAGAAAAAAATTGCAAAGTATGCTCCGAAAATTATTATAAACACGTTTGTTTCAGTTATTTGACAAGTTATAGTTATGAAAAAATTCACAATGTTTCTTTAAATGACACTTTCAACGAAGTTTTTGCTCTATATTAAACGAGTCGTGTTTTATTAAACATTTTCGCATCGATTTTATCGCTTTAAATATTAGCGCGCTCCTCTAACATCCGTAATTACATATCTCTCCATCTTCTTCTTTTTGAGCGCGGATGCGGCGCCTTAAGGTTAAACGTCACGTACGTTATAATCTACACATTCACAGATGGCGCCAATCAAATTATTTTAGGTTTTTAATACTTTTTGCACGTTAGGCATCAAAATATTAAGGTTAATTAATTGTTTGCGTCCGTACATATTGAATATGAATATTAATATGTAGTTTTGTCCATAAACAAACCCAAATCTTTCAAGAAAGGCTGAAAAATACAATATTGGATTGAGCCACCGATACAAAAATGAATTTTTCAGCCTTTCTTGAAAGATTTGGGTTTGTTGATGGACAAAACTATTTATTTATATTCATATTAAATATGTACGGGCGCAAACAATTAATTTACCTTAATATTTTAAAGCGTGACGTGCCAAAAGTAATAAAAACCTAAAATAATTTGATTGGCGCCATCTGTGAATGTGTAGATTATAACGTACGTGACGTTTAACCTTAATGCGAAATAATGCAAAATCATATATTTTTGGTTTGAAAATTTGATATCTTGGAAATATTAAAGATGCTATAAATAAATACCGCAAGTAAAACACATATCTTGGCCTTCGCTACAATGGAGCAAGTTCTTATCAATATCAGCACCTATTTAGTATCAGGCGTTGAAGTGTAAAATTTCTTAGTTACGAACCCTTTTTCGGATATGATGGAATTGTATAATGTGGTTAAATTCTTTAGAATATGATTCGATCTTTTTAAAAATATTTTGTGGTTTTTGCCTTATTTCAACCGTATCGCCCACATAATAAATATAAATGTATGGGTAGGTTGGCACTCGCGTAGTCTGGGTTCCTCTACAACACCTCTTAATAAATTATGAAGCACAAAATTTCTGGCGTCATGAAATTTGCGCGGCTTGTCTGTCTAGAATTTCTAGATAAACGTTAAGACGTTTTCTGCTCGATAAGACTATTTTTATATTTATTTAAAAATAAGGCATGAATCAATTGTAGGTATTACAATCTGAATCTTGGGTGAAACCGGGCAGTAAAATTAGTAAATTAAAAATAAATTATTTAAAAAAAAAAACATTTTTTTAAAAGAATTTTATGTGGTGTTTAATGGCAATACGCGTTTTAGGTAACCAGATCTGATTGACCTGATACTTCTTAACCTTGATCTTTCTTATCTCCCTCCCCTTCCCTTCCCTTCCCTCGCCCTTCAGCCTTGCAGCATACCCCAATCAAGGATGCCAAAGTCCCAATGACTTCCGGCAGTTGGGACTCTTGTGCGGTGTTCCCATAAAAAAGCTCCAACTAATATGTTATGAGTTATACGTGAAATGCGTGGGAAGTCTGAAAATCCGTGTATTTTATTATTAATCCTAAAAAGGGGGAGAACTCGAAATTGAATAATTGCAAATCAGTTGTATATACTCGTACATGCCTACGCAATATCAAACCATTCCGGCAACATTTGCAACAAAATTCGCGTGGGCAACGTAAATACTCGTGGGCGGAGCTTTGTCAGAATACGGACGACAGCGTCCCGACGGCGACGCCAAAGCCTTCAGTCGACGCATGGAAACCGCTTGCAGCACGCGTTCGCCCGCGCCCCACCTCGAGCGGGAAAAAGTCGTGCCGAAATATTAAATACATAATAATAAACTTCGAACCCCTAATTCACCCCGATATCAGATAATAATTAGGTACCTACCCAGATTTAAATAATATCCTCAAATTGTTTTTACGCTAGCATCACTGTTATGCATTTATTTCAAAAATAGAACAGCTTCCTGGTAATTCGTAATCTGCAAGCACGGCATTGTTTTGTTTTGGCCGTGTGTGATGTGGAAAATTAGGCGGGCATTTTGCACATTTTACAGGAAGCGTTTTGTGTCAAAAGTACTCGGGTTTTGATACGTTTGATACGGTCCGATCGTTGCACGGGATAATTATAGCCTGCGAGGGCAGAGCGGCAAGTCTCGAACTGTTTGCCGGTCTAAAATTATCTAACCACCGACCGGCTGCCGCTACAGACTACATCCCAGCCTCTTCCATCTTTCTCTGTCGCTAATTATTTATCTCGCGACAGACAAGGACGGCGGGCGGGCACCGTGCGAAACAAAAATAAACTAACCAATATTTTTGACACACGAATACAACGATATTAAAATTTAATTTCTACTTTTCATTTTACTCGTCAGTAGTGAAATTGCTGTGAAAAGTGTCCCAAACAAACCGCTCTGTATTAAAAAATAGGAGGTACCTGTCTACTCAAAGTAACAAAGGTAGGTACCCTCCTAGCTAAACCAGATGATAATTATTTTTCTGTGATGTTTTTAAAATAGATCATACTTATTTGAAATCTTGTTGTGATAGTGAAATAATAATAGACAGTTTTCTATTGCCGCATAGTGTATCTTGGTGTATCTGAAAGTCTACAAGAATAGAAATAGAATTATTTTCCCGGACCATATTATATTATCCGACGAGGTTGTAAAATTATTACATGACTCAAATATGAAAACATTGTTGATATGTGCTTTAAAAATCAAAATAAATAAATATACAAATGTAATTGAAAAATATTACTGTGCCAAAAATTAAGTGAGTTAATATTACAAGAAAAGTTTCTGTGTTTATCAAAGCAGTGTCAACAGGAGGTATGTAATTTAATATTTATTTTTGGTAAAGTATGGACAAGCCGCCGCATGCCGCTACACTTTAAATAGGCATAAAATTTGAAAAGTAAACTACTTTTAAACTATTACCACAAGAACCATCGGTTTCAGTCGGGATAGACGGAAAAATATACATCAAAATTCGATTTTCATTAAAAGTTTAAAAATCACCATCTTCATCACGGCCAGGTTTTTTGTATGGATTTGACATTTTCGAAGTTTCGTTTCAAACTAAAAACGTATGGATTACTTCATTTACCTAAACTAAGAACCTAATAATTTATTTTATGTTGGTAAATAGTTGTTTCTTGTAATAATTGTTGAAATGAAGTATAATATCCGTAACCTCTGCATAAAAAAGCGGCGGCTTGTCCATAAATTAATTTATTTTTTTGTAATATTGCGTTGTTCAATTTCTAATTAGGTTTTGTATAACTGAGGTCGTGGTGAGATCCGTGTGTGTGACGTATGTGTGGTAAAAACATGTATGATCGTGTTACAAATCCACCGAGAAAGTAAATGAACGAGATTAAAGAAAGCGACGATTAGATTGTTTGGACCTGTAGAGTGGATGGACGAAAAAAGTAGTGCGAGTAGAATATTATTATAACGCGAAAGTGAATGAGAACGCCTGGGGAAGACATGGCACGATCGGGTTGAGTCGGGTCATGTCAAGTCAGAAAGAATGGTTTGGTTTATTTGGTGACTGGACAACTTAGAATGAAACCAGAAGTGTCATGAGTGAAGAAAAAATTATATAAAAAATTGGTTAAATATGTTACGTTAGGTTAGGGTTATGGGCTATTTTTTTTCTTTCATAGCTTTTAATGACTTTTCAAAGAGGTGTTGAGTTTACTTTTTATTCTCAGTTGACATGGATCCGGTTAATTTATGAATAAAATAAAGTGTGAAATGAAGCAAGTGCGAAATATTATTAGTTAGTTTATTTTGCCTAATTGTGAAAATAAGGTTGAGCGTATAAAAATGTGCGGTTTACAGACCGGTTTCTACGTGCAGGGTAAATGACATCCGCGTGGTTCATAAACCCCGACGAATATGCACGCTAAATATTATTACCATAGACATAAGAAAATTTGGATGTCTATGGTTATACATAATTAAATAACCTAGTAGGTAATGTTTGAAATCTCTTATACGGTTTGTGAAACGTTTTAATGCGCGATCGTCTCAAAATAACAGAATATCGTCCTTCTGCATTTTATTCTCTCGTAAATCGGTTAAATAAAAAAAAGCTCCACATACTTTCATTGCATTACTAAAAGATATATTTTTAGTTTCTTTATTCAGAATGTAACATCGTTGCACAATGGGGGTACAGTTTGTTGTTAGGCTGAAAGGAGTGGATAAGGTAAGGTGATGGGAAAGAGTAAGGTTGGGAAGTACCTGGATATTCAAATCTGGTCGCAAACACGATTTAGGCTGGCCGCATACATCAGGTTTTTCCATCCGATTATCTGATCAGACATAAATCATATTATTAAATAAATAGATTTTCATAAGAAATGTATGGAGAAGGCCTTCCGGTTGTCTGATCAGACAATCAGATGGAAAAACCTGATGTATGCGGCTGGCCTAATGCAACATCAGTATCTGACGTTTATTATCGTTTATTATCTGGTGTACGAGTACATTATGTATTCTAAGAGTATATATGTATATAGAAGATATAGTATATACATATATTTTTTTTAATAATGGAGTCTCATGGGGATTAACCACGGGCCCTCCTTAAGACCTAGATTCACGCCTTTTTTTCTTCAAAATGACCCTCTACACAGCATTCCCAAAGATTTTATCGATAACGATCTGGTATTATATACATACTGTCTTATTTTTTCCATTTTTTTTAACGATTTTAAATTCCGTCGAAAAATGTACAAAATGCTTGATATTAAATCAAAAATTTCTTTCTTTTCGGCCTCTGTGGTCGAGGGGCAAGTCTCTCGACTATCTATCCGGGATGTCATGGGCTTAAATCCCGGCATGCGTAAGTAAATTTTATTTGACTGATTTGTGTTTTCACAATTTTTAATTTAAAATTTTAATTCCGGAGAGGAATTCAGAATTGAAAAATTGCTTGAAATGGTTTTAGCCGTGTTTGGTCACTAGATCTGATTAGACAGGTACTTCCCCACCTTTCCTTCCCCATCTCCTGCCTCTCCCCGCCTACCTTCAGGCTCACAACACACCCAATTGGGGATGCCGTAGTCTCACTGGCTCCAGGCGGTTAGGAGTAGTTGGGACGGTAATCACATAAAAAAGTTAAAACATTTTGCACCATCGCGTGCGGTCAATGTATTGCTTCAAATGGCTGTTAACCCGTCAAGTCTATATGTTCGGTTTTCGGAACAACTCGTACAGGTCTCATAGAAATCATTTTGTCTCCCTTGCGATTATGGCCATAAATATGATCTAAACGGTGTTAGAAAGAGAAAATATAACGCTTTATATTCAAATCTAAAAGTAAACCGAAAAATAGTTAAAACTTACACCTTTATGAAACAAAAGTTTCCAACCGCAATTTGAAAAACAAATTATGAAATTGTTGAATATTTTTTATTATTAGGTATTTTTACATGAAATAACAGAAAAGTAAGTTTGTCGATAAGGTTTACAATAAATTTGTTTAATAAATCATGTATGTGTTTTTATTTTTTTTCTTATCAGTAATTTTAGTTAGAAAAAACACAAGGTGAACAATTTTTAAACCTTTTTATGTTTGCATGCAAAATTTTGATATTTCAAAAATAATATGATTATTAGCTGACTCGGCCACTAGTAGCTAACGAAACACAACGCCATCTATTGTATGGTTACGTAATCATTATAAGCACGATACATTAACTCACACCGCCATCTGTTAATTTGCATCCAAACCAAATCCAAACAGCCCGCTTGCCAGCCCGCTCGTTTGTTCTGGATAGGGACACCAGCGGTATGAAATATACTTTACGACCTATTCTCGTACTTACCAAATATACCTAAATAAAACAAAATCGTAAAAATCGGTCGAGCTGTTTCGGAGGAGTGCAACCACAAACACGGTGACACAAGATTTTTATATATATATAAATTTCTTATAGGCCACTTGCATGGATTTCATAACGACTTGGAAAAAATCGTGTGGATAGATCTTTTTATTAAGATTACGAAAATGTTAGTATTTTTTTTTAGAAATGTGCTTTTATTTTTAAATAAATAAATCCATTATTTGGCTCGTGACGTCCCTACATGAAAATGTCCCGTCTCCGAAAACGTTCCTATTAATTTTGTAAAATTCCACACTGATTTTTTTTTATATGGCAACACTTTGATTTCAGGCGAATTTTTGAATTTGACATTTAACGTTCACTAGATTTATTGTTTGTTCTCTGCGAACTTCTGCGAACTCATTTGGTTTGACTTTTTGACAGATGTTATGAAGAGAACCCCGTACATTTTAGGTGTCGGTACGTGTTTTAGAGATATAATGGTTATGGTGCTTATTTTAACAAAATCAAATTTTATAATATTCTTATTATCATTATAATTTACAAGTACAGGTATATTATTACATTGGATTTATTAATATAGACGTTTTATATTATAATGATTTATGATCAATAAGATGGATCAAGGAAAAAAATATTTATGAGATGTAATATTTTTCGTATGCCTCGTTATTCTCCTGTGCCATTCGTGTGGAAAACGTTCTTTTTTAAAATGATTTTCGGCTATGTAATTATCGTTTTTTTGCACCTATAAAATTATGTCCCATCTTTCCGGTTTATAAAAAATGGTCTGCTTTTTCGGATTGAAATTTTCAAAAAATCACCAGGGTTTCAAAAATACGATTAAAAAAAAATACGGAATGTCTTAGAATATTTGCCTAACCCGGATTTTATTTTTTTAAATGTGATGTAAGTGGCCTATTATGTAATTCGAATTTCATCACCTTTCCAAAACAGCTATTAGTTTTCGGATATATATTCCATTTTTTTAAATTTTATTGACCCTCTGACAAAGTACGGTCGAGGCGTGAAGGGTTAAAAAAGGGGGTAAAATAAGATCGGATGTATTGCCAGATCACCACCGGTATGCCCCGAGGGAAATTATTTTCCTCGTGGCCTCTTGTGTGACGGTCAGAAACGGCATTATGGTTAGTAAGTTGAGAGTTACTAAAATCTTTCAGTGACGCCTTCCTGAAATATATTCTTAATCGATTTTTTATCAACATATATTTAAAATGCAAAGTACGACTATTTGCCGACGATACAGTAATATACTTAATTGGAGATAACTATGAAGAACTAATAAATATTTTAAATAATGAGCTAAATAATGTATCAAGATGGCTAAAAATAAATAAGCTTATATTAAATACAAAAAAAATAAAAATATGTATCGGATATAAGAAGACATCCAGTGAAAGCAAAATTAAAATTGATGATGAAATTATTGAAAATATTACTGAAATGATCTAAGGAGTTATATTAGATTCCAAACTAACATTCGACAAGCATGCTGAATATACACAAAAGAAAATTGCGAAAAAAATGTCTTTTTTGGGAAGAATTTGGCAAAAACTATCTAGTAAAACTGCAATCACTATCTACAAATCGATTATTGCGCCACATTTTAACTGTTGCTTAACTATCCTTTTCCTGTGTAACGAACGAGAACAAATTAAGTTTCAAATTCTACAAAACAGGGCAATGAGAACAATACTACGGCGAAATAGATTTTCAAAAGTAAACAAAATGTTAAAGGAACTGAATTCGCTAACCGCGAACAGATGCTAACCTTGAATACGATGATATTTATACATAAAATAATTAACAACATTTTACCAAAATACTTTTCAAATAAAATTATCGTCAACAAGGACATTCACAGACATAACACAAGGACGTGCAAAGAAATCAGGCTTCAAAAAAAAGGACAAGGCGAATACGCAGAACAGTTTACTGTACAAAGGGATGAAGTTATATAACAAGCTACCAGAAACTTTAAAGTCCACACCAATTGGAAAGTTCATGACGTATTGTAGGAGCTACATAAAACTACATAAAATTTAGTTTGCAATATGAAATATTATAATTAATTAGAAATTTGTAAACTTAAATGTACAAATTACTAAAATAAAATTAATAAATAAAAAACATTAAAACTATGTAGGAACCAATGGCTAATATACTAGCGGGCTCCCGGCAAGCATTGCAATGCTACTTAAACAAAGGAATTGTTTTTCCCTTCGTGTCCTTTCGTTCGTTCGTCCTTCATTTCGTTCCCCATCCACCTCCCCTTTCCGCAATTTTCGGGTTTCCGCTTATATCTCGAAAATAGTGCGTCGCAGAGGAAAATTTTTCGGAAAATAAGTAAAAGCTCATAAAATTATCTACAACTTTTATTCTATATGTAATTCTCTAAATTCCAGCCGTTTTTGAGTTACACGCTCCACAAATGTGAATATTTTAGAAAAAAATCATTTTACCTCACATTTTTCATTAAACGTTCCTTCATATCGTCTCAAATATTCATCAAAGAAAGAAATTTATTTAAAAGAAGTTGTAAAGAATTTAATTCCCCTTTAGAATATATATACACATGTAAATATTACTACCAGTAAATATTTACAGCAATTTGATTTATAATTTTATGTACTTAATGTAACGAAATAGAATAAAATTATAATGAGATAATTATAATTATCATTATAAAACACAATTTGAAATTTTTCAAGCAATATGATTTTTGTCTACTTTATTTAATAACTGACTTTAAAGTGTGGTCACACATATTATTAGGCGAACGAACAAAAGTTGTGTGTCAGTAAAAAGATAAAAACAGCTTTTTCACAAAGCACTCTTTTTAGGGTGACTTGCCCAATTAAAAAAAAAACAGCTTTTTCTGAAAATGACAACATTTACGAAAAAACTTAAAATTGCTGTAAATATTTACTGGTCAGAGATTAATTTACATGTATGCGTATATTCTAAAAGGAAATTAAATTCTTTCCAACTCCTTATAAACAAATTTATTTCTTTGATGAATATTTTAGACGATATGAAGGAATGTTTAATGAAAATTGTGTGGTAAAATGATTTTTTAAAAATATCCACATTTGTGGAGCGTGTAACTCAAAAACGGCTGGGATTTAGAAAATTACGTAAACAATAAAAATTGTAGATAATTTCATGGGCTTTTACTTTTTCTAAAAAAAATTCCTCGGCGACCCTACAGTTTTCGAGATATAAGCAGAAACCTGAAAATTGCGGCCACCCCCACCCCCCCCCCCCCAGCTCAACACCTAGACGTCAGGACTTTTAGTATGTTCACACCCTAAGAACCCTGAACAAGTTTCTGAAGGAATTGCTTAATTGCTTAGGTTCCTGCTCACGCACTCTACACCTCCTTTTGGACCATTCATTGACTGGACGAACAGTGTACATACTTATATACACGGACTTGTTCCGTCGATCTGACCGCATCAGCACATCAGATCACATCCGCAGTGTTTCCATCTTGGAATTTATATTCCCACTAAAACCTACAGCAAAATCCGTCAGAATTCCGTTTGTCACCCGGTGTTGACCATATTATTGAATATTTTCATCCTGGCGGGAGAGGGGGTGTGGCTAGAGAATTTTAGGCATACAAAAATCTCCCCAAAATTTCGTATCCTACGGTTGCTAGGACGTATAGGCAATTTTCGCATATAAAATGATCTACTTTGTTATTTTATTCGATTCCGCCAGGAAAGCCGGTATCCTGTAAATCCCGTTAGACACAATCAAAGAAATTCATATATAAGAGATGTGCTATCCGCAGTTTTTACTTGGTGGGACTATGTTTCCTGGAGTCGCCAATATTAACCAATACCACTGTACACCCTAAAAAATCTACTTCTTTTTGTTTGTTTGTGTCTCGAGCGAATTCTTTCCTTATTCAAACTATGCCTATTAGGTATTTTAGAACTGCTTACAACAAAATGGCAAAGGAAACCAAGAGAATCATAAATAGGTCAAAATTCGAGCACGACCAGCAGATCAGCAGAAAGTTGGCTGCAAGCCCGCATGGCAGCAGGCAATTCTGGTCGCTTGCGGGCTCAATAGGTCGCAATTTCTGCAAATCCAGTCTGCCACCTCTTACCAGACCTGACGGCTCACTAGCAAACACCGCCACCGAAAAGGCTAACTTATTAGGTAAAATGTTTGCGGATAACTCAACTCTCGATGATCAAGGTGCTGTGCTGTTTTCGTATGAAAAAGCTGAGGATCCGGCATCAGCAAGTACTCCATGTTTTACGAGGGCTTGATGTTAATAAAGCTAGTGGGCCTGATGAAATACCTGCCCTGGTTCTGCAGAGGTGCGCTGCAGAAAGAGCTCCAATTTTGACGAAGCTTTTTAAAATGTCCCTGAAGACTGGCTCTGTGCCCTCTGGTTGGAAAAAAGTGGTTATCCATCCTATTCCAAAGAAGGGTGACCGCTCCAACCCGGCCAACTACCGCCCCATAGTGATCACATAAGTTCTATCTAAGGTGATGGAACATGTGATCAACGGCAAACTGCTCACATACCTCGAGAAGAACAAAATTATTAACGACCGTCAATACGGATTCCGGCGGAACCGCTCGTGCGGTGATCTTCTCGCGTATGTGACGCATGTTTGGGGGCGATGCCTGGAACGTTTCGGTGAGACCCAAACGGATGCACTGGACATTTTCAA
The DNA here is from genome assembly GCA_929108145.2 of Limnephilus rhombicus. NCBI lineage: Eukaryota > Metazoa > Arthropoda > Insecta > Trichoptera > Limnephilidae > Limnephilus > Limnephilus rhombicus. The sequence goes on from OV815292.1 coordinate 25,044,864, forward strand.
GGCCTTTGACCGGGTTTGGCACCGAGGACTTGTCAACAAACTGCCTTCTTACGGACTTCCCGCATCCTTGTGTACGTTGATTGCCGACTTTTTGAGGGAGAGGTTGATTCAGACGGTAGCCGATGGTTTCACCTCTTCCTCACACTCGATAAATGCTGGCGTCCCACAGGGATCGGTTCTGTCTCCGCTTTGTTTTTGTTGCACATCAACGACCTTTTTTCATGTGCACCAATTCATTGTTACGAGGATGACAGTACAGTTCATGATAGCTTTTTGTTTGACAAGCCCCCAAAGGGCTCGCAAACTCCAACAGCTCGTAGGGCTTCGAAGCAAAGAATGGACGGTTACCTCGAGAGTGTTTTCTCTTGGGGTAAAAATAATCTCGTTGAATTTAATGTTTCAAAGACCCAATCTTGTCTGATTACGTCTAAAAGGGATCGAAATGAAAATCTAGTCTCTTTCAATGGAAGCAATCTTCCGAACAGGCCCTCCATTGATATGCTTGGTGTAACGCTAAGTGACCAGCTCAGGTATGGGGGCTCCATCGAAGCCAGAGTAAAGTTAGCCTCCCAAAAACTGGGCGTAATGTACAGGGCCCGCAGATACTTTAATAGTACACAACTGCTAACCCTGTACAAATCACAAGTGCGCCCCACGGTTGAATTTGGCAGCCATCTCTGGTCTGGAGCTCCAAAATACCCTCGACTCTGTGCAGAAATGGGCGGTCTGTTTGATAGATTCTCCCATCTTAACAGACAATCTTTAGAGCACAGGCATCGGGTGGGAATGCTATCCTTGTTCTACCGGTATTACAATGGAAGATGCTCCGAGGAACTATCATCATTGATCCCTTCGGCACCGGTGCATAGTCGGGAAACACGCCAAACGCGTGCCCAACATTTGTACACAGTTGACATTTGTCACATGAGAACAGGTCGTTTCTTCGACTCGTTCTTGTGTTCAACAGCTCGGCTGTAGAATGATTTACTCTGTGTTTCCTCCTTCCTACAACATGGGTCTCTTCAAGACCAATGTTCATTCCTTACTCTCCTCAAAAGACCCTAAACACAGCATCCCAGATGACATAGGCCCTGAGGGAAATTATTTTCCTCAGGGCCTCCTGTATGGAGTTAATGTAAAAAAAAGTCCGCCGACAGTCGGGCGGTCATCGTAGCATATCTTTTGTATTTCAATGTCTTTGGATACAATATTCTCCCATTTCGATGTACTCCAATCCGTCATATACGACGGTAATCCGTCAACATAGCAACACTGCGCATCAGCCATCAATATATCGAGCAATGCGATCTTTGATTGAGATAGTTGTTGGCAATCAATTCACTGCCACTATATATACTCGCAGATGCTCGCAAACAGCAGATATAAGACATGGGAATGAGAGATCTAATGCAATTGCCATTCAGCGTGCAGTACGACAAGGCTGTATCCTGTCGCCACTATGGTTTAATCTCTATTCCAACTATGTCTTTAAAAGAGCCCTAAGAAATACTGAGAACGGTCTTAAGATCAACGGAGTTGTCATTAATAACATAAGACACGCAGATGATACTATATTACTAACTGACTGTATCGATGACCTCCAAGACCTATTAAATCTTGTTAATAATGCTGGTGAGCAACTGGGCCTAACAATCAACGTCAATAAAACTAAATGGATGACATTTGGACGACTAGATCACTCTGAATCAGTGATACTGTTAAATGGTTGCAATGTCGAAAAGGTGGAAAGATTTAGATACCTCGGCAGTATTCTCACGGTGACTCTTGACCCAGATGTAGAGGTTAGGTGCAGAATTGAAGCAGCAAGAACTGCGTTCATTAAAATGAAATCCCTCTTCTGCTATGACAATGTCAGCTTAAAACTAGAAGAGAATGCTAAATGCAGAGAATGCTAAAATGTTATGTGTGGTCGGTCTTGCTCTATGGATGTGAAACATGGACCTTGAAAGTAAATACCATGAACAGGTTATTTATTTATTTATTTCAAAAACATACGGCACAACATGTGCCATTGACATAATTATATTTATATATATTAAAATACAATAACATAAGAAAGTGACATATAAATGTAAAGTTAAATATAAAAACAAAAGGTAAAAGAAAGGAGTTAAGGTAATGAGTAGTAAATAGAATTATAATGTATAAAATGAAAGTATAAAGTAAAAGTGTAAACTATAAAATATAAAGTATAATGTAAAAGTAAAAAGTTAAGATAAAAAGTTGAAAGGCAGGAAATAATATAAACTACAAGTTACCTTTGTAAATAATATAAATTACAAAAGTTATAAATATAAAAAAGTATGACAAGTAAACAGTAAGAAATGCTCTTAGGAGCCAAATATTGAAGATAACCAAAAATTAAAAAAAAATATATAACAAATAAAAGGAAGGTATTACGGAGTATACAAAGCGATATGAAAAGTAGGTAACTATGATATGTTTCTAAGCCATAGGTATTAGAGTGCATACTGGTAGGACATAATATTATGGTTACATGATTATTTATTTATTATGATTACGTGGTAGTACTAGCAGATAAATTTTGTCTAATGCATCTTTTGTATGATGACAGACTTTCGGCATGATCGATATGAGCAAATTCATTACCTAAAGTGTGTAAACGATGTATTATTGAATTTTGTTCTGCATTACTGAGAGTGTTGTTGCAATAATAAGGTGTTTTGAGTCGAGTTGTTCTACTAGGTACATGATAATTTATTAACGATACCAATTCAGGGGAGTCAAACCAGTTATTGTTTATTTTAAATAAAAAAAATAAGATCATTGAGTATTCTTCTATCTTTTAACGATAAGAGTCGCATTTTTTGTAATAGAGAATCATAGTTTATATTATCCGCGGGAATTCTGAATTTGAAATTAATTGATCTGAGAAATTTGCGTTGGATTTTTTCAATGGAGTTTGCGTGGCTTTTGTAGAGAGGGTTCCATATGGGCGAATTATATTCCAAATGACTCCTAACCAGAGTTGTATATAGTAATTTAAATGTATGAATGTTTTTGAAATCTTTACATAGTCTTAGAATGAAGCCCAGCATTTTCATAGCTTTATTAGTAATGATATCAATGTGGTTGATAAATAGTAGTTTAGTGTCGAAGGTTATTCCGAGGTCCATTATTACACGTACTGACATTAAACTGTGATTGTTAAGTGAATAACTGTATTTGATGGGGTTTTTTATTCTAAAGAAACTCATGATTTGACATTTCTTAATGTTATGTGTAAGTTTGTTAATGGTACACCATTCTGCGAATTTTACAAAATTGGATTGAAGGGACAAGCAGTCGTATTTATTTTTATTGATTTTGTAAATTTTCATGTCATCAGCAAATAGTAATATGTTAACATCGGAGAATATGGAAGTGACATCGTTTATAAATAGTATAAACAATATTGGACCAAGGTGCGAACCCTGAGGCACACCACTAGTTGCTTCAAATTCGTAAGACAAGTGTTCTTTAACAGAGACAGTTAGTACACGTTTTGATAAATAATTCCTAATCCAGCATAATAATTTACCACTTATTCCTAGTTTAGACAATTTATTTATAAGAATTTTAATGCAAACCTTATCAAAGGCTTTACTAAAATCCGTATAAATTGAGTCAACTTGTTCTCTATTAGCAAGAGCACCTGAGATAAAATTTTCGTACAGTGTAAGGTTAGTTAAAGTAGATCGTCCAGAGATAAAACCATGTTGAAATGATGAGATATTAAATTTTATGCAAGAACATATTTTTTGAAGAATTAACTTTTCAAAAATTTTTGGTATCGACGATTGTATACATATTGGTCTGGATTTTCAACTAAAGACTTATCTCCGCTTTTAAATATTGGAGTGAGAAAGCTATTTTTCCATATTTGCGGGAACTTGCCTGATAAAAGTGATTGATTAAATAGTAGGTACAGTGGGTAAGAGACACTAGCCCCACAGTTTTTAAGAAATACGGGGGGAATTTTATCTGGCCCTGAGCAAGATTTAGGTTCTAGTAGTTTGATACATACTGCAATTTCTTTAATCTCAATATGTATCTGAGATAGTTGTAAATTTATATCTGACTCGAAGTTTGGAATGTCTTCATCAGGGATATCGGTTTCATACACATCCTTAAAAAAGTCTGCAAACAAATTGACAATTTCATTGATTTTACAGGAAGTTTTCAGTTTGTAGTGCATAGTTTCAGGTATGCCAAGGTTATTATTATTTTGGGATTTACAATAGTTAAAAAAATGTTTTACACAATCGAAAATTCAACATTCTTAATATAATTATTATAACAAATGTTTGATAATTTATTACAATCTTTTCGAAGCTTGCTGAAAATTGTAAAATCAGAAAGACTTTTTGTTTCTTTGTATATTTTATGGGCTTTTTTCTTCTCAATTACTATGTTAATGAGGTCCTTGCTAAACCAGCTAGGGAAATTTGAAGATAATTTATAACTAATCGGAACAAATTTTTCTATGGCTTTATATAGGTGTTTCATCGAGGTTTCCTCCTTCTAATATAGACCAGTCAGTGTTATGTAGATAATCGCGTATTGCAACATAATTGGCTTTATTAAAGTTGAGAAATTGAGTCTGGTTTTTAATTTGGCATTTTATAGGGTTACATAGTATAGTAATGTCTAGAGGTGGGTGATGAGAATCAGGGGTAAGAACTGAGTCGAGTGACTTATCAACCGCAGTTGTCATGTCGGTACAAAGAACAAGATCTAGTAATCTATTATTGTCATTTTTTACATTGTTTAATTGAACTAGGTTAAGGAAATCGCAAAATTCAACTATTTCTTTTTCTGTTTCAGATAAGCTAGAGTTTTGTGATACTGTAGAATTGTCACGGGTGCCCCAATTAATTTTTGGTAAATTATGGTCACCGATGATAGTGATTTTACTGTTTGGAAATTTGTACGACAGTTGTTCAATATCCTCAAAATGACTCTTGCATACACTTATATCCGATGACGGTGGAATATAAACACTGCCTATGATATTTTTTTGATTTTTACCGTTTAGTAAGATGTAAACTTGCTCCACATTACAATTTTTGGTTTTCAGAAGTTTTGAAGGATGTGCCTTGTTGACAGCTATCATGACACCACCGCCTCTAGATTTAGAGCTGGTATGTTGACTTCTGTCAATATGATGGTGGGGTAGACCAAGCTCAGCAGAGTTAATTGATGGTTCCAGCCAGGTTTCCGTTAGAATGAGAATATCATGTTGCAGTGTCGGGGCATGTATTTTGAATTCCTTAAGTTTAGTTTTCATGCCTCTGACATTTTGATAATAGCACTTCAATTTGTTTTGGTTGTGTCGTTTTTTGGAATAGTTGTAACAATAGTTGGTTTGGAGTTTATGTACTTTATGGTAAGGTTTGGTTTGGTTAGCGGTAAGAGGTATGGTAAGGTTAGATGCTTTTGAAATGTGGCTTCACCGGAGAATGCTCAAGGTCTCATGGACCGACATGATCACCAACACAGAAATTCTCAGACGGGCTAGAGCAGATATAGAACTGCTTACATTAATAAAAATCAGGAAAATTTCATATCTGGGTCATATACTTCGAGGGGAGAAGTATCACTTGCTCCATTTAATATTGAAAGGCAAGATAGAGGGTCGCCGAGGGCCTGGTAGGAGACAAACGTTTTGGAGCTATCCCAGGCAGCGCAAGACAGAGAGACATTTTCAAGAGTGATCGCCAACGTCGGGGGGACCTGATACGACACACAAATAAGAAGATATATACTCGCATGTGGCAGTATCATCTGCAGCAGCATACATCGACTATCAAGGTTGCTATAATCAAAATATCATCATTAACAACATATGTACCTACATATTTACAAGTACAACATTGCGCAACATCGAGTTGGCGCTACGTAGGTAGATACCTGTCTTTAGGCCTTCTGGCGCAACTGAAAATGCGCCTTCACTTAAAGTGGAAGAGAGACGCTTATTGAAATGAAACTTCTGTAGCACCGTTGTGATTTTACAATCGATGAAATGGAAACGAGTGACACTTAAAAGAGACAAAGACATAAATATATCTATAGCCGTGATTGTCAAACTGCGGCCCGCGGCAGGTATTTTTGCGGCCGGCACAAATATCTGCGCTTTATTTTTTTAACATTTTTTGTTTCAGGTACAGTTATATTAACTCAACGTGGGCGATAGTCCCCTCATGGGCGTTTGAGACTTGTGTGGGCAGTAGAAGACCTAGAGAAAATTAGGGGGCGTTGAAATGGCACAGTGAGGGCGTGGGCAGGTAAAAAAATATGGTTTAAAAAATACAAAAAAAATCACGCTAGTCACATAGGTACTAATAAAACAAAGTAAACTTTAATATAGGCAGGGCTGGGCAAAATACATGCTTTGCTGTAATTAAAATACAAATTACAAAATACTTTTTCGCATGTATTTAAAATACGAAATACTAAATACTTTCAAGTCGTGTATTTGAAATACAAAATACAGTATTTTAACCATTTTTTTCTTTCAAATACAAAATACATTTGGTTTTGGTAGAACCTTTGGTTGCAATAAATTGTCGTAAGTGCCCCTATCTAAGGGTGCGTTTCCATAGAAGCAATGTTGAGCAGAGTGAAACAGAGACGTGCAAAAATTGAGCAATCATATTGCTCAAAAGACATATCTCATCTCCGCTTCACTTGTAAAGTTTTGTGGTAAAGGACCCAGGTGTTAGATAATAATATTATTATAATAACACGACATTTGTATAGCGCAGTTTTGTGTTATTTCTAGTGATCGACCAAAGGTTCGGTTTCGGTTTCGGCAAGGTTCGGTAAAAAAATCTAGTTTCGGCATCAGTTTCAAATCTGCCGAACCTTCGGCCGCACCGAATCTTTGCATTCGTGAATTATCGCGTGTCGTTTGGCTGACTTCGGGTGAGTTCATAGCTCTTGGGTCATCCACCATCATCAACTGAGATCGCCGGCCGGTCCGGCGTGCTTGTATTGTGAGTTTATGTGATCACATAATTAATTTATTTTTATTTATTTCATTTAACACGTGTAAATGAAAATTAAAATCCAGTCTTCTTCAACGGAAGCAATCTTCCTAACAGTCCCTCCTTTGATGTGCTTGGTGTAACTCTAAGTGACCAGCTCAGGAATGGGGCTCCATCGAAGCCAGAGTTTTAGATTCTCAGAAACTGGGCTTACTGTACAGGGCCCGCAGATACTTTAATAGTACACAACTGCTAATACTGTACAAATCGCAAATGCGCCCCACTGTTGAATTTGGCAGCCACCCCTGGTCTGGAGCCCCAAAATACCTTAAAAAACCCCCCGATTCTGCAGAAACCGGTGGTTCAATTGATAGATTCTCCTAAGACAAACGGATTGCGATCTTTAGATCATAGGCGTCAGGTAGGAATGCTGTCCTTGTTCTACCGGTATTACAATGGAAGATACTAGGCGAGGAACTAGCGCCATTGATCCCCTCGGCGCCGGTGCGTAGTACACGGTTGACATTAGCCACATGAGAACGAGTCGTTTCTATGACTCATTATTGAGTTCAACAGCTCGACTGTGGAATGTTTTGCGGGCCTCTATGTTTCCTCCCTCCTACAACATGGGTCTCTTCAAGATCCTTCACACCTTCCTCTTCACAAAAAGACTCTCCATACAGCATCTTCAAAGATGACATACGCCCTGAGGGAAATTATTTTCCTCAGGGCCTCTCATGTGGAGTTAATGAAAAAAAAAAGTTGTGATTGTAAACGCAATTAAAATACTCAATTTATGAGGTCCTTCCTTTATAGTGAGTATAAGTGTAAAAAATAAGCCGAATTTCAGTAAACAATAGATTTTTAACATGTCTAAAAAAGTTTCGGTTTCCACCGAAGATTCGGTTTCGGTTTCGGTAGAAAATCCTATTTCGGTCGGACACTAGTTATTTCACTTCAAGTGCGCTCTATTGTAATTAACCTAAAAATAATCTAGTATTCAGTCAAATTATTCCTATAGTGCTTGATCTAATACCATGACACAAAAAAGTACAATACAAAGCAATGACAAGCATAATATAATATGATACAAATATGATAGAAAATGTACAATAACAGTGCTATTATAGCACAGTACGTGTTGCCAACTCTAAATATTAACATGCATAATATATTGCTCTGGATTCTAGCGTTTTTAGTAAGTATTATCGTATTATCTATGTCAGTTTGTTTTTCATTATCATTATTAAGATCGCTAAATGTATTTGAAAATGTATTTTGAAGCCATAAGTATTTGAAATACAAATTACAAAATACCTCAGCCACAGGTAATTGAAATACCAATTGCAAAATAAATTTTTAGGAAGTAATTGAAATACAAATACAAAATACGTATTTGTATTTCAAATACGTATTTCAATTACAAGTAATTCAAATACTGCCCAGCCCTGAATATAGGTTAATTTTTGTTATTTTATGTATCTATTGTCAAAATGTAAATCATTTATATCACGTGTGCAAAATTCACATATTTCGGTAGTTCGGGAAGTGGATGAAAATTGAACTGAAAGATTCCATTACATTTAGATCTACATAAAATAAAATTGGATGATACGAAAATTAAATTTTTTATTATATTATATAATATTATCATCTTACGTGTATTAATATTAAGACTTGACACTGGTAGAGGTAGCAAACGGTACTTAAAATATAAAAGAAATGCTCTTTTTAATTATTGCTAAACAAAAATTTAATAGATTTTTAATCGAATTATTTATTCCGTGACAGTACCCCCCCCCCCCCCCCCCCGCCCCCCCCTACATACCTACGAAGCGTCGCCTCTGTCAAGCCGCGCGCATTGGCAGCTTTGATTATGAGCTCGCTTTTTAAGGCTCCTATTGGTAGAGATTTATTTTTTATTATTTTTTATTGTTTTTATTTCTTGCTAGGGCAATGCTGAAGAGTTACAAAACTCATTTTAGGACAGGAGGAACATACAATTAATGGGTGGGAGGAAATAGTTACAATATTACATAGGAATTTAGATATTCAAAAATATAACTTTTACTTACAATAAAGATGAAAAATAAAAGACAGGTTAAGTAGAACAAACAACAATAGAAAACAGAGTATTATATATTTTAGGAGCGATGAACCAGAATAGGCCACTTGCATCCAGTGGCGGCTCGTGACTTTTGGGTGTGCTAGAGTGCTGATATTAAAAAAATGGCATTATTGATGTTGTTGTAGCCGAAAAAAAATTTTTTTTTTTTGAAAATCAGTTTTTTGTATGAAAAATTTCAGGAAGTTTCAGTTTGGCGGTGCGTCGCGCCGATTTCCTGAAAAATCTTCATACAAAACACCAATTTTTGAAAAAAAAAATGTTTTTCGCATACGACAACATCCATGATGTCATGTTTTTAATATTAGCACCCTAGCACACCCAAAAGTCACACAGGCATTCTGTATTATTTCTTTTTAAATCGTATTTTTGAAACACTGGCGATTGTTTGAAAATTTCAATCCGAAAAATCAGACCATTTTTATAAACCGGAAAGACAGGACATCATTTTATGGGTGCGAAAAAACGAAAATATTTTTTTCCTTGATCCATCTTATTGATCATAAATCATTATAATGTTCAACGTCTATATTACTAAATCCAATGTAATATACTTGTACTTGTAAAATATAATAATAATATTAAGAAAATCATAAAATTTGATTTTGTTAAAATCAGCACCATTTTCATTATACCTCTAAAGCACGTACAGACAACATAAAATGTACGGGGTTCTCTTCATAACATCTGTCAAAAAGTCAAACTAAATTATAAGTTCGCAGAGAACAAACAATAAATCTAATGAACGTTAAAAGTCAAATTCAAAAATTCGCCTGAAATCAAAGTGATGCCATATAAAAAAAAATCAGTGTGGAATTTCACAAAATTAATAGGAATATTTTCGGAGACGGGACATTTTCATGTAGTGACGTCGCGATCCAAATAATGGATTTATTTATTTAAAAATAAAAAAACTGTACATTTCTAAAAAAAATTACTAACATTTTCGTAATCTTAGTAAAAAAAAACTTATCCACACGATTTTTTACAAGTCGTTATGAAATCCATGCAAGTGGCCTATTGTCGTTGAGCGAATGAGGTATTAGTTTTTGGGACCACGCAACCCAGGTTTGATAAAAAGCGAAAAATCTGGGCTCGACCTCCGGATCGCTGTTCGAGTCTTACAAGGGGTCCACAGATGCCATCTCGGCCATCTTTCCAATTTTTTGTGTTTGAAGTTGTATTTTACTATTAGCATAACAATACAATTACATAGGTAGGTATGTTCGTAGCCAATCAGTCGTTAAGTTACGGTCGGTGAAACAGATTTCGCATTTCGTCATTTGAAAAAGGTTGTGACTAGGGATGCAACGATATATCGACCCCTAAAATATCGATATATCAATATCGAAAAACTCAATATATCATATCGAAACCACCCAAATTAAAATACCCACAAAATCAGGTAAAATGCTATTACTGGCAACAATTACTGTATAAAAAATTGATTCTGTTTTCTACTCTGATCTGTGGTTGGTATCACCATAAATCTTTGGCTCACATGCAAATAAAAAGAAAAAAACTCACCGTGACGACAAGCTTACATTATATCTTTCTCCTCCTGCACATATTTATTTATTTACGGACTGACGTCCAATTTAAAACAAAGTATCACGAAGTATAGAAATGAACAATGTAAGGATTCGGATGGTACATGAAAGCAAAGACAAACAGTGAAAATACATTGAGGTATATAAATAGAGAAGCAAACTTCATTACCGCTCATCGAAAAAAGCGTAACCACTCTACAACTGCAACGATGTAGCTTTGGAATCACTAAACATTTGAAAATAAACATATATTTGTCTCACTTGCACAAGTCACGAGAACATTACCACCGCTAGGATTAGATAAAGCCAGAAACGCAAACCTGCAATAGCGGCTTGGTGTTGCCCACTATTTAAAATTTTACCCAAAATAAACAAAGAAATAGTTTTTTTTTAACGTTAGTTTGTAATAAAATAAACTTATTTAAATTATTTCAAATTTGTTTTTTTCATTATATGACTAAAAGAATGCACAACTAATGAAATAATGAAGTCATTATTTGTTCCAATATTTTTTATTGAACCAATAGTATATAATACTCAAACAGAAATTGTTTCAAAAGTGTTTTCAAAGTTCTTTTCACGAAAATCGAATTATTTCCACCCACTTCTCATGGCGTGCTGCATCTTATGGTGCCCTGCAAAATTATTAATATAAAATACGTAAAAAAATATAATTACTTCCTAGATTATTCATTAATAAACTAAAATAAGTTTTAATGTAGTATGAATATGAAGATAAAACATAATTTTTATTAAGTATTTTAATATGGCTACCTCCATAGTAACTTATTCCATAAATTATGTATTCTCCCATTAATGTGGGAAAACCAAAACGACTTTTTAGTGGCAACACTAAACCTATATTAGAGTATTTGACATTTTATTTCATTTTCTGCTTTTTTAAATTAAATGTGAATATGTAAACAATAAACTTAGGTGTGGAAAGTAATTCCACTTGCTTTATTATGTTGAATCGCATTTTTTAGCGACGCATTTAACCATTTTGGTGATAGTTTTGATCGCGTATCGTCCGGCACAAGTCGGTCGGCGTCACAATGAACACTGGACTGACGTTAGCGGGCAGTGTTGCCAACTGTTAGCTATGCCAAATTGCTAGACATCTTACAAAATGTTGCTAGATTGCCAGTTTTTTTTACCCCAAAAAGTTGCTAGAAGTAGCTAAACGTTACAATAGGTAGATAAGTTATTAATAAATAAAATGACAAATTTTGACAATCGTTTTTATTTCCATTAAATCCAACAAAAGAGAGAAAAATATCTTATACACGTTATTGAATAAAAAAATAAATAAAACATTAATATTTAAAGAGGAAGATCAGAAGATGTCAATGGCTGAGGTTCAGTACCTTTCAGTGATTTTGAATATTTTTCAGCGGTACTCATTTTATGCAGTACATCTTTAGGCAAAACACAGTTATAGCAGCATTTACCACTTTTTCTGAGAGTCTCTAATGCAGAGGATTGAGTTTAAAAGTTTTTTTTTTTTTTTATTATAAAAAATATAATATTTCGCTTTTCGAGTTGTCAAACTCATTCGGTTTCTTTGCTTATTTTTAACTAAATTCATCTGAGAGAATAACCTCTCTACCTCTGCATTAGAATGTGGCAGTGAAAGGCAAGTTAAAGCAAGAGTACTTATATCTTGGTATGTGTTGTCACCGGAAGAATTGTTATAAAACAATGAAGAAAAGTTGCTATAAAAAGTAGCTAAAAAGTTTAGCTACAAGTTTCATTAAAATGTAGCTGTCTGACATCAAATAATAGCTAGATCTAGCTATAAAGTTGCTAAGTTGGCAACACTGTTAGCGGGGCATATGCTTCTGGACATATGTACAGTGGCAATGCTTTGGCGCGGTCATTAGTCATCTAGTATATATATATCAATGTGAAAATAGAAGAAAAAATAAGTGTCCTAGTCACGTCAAGACCTTGCAAAAATTAGGGTGAATATGACATATCTTCATTTGTTTAAAGAGCGATAGAAATCATTTAAGCTAATACCAAAAAAATCAAGGTCTTGACGTTAAATGTGATGAGTTGTAGTAATGTAGGCGAGTCGATTAAACAGTTAATAATTTGACAGAAAAAATAGTTTTTTGGCTCTCCTGAACATTACCTTTACGGATTTGCATCCGTATGCTTCTCGGGTACAGATATTAAGTATGTTCGGGCGCAAACAATTAATTCACCTCAATATTTTAAAGCAAAACATGCAAAAAGAATTAAAAACCTAAAATAATTTAATTGGCGCCATCTGCCATCTGTGAATGCGTAGATTATAACGTATGTGACGTTTAACCCTAAGATGCAAAGCAACCACGGTTTACGGCACCTTCAATGGAAACAAGTATTCTAAGAACTGGTTTGTAATCTAGATAGTGTCTCGGATAAATATATCTGATTTCATTTGACTTTTTTTAGAAAATATTTAATTAGAATGTGGCCCTATTTTGAAAATGGCATTAGGAAAATGTAGTTAGAACTTTATGAATTATTCATGTCTAATTATTATTATCATGCCCTAGTTGGTTGCACATTCTAGGAATCCCCAAGTTGCATCCTATCTGAATCTTTAGGAATGTTCCAAAATGGTAAGTACACGTCATATTTAAAAAAAATCCTTTAAAATATGTTACATTTAAAATAGGTACTTCTTCTTCTTTCGTATGGTGGGGGGTTAGAGGGGGACATCTAGGTGTGCGAGCCAGTCTAGGGCCTCAGGCGTTGCCCTGTGGACCTCATCAATCCCGCCGGGGAATGAATGGAGAGGGCATTCGTTGACCACATGTTCGGTGGTCTGCACCGCACCGCATTCACACGTCGCCGACTCTTTAAGGCCCCATCTATGCATCATGTGAGCACAACGGCTATGGGAGCACCTTATCCTATTGATGGCAGTCCAGAGTTTGCAAGGCAATGAGAACCCAGGCTGTCTCTCAGTGGGGTCTTGCACGAGATGGGCGTTTTTGACGTTGGCTGATTGCCACTCAAGCTTCCACCTATCTTCTGGGGTGAGAGGTGTTCGAAGGAGTCTTTCTCCTTCCGTCCAGAAGGGTTTTCGAGACTTTAAGCGACATGCCGGGTGAGAAACGACATCATCGTGCAAGGGTATTTCGCTTTTTCGCAGCGCCTTCTTGTATTCCCTCAGTGTTGCAATCTCTCGCCTGATATTTGGCGGGGTTATATTTGCAAGTACGGGGAGCCAAGGAAGAAGAGTCGATTTTAAGGTTCCGCTGATGGTTCGCATTGTGGCATTAAGCTGAACGTCGACCATGGAAGTGTGGGCGCTTCTGGCCCATACTGGAGCACAGTATTCAGCTGCTGAGAAAACCAGGGCAATGGATGCCGTTCTGAGCATGTTGGCGTCGCATCCCCAGCTAGTACCAGCCAGCTTATTGAGTAAGTTTAGTCTTGTCCTGGTTTTTTTGCCCACTGTTTCCATGCGTTTCCGGTAATTCAAGCTCCTGTCCAAAGTTACTCCAAGATAGCGGGGATGGGGGTCATGGTAAATATTTTTTCCATCAAACTGAACACAGAGTTTTGCGTTTGCCTGTGAATTACTGAGATGGAAAGCTGTCACAACTGTTTTCGACCCATTTGGCTTTAGTCGCCAATTGAGGAAAAATACTTTATACAAGATTCAAACTCAAAATCAGAAATTGGTTAATAGGTTATTATGAGAAGTCGTCTTTTCAAACTTGGACACCTCATATCTCAGAACAAGATAAAGTGAAGTTAGAACCCTGTCCAACCAAGTGAGAAATTAACATGCAGTAGCAGTCGGTGGTGGGTAGGTATTATCTTAAAACATAAAAATGAATGTTTCTTTGTTTTTCCCTTATGCAGTAACCTAAACCATTCATCCGATTGTATCCTTTGGTGTATCGTAATGCGCATACCTGGGAAGTTTTCTATAATGGTGAGTTCTAGCGTTCATCCATTGCGATTCTGAAATTAAATTAATAAAATTGAGCTCTGGCATTGTGAAATTTTGGCGAGTTGATTGAAAAACGGGTGTATTTCATATAGTTAAGCTAGGAGGGAAGGAGCGAGGAGAAGGGAAGGGGAGGCTGAAGGGGAACGGGAACAGGAACAAATTGAAGGGAGAAATCATGTGTCTTCTAAAAATAAATATAATAACTGTTTGAAAAAAGGAAAAGTTACAGTGGTAACTGGCAAATTCATAAATAAAAATACTTTTAATCGAAAAAATTTATTTTAATACAATGTAAAAGATTGTGCATAATAAACAAATATATACTGCGCTATTTGCACAATATTAATCCACTTGTAAATTATTTAACAAAATCAAATATTTAAAGGCGCTATCAGCAAATAACCAATAACCAATTTCCTGCTGCAATTCCTATTTTTATAAATTACATGTTTTGTAAAAATTCTTTCCAAAGAAACTTTAATTAATTAAATTTAAATCTTCCGACCACCAATTTTTTTTTTTTTATCAAAATAATAATAATTATATCTACCTAACTTTTTTCCAAGAGGTGGTCTAATAAACATGTAACTCTTAAAAATAATTCATCTCTTAATTTCCAAAAGTCTCGTTACACTCTTCTCTCTTGAGCCAACGTTTCAGACAGCTATGCTCTATACAGTTCAGTGCACATCATTAGGACAATAATGTGCAGACAACTAAACCGATTACCCTGGCCATTTTACTGTTCCCAACATTACTTTGTCAGAATTTTAAAATATCTATTCAAAACATTCAAGACTTTTGTGTTCAAAGTTCAAACCAACGACGGATTTATATTACAGAATACACAACATTAGTCACCGAACAACAAACATATAAAAAGAAACAATATCACCTATTATCCTATATATATATATGAGGTAAGTAACTGGGACATAAATATTGCACTAGTTTTGTCTACCTACTTATTTCATGAGGGTCTAGCTATTTCCATCCAAATTCTACGTACATCTCTACATATTATAAATTAAAGCCCCCCCGTCTGTCTGTTCGCAATAAACTCGAAAACTACTGAACGGATTTTGATGCGGTTTTCACTACTACATAGAGTGTTTCGTGAGGAAAGTTTAGGTATGTAATTTGTCAAGGATTTTTGTAAATTGGTTGAAACATAACGATAATTGTTAGAAGTGTCGGAAAAAGTCAGAGCGCCTGGTGCTTTCATCGAAAACGCTGCCTAATCCTTTTGGGATATATGTTATAACAAAACAATTCATGGTGGGATATTCCTCTTTTATAGATCTATAAAAAAGTCCGCAAAGGCATACATCTATTTTTTACAGATAGCTTACTATACCCATTCTATCTTCTAAAAAAATGGTCACGTACATTGCGGTAATTGAAAACTCATTTAGACAGATACAGTATTAATTCTTATTCACTTAAATACGTTAGTTAACCCAAGCATTTCTTGCACATTATAATAATCTTTCACACCATCTCTACGTATTATAAATTAAAGTCCTCCGCGGCATCCGTCTGTCTCTTCGCGATAAACTCAAAGACGGCGGTGGTTATAAAGTTTGGATAACCATCCAGTAGATGACGTTGTGTTTTATTAGCCACAGCAACGCGTTGCCGGGTCAGCTAGTATTTATTATAAGATCAGCAGCTATCTTTTCACAATTTCTACATTTTGATTTAAAAAAACCTTAAACAATTTTTGCACAATTTCAACATAATAATTACGTATATTTAATAAGGTCTAACAATTTTATTTTAAATCTACATATTTTGAAAAGCATCTAGCGATTTTTCAAGCCTAACAATTATTTGACGGATCTAGTTAATTTTTTCTAATTTTTACAAACTTTTTATGAGGTTACATTTCACTTTTTTTCCAATTTCTACGTATTTTAAAAGGGTCTTTTCGAGTTGACCTATTCTTTTGAAAGGTCTAGCTATTTTTTATGTTATTTAATAGTCTACGTACATTTATGAGGTACTTTGCTCTTGTTTTTCGGCGTTCAAGTATTACGTAATGCAATTTTTGAAGATTTTTGACCCCCATCCTGCCCAATTTTTACCTGAAAGTCTCAATTAAGTTGCATAAAGTACTGGAAAGTCGCTTAAATACCTTTTTTATTATTTTAATCGCGTTTGCGTTAATAAATAAAACAAGAGATTTCGAGAACGAAAAGGGTTGCCAACTTGGAAGATTTTAATTCCCTAGTTTTTTTATCTAAATAAAGAAAAACATGTTACGTAACGCGTTGTTCGAACCCCCCACCCCCCCCCTCGTAACGCACAGTAACGTTTCACAAGACCCCCCCCCCCAAGTGCGTTACATAATACTTAAACAGCCCCTTACCCAAACAAACAAATACTAAAATATATCCCTAATAAACTGGTAACAATTACTTGAAACAAGAAAAATCTGTTCAAAATGTTTACCTGGATTTCTTTATTGATTTAAAGCGGAAATATATGATTAAATGTATGCACGCCGTCTGACAGACTCCCACGTCAGCAGTTAAAGATTAAAACCAAAATGCATTTATTAATATTAATGTTAGTGACACACCCTGGCGTTAAAAGCCCTAGTGTTATTTGGCTTGGCCTATTTCAGCATAATTCTCACCATACATTCCCGTTGGGAAAGCCAAGCCAAATAACGCTGGCGTTTTTAACAGTAGGTGTGTCACAAGTGTAAAGCATTGTTGAATATTTTAAATTAAAAAAAATATTATTGTATGCTAAAGAAAATATACGCATATTTATGAAACCAGGATAATATTATTATACATATAAGTAGTAATTATAATTCACTTAACATTTTTGTATAAACAAGCATTTCAGATATATACATATAACTTTTCATTCATAAAATAATATTGTTAAGTACATAAAATTGCTAATGAATAACTAATGACATTATTCATGAGTCATAAGGAACAGAGTGAATGAACTCTAACTACATAATATGAGTATCTTCTAAAAGTTTAGTGTTGACAGACTAAAGTTTCCAATGTTTTCAGTACTAAAATAGGCTAGACTACAAAGGAATCTTTAATGAATCAATTCGTTTCGAGGTCCTCATTCCACAAAGGGAATCACTTAGTAAATTAATGTGGCAGGAAATGCAATTTGTACACTTTAAGATAAAGTAAAATATCACACATTGGGTTGTTTACAAAGTAATTACACATTCTTGTAGACAGACTGCCGGCAAATTTGGATGAAAAATAAGCCAATAAGACTTAACACACTCCTACCAGACAATTTGAACACATTGTTTGCTTCAAGTTTGAAAAAAAAACAGAAAAAGCCAACTTTGCACAAAAGCTAAAACTAAAACAATAAAATATGCGTAATAATAAGATGAACATTAACTTTATTTATTTATAAGATAATAGCTAAGTTTGTTTTATTTTTGTACTTTTACTTGAGTTTTCACCCAACCAGATCACTAGAGACCTGTTTTAAGGTGATTATGATTATACTTTGGCGTACAAGAGGTAGAAGTAGGAAAACGTAAACGTAAACCAACATGAAAATAATAAACACAGTTTCGAGTAGTAAAATTTCATTACAGTATATTAGTAATAGGATAATTGCCAGGTACATTGCAAAGTAGGGGAATTTTGCAGTATGCAAAAAATAACTAAAAACATTTACAGTTTTACTACCAAAATTCAGCTCTTTGCATAATTTTATCCTGTTCCTAAGATAATGTCGGTAGTGCCAACATAAATCACCAAAACAATTGACTTAAAAAAATACATAGTTTGATCAAATATAATCAATTTTATAATTCATTTCGTCCCACAAATATTTCTACATATTATAAAATAATGTAATCCGACGCTTCTGTCTGTCTGTTCGCGATAAACTCAAAAACTAATGAACAGATTTTCATGTGATTTTCACCAATAGATAGAGTAATTCATGAGGAAGGTTTAGGTATATAATTTATCAAGGTTTTGTGTAAATTTGTTGAAATATATAATACATAAAGCTGGCAAGCGGGCAGTGCAGATTTGATTTGTATGCAGATTAACAGATGGCGTCGGTTATAAAGGTTGGTTAACCAACCAGTAAATGGCGTTGAGTTGCGTTAGCCACAGCAATGCGTGGCCGGGTCAGCTAGTTGATCATATTACATGGCTGACTGTGTAATCTGTCGGTTGCATTTACCCTTGCCAAATATACTCGTATTGTAATTTTTTTAACACCAATCGTATTACTAAGCTGAGAATATGTACATAAATATGTTCGTTATGATGGAGAAATTGGCTCGAGGGGTAGGAAACCACAATATTGGCTTGGAAAGCGGACTCTGTTGGCTACAAGATGATTTCATGAATTTGTTTGTCATATTCTTTTAAACTGCTAGAGATAACAGAAGCCGTAATTTATATATTTGTGTCATCAAATTTCTCACAATCAGACAGACACATAATTCAAAATCAGATTTGGGAAATTTCAATCAATAAAGATACTAATCTTTAAATTTCAATGATTCTGATAAAATATTAAATGAAGTACTTTTTATTTTATCCCCCTTCGAACACTGAAACTGAATAATTTTTATCTTTGGATGCCAAATTAAGTTTGCTCTAAAAATTTCATCTACTAAAAGTTATGTAAGTGAGGTAATCTAAAGATCTTCTCTTTGCCGATATCTTAGAATAAAGGATGCCCGGCCTTTACACAGAGTTTTCCAAATCAAATGTATACAGTGACCTTCCAACCTCGGCATAAAGATGTAGATTTGCATACAAATCAAATCCACACCGCTTGCTAGCCCGCTCGTCCACCACTGTATTATATATTTCAACCAATTTACACAAAACCTTGACAAATTATATACCTAAACCTTCCTCATTCACTCTATCTGTTGGTGAAAACCGCATGAAAATCCGTTCAGTAGTTTTTGAGTTTATCACGAACAGACAGACAGACTCGGTGGAGGACTTTAATTTATAATATGTAGAAATAGAGTTATTAACTTTTTTGATATTAAAAAAAAAATTGTGTTTATAATGATGTCGGGACGCAATGGGATAAGAATTTCTGAAGTTATTATTGTTTGATAATGCCGTGAGTGGACTGTCATCCTTAATATATCATCAGAAATATGTAGAATGGTAATAACCAACTCTTTATCTTGATAATGATGTCGTAAAGCTCATCAATAACTGATAACAGAAACCAATCAAGTGTTGATATTATAACACTGGAAATCCAATATTATTTCAAGTGGAGAGAAGTCCAGAAGTCTAAAAAACAATGTGTAGTTCCCCGGAGAACAAACCACTATTTGTCTATCTATAGCAAAGCATATAATGTACTACTTGGCTTATTTACTCTATGTCATTTGTAGAAAACATCCCTTTCAAAGTGATGTAAAAACAGAACACAAATTAACAACTGCGTCTTTATTTTTCTTACAGAATAAATAGTTAAAGAATTTACAATAAAAAAACACATAAATCTGTTGTAGACCACTTTTATTTTATTAACACTTTACCGGTTTCGGAAGCACCCTTCCTTCGTCAGGAGAATATTATAACTGGATAATATTCTACTAACAATTATAATATTCTCCTGACGATTTATATAATATTATCCAGTTATAGTATTCTCCTGACGAAGGAAGGGTGCTTCCGAAACCGGTAGAGTATTATAGAAACCGGAGAATATTATCCAGTTATAATATTCTTCTGACGAAGGAAGGGTGCTTCCGAAACCGGTAGAGTATTATAGAAACCGGAGAATATTATCCATTTATAATATTCTTCTGACGAAGGAAGGGTGCTTCCGAAACCGGTAGAGTGTTAATAAAATAAAAGTGGTCTACAACAAATTTATGTGTTTTTTTATTGCAAATTATGGCGAGCCACAAAGTTAATACTTTTTACAAATATGTATTTAAAGAATTTATCGGACAATATTAATAGCCTTGTTTATTTTTAATATAAGAAAACCAATTTGCATGAAGTGTGGTCTGTTTGGAAAATACCTTATTTTAAGACTTGTTGAATTAGCATAGTTGTAAAAAAAATATAGAAAGCATTTGCCTGAAAATGTATTAAAGTTGTTGTAAGGGTCATTGATAAATCAAAAAAATATGTTCTCAAATTCTTAATGTTGTTCATGAAAATAATCAATATTGGAAAGATAAGTTAAGATTTGTGGGTGCAACATGCAATGTCAGCAGTACTAATCAGTAATAATCATCAGTACTGTTATATTATCAATAATAATTATTAAAATGGCAAGATAAAGAATCGTAGTATTGAATGTATCATGAAAAGAGAGTATAAAATTCGATTTGTAAACTTTGCACAGCAACACCTGTGTTTTTAAATAGCCCAGAAAATGAAATAAAAAAATTGTAACCTTCTTTATTTACTTTCAAATTTGACTATCTACTATATTGCGAAGGTCAACTTCTTATCTGTATTTGCATTTTACATAATATTATGTTTAAAAGCGTCATTGAACCGGTAAAGTGTACGAGATTTCTGGTAGAACTAATTGCTGCCATTGTTTGACAATTTAATAGCGTATATTTAATGACCAAAATACATTTTATTTCTGCTATGAGTTGGCTCCAGCACTTTGTATTATATTATAGTGCAAGTCGAACTAAAATATTTAACTATTGGGTGTTGATTATTAACAGATATTACCATTCCTAATAATAAATGAACGTAAACAACACGCACGCAATTGGATTTTGTAAGCGCTACTGAAAATGAGCCTAATTTTCAGTTTGTGTAGTCAATTAATCAACCACTTTCCACTGACTTTATAATATTTTTTGTTAAGCTGCTGTTGTAAGAATAACAATATCTGAAATTAATTCTTATAATAAACCGAGCAATTCAATTCAATTTGACGATCAATATAATATATTATGTAAGTATACAATGGGGACAATAAAAGTTGATAGTTAACAACTGGTAACAGATTATTTGTCTAATCAACATGTGCCTAACTAAACATCAATAAAGGCAATGTGATTGCTTTACATTCCACCGTAAGACGTATATTTGCTTGAACACGCTACCATTATTTAAGTATAATTAAATAAAAACTCGTATACTTTTGTGCGTCTTGAAACAAATTGTAAATATTTTATTTCAATCATCTTAATATTAGTTTCTGAAAGTAATTAAATGGATTCATAACAATATTATATATAAATCAAATGTAAAAATATAGTTGGCGCGCATTGTGTCATCACTGGACTGGAGAACAATAATTCCTAATTAATTAGCTATTTATGTATTATATTCCCTTTATTGATTAACTTTAACATCTAAAAACTTGACGATTTCCGGCCAAATCTCGTCGGTGGTGTATCCCTTGAATTCGTGGAGGATTTTCTTGGATTTGTAAAAGCTAACCACGGGGTCGGTCATTTCTTTGTAAATATTCAGTCTCTTCTGCACCGCCTCGGGGGTGTCGTCAGGTCGCTGGGTCAGTTCCTCTCCGGTGACGTCGTCTCTTCCCGCCACTTTGGGAGCGTTGAAGGTGGTGTTGTACACTCGGCCCGAAGCCAGGTGCACCCATCTGCTTTTAACTCGCTCGATTATCACTTGGAAAGGCACATTCAGGTTGATAGCAAAGTCCACCGGCTGAACCTGCCATAGCTGCTCGGCTTGCGAAGCGGTGCGCGGGAAACCGTCCAGCAGCCATTTGCCTTTCACCTTCTCGATCTCCGCCATCATGAACTTGATGATGACTTCATCTGGCACGAGTTTTCCTTCGTCCAAGAAGTGTTTCACCTCTAAACCGAGCGGGGTCTTGTTCTCGATGTGCCAGCGTAGTTTGTCCCCGCTGGAGATGTGCTGGAAGTTGTATTTCTTGACGATGCGGGCGGACACGGTGCCCTTTCCGGAGGCGGGCGCGCCGAGGATGAGGGCCTTCAAGAATTTTCCTGGTGCGGACATTCTCGCGGCCGGGACAGACGACGTCCGAACTGGGAACTGTAACTCTGACTGCTACCACTAGAACATCTACACTACAGGCACAGAGTGCGGTCGCGGTGTGAGACAGATATTACAATCGATAGAGTCGACCAGAGATATGAGGCCATGACTTATCGCGGAAGCTGTACTTTGCACCCCGGTACGGACTACGGGCGCCGCGCGTGTTTAGCTAAACACAAAGCGATCATGAAACGTCATTATTCGAATGAATTACCGCACGGCTTTTCTGACACGAGCCCGATCCAAATATTCCACGATAAATGGGCGTTTAGCGACGCATTTACATTCGCGAGTTGGTGAAGCATTTACTTTTCCAGTTATATAAGAATTTCACACAATGTCGGCTGAGTTGGAGAAACGTCAAACGCGGATTTGAAAACCATCTGGCGACCGCGGCACACATAAATATACAAATCCCGCGGCACATCGCACATCAGCCGTCAGCGGGATGCACGGGGTCAGTGGACAGTGCAGGACGGGGTATAAATAGTACGCTTCCTTATAAGAAGGTTTTCAATTTCAAGCTCTAAATTACTACCGTATACGAAATGAACTGACTTTTTATCTAAAAAAATATTACTTTGCGGTCACTAGTTTCATCAAAACAGAAAACATATGACTTTAAAAGAATGAAGTGGGGCTGGTGGCTGCCTTTATAACTAGCTAAGAAGGGTACTTACCTGATATGAAAAAAAAACAAAGGCAAATAAGACTGATAAAAATGATTACAAATATTAAAATATTCTTGTCGGTTGTGCCTCTATTTGTAACTCCGATGCAATGAACTTTAGAACCATTGTTTCATAAATAAACCAATCCCCATTGTTTTGAATTTAGGCTTCATTTTCAAAATTGGAAATGTTTGTTTGGAGAATCCAAACAAGCGATAAAGTGCCTACCTGTACAAAAAACAATTTAATTGCCATTTCGACCATTTGGAGCACAAAGGAGCCAAATCCACCAAAATGTGAAAATGGCTTTTTGATGGAAAACGAAGCATTAAGGTTAAACGTCACGTACGTTATAATCTACGAAATCGCAGATGCCGCCAATTAAATTATTTAAGGTTTGTAATACTTTTTGCCCGTTACGCTTTAAAATATTAAGGTATATTAATTGTTTGCGCCCGTACATATTTAAAATGAATATAAAGAAATAGTTTTGTCCATAAACAAACCCAAATCTTTCACGAGAGGATGAAACATTCAATTTTGTATCGGTGACTCAATCCAATATTGTATTTTTCAGCCTTTCTTGAAATATTTGGGTTTGTTTACGGACAAAACTATTTATTTATATTCATATTAAATATGTACGGGCGCAAACCATTAATTCACCTCAATATTTTAAAGCAAAATGTGCAAAAAGTATTAAAAACATGAAATATTTTAATTGGTGCCATCTGTGAATGCGTAGATTATAACATATGTGACGTTTAACCTGAACGTCTATTCTTGACATGCTTGTTACAAGTCCATGTTTTTATATCAATTCTACAATAATCATATCCGCTGCATAAACCTAAAAAATTGCTCTACTGGATTCATCTCCAGTGACCTAGCACCTCTGGGCTCCAAGAGTCGCTTTTCAGAATTGGAACTGATTTGTCGAGGTTTAAACATTTAGATGCCATTTTTTTGTAATTTGGTTAGTAGTGGTCATAGTGGATTTGAATATTAGAAATATTAATCGAAATTCGTTCATAATAAATTCATTTGTACTCGTGTGTTATATAAGGCTTATGCTACTTTTTACATATTTATATTCATACTTTTCCGTAATTTAACCAAATTATCTTTATTGTTTTCATCAACATTATACATACCTAGATACTGTTTACTATTGTACCATGTTATTGCAAAAAAGTTGTCATTATGTACCTGCTGACAAACTACATAAGTAGTTTAGCAGGTTTATGTTAACAAATAAAAAAAAAGAAAGGAAATTTTAAATCTGCCTCCGTGGTCGGGTGATAAGGCTCTTCAAGTAAATTTTTGTTTTATTTTTTATTTACATGTAATCCACTGGAGCGATTATAGTCGAAAAATGGACCACTTTTATTTTTCTCCGATTGATAGCGGTCCAAAATTGGATCACATTTTCCTACCATTCGTAAAACATTTATTGTAATTATTTAAAACATTTCCAATATTTTACAACGAAGCTATTGAAATGATTTATCTATTATGACCATATATGTCGCAAATCTGAACTTCGTAGACTATTTTAGAACGTCCTACAAATATGAGATAAATGGTAAAATACAGGTTATTTCATTGGCTATATAGCACTATATTAAGTTTTTATGTCTCCATAATAAAATTCGAAGGTTTGATTTTTTTGATGTTGGTGAAAAATTAAAAAAAATGATCTTCTGGGAAATCTCGAGCGATTGAGGCAAATTTATTTATTTTGCGTGGTCGCTCTATGGTTATTCACTCTTTTATATGCCCATGGAGCTTTTACATTGGGTATGTAATCAGTGGCGTGGCTAGCATGGGTGGCACCCGGGCGAACTGAAATGAACATAAAAACATTTTTCATCTTATGACATTAACAATATTGATACGGCACAAATAATTAAATAAAAGATTAAAAAACAATGTTTCAGTCATATGATTTAAATTAATGACCCTCCATACAGCATCTTCAAAGATTACTAAGGCCCTGAGGGAATTTTTCCTCAGGGCCTCCTGAATGGAGCTAATGTAACAAAGAGGCATTTTTTTAATATTAGCTCCACACAGCAAGTCTTAACAATTTTTTCTTTTAACCATACAAATAATTATTTCAATGTTGTCTGCAGATGAAAGATGGCGCTGGTGATGCTACCGTGCGAGCTGCCCTGGTGGACTTCCCTGCAGAGGCACCTCAAGCACCTGCTGTTGGCCTCTTCCACGCAGAAACTGACAGAGGGCATGCTGAAGATCCATGATATGTGCAAGTAAGTACCCATTACCCACTTCCCTCAGCTTCTAGTAAGTATGCATTATCCACTTCCCTCCACTACTTTTTTTTTTTTTTTTTTACAGTGAATACCGCACAAGAATCTCAACTGCTCCCGTCTGGAGCCAGTGAGACTATGGCATCCCTAATTGGGGTATGTTGTGAGGCTGAAGGTAGGGGGGAGGGGAAGGAGGTGGGGAAGAGGAAGGTTGGGAAGTACCTGGCTATTCAGATCTGGTTACTAAACACGGCTAAAGCCATTTACAAGCAACGTTTCAATTCTGAATGGTGGTCTTACACCAGGGCGATACTGATAGTATCTTCCACTCTGGAACATGCCGCAAATATACTATATATTATTTTAAATGAATTAATTGTGAAATAACACAAATTAATCAAATAAAATTTATTTGCGCATGCCGGGTTCGAACCGGGTTCGATTGTGAGTCAAGAGTCTTACCCACTGGGCTACGGAGGTCGTCAAACTGGATACGGTACTAATAAGTACCAATTGGCTACGGTACTAATAAGTACCAGTATCCAATTCCCTCCACTGCCAGTAAGTACCCTTTACCCACTTCCATGCACTACTAGTACGTACCAGTACCCAATTCCTCCACTACCAGTAAGTAGGTACCCTTTACCCACTTCCCTCCACTACTAGTAAGTACCAGTACCCAAATCCATCCACTACCAGTAAGTACCTACCCTTTACCCACTTCCCTCCACTACTATGTATCTGTGAGCAATAGACCTTGCGTTTAAAAAATCTAAATAAGAATGTTACAAGTTTTCTCTTATTTAATAAATCGTAACCAAAATTTGATCTAATTTTTAATTAATTAATTCTTTCAAGTCTCCAAAGTTTCATCGCAATCAGATGAATGATTTAGGAAAGCGTAAGGGACAAACAAAGAAACATTAATTTTTATATTTTAAGATAAGTAATAATAATTATACTTTTTTTTTTTTTTTTTTCAATTATTTCTGGCTTTCACCCTTCAAGGGTGTTCGAGGCCATCATTTATAATTACAGAGAAAGGAAAGGTGAATTTATATATTAATTTTATTTAAATGAGCAAATTTCAGAATTTTATGGAAGATTGGAGTAGAGTTCAGACTTAGAAGAGATGAAATGTTGAATGGAGGAGAGGCAATTTTTGATAACGCTTGATAGAAGAGAGGATATTTATTTAGAGAGGGACAATCAAAAAATATGTGATCTAAAGTTCCCACATCTAGACCACAGAACGTACAATCTGGGGAGTCAAGCACATGAATTTTATAAAGGTGAGAAGGAACGGAACAATGTCCGATTCTCATACGAATAAGTAAGGAAATTTCTTTTTTGGAAAAATGGGGGAATTTTTGAAACCACGGTTTTGATGGGATAGTCCTTTGTATTGAGGCGTAACGGGCACCCTTGGATTGACTAGCAATGTTCCAATACTCTGTCCAAACATTGCGGGATCTATCTTTGATGATGGAAAAAATATCAGACAGGGGAATATGGTTTACGAGGGTAACGGTAGGGTTAGACGCTCCTTGTTTTGCCAAGGAATCAGCAATATCGTTACCCACTATGCCAACATGTCCAGGAATCCAAATCAGAGTGACAGTTTTTCCAGAGCTTTGAATGGAGGTTATCAATACTCGAATAAGACATACAAAGTGATCATCAGGATGAAGAAGAGGACTGGTTTTAAGTTTTTGGAGGGAACTGAGAGAGTCAGAGAGAACAAGAGAATGTTCAAAATTATTTTTTATTATATATTTGAGAGATTGAATAATCGCAATACACTCGGCAGAAAATATTGAAAATTGGTTTGAAATTGAATAAAATATTCTTTCATTACAATTATTGTGGTAAACGTTAATACCAATACCACAGTTAGGAGAGTCCGGAGATTTGGAGCCATCAGTAAATAAAAGAGAAGAGTTGGGCCATTTAGAAGAAATAATGTCATTGAACATATTATTGACAGTACGGGCTGGGAGATTGGAATGACTTTTAAGG
The DNA here is from genome assembly GCA_929108145.2 of Limnephilus rhombicus. Taxonomy (NCBI): domain Eukaryota; kingdom Metazoa; phylum Arthropoda; class Insecta; order Trichoptera; family Limnephilidae; genus Limnephilus; species Limnephilus rhombicus. Next base: position 25,072,473 of record OV815292.1, read on the forward strand.
ATGCCGATCCCTTCTAAAATCGTTGGGGATAGGGTGACGTGACTATATTTTAATTTGTACAAAGGAAGAAGATCATTTTTGATAATTTGAAGCTCTGAGAGAGAGCGAAAATTTTTACAGATGGCAGGGAGAGGTTTAGTTCGAGCTCTGATTGTAGATGAATGTGTTGAGTCGTTGAACAACGAGACTCTGGGAATAACCTGATGACTTTTAGAATTTAAACATTTAAGAACAAATTTGTCAGCAAATAGTTGACGCCTTAAATAAAGAGGAGGATCAGAACATTCTACTTGAAGGGAATTGATAGGCGACGATTGCATCGCGCCAGTTATTATTCGCAATGACTTAGATTGAATTTTGTCTAATTTACCGAGTGCATTTTTGGATGCAGTACTAAAAAGTGGGCAGGCATAGTCGAGATGGCTTCGAATAAGTGCATTGTAGAGCAACTTAATGCAGATAGGATGTGCACCCCACCAAACGCCAGTCAATGATCTGATAATATTTAAATTTTTTTCACATTTAGTAACTATATTATTAATGTGGGAAGACCATTTAAGTTTCCTATCAAATGTTACTCCCAAAAATTTAACTTCGGAAGCATTGGGGATTGGAGAGTTTTTAAATAAAATTTGAACAGGGGGGTTATTATGACGATTTGAGAAGGAGACACACTGACTCTTTTGTACTGAAAGTTCAAGACCATTTAAAGTGAGCCATGTGCAAAGGGCATCCATGGCTTCATTAAGATATTTGACGGCGGATGGAATGATTTTGGATGATAAGAAGAAAGCTATGTCATCTGCGAACTCAACAACTTTTACTTGAGGGGGAATGGTGACATGCATATCGTGTGTGTATATATTATACAGTAAGGGGGATAATACATCGCCTTGGGGTAAACCCTTCCAAATTGACCTACTCTGAGGAGTAACATCTGGTAGCTCAATGAAAATTTTCCTATCGAGAAAAAGATTAATAATAGATTGGACAAACATGAGGGGTAAGCCAAGGCCTAAAAGTTTTTTTTTAAGAATTGGGATGGAAACATTGTCAAAGGCGCCTTCTATGTCTATAAAGACTGCAAGACATACTTCTTTGTTAGAAATGGATAAATTAATATCAGTGCTGATGATGGCAAGGTTATCTTGTGTAGATTTCTTTTTCCTAAATCCAAATTGGGATGGAGAGAGAAGATGATTACTCTCGACAAAAAATTCTAACCGGTTTTTAATTAATTTTTCATAAATTTTACTAAGGGTGGATGAAAGAGCAATTGGCCTATAGTTGGATCCAGAATTGGGTGATTTGTTTAATTTTAGAATTGGGATGATTATTTGAGAACTCCAGTCATCAGGTATTATGCCAGTCTGGAAGATTTTATTTAAGATGCTTAAAAAGTGATTTAGAACATTATCATTACTATTTTTGATAATGCTATAAGGTATACCATCTCTGCCTGGAGATGAGTCCTTAACTGTTGATAAACAATTTTTTAATTCAATTAAAGTGAATGGAGAGTCTAGCCAATGATCAGACATAGGAGTGTTGTGGATTGGAGTTATTTCATCTAAGTTAGGTACAGAAGGGGGGGCAATTTTGTCCAAGAACTCGTCTATCCATTTAGAATGAGAAGCTCGAGGAGATGTTGGACTGAAGGAGGATCGAAATCTTCGAATCATAGACCAAACTTCCGAAATTGGAGTGTTCGGAGATACTGAACTGCAGAAGTTGTACCACCCGGATCTTTTTTTTGACCTCAATACCCTTTTGGCATTGGCTTCGGCATTTTTGTATATGAGATAGTTCTCCATAGTCATATTGTGACGATAGGAAAGAGATTTAGCTTTCCGAATTCTCACTACTTTGGAACAATCCTCATCCCACCAGGGAGTCGGAGGGAGTTTTTTGAGAGATTTGGTTTTAGGGGGAGGATTTGATTTATTGATTGCAGTTACGAGCATTGATTTGAAGTTATCGTAGTCATCTTTGACAGATAATGTATCGGTATAGGATAAATTTTGTATAAACTTATCCATATGTGAGTTAAATTCGTCCCATAAAATGGTGTGTTTTGTTTTAATCTTTGTCGAAATATGGGACTTGTCTGAATGGAAAGAAGTTTGATAAGTGATGGTGATCGGGAAATGATCACTGGAGCAAGGGTCGGGGGACACCACCCACGAGGAGAGAGGTGCCAGATTAATAGAGCATATGGAGAGATCCACTGCACTGGGGTTTGTGTTAGGGCGAGAGATTCTAGTAGGAGATCCGTCATTCAAAAGAAAAAGGTTGGATTCATCTAGGAAATCCATCACACTTCGACCGTCTCGATCACAGAAAGCAGAACCCCAGACGGGGGAATGGGCATTAAAATCACCCAATAAAAAGAAAGGAGGGCTTAGTTGACGGACAATTTGCAACCACGCTTGTTTATTGAAGTGCGATGTTGGGGGAAGATAGATAGAAACAAAGGAAGTGTCCTTTATTTTAGCTGCAACCATTTGAAAGTCAGCATTGGGGGGTTTGATATTATTTATTGGGAAAAACGGAAGGGATTTTTTAATAAAAAGGGCAGCACCACCACCCGTACCTTCCGGGCGATCATCGCGGAGGCAGGAGTACCCTCCCACATTAAAGTGGGTGGATGGAGTAAACCATGTCTCCGAGATAGCAGCCACAGAAACAAGGTTTGAATTTAATAGGTTAAGAAGGTTCGATTTGTTAGAAATAGCACTGCGGCTATTCCACTGAAGAATTCTGACATCTTGAAGAGCCATTTTGAATAAATGATTTTAATGTGGAAATAATAGAAGCAGCGTTGGACGGTAGATTAGTTTGAGAAGAAATTAGGTCAATTAGAAGCATAATAAGAGTTTGAATAAATGAAGAATTATCTTGGGAGAATTGTTCAGAAAGCTTTTGATGGTTTGTTGAGGATGAATTATAATTGTTTGCGCACCCATTTGTGGCATTTGAAAGAGGTGAACCATTGGGATTTAAGAGAAGTGAGTTGTGTTGTTGCTGATCGTATCCAGGAGCCGGTTTAGAGATAGGGTTTTTGTATGTGAATTTAGTTGAACGAGAAGATGTTGAAGAGGAGGCGAGTGGGTTGGATGAAGAGTTACTGGATAAAACCTCAGCAAATGATTTTTTGACAGGCGGGAATAGTTTAGAAGCCTGCAGAAAAGACAAGTTCTCAGAGGCCATAGAAATTTTTATATTTTTTTGGCGAGATTGTTCCGGACAAGAAGAGTTAATGGCGGAATGAGCACCTGAGCAGTTAAAACATTTAGGTGAAGAGAGAGAAGAACATTGGTCAGCCGTGTGGTTTTCTCCACATTTGAAACATCTGGGAGGGGATCTGCATGCAGCCTTGGTATGACCAAAACGACAGCAATTGTAACATTGAGTGGTGGGATAAGTATACATTTCAACTGGTAAGGAGTTGAAAAATAAATAAATATGGGAGGGAAGAGATTGTCCTTCAAATGTGATGACGACAGATTGGGAGGGCTTCCAGGAAACGATGCCCTCAGAAGAGTCCTTATAATTTAACCTCCTGGCTTTTATGGGATTGCCGATGTGTTGGGGGGTTGAAAGTGAAGACAGGATTTCTGGAATGGACAGATCGGTCGAGATACCTCTGACGAGGCCCATTCGAGTGACATTGAAAGTTGGGATGTACGCCTTGAATTTAGAATTTGATGAAATAAATATGTTTTTGATAAAGTTGTTGGCGGCTGAACCTGAGAGGAATTCAACAGAGATTCGGAAGCGACCCTCAGCTTTTACACCTCCAGGCTTAATCGAAAGGTTCTTGCTATTTGATAGAAATTTACCAAATTCAAGAGGGTGGATAGTTTTACCTTGCTCAGTTTTTTGAGCGTACACAATGAACGGGCCACAGGAATGAGGAGAATAAAAGTTTGTAGGAGGAGGTTGAGGAAGAGCAGGTGAAGACTGAGAAGAAGAAGGAGAGTCATGTTTTATTGAGGAAGAGGGACTAAACTTCCTTTTTTTTGTGGTAGTCAGAATGACAGATTCACTGTCTGAAATTACTACATTTTCGCCATCTGGGGGGTCAGGGGGAGGATCTGGGGGCTTTTTAGGGTGTCCAGGGGGGTCCTCCTCCATTGTTCACAAAATTACAAAAGAAAAAATGTATGGAAAGTGACAGAAATAAAAAAGGTTATAAATATCTGGAAAACAGCGACAAAAAGTGACTCCTGGAAGATCAGAGGGGAGAAGAATCCTCAAGGAACAACACACTACACTTTTATTGACCAGAAAACATAAAAATATTAGTTAAAATAATAAAAAAAGATTATTTTTTCCTAGGCGAAAACAAAATAACTGTGACAGCCGGATGTTCAAAATTAGAATCTAATAATAATTATACTATTTGTCCAAAAAATGTGAAAATTCATTCAGTAAATAACAATTCTTTTTTCAAACTTTCTTCAGGCGACCTCCGTGACTTTCTTCCGTGTCTTCCGTTTCTTTCCGTGTTCTGTCTTCCGTTTCTCTTGCGTCTTCCGTTTCTTTCTTTCCTCCTTGAATTTCTTCAGACGACCTTCGTTGTCGAGAGGTAAGGCACTCGATTAGCAAGCCATTGGATATTTTTTTTTTAAAGTTATTTTATTTTAAATGCACATTAACAGTTATATATATAACCAATAATAAACACACATTATTTTATTAAGTAATAATTGCGTTTTTGAATTGATGAATATTTAGCTGAAAAATATCTATATTAGGGGACAGGTAATTTAGTAACAGAATCATCTTCTCGAGCGGCATTACTAATGATAAGTTAGTTTTACATCTCGGAACAACAAAAGTTCTGTGTCTGCACGCTCTTGTGAAGTTGTCGGGGACATAAAACTCAAATTTTTGTATTATATTGTGAATACAGTTGTTACCTTTCATAAGTTTATATGCTGTTGTCAGCAAAGCAATTTTCCTTCTATCGGGATTTACATTTATAATCTATATTCTCAGTATAGCCCTGGTGTAAGACCACTATTCAGAATTGAAACATTGCTTAAAATGGTTTGGCGTTTGGTGACCAGATCTGAAGAGCCAGGTACTTCCCCACCTTCCACTTTTCCATCTCCTTCCCCTCTTCACTACCTTCAGCCTCACATATATATGCCCTAGTCACACTCCATACGGTTGAGACTACTTGGGCTTGTGTGTGATATTCAAATAAAAAAGTACATACGTAATAACTTATATAATTGTGTTTGCAATCCCACTTCCCGCAGATTTCAGCATTATTTGCAGGATTTTCATGTGCTGGATTTGCGGGATCGCGGGATTAAAAAAACTCAATTTACACCAAAACATGCCGTTTTGATTTGCACACGCTTCCGTTTAGCACTATTTTACATAGAATACCATAACTGTCTAATGAAAAATTAAAGTTAACTCTCGACAGGCCAAGATGCCAAACATAACGTCCGTAACCAAGTGGGTCGACCGATGACCCCATGAAATTTTTTTTATAGGCATTTAAACCATGGAGATCCTTTTTTTTTGTTATTTGTCCATTTTATTGGGCAGGTAATATTACCTATATTTGACAAAATATTTTTTCCTGTGATCAACGATTTTTTCACATTTTTTTTTACCCTGGAAAGATAATCTGCATAAAACTTACGCATGCGTGTTAGAATTATTGCTCTCTCGTTCTAATTAGTGCGAATCCGTCGCTATGCTTTTTATACACCACAGTCGCTGCTTGGACCTTCCGTGGGGCGTGTCGCAGAGGTAGGTAACCAGGTTTGAGATATAACGACCGAATGAGTCAAAGAGCGTAATATTGAAACGTTCCAAAGCTGTTTTGATTGATTTTTATGTAGCTTTATGTTAGTATTAAATATAATATATGTAAATTATTAAGTACATTAATCAAAACGACTGATTATTTGTAAGAAATAGGTGATTTGAGAAAAATAAAATATTCCTAAGTTTTGTTGATTTTATTGAAGAAGTTTCGTGTTTCGTTTTTTTTTCTTATAATAAATAAATATATATTCAAAAATTGTTGTATTTCTTTTGTCATTTGTTTATAAAAATATAATACCGATTGGTTTATTCAAATCAACTAACAAAATAAAATATTACAGCTGGTTAAAACTCATGCATCAATTTTATGTATCTTTACCGTATATCAAAATATGATTATCTTTCTAGGGTTAAACGGCAGTTAATCCTTTGCGCAGGAAAACCTAAAACACTAAAAATATATTTCATGTATTTAAGTAGATATAAGAAGGATAGTAATTTTGGGGTGTACCTTTAGCCCCAGTTGGCTGCGGGAGAGTTAATAAAATTGCCCGACGGAAGATTGACATTTAATGTAATTTTTCTTTTTAAAATCATTAAATCACTTATTAACAGCCATGCATTATGTTCCTTAGAGAGTCACACAAACTAAAAATATCTTTCACTGCAACCATCATGTCAATACCAATTCGTTTATGAACTCCCTTATACCAAGCATACACAGCTAAGGTAACCAATTTGAAGAAGTAGCAGATATTTTCAATAGCGACTTTTTGAAAACAGTTATTTAGGTTTAAATAAATTAAGACAATATAAGCGAAACTCAATCGAAAATCTGGAAACAGAAAAATCAGAAAAACATATTGACACCTCTGGGACTCGAACCCAGGACCTCTTGCTTTCCAGGACCTCTTGCTTTCCAGCAAGAGGTCCTGGGTTCGAGTCCCAGAGGTGTCAATATGTTTTTCTGATTTTTCTGTTTCCAGATTTTCGATTGAGTTTCGCTTATATTGTTTTCATTTATTTAAATATTACAATTTGAGGTTTTACTCATAAAAGTTAAAAATAAAAATTAAAATAAAAAGTTATTTAGGTATTAGTTTCCAAAATTGTAAATGCTTTTTTTCATCATTTGGTAAAAAAGTAGCTGAACAGGCCGAATACCGAATAGTAGCCGAATATTCGGGGCATCCCTAATTCAAAGATATTTGTACTGTAAAAAAAATAAATTACTTGATAAATATTTTTGACAATGAAAGAGGAACTCATCTTGATGGTAGGAAGAGAGAAGAAAGTCGCATTTTAAGCTGGGAAACTTCAAAATCTAGAATCTATTTTCAAGAAAGAGTTGTTCCTTTTTGAGAACGGAGATATCAGAGGAAGATACCATATAGTCCAACCAACTAGCGTGGAAGCATTTATCTCTGCTGGACTTTTGTGCACAAATTTAATGTCCTTTCATGAATGGATGACAGGACTCTCAATAATCTATAGTTTTTTACAGGCTTCTTTCGCCCAAGAAAGACATGGCACGACCAAGTGAATCAGATACTTGAGTCGGGCCATGTCAAGAGTCAGAATAATAGAAGAGAATGTATGAGATGTTGTATGAATGTAAACGAGGCAAGGAATGTGTGCCAAGACCGGGATGTTTGGCGGTCCGTCCTCTCTGCCTACCCCTGCGGGGGGAAACGGCGTGTTGGTTAGTTAGTTAGTTCTTTTTTTTATCAAAGTCTTTCTGAACAAGCAGACGGGTTAAATGACTTATTATGATTTTTTTGTTTAAAAGAAAGACAAACATTCCCGGGTTACGAATAACCCAACAATGTTTGAAAATCTCCTACTACCACCACAGAAAGCCGTGTTGTGATGGAGGACTTAGCCAGCAGAGGAATTGAATACGCGACTCCCGGATGGGATCCTAGTGCTATGCCCACTCAACCACTGACCAGTCTTTGTTTTACTTATTTGTTTTACTTATTTGTTTTACTTATTTATTTTATTTTTACTGGACCCTATCAAAGCCAATTTTTTTTACAATAGCTCACAATATTTTCCCTCAGGGCCTATGTCATCTTTGGGGATGCGGTGTGGTGGGTCTTTTAAAGGAAAGGTGGGTAGGAATCTGGGGGTCAGTGGGTCCAGGAGTGACGGAAGTATGAATCCATCTCTCCCACTGCGGTGCAAGGCGAAGTTCCAAAAAAATTCTGCTTGAGAGGTCACAAGGTCTCCCTCTACCAGTATCTCCTGATCTGGCCTGCCACGCAGCTGGTGAGCAGACACATCCGCCGCCAAGACCCGGATAAGCCTCATCCCATAAACCTGGGCACCCCTGCTAAGTCATCAAACATAATTAAACACTTTGGGTGACCGATGGCAGCGGTGTTGGTAATCCACCCGTTGCGGCAGTACCCATACTCGCCTCCCAAATTGTAATTGATTGATTGATACCAAGTACTTAATAAAATATGTTTACGAAATTGGCTTTATTGTTTATTTTTATTTTTTTATTTATTTATCTATATAAGGTATGTTTACATTACATTATTCGATGCCTGTCTCACTAGGGTATACCTGTGTATATATAAATTTAGCACCTCTTAATAAAAAAATCACACAAATCTAGTGCGATTATTTAAATCCTATCCTACAATCCCGCAGGATTTGAAAAGGTTGCGTGATTTGCAAACCCTAAACGCAATCAACAGATGATAAAATTCTGTATTTTCAGTATCAGTCTAGACCCCGATGAAGATGAACGGGACCCCGAACTGTTCCAGGGCCTGGCCGACTTCCTGGACAAGGACCTGACTCCCTCCGAGAGAAGCCACTTCATGGACCAGACCCTGCCCAGCATAGTGCACCGGGCCCTTCAGTTGCGCCACTGGAAACCTGCCACGGGATATGTTTTCAGTCTACAGCAACAAGGTTAGACTTTACGGAGCCCAATGGATACAAACAGTTATTAGATGAACGTGGCTGTAACTTATTTGCACACAAACCGCGGATACAAACATGTGATCCATCGACGGCTACTCACATTGCATGTGATCCATAAAGTTTTGCTAGAACACATATATAATAACCAGTGGCGGTTCGTGACTTTTCAGTGAGATAGAGCTAGGGATGCAAGGTTTTTAAAAATATCGATATATCGGTCTATTAGGCCGATATACCGATATTTCGTCTTTTTTTAAAAGCTTATAGAATTCCAATGTAGTTGTAGTTATATCAAACGTTTATCGATTACGTATACAATTTTTTATACTTATCTATTTGAATAATCACAAAACTTAAAAGGTATTTCAAATGTGTTTTTTTTTCATGAATTTATTTAAAAAAAAATTTATTCCAGTATTTTGTACCAGCTATCGAACTTAAAAATAGTAGCCTTGACAGTCTAGTTCCTTGTAGCCGGTTTCTGCTTTGAGTTATAGTGGCTCGTGCCTTTGAAAAAGACGTTCAGAAGGAACACTTGTTGCCACAATTGGTAGATGACTTATTGCCACTTTAAAAAGATTGGGATATACACCTTGCATCTCTTGCCATGTTTCAACAATGTTTACTTTTAGAGTATTTATAGGGTGCAGAAAGATATAACGTAAGCTCGTCGTCACCGCCAGTTTTTTCTTACCTTTTTTTTTACCCAATTTTGTGGGTATTTTAATTTAGGCGGGTTTTTCAATATTTCGATACGATATTTTGTGTTTTTCGATATTGAAATATCGATATCGACCATACGCCGATATCGATATTTTTAGGGGTCGATATATCGATATTTATCAGTTTTCTGATATATCGTTGCATCCCTAGATAGAGCGGTAAAATTGAAAAATTGTTGATGTACCTAGTAGTAGCTAAAAAAATATATTTTCAGCAACAATACCACTCTAACTCTCTGAAAGTTCACGGACTGCCACTAGTGATGTGTAAGTTCTGCGGAGTTAAGCGGATCTTTCTCCTATTCATTTTTCAAATCGACTACTCCCAGTGAACCCAGTCCAGGACTCGGACCTAAATCCGAAACTCGGAGCCGGACCCGGAGCCTGAATCCGAATGCCTCCACCGTTGTCCCCGTGTCCGCGGTCCGAGCCACTCGCGAGTCGTGAGGGTCCTTGTGCTTGTTCGAGTTATTGTGCGGGTTCTGACTCCGAGGTTTGGCTCTGACCAAACTCGTGTGTCCCGGTAGCCGCAACAGCACCCAGTACGCAGTCCGCACCCCAAGAACTCAGACCCGGGACCTGCTCCTAGAACTAGTGTACTTGTGAAAGGAAGCATACTTCGGAGGCCTCCGGCAAAATGTAGAACTCACCCATTACTACCTGAGGGCTGCTACTAGCTAACTAACCATCAGGACTCAAAGAAAAAGTTCGAAACCTAACAATGGTAAAAAATATATTTTTACAGTAGGTACTCGCTCACTAACCACTATCCCTAAAACCGATTTTAGTGCATATGGTTTTTATAGTGAAATTTGTACTTTTACTGTTTTAAAGTTAAGGTGTCGAGTTTATGCTTGCGAAAAGACTACATTTTGTAAAATTATTCAAACAAAAACATGGCAAGCAAACAGAAACATAAACAACAGTTGAAACCAATATAGCGGTATAGTAATTGAGTGTGTAAGATAACCTAAGTAGGTGTACAAAGCTTGGCGCTCGAGTCTAGACTCGTGGCGGACTACTGAATTTGGTACACAAATATGAATGACATATTACTGCAAGATTACTTTATACAATGTGTACGTTTGTAAAAGATTCTTATGATTTTTGCCTTGATGCCATTCAGGATCGAAATGTTGCTATACCATATCTGAATAGCCAGGTTCTTGACACTCTAGGCAGAATTTAAATATGATATTAATTAATTCCCAGGTTAACCACTGGAGTGATTTTTGCCATATATTGGCGCCATTTTAGATATTTCCAATTGCTTTTCAGATAAAAAAGGCAATTATCTCATTGATTTAAAAAATATATATTTGTAGCTTCCACGTTTCTTATTGTGGACTTAAAATGAAGCTATTAAAATGCTTAATCTATCATGACCATAGATGTCACAAATCCGAACTTCGTAGACTATCTTGTTAAAAATAATGTTAAAAATACCTGAATGTTAAAAATACATTTTTAAAATATTTTTTTCGTGGAGAATTTCTGATCAGCTGTTTACGGTTAAAATTAAGTCCCTTTTCCATAGATATGCAACTTTCATTATCAAGTATACAACAGACAATATACAGAAATCGAAAATATTCTATGTCGACTCGAATAAGTACCTCTCACGGCAGTTTCAAAGTAATAACAACGCGGGATTCACGCGGCTATAAACTTTACGATTTTTTTTATAATTCCTACAAATATAAGATAAACGGTAAAATACAGGTTAATTCATTGTCTATACAGCACTATAATAAGTATTTATGTCTCCATGTTAAAATTCGAAGGTATAATTTTTTTAAATGTTGGTGAAAAATTAAAAAAAATCATCTTTTGAAAATGTCGAGCAAACGGAGAAAAAAGTTTTAAAATGTGCTGTCGCTCCAGTGGTTAATATATCATGGTCACAAAATTTTAAATATTTTGTCGGTGTCTGTTTTCAAAGTATGTCTATGATAAGATGAAATGTCTGGTCTTTTGCTTAACGGTAGCAGAGAAGGATTACGTTAAGTTACTTACATTTGTGAGGTTTCCTAAGAAGGTAATGCTGCTTAGTTAGCTTAAAATACAAGCCATATTGTACTTACCAATACTCAAATGTTTCACGTTATGGAGAAAAATATTTCAAATAATTAACTTATCGGCGGCATATATTATTTTGTTTTCAATTGTATTTAACAGAAAATATTATTTGGCTCATAATTTTGGACGCTGAGACAGTGATTTTATGTCTAGGGAAATTTCCCTAGATCTAGGGAGAAAAATATTTTTAAGGAAAAGGGAAATCAGGACAAAATCTAGGGAAATTTCGAACTCTGGCAAATTTTTTATTACATACGACAATATTATTGGTATTATTTATATATACATATATACATGTATAAATTTTTTGGAATTCCCATGAATCTTAATTATTGTTCATGTACTTACATGCAATGTTATTTTTATCACTGACAACTCGAAATGATATTATGTATCTTAAAAGATAAATGGGATCTCTGAAAAAAAAAAAATTTATGTTTTAAGTTCCGTTTTATCGGTAATTGCGGTTGATTTTTACTGTGCAAAGGGTTTTTTTTATTTGGAATTCAGTTTCTAATTCAGTGGTGAGTGCATTCGTACTTTTAAATTATTATTTCACGTAGCAAAAAGTGTTTTATTTGGAAAAAGCACAGTATTATAAGTAAATTTACCAAATTCCGATATCTTTCCAATTAATTAACCATATTAATTAACATCTAACAGGATTAGTGTTACACAATCAGGTGGCTATGTAGGTAATTGCGTAAATGTGAAATTCTAGGGAAATTTCACCTCGAAATCTAGGGAAATAATTTTTTTTGGCAGAACATCCCTGCGCTGAGATGTTGAGATGCAACGTTTCGGACAATCTTTCATTATCCATCATAAGGGCTATTAATAGTACCCATAAGAGCAGTACATGTACGTTTTGAAATCACTGCCAGTGGAAAAACACTTTATTTTATTGACATTGATAATTTGGAGTGTAATTACATTTTAGTATCATGAATTTCGAATTAAAAAATCTTTATAACATTTTTGACCGCCGAGCGATTCTATATCTTTTGTGGGATCTTTATTAGATAACGGACATGATCTCTTATCAGATATGTGTGATTTTTTACATATTTACTGAAACATATTTTAGTTAAGATTGTTTTAAACACGAATTCCTGCAAGAATACATGATTATTTATTCATTTAATGTATGTTGTACCTAGAAAAAGCAAATAACAGCCATAAAAATCGCACAAATCTGACAGGAGATCACATCCATTATGTAATAACGATCCCACAAAAGATATAAAATCGCTTGGCAGATCGGTTTCACCCTAGCACCCAAATCATTTTAATTTCTGTATGTTTTATGATTTATATATTATTGTTTGAATATTATTAATGAACTAGTGCAAACCTGTAAATTCTTGAGAAATCAGTGCCTATTTTAAAAATGACAATTAAAATAATAATTTCCTGGTAAAAATATCATATTACAGCAGATACGTTATCGCTTGTCCCAATTCTCCAAACTAGAGTCTGTCAAATAAGAGTAGAAAAAATAAAAACTTGAACTACGAAATTTGTAGGCTGGCAACATCAATTTACCTGTCAAATATTCTTTTGAAGTGCAATGACACTGATGATACAGAACACTGTATACACATTAATTACTTTTTTTTTGTTCTTAAAAAAAAAATCAAAGAAGCACATTTGTTAAGTTACCTACTTAATGACATAAATTTGATTAAATTGTGTTTTACAGAGTGATTGGCTTTCATAAATTAAATTTGTATTTAACAGTAGGTAGAAAGGAAGAATCATTAACGGTGAGTTTAGTTACACTACTTTTAGATCTGAATGAGTTAAATATATTCAGATCTAAAATTAAAGACATGATCTGAAGCCTGGACAACGCCAGTAAGTACTTAAGCTAATATTAAATAAATGTGAGCAGTGAACAATTTTTAAAGTGTGCTCTATATTTTATTACAAAATCGTTATTCTTCATTATGTTAACACACAATTGCAAAGATATAATAACAATATACTTATTTGAAATTCTAATTTTGAGATCAGTGGAATGAAAAAATATTTTTTTCACTTTCATGCCTTTTTCGTTTTTAATAAAAATGTTGGTTACACAGCTTTAGATTATAACCATGATAATATTTTTAGTATTGCCATTTGTACAACAGTGGCGCCCTCCTATGTTTTCTACTCTTATTTGACAGAGTGTAAGGCCATCCGCTCATGGAGAAACTGAAAAAAAAAGAGTTGACGACTCAATCGCAATCAATCTCCTGAACAAAATCGATATTTTTCATGTAAAAACATGACAAAACTTGACAGGTCACGAGCCACTACCATGTAGCGACTCACGACCGGTCAAGTTTTCGAGTAATTTGCGATATGTCAGATCAAAAAAATATCAGTTTTGTTCATGAGGTTAATTGCGATTGTGTCGTCAACTGATTTTTCAGTTTCTCCATGAGCGGATGGCCTAACTTCTAATTTTAAAATGATGACACAATTTGAAGCTTAAGTTGTAGAGTTCATTGAACCGGGGTTACAGACAGAGGCACCACCGAAATTAGCATTGTTTCATAATTTATTTATGTGTTTTCAGCGGACCTGACAGAATTGAGTTATGACTTTGTGTCGTCGCTACTGGCGCACGCTTTCTTCTCCACATATCCTAAAAGGACGTTAAAAACGCACCCTACTCTACAAGACTTTAATTTTACAAAATTTTTCAAAAATTTACATAGGTAAGTTCCCACCATACCTACTTTTTTATTTTATTCCCTGTGATTATTAGCCACTACATAGTTATACTATCCTGCTTCGTCAGACTTGAAGTCTTGTTTTATTTTTGTTTAATAAATGGATATTTCAATGCTTCTTTGCTCATGATAGAAATGACGTTGACGTAGAATGGAGAACTGGACGGAAATCACTGAAAATTTAGACCAGCTGAAGCCCCTGGCTTTACGCAGACTTTTCGAAATCGGATGAAAATAGTAATTTTCCTCTTATTCTGAATTTAAAGTGTGCAAAATTTTATCAAGAAGTGTCAAAATTCTTCTTTATGTGAAAGTAGGATGGGCGGTTTTTTGGAAATATCTTGACGACAGTGTTCCTCTGGTATTGAGGGATAAGTGTGTGAAATTTCGTCAATCTCGGAATAAAACTGTAGATTTTTATAAATAACACACCCACTCACAGAATTTTTTTTTATGTAACATATTATTATATATTACTAGCAAGTAGCCGACATGCGTTGCAATGCCCCTCAAACAAAGTGATTGTGTTTTAATTTAGTTTATTGAAGTCTTATACACAATATTTTTTGTTTTTCCGTCTGGTGCATCCACGAATATATCAGAAGGTTTTCTGACCCGCCACATACAGCTGTCAGTATGAGAAGCGAGAATTTTTCAAATTTACCCCCTGCTTTCCCCTACCGTTACAATATCTACTTTGCAATCCCTCCCTCTGCCCCTCCCTCATCCCCCACCCCTCGGTCACCCTTCCCCTGTATATCCTTTCCCTCGCTATAGAAGATATAAACCTTCATAGAAACCTTTGCAGGCATGCGCACAAGAAATCCCCAAAGTTTCATCACAATCGGATGAATGATTTAGGTACCGCATAAGGGACATACAAAGAAACTTTAATTTTTATATGTTAATGTTGTGGTGTACTCTGGTTTCTTATGATTAACAATTCAGTTCTTATGATCAGGCGTTTCGACTGTTGAGACATCTAAATCTGCATATACCAACGACATCTGTTGAAAGATATTGAAACTACATACTCTAACGACATCTGTTGAGAGACATTGAAACTACATATATATGTTTACACATACCGCACTTATGTATATAGTATGCGTAATGATTTAATTAGACCGATTAGACAGATGTATATAGTATGCATAATGATTTAATAAATATACTTTTGAATGTAGCTATAACTTTGTGGTTATCCATTATAGATAAATGAAACAATTTAACTTTAATTTAACGGCTCCACCCCTACCATAATAATACATTGTTCCCATCCATATTTCAAAACTGTCAAATCAGTATACATTTGCCCTGAAGAAGGAACGGTCGTTCTGAAACCGGTCGGATTTACTCAAATATAAAAGTGGTTCAAAGAAAGTTAAATTGTTTCATTGATTTAATAAATGTTTACATTGGATTATTTGATTGCAGGCCATGCCAAAAGGCAAAACTTAGAAGTATTTTACATTATTTTGACTGGCTGGAAAAAAATAGTAATGAAGGTTCCCTTAAAATATCTAGACAAGTAAGTATTTCATATTTTCTACCTGTTTTATAATATGAAAGATAAAAAAACTTACAGCAGGTTTCCCAATATTACATTATTTGGGACTTAAAATCCCCAATACATCAGTCGCCATTTCTTAATCCTATTACCAAGGCCTAAGCCGCTTTGAACTTTGTGTTATAACCTAATAATATTATGAAGAACCTACTTTCAATTTAATGCCGTAAATCTAAGCAAATTTTAGAATTTTTGTTATATCCACTGGAGCAACAGCGCAATTTAAAACTTTTTTCTCCAATTGCTCGAGATTTTTGTGGTGACCGTTTTGAATATTTTCCGTCCACATTAAAAAAAAATCGTACCTCCGAATTTTAATATGGAGACATACAAACTGATTGTAGTTCTATATAGCCAATGAATTCACCTGTCTTTTGTCGATTATCACATATTCGTAGGATTTATAAAAAAAATATATAATAAAATCGTAAATTTCCACTTAATTACTTACAAATAAGAAAAATTTTGCCCAAAATTGGCAGAAAAGCAATCCTAGGCATTTTAAATAGTGTCATATTGTGGCAAAAAAGCGCTCCAGTAGATATTTAAATCGAAATACTGCTCTGCTTCTCTGAAATAGATACATTTTGTGTTGATTTACATGTTAGAATAAATTTGTAATCAATATAATTTTGGGAGGCGGGAATGAGTACCGCCGCCCCAGGAATCATTTATTGGATAACCAACACATCTGCTATAGGGCACCCCAAGTGGTTTGCTACATTTGGTGACTTGTCTGGGATTCCCGGGTTCACGGGGTGAGGATTGTCTAGGTCAAGACTTTTTTTTTTTACATGAGCTCCACACAGGAGGCCCTGAGGAAAATAATTTCCCTAAGGGCCTATGTCATCTTTGGGAATGCTGTGTGGAGGATGCTATGCTGTTGTAAGGAAAGGAAAGAGAGGAGGGTTCTGGGAAGGAAAAGGGTTTAAGGGGTGGGTAGGAATCTGGGGTTCAGTGTGTCCTGGTCATCCTGCTCCAAGACCTAAACAAACCTCATTCCATGAACCCGGGGACCCCTGCTAAATCACCAAACGTAGCATACCACTTGGGGTGACCTATGGTAGAGGTGTTGGTTATCCAATAAAGGTTCCTGGGGCGGTGGTACCCATTCCCGCCTCCCAAATCTGGGGTTGCAGAGATGTTAAGACTTTTAGCTTAGAGCTTTGATTAAATCTTAGAACTTATCACATGAGAATTTGATCGCTAGAATAGTGGGTTATTATAAAATGACTAATTTCTCACTTGTAATTGTTTTATCTAATTTAAGTTTACGCATGTATTGAATATGTCTAGGTAATGAGTGCAAAGCAATGGCTCACAATAGAAGACTGGTTAGAATGCAGCTTGCCACTGTGCCGACTGCAGATAAAGCATGATGGCCGCATGGAGCGGTGCAGCGTGGAGGGGCTGGAAGTGTCCTTTTCCAACTCGCGGCTGGGCGGGGAGGTGCTGGCTGATGGCTCTTCGCAGGTACTCTTAGCTTAGAATAATCTTAGCCTTCTGACTGACTGCTGATTCTAATCATATGCAAAGATAAGAAAATCTGTCCCCCAGAATATTGCTGGTTTAGGACAACTATCCTTCAGAATGTTGCTGGAATAGGACGACTATCCTCCAGAATGTTGCTGGAATAAGACAACTACCCTCTAAAATGTTGGTAGAATAGGATGACTTTCCTCCAGAATGTTGCTGGAATAGGACAATTACCCTCCAGAATGTTGGTAGAATAGGATGACTTTCCTCCAGAATGTTGCTGGAATAGAACGACTATCCTCCAGAATGTTGCTGAAATAGGACAACTATACCTACAACTGTCTCTCAGATAATTACCCTCATACGACAACCGTCTCCCAGATAGTTGTTGTTCTCATCGGAAAACTTTTCCCCTGGAAAATTGCTTAAATAAGACAACTTTCCCCCAAATAATTGCATTTCCCCCAGATGTTGCCCTCGTAAGAAAACACTACCTTCAGTAATAAGTATAAAAATATTTTTAAAATGTGGGTGCTGTGACGAACAAATTTCGTCACAAAAAAATTTGAATTAAAAATCTAACATTAAGAAAGAGTCTCGCTTTGTGCATCACGGACAAAGAAAGTGTTGACAGATGTGGGTCGAAGTGACAGGAACGGAAGAAGGGAGAAGTGCGGGGTAGGGCCACGGGTCCTATGAGTTTATAGGGCGCGCCGGTACAGCAGTGAAGACCGAGACCAGGGAGAGGGAGGAACACGAGAAGAGTAAAGAAGAGGTCCTTCGGAAGTTGAGGAAACAAGATACGTAAATAGGAGAGTCGATATCGCCAGTTAAAGTATTAAACGAGCATTGCGTAAATGACAATATTAGAAGAGTGTGTTATAAAGTGCCGCCATTGCGAACAATAAAATAGTGCAAAATGATTATCACCGCATGCCACTCGCCATCCACTGCCTGATATCCGCTGCATTGCCATAGCCTGCTGTCGCATCCTGACATCGTGCCTGGAAAGGCTCCCGCAGATTGCACAACGAGATTACACATCGCAAAGTTAGTTGTCTCCGAACTATGTGACAATTAGTTAAGGTTATGTAGAAGTAAGTAGATCTAAGAACAATTAAGATCATGTTTTGAGATTTAGCCAAACCTTATTAAAATCCGTGTATTTAAACAGATCTCCATAATTAAATTCATTCCCCCTGTTCCCAACCCAAGCGACCTGAATTGGTGTGAAGGTAGAGTGAAGAAAATTCGGAGGTAGGTATAAAACTGCACTTATTTTATGTATAGCTCTAGTTACCGGAGCAATATGATATGTTACAGTGTGTTAAAAAAGACACAAGATGGTTTTGTGTGTGTTTCTTGTAGTAAAAATACTAGCCCCATCTGTGCGATGTGCGCGAGTTAATGTATTTACTAGCAAAAACAAACATGCCCGTAGGTAATATTATTCCTTATTATTTCACGGCCATCCATTTGGTAAAAAGCCAAAAAAATTTTGTTAATTGCGTGCCACATTTTTTTCACACAACTCAGTTTACTTTTACGTATTAGAATAGTTTGCCCTGAATACAAAATAAAAACATTGCAAATTCCATCAGATATATTTCAAGTACATAATAGAGTTCACAACTGTTAAATGGAGGCAAGGTTAACATCTTCTTTAAATAAAGAGAAGGTATTGACTTTCTGATTTTGCACCTACCCAAGTTAGAGATTGTTTTTACAACTTAACTCCACACAGGAGGCCCTAATTTAAAGAGAAAAATAATTTCCCTCAGGGCCTATGTCATCTTTGAAGATGTTGTGTGGAGGTTCTTTTTGAGGAGAGGAAGGAGTGAGTATGGGTCCAGAAGAGACCCATGTTGTAGTAGGGAGGAAAGACAGAGGCCGGCAAACCGTTCCACAATGGCGCCGGTGACGAAAGGATCAATGAAGCTAGTTCCTCGAAGCATCTTCCATTGTAATATCAGTAGAACAAGCATAGTATACCTACCTGACGGCTTTGCTGTAAAGATTGCAATCCGCCTGTTAAGATAGGGGAATCTATCAAATTAACTGCCTGTTTCTGCGCAGAGTCAAGGGTTTTTTTTAGGAATTTTGGGACTGCCAAATTCAACATTGCGATTTGTAGCTCTCAGAAGCTGGGATTACTATACAGGGCCCAGCTTCTGAGAGCCTAACTTGACTCTGGCTTCGATGGAGTGCATGAATGCATAAGCAGTTAGAAATACAAGGAGTTTGAACTTTTAGGTTCATTAGAGTGGAGTGATATAATCTAAGTGTAAGGCTTGAGTGGTAGAGCGTTCTGCATGGCGAGCGGAGCATGCAACCATCGAGTGTTTGCTGCCTGACCCACAGTGGATAGACAGTGTTCGAAGGAATCAGCCCTAAATGAAATTGCCGTCATGGCTTCATAGAATATTATGGATATAACATGTTTAGAAGAAAATTCATTTCTTAATTTTGATTATATGTGCAATGAAAGTCAGAGTTAGCTGTAAAAAAAAAGAGAAAAAAAAAATCGAAGAATTTTCTACGTTACACAAAAGTAAAAGGTTAAATGAAAACAAACTCCATAAATATACAAGTAAACTGTTATATTTTGTTGAAGAAGAAGATAACAATAATAATTTAAACGAAAATACGAAAGAGAATTGCGATCATTGTCTTTTTTCTGTTTTCTGTGTCTTGTTCTCTTTCATATTTTCGCTTACACAAGTCTACAAAAAAATAAAAGTTGAGAGCTGTTTTGGTTTTTTTGCGTAATTCTTATGTTTTTGGGTGTGCTGAATCCGAAAATGACTTTCATTTTGTCACAGAACGTCACGTTTTCTGACAATGTAGGTATCTATGTTAAACAAGTTATTATCTTAAAATAAAAGATAAAAGACTGATTTTTTTTTATTTATTTATAATTGCTTAACAAAACTAATTTTTTTTATCTAAAATACATTGGTTAGTAAGCACTAAACACATTTATTTTTCCCAGTGAGACTCCTTTTGGTACATTTTCGCTTGTAGGAAGCATCTGGAAGGTCTCTCTGAAGCGTCCAACAGTAGTCTGCAATCATTGAGATGCTCATCTTCCCTGGTATCTTTTTTCCATCTCCTTAATGTCTTGGTGAAATCGTTCATTTTGCTCTTCACTCACATATCCAAAATTTTCTGGAAAGTAGTCGAGGTAGGAATGAAGAAAATGTTCTTTTAAACTCATTAGGCAACCTAAAGCTTGAAATACATTTAACGATTTGTTTGTAGTTAGGGTCTTTGTTATTGCCTAAAAATTCAGGTTAAACCTCCCCGATCCCTAGTTCCCCTCCCTCCCTCCCTCAAACCCCCAACCCGAGTTCCCCTACCCCCTCCCGCATTCCATACATTCAGTCCCAGTACATTCAGTCTTCACAGCTCGCGTGCCACCTATTGCAATTTTTTTATTCAAATTTCATAATGCCAGAGCTCACCAGTAGTTTAATACAAACCTTGTCTTGACAATAACGAACACAAAAAAACGAATTATCCAATTTGGTGCAGTAGTTCAAAAGTTATGCGCGTACATAGATTTCTGCGATTCATTTTTATGTAATTAATTAATTTTTCATAATTTCATGATGCCAGAGCTCACTATTGTATACAGAAACCATCACGGGGATGCACACATCAAATCCCCAAAGTTTCATCTCAATCGGATGAACGGTTTAGCAATGAAATGTTTATTGTCAGAGCTCACTATTGTATATAATATCTATATCTATGTATATATATATATATATACCGTTTTGCAAAATAACCTGATGTTCTGAAATTTTTTGAGTACTTTTCTAGTTTTCAGAACACCTAAATACATAGAAATTAGTTGAAAACATCCAGACAGCATTTTTGTTGTAGACCTGTGTTATTGTTATCTTCTTCTTCATTGATATATTACGTTGATGGGAATAACCTTCAAAAGTTATAAAAGTGAGTTTTTCTCATAAAAAATTGTTATATTTTGCCTTTGTTAGAAGTCAACGTGAGTACAATTCTCCCGTCTGGAACCCACATTTTAAAATTTATGTACAAGCTGAATACAGAATAATTCTTTAAGTTTTTCAGAAATTTTGTTGAACTTACAACATTTTTTAAATGATAAGAATATGTTTAAATTGAATTTACGACGATAGAAAGATTTTTACTGACTTGCTATTTCTACAGTCCCTGGCCAAATTATTAGACGCACTGTATTTTTTTTGTAATTTTATGTTTCTTAAAGGTGGGTTTCTTCATTTACCGAGAATGCTAAATGCAATGCTAATTGTAAAAGTAAACGGTAAAATGCATAGAAATGGGTTTTTTCATTTGACATTTACCGTTTACTTTCACCTTACATTTTACAGGCCCACAATGGTGCTTCAAATGCCAAAGGAAAGGTAACCAAAATGGCGGCCGTTGTCTAAATGTCACTTTGGTGACAGTTCAGAGATTTTCTGGCTATCTATAATACGGTATTTGCTAGTATTTTATCATTATGTACGCAACAAGTGATGGTTCATGAGGTTCTGACGATGAACTAATAATTAATTATATGACACGACGTGTAAAGCGACATAATAAACGCAGGAATTTCTATCTAATGGAAGACGTAGATTTCGCGTTAATAAAGAAACTGCTCGACTTTTGACTACTTAATTGCTGATATGATATGATATGTTATTCGAAAGAATTACTCATTGCTAATAATTTTATTACAATTTAAAACGTGATCCCTGAGACGTATGTGTGGTAAAACAATGTACGATCGTGTGAGAAATGTGGATATCCGCAAAGAATGTAAGGCTGATGTAAGCATAATGCGTAAGATTAAGAAAGGGACCCTCAGATGGTTTGGGCATGTAGAGCGAATGAACGAAGAAAGTAGTGTAAGAAGAATATACGATGGGAATGTGAATGGTAGAAGAAGTCGGGGATGCCCGAGAAAGACATGGCACGATCAAGTGAATCAGATACTTGAGTCGGGCATTTCTTTTTTTTTATTTTTTTTTTTATTCCAGTTAAAAGAAAATTACATTTTCACTCATTTAACTAGAAATAATTATACACAATAAGATAAAATAAATATTTCAATACAGCGCTATTCTATTTCATTATTTTGTTTATCAAGAATAAATATAAATATTTGTTTTTTATAAGAAGCAATTACTTTGTGGTTAGACATTATATTATAAAAATAAAACAACACTTTGTATTTAACCACGAATTTATTATTTATGTATCTACCGGTTTCGCTTAGACCAAGCTTCCTCAGGATAAAATAATAACTAAATATTAAGACAGAGTTATCAGTTATATATAAGTTGAGCGACAGAGGGAGAAAGAATATGACAAAAGAACATAGTTAGATAGAGACAAAATATTTGAAGGCGGTACAATAGATAATCAATTAGAGGGAAGGAGACAACAACAATATACATCTAAACACAAGTATCCAACAGTTAACGGGATTCAACTAACTAATAAAGTTTTTGATGTATTAGGCCAATATTTGGAGTAATGCTAATTTATTAATAATTAAGGAGATCAGAAAAACAATATAATACGTATATACACATCATGGGCTGGAATGGATTTTAGGGAACAAGTTAAATATAGGGCTATAGGGTGTATTTTTTTGATTTGATAAATTTATTTGATTATTAAGGAGGAATTTTGACATATTAGTATTTAATGATTTTCTTATTTCCAAGGCTTCTAAGTTATCTAATTTGATACCAATACTGTTTTTATGTAAGATGCGAGTTCCTGAAATTTTATTAAAACTGTGGTCTGCTGAGATTAAGTGATTTGCAAGTTCAGAGAAACCTTTTCCATTCAAACAGCGTAAATGTTCTTTTACCCTAATATTGACATTACGTGCTGTTTTTCCAATATAGAAAGCAGGACAATCATTACAGGTAAGTTTATAGATACCCGAATGAGATAAACTATCTTCTTTATCTTTAGTATTGACTAAAAATTTTCCGAGGGTATTGTTTGTATAAAAGGCCGGTTTAATGTCTAAAGGAAGGTACCTAACGCTTAGGTTAGAAAAATTATTTATATATAAAATCCTACGCCAATTGTATTTTTGAGTATCGTTATTGATGGTCGGGGTGCTTTTATAAAGGAATTTATTAGTAGCTATTTGTTTTTGTTTTTTATTAAGTATTTTAGTAATTAAGTCCGGGTCGTAGCCATTATTAGCCGCTATTTGCTTAATCAGAGATAATTCTTTTGAAAAGTTAATGCTAGACAGTGGCACAGAAACTAATCTGTGTACCATTGAATGAAAGGCTGAGTGTTTATGACTGATTGGATGATTAGATGTCTTGTGGATGGTTATATCTGTATAGGTTGGTTTGCGGTAAATATTGAACTCAAGTCTATTATTTGACAAAGATTCAAGCTTCACCCATTGGAATGGGATGTGTTTGATGATAAAGTCAGATACTTTGCTTCATTAAAAGTTTTTAAAAAACGCGAAATTATAATTAAAAAACTAAAAAACCTGTGTCTTGTGGCCGATTTTGACAAAAACAGTCCCGATAAACTAAACAACGAGTTCTTCGATCGAGTCCAGAATCTTTCATCAACGCAGTTTCTTCCAGAAGAATTGGCCCTTTTATCAAAAGGCCTAAAATATAATCTAAATTATAACAAAACCAGTATCAAAGATGCAGTTGAAAATGTTGCTGTCGACATAGAGACCGCCCTACATAGCCGCCCAAATCCTTTTTTCTATAAAAGTGCTGAACTATTAAAAAATTTAATACCAAAATGTAAACCCGTATCTAACCCAGAAACGCGCTGTATGTTAAAAATCCGTAAAAAATTAGAGTCTGACCAATTAATTTTAACTAAAGCCGATAAAGGCAATACTGTCATTATAATGCATAAATCCGATTATCATTCAAAAATGAATGATTTCGTTAGTAATGATAATTTTAAGATCTTGTCTCAAGACCCGACAAATAAATATTTGGATAGTGTAAAAAATGCCCTAAATTCATGTAAATCCCCAATTTTTATTGATGACTCATATAATAAAGTAAAATTTTTGACAAAGAATCCTAAAATCCCCAAGTTATATGGATTTCTTAAAATCCATAAACCTAATACCCCCATTAGACCAGTCGTTGCATGTTGTGAGTCACCAAATTTCAAATTAGCATCCTTTGTCACTAATGTGTTTAACAATTCAAAAGTGTTTTCCCCTAAACACACTATTAGAAACTCATTAGACTTAATAAATGAGTTAAAAGACCTGGTAATTCCTAGTAATAGCAAATTAATATCATTTGATGTTGTTAACTTGTTTCCAAACATCCCAATAAATGAAAGTAAATCTCTTATTAGTAATTTATTAAACAATTCTAAATTGCCGAAAGTTTTTTCTAGTGATCTCTCTCGTCTGTTTAATGCTTGCTTAAACCAAAATTATTTTAAATTCAATAACATCATCTATCAACAATATATGGGCTTGCCGATGGGGGCTCCTACGTCACCATTGGTAGCCGACATATTTATGGATAACCTTGAAAATAGAATTTTTTCTTGCAAATCCCCTCTCCTCAAAAACGTGCTGGTATGGAAAAGATACGTTGACAATGTGTTTTGCATTTGGTCAGGAACGGATCGACAATTAAATGCCTTCCTACAACTTATAAATTCTTTTCACACCCAAATACAGTTCACCTTGGAAATAGGTATTAATGCCTCATTAAATTTTCTGGACCTTAAACTCTCTTTGTCAAATAATAGACTTGAGTTCAATATTTACCGCAAACCAACCTATACAGATATAACCATCCACAAGACATCTAATCATCCAATCAGTCATAAACACTCAGCCTTTCATTCAATGGTACACAGATTAGTTTCTGTGCCACTGTCTAGCATTAACTTTTCAAAAGAATTATCTCTGATTAAGCAAATAGCGGCTAATAATGGCTACGACCCGGACTTAATTACTAAAATACTTAATAAAAAACAAAAACAAATAGCTACTAATAAATTCCTTTATAAAAGCACCCCGACCATCAATAACGATACTCAAAAATACAATTGGCGTAGGATTTTATATATAAATAATTTTTCTAACCTAAGCGTTAGGTACCTTCCTTTAGACATTAAACCGGCCTTTTATACAAACAATACCCTCGGAAAATTTTTAGTCAATACTAAAGATAAAGAAGATAGTTTATCTCATTCGGGTATCTATAAACTTACCTGTAATGATTGTCCTGCTTTCTATATTGGAAAAACAGCACGTAATGTCAATATTAGGGTAAAAGAACATTTACGCTGTTTGAATGGAAAAGGTTTCTCTGAACTTGCAAATCACTTAATCTCAGCAGACCACAGTTTTAATAAAATTTCAGGAACTCGCATCTTACATAAAAACAGTATTGGTATCAAATTAGATAACTTAGAAGCCTTGGAAATAAGAAAATCATTAAATACTAATATGTCAGAATTCCTCCTTAATAATCAAATAAATTTATCAAATCAAAAAATACACCCTATAGCCCTATATTTAACTTGTTCCCTAAAATCCATTCCAGCCCATGATGTGTATATACGTATTATATTGTTTTTCTGATCTCCTTAATTATTAATAAATTAGCATTACTCCAAATATTGTCCTAATACATCAAAAACTTTATTAGTTAGTTGAATCCCGTTAACTGTTGGATACTTGTGTTTAGATGTATATTGTTGTTGTCTCCTTCCCTCTAATTGATTAACTATTGTACCGCCTTCAAATATTTTGTCTCTATCTAACTATGTTCTTTTGTCATATTCTTTCTCCCTCTGTCGCTCAACTTATATATAACTGATAACTCTGTCTTAATATTTAGTTATTATTTTATCCTGAGGTAGCTTGGTCTAAGCGAAACCGGTAGATACATAAATAATAAATTCGTGGTTAAATACAAAGTGTTGTTTTATTTTTATAATATTTGTTTTTTAAATTTACCCAGCTTCTTTTCGTTTTTAATGTCATTTGGGAGGCAATTATATAAGTTGCCCCCTCGTAACCAATGGATTGTTTACCATAGTTAGTGTGGATGGTATTTAAATGTATGTTATCACGTTGTCGTGTAAAGTGTTTATGTATTTGGGACGTTTTAATGAATTCTGTGTTTGTGTGTACGAGATTATTTTGTATTTTGTATATAAGAAGACATATAGTTTTCTTAATGTTAATAGTTTTGTTTCCATATATAATTTTTTTGTGGATGTTCTGGGCTTGTAATTAAATAGTTTTTTGATTAGCTTGTTTTGTATTACCTGTAATTCATTTATGTGTGTTTCACATGCGTTTCCCCAGATTTCAATCAAATAATTTAAATGTGATTGTACGAGACAATAATATAAACCTATTTTTAATTTATTTGGCAACAGATATGATAGCCGGCTAAATACGCTAATTAAGGGGATGATTTTATCTTTAATACCTTGTTTGTGTTGTTTAAATGTCAAATGCTGATCAATGCACAACCCAAGATATTTTTCCTGGATCAGGTTTTGCAAGTCGTTGTTTTCAATTTTTAAGGGTACATGAGGAGGAATTATTTTACGGGTTGAACTTAAGATCATGTATCCTGTTTTTTTAACATTCATTGTTAAAACATTTGATTGGAGCCAACTATTGATTTTTTCTAGATCTATTTGTGCATTTTCTAGTAAGATATCTAAATCTTTACCCCAGTAGAAAATTGCTGTATCATCTGCGTATAAAAAGATTTCACCATTTAAAATTAATTGTGAAATATCATTGATGTAAATTTGGAACAGTAGTGGACCTAGTATTGACCCCTGCGGAACTCCATAGTTTATTTCAAAAGTCAGAATAATAGAAGAGAATGTATGAGAGGATGTATGAATGTGAGTGAGGCAAAGAGTGTGAGCCGAGACCGAGTTGTCTGGCGGTCCGTCCTCTCTGCCTACCCCTGCGGAGAAACGGCGTGATGGTTGGTTAGTTAGTTAAAACGTGAAACAAATATCAATGCAACCGTAGATGAAGCAATTCGCACACAATGTTTGACATTTATTGTGTGGGTTGCCACATGAAAAAAATATATACACAGTTCCCAATACGAAAATGTGGGAATTAGATAAGTTTTTATGCTGTCATCCCTATTTACTTTTACCTAAGCAGTTGGCATAGTGAAAAAACCCATTTTGCCGTAAATGTCAAATGCACTGCGAAAGGAACTGTAAACTGCTAAGCTAAAGTAGAGTGCAAATGAAGAAACCCACCCTAAGAGTTTTTATGCAATAATGGTATATTTAAACTACAATATTATTGATTTTTATTTAAAAGAATTGTTGTAGACTACATATTTGTATTTATTTTTAACATATGGCAACACTGTGTTGACAAAGTGATACATGAACGTAAACAAATACAAACCTGTATCAGTCGCGATCGGAATCGAGTCAGGTACGGACGTGTTTCTGTGGCTCTATGGACTGTGGTTGTTTGTTTAACAGTTTTATACTACTCAGTTATTAGTTTATTTTGTATGCAGTGTTTTAAAAAGTAATTGGACTATTTTCATTATGAGTAGAAAAGGCAATCTTTCACAACGTAAAAAAGCTGAAGTGAAGGCTCTTGTGATTGTGAAAACATTTACAAACCGAGAAATATCACAAAGATTGGAGGTTTCTAAAGCTAGTGTACGACGCATAAAAATGAAAATTGAGTCAGGGGAGGAATTAAGCCCGAAAAGAAAGAAAAGATGTGGTAGAAAACCAATTTTCACTCCACGGTCAGAGAGATGTTTGAAGAAAATTTGCCTAGAAAACAGGTTTGCTACCACAAATGTAATAAAATCACAACTCCAGGATGCTAGCGTAAATGTTTCTGAGCGCACTGTTCGAAGAAAATTGAAAGAATTAGATTTCAAGGCCTGTCGCCCCGCCAGAAAGCCCAAGTTAACAGCTGCAATGAAAGTAAAGCGGCTGAAGTGGGCCAAACAATGGCAAGACAAAGATGTGGACTTCTGGAGATCGGTGAGATACAGCAATTTAATCAAAAATTGATATATTATTATCATTTTCAGTTAAATAAAGCAAATAAACATTTGCTTTATTTAACTGAATTAATAAACAACAATTCTTTTAAATAAAAATCAATTATATTGTAGTTTAAATATACCATTATAGCATAAAAACTCTTAAGAAACATAAAATTACAAAAAAAATACAGTGCGTCTAATAATTTTTGATTCATTCCAATAATGTATTTCTAAGCTTTTCTTGAAAGATTTGAGATTGTTTATGGATAACTATTTGTTCATATCACTTACGTACAGGAGCCAACAATTAATCATTTTAATATTTAAAGCATAAATTGGAAAGAGTGTTTTTCCATAAATAATTAAACTCACACCATCTATGAAACAACAAATTTTTAGCACCTTCCCCTTTCTAGGGACATTTTTATTTGAATAGTAATAATTTTTATACTACCCATAAGCATGTTTCATAAATTTTCTGTTTGTGTCTCAAACAAATAAAGTATATGTGTTGTACCAGGAAGCGAGTACGATGTGCACCGTCCCTGACTTGCTGGTGCTGCTGCTGTCAGTGGAAGCCTTGGAGGACAACGAGATAGTGCGCGTGGAGGGCGCGCGGCGTTTCGCCAAGATCATTGACTCCAAACACAAGTGCCAATTGGAGGTCTTAGACAACCCTAAAAAGGTGACATTAACAGGGTGTAACAGCACTTACTTAAAAGACTTTAACCAGCGATTCCCGATTAAAAATGTAGATGTCATTTTGCTGCCCGATGATATTATTTTTAATAAAAAAAAATTTCCATCTCATCCCTCCGTTGCGTTCCAGCAGCGCGGTAACATGCAAAACAGCGCGTGTATCACATGATCACGTCGCGAAGTGTAGGAGTGTGATCAGTGGTAAGTTTTAATATAAAAAAAATATCATCAGACAGCAAAATGACATTTACGTTTTTACTCCAAATATGCTTAGCAATCGCGTGTTAAAATCCTTCGGGTGTTTGCTGTTACATCCTGTGTATACATTATTATATTACAAAACAATGCTTTTACTGCCCGAGATTTGAAAAATATACGCAATTATGTATATACAAGCGCCCTTGAAGTGATTTTTCAGAAAAACGGGGCTCTACAAATTATCCAACCATTAATATTATCTAGTTTTATTTGGGCTAGCGCCAAATTCTTATTTTTTCCCGATATCTTACTTTAAGGGAAGTGCTTTAAAAGTGTTTTTTAATCTTCTTCCCCTACCCAATACCTTCAGCCTCACAACATACCCCAGTAATTGGGACTGCCATAATCTCATTGACTCCAGACAGATTAAAAGTAGTTGGGACTCTTGAATGTTATTTACATAAATAAAATAATAAAAGCTCCATAGCTCCATAACTCATGATTTCGTTGAACTATAAATTATCGAAAGAAAAGCTGTGTAAATTTCATGATGCCAGAACTAGCTGTTGGTGATCCTTCGCTGCTTCAGTTCAACCTTGTTTTCAGCTCGGCCAACAATTTTTTTTATAAAGCAATTTTTTATATTTATGATTAACTGAACACAAAATAGAATCTCTTTGCGGGTTATATAATTTCAAAATGCCCTTTGATGGAAAGAGAAAATTTAGATAAAGTTTGAAATCTCTTCATGATTTGAGGTTTTCTCCTACAAATAAATTTAATGCTTTTTACATAATTTAAAAAAAAAACAACTTTTTTATTTAATAACGTATAATAGAGCTTGCTGAAGATGGAAATTTTTGAATTTTTGAAAATACCCAACTGAAAAACTTTTAGTCACGGTACATACTCGGTGATACTGCAGCTCAGCACAGCCATTCGTATGAATCGTGACCTTATGAAAGAAACACCATTACACATGTTTTTCCCAGGTTTGCTTTGTAAACTCAAAAGTTTGTCACTTATGGAGATATAGAAAAAATAATTTTTTCACACCACATATTAACTTTTTAAATATAAAATTGACTGTCTTTTTTTTTTCCAAGAGCGGAGACGGTTTACATATATACAGTTCTCGTGAGCACTTAGGCCATAGGCCCATTGTGCTATCTCCCATTTTACCCCATCACTTTGACAGTAACCCAGTCCCTTTTATAAAGTTCACCAGGATAGTCATTAGAAATGAAGCTACATATTCTGGTTCAACAATGTGTCTTCCCAGGTCTCATTTCCTCTCTTCACTCCTCTTTGGTTCCCCGAAGGCCCCACGAGGGAAGAGGGCTTCATCTCTCCTCTCCACTCCTTAGTTCCCCGAAGGCTCCACGACGGAGAGTCCACCTCCCCTTGGTTCCCTAAAGGAGGACTTCATCTCTCTTGATTCCTACTTGGTTTCCTAAAGGCCTCACAAGGGAAGAGTTCACGGAAATGGCCTCATTTCTCCTCTTCACTCCTACTTGGTTCCCTGAAGGCCCCACATGGGAAGAGGACATCATCTCTCCACTTCACTCCTTCTTGGTTCCTCAAAGGCCCCGCACTGGAAGAGTGCCCCTCCCCTTGGTTCCCTGAAGGCACCACAAGCGAAAAGTTCACGGAGGTGGCCTCAGCTCTCCTCTTCACGGCTTCTCCCCTTGGTTCCTCCTACAGGCCTAGGAAGGAAGTCCACAGAGGTGGCCTCCTAGGTTCCCAAAAGGCCCCTAGTTTTCGAATGGTTCATCTTTTTTTGTCCCACGAGTGACTAGGGAAATAGAAGGTCCACTTCAGCAGAGCCCCGAGTGCTGGAGTAAGGTCTAAATACTCCGAGATGCAACTGTTTCTCGGAGGCACCGTTCGTGACACTGTTCCCCAGGACATTCAGCCTGAGCACGGTAGCTCACACCTTGGCTTGGGATGGCTATTGCAGGTTTGTGTTTCCACTCCCTGAGCGATGGGTTCGCCACACTCCCTACGCTATATTGACTGTTTACTTCACTTTTGACTCGACCACTTTCGTCTGTCTGTAAATTTTTTTTTATGTTCCGTGTCCGGTCAATCCTTTCAAGATGATAGCCACAAGTAAGTAACAAGTAACGTTTGATAGTACCTTTTTACTCCGCCAGAGTGCACGACTGCTGCGAGCTGTCAAGTAGGAGTAATAAGCATTTGTAATCAATTTGGGAGACGGGTATGGGTACCGCCGCAATTTATTGGATAACCAACACTCTTGCCATAAATCACCCAGTTTGCTACGTTTGGTGACCTAAGCAGGGGTGCCCGGATTAATGGGGTGAGGTGTATCTAGGTCTTGGAGGCGAATGCTTTTGTAACAGGCCAGATTGGGAAAGACTGGTTGAGGATCTAGAACCTAGCCCTCTCTAGCCGGACTCACTCGACCCATCACCTTGCACCGCAGTGGGAGGGATGGATTCATACTTCCGTCACTCTTCGGCACATTGACCCCAGATTCATACCCTTTCCTTCCCAGAACTTTATCTCCTTCCTTTCCCTAAAAAGAACCTACACACAGCAACCTCAAAGATGACTCAGGGCCTCCTGTATGGAACCAATAAAAAAAAAGAAATCTACTGTTCACAGAACTACTAGTACATTTTCATTATTAGCCTGAATAAACAGTGCCTGCCCAAAAACTAGAAGAAATAATGTATGTGAATTATGAGAATGAGAATAATTGTTTATTTCAGGTTTCTATATGCTGTATGGACCCAGAGAACTATAGCTCTCTCCCGCTGGGACAGTACGAGGAGGACAATGTTCTCCGGGAGATGAACAAATGCCTGTTGGGCTTTCAGCAGAAGCCCATGAAACCCCCTGAACTCTACTCCAAAATGTTAGAAAGGAGACTCTCCCCAATTGGTAACTATTTTCATAAATATTTAAAAAAAATAAAAAAATATTTATGGTTAAAGCGAGTCAAAATGCAAGAACCACAGAAAATACAGACTTATAGTTCAGCCGACCATATCTTGCAATAGTGTTGTCTTAAATATAAAAATAGTTATAACTTAAATATTAACACTAGAAAGACCGGGTACTTCACCATACCTATAAAGACCACGACCGTCACTTTGACGGCTGATCTTTTTTTTTCAAAATACGGAGGCGGGTATGAGTACCGTCACCCCGGGAACCATTTATTGGATAACCATCCTCTGCCATAGAACACCCCAAGTGGTTTGCTATGTTTGGTGACTTAGCAGGGGTGCCCGGGTTCATTGGGTGAGGTTTGTCTAGATCTATATGGCGAAACGTTTATCTACCTACTGCACAGCGGACCGGGTCGTGAGCATAGAGATATACTGTTGTGAGACACTGATTGAGGGAGAAATAATCTAGACCTATCCAGCAGGACTTTCTTGACACATCGCCTTGCACCACAGTGGGAGGGATGGATTCATTCGTCTTCACCACTCATACCCTTCACCTTACCAGAATTTCCTCTCCTTCCTTTCTCTAAAAACACCCTCCACCCAGCATCACCAAAGATGACATAGGCCCTGAGGGTTTTTTTTCCTCAGGGCCTCCTGAAATAAAAACATGTGAGTGCAAAATGCTTTAATTTTTTGTACAAGCGTGAGTTATGTTTGTACAATATCGTAAATTCGTATAGTATCATATCGTTTGAATATTATAAAATCGAATGCACTTTCCGGAAATGGGTTTCTTACAATTATCACATGTGTCACTTTCGTTTGTCTTTTTTCTTTTATGTTAGATCCACAAAGAAAGCTCTGAGGAAAATAATTCCCCTCAGGGCATATGTCATCTTTGGGGATGTGGAGAGTATTTGTAGGGAAAGAAAGAAGAAAAAGTTTTCGTAAGGAAATGAGCTGTGAGAGGTGGTTAGGAATCTGGGGTCAGTGTGCTCAAGATTGGCGGACTTACGAATCTATCCCTACCACTGCAGTGAGAGAGAGAGAGGTCAAAAGATCTCCCTCGACCAGTTTCTTCTGATCTGGCCTGCCACGCAGTTATTTGGCAGGCGCATCCGCCGCCAAGATCCGGACAAACCTAACTTCATGAACCCGGACATTCCTGCTAAGTCACCAAATACAGTGATCCTCATGGGGTTACCTGCGGCAAAGGTGTTGTTATCCAATAAATTATTCTGTCAGTTATTCAGGAGCAAATACAGCTGGACATGTTTAGGTATTTTTATACTACATATGTCCTTAGTTCTCCAACAAGCAATAAAATAAATTTGGGCAAGAGATGTATTTTTTGTGGTATTTTTATAAATTATTTACAAATCAACGTTCATAAAAGGTATGTTGTAAACTGGGTTGAAGTAGGTTGTAAACTATCTCAGCATAATGGCCCAAACCGTCACATTGATGGCGGCGGTCTTTGTAGGTATAATTCAATATATCTCCGAAAATAAATAAGACTTGAACCTGTTTTTTTCACCATAGTTGTTAAATCATAAATCATGAAATGTCAAAAAAAATCAAAACAATACAATCATTTTTAAGCCTTGTATCGTCAAATTACTTCGGGCAACCGTCAAAATGAAGGCTCCGGTCTTTCTAGTGTTAACAAACAATTTTCAACATTACCACGAAATTTCTTGACATACTCAATTTGGCAATTTAGAGAAATATTTTGATGCTAAAAGGAAAGGGAAGAGCAAAGTTCGGTAATTCCGTACCCATATGCTAATACCAAAGATCTTCCTTCTTAACATAGCCAAGATATTTCAAGCAACCTATCGATTCTTATTTGTATGCTCTCACCGGTGCGATACTATATGTAAGTACATGGTAAGTAAATAAAAAGTAATCATTTTAGAAAAATATCAAAAGTAGTAAAAAAATAATAATGCATTGGCTCTTTTCATGCGCTGAAAGCTTTACCAGAAGGGTGATTCTGTATCTTTTGTGACAGCATTTGACAGATTTCTTAAATTTGTATTGCGCTAAATACTGCATCTATTGCACTAACAAGCTAAAGACACCAACTCTTAAAAGTAGTTACCCTAACGCCAGAGATGACACCGCGTTTTGACGCATAATCCTTGTTAAGAGATGTCAGTCATGGGAAAATTTTCGAATCGTATGTCATCGCGTACAAACATCAAAATAATACAACAAACAGACAAATTTTATAGTAATCCTTGGTTGACTTGCAATTCAGCCGACAACATCTTGTAGCGCATAACACATCTGGAAAGATTGACCATCCAACTAAATGAACTTTCAAACTGAACTACCAACTAGCCAAACCTCTGATTTTATGTTGTTACACCGTGTGTTGCATCCGAAACTGCTTACGAATTAAGCTTCAGATACACTTGAAAATGAACTGTAACAAGACCAAGGAAACGAAACCAAATGGTGTTTGCTGGAATTGGGTGATAACAAGTGTAAGATAAACTAGGGAAGCAAGGAAGAAGGATAACCAATCACTTACCAATGTACCTCTGTGAAGGAGCACACAACACAATCACAATCTAGTATGCTAAAAAAAATGTCATTATTGATGTTGTCGCAGACGAAATTTTATTTTTTTCGAAAATTGGTTTGATGTATGAAGATTTTCAGGAAATCCGAGCGGCGCATGGCCAAAACTGAAAGTTCCTGAAATTTTTCAAACAAAAAAATTTCAGCTACAACATCAATAATGCCATTTTTTAAATATTAGCAGTCTATCTCACCTAAAAGTCAGGAGCCGCCACTGATCACAATATACATATACTTTATGTTGTTCCACCGTTGAGGTAGTTATCGCCACAACAACACAAAACGATATTTTACTCTTGAGATGGTTAAATACCTTCTTTTTAGTTCTAAGTGTGTTATGAACACGATTAACACCAACAATTTATTTCCGAGGTACTCCCAATTCTTCTTCTGATTTTCAGAAAACAAAAATGCACTCGAATTCAATCTTGTCATTGTTCCAAATTCAAAATGCTTTTCCAGTAAGGTGATGTGGTTTATCCAGGTAAGTACTGGATAAATTTTTTCAGGTAGGTACTGGATAAATGATATCCCGGTAGGAACTGTGCATATGTATTATCATTTCAAAACCAAACATTGTGCTTTTTGTTTATAATATTTAATATTATGCCCTTATCGAAAGTAAAAAAAATAGAAAGCCATCACAAAAACACAACTTTTGTGGCTAGGAATGACTGCACCGGCACGACACTGAATGATAAGTAAAATGGTTTTTTATTTTCCAGGAGAGTCATTCAGCCACACTCCCCCAGAGGTAGAGGCCACGGTTATCATCAAACAGCACTCGGCCAGTACCGTCAACAGTTTCAGCAGCAGATCTCCTTCACCAGATGCCTACTGTGCAGCCACCATCAACCTGAATGATCCAAGTTAATAAAATTCAATACTATGCTTTTTAATTTCTCTTGGCCCGCACGGAGACAGCACATGTTTCACCTTAGTGCCTCCGTTACGGAGATACTTACAAGATACTCGATCCTTGTGAGCGTATCATACGCGCCGATCGTAAGTACCCCTCGTACAATTTTGCTGGTGCCCGTTCACGGCGCTTCGCGGTGGCTGTCAGTTTCCAATCAGTATCACAATACCGACAGTGCTGATCGCGCGCGACGCACCGCATCATTTGTGTCTGATACTTATTCGTTTGACAGAAATGGCATCGGAACATTAAAGTAATGTTAGATTTGATCTGGAAGTGGAAAAAATGCATGTTTACATAACTATACTTTACCAGAATACGTAAGAAAGGATTTGGTGGAGAAGGCATGGATTGATGTTGGAAAAAAAGTCATATGACATCGCTTGACAGCGCTTGACTCCACGGCTGCACGTGAAAAATTATCAAGTTTAGTATATTTCAGATAGCGCCGTTTACGGAGACTAGCATTAAAAAGTAGTATATATAGCAGGGTACTTGTGGTTTCGTCACAATTACGCAGATTGTAAGTATCTCCATGAACGGAGGGCGTTCATTTGACAGTAGCACAGTTCCTATTTGACAGATTTCCCTATCTTAACAAACAGATTGCAATCTTTAGAGCATACAGCACAATATTGAATTAATAATAATATTAGAAGGATATAAAGAGGGAAGAGTGGTAGGTATTTTCTACCCCTTAGACTAATTTGTTTGCTTTTTGGAACAATAGAATAGTCTCATAGATATCGTTGTGTCTCCCTTACTATCACAGTGATATAAACGGTGTTAAAAAGAGAAAACACCACGCATTATATTCAAATCTTAAAGTTAAGCACAAAAAAGCAAAATATACACCTTTATGAAAACAAAATTTTAGATTGCGATTTTTAAAAATTTGAGAAACTTTGGGAATTTTTCATGAATTATTTATACATGGAATGATAAAAAAGTGAGGTGATTGTAAATTTATAATACAATTGTCTAATAAAATACGCATGTGTTATTATTTTTTTGATTATCAGAAAATTTAGTTAGAAAAAACGTAAGATGAGCCATTTTTAAAACTTTTTTATGTTTGCGTGCAAAATTTTTATGCTTAAAAAATTCGTTTTATAAAATTTGAAGATGTATTTTATCACCTTTCAAAAACAGTTTTTTTTTTCAGTTCAGTTTTCGGATATGTTCAGAAACATTCCATTTATTTGGATTTTATTTCAAAGCCGAAATATTTCAGCTCTCTGACAAAATATGGTCGAGTCTAAGAGGTCAATGATATTTTGAATCGTACACAAAGAAAAATAAGATTTTACCTGGTATTTTAGTTTACCTAGTAAAGTATTTTACATAATCATAAGTCAAACCACAAAGACCTTATTACATGATAAATCTAAATTTTATAATATGTATTTAAAATTCCAGGTGTTGAAATATCCAAGCGGAAATGCCACCTGGCCCCCGAGATGAACACCCTGAACAACCGACGTGGAAGATTCATAGTGTTGGGGTCCTCCGGGGAATGTCTGCCCGTGAAGCGACCAGCCGCGGAATCCTGTGACAGTTTGTACTCGAGTTGCAACTCCAGCTTCGATGAATTCCACAGTGCCAATACTAGCGTGGAGGAAGGTTAGTTTTGTTACAACTCTGTTATTCCCCTGTTATTGTGCCCTTGTGATATCTTGCCAAGTCCTTTCTTTCAACTCTGAACACCTCCGTGGTCGAGAGGTAACGTCCTAGACTATGAATCCAGAGGTTGCAGGTTCAAATTCCGGCATGCGTAAATAATTTTTATTTACAATTGGTATTATTTCACAAATACTTCTTAAAAAAAAATAATTTGTATGTTTGGAGCATTTCAAGAGTGGAAGATACTCTCAGTATCGCCTTGGTGAACAATCAGTTTTTCAATTTCAGTTTCAGTGCTGATAAATCGGATTTTATTGAAATATTCTTTTTATAGTTTTATACATCATAACAATACAGGTTTCTACCATAATTTACTACCTAATTTGTTGTAATTTTTTGAAATTTTCCGAAACTGTGGCCGAATCTCGTTTATTGGCTGAAGCCGAAACTATGGCCGAATCTCATTCATTGGCCAAAGCCGAAACTGTGGCCGAATCACGTTTATTGGCCAAAGTCGAAACTATGGCCAAATCTCATTTATTGGCCAAACCGAAACTGTGGCTAAATCGTGCTTATTGACCAAAGCCGAAACCGTGGCCAAATCACATTTATTGGCTGAATCGTTTATTAGCTGAATCACGTTTATTGGCCAGAGCCGAAACTGTAGCCGAATCTCGTTTATTGGCCAAAGCCAAAACTGTGGCCG
Organism: Limnephilus rhombicus; assembly: GCA_929108145.2. NCBI lineage: Eukaryota > Metazoa > Arthropoda > Insecta > Trichoptera > Limnephilidae > Limnephilus > Limnephilus rhombicus. The sequence goes on from OV815292.1 coordinate 25,110,476, forward strand.
AATCACGCTTATTGGTTGAAGCTAAAACTGTGGTTGAATCAAATTTATTGGCCGAAGCCATAACTGAATCCAAATCGCGTTTATTGGCCGAAGCCGATTAATTTGGCCAAATGTCGTTTATTGGTCGAAGCCGAAACTGTGGCTGAATCAGGTTTTTTAAAATTTTTAAAATTTATTTATTTATTTATTTAAATTTTTTTTTTTTTTTTTACAGTGAATACTGCACAAGAATCTCAACTGCTCCCGTCTGGATCCAGTGAGACTATGGCATCCCCAATTGGGGTATGTTATGAGGCTGAGGGTAGTGGGGAGGGGAAGGAGGTGGGGAAGAGGAAGGTTGGGAAGTACCTGGCTATTCAGATCTGGTCACCAAACACGGTTAAAGCCATTTTCAAGCAACGTTTCAATTCTGAATGGTGATCTTACACCAGGGCGATACTGATAGTATCTTCCACTCTGGAACATGCCGCAAATATACTATATATTATTTTAAATGAATTAATTGTGAAATAACACAAATTAATCAAATAAAATTTATTTGCGCATGTCAGGTTCGAACCCGCGACCTCCGGATTGTGAGTTAAGAGTCTTACCCACTGGACTACGGAGGTCGTTAATTGGATGAAGCCGAATCTGTGGCTGAATCACATTTATTGGGTGAATTCCGTTTATTGGCCGAAGCCGAAACACTGGCCAAATCACGTTTTTTGTCCGAAGCCGATACTGTGGCCGAATCTCTTTTATTGGCCGAAGCCGAAACTGTGAATTGCGGCCTAATCACTTTTATTGGCGGAAGCCGAAATTGTGGCCTAATCACGTTTATTGGCCAAAGCTGAAACTTTTGTTAAATCTCATTTATTGGCCGAAACCGAAACTGTGGCCGAACATTCTTCGAAAAATATGCCCTATTCATAGACTAACTTTTTCAAAGTTTACAGTCTCCTGAATTAAGCGATTTGTCAATATAATGGCATTGATTTATTGTGTTCTCTTTAGATCTTCTGGACAGCGATGAGGACTCGGAAGGCAACAAGGTGCGCAAGTACAGCACGGAGCTGAATACGGCGGAGCGGAGGGCGAGTTTCGCAGCACGGCTGAGGGATGCCCTGCGCCGCGAAATGGAGAACTCTCTATCCGACTCCATGTCCACTGACTCCAGCTACGCCGTGGGGATCAGCGTGGCGGGCTCGGGCTTGCAGGACGGGGATATACGGTTAGTACCATTCATTAAAGAGTCATATCTGTAAAAACCCAGAGTGCATGAACTATCCATTGTAGTGGTCCGAAACTCCTTTGCTTTTGGCACCGATTGTGATGAACCCTAACTAGTTGATTTACTTTTCTAAGCTTCTACCTCGTAGTTCAAATCTCGTAGCTCCTATCTGGAAGCCACGTTCATAATTCTACCCTTATGTCCTACTGACCACACCACTAGGTATGTTGGCCTGACTTAACCCTCTTTCCGGTTTGTTTCTACCTCTGGCTCGTGATTTTTTAAACCCCTATACTTTTATAATCTAGCTAATCCTACCCCATCTTCTCAAATCCCTGCGATTTTCGCACAGTAATTAAGATTTAAGATTTTTAGTTCACATTATTTCTATATTCTTCATTGTGTACTTTTTTGATTTAGAATTTACATCTGTTTGCATACTCAATATGCACACATATGTAGAGAAGATAATGTATTACGTGTGGTAACCCCTAGATTCTTTTAGAGAAAGTGTGAGAATTTCCCGATCTGTTTAATTATTATTATTTTAGTATCTTTTACCGAGTTTGATAAACTAGCCCCGCCTTAAACTTCGTGTCTACTTGATTTCCGTAGGAATTTAGTTTGTTTATTTAATTCTTCCTATCACCACTACATCGATAACAAAAAAAAACAACAGTTAATAAATTACGACATTTCAAGAAAGAAAACTTTACCTTACCGGTGTAGGATGATCGTATTCGAGGGTCCAGTTTTCTCAATTGAAGTCCTTGTCTGCAACTTCCCATAACATAATGTTTTTTTGTATTCATGGTTAGTATTCGCAAAATTGTTGGAACAGTAGGGATGGATGGATGTGGGGAGGGGGATAAAATGTTTTCTGAAAAGTCGGCTCCTCCGCTATCCAAGTGAAGACCGATGAACAATAATTACAAACCGGTTTCTCCCACTACGCTTGCTAGACTTGTCCTTAAGTCCGAGTTTTACCCTCTTCAACAGGCGTCTCATGCTACGAAAGGGGCCTTTCATGCCAGATGGGGGGAGTACCAAGTCTTCATGCCGTTTTTCTGTCTTACTCCGACTTCTGTCTCCTCCGGATTGAATTTAACTCTACTGAGTCTAGAAGGGGTATTTCATGTCTTCCCTTATCATGCCTCTATCCTTCGAATGTGGCACGCAGCTGTTTTTGGCGAAACCATACTCCCACATCACTAGCCATTAGCAATACGCTCCCCCACCTCTGACTAGCTAACATAAAACGCACCTCATGAGCCTTATGTTTGCTTTCAGGTTCGACAAGGACTTACGGTATGCAAATAACCTGTAGTTTTAATGCCGCGTCAGCGTATTGTCCGCATACGTCCTTCCTCTCCCCGCATGCCCCATCTCGACAATACCGCCACAGGATCAAAACTCTCCGTTCAGAAAGGTTGACACTTACATTTCCGGTTAGCACATAAATACGTACCGAAGCCTTGAAGTTTAAGTTCGAGAGCAAATTTAGGATTCAGGACTGTATGATTATTTGGACACAAGTGTTTTTTAAATGAGGTCACTAGTTCCTCGTGTGTTAGGTATCTAGGATAGCGGGTGATTATGGATCCTGGATACCTACTTCCTATGAGAAAAATTTAAAAAAATGAAATAAATCATGTTGTAGCATTGTAAGTTATCATTGAACTCAATGACCTTTTGAATAATTGTAATAAACTCTCTTTGAATTTGAAGCTAGTTGCAGTATTTTACTTTGCGAAATTATGCATGCTGAATCAATGCTACCTATTGGCGATTGCTCTAGTATAATCAAGTTGTTTAGAATTGAGTGAGTTTAACGTCAATGTTGCTTTCACATATCGACTGAAGATTCAATCGTAAGCTATAATTGATAAACTTGCCCCGAGACATTCGTCCGGGTTTTGTTTACAAAATAATAAATGTAGGTAACTGTGTTAATGGGTTGACATTGAATGACAGTCAGAGTTTTGAATATATAATCGAAGGTCACATAAACATACCCTAATCATGCTAGTGAAGGGAAGCGATAGGTATTTGTTATACCTATCAATTGGCTATTTGCATTGATTTTAGTGTTAAATATTTCATTTCTCATGCTCATTTGTTTTTATTTAACCCTTTGAATAATAAGAAAATAATTTTCTGTCAACTTTTGCCTGTCAAGGTTTGCGCGCAAAATTCATGGTTCATCCCATGCATTTTAAATGTTCCTATTTATTGTTTTTTTTTAAACGCTTTTGCAAAAACAAAAATTGTTCTAAAATGAAGATAAAATAATCTTTCCGCTGTGTTTATTAGAAATCAACATTTTTGTTTCTAAATATTAAAATTTTAATATTGGAAATGTAAATTGGCTAAAAAATGCATACCTGCGAATATTTGAATTAAAGTAATTAAAATAGAATAAATCAAAAATTTTAAATACAGATTCCTTTTCTAAACAAAATTTGTAATAAAACTGTCACCTCACTTTTTATCACTTTCATACAATTTTATTTTAAAATTAAAAGTGTGATACGTCACAAATTGGCGCAAAATTAAACCGTCACTTTTGACCGGGTTTGTAAAATATCTGAACAACCTAGCTCATATAATTCTAAGACAATGAGAAGCATTATTTCATTCCGTTTCTACCATAAAAGAAATCACAAATATTCGCATGACAGAAAGAGAGATATCTAACTTTTAATATGCACGGTCGCTCTGGGACAATCTGGGTCTCCTGTTATTATAACGGCATATGATGTTTTGGGACAACTTGGGTCTCCTGTGATTAGACGGGTTAATTTATGTGTTGATGTTTATTATTTTTTTCCTCATCTTATTGTTGTCTTTATTTTGTAATTTTAAATTATGGAATGTATTTCCTTGCACTTCCCCTGCATACATTCTGGAATAAATTATTATTATTATACAAGTACGCCAATGTAATTACCTAAAAATGATTGAGAGGCACATTTCTATCACATCGTGTAATACCTAATTACATTGTGCCAATAAATAATTACCTCCAATGAACAAATGAACGATAATGAATAGATACATCATTATTATGGTTTATTTGTTTACACTTCACACATACGAACTTCGGTATACTGGTCTACTTTGAAGATTGTTTATTTCTGCGGTCATTGTCCTATCGAAGCACGATTCATTGTTTAACTAATTCCTTTCTATTTTATTTGTCCTAGTTTTTTTTTCCAAACATTGATCGTTTAAGTAGGCACTTTGCTAACCTAAGAGGTATCTAGATGACCTAGTTTCAACTAAGATATTCCTTGCTTGACCTAGTTTTGAGAAATATATGCGTTACGGTCACGAATCAACCTGATATCTTATGTGGCCAATCCTTATATGCACTTAAATAAACAATACACCTACCTAACTAAAACAAGTACTTGTATGACCTAATTTTTAAGTTATTTCCTGTTTGACCTAATTTTGAGACGCATGGATACTCCTGCAAACAAAATATAGAATAAAGAGCTTCCTCGATAGTCATTCATTACGATCTACGAGCCTCGACTCGTTTTATAAGAGTTTAAATAAATTAACGTATTTACCTAACTGAAGAAAATACCTACATATGTGGCCTAATTCTAAAGTAGGTATTTCCTCTTTGACTTGCTTTCGAGCTGGTGGGAATTGTTATCCTGCGTGGAAAAATAACATAATTTTTTAATTAGTAACAGTGTGTTTTATTAGGATTGTTAGACTTCAAAGGTTCGATAGATTTATTGGTGACGTACGCCCGTCTCTTTTCTCATTGCCTCTGAAAATAATTAATAATTGTTTTAATCTTACCAGCCTCGATCGATTACAATTTTTCCAGTCGGGATTTTATAACATCGACATTGTGATTGAGGCTTCCCTTTTTTTTTGTTTCCTAGCTAATGGGTTCCTATCGGCCTTTTTTTTGAGAAATGACCCTCCCTAAACTTTTCAAATATCTGGCTATTATAAGATTCACTTCGGTATTTCACTTAGTTTTTCAACCTCATATTAACTATTGTTTTTATTTCATTCGCATTCAAGAAATGATTTATCAAATTGCAAATCAGATGTTTTAATTTTATAATCCGGAATTAGGTAAATTATTATTTAACCTGAATATTTTAATATCACTTTAGAATTAATAACCGTAGATACGCACGTTTTCTATGTGTTCGAGTTATTATCACTATTGTTTATTATAATTCGTTATTTAATTCACAATGAAAATTTAAGGCATCTTATTATGGAAATACTGTCGTAAAAATATTTTTTTTTTTTTTTTTTTAATGCCGGCAACCCGGTCGTTTATTGTAATAATAATCATATACACACAAGTTAGTAGCCCGCCTCACTAGACTAAGTCTGTTCCGAGGCGGGTACATATATATATATATACATAAACTTAGACACATATACATTTACATATATATACATGCATATACACAATTATGTTCATACACACATACACGCATATGCGCACATACTTACACACAGGTATTCGCATACGTGTACATAATCAAACTCATAGATACATATTAAAACCTAAATACATATAATCAAATAAGAATTATTGGGAGTTGAAATACAGTTATCAAGGAATTGACAAATTTCCATAAAACCAAAAATTCATCAAGTACACATAGTAATGCTAGCGTCTAAATCTAGAACTGATATGATATATATGACTCGAGCAATTCGTTTTTGTTATTTATTTCACCGATGTTATGTAATTAAAAGTAAAATTATAGTTTTAATTATTATTATATCACCTTTACTTAGTTTAAAAAAAAAATCGCGTGATGTATTTCTTTTATCCGGTAAACTTTATTTATTTTAAGACATTGTATTTTTTGTTAAATATGAGAAAACCATCAACTGTAAGTTGTAAGAGAAAACCCCGAATATTATTAAATCCTTATTTACTGGCTTTAAACACTTTCATTATAAGAAACACTCAAACTTTCACGAAGTATTATTTTTAAGCACTTTTTCGGACTTTTTATTCCTCAATCTTAAAAGGGAAAAATTATACACCGAATTCACTACTTTGCAAACACTTGTAGATATTTCAACTTTCAATAAAGAGTTTTCCACAACGCTTCATATAACCGCGCACTTTTACGTTTGTTCCTCGACCCCGGACTGTACTCCAACTGCCAACGGACTCCCCTTCCTTTATAAATCATGGCGTTTTAAGGACTTCTTAGAGCTCTCTCTTTATAGGAAAATGACTTCTGATCACCCAGACCTTCATAATCAAAACTCCCAAATTCGGATACCCCGTATATGACCTTTTGTTAAATCAACCAAGCCACCGCCTCAATCTCTGATAATCTCCTATCTCATGTCTTAGATCCAAACTAGTCTTGTATCTCTCTCTCGTAGAATTTTCTCATAAATTTTCTCATTGACATGTATTTATATTAGAATTTTTACGTACTTGGTCATAAGTCATCGTTAATGCTCACACCAATTGGTTTTTTCTAAAGTAAATACTCGTATTTCGCTTGTGTAATTCTGTTTACATCGTTTCACTCAAATCAGTGGTCCCCAACCTATGGGCTAACTAATGGGCCGTGGACCAAATAGTAATGGGCCGCGCAAGGGCTTGCATAAAATCAAAATACTTTTGAATAAAAAAATTTAAGCTGTTATTATCGTTGTTCTTATGTGAATGTAAAATTCGGGTGAAGGTTTTTAATGAATGTAAGAAAATTCTTTAATTATCTGTTGCTAACTGACCAAGTAACGAAGATATTTTCAACTATATAATCCCCAGTGGGCCGCGGTAAAATTATCAAACAATAACTGGGCCGCGGCGACAAAAAGGTTGGGGCCCACTGACTTAAATGACCTCCTTAATTACTTGGAATCGTGTTTTGTAAATTTATTTATATAATATCATGTCAACAAAGTGATAGCCAATCTTTTCCTCTTGTTCAACGATTAGCAAATCCTTCTAAGATTCACACATATTTCCAAGCTTCAGGCTACGTTAAGCATCTTTTCCTGTGATTTGATTTAATTTTAGAGTTACCAAAAATGTACCGCGGTCTTAGATATGTAATTTTCTCAATCTCCTGTTTATTGTGAAGGGTGTTGTCAGGTCAGAGTAATCTTTATACCGCTGCCATTAAAGTTAATTTCAGTAGTTCTAATTAGTTTTCTTTTGAGATATCTGTTTCTAATAACTTCGTTCTATCATTCCATTTCCGTGTCAATAGGTTTTTTCACTTTCTTCAGGTTATTATCTTCAGTCTGTGAAATTTTCCGAGATTCTTCCCGTTTTTTGTGATCATTCCAGGTCGGTTTTAATCAAATCGTCTCCTGGGACCTTTCATGTTACGTTTTCCGTGCCCTTATTGATGATTTATTTATTTTCAACATTCCCGTCTAAAATTTTTCCGTTTCCATTTGAAATCTTAGGCTCCCAAAACCTCCAGTTCTCGATCGCGCCTTATGTAAACACGACCCGGGGTCAACAAACGTCCAATTCTTTGTCTTCAGTTTTGTTTATTATTCAGTTCGTTCAACTTTCGTTCCTGTGAGAATTAATTCAAGGCCGCTCAAAATGATCAAAGTCCACTAGGACCATACACGCCCCTAATTCCTCTGATTGGTTCAGATTATTATTAATCGCTTTACTCGGTTTTTTATTGGTTCAATTTCAACTTTCTTTGTTCTCGTGATAACTTGATATGGCTTCCCTCGTTCTGGTCTCTGTACAGATTTCTGTAATAATTTCCAACTGCTCGTACAGGTGTCCCGAATGTACCGATTTTTCTACGGAATATTCAGGGGGAAAAAAATCCTTGTGGGCTTCTCGTAGGTTGAAGGTTACCATTCATCACACCATTACTATGATCCAACATTTTGTCAATTAGAGATTATGGTAACATTTAGCGGTATTAGTAGCATTAGCAATCTGGCTAAAGTTTCTGAACATTTTGATTAAGTTCCCTGTGATTTTGCTTGTTCCAGACTCCGGCGAGGTGGGTCTGGTGGCTTTGTGTTGGCTGAGGACTCCCTGGACGAAGACTTCCTGATGGAGTCGTTGCAGCACGAGCAGGAGTGGATCTCCCGCTTCAGGAACCGGAGAAGTCCCGGCCTGGCGGGGAGGGATGCTAACGACAGCTCCAAGTACAGCTTCAGCACGGAGTACAGGTCAACACTTAATGTTAATGTTAGCCCATAATTGATTTTAACCTTGGGCAGTTTGGAAATTTTCCCTTAAAAAAAAAAATCGTTTCTCCGATTTTTAATGAGGAAACATGCAAACTATTTACAGTTTTAGAGAGCCAATAAATGCACCAATTTTTAACCTTTTATCGCATATTTTTAGGATTCATAAAAATTTAAAAAAAATCGTTATATTTGTAAATGCATGTGTTCTGCTCTTTATTTCCTTTAAAATTGTCTTTTGTAGTACCTGTTTGGAGAATGTACATTTTGATCACATGAGAATATGATATGAGAATATACATTTTCTCTAGTCGATAATCACATTTTTTAAATATGTAAACATATGATAAATGTTATTTAGGATTTGTGTGTAGACGTGATATGTGATCTTGCAGATCTTAAATAATACACACGTAGACGAGATGAACATTTAATAGCACAATATAAGTCTATAAGCTACGTGCTAGTTATCGGAGCTGTCTGTAAGTAAAGAGAGCGAGCAGGAACATCCATCACCTTTTATACACAAGTTCTGCCGTCTCGCTCTTGCATATTTGAAAAGTCAGGCGTGCCACCAAAACCATTCTCACAATAAATGTTGTGAATTGTAAGAAAAATAAATATATGCAAGTACGAGAATGCAGTGAGTTAAAAGTCTGTCATCTTGAGGATATGGGTGAATACTTTGACTCGGTTCTCAATAACAACTCGGCAGAGGTGGAGCACAACACGGTGGAGGGCAAGGGAGATGACTTGCGCATTGACAATTCTGAACCCCCTTCACTGGAGGAAGTGAAGCTGGCAATAAGACAGCTGAAAAACAACAAATCCCCCGGGTCAGACGAACTGGTGGCTGAATTATTTAAAGCAGCAGGTGGAGAGTTTATTCAATATCTGCATAACATAACCTAATTCAAAAAGTATGGACAGAAGAAGAGATGCCCAAAGAGTGGTGACTAGGAATTGTGTGTCCACTAGACAAGAAGGGTGACCAACTCGAGTGTTGTAATTACACGGGAATAATATTGTTAAACATCGGCTATAAAATTATGTCCAACATCTTGTACAAAAGATTGCTCCCAATGTCCGAGGAAATCATTGGCAACCTACTACCAATGTGGTTTCAGGCCAGGCAAATCATGCATTGATCAAATTTTCTCCTTGAGACAGATCTGAGAAAAAACGTTAGAATACATTGACAAAACTTATCACCTCTCTATAGACTTCAAAGCTTCGTATGATAGCATAAATAGAAACGCGTTGTACAAAGTCTTGAGTGAGTTTAGAATACTGCGTAAGCTGATCAATCTGGTGAAACTAACAATGTCCCCAGCAATGTGTAGAGTCAGAGTTGGCAGTGATCTGTCTAAGCCCTTTGAAGTGCTCCACGGGGTGAGACAAGGAGATGGATTGGCTTGCCTCTTATTCAACATAGCTTTAGAAAAAGTTATTCATGACTCAGGCATTGAGATAAGAGCAATGATATTTGACAACTCTGTGCTTAGGCTGATGATATCAACATAATTGCGAAAACTCCCGATGCTTTACATGACACCTTCACAAAAATCTTGAAAGTTCTGCCAAAAACATGGGTCTCGTAGTAAACCAGCAGAACACCACATACAAGACCATAGGACATGGGTGTAGACACGGTGGGGCAAGATGGGGCGTTTGCCCCACCCTGGCTGGCCGATGCATGACCTCTGGTATTGTCGACCGAGTCCCGTTTTCAAATTTACAGCTCTTCAAAGGATGGTTTTTCCTTCTTCCGTTCATATTCTTAGTATTCATAGAGTCTAAAGCATGAATATGTTGTAGAAGCGTACTTTTTCTCGGTACCTACTATAGATTTTTAATTTTTGCCCCACCCTAAATCAAAACCTGGCTATGCCCATGCCATAGGATGCACCCAACAAACCCCAACTCTCTCATGTGGAAGTCAAAATTTTGAAACAATACCAAGATTTACATATCTTTGTTCCCTGATAACAAACAACAATAAGAATTTCAGATGTAGGCTATTTTCGCCTATAAAAAGACCATCGGGCGCAAAATCCTTTCCGTTTCGGGGCACTCCACGGGGAGCCATAAAGCTACGAAAATATAAATAACAGACCGTGATCAATATTTTTGTGATAATATCCTTCATAATTTTTTTTCCACAGTTGGGTGTCACCCCATGTCGGGTGTAGTGTCACCCCCCGTCGGGTGGCACCTGGGGCGGACCGCCCCCCCCCCCCTCGCACTACGCCAAGGGTAGGATAGAAATATTCCCAAACAGGATAAATGGTGAAATATAGGCGGGTTCATTAGCTTTAAACCATAGTATGCAGCTTATGTTTCCATATTAATAATATTCAGAGGTATGTTTTTATGGAATGAGTGTGGTTGAATCTTAAAACTTAAAATCTATACTGCTCGAGGTGTTTTTTTTTTTAAATACGCTATTGTTCATTTTCTTCCACCCAATCTTGAGATGTGTAATTCCTAAAAAAGAAGTTGTTGTTACAGCTCGGAGCTGGAAGAAGTGTACGAACAATTCAGCCAGTGGCTGGACGACCCCATCGTGGAGAACGGCTCGGAGCGCCGGAAGGGTCGCGAGCTGGATTCCAGGGATCTGGCCGTGGTGAGGTTCGCCAGCTCCTTGCTGAAGCGGACCCTCAGCGAGTCCTTTGCCGGGGTTCCCCTCACCGACGGACTCGACAACAGAATCGTCAACAAGAACAAGCTCTGCATGAGCGTTCGCTCGCTGAGTCTGGAACTGGCCAGGCACAAACACAAGCTCGCCGCACAATTGGTGAGTTTCAAATTATTTTTGTATGTTTCAAAATGTTCATTATTAATTATTACGTACATTTACTTTACATCATATCACATGAATTATTAATTAATCATAGTGAGGTGCGTACAATTCAGAAATTCGATGTTTTGAATCAATGGTTCCATCCACACAATGCCCGCACGACGCACTGAGTAATAATTAAACATTAAAAATGGTAAAATAATATGTTTGAAATCAATTGTGACTAAAGTATATTCTATAGTGTATACAATTTGAAAGGCACAATTTGAAAGACGGGTACGGGTACCGCTGCCCCGGGAACCATTTACTACATTTGGTGACTTAGCAGGAGTGCCCGGGTTCATGGGGTGATCTTAAACTACATGGCAGGCCATATCCAGAAAGACGTGTTGAGGGAGACCTTTTGATCTCTCCAACAGGACACTCTCGGAACATCACCTTGCACCGCTGTGGGGGGGATGGATTCAAATGTTTTTTTTTTTTTTACGTGAGCTCCACACAGGAGGCCCTGAGGAAAATAATTTTCCTGAGGGCCTATGTCATCTTTGGGGATGCTGTGTGGAGGGTTTTTTAGGGAAAGGAAGGAGAGGAGGGTTCTGGGAAGGAAAAGGGTTTAAAGGGTGGGTAGGAATCTGGGGTTCAGTGTGTCCTGGTCATCAGACATAAACACACCTCATCCCATGAACCCGGGCACCCCTGCTAAATCACCAAACGTAGCGAACCACTTGGGGTGACCTATGGCAGAGGTGTTGGTTATCCAATAAAGGTTCCCAGGGCGGCGGTACCCGTTCCCACCTCCCAAATTGAACACTTGGACACTTCGACCTCTACACACTCCTCATACCTTTTCTTCCCAGAACTTCCTTCCCTAAAAAGACCCTCTACAAAGATTCCCAAAGATGACATGGGGCCTGAGGGAAATTATTTTCCCCAGAGCCTCCTGTGTGGAGTTAAAAAAAAATCAGACCTTCCCATTTACTTGCTAGTTGGGAGTGGCTCAGTGCGTTGTGCGGACTTAGTGTGGATGGAAGCAATCAATCAAAAAATGATAGAATTAAAAATCATAGTATGTTTTCAATGAATGCCTTGAAAGAAGGCACGAAACTGTCTCCATTTTATTGTAAATTCTACGATCTATTTCATAGACTAAAAGTTGTAGTCAATTTGGATTTCTATCGCATAGAAAGCCCGTTCTCACTGATCTATCATGATTTTATGAAATAGATTAGATAGGTGGTATCTCAGCTTTAAGGCCGAATTTACGTTACGCAGCTAGTTGCGCACAAGTTACTTTACGACATTAGTTGCACTGCTAGTTTCACATGTAAACATATAGTTTCATCATGCATGCATTAGAAATTAGAGCCACACTAGCGCAAAATTACGACAACACTAGTGGTACGCAACTAATTGCATAGTGTAAAAACATGATGCAACTAGTGTCGCAAACCATTTCAACTAAGCAGACGTATGTTGTGTATAACATCATTGTGCATCGTTTGATGATGTTGATGGTGCTATGGTTACTGTGATACTGAAAGTTGCACGACACTAAATTTGCGCAATTTACATGCATACAACTACTTGCATAATGTAAATTTGGCTTAACTTATCTGTGTATGCAATGAATGAATTTTAAAGTATTATTTTTTTTTATGGATATTATTCAATTATTGAATCATCAAACATATCAAAATGGATGTATTGATTATGCTCATCACAAAGTATTGTAGCATGATATAAAATAATATTTATTTCTATGCATATAATATAGTATATACTTTGTAGAATACAATGTATAATGTAATAGATATGTACCATAATATATTCATTAATCTGTTATATTATAATTTATATAATATTTTAATATTACATACTTATTGAGCTAGCATAATAATATATTGTATACGTAATATTTTTATAGTTTAATATTCCAATTATTATTAAAATAGTTTATTAAATCCCAGTAATGATAAATAGTATATTGTAATTGCTGAAAAGGATGTGGACAGAAGAGTGAAGCAGGAACTTTAATTATAACAGGAATGAATAAAGTTGAGAAACCATGTATAATTTATAATTAAAAAAAGTTCTGAAAAGCTGAATTATATTTAAAAATTTATAATTAACAAGTTCTGAAAAGCTGATGCAAACAATTAAAATGATTATGAAGAGGACGCTTGTAGATTTAGGCCTTTGTTAGTTGTAGTCGTTACCGTGACTTGGGGGCCGTTCAAGTATTACGTAACGCACTTGGGGGGGGAGGGGGGTCTTGTGAAACGTTACTGTGCGTTAAGAGGGGGGGGGGGGGGGGGAGGTTCGAACAACACGTTACGTAACATGTTTTTCTTTATTTAGATTAAAAAAACTAGGGAATTAAAATCTTCCAAGTTGGCAACCCTTTTCGTTCTCAAAATCTTTTGTTTTATTTATTACCGCAAACGCGATTAAAATAAGAAACAAGGTATTTAAGCGACTTTCCAGTACTTTGCGCAACTTAATTGTGCGTTTAGGGGGGGGGGGGGGGATACGGAAAAACGTTACGGCGCGTTACATGGGGGGGAGGGGGGGTCAAAAATCTTCAAAAATTGCGTTACGTAATACTTGAACGCCCCCTTGTTTAAGATACCACACGGCAGAACAGTGTTCTAGCTCAGTAAGATGAATGGTGCTATAAAATGAAATTTCTAAAACAAAAGATAATACATTTAATTACTCAACGTAACCGGGAACTCGTAGTACAATGCAAGAGAACCCAAAAAAACTTTTTTGCATACCTACCTAACTTTCTAAATGTTAAAATAAGAAATCTTGTACTGTAAAAATGTAAATGCATGATTAATCTGTCTTTTTTTTTTAAATACGGAGCGAATGAGCGGAAAACGTGGTGTCTGGATATGGTGATAAGAAATGGGAATGCTTCAGGAAAACACAATGGGTAAAGTAGTATCACCATTATAAGATCCTCGGGTATAAGACGGTTCACATTAATCACACTCGAAAATATATTCCAATTTTGAACAAAGAGTAAAGCCATAGCCGTCCAGATGCAGAACAGCTGTGTTAATGCAAAATGGCCACCCTCGTTAAGTGGTCGGCATGCTTTTCCATATCACAAAGTTGTACGAATTATTAAATAAAATTTTAATTGGGTATAAGATTCAGAAAAGTTCCATCATATTAGAATCTAATGACTTCTTCGGTTTGTCGTTGGAAAGGAATGTTCAAGTTTTGGCATGATTACCATAATTATTAACGAAAATATATAACTTTGCGAACTTTTGGTAGTTTGAACATGTGCACTGCGTAAACGCAACTGACCACTAACGTCCAGCATTGTCCAGCCAATGTTGAGCCTGAAATGGACACTCACACACTTACATGTGGGTTTAAGACACGGCCTCCGTAAAAGTATTAGTGAAGGATCTTATAATGGTGAAATTACTCTACAGTCAAGTGAGTCGAATCTTAAAAGAGTCGGAATAACAGGAAAATAGTTATGTAAAAATAAATGTCATCCATTCTCACTGTACATCCCTGCAAATAATGGACAGAATGATAGAATATTCCTCTTGTTCCTGGTTCCTACTTTAATGAATGGATTCCGACCAGCACTGTTTATTTTGCAGAAATTCAAATGTAACAAAGTCATCAAACGAGGAACTAGCATCATTGATCCCTTCGGCAACGGTGTATAGTCGGGAAACACGCCAAACGCGTGCCCAACATTTGTACACGGTTGACATTTGTCACATGAGAACGGGTCGTTTCTTCGACTCATTCTTGTGCTCAACAGCTCGGCTGTGGAATGATTTGCCGGCCTCTGTGTTTTCTCCTTCCTACAACATGGGTATCTTCAAGACCAATGTTCATTCCTTCCTCTCTTCAAAATGAACCCTCCACACAGCATCCCAGATGACATAGGCCTCGAGGGAAATTATTTTCCTCAGGGCCTCCTGTGTGGAAAAAAAAAAGGCCATTAAGCATCTTTTTATTTTTTGATATTTGAAAGGTCACCATCATTAGCCGATTAGGTGCTTTCAACTTTCAATCAATACATGAGGACATTCTGCAAATCACAATTTGTTCAAAAGATGAAAGAGACTTAGAATCAGCATTTAACCGGCATCTTTCAAATGTCCAAAAAAACAAAATGGCGCTATGTAGATACCCATTTGATGACAATGTTACATTTGAATTTCTGTGAAAAAACTGTCCCTTAGTTCTGTATGCTAGGAACTTGAAGTAGACTTTACCATTCATTGATCCGTCCTTTGGGAATTCTCCCTACAGAACTTTGATGAAGTTGAAGAAAGGAGAACATCTGTGCGGGTATTAAAACAACACATAAAAAATTATTATATTATATTTGCTAAATTTAAAATGCTGAAATTTCATTTTGTTTGAATTTGACTAATGTTTAGTGGAATGATTTTATCTGTATACCTAAAGTCGGGTCCATAGCTTCGTCATTTGCCTTGACAGTCCCATAACAAAATTCAATGTTTGTCATCAACATCATAAATATTGTCAAATTTTGTTGTGTTTCGAGTTTCCCATGATCGACGGAAAACATTTCCTAAACATTCCATCCCGGGTGAAGCGGGAAGGCAGGCGGGGGCCGGCGGGGGGGAATAATTCATTTGTTGACAGAAGATGCCGCGCAATGCGGTCGTGTATGGAGAATTGACGGAACGGCCTTTTGTGGTTATGTGCAATGAGCGGGCATAATCACGAGTTTAAAATATTATTATACCTAAATATAATATAATAATATTGATAATAAAATTATAATATAATATCAGATATTTATAATTATTCTGTTTTTAACGTAAATATTTCCTCACTCTAAATTCTTAATAGTAACTTTAGGTCGTGCAATAATCGATATTAGTCGGAAATCTTTCCTGATAAATAAATATCTATTAAAAAATCTGTATTTTCTTCCTGATGCATCTTTTTTTCATCAGAACGCATTTTAACATTGATATAAACGCCAAAAACGTCAAAGTCAAGTGCTCATTGTTTAAGCGTCGACACGTCCTTATCGCAGACCACAAGCCAAATTGTGTGTGATTGTGCGAACTTCACACCAATCTTTCAACCGTATTTAGTGTTTTAACAAACGTAGGAGACGTAAAACAAAAAACGATGATGTGATGTTTGATGGACTTTCACGGTAAATCGCGGCAAATGTTTGAGCTCTGGACCTGCCTTAACTAACACAAGGGGGATTTTTGGTAAATCTGTGCGTGTTACATCATAGTCTGACAACTGGAGGTACAAAATACAATCCTTTAAAATCATTAAAATACACAATATTATATTATTATGTATATTGTATTATATATGTTATTATCCTATTTTTATATACATATATATTATGTACGATATATGATATTATGTATTAACTTTGTGTATCATTCTGTATTCATATTATAAATTGTACTCTGTAATCCATAATTGGTTGTACGTTTTTATGAATCTAATTTAATACTATTATTTTCTTTACAAAACAAAGAGCTTGCAATTACCAAGCGTCGCCAACGAGAAAGAGATAATCAATAAAGAAATAATCGAAGAGGAACCAAGCCAAATACTCGAAACAGTTGAAGAAGTTACCATGAAAAAATGCCCGAGAATAGTTTTAAATACTGCTATTAATGGAAATGGAAATGTAGAATCGGAAGATGTTACTTCTCCACTCTTGCCGAGAGAAGGTACAATCAGTCAAAGATCGAGCAGAAAGTCGAGGACTTCGCGACAAAGCTCGGTGGCGAAAGAAGCTAGAAAAATTAAGCGTAAAACCAAATTGGCTTGGGTTATCGATTGCATCACGGATGCCATCGAACAGACTATAGAGTGTGAGCCCATCACATTGAAAATACAGAAATCTCAGGTATATAGTACGTTCGCAAATTGAATTAATGAATAACATACTGACCAAAAATATATGAATAAACTTAACAAAAATAATTAAAATGCAGACTTTGTGAAATTTATGATTAACAAAAGCATCTTTTTGTCGTTTCTTTGTAATACTTGAGTTGGACGGTAGCTCAATGGACAGATTGTATGTTCAAATATCACAGTAGGTACTGAATTGACGGACTGACAGTTGGTGAAGCTTTATAGTACTTTTCGCAATCGGCTTTATGTTCAATTATTCCATGTTGATTTCTTTTGTGGTCTGAAAAGCTATACATAGAATCAAAGAAAATAAAAGCCATGTTACAGAATATAGTGATTTATGAAGATTTCAACATTGAAGACGTTTTATTCACCATTAAGAATTGTTAAAAAATCTTCAATTGGTACCAATTTTATTAGGATTCAAATAAGTATGCAAAAGTCATAATACACAGTTATTTTGAAAAAAAAAAATCATTTAACACCTCCAGTTGGCAGAGTAAAGAATATTGTGTGTGTGTGTGTTACTAACAAATTCATTTGCCTGTTTGAAATGATTCTCATTTCTTATAATTGCCGGTAACGTGAAAACCTGGTTTCTTAATTTAATTGTCTTTATAAAATGATGGCCGTAAAAATTCGGCTACCGGCATCTTTCTTTCCCTCGTTTTACTGGCCCTGCATTAACAGATCCTTTCCCACCTACAGCCAGGGTTGCCAGGTGTTCGGTATTCTACCGAACCGTTCGGTATGACAAAAATACCGAAGTATGAGAGGTTCGGTATTTTTTTCTGATCAATTTTTCTCCCTAATAAACGATTCAACTGTCAGATTTGAAGCAACCCCCCCGACGCAGGTTTTGCCGCTACACGAATTTCTTACATATCTCCCTTAAACACATTAAGTTTTAAAGCTCTTAAAAAAATATATGTTATTCTTGAAGATAATATCTAGACATTCCCCGTGCCGAATTCAAATTATATAAAATTTGCTCGATAGAAAAAAATCGCAAAGTATGCTCCAAAATATTATAAACATGTTCGTTTCAGTTATTTTACAAGTTATCTGTATGAAAAAAATCGCAGTGCTTCTTTAAATGCTGTTTAAGACAACCTCTGCGTGATTTTTGGTCTATTTTAAACGAGTCGTGTTTTATTTAACATTTTCACAATTTTCGCATCGATTTTGTTCCTATAAATTCTAAGGCGCTCCTCTAACATTCTTAATTTCATATCTCTCCATCTTCTTCTTTTTGAGCCCAGTTGCGGCGCCTTAACTTATCTCACAATGCAGGGGAATTCTTGCAACCAGTCCCACCAACATTTAGGTACTCTAAGTACTTATTTGAAAAAAAACCTTTTCACAGAAAGTAATTACAATTTGGGAGGCGGGAATGGGTACCGCCGCCCCGGGAACCTTTATTGTATAACCAACACCTCTGCCATAGGTCACCCCAAGTGGTTCGCTACGTTTGGTGATTTAGCAGGGGTGTCCGGGTTCATGGGGTGAGGTTTATCTAGGCCTTGGAGGCGGATGACCAGGACATACTGAATCCCAGATTCCTACCCACCCCTTAAACCCTTTTCCTTCCCAGAACTCTTCTCTCCTTCCTTGGGCTCGAAAATCTTGGGGTATGTATTATGATTTGAAACTCATTTTTCTTGTGGATTCTTTGTTTATAAATATTTTTGATCACCATTAGTTTTACAAATCCATAAGCCTTGATTACGACTTTCCTATATTTTTTTTACGTTAGTTCCACACAGGACTTCTCCTCAGGGCCTATGCCATCTTAGGGAATGATGTGTAGTGAATATTTTTAAGGAAGGGAAGGATTGGAAGTTTTGGGAAGGAAAAAGGTGTGAAGGGTGGGTAGGAATCTGAGGTTTAGTGTGTCCAGGAGTGACGGACGTATGAATCCATCCCTCCCACTGCAAGGCGATGCGTCAAGAGAGTTCGACTGGAAAGGTCAAAAGGCCTCCCTCACCCAGTCTCTCTTGATCCATACCGCCACGCAGAAGGTGGACAGGCACATCCGCCGCCAAGACCTGGACAAACCACAACCCATGAACCCGTTCACCCCTGGCTAAGTCACCAAATGTAGCGAACCACTTGGGGAGACCTATGGCAATGGTGTTGGTTATCCAATAAATGGTTCCTGGGGCGGTGCTACCAGCGCCGGATCTGCCATACGTTCAAAAACGTGCAAAAAACCTGGCGCCAACTCCGAAGGGGCACCGTGAGAAAATAAATATGGTATTAAAATTTAGTTATAATATTCCCTGAATCGTTTCAAAATTACCCATAGTACGAAATAATTATTACGCTCTAGCAACACTTTCCAAAGAAACAGAATGCGCACGCATAAATAAACCAGTCATGCGCACGCATCACGTTGGTTTACGGCTTACGAATTTATAGTCAGTTACAGAATTTTTTTACAAATTCCATATATTTAGTTTAAACGTAAGATCTATTTTTCCATATATCTTTTACCGTCTTTTACGACGAATGGGTGCGATCCAAATTCAATAACCAATCACAGCGCGATGTTTTTGTTCAAGAGAACAAACAAACCGACCGCTTTTCAAGTTACCGTACGCTCGCTATTGTTTTATTTTGTACGATTTAAGTCTCTAGGAGAAGGTAGCTAAAGACCATTTTCTTATGAAATCTTCAGTAAATTCCATTAACAAAAACATCGCACGGTTTGCAGGATGCAACGTGTTACGTGTTGACAGTTTGATCATTGCAGATCATTGATTTGACATATTATTTAAAGTTCGTTAATGACTGGTTTATTTATGTGTATAATTAATATCTATTAGATTTGTTGGATCTGTTATTTTGCGGTGTCAGTGTAAGCGTCTTTCGTAAGCCGTTGATACCATACGTCAGTATTTAGTGTTTGTATGGTGTTTGTTCGCTCAATTTGGTGTTTGTTCGCTCAACACGGGAAATGCAAGGTACAAATTTGAGGTTATATTCTTATTAGTCAGAAGCTGTAGATACTATTCTTGTGTTGTACGTTGCCATGAGAACGTATTTGTATTTGCTTTTTCTATTAATATTCGCGTTGGGTATATACATAAACGCAGTGAATCTCAAGAATGTCTAATGGATCTAGTTTAGCCTTCGATCAAGATATCATAGGTCAATGAGTTCAGCTAAACCATCCGCATTGTCTCATAACCTATATTTTAAATAATGGTACGGGCACAAACAAACAATTCGTTGTATTATTTTAAAGCATAACTTGCAAAAAGAGTTTTTCCTAAAATAATTAAAATAGCACCATAATTTTATGTTTACCCAATAGATTCAGAGAGTATAGGGCTCCTGGCGATTCTCTCTTTAAAAAAAACGAGTGTGAGAGCTACCGCCAGGTCACTTGAAAAAGTTAGACCCTTTATATGTCTTGATTTTATTTGATAAATTAGTGTAAAAAAAAATAAAAACTGATAAACAACCGTTTACCAGACATTAATGATTGTTTTATCAGCTGTGTAAAATTTCATGTATAAAACAGACAGCCCGAGTAAAAGTAACAGTTTCAGTGTTGTCTGAACTTGATTCCTATTGATTGATATCCTGAAAACAAAATATCCTGATTGATACTAAAAATCCTGATTGATATCCTTGTATCAATATTGATTTTATAAAGTAAATTTTCCATCTCTCTTAGAGAATCCACTTTCTATTGTATATTATTTTGAGGTCTTTTATACGCAATCCATTTCTACTAAATGAGTTGATTGCCCGCATGTTTTAAACAAACCTTGAGCTTCCGTTAACACAGCGAGAATGTTAACAAAAGAAATGCTGTGGACTTATTGTGCATGAAACAGCTTGTGTTTGTTTTTTTTAATAAACATTTACTTTCAGTTAAGCTACCACGTGTTTATCCATTATAAACAGTTTACATAATATTGTAACATGTTATGTGCTTATGACGGCTATCCATCACCGCATAAATCATATTTAGAATCTTTACAGGAGTGACAAAAAACAGGCGGTCATTTGTGTGGTGAAACTTTTTCATTGTAGGACAATTATTCCTTAACGTTTAAAAAATAATGCATGTTTATTGTCACTATCAAATGGCGTTTACGGATGATTTATGCGATGATGGTTTGCCACCGATATTATAGAATAACAGGCGTGCGCAGCAATCTTTTTGACAGACATACTTTGTTTAGTAGCTCTAGACTAGACACTGCTTTATTTACGTTATCGTAAGGTTGCAATAAATATTTAAAAGACCAGATGTGCATACTACTGTAGGCTCTAAGTTATTCTGAGGCTGGGTGCGCAAACACTGTTGGAGCCCAGCCGTCATCATACGCCTTGGGCTTTTTCCGTAACTGTTCGTACATTAGACAAGAATGACGATAGATGATACTCTTTTAAGGTACCACTTAACTGACATCAGTTGAGACATCAAAAAACTACATATAACGACATCTGTTGAAGGATGTTGAAATGTACATGTTTTTGGCTGAGTGGGCATCTCACCCGGGCGTTGCGCGTTCGAGTCCTCAGCTGGCTAAGTAGCAGGAGATTTGCAAACATTGTTGGGTTATTCGTAACCCGGGAATGTTTGTCTTTCTTTTAAAAAAAAAAATATGAAATCCTATGTACTACAGTTAGCATAACTGTCGGTAGATGTTATGCTCCCAGCAGTTGGCTTCGCTCAGCCTCTCCTTTCTGCACTGGTGAACAGCCAAGAGAAATGCCAAATACGTGTTCTTCATTTGTACATGATGAGAATGAGTCAATTTTATTATTTTAGACTGTTTCTTGTGGTCAAAAGAGCTTGGCTGTGGAATGATTTGCCTGCTTTTGGAACTCTGCGATTATATTAATTTATCGAAACAATATCAATCATTTGCATTGGAGTGTGCCCACATTGAAATTGAAACAATCATCAAACAGTATTAATAGCCTAGAGACTGTACGGTTGATATTTAAGAATCCAGTTAAGAACGTAACTCTGACGCCGCGCCTTACGCAAAACCGTTTTTGTATGTAGAATCTGTATACAAATCTAATTTTGTGATAGAACCGAATTAAAGCAAAGCCAAAAAATAACACCACTTACGTTAACAGCTAGCGTGAGGAGTAAGTAATACTGGATTTGTAATTTCGTGAGTCTCTACAGATATCGAGAGTTTGGCGATAATATGATTATTATTGTAACTGGCAGTTGTGAATAATATATGACATCATTGCCTGTTGAGGTTACTTTGTCCCTGTGACTAGCTATCACTGGATCCCAGTGGATCCGAGGAACCGGCTATTTTTGGAACCAGTTTATATCCGATAGGAACTGGTTCCAAAAATAGCCAGTTCTTCGGATCCACTGGGATCCAGTGACAGCTAGTCACAGGGACAAAGTAACCGCAACAGGCAATATATGACATCATTGCCTGTTGCGGTTACTTTGTCCCTGTGACTAGTTGTCGCTGGATCCCAGTGGATCCGAGGAACCTTTATGAAACCAGTTATTTTTGAAACCAGTTCCTATCGGATTTATAAAATGGTCACCAATACTCAAATCGGGCGACGCCGAACCATAAGCCGCCAGCAGGGCCTAGCAGCAAAAACCTGCAGAGCGGGTTTTTAACTGCTAGTATTATTGATTACTCAAGAAATCAGTAGTGGAGATATGCAACAGTTTTGGAAAAGTAGCCAAATTTGGAAAACATCCACCGATTCACCCGGCTCTCTGAAATTCTGAGTTTAAACCCTGGTTGTACTAAAATCTTCTTTTTTCTTTTCTGTGAACCCAAAACTAAAGCAAAATATTGAAATTGTTACGATTCTTATTTATTGTTTAATTTATAATAATAAAATAATGAATTACCGCTAATGTTAATTTGCTGGGCAGCTCTCGCAGCTGGCGAACAAGGCATCCAACGGGGGAGGCTGCCTGAAGCCGATCATCACTGGTAACTGGGGCTGCGGGGGCTCCAAGGGGGCGGACCCGCAGCTCAAGCTTGTGATCCAGTGGCTGGCGGCAAGCGTGGCGGGGGCCCCATCGCTGGTCTACTACACCGCCGGGAACTCCCAGCTGTTCAAGGTAACTTCCTCTACCAAGTGTAACTTTAAGATTGGGATGTTTCATCAGCATAACCATTGCTCTTGATAATTTATTGATACATATATTTATTAATAGCTGAAACAGACCAAGAGTTGACGTTTAACTGAGGCAGTATTTTAAATTTGATAGAGTTTGATTCCCCCAACCTAAGGGCATTTGGAATATTTCATAGAAATTGAAGAGTTCTGCAAAGATTCTATTCAAGTTCTGTTATTATATCA
Source organism: Limnephilus rhombicus (assembly GCA_929108145.2). Lineage (NCBI taxonomy): Eukaryota > Metazoa > Arthropoda > Insecta > Trichoptera > Limnephilidae > Limnephilus > Limnephilus rhombicus. The sequence continues at coordinate 25,133,917 of OV815292.1, forward strand.
GTATTGGCCAGTTGTTTTCCATAACTGAAATAATGACCATTAACTGTGATATTTAATGAATTGTTCAAATTATATGAAACAAGACATAGTTATTTGTCTGAACTCTCTTCACATTTGACTTTGCCATCGATGCCATTTTTAATTTTTTGTCATTTGCCGCATCAAATCGATCACTAACCTAGTTGGGTTGTTTGATCAGCAATCATAATGGTCATCAAACACAGCAATCTCGTGCCAATAGACAGGAGCATACTGTACTGTGACATCATACTTTTTCATTTCTTATTACTTATATTGAACAATAATTTATTGCTTCTTCAAATTTTGCAAATTCACTTTGTGGCACCATTTTTTATTGTGGTAAAAACAAAGTGTTTTTAATTATTGCATTAATAATTTATTGTCTTTACAGGATATCTGTATTATTTTTATCCCATGACTTATGTAGCGTAGGTAATGAAGGAACTTGATTCGTCAACTCCATTAAGGGTTGGCCATTTGCCCCAGCAACACAATTTAACTTTTCTCATAATAATAATAATTGAAAGTACTTGTTATTATTTTTAAACTAACCAATGTAAAATTCATTTAAAATATGTTGTGTTCATTAATATTTATCAATTCATAAAAGCTTATGATTTTTTTGTGAAAAATAGAGATAACGATATCCTCACTGGGATCTCATTCACATATTAAAATTTAATAGTGACAATTAATGCATTTAAAATAATAAATAGTGTACTTGCGGCATGTTCCAGAGTGGCAGATACTCTCGGTATCGCCCTGGTGTAAGACCACCATTCAGAACTAAAACGTTGCTTGAAATGGCTTTAGCCGTGTTTGGTGACCAGATTTGAATAGCCAGGTAATTCCCCACCTTCCTCTTCCCCATCTCTATCCCCTCCCCACCACCTTCAGCCTCACAACATACCCCAATTGGGGATGCCAGAGTCTCACTGGCTCCAGACGGGAGCAGGTGGGACTGTTGTTTTTTTTTTCTAAATAATTATAAAATTCATTACATATGATTTTAGATTTTCACGGCCAAAAGTATTTTGGTTGTTTGTTTTTGGGGTGTTATGCCATGTTACGCTACCTCCACCTTTAGCCAACGTTTCGGACAGCGTTACAGTGTCCATCATCAGGCATCTGCCCTGATGATGGACACATCTGCCCTGATGATGGACACTGTAACGCTGTCCGAAACGTTGGCTAAAGGAGGAGGTAGCGTAACACGGCATAACACCCCAAAAACAAACAACAAAAATTCATTACATATTGTTTTTAGTGCACTTGAGTGGTTTCAGTTTCGGTCTGTATTTGGTGTCAGTAAATTTTCTGTTTCTGCTGAGCGATTCTATATCTTTTGTGAGATCGAGATCTCCTGACGGACGAGATCTCCTGTCAAATTTGTGTGATTTTCTATGACTGTTATTTGCTTTTTCTATGGGCCAATGTCAGATTTCAACTGTGAGCTGTCACATCTTTAAGTTTAGATCATTTTAAATCGGCGAAGCTGGCCTGATACCAAAATAACAGCCACAGAAAATCACACAAATCTGACAGGAGGTCTCGTCCGTCAGGAGATCTCGATCTCACAAAAGATATAGAATCGCTCAACTGATCTCCCTATATTTTGTTTCGAGCTTTTTATTTGAAATAAATGTTATAATATTGTTGTGATTTTTGAATGAGAGTGGTATTTTATTGTACAGTTTAGTATCGTAGTATAAGACGCTTTTTTGACCAAATGTTTTATTTATAGTTACTTGTTGGATATTTATTTATTACACGCCCTAGTGGGCTTTCACATTCTATTTTACAAATTGTTTTTATCACTGTTATTGTAAATACCGTCGCTTAAGTTCTAACACCGCGGAAGTCAAAAATAACAACTTTTCAGGAGAGCAAAAAAACCGAGCCTTTTTATACACCGCGATCATAGTACACATATTTTTTAATAAAAATTTACAAAAGAAAGGTTTTTTTTTAATTTTTGTAACGGTTATTATAAAAAATCATTATTTGGATTATTTTTTTGACATACGCGGTGTTACCACATTATAATAAATAAAATGGGGAGACTTACGCTGAGTTACTATAAATACTCTGTAACTATCTTTAAATATTTATTTCAAATAAAATTAAAATTACGGGTAGACCAAAAAATTACAAAACATAAAACATACTTCTACAACTTTCTTAACAGATCTTCTTAACTTTTCGTTATAAATAATTAACAAATTAACTTTATTACACTGTTTTTTAACCTTATTTTGGTATAAAATCACATAAAAAAGGAACATCAGTATTACTATATCAGGATGACTATAAGAATTTGCCCAGAAGAGCCAAAAATAAAGTACATGACCAGGCCCAAGGTCAAAGCTTTATAATAATCATCAAAAAATAAACGAATCTAAATGGAAACATCTTCAAGAACTAAAGTCAGTTATACCTCCTGACTGTCACAATTTTTACGATACTTTACTTCATTAAGATTTTATAATGACTAATTTATACCTATTTAATTTTTGTTATTTTTGATTATGTTCATAAGGTAGTTCTGATTTCGCATTTGTTTGAGTAGTCATAAAAAAGTCATAAGATAAAAACTGAACGATAAAAGGTTGTTTTCGGCGAGCTTCCTTAGAAATCGAGGGATATCTACTGGGAGGGTAAGTATAACATCTCCTCATTTTTAAGCCTACATTCAATTGCACTGTGGCTGGAGTCACGCTCCATTTGGGTATAAACCTTCAGGAATTCAAGGAGAATAAGGTATTCCGTTCCTCGTCTGGTATTGTATCACAATCGCTTTGATTTCTTACAAACTTCGGAAGTACATCAAGGGCCAATTATTCGGGGTGGCATGTAATTGCTTGAACTTTGGGCCATTATTGCTATCTCGCCGATATCCTAATATTCTTTTCCTTCCATTCTAAGTTTTTTGCTATTATTTTTAGTTCAGTTTTTATTCTCAGAACATCCCTTAGAACATCTTTTTCGACCAGAATTAAGATCACCATGTTCAACCTCGTCATTCACTAGTAAGGGACTTGCAATCGTTAATGGAAGGTCTGTTGTTTCTTCCATTAATATAGGCTCTATCACTCTTGTTTATCCAAAGTTAATATCAACTGGTTCCACATTCGATGGTAACAGAGGCGAGTGAACTGTAGTTTCTTCCATCATTACAATGACATGGCATCCGGAAAGTTCATGTACACTCATCTCGCCGCTTATACTGGCATTATCTGGAATTATAACAACAGGCAAGTTGTTAATTTCGAGATTTTCCAAGTTTTCCTTGGTGGTGATATTTTGATTTTTCTTTTTCGGTGGTATTTTTATTCCTAGTTGTTTACATAGGTCATCGATCTCTTCATCACCACTGCTTTAGTAATCCATGGTGCATTGATGTCTGTAAATTTAAAACCTTGTATTAAAAACCGTCATATAAAATACCGCGTAAGTCACTTCTGCATTAAGCAGAACACCGCGTAAGTAAAATAACATGTTCATCTTATTTTTTACAATAACATAATTGATATTTAGACTTAACTATACTTAACCAAATATCAAGATTTTATCCCTTATATGAAGACAAAATATTATTAACATGAATTAAACTTACCTTGATTTACAAATCATTTCTTCGGAGCAGAAGTCGCGACCTGTTACAATAAGAAAGTAAACTGACTTACGCGCTGTTTGCATGACAATTCCCGCGGCACGGAGATACGCTGTGTATTTGTTTTCAAAATAAAACTTACCTTGATTTACCTTGAATAAAACTTACCTTGATTTACAAATCATTTCTTCGGAGCAGAAGTCGCGACCTGTTACAATAAGAAAGTAAACTGACTTACGCGCTGTTTGCATGACAATTCCCGCGGCACGGAGATACGCTGTGTATTTGTTTTCAAAATAAAACTTACCTTGATTTACCTTGAATTAAACTTACCTTGATTTACAAATCATTTCTTCGGAGCAGAAGTCGCGACCTGTTACAATAAGAAAGTAAACTGACTTACGCGCTGTTTGCATGACAATTCCCGCGGCACGGAGATACGCTGTGTATTTGTTTTCAAAATAAAACTTACCTTGATTTACCTTGAATTAAACTTACCTTGATTTACAAATCATTTCTTCGGAGCAGAAGTCGCGACCTGTTACAATAAGAAAGTAAACTGACTTACGCGCTGTTTGCATGACAATTCCCGCGGCACGGAGATACGCTGTGTATTTGTTTTCAAAATAAAACTTACCTTGATTTACCTTGAATTAAACTTACCTTGATTTACAAATCATTTCTTCGGAGCAGAAGTCGCGACCTGTTACAATAAGAAAGTAAACTGACTTACGCGCTGTTTGCATGACAATTCCCGCGGCACGGAGATACGCTGTGTATTTGTTTTCAAAATAAAACTTACCTTGATTTACCTTGAATTAAACTTACCTTGATTTACAAATCATTTCTTCGGAGCAGAAGTCGCGACCTGTTACAATAAGAAAGTAAACTGACTTACGCGCTGTTTGCATGACAATTCCCGCGGCACGGAGATACGCTGTGTATTTGTTTTCAAAATAAAACTTACCTTGATTTACCTTGAATTAAACTTACCTTGATTTACAAATCATTTCTTCGGAGCAGAAGTCGCGACCTGTTACAATAAGAAAGTAAACTGACTTACGCGCTGTTTGCATGACAATTCCCGCGGCACGGAGATACGCTGTGTATTTGTTTTCAAAATAAAACTTACCTTGATTTACCTTGAATTAAACTTACCTTGATTTACAAATCATTTCTTCGGAGCAGAAGTCGCGACCTGTTACAATAAGAAAGTAAACTGACTTACGCGCTGTTTGCATGACAATTCCCGCGGCACGGAGATACGCTGTGTATTTGTTTTCAAAATAAAACTTACCTTGATTTACCTTGAATAAAACTTACCTTGATTTACAAATCATTTCTTCGGAGCAGAAGTCGCGACCTGTTACAATAAGAAAGTAAACTGACTTACGCGCTGTTTGCATGACAATTCCCGCGGCACGGAGATACGCTGTGTATTTGTTTTCAAAATAAAACTTACCTTGATTTACCTTGAATTAAACTTACCTTGATTTACAAATCATTTCTTCGGAGCAGAAGTCGCGACCTGTTACAATAAGAAAGTAAACTGACTTACGCGCTGTTTGCATGACAATTCCCGCGGCACGGAGATACGCTGTGTATTTGTTTTCAAAATAAAACTTACCTTGATTTACCTTGAATAAAACTTACCTTGATTTACAAATCATTTCTTCGGAGCAGAAGTCGCGACCTGTTACAATAAGAAAGTAAACTGACTTACGCGCTGTTTGCATGACAATTCCCGCGGCACGGAGATACGCTGTGTATTTGTTTTCAAAATAAAACTTACCTTGATTTACCTTGAATTAAACTTACCTTGATTTACAAATCATTTCTTCGGAGCAGAAGTCGCGACCTGTTACAATAAGAAAGTAAACTGACTTACGCGCTGTTTGCATGACAATTCCCGCGGCACGGAGATACGCTGTGTATTTGTTTTCAAAATAAAACGCATTCATTGGTTGAAATCCTTGTTTCTGATTGGTCTGTCTAGGAGGTGCGCCTTTCGATTCTCTATAGAATGACATGCAAAAGTTAAAATGGCATTTTTTGGACTTCCGCGGTGTTAGAACTTAAGCGACGATACTTAAAAATTAAATCAATAAATAAAATATAAACGTAATGAAAAAAAGTAAACAAAAAACTAAGAATAAAAAATAAAACCAAAGAGATCACGCCGATCTTGTGTTTTTAACATACATATTAGGGGCCATCCATAAATTACATCACATCTTAAGAAGGGGGGAGGGGAGTAGAGAAGTGTGACAATTTGTGACAAGGGGTAAGGGGGGTCATCAGCTCTGTGACGTCACATAAAAAAATCTAAATTATTAAAACGCAAAACTAAAATGTAAACGAAAAACTTAAAAATATTACCAACTCTTTCTATACGTTACTGTTTTGATTATTTTTAGATGTAAAATTGCAAAATATGTGACTTCACACTAGGGGGGAGGGGGTCTCACAAATGTGACGATGTGTGACAGGGACGGGGGTCAAAAAATCATGAAATTCGTGTGACATAATTTATGGATGGCCCTTAGTTGTTATTTCTTATGTTTTGTATTTATGAATGTAAAGGAGTACAGTTTGTGAATAGAGTTGTTAATTTACATGTTAAGATTGTTGAAGATTTCATGAGTGCTAGTCACTTAAAGGTACTTTTTGGGTTTTAATTAGTGGATTTAATATACACATTATCATTTGCACTGCCCCATTCGATAATTTTTTATTTTATTTTATTTATTAGCGTTATAAACAGTCATTACAAGTTCATATATAACAGTGTTAGAGATAGTCATATCATTGACCAATAAAATAATGACATAAAAATTTGAGACCATAATAAAAATAAAAAAAACAAACAAAACAATATATGTATGTAATATAAACAGTTCTGAAAAAGTGCATCTACTCACTTAAATCTACAAAAAATGTATTTTCAAACTGCTGAAATCAAAAAAGAAAATGTAATGAAAATGAAGAAAAATGAAAATCTAAAAGAAAGATAAGGAATAAATGAAACATTAAGTTTTCCGTTGAATATTACTTTTTACGAATTTTATGAAGTTAGCAAGGTTCGTGTTAAACATGTCAATGTCTGTGCATAATCTATTGAAAGTGCTACAGCTTCTTCTTATAAACACATTTTGAAGATAATTAGCATTGCTCTTAGGAATATAAAATATGTCTGGAGATCGAGTGACTCTTATTGGACATCTGAAATTGATATTTTGTAATAGGTAAGGGCTATCAATAAAATTGTGGATTATCTTATAAAGCATTACTAGGTCTCTGATATCTCTGTGTTGATCAAGGGTTTTGAGGTTCATAGAGACATAATTTACATCATTTCGCATGCGAAACGAAACATATTTCAAAAACTTTTTCTGGACTCTTTCTATATTTGATTTATATGTAGAACAATGGGGGTTCCATACTGTTGAAGCATACTCTAGGTGGCTTCTGACGTATGATATGTAGAGAATCTTAAATGTTTGTGGATTTTTGAAAACAGAACTTACTCTAAGTATAAATCCTAGCATTTTCAAAGCCTTAGACGTGATGTGCTCGACGTGAGATTGAAAAAGAAGCTTACTGTCTAATAGAACTACAAGATCTTTAATTTCATTTACCCTATTTAAAAGATTGTTTTTAATTATGTACGGATGTAGTATAGTGTTTTTCTTTCGAGAATAAGATATGACGGAACATTTATCTGCATTCAAAAGAAGGCGGTTTTCTAAACAATACACATTGACCAGGGAGTTCAGGTCATCCTGGAGCTCTATACAATCCATCTCAGATTTAATGATTTTGACAATCTTTTTGTCATCCGCATATAGGAACAGCTGAGAATTACGAATAGCTTTGTTAACATCGTTCATAAAAATGTTGAATAAAAGGGGGCCAAGGTGAGATCCTTGGGGAACTCCTGAGGTTACGGGGACAAAGCTAGAGCAGAACCCCAGTGCAGTTACAGCTTGCGTACGATTGTCTAACCAACGAAGGAGGTCACCGTGTATACCCATTGCTTCGACTTTCTCAATTAAAATGCTGTGTGGAATTTTATCAAAGGCTTTGGAATAGTCTGTGTAGACTACATCGACTTGAAAACCGTTATCCATAGCAACAAGGACTGTGTCAACAAATTCGCATAGATTAGTTTCTGTTGATTTTCTGTTCACGAAGCCGTGTTGATTCGAAATGATGTGTGGTCGTATACAAGAAAAATGATATCGAAAACAATCTTTTCAAAAAGTTTACCCATTACATTTAATTTAGAGATTGGTCTGTAATTTTCTATGTTGTGTTTGTCGCCTTTTTTGAATATAGGCACAATATATGAACTTTTCCATTCTAGTGGAAAAATACCAGAAGACAAAGAAGTTTTGAATATTAGACTTAGCGGATAACATAAAACATTAGCGCAATTCTTTAAAAATACCGGGTGTATACCATCAGGCCCACTGCCTTTGGTAGGATCTAATGATTTGAGATATTTACAAACTAATTCAGTGTCTATATAAACATTATTAAGATTTAGTACTGAGGTGTTTGGATTATATATTCGATTGGTAGACGAGGTGGACGGGGCGGGGGATTCAAAGGAGGATTGAAAATGTATGTTGAATAAGTTACTTATAGCTTCTCCACCTGATACACGCTGGGAGTTAAGAAACATATTGTTAGGTAGTTCAGAGCTTCTTTGCTTAGATTTAACAAAGGTCCAGAAGTGTTTGGGATCGGTATTGATATTAATTTCGGCCATATTAATGAAATTATCATAGCACACCTTCTCCATACGCTTTTGTCGTTCTCGGAGAAGAGAGAAAGTTTGATAGTCAGAGATGCGGTTATAAATTTTATATTTTTTGTGGAATGTTTATCTTTAATTACTTTTTTTAAGACAGCGCTGTACCATGGGGGGTACCTGGAATCTATGTTAACTGTTCTAGATGGTACATGCATGACAACTACCTTTATTATAGTATAATGCCATATACTATAATAGTGGTTGACAAAGAGCCATGTAGATCTTGATTAAGTCTTTTTAATGAGGATACATTAGCCTCATGATCTATGTAGTATGTTTTTAAGTTCATGATTCATCCTTATTCTGTAAATTTTTAGCTTAGGGCCTTAGGTCCAAATATATATTTCTAAAGAAATAAATTAAATTACGATTCTCTTATCATAAAAAGTGATGATTTTATCTTCATCTAAATATTGTAATAATAATAATAATTGATTTTATTCCAGCTCGACACGCTATCACGAGTGCTTATGGATCGCAAATGGACAGTGGGAAAACTGGCCACGGCGGCTCTGAGGTACGCCCACCAAACCATCCATGAACCACACGTCATAGCCGAAAACAACACGCTGTTCGATGAGCTCATAGGTATTGACAAGTGCGGCAATGGAGATTGAACGAGGACTAAATATCGTACGGAAATCCATTCCTCTTCACTAACTTATTGAGACTTAACCAACGCTGCACGAACCATGAAAACTGTTTACTTATGTTTGTGTAAAATGCATTTTTTTGCCAACTATGTTCTAGAGTTGCCAGCAATATCAATTAAAATAGCATATTAGGGTTCTGCTCCGTTGTAACCTCTCTTCCTGTTACATGTATTGTTCATGAGAAAGACGAGGAGAGGTTACAATGGGATCAGTAAGAGTTTCATTTTACAAAACCGTCCTATGTAAATGCCTAAACACTGATCGCTAAGATGGCTGCCAATCTTGTTCAAATATAATTTCTTAACTTTCTGATTTTTACATGTTTACTCGAGTTCCTCTTTATTAATTTATTATTGTATAAACCCATAACTATTTAATTTTTACATGACAAGTTGGCATTTAAAAAAAAAAATTATCCTTTTAAGTAGAGTGAAATAAAATAGAATGAAAAATACACAATATACAGGCAGGAGGGGCTGAGAATCGGTAGGTAATGGGGACTGGTATGTGAATGTGAAAAATCAAAATAGCACTGATTGCCGATTTTATGATGGCGTCAAAAAATGTGATGGGGATTCAAACAACTGGGCCTAGTGGTTAATAAAAGATCACAATCTCTGATAGAATACCAGTCAAATAAGAAAAATATTTTTAATACATTTACTAACCAATAGTTCGGCAACCATCTTGTATAATAGTGTCGGGGCCTTTATGTGGGAAGGTGTTGGTTGATTTAATTTTTTATACATTTACTAACCAATAGTTCGGCAACCATCTTGTTTGACAGTGTTGGGGCCTTTATATAGGAACGTGTTGGTTGACATAATTTTTTATACATTTATGAACCAATAGTTCGGCAAATATCTTGTTTGACAGTGTTGGGGCCTTTATATGGGAAGGTGTTGGTTGTTGTCATTTTTTTTTACTAAAATTATTATTTCTGCAAAGTTTTTAAAGCCAAATTTCGAAGAGAGACTTAAAGATTGCATTATTGTTTTATTTATTTATTTGCTATGGAATCGTTAGCCTTCCTGCATATCGAATGATGACATATTGTATTATTAATTAGGTTTAAATGAGTCATCTCGCGGTAATTAACATTTTATCAGTGATATTACAGAGTAGTTATGTGTCATTCACATGGGGTATTTTAAAATAGTTTTATTATTATTATCCAAATGAGAATCTCAATTGGTCATTGGGTACTCTGTAAGTTAAATGTTTTATCAATATTGAAGTACATATTATAATATTGTCTATGGTGGTTTTATTACTGCATAAACATAGACAAATAATAGACTAGGTGCATAACAATGACTTCTTATTTATTATTGTTTCCTTTGGGTGCATGAAAAAATCTTGCTGATGAAAGCAGAATATCTGAAATATCAAAAATTCTCTGACGGTGAGCTCTGGCATTATGAAATTTGTGTAGATTTTTACTGTTAGGTTTAAAATATTCATTTAAATATTACAAAATAATTCCATATACCATACCCTTCGTTTAACAAAAATTGTTTAATAAGATCAAAATAATACAAGACACCATACCCTTTGTTGCATAATAATTGTTGGATAAGGTAAAAAATAATGCAAGACACCATACCCTTTGTTCTACAATAATAGTTTCATAGGATAAAAATAATAAAAGACCCCATATCCTTTGTTTCAAAATATTTTTTGATAAGATAAAAATAATACAAGACACCACACCCTTAGTTCCACAATAATTGTTGGACAAGACACCACACTCTTAAAATATTATACACCGGCATTATAAAATTTGACTAGCTTTTTCCTGTTAGGTTTAAAATATTCATTTAAATATTAAAAAAATAATTCAAGATACCATACCCTTCGTTTAACAAAAATTGTTTAATAAGATCAAAATAATACAAGACACCATACCCTTTGTTGCATAATAATTGTTGGATAAGATAAAAATAATGCAAGACACCATACCCTTCGTTCTACAATAATTGTTTGATAAGATAAAAATAATACAAGACACCACACCCTTAGTTCCACAATAATTGTTGGATAAGATAAAAATAATACAAGACACCACACCCTTAGTTCCACAATAATTGTTGGACAAGACACCACACTCTTCATTCCACAATAAAGACCTGTTCAGAATGAGCATATAAATATAAAAGATCATAGCACGCCAAATATCGCTCTCCATACAATCCCTACAGACCGTTCACACCTGAGCGCTTTATGCGCACATCAACCATAGACAATGCACATATTACGCCGTAACCGCTCCTGAGGCGATACGCCAACAGTTAAGCGCCCCCCACTCCGACGAAAACGGGAGAGGGGGTAATTTTAATTACAGAGCTTCCTAGACCGGTGGATGACAGACGTCAAGCTGACAGATTCAGTACAAAAAATGCGCACTCCGTGGCCGCTCGCTAATTCATCTGACCCCCTCTCCTAACATAGGAAGAAATATTTGATAGCGTCGTGTGAACGGTACGAAACATAAGCGCTCGCGGTTCAACAGATATCTGCTCACGGTTATATTCGATGTCTGAACAGGGTTTCATTGTTGGATAAGATAAAAATAACAAAACACTCCATACCCTTTGTTTCAAGACATCATTACCTTTTGGTCCACAATAATTGTGTGATAACAAAAAATAGTGTTGACATTTTAACATAAATTTACATATAATTAACTTCTCTAATGCCAAATTTATTATTTAACATTTTACTCAATCTATACGGAGTGCAATTTTGAAAATAATATTTTTATGATATAAAAAATAATATTTAGCATCTACATCAAAATATAAACATTTTTGCTTGTTAAAAAGATTTAACGAAGATTTAATTCTTCAACTGAAGCAATCTTCCGAACAGGCCCTCCATTGATATGCTTGGTGTAACCCCAAGTGACCAGCTCAGGTATGGGGGCTCCATCGAAGCTAGAGTAAAGTTAGCCTCCCAAAAACTGGACGTACTGTACAGGGCCCGCAGATACTTTAATAGTATACAACTGCTAACCCTGTAAAAATCACAATTTGGCAACCACCTCTGGTCTGGAGCTCCAAAATACCTGAAAAATACCCTCGACTCTGCAGAAACGGGCGGTCCGTTTAATAGATTCTCCCATCTTAACAGACGGATTGCAATCTTTAGAGCACAGGCATCGGGTGGTAATGCTATCCTTGTTCTACCGGTATTACAATGGAAGATGCTCCAAGGAACTAGCATCATTGATCCCTTCGGCACCGGTGCATAGTCGGGAAACACGCCAAACGCGTGCCCAACATTTGTACACGGTTGACATTTGTCACATGAGAACGGGTCGTTTCTTCGACTCGTTCTTGTGTTCAACAGCTCGGCTGTGGAATGATTTGCCGGCCTCTGTGTTTCCTCCTTCCTACAACATGGGTCTCTTCAAGACCAATGTTCATTCCTTCCTCTCCTCAAAAAGACCCTCCACACAGCATCCCAGATGACATAGACCCTGAGGGAAATTATTTTCCTCAGGGCCTCCTGTGTGGAGTTAATGTAAAAAAAAAAAAAAACAATTAAATTACAAATATGAATGGTAAACAGTCACTTCAATCCATATTATTTTAAGCTTTTTTTAAATTTGATGCTCAATCTAATTTCTAATGGGATCTTAAGCCGGGTACAGATTGCCGTAACGTAACATGCAATGAAAGAATTTGCCGTCCACATTGTCGCAATGTAACAGCATTCCCATAGTGTGGACGCCTTGCGCGCATGAACCTTGCACACTACGCGCACGAACAGAGCGTTTCAACTCGTGCGCGCCGCAATCCACAAAGTATCAGTTTTTCGCCGAACACAAAGAAAGGGGCGCACAGTGTGCACGGAGCGTCAGTGTGGACGGCTTGTTCGTGTCTATACGTCAGAATGCGCGCGAACAATGGAGGATTTGTTCTCGGCAGATTGAGCTACCGCGAGCATGCCGGAAACAGATGCGAGAAGGTACATGCTCGGTTCGTGCGTGCGCTGCGTCCACACTTATGAAATGTTCCTTTCATGTTACATTACAGCAATCTGTACCCGGCTTAATGGGATCTCACAAAATGATTATTTTCACAGCTACATCCACAAATTAGCCGATAAATTGTTGAAAATTAACGAACATTATACAGGTGTGTCACAAGTTTCAAATTGTTAGATCATTGAACAGAAAATCTCTTGAAGTGTGACAAACAATTTATGTAAAGGAATTGATGTAATATATAGATTTTAAAATTTATTATTTGCCCCATTTCTCCGATATTGTGTACATAATATAAATTAACATTAAATACGAAAGCAATTTCTGAAACAAGACTAAGTATTTGAAACGTAAGTCACCATTTTGAAATGGGGTAATTTAATCTAGTCTTTTTATATGATATTTACTACATTCATTGTAAGAATACAACACGAATTTAATGGATATGAAAATATTGAATGTTATTTGCACGTTTGGCTAGCTGTAAAAAAGAAAAATAAAAACATTAAGACCATCTGCTTACGGAGAAACCGAAAACTGGTTGGCAACTCAATTTACGGCATAACTCAACTTTACTATTTCAGTAATTATATCAGCTTGTTTAACCAAAATATCATTTATTAATAATTTATCAATTATCAACCTTAATACATAATAATATATCAACTAGAGATGAAACGAATAGTTGTTTGGCCAGATACCGGATACCGGATATCCGGCGAGCTGCGTGGCCGGATGGCCGGATATCTGGCGGCTGGATATTCGGCCCATTGTCTCATTGCATGTTGTGACGAGTTTAGCGCCGCACAGGTGCGGCGAACGTGATCAGATCAATTCGGGCGGTTTCGGTTGCCATCGTGAGTATTCGTGAGTGATCGCGAAAATATTCTCTTTGATAAGAAGAAGAACAAGAAGTATATTATGGTGCTTCAATGTCAGTATTTAATCAATTCAATAATCTCTGTTTTTTTACCATTTTCAGTTCACTATAAAGGTGATTGTGATTAGTTAATCATGTTAATTTAGGTTTTTGCTACTCTGCGAGGTTTTTGTAAGTTTTTACTAAAAGTTTAGATATTTACTATTTATGTATTTATCATTAGAGTGAATATCTCAGAAGAAAATTTTAGTTTTTTGGAAGGCCTTATGGCTTTTTTGTAACTTTTTCGACTTTAAATAAAAGCCATCATAATTATAAGCCATTTTATTGATATTTACCTCGCAAAGATTAGTGTATTGCATTTTATTATAGGAAATTGTCGTAGTTTTTGAATATCCGGTATCCGGCCGGATATTGAGTTACTAACCGGTATCCGGCCGGATAGTAAATTTAGGCCGGATAGGCCAGACACCTGATAGCTACCGGATAGGCCGGATACCGGATAGTTATCGGATATCCGTTTCATCTCTAATATCAAACTCCCGAACAAAATGGATATTTTGCTCTAATATATCGCAAATTACTTGAAAACTTGACTGGTTGTGAGGCGCTACCATGGCAACCGGCCAACATGGCAACGTGCTTATGCCTGTGTACAGACCGCCAATGAAATCCGCTAGTTTCTTTCCTGTGGATAGCGATTGAGTTGCCAACTGGTTTTTTCAGTTTCTCCATGAGCGGATGGCCTTAAAGTTAACTGATTCCCAAAAAAATTTGCAAAATGCTTTTTTTATAAAAATGTATAAAATGCTTTTAGATAAATATCTATTGCTAATCTTCCATTTCATGTGTCAAATATGTATTTATATAAAATACTCATTTTACAACATATCTTCGGTATCTATAATGTGTACCTAGGGTAGTGGTTTTAAGGCCTGCCGTTCTGGAAAAAAACACTGAACAGAAAATCTCTAGAAGTGAAAAGAAAATTAATTGCCAGTTTACATAAGACCTTCAACTCTTTCGACTCAGAAACAGAGAACTTACAAACCTTCCTCTTCCCCTCCTACCTTCAGACACAGAACACACTACATACATCGCCATATGTGTGACATTCATAAAAAAAATCGATATTTGGAAAGTTTGATTGATTTCACCTGAAGTAAGGGAAAATTGATGACAGGTGGAGGAACAACCTAAGGGAGCGTTCAAGTATTACGTAACACAATTTTTGAAGATTTTTGACCCCCCCTCCCCCCTATGTAACGCGCCGTAACGTTTTCCTGTTCAACCCCCCTCCCCCCCCCTAAGCGTTACGTAACGCCCAAGTAACAATTTTTACCTGAAAGTCACAATTAAGATGCGCAACATACTGAAATGTCGCTTAAATACCCTTTTTCTTGATTTTATCACGTTTGCGGTAATAAATAAAACAAGAGATTTCTAACTCGCGATACATTATATACACTTTATTTATTCATATTGTCATTTATGAAAAAAATTGAGAATATTTTTATTTTTATCGGCCTTGTATTCTTTCCAGATCTCCACAATTTAACACTGTCTTACCTAGAATAAACCTACATGGTTTTACAACACATACTTTCTTTTACATTAGCTTTAGTGAGGAAGCCCTGGGGAAAGTAATTTCTCTAAGTTTTCCCTGTGGAGCAACACTTTACTCCATTATGATTCACAAGCTGACTCATAGTGGAGTTAAACCTTTTCCATGTCCCGAACGCAGTTATACAAGTTCTCAAAGGGAAGATTTAAAATCAACAGTATGATTCACAGAAGATAAAAACCATTTTCATGTCCTGACTGCAACTATTCGTGTCCTCTAAAGAGATATCTAAGAAGTCACTTGCTGACTCACAGTGTAGAAAAACCGTTTTCATGTTCCGACTGCAACTAATCATGTACTACGAAGAGAAATCTAAAATTATCTATGTTTACCCAGAGTGGAGAAAAATCCATTTCATGTCCTGACTGCAACTATTCTACTTCTCGAAAAAAAATAACGAAAACGGCACTTGCTAACTCAAAGTGACGAAAAACCTTTTTCTTGTCCCGATTGCGACTATTCATGCGCTACACAACGGTATCCAAAAGTTCACGTGTTGAACCACACTGGACAAAAACCTTTTTCATGTCCCGGCTGCAATTATTCACGTAGTGCAAAGGAACTTCTTATAAATCATTTGCTTACTCAAAGTGATATAAAACCTTTTACATGTTTCTACTGCACTATTCATGTTCTACAAAGAGTCACCAAAAATCACATGTTAACGCATAGTGGACAAAAGCCATTTTCCTGTCCAGAATGCAGTTATACAAGTTCTCAAAAGGACAATTTATAAATCCACAGTGCGATTTACAGAAGAGAAAACCTTTTACATGCCCTAACTGCAACTATTTGTGTTCTTAAAAGGGATATCTAAGAATTCACTTGCTGACTCTACTCCGACTGTAACTATTCATGTACTTTTTAGAGAAATCAAAAAATCACATATTTACCCACAGTGGTGAAAAACCCATTTCATGCCCTGAATGCAACTACCTAATCTTCTTCTCGAAAAAAAACTGAAACGGCACTTGCTAATTCACAGTGATGAAAAACATTTTTCTTGTCCCGACTGCGAATATTCAGACGCTACAAATCGGTATCTAAAAATTCACATGTTTACCCACACTGGACAAAAACCTTTTTCATGTCCCGAATGCAATTATTCATGTTGTGCAAAGGAATTTCTTACAAATCATTTGCTGACTCATAGTGCTATAAAACCACTTATATGTTTCTACTGCAACTTTTCGTGTTCTACAAAGAGGCACAAATAATCACATGTTTACCTTCAGCAGACAAAACCATTTTTTTGTCCTGAACGTAGTTATTCAAGTTCTCGAAAGGGAGATTTAAAAATCCACAGTGCGATTCAAAGTGGAGAAAACCTTTTTCATGTTCTGAGTGTAACTATGCATGTACTACGAAACCTATCTTTAGGTAATATTATTATATTTTAGCAGTAAACTTACCTGTGTGTAATAACTAAAAAGCATTGTTCTAACTAAAAACTCTCATATAACATCATTCATATGTTCCATAAATTTTTCATTATTTTTTTCTTTTTTTCTTTTCTCTTCCAAATTTGGTTGGCATTTTTTGGTTGCGCTGAGCTGGCAAGTCAGCATGAGAGCCTTTATAGGCCAATAATAGCTGATGATGTAAATCTCCCGCTTTAAACGACGTTATTATTCCTACAAACTCACATTAACAACACTGACTACAAATTGTGTTTCTGCGTATTTCGTGTTTAAAACACTAACGAATACTGACAACGAAAATAAAATAAAAATGAAGCACAATACAGTCGAGGAATTCCCCGTACAACATAAACTAAAAGGATTGCCAACATGTAAGATTTTAATTCCCTAGTTTTTTTATTTAAATAAAGAAAATATGTTACGTAACACGTCGTTCGAAGTCCCCCCCCCCTCCCCACCCCCTCCCCCCCCCCTCCCCCCCGTAACGTTTCAACAGACCCCCCTCCCCCCCCCAAGTGCGTTACGTAATACTTGAACGGCCCCTAACCCATGAAAGGGAGTCTTAAGATAATTGCTTGTCTTTGGATTTTTATTAAATACATTGTTGTCCATAAAAGTTTTATCTGCTATTTAGCTATTGTGAAGTAAAAAAAATGCATGGGCCGATCGATAAATTATCAACTTTGGAAATGGAGTGTTTTACAAATTACACCAATGAGTAATTTCATGAGCAAACTCCCCGCCTCATTCTGTCGCCTCGCTTCGAAATTGCTACACAAACTTGGTCCTTGTAAACCAACAAAAGTCGATCGACTGCGAAATATATTCTTTTTGATAAATTTAATGTTTTGTAATTCTTAACATCCACCTGCCCTGTCTGGACTTAGTTGCATTGGCTGAATTGTAACCTAAGACTTTATGTCGTTCTTCCCCCTGTGTCCTCAATTGACCTTACTTCAGGCACACGACACGCCCACAACACACTTCTATCACACAACAACTTCATTGCGCCGGATGGAAGGCAAAATGAAGTAAATAATATTCCACGATATAATACTTGAATGTTTAATAAGAAGCAAAGATTGAATTATTATGTATTTTTATTGCATTTTGTACATTGTTACAGCCTTCTTATTCAAGACTTGCGTACACTTCATATTTAAGTAAATGTGAATTCTGAAAAAAGCCAAAATAATGCTTCTGTGGTTAAATAACCTCTCGAGCGATTGCTTCCCTAATTTAGGTAGGTGATTTTTATAAATTAAAATGAATATTTTTTTTTAAATAATATGGGATAAACGATGAAATCTAAGTGGATTCATTCATTTAAACCGCAGTAAACAGTTAGAATGTTTCCATATTAATATTTGAAGGCGTAACATCAAAATTATCATTAAATCGAACGGCCGAATCAAAAACCGAACACCAGGAAATTTCCATCGCTCGAGTGGATAATATCGAAATCGGTAATTGTTTTAAATTTCTAGGGCACTATGTGCCTCTCATTTCTGTTTATTTTAAAACTTATGTAAACAAATATTTGTTTACAACTTTATATTTTTATACTCTATTTATTTATTTAATGCAAAAATGTTTTTTTTTCAATAGGGTAAAATATTTGTATACCATATCATATTTTAATAACTGTAGTAAGACTCAGGCAAATTTGTTGAATTTTAGTTTTTAAGTTGCGTAATATTACTGTTTGGCGTGCAATACCGAAAATGTAACATTTTTTTCTCAAAAGTGATTTTTAATACCATTGAATTGAAACATTCGCGGTATTGCATGTCAAACGACAATATTATGATGTGTTTTTGTAACATTGACAATAAAAAATATCAATTAAAATATACTAGACACAGACAAATAGTACTAAAAACAATACTCAAATTAAAATAATGTAGAATTTTATCTTGAAAATCTCTTTTACTTAATTTCATATACATACAGCAGAATCTTGATATAACGACCCTCAAGGGGCCGGCGTAGGGTTGCCATACGTCCGGAATTTTCCGGACAAGTCCGGAAATATAGGTCTTTGTCCGGAATGCGGGGGGAATTCTAAACAGTCTGGAATTTCTACAATTAAGTGGAGATTGATGTAAAAAATGAAAATCAAATTATTTTTATTACAAGTAGTAAGACCATCACTTCTATTTTATGCTAATTTTAATGCTCCCAGAAATATTGTTCAACACTTCCGAATCTTTAATAATAGTATTGTACAACATTTTGCAAGTTATATTTTTTAAATTATACTGTGTTAAGGCTCTGCAACCGGGCTCGAAAAGAAGAAGATGGAGAGATACGAAATTACGAATGTTAGAGGAGAGCGCTAACGTTTATGGTGACAAAATCGACGCGAAAATTGCGAAAATGTTTAATAAAACACAACTCGTTTAAAATAGAGCAAAAATTTGCAAAAAAGTGTTTATAATAATTTTTGGAGCATACTTTGCGATTTTTTTTTCTATCGAGGGAATTTTATATAATTGATTTTGATTTTTTGATCTGGGAACCCTAGGCCGGCGATACTTTGTTGTATGACGCACAAAACGGCTGGATAATTTAAGCTTGTTTTTACATGAGACACGCCGAACTCCATCGCGAGGGTTACATTTGATTCACCGGCTTCTAAACAATTTAATATAGCACTTTTTTCTTCAATTGAAAAACACTTTCGCTTCATGTAACTCATTGTGTTGAGCTTTTAAACCTAGTCACAACAGAGGATAAATACTGACTGTGATTTACGCGTGCTAATAAGGATAGCTGTTAGTGCACAGGGATAACCGGGCGCGGGGAGCAGGCGAGGCGCGGGGCGGAAAGGTATTGGTGCCTAGGTTTTGTAAACAAAACACTGCGTGTCGTTCTAATCGGACAAGTTATTATTAAAATAAGTCGCTTTAAGCAGTTGGTCGCTTAAAACGGAGTCTTACTAAACGTATATGTTTTCCTAGTACCGAACTATGAAACCTAACTTGAGTTGATATTGTCGTCGCTAAAAACGGTAAGCCGTTATAAGCGAAGTTGTTATATCCGAATTCTACTGTACATTAAAATGAAAATACATTTATACCTATATTCTGTGACTACACTATGAAAGCTCATTTTTTGATATTTTTAAATACTTTTACCTAGAAAATAAAACAAAAATTACTTAGAAAACACTTGTTATACCTTATGTATTCTTCAATTCCTCAGTGGAAAGTGTATTTAGGACATGTGTTTATGAAACTAATGTGCATTGGTATTTGATAAGAATTTATTCAATGATTGATAGGCAACATTTTAATGGAATTTATAAATGCTCTGTAATAAAAATATTTTAAGCATTTATTAAAACAATTGCTGTTTTATTTTGATTCCAACAAATAAGTTTTTCTTCAAGAATGAAAGCTGTTATTTTTACATTGGCTCCAGGAGGCCCTGAGGAAAGTATAATTTCCCTCAGGGCTTATATTGTAATCTTAGGAGATGCTGTGTGGAGGGTCTTCTTAAGAAAGGAAGGATAGGAAGTTCTGGGAAGAAAAAAAGTGTTTATTTATTTATTTTTATTAACGGTATAAATATACCATAAACACAGATTGATTACATGGCACAAAATCATAGTTGTACGAAATAATAAAAATAAGATTATATCAGTGAATTATGGCATTTGGTTGAGAAATGACTGAAATAGCTACAATTTTATATAATACTATATAAAGCATAAACAAAATTTTTTTTTTTAGGCAATTCACCCTAAAAATAGTGATTTGTGCCGAAAAAGTTAAGGAAGATAGTTATAATTTTGAGGATAATCTATAAAATAATGGGAAAAATCAAATATTGAAGTCATTCAAGTCATTCAACTAGAATAAAACTGAAAATACGCGAGAGTTATTAAGAGTTAGCAATTACAGAATACTGAGGGGAGAATGGTAGGTGATTTTAATGAGCAAACGATATTATATGCTTTTGAAGGAAGAATGTTTTTTACAATTAAAAAAGACATGGTCTAGAGTCTCCTCTTCCACACCGCACTGGCAAAGTGGACTATCGAGAACTCGAATTTTATACAAATGTGTTGCAATGGAGCAGTGACCAATTCTCATTCTCGAAATACAGGAAATAAATCTTTTGGATTTTTTTTTGTCGTGGAACCAAAGTTTACTTGGAATGTGATTTTGAATTCCAGCATAGAAAGATACAGTTCGGGTTTTCGTATCCGAACAATTTTCTTTCTAGGAATGAGACATGTTGGATTTAAGAACAGAGAAGACGTCAGAGATTGGAATTGAAAAATCTAATGGAAAAGAACCAGAGATTGTTCCAAGTTTAGCGAGAGAATCGAATTTCTCGTTACCCTCAATTCCTAGATGACCAGGGATCCAAAACAATATTGTCTCAAACTTTGATTCGTTTAGAGAATTGAGGATGTTTTTAATGTTATAAATAAGGTAGTCTTCTGGACATCGAACGATATTTGAGGATATTTTTAATACTGCACTAAGAGAGTCAGTGCATAGTAAGGCTCGACGAATATTGAGAAGCTGTATTTGAATTAAAGCTTGTTCAATAGCGAAGCATTCTGCTGTAAATATAGAAATTTCTTTAGGCATTTTATAAGACAGATTTAAATTGAATTCAGGAATATATACAGACGCGCCACAATCTTTGAAATCGGTTTTGGATCCATCTGTATAAATGAGGGAAACCCAGGAAACTTTAAGGATGTAATGTTTTTAAAATGTTCCTCAACATTTTGGAACTTATTAGAGGAGGTTAAAATATTCGCCCGAAAGACAGAAGTTATAACATTGGGGATAAAATTGATAGTGTCAAACGGGATACTGAAACTGGGTAGGATTGGATCTTCTTGTAGATTTTGGGGGAAGAAGACAGAGATCTGTATGAAATATATTTTTTTTACTAGGAGAGGGAATCGATTTTTATCTGTCAATCTTTTGTTGTCTTTTAAATTATTACTTATACAAATGATCGAGACTTTGTCGTAAAGAATGACCAGATAAAGATAAAGATTTGAAAATATATTTATCAGCAAGGAATTGTCTTCTCAAAAATAAAGGTGGATCTACACATTCTGCCTGGAGGGAATTAATTGGAGAAGATTGCATCGCTCCAATAATCAATCTAAGCGCTTTGGTTTGAATTATTTCAAGTTTTTTATCCAAATATTTAGGAAGTGGGTCGAAAAGAAATGTACCATAATTTCGAGTGGTTTCGAACTAAGGAATTACACATTAATTTAAGAGTAGTAGGATGAGATCCACACATAGTCTGGAAACAACTCGCATCATATTAAGGCTCTTTTCACACTTCGCAGAAATATTCTGAATTTACGGGAACCAGGAAAGCTTATGGTCCAAAAGTAGACCAAGAAATTTTATTAGCTTGACGATTTGGAGAGAGACATTATCAAAGGAGACAGAAAAGGAGGGGCAATTTTCTTTTGCGAGTGAAAGCCACTACCTTAGTTTTAAAAGTAGCTAAATTCATTCCATTTGACAACAACCACAATTTAATGTTATGCAAAGCCAAATTTAATTCCTTTGCAGCATGGGATAAATTTTTGTGTGACAAATAATATATAAGAAAATCGTTCGCAAAATAGAGTCGCTTCATAATTGAAGGGATTACAATGTCTAAATCACTTTTATAAATATTAAATAATAATGGACTGATAACAGACCCCTGAGGTAATCCTTTTCATAGTTTGCGTTTCAACGTTTTTGAGGGCGAGTGGATAATAATGGAGCAAATTGATAATAAATTGAACTAATTTTATGGGGATTTTATTTTTTATTAATTTTTCTTTCAAAATACTAATTAATACATCATCGTAAGCTGACGAAAGATCAAGAAATGTGGCCAATGTGCAAGAATTAAGGGATTGAGAAATACGGATGTCTGTAGTAAACACACTTAAATTATCCATAGTAGATTTCTTTTTCCGGAAGACATACTGATTTGGAAAGATAATACTGAGAGTTTCAACAAACCATTCTAATCTGTTCTTTATCAAATGCTCCGCCACTTTCATTAAACACGACGAAAGAGCAATAGGACAATAGGATGAGACTTCAGATGGATTTTTTCCTGGTTTTAGAACAGGGAGGATTTTTTTTTACTTTCCAGATACCTGTTTCAAACATGTTATTAATTAAGGATAAGAAATATTCCAATAACATGTCAGAAAATGCTTTAATAAAGCAATATAATATTCCATCAGGACCTGGATAAGAGTCTGTATTAATTCGCTAACTGAGAAAGGAGAATTTAACCAGTTAGAATGTGATGGATACGAAGTAAAAGAAGGCATTTCATCAAATCAGGCAACTGTTGGAGGGGCTATCTTATCAGCAAAACCAGTAATAATTTCTTCTGGAATATGTTTGATACGCTGAGGAGTGTATGACGAACCGAATTTTTTAAAATTAGTCCAAACAGAAGACTGACGAATCAAGAGACAAACTTTCACAGAATTTTCACCATCCAGACCGCTTTTTTGTTTCAAAATACGTTTAGTTTCTGCCTGGGCGCATTTCACTGATAAGTAATTTTCAATAGACATACATTTCCGGAAAATAGAAATTGCTTCTTTTCTAAAGTTAACGGAACGAGTGGAATGAACTTTATCCTTCCATGAAGTGGAATATTTTATTTTAATGTTAACATTACGCTTTGGAATGGATTTTTCTGCTGCTCTTATAACCATACTAGGGAATAATTCACACTGTATTCTGATGTTCTCAAAGGAAGATTTTTCGAGTGAACATGGGAGTCTAATTCGGAAGAGAAAGTTCTCCATTTAGCGTCTTTCGTTTTAAATTTAAAATTATTGTTTACACCAAAGGAATGCGAAGGGTTTAGATGGTGGAAGAGAATTATGATTGGGAAATGGTCACTAGAAAGGGGGTCTTTAAGAATGTTCCAAGAACATTTAGATATCACCGGAGAAGAACAAAGCGACAAATCAACAGCACTTTTACTTTGATGAGGGGGGGGGGGTTAATCGAGTTGGGGATCCATCATTTAAACCACACAGATTATGGGTATCAATAAAACTTATTAGATTACGGCCAGAGTGGTTTGTTAATTCGCTCCCCAAGAGGGAGAATGAGAAATTCTTCTTTGATTCAGACTTTAATTACCATCTTAATTTCTATTCTTTCTAACAACAATACTATTCCGTCCAACGCTGCCGATTATGTTAAATCTTTACTCTCTTGTCTTCACAATGTCTCCGAAACTGAAACTGAATAGAATACTCTAGTGGAATAGTAGAAGTCTTTTCACTAACAAATGCGAACTTGTGCAATTACTGGATGAACATTTACATTTCAGTTTTTTTTTTTTTTTTACATGAGCTCCACACAGGAGGCCCTGAGGATAATAATTTCCCTCAGGGCCTATGTCATCTTTGAGGATGCTGTGTGGAGGGTATTTTTTTAAGGAAAAGGGAAGGAGAGGAGAGTTCTGGGAAGGAAAAGGGTTTAAGGGGTGGGTAGGAATCTGGGGTTCAGTATGTCCCGATCATTCTCCTCCAAGATCTAGACAAACCTCACTCCATGAACCCGGGCACCCCTGCTAAATCACCAAACGTAGCGAACCACTTGGGGTGACCTATGGCAGAGGTGTTGGTTATCCAATAAAGGTTCCCGGGGCGGCGGTACCCATTCTCGCCTCCCAAATTGTTGCCAAGTTGCTGCCATTTCCGAAACGTGGTTAAAACCCGCGAATCAATTTAAGATTCCTGGATATCATTGTCTTAGACGTGATAGACTGGATGCTAAAGGTGGCACGGCTCTTATTATCCATGACTCTATCCCTTTTAAACAAATCATTTTTCATTCTCTATGTATCACCCTCTACTATATTTGTTGAAAACAAATGGTCATCATTTATATCTCAGATTCGTCCCCCGTATATGCTACTCTTCTCCAGGTCCTGATGGAATATTATATTGCTTTATTAAAGCATTTTCTGACATGTCATTGGAATATTTCTTATCTTAACATGTTTGAAAGAGGAATTATTCCGTATTCCTGGAAAATTAAAAAAATCCTCCCTGTTCTAAAACCAGGAAAAAATCCATCTGAAGTCTCATCCTATCGTCCTATTGCTCTTTCGTCGTATTTAATGAAAGTGGCGGAGCATTTGATAAAGAACAAATTAGAATGGTTTGTTGAAAATTACAGTATTATCTTTCTAAATCAGTATGGCTTGCGGAAAAAGAAATCTACTATGGATAATTTAAGTGTGCTTACAACAGACATCCGTATTTCTCAATCCCTTTATTCTTGCACATTGGCCACATTTCTTGATCTTAGCTTACGATGAAGTGTTAATTAGCATTTTGAAAGAAAAATTAATAAAAAATAAAATCCCCAAAAAATTAGTTCAATTTATTATCAACTTGCTAACAGTCAGATCCATTATATTATCCACACCCTCAAAAACGTTGCAATGCAAACTATGGAGAGGATTACCTCAGGGGTCTATAATCGGTCCATTATTATTTAGTATTTATATGTTGAGACGTTGCGATTTAGACGTTGTAATCCCTCCAACTATCAAACGACTCTATTTTGCGGACGATTTTCTTAAATATTTATCGCACAAAAATTTTTCTTTTCCCTCTCTTTTGATAATGTCCCTCTCCAAATCGTTAAGCAAATAAAATTTCTTGGTCTACTTTTGGACCATAAGCTTTCCTGTCTCCCGCATATTCAGAATATTACTGCGAAGTGTGAAAAGGGCCTGAATATGATGCGAGCTGTTTCCAGAGTGTAGTGGGGATCTCATCTTACTACTCTTAAATTAATGTATAATTCCCTAGTTCGATGCCACTTGGATTATGGCATATTTATTTTCGATCCACTTCCTAAATATTTGGATAAAAAGATTTGAAAGATTTCAATCCAAAGCGCTTAGATTGATTATTGGAGCGATGCAATCTTCTCCAGAATGTATAGATCCAGTGCCGTAAATAGGGCGGTGCCACCGGTGCCCAGACACAGGGCGTAGACTCTGGGAGGCGTAAGAATAGCCAAACTAGGCAGGACTATTATTTTTTCGTTTTGCTCCTGATCGCTCCTGATAAGTTCCCGGCCCCGCTGTGCCCCTAGTGCTCGATTCCAACACATACATACCTACATGCCAGTAACATCAAAAACGTCTGTTCAATTAGACAAAACATCGCGCTCATTTTCACGAGCGTATTTGTGTTTAGTGTTTAAAGAGTCAAGTTGAAACTACTACATTATTTGATAAATGTGACCGTAGTTCAGGTCTGGGTCTTCTTAAAGCTATAGTCGAAGTAGATTTAAAAGAGATGTTTCCCAATGTAGTAGTCGCTATAAAGATTTTTTAACAGTGCCATTGACTGTAGCTTCCTGTGAAAGATCATTCATTGGCCAAGAAAGGTTGACCGGCCTAGCGATTTTGTCGGTTGAACGCGACATAGGACGGTACCTGTAGTATGAAAAGGTTTTTTTTTTACATTAACTCCACGCAGGAGACCCTGAAGAAAATAATTTCCCTCAGGGCCTATGTCATCTTTGTAGATGCTGTGTGGAGGGTCTTTTTGAGGAAAGGAAGGAGTTAACATGGGTCTTGAAGAGACCCATGTTGTAGGAGGGAGGAAACACAGAGTTCGGAAAATCGTTCCACAGCCGAGCTGTTGAACTCAAGAACGAGTCATAGAAACGACCCGTTCTCATGTGACTAATGTCAACCGTGTACAAATGTTGGGCGCGTGTTTGGCGTGTTTACCGACTATGCACCGGTGCCGAGGGGATCAATGACGCTAGTTCCTCGGAGCATCTTCCATTGTAATACCGGTAGAACAAGGACAGCACTCCCACCTGATGCCTATGCTCTAAAGATTGCAGTCCGTCTGTTAAGATGGAAGAATCTATCTAACGGACCGCCCGTTTCTGCACAGAGTCAAGCGTATTTTTTAGGTATTTTGGAGCTCCAGACCAGAGGTGGCTGCCAAATTTAACCACAGGGCGCACTTGCGATTTGTACAGGGTTAGCAGTTGTGTACTATTAAAGTATCTGCGGGCCCTGTACAGTACGCCCAGTTTCTGAAAGGCTAACATAACTCTGGTTTCGATGGAGCCCCCGTACCTGAGCTGGTCACTTAGAGTTACACCAAGCATATCGATAGAGGTCCTGTTCGGAAGGTTGCTTCCGTTGAAAGAGAGTAGATTTTCATTTCGATCTCTTTTAGACGTTATCAAACATGATTGGGTCTTTGAAACATTAAATTCGACGAGGTTATTCTTACCCCAAGAGAAAACACTCTCTAGGTAACCGTCCATTCTTTGCTTCAAAGCAACTCCGAGCTATTGGAATTTGTGTGCCCTTTGGGGGCTTGTCAAACAAAAAGCTATCATGGACTGTACTGTCATCCGCGTAACAA
The DNA here is from genome assembly GCA_929108145.2 of Limnephilus rhombicus. Classification (NCBI taxonomy): domain Eukaryota; kingdom Metazoa; phylum Arthropoda; class Insecta; order Trichoptera; family Limnephilidae; genus Limnephilus; species Limnephilus rhombicus. The sequence continues at coordinate 25,161,377 of OV815292.1, forward strand.
TGAATCGGTGCACATGACAAGAGGTCATTGATGTGCAACAGAAACAAAGTCGGTGACAGAACCGATCCCTGTGGGACGCCAACATTTATCGAAGCGAGGAAGAGGTGAAACCGTCAGCAACCGCCTGAATCGACCTCTCCCTCAAAAAGTCGCCAATCCACGTACACAAGGACAAGTCCGTAAGAAGGCAGTTTGTTGACAAGCCCTCGGTGCCAAATCCGGTCAAAGGCCTTGGAAATATCCAGTGCAACCGTTTGGGTCTTACCAAAACGTTCCAGGCACCGCCCCCAAACATGCGTCACATACGCGAGAAGATCACCGCATGAGTGGTTCCGCAGGAATCTGTATTGACGGTCGTTAATAAGTTTGTTCTTCTCGAGGTATGTAAGCAGTTTGTCGTTGATCACACGTTCCATTACCTTAGACAGAACTGGTGATCGCTATGAGGCGGTAGTCAGCTGGGTTGGAGCGGTCACCCTTCTTTGGAATAGGGTGAATGATCGCTTTTTTCCAACCAGAGGGCACAGAGCCAGACTTCAGGGACATTTTGAAAAGCTTCGTCAAAATTTGAGCTACTTCTGCAGCGCACCTCTGCAATACCAGGGCAGATATTCCGTCAGGTCCACTAGTTTATATATATATTAGGTTATCAGCGATTTCGCAATGAAGAAAGCGCGAAAAATAAATCTTTAAAAAAGTTTATGGCTTGCTTTAATTTACTATCTGAATTAATTCATTTGTGGTCTCATTCATTTGTGTATTGTGTAGTTGTGAATTGTGAATAATCTTTGCAAATATTTTCGAATAAAAGTTTTTTCACCAATTCATACTTAAACGCAATTTATATTATGCTATGCTACCTTCCTTATTCAAAACTCTACCATACCAAGAACTTTAAATTAAAATAATTTACAGTATACTGAAACTTTGCAGGGTATTTTATTACAGAGGTATGAAGACCAAAGTGGCCCAAAAATTTAATCTTAAGCATCAGGGTGGGCAACGCATTTGCACTGGTGAACTTGCGTTTGAGTTTTAGTGAGTGAGACACAGTGGGTATAATAGGCGAAGGGTCCACTTAAAAAGGGCGCAGTTATAGAAGCTTGCACAGGGCGCAGAAAAGGCTATTTACGGCACTGTGTAGATACACCTTTATTTTTGAGAAGACAATTCCTTGCTCATAAACATATTTTCAAATCTTTATCTTTATCTGGTCACCCTTCACGACAAAGTCTCGATCATTTGCATAATAATTTAAATGATTAAACAAAAGGATGACAGATAAAAAAGATTCCCTCTCCTAGTAAAAAGTTTGCTTTCATACAGATCTCTTTTTCTTCTTCCCTCTAAAATCTACAAGAAGATCCAATCCTACCCATTTTCAGTATTCCATTTGACACTATCAATTTTATCGCCAAAGTTATAACTTCTGACTTTCGGGCGAACATTTTAACCTCCTCTAATAAGTTCAAAAATGCTGAGGAACATTTTGAAAACATTACATCATCAAAGATTCCTGGGGTTTCCCTCATTTATACAGATGGATCCAAATCCGATCTCAAAGATTGTGGCGCAGATCGAGGGATCAAATGCTGCGTGGATGTTGTGGACAGTATACTGTATGCGGTTCTTATTTACCTATTTTATTATATTTTAATCGCACTTACCCAGACTGCTTCCCTCTTCGTTCAGTGTTCACTGGAAAGGTAGGTATGTTAGTTTGGGAGAGATTTTGGAATGGAATGGCGATTGGGAATGAACGTTCAACGATTGGGAATGAACGATACAGTCGGTTTGGTGCTATCGGGCTGAAATTATGGCCGAGGCCAAGTGTAAAACGACGGAACCCAAGTGCAAAAACAACGACCCCAATTTTTTGATAATTCTTCTTTTGGCAGAATTTTAATTACTGATTCGATCGTACAGACGATGATTTTTTTAATAATTCTACTTTTAGCAGCTTTTTTAGTTGATTCGTGTACAAACCACGATTCTTAGCAAGATTCCAAAATTTCAGTCAGTTCGGGGCCGAAGTTATGGCCGAGCCCAAGTGTAAAACGATCGAATCCAAGTGCCTCGATAACCGAACCCAAGTTTTATAACGATGATTTTTTAATAATTCTTCTTTTGCATATTTTTTTATTAATTCGTGAACAGGCCGTAATTCTTAGTAAGAATCCAAAATTACAGTCGGTTTGTTGGTATAGGGCTAAAATAATGACCGAGTCCAAGTGTAAAACGACTGAACCCACGTTCTTAAACGACGACCCCAAGTTCTAAAACGATGATTTGTTTTATAATTCTTTTTTTGGCAGAATTTTGTAATTGATTTTTTCGAACAGACGATGATTTTTTTAATAATTCATCTTATAGCAGCTTTTTTATTGATTTGTGTACAGACCGTAATTCTTAGCAAGATTCCAAAATTTCAGTCGGTTCGGTTCCATAGGGCCGAGCCCAAGTGTAAAATGACCGAACCCAAGTGCTAAGACGACCAACCCCAGGTTTTATAACGATGATTTTTTAATAATTCTTCTTTTGGCATATTTTTTTGTTGATTCGTGTACAGACCATGATTATTGTAACAAAACGCCTGAGAAACGAAAAATTGTGTAAAACTTATTTTACTGGAAGATTTTTTTATTGATTCGTGTACAGACCATGATTCTTAGCAATTTTCCAAAATTTCAGTCCGCTCGGTGCCATAGGGCCGAAGTTATGGGCGAGCCCAAGTGTAAAACGACCGAATCCAAGTGCCTCGACAACCAAACCCAAGTTTTATAACGATGATTTTTTAATAATTCTTCTGTTGCATATTTTTTATTGATTCGTGAACAGGCCATGATTCTTAGTAAGAATCCAAAATTACAGTCGGTTTGGTGCTATAGAGCCAAAATTATGGCCGAGTCCAAGTGTAAAACGACGGAACCCAAGTGCAAAAAAACGACCCCGAGTTTGAATATGATGATTTTTTTTATAATTCTTCTTTTGGCTGAATTTTTTTACTGATTCGATCGTACAGACGATGATTTTTTTAATAATTCTTCTTTTAGCAGCTTTTTTAGTTGATTCGTGTACAAACCACGATTCTTAGCAAGATTCCAAAATTTCAGTCAGTTCGGGGCCGAAGTTATGGCCTAGCCCAACTGTAAAACGACCAAATCCAAGTGCCTCGACAACCGAACCCAAGTTTTATAACGATGATTTTTTAATAATTCTTCTTTTGCATATTTTTTTATTGATTCGTGAACAGGCCGTATTTCTTAGTAAGAATCCAAAATTACAGTCGGTTTGGTGCTATAGGGCCGAAATTATGGCCGAGTCCAAGTGTAAAATGACTGAACCCACGTTGTTAAACGACGACCCTAAGTTCTAAAACGATGATTTGTTTAATAATTCTTTTTTTGGCAGAATTTTGTAATTGATTTGTTCGAACAGACGATGATATTTTTAATAATTCTTCTTATAGCAGCTTTTTTTTATTGATTTGTGTACAGACCGTAATTTTTGGCAAGATTCCAAAATTTTAGTCGGTTCGGTTCCATAGGGCCGAGCCCAAGTGTAAAACGACCGAACCCTAGTGCTAAGACGATCAAACCCATGTGTTATAACAGTGATTTTTTAATAATTCTTCTTTTGGCATATTTTTTTATTGATTCGTGAACAGACCATGATTATTGTTACAAAAGGCCTGTGAAATGAAAAATTATGTAAAACTTATATTACTAGAAGATTTTTTTTTTGATTCGTGTACAGACCATGATTCTTGGCAACTTTCTTTATTATGATTATTGTTACAAAACGCCGGTGAAACGAAAAATGTTGTAAAACTTATTTGATTGTAAGATTTTTTTTATTGATTCGTGTACAGACCATGATTATTGTTACAAAAGGCCTGTGAAATGAGAAATTATGTAAAACTTATTTTACTAGAAGATTTTTTTATTGATTCGTGTACAGACCATGATTCTTGGCAAGTTTCTTCATTATGATTATTGTTACAAAACGCCGGTGAAACGAAAAATGTTGTAAAACTTATTTGATTGGAAGATTTTTTTTATTGATTCGTGTACAGACCATGATTCATAGCAAGATTCCGAAATTTCAGTCAGTTCGGTGCCATAGAACCGAAGTTATGGCCGAGCTCAAGTGTAAAACGACCGAACCAAAGTGCTAAAACGACGTCCCCAAGTTTTAAAACCATGATTTTTTAATAATTCTTCTTTTGCATATTTTTTTATTGATTCGTGAACAGGCAATGATTCTTAGTAAAAATCCAAAATTTCGGTTTGGTGCTATAGGGCCGAAATAATGGACGAGTCCAAGTGTAAAACGACTGAACCCAAGTGCTAAAACGACAACTCCAAGTTTTAAAACGATGATTCGTTAAATAATTCTTTTATGGCAGAATTTTTTATTGATTTGTTCGTACAGACGATGGTTTTTTTTAATAATTCTGCTTATAGCCGCATTGTTATTGATTTGTGTACAGAACATTATTCTTGGCAAGATTCCAAAATTTCAGTCGGTTCGGTTCCAAAAGGGCCGAGCCCAAGTGTAAAATGACCGAACCCAAGTGCTAAGACGACCAAACCCATGTTTTATAACGACGATTTTTTAATAATTCTTCTTTTGGCATATTTTTTTATTGATTCGTGTACAGACCATGATTATTGTAACAAAACGCCTGAGAAACGAAAAATTGTGTAAAACTTATTTTACTGGAAGATTTTTTTATTGATTCGTGTACAGACCATGATTCTTAGCAATTTTCCAAAATTTCAGTCCGCTCGGTGCCATAGGGCCGAAGTTATGGGCGAGCCCAAGTGTAAAACGACCGAATCCAAGTGCCTCGACAACCAAACCCAAGTTTTATAACGATGATTTTTTAATAATTCTTCTGTTGCATATTTTTTATTGATTCGTGAACAGGCCATGATTCTTAGTAAGAATCCAAAATAACAGTCGGTTTGGTGCTATAGAGCCAAAATTATGGCCGAGTCCAAGTGTAAAACGACGGAACCCAAGTGCAAAAAAAACGACCCCGAGTTTTAAAATGATGATTTTTTTTATAATTCTTCTTTTGGCTGAATTTTTTTACTGATTCGATCGTACAGACGATGATTTTTTTAATAATTCTTCTTTTAGCAGCTTTTTTAGTTGATTCGTGTACAAACCACGATTCTTAGCAAGATTCCAAAATTTCAGTCAGTTCGGGGCCGAAGTTATGGCCGAGCCCATCTGTAAAACGACCGAATCCAAGTGGCTCGACAACAGAACCCAAGTTTTATAACGATGATTTTTTAATAATTCTTCTTTTGCATATTTTTTTATTGATTCGTGAACATGCCGTAATTCTTAGTAAGAATCCAAAATTACAGTCGGTTTGTTGGTATAGGATAAAATAATGACCGAGTCCAAGTGTAAAACGACTGAAACCACGTTCTTAAACGACGACCCCAAGTTCTAAAACGATGATTTGTTTAATAATTCTTTTTTTGGCAGAATTTTGTAATTGATTTTTTCGAACAGACGATGATTTTTTTAATAATTCATCTTATAGCAGCTTTTTTTATTGATTTGTGTACAGACCGTACTTCTTGGCAAGATTCCAAAATTTCAGTCGGTTCGGTTCCATAGGGCCGAGCCCAAGTGTAAAATTACCGAACCCAAGTGCTAAGACGACCAACCCCAGGTTTTATAACGATGATTTTTTAATAATTCTTCTTTTGGCATATTTTATTATTGATTCGTGTACAGACCATGATTATTGTAACAAAACGCCTAAGAAACGAAAAATTGTGTAAAACTTATTTTACTGGAAGATTTTTTTATTGATTCGTGTACAGACCATGATTCTTAGCAATTTTCCAAAATTTCAGTCCGCTCGGTGCCATAGGGCCGAAGTTATGGGCGAGCCCAAGTGTAAAACGACCGAATCCAAGTGCCTCGACAACCAAACCCAAGTTTTATAACGATGATTTTTTAATAATTCTTCTGTTGCATATTTTTTATTGATTCGTGAACAGGCCATGATTCTTAGTAAGAATCCAAAATTACAGTCGGTTTGGTGCTATAGAGCCAAAATTATGGCCGAGTCCAAGTGTAAAACGACGGAACCCAAGTGCAAAAAAACGACCCCGAGTTTTAAAATTATGATTTTTTTTATAATTCTTCTTTTGGCTGAATTTTTTTAATGATTCGATCGTACAGACGATGATTTTTTTAATAATTCTTCTTTTAGCAGCTTTTTTAGTTGATTCGTGTACAAACCACGATTCTTAGCAAGATTCCAAAATTTCAGTCAGTTCGGGGCCGAAGTTATGGCCGAGCCCAACTGTAAAACGACCGAATCCAAGTGCCTCGACAACCGAACCCAAGTTTTACAACGATGATTTTTTAATAATTCTTCTTTTGCATATTTTTTTATTGATTCGTGAACAGGCCGTAATTCTTAGTAAGAATCCAAAATTACAGTCGGTTTGTTGGTATAGGGCTAAAATAATGACCGAGTCCAAGTGTAAAACGACTGAACCCACGTTCTTAAACGACGACCCCAAGTTCTAAAACGATGATTTGTTTAATAATTCTTTTTTTGGCAGAATTTTGTAATTGATTTTTTCGAACAGACGATGATTTTTTTAATAATTCATCTTATAGCAGCTTTTTTTATTGATTTGTGTACAGACCGTAATTCTTGGCAAGATTCCAAAATTTCAGTCGGTTCGGTTCCATAGGGCCGAGCCCAAGTGTAAAATGACCGAACCCAAGTGCTAAGACGACCAACCCCAGGTTTTATAACGATGATTTTTTAATAATTCTTCTTTTGGCATATTTTATTATTGATTCGTGTACAGACCATGATTATTGTTACAAAACGCCTGTGAAACGAAAAATTTTGTAAAACTTATTTTATTGGAAGATTTTTAATTGATTCGCGTACAAACCACGATTCTTAGCATCCAAAATTTCAGTCAGTTCGGGGCCGGAGTTATGGCGGAGCCCAAGTGTAAAACGACCGAATCCAAGAACCTCGACAACCGAACTCAAGTTTTATAACGATGATTTGTTAATAATTCTTCTTTTGCATATTTTTTATTGATTCGTGAACAGGCCGTATTTCTTAGAAAGAATCCAAAATTACAGTCGGTTTGGTGCTATAGGGCCGAAATTATGGCCGAGTCCAAGTGTAAAATGACTGAACCCACGTTGTTAAACGACGACCCTAAGTTCTAAAACGATGATTTGTTTAATAATTCTTTTTTTGGCAGAATTTTGTAATTGATTTCTTCGAACAGACGATGATTTTTTTAATAATTCTTCTTATAGCAGCTTTTTTTTATTGATTTGTGTACAGACCGTAATTCTTGGCAAGATTCCAAAATTTTAGTCGGTTCGGTTCCATAGGGCCGAGCCCAAGTGTAAAACGACCGAACCCTAGTGCTAAGACGATCAAACCCATGTGTTGTAACAGTGATTTTTTAATAATTCTTCTTTTGGCATATTTTTTTATTGATTCGTGAACAGACCATGATTATTGTTACAAAAGGCCTGTGAAATGAAAAATTATGTAAAACTTATATTACTAGAAGATTTTTTTATTGATTTGTGTACAGACCGTACTTCTTGGCAAGATTCCAAAATTTCAGTCGGTTCGGTTCCATAGGGCCGAGCCCAAGTGTAAAATGACCGAACCCAAGTGCTAAGACGACCAAACCCATGTTTTATAACGACGATTTTTTAATAATTCTTCTTTTGGCATATTTTTTTTATTGATTCGTGTACAGACCATGATTATTGTAACAAAACGCCTGAGAAACGAAAAATTGTGTAAAACTTATTTTACTGGAAGATTTTTTTATTGATTCGTGTACAGACCATGATTCTTAGCAATTTTCCAAAATTTCAGTCCGCTCGGTGCCATAGGGCCGAAGTTATGGGCGAGCCCAAGTGTAAAACGACCGAATCCAAGTGCCTCGACAACCAAACCCAAGTTTTATAACGATGATTTTTTAATAATTCTTCTGTTGCATATTTTTTATTGATTCGTGAACAGGCCATGATTCTTAGTAAGAATCCAAAATTACAGTCGGTTTGGTGCTATAGAGCCAAAATTATGGCCGAGTCCAAGTGTAAAACGACGGAACCCAAGTGCAAAAACACGACCCCGAGTTTTAAAATGATGATTTTTTTATAATTCTTCTTTTGGCTGAATTTTTTTACTGATTCGATCGTACAGACGATGATTTTTTTAATAATTCTTCTTTTAGCAGCTTTTTTAGTTGATTTGTGTACAAACCACGATTCTTAGCAAGATTCCAAAATTTCAGTCAGTTCGGGGCCGAAGTTATGGCCGAGCCCAACTGTAAAACGACCGAATCCAAGTGCCTCGACAACCGAACCCAAGTTTTATAACGATGATTTTGTAATAATTCTTCTTTTGCATATTTTTTTATTGATTCGTGAACAGGCCGTAATTCTTAGTAAGAATCCAAAATTACAGTCGGTTTGTTGGTATAGGACTAAAATAATGACCGAGTCCAAGTGTAAAACGACTGAACCCACGTTCTTAAACGACGACCCCAAGTTCTAAAACGATGATTTGTTTAATAATTCTTTTTTTGGCAGAATTTTGTAATTGATTTTTTCGAACAGACGATGATTTTTTTAATAATTCATCTTATAGCAGCTTTTTTTATTGATTTGTGTACAGACCGTAATTCTTGGCAAGATTCCAAAATTTTAGTCGGTTCGGTTCCATAGGGCCGAGCCCAAGTGTAAAACGACCGAACCCTAGTGCTAAGGCGATCAAACCCATGTGTTATAACGGTGATTTTTTAATAATTCTTCTTTTGGCATATTTTTTTATTGATTCGTGAACAGACCATGATTATTGTTACAAAAGGCCTGTGAAATGAAAAATTATGTAAAACTTATATTACTAGAAGATTTTTTTATTGATTCGTGTACAGACCATGATTCTTGGCAACTTTCTTTATTATGATTATTGTTACAAAACGCCGGTGAAACGAAAAATGTTGTAAAACTTATTTGATTGTAAGATTTTTTTATTGATTCGTGTACAGACCATGATTATTGTTACAAAAGGCCTGTGAAATGAAAAATTATGTAAAACTTATTTTACTAGAAGATTTTTTTATTGATTAGTGTACAGACCATGATTCTTGGCAAGTTTCTTCATTATGATTATTGTTACAAAACGCCGGTGAAACGAAAAATGTTGTAAAACTTATTTGATTTGAAGATTTTTTTTATTGATTCGTGTACAGACCATGATTCATAGCAAGATTCCAAAATTTCAGTCAGTTCGGTGCCATAGAACCGAAGTTATGGCCGAGCTCAAGTGCTAAAACGACGTCCCCAAGTTTTAAAACCATGATTTTTTAATAATTCTTCTTTTGCATATTTTTTTATTGATTCGTGAACAGGCAATGATTCTTAGTAATAATCCAAAATTTCGGTTTGGTGCTATAGGGCCGAAATAATGGACGAGTCCAAGTGTAAAACGACTGAACCCAAGTGCTAAAACGACAACTCCAAGTTTTAAAACGATGATTCGTTAAATAATTCTTTTATGGCAGAATTTTTTATTGATTTGTTCGTACAGACGATGATTTTTTTTAATAATTCTGCTTATAGCCGCATTGTTATTGATTTGTGTACAGAACATTATTCTTGGCAAGATTCCAAAATTTCAGTCGGTTCGGTTCCAAAGGGCCGAGCCCAAGTGTAAAATGACCGAACCCAAGTGCTAAGACGACCAAACCCATGTTTTATAACGACGATTTTTTAATAATTCTTCTTTTGGCATATTTTTTTATTGATTCGTGTACAGACCATGATTATTGTAACAAAACGCCTGAGAAACGAAAAATTGTGTAAAACTTATTTTACTGGAAGATTTTTTTATTGATTCGTGTACAGACCATGATTCTTAGCAATTTTCCAAAATTTCAGTCCGCTCGGTGCCATAGGGCCGAAGTTATGGGCGAGCCCATGTGTAAAACGACCGAATCCAAGTGCCTCGACAACCAAACCCAAGTTTTATAACGATGATTTTTTAATAATTCTTCTGTTGCATATTTTTTATTGATTCGTGAACGGGCCATGATTCTTAGTAAGAATCCAAAATTACAGTCGGTTTGGTGCTATAGAGCCAAAATTATGGCCGAGTCCAAGTGTAAAACGACGGAACCCAAGTGCAAAAAAACGACCCCGAGTTTTAAAATGATGATTTTTTTTATAATTCTTCTTTTGGCTGAATTTTTTTACTGATTCGATCGTACAGACGATGATTTTTTTAATAATTCTTCTTTTAGCAGCTTTTTTAGTTGATTCGTGTACAAACCACGATTCTTAGCAAGATTCCAAAATTTCAGTCAGTTCGGGGCCGAAGTTATGGCCTAGCCCAACTGTAAAACGACCAAATCCAAGTGCCTCGACAACCGAACCCAAGTTTTATAACGATGATTTTTTAATAATTCTTCTTTTGCATATTTTTTTATTGATTCGTGAACAGGCCGTAATTCTTAGTAAGAATCCAAAATTACAGTCGGTTTGTTGGTATAGGGCTAAAATAATGACCGAGTCCAAGTGTAAAACGACTGAACCCACGTTCTTAAACGACGACCCCAAGTTCTAAAACGATGATTTGTTTAATAATTCTTTTTTTGGCAGAATTTTGTAATTGATTTTTTCGAACAGACGATGATTTTTTTAATAATTTATCTTATAGCAGCTTTTTTTATTGATTTGTGTACAGACCGTAATTCTTGGCAAGATTCCAAAATTTCAGTCGGTTCGGTTCCATAGGGCCGAGCCCAAGTGTAAAATGACCGAATACAAGTGCTAAGACGACCAACCCCAGGTTTAATAACGATGATTTTTTAATAATTCTTCTTTTGGCATATTTTTTTATTGATTCGTGTACAGACCATGATTATTGTTACAAAACGCCTGTGAAACGAAAAATTTTGTAAAACTTATTTTATTGGAAGATTTTTTATTGATTCGCGTACAAACCACGATTCTTAGCATCCAAAATTTCAGTCAGTTCGGGGCCGGAGTTATGGCGGAGCCCAAGTGTAAAACGACCGAATCCAAGAACCTCGACAACCGAACTCAAGTTTTATAACGACGATTTTTTAATAATTCTTCTTTTGCATATTTTTTTATTGATTCGTGAACAGGCCGTATTTCTTAGTAAGAATCCAAAATTACAGTCGGTTTGGTGCTATAGGGCCGAAATTATGGCCGAGTCCAAGTGTAAAATGACTGAACCCACGTTGTTAAATGTCGACCCTAAGTTCTAAAACGATGATTTGTTTAATAATTCTTTTTTTGGCAGAATTTTGTAATTGATTTGTTCGAACAGACGATGATTTTTTTAATAATTAGCTTTTTTTTATTGATTTGTGTACAGACCGTAATTCTTGGCAAGATTCCAAAATTTTAGTCGGTTCGGTTCCATAGGGCCGAGCCCAAGTGTAAAACGACCGAACCCTAGTGCTAAGACGATCAAACCCATGTGTTATAACGGTGATTTTTTAATAATTCTTCTTTTGGCATATTTTTTTATTGATTTGTGAACAGACCATGATTATTGTTACAAAAGGCCTGTGAAATGAAAAATTATGTAAAACTTATATTACTAGAAGATTTTTTTATTGATTCGTGTACAGACCATGATTCTTGGCAACTTTCTTTATTATGATTATTGTTACAAAACGCCGGTGAATCGAAAAATGTTGTAAAACTTATTTGATTGTAAGATTTTTTTATTGATTCGTGTACAGACCATGATTATTGTTACAAAAGGCCTGTGAAATGAAAAATTATGTAAAACTTATTTTACTAGAAGATTTTTTTTTGATTCGTGTACAGACCATGATTCTTGGCAAGTTTCTTCATTATGATTATTGTTACAAAACGCCGGTGAAACGAAAAATGTTGTAAAACTTATTTTATTGGAAGATTTTTTTTATTGATTCGTGTACAGACCATAATTCATAGCAAGATTCCAAAATTTCAGTCAGTTCGGTGCCATAGAACCGAAGTTATGGCCGAGCTCAAGTGTAAAACGACCGAACCAAAGTGCTAAAACGACGTCCCCAAGTTTTAAAACCATGATTTTTTAATAATTCTTCTTTTGCATATTTTTTTATTGATTCGTGAACAGGCAATGATTCTTAGTAATAATCCAAAATTTCGGTTTGGTGCTATAGGGCTGAAATAATGGACGAGTCCAAGTGTAAAACGACTGAACTCAAGTGCTAAAACGACAACTCCAAGTTTTTAAACGATGATTCGTTAAATAATTCTTTTATGGCAGAATTTTTTATTGATTTGTTCGTACAGACGATGATTTTTTTAATAATTCTGCTTATAGCCGCATTGTTATTGATTTGTGTACAGACCATAATTCTTGGCAAGATTCCAAAATTTCAGTCGGTTCGGTGCCATAGGGCCAAAGTTATGGCCGAGCCCAAGTGTAAAACAACCGAACCAAAGTGCTAAGACGACCAAACCCATGTTTTATAACGACGATTTTTTAATAATTCTTCTTTTGGCATATTTTTTTATTGATTCGTGTACAGACCATGATTATTGTAACAAAACGCCTGAGAAACGAAAAATTGTGTAAAACTTATTTTACTGGAAGATTTTTTTATTGATTCGTGTACAGACCATGATTCTTAGCAATTTTCCAAAATTTCAGTCCGCTCGGTGCCATAGGGCCGAAGTTATGGGCGAGCCCAAGTGTAAAACGACCGAATCCAAGTGCCTCGACAACCAAACCCAAGTTTTATAACGATGATTTTTTAATAATTCTTCTGTTGCATATTTTTTATTGATTCGTGAACAAACCATGATTCTTAGTAAGAATCCAAAATTACAGTCGGTTTGGTGCTATAGAGCCAAAATTATGGCCGAGTCCAAGTGTAAAACGACGGAACCCAAGTGCATAAAAACGACCCCGAGTTTTAAAATGATGATTTTTTTTATAATTCTTCTTTTGGCTGAATTTTTTTACTGATTCGATCGTACAGACGATGATTTTTTTAATAATTCTTCTTTTAGCAGCTTTTTTAGTTGATTCGTGTACAAACCACGATTCTTAGTAAGATTCCAAAATTTCAGTCAGTTCGGGGCCAAAGTTATGGCCGAGCCCAACTGTAAAACGACCGAATCCAAGTGCCTCGACAACCGAACCCAAGTTGTATAACGATGATTTTTTAATAATTCTTCTTTTGCATATTTTTTTATTGATTCGTGAACAGGCCATGATTCTTATTAAGAATCGAAAATTACAGTCGGTTTGGTGCTATAGGGCCGAAATTATGGCCGAGTCCAAGTGTAAAAAGACCGAACCCAAGTGCTTAGACGACCAAACCCATGTTTTATAACGATGATTTTTTAATAATTCTTCTTTTGGCATATTTTTTATTGATTCGTGTACAGACCATGATTATTGTTACAAAACGCCTGTGAAACGAAAATTTTGTAAAACTTATTTTATTGGAAGATTTTTTATTGATTCGCTTACAAACCACGATTCTTAGCAAGATTCCAAAATTTCAGTCAGTTCGGGGCCGAAGTTATGGCCGAGCCCAACTGTAAAACGACCGAATCCAAGTGCCTCGACAACCGAACCCAAGTTTTATAACGATGATTTTTTAATAATTCTTCTTTGCATATTTTTTTATTGATTCGTGAACAGGCCGTTATTCTTAGTAAGAATCCAAAATTACAGTCGGTTTGGTGCTATAGAGCCAAAATTATGGCCGAGTCCAAGTATAAAACGACGGAACCCAAGTGCAAAAAAACGACCCCGAGTTTTAAAATGATGATTTTTTTTATAATTCTTCTTTTGGCTGATTTTTTTTACTGATTCGATCGTACAGACGATGATTTTTTTAATAATTCTTCTTTTAGCAGCTTTTTTAGTTGATTCGTGTACAAACCACGATTCTTAGCAAGATTCCAAGATTTCAGTCAGTTCGGGGCCGAAGTTATGGCCGAGCCCAAGTGTAAAACGACCGAACCCAAGTGCTAAGACGACCAAACCCATGCTTAATAACGATGATTTTTTAATAATTCTTCTTTTGGCATATTTTTTATTGATTCGTGTACAGACCATGATTATTGTTACAAAACGCCTGTGAAACGAAAAATTTTGTAAAACTTATTTTATTGGAAGATTTTTTATTGATTCGCGTACAAACCACGATTCTTAGCAAGATTCCAAAATTTCAGTCAGTTCGGGGCCGAAGTTATGGCCGAGCCCAAGTGTAAAACGACCGAATCCAAGAACCTCGATAACCGAAGTCAAGTTTTATAACGATGATTTTTTAATATTTCTCCTTTTGGCATATTTTATTATTGATTCGTGTACAGACCATGATTATTGTTACAAAACGCCTGTGAAACGAAAAATTTTGTAAAACTTATTTTATTGGAAGATTTTTTATTGATTCGCGTACAAACCACGATTCTTAGCAAGATTCCAAAATTTCAGTCAGTTCGGGGCCGAAGTTATGGCCGAGCCCAAGTGTAAAACGACCGAATTCAAGTGCCTCGACAACCGAACCCAAGTTTTATAACTATGATTTTATAATTATTCTTCTTTTGCATATTTTTTTTATTGATTCGTGAACAGGCCATAATTCTTAATAAGAATCACAAAATTACAGTCGGTTTGGTGCTATAGGGCCGAAATAATGGCCGAGTCCAAGTGTAAAACGACTGAACCCAAGTGCTAAAACGACGACTCCAAGTTTTAAAACGATGTTTCCTTAAATAATTCTTTTATGGCAGAATTTTTTATTGATTTGTTCGTACAGACGATGATTTTTTTTAATAATTCATCTTATAGCAGCGTTTTTATTGATTTGTGTACAGACCATAATTCTTGGCAAGATTCCAAAATTTCAGTCGGTTCGGTGCCATAGAGCCAAAGTTATGGCCGAGCCCAAGTGTAAAACAACCGAACCAAAGTGCTAAGACGACCAAACCCATGTTTTATAACGACGATTTTTTAATAATTCTTCTTTTGGCATATTTTTTTATTGATTCGTGTACAGACCATGATTATTGTAACAAAACGCCTGAGAAACGAAAAATTGTGTAAAACTTATTTTACTGGAAGATTTTTTTATTGATTCGTGTACAGACCATGATTCTTAGCAATTTTCCAAAATTTCAGTCCGCTCGGTGCCATAGGGCCGAAGTTATGGGCGAGCCCAAGTATAAAACGACCGAATCCAAGTGCCTCGACCACCAAACCCAAGTTTTATAACGATGATTTTTTAATAATTCTTCTGTTGCATATTTTTTAGTGATTCGTGAACAGGCCATGATTCTTAGTAAGAATCCAAAATTACAGTCGGTTTGGTGCTATAGAGCCAAAATTATGGCCGAGTCCAAGTGTAAAACGACGGAACCCAAGTGCAAAAAAACGACCCCGAGTTTTAAAATGATGATTTTTTTTATAATTCTTCTTTTGGCTGAATTTTTTTACTGATTCGATCGTACAGACGATGATTTTTTTAATAATTCTTCTTTTAGCAGCTTTTTTAGTTGATTCGTGTACAAACCACGATTCTTAGCAAGATTCCAAAATTTCAGTCGAGTCCAAGTGTAAAACGACTGAACCCACGTTCTTAAACGACGAACCCAAGTCCTAAAACGATGATTTGTTTAATAATTCTTTTTTTGGCAGAATTTTGTAATTGATTTTTTCGAACAGACGATGATTTTTTTAATAATTCATCTTATAGCAGCTTTTTTTATTGATTTGTGTACAGACCGTAATTCTTGGCAAGATTCCAAAATTTCAGTCGGTTCGGTTCCATAGGGCCGAGCCCAAGTGTAAAATGACCGAACCCAAGTGCTAAGACGACCAACCCCAGGTTTTATAACGATGATTTTTTAATAATTCTTCTTTTGGCATATTTTATTATTGATTCGTGTACAGACCATGATTATTGTTACAAAACGCCTGTGAAACGAAAAATTTTGTAAAACTTATTTTATTGGAAGATTTTTTATTGATTCGCGTACAAACCACGATTCTTAGCATCCAAAATTTCAGTCAGTTCGGGGCCGAAGTTATGGCCGAGCCCAAGTGTAAAACGACCGAATTCAAGTGCCTCGACAACCGAACCCAAGTTTAATAACTATGATTTTATAATTATTCTTCTTTTGCATATTTTTTTTATTGATTCGTGAACAGGCCATAATTCTTAATAAGAATCACAAAATTACAGTCGGTTTGGTGCTATAGGGCCGAAATAATGGCCGAGTCCAAGTGTAAAACGACTGAACCCAAGTGCTAAAACGACGACTCCAAGTTTTAAAACGATGTTTCGTTAAATAATTCTTTTATGGCAAAATTTTTTATTGATTTGTTCGTACAGACGATGATTTTTTTAATAATTCTGCTTATAGCAGCATTTTTATTGATTTGTGTACAGACCATAATTCTTGGCAAGATTCCAAAATTTCAGTCGGTTCGGTGCCATAGGGCCAAAGTTATGGCCGTGCCCAAGTGTAAAACAACCGAACCAAAGTGCTAAGACGACCAAACCCATGTTTTATAACGACGATTTTTTAATAATTCTTCTTTTGGCATATTTTTTTTATTGATTCGTGTACAGACCATGATTATTGTAACAAAACGCCTGAGAAACGAAAAATTGTGTAAAACTTATTTTACTGGAAGATTTTTTTATTGATTCGTGTACAGACCATGATTCTTAGCAATTTTCCAAAATTTCAGTCCGCTCGGTGCCATAGGGCCGAAGTTATGGGCGAGCCCAAGTGTAAAACGACCGAATCCAAGTGCCTCGACAACCAAACCCAAGTTTTATAACGATGATTTTTTAATAATTCTTCTGTTGCATATTTTTTATTGATTCGTGAACAGGCCATGATTCTTAGTAAGAATCCAAAATTACAGTCGGTTTGGTGCCAAAAGGTTATAGAGCCAAAATTTTGGCAGAGTCCAAGTGTAAAACGACGGAACCCAAGTGCAAAAAAACGACCCCGAGTTTTAAAATGATGATTTTTTTTATAATTCTTCTTTTGGCTGAATTTTTTTACTGATTCGATCGTACAGACGATGATTTTTTTAATAATTCTTCTTTTAGCAGCTTTTTTAGTTGATTCGTGTACAAACCACGATTCTTAGCAAGATTCCAAGATTTCAGTCAGTTCGGGGCCGAAGTTATGGCCGAGCCCAAGTGTAAAACGACCGAACCCAAGTGCTAAGACGACCAAACCCATGTTTAATAACGATGATTTTTTAATAATTCTTCTTTTGGCATATTTTTTATTGATTCGTGTACAGACCATGATTATTGTTACAAAACGCCTGTGAAACGAAAAATTTTATAAAACTTATTTTATTGGAAGATTTTTTATTGATTCGCGTACAAACCACGATTCTTAGCAAGATTCCAAAATTTCAGTCAGTTCGGGGCCGAAGTTTTGGCCGAGCCCAAGTGTAAAACGACCGAATCCAAGAACCTCGACAACCGAAGTCAAGTTTTATAACGATGATTTTTTAATAATTCTCCTTTTGGCATATTTTATTATTGATTCGTGTACAAACCATGATTATTGTTACAAAACGCCTGTGAAACGAAAAATTTTGTAAAACTTATTTTTTTGGAAGATTTTTTATTGATTCGCGTACAAACCACGATTCTTAGCAAGATTCCAAAATTTCAGTCAGTTCGGGGCCGAAGTTATGGCCGAGCCCAAGTGTAAAACGACCGAATTCAAGTGCCTCGACAACCGAACCCAATTTTATAACTATGATTTTATAATTATTCTTCTTTTGCATATTTTTTTTATTGATTCGTGAACAGGCCATAATTCTTAATAAGAATCACAAAATTAAAGTCGGTTTGGTGCTATAGGGCCGAAATAATGGCCGAGTCCAAGTGTAAAAAGACTGAACCCAAGTGCTAAAACGACGACTCCAAGTTTTAAAACGATGTTTCGTTAAATAATTCTTTTATGGCAAAATTTTTTATTGATTTGTTCGTACAGACGATGATTTTTTTAATAATTCTGCTTATAGCAGCATTTTTATTGATTTGTGTACAGACCATAATTCTTGGCAAGATACCAAAATTTCAGTCGGTTCGGTGCCATAGGGCCGAAGTTATGGCCGAGCCCAAGTGTAAAACGACCGAACCCAACAAGACACGAATAATGAAATTGAATAATGAAATAATGTACACGAATCATTAAAAAAATCTTCTAGTTAAATAAGTTTTACATAATTTTTCATTTCACATGCCTTTTGTAACAATAATCATGGTCTGTTCACGAATCAATAAAAAAATATGCCAAAAGAAGAATTATTAAAAAATCACCGTTATAAAACATGGGTTTGGTCGTCTGAGCACTAGGGTTCGGTCGTTTCACACTTGGGCTCGGCCCTATGGAACCGAACCGACTGAAATTTTGGAATCTTGCCAAGAATTACGGTCTGTACACAAATCAATAAAAAAAAGCTGCTATAAGAAGAATTATTAAAAAAATCATCGTCTGTTCGAACAAATCAATTACAAAATTCTGCCAAAAAAAGAATTATTAAACAAATCATCGTTTTAGAACTTGGGGTCGTCGTTTAAGAACGTGGGTTCAGTAGTTTTACACTTGGACTCGGTCATTATTTTAGCCCTATAGCACCAAACCGACTGTAATTTTGGATTCTTACTAAGAATTACGGCCTATCCACGAATCAATAAAAAATATGCAAAAGAAGAATTATTAACAAATTATCGTTATAAAACTTGAGTTCCGTTGTCGAGGTTTTTGAATCGGTCGTTTTACACTTGAGCTCGGCCAAAACTTCGGTCCTATGGCACCGAACTGACTGAAATTTTGGAATCTTGCTAAGAATCATGGTCTGTACACGAATCAATAAAAAATATGCAAAAGAAGAAATATTAAAAAATCATGGTTTTAAAACTTGGGGTCGTCGTTTTAGCACTTTGGTTCGGTCGTTTTACACTTGAGCTCGGCCATAACTTCGGTTCTATGGCACCGAACTGACTGAAATTTTGGAATCTTGCTATGAATCATGGTCTGTATACGAATCAATAAAAAAAATCTTCCAATCAAATAAGTTTAACAACATTTTTCGTTTCACCGGCGTTTTGTAAAAATAATCATAATAAAGAAACTTGCCAAGAATCATGGTCTCTACACGAATCATTAAAAAAATCTTCTAGTAAAATAAGTTTTACATAATTTTTCATTTCACAGGCCTTTTGTAACAATAATCATGGTCTGTACACGAATCAATTAAAAAAATATGCCAAAAGAAGAATTATTAAAAAATCACCGTTATAAAACATGGGTTTGGTCGTCTTAGCACTAGGGTTCGGTCGTTTTACACTTGGGCTCGGCCCTATGGAACCGAACCGACTGAAATTTTGGAATCTTGCCAAGAATTACGGTCTGTACACAAATCAATAAAAAAAAGCTGCTATAAGATGAATTATTAAAAAAATCATCGTCTGTTCGAAAAAATCAATTACAAAATTCTGCCAAAAAAAGAATTATTAAACAAATCATCGTTTTAGAACTTGGGGTCGTCGTTTAAGAACGTGGGTTCAGTAGTTTTACACTTGGACTCGGTCATTATTTTAGCCCTATACCAACAAACCGACTGTAATTTTGGATTCTTACTAAGAATTACGGCCTATCCACGAATCAATAAAAAAATATGCAAAAGAAGAATTATTAACAAATTATCGTTATAAAACTTGAGTTCCGTTGTCGAGGTTTTTGAATCGGTCGTTTTACACTTGAGCTCGGCCAAAACTTCGGTCCTATGGCACCGAACTGACTGAAATTTTGGAATCTTGCTAAGAATCATGGTCTGGACATGAATCAATAAAAAAAATCTTCCAATCAAATAAGTTTTACAACATTTTTCGTTTCACCGGCGTTTTGTGACAAAAATCATAATAAAGAAACTTGCCAAGAATCATGGTCTGTACACGAATCAATAAAAAAATCTTCCAATCAAATAAGCTTTACAACATTTTTCGTTTCACCGGCGTTTTGTGACAAAAATCATAATAAAGAAACTTGCCAAGAATCATGGTCTGTACACGAATCTATAAAAAAATCTTCTAGTAAAATAAGTTTTACATAATTTTTCATTTCACAGGCCTTTTGTAACAATAATCATGGTCTGTACACGAATCAATTAAAAAAATATGCCAAAAGAAGAATTATTAAAAAATCACCGTTATAAAACATGGGTTTGGTCGTCTTAGCACTAGGGTTCGGTCGTTTTACACTTGGGCTCGGCCCTATGGAACCGAACCGACTGAAATTTTGGAATCTTGCCAAGAATTACGGTCTGTACACAAATCAATAAAAAAAAGCTGCTATAAGATGAATTATTAAAAAAATCATCGTCTGTTCGAAAAAATCAATTACAAAATTCTGCCAAAAAAAGAATTATTAAACAAATCATCGTTTTAGAACTTGGGGTCGTCGTTTAAGAACGTGGGTTCAGTAGTTTTACACTTGGACTCGGTCATTATTTTAGCCCTATACCAACAAACCGACTGTAATTTTGGATTCTTACTAAGAATTACGGCCTATCCACGAATCAATAAAAAAATATGCAAAAGAAGAATTATTAACAAATTATCGTTATAAAACTTGGGTTTGCTTGTCGAGGCACTTGGATTCGGTCGTTTTACACTTCGGCTCGGCCATAACTTCGGCCCTATGGCACCGAGCGGACTGACATTTTGGAAAATTGCTAAGAATCATGGTCTGGACATGAATCAATAAAAAAATCTTTCAGTATGTAATGAATGTATGAAATAAGTTTTACATAATTTTTCGTTTCACGGGCGTTTTGTAACAATAATCATGGTCTGTACACGAATCAATAAAAAAATATGCAAAAGAAGAATTATTAAAAAATCTCCGTTATAAAACTTGGGTTCGGTTGTTGAGGCACTTGGATTCGGTCGTTTTACACTTGAGCTCGGCCATAACTTCGGTCCTATGGCACCGAACCGACTAAAATTTTGGAATCTTGCTAAGAATCGTGGTTTGTACACGAATCAACTAAAAAAGCTGCTTAAAGAAGAATTATTAAAAAATAATCGTTATAAACCTTGAGTTCGGTTGTCGAGGTTCTTGGATTCGATCGTTTTACAGTTGGGCTCGGCCATAACTTCGGCCCCGAACTGACTGAAATTTTGGAATCTTGCTAAGAATCGTGGTTTGTACGCGAATCAATAAAAAATCTTCCAATAAAATAAGTTTTACAAAATTTTTCGTTTCACAGGCGTTTTGTAACAATAATCATGGTCTGCACACAAATCAATAAAAAAATTCTGTCAAAAAAGAATTATTTAACAAATCATCGTTTTAAAACTTGGGGTCGTCGTTTTAGCACTTGGGTTCAGTCGTTTTACACTTAGATTCGGCCATTATTTCGGCCCTATAGCACCAAACCGACTGTTATTTTGGATTTTTACTTAAGAATCATGGCCTGTTCACGAATCAAAAAAAAATTATGCAAAAGCAGAATTATTAAAAATTCATCGTTATTTAACTTGGGTTCGGTTGTCAAGCCCAAGTGTAAAACGACTTAATCCAAATTCGGTCGTTTTACAGTTGGGCTCGGCCATAACTTCGGCCCCGAACTGACTGAAATTTTGGAATCTTGCTAAGAATCGTGGTTTGTACGCGAATCACTAAAAAATCTTGCAATAAAATAAGTTTTACAAAATGTTTCGTTTCACGGGCGTTTTGTAACAATAATCATGGTCTGTGCACGAAGCATTAAAAAAATTCTGCCAAAAGAAGAATTATTAACAAAAAACTTCGTTTTAACACCTCGGGTCGTCGTTTTAGCACTTGGGTTCGGTCGTTTTACACTTGAGCTCGGCCATAACTTCGGTCCTATGGCACCGAACCAACTGAAATTTTGGAATCTTGCTAAGAATCATGGTCTGTACACGAATCGATAAAAAAATCTTACAATAAAATAAATTTTATATAATTTTTCGTTTCACCGGCGTTTTGTAACAATAATTATGGTCTGTACACGAATCAATAAAAAAAATATGCCAAAAGAAGAATTATTAAAAAATCATCGTTATAAAACATGGGTTCGGTCGTCTTAGCACTACTACACTTGGGCTCGGTCATAACTTCGGCCCTATGGCACCGACTGAAATTTTGGAGTCTTGCCAAGAATTATGGTCTGTACACAAATCAATCAAAAAAAGCTGCTATTAGAAGAATTACTAAAAAAATCATCCTCAAACACGAGTTCACTTAACGCTTGCCCTCAGATCGTTTTATGTTTATCATTTAGTTCGATAGGCCCTTGGTTCGGGGGGAATGAAAAGGTCATTAATTATTTCCTTAAGGTCAATCCTTTGTTCTTAGTTGGTATACGCCTTTCCGTTTACTGATTGGCTTGTCTAATTTTTCATAGCCTTTGTCCCAATCTAATTGGCTGTCAAAATTTTATGTGTTGATTTTTCGGCCTAAAAAAGGGGAACTCCTTGCGCCGTGACGATTTTAACACCCTCTGTAGTTTTTTGTCAACACTCATTACAATTAGGATTATTATAGATCTCTACTGTCAATATTAACTCAATTAAATCTGATCCGATAGATGTCGTAAGTGTTTTTTGTTTTGTACGTAATTGATATTTTTTTATTAAAGTGGGAAGCTATGATATTTTCTTATTTTCACTGTTGATTAATGTAATTCATCACACATGGGACTTTTGCCGATTGTAGAGGTTTGACATAAGCACTCTCTACCATCCTTCGGTTGTACCAAAAACGTATATAGCTAGTTACCTGCCTCAGTGGAAAATGTGATCAAACTTTATCTTACAAAATACTTAACTATCATTCTACCATTTAAACTTTGTTTTATTTGTAGATAAGCAATCCTTTACACC
The DNA here is from genome assembly GCA_929108145.2 of Limnephilus rhombicus. Lineage (NCBI taxonomy): Eukaryota > Metazoa > Arthropoda > Insecta > Trichoptera > Limnephilidae > Limnephilus > Limnephilus rhombicus. The sequence continues at coordinate 25,184,377 of OV815292.1, forward strand.
AGCAATGACATAAACTGTTCTAACCCCCCTAGAGATGAGCTCTCAGCCCTACTATCCTGAAAATATGTATAACAAGGAACTCTTGGAATTGGTATATTTTGGTTTACTTGAAAACCAAAATTTGGTCGATCACTCTTGAAAATGTCTCTCTGTCTTGCGCTGCCCAGAATAGCTCCTCCACACTTCTAATGCACATCCACTCTCGTATATTTCACATCCAAGACATTTGTCTCCCACCGGGTTCTCGGCGACCCTCTATCTTAAATGAAGGAAGTGATACTTCTCCCCTCGAAGTATATGACCCAGATATGAAATTTTTCTGATTTTTATTAATGTAAGCAGTACACTACTATGCCACTAAATAATATGGTACTTTCATGAATCATATTATTTAGTTGAAAATTACAAACCGTCCTGTCAACACATATTGTGAGTGTTGAATGCGGAGCCTTTGTTTTATTAATGTAAGCAGTACACTTGCCACTAAAGAATATGGTACATTCATGTATCAAATTATTTAGTTGAAAATTACAAACCATCCTTTCAATATATATTGTGAGTATTGAATACGGAGCCTTTGTTTTATTAATGTAAGCAGTACACTACTATGCCACTAAATAATATGGTACATTCTTACAAAATTACAAACCGTCCAATCAACACATATTGTGAGTGTTGAATACAGAGCCTTTATTTTATTAATGTAAGCAGTATACTACTGTGCCACTAAATAATATGGTACATTCATACACAATTACAAACCGTCCTATCAACACATTTTGTGAGTGTTGAATACGGAGCATTTGTTTTATTAATGTAAGCAGTACACTACTATGCCACTAAATAATATGGTACATTCATGTATCATATTATTTAGTTGAAAATTACAAACCGTCCTGTAAATGACAGTTGTGAGTGTTGAATACGGAGCCTTTGTTCGAAAGATAAGTTTCCATCGTGAGCTCGCGAGTTCAATGGTGAATACGAGAACCAGTGGAATTAGAAAAGCGAAAGAAGAAAACCGGTTAAACCCCAACATTTTAATTTAAACAAAGTTTGTTCTTGAGAGTTTATTCCGACTTCCGCACCTATAACTATGGGACCCTATTCAAATACCAGCCACCTGAGCTATCTCACCATTTACACCTAAGTATGATCCACAACATTGCCTTCCCAACTGTATTTAAACTAGTGTTTCAACAGAAGTTCCGCAAGTTTTTTCACTTCCGTTTCTGGTTCCGCAAACATTATAACAGAACTCTAAACGAAGAATACAACGAGAAGCGTGGGGGTGGGGGGCTCTTGGACGACTGGACAGGGTGCGGTACACAAACGTGTCGCAACGAGTTCGTTTGTTTATATATTACTAGCAGACCCGGTCACACGTTGCTGTGGCTAATGGAACACAACGCCATTACCCAACCTTTATAAAATCCACACCATCCGCTTGCCAGCTACCCGCTGCCCACTGCCTGAATTGAATGTTTGAATTTCTCGGCTTTTCTCTTCTATAATAAGCACTTATTATACATATCAACATGCCTCTTAAATCACTATCTATTGGTGAAAACTGCATGAAAATCCGTTGCGTAATTTAAAAGATCTATGCGCACATACATTTAGGGCGACTTCATTTTATATACTTTATAATATAATATAATGATTTTGGTTCGTTCTGCGCATCACCGCGCCTCGTGACGATTAGCACAAACGTGTAAATCTTCTGTTTTTTTCTTATGTTTGTTATTTGTTTTGTTGCTTATTAATTTTGTGTTTAGTGCAATTATGAAACCAAAAACATGTCCCATTTAAAACTATTTCGTTGAGATTAATGACTCAAGTGCCAGATGCAAACTCTGTGAAAAAGTGTATTCGCGAAAAGGTTGCACGACTTTTAATTTAACGTTAAATTTCGAGTACTTAAAGTACGAAATACAAATTTGATTAAAAAAATATTAAAAAATAAAATTGTGCTTATTCTTCATAGTATTAACACTTCCGCTTCTGGTTCCGCTTCCGCAAAGATTTACTTTTGACATCGAATATTGATATTAACATATTGAAAAATTGGTTCGATAAAAATCTCCTCTCTCTAAACACTGAAAAAACAAAATTTATCCCATTCTCTATCAATATATTCAAATTAGAACCAAATTTAAACATTATAATTCACCAAAGTAAATGTAATAAAACTAACTGCAATCAAGATTGTGCTATACTTAGTCTAACTCCCAAAATTAAATATCTTGGTGTGTATATAGATCAACATTTTAAATGGAAAACACATATTTCTGAACTCGTCAAAAGGATTAGGAAATGTATTTATATATTTATTAGACTTAGAAATATTCTTAGCTTAGAAAACCTAAAAAGAGTATACTATGCAACTGTTCAATTTATATTGCAATATGGTATTATTGGCTGGGGAGGAACATATGACAATATTTTAAATCCCCTCAAAATAGTTCAAAGGTCGATAATTAAGGTAATCTTGAGAAAACCGGCTAAATTTCCTACTGAAATTCTTTTTTCAATATTCAATGTGCCTACAATAGTCAAAATCTATAAAAAATATTCAATACTTCAAATTTACAAAGAAATACAGTTAAATACTCATAACTTCTAATTCAATACATCAGCAAGATACCAGAAAACTATTAAAATACCTAAATTTAATACTTAGCACATTCAAAATTCCTATCTTTATCTAGGCATAATCTATTATAACAACCTCCCAATAAAATTAAAAACCATCGAAAATATGCAGGAATTTAAGCCCAAATTAAAAAAAATTACCTTAAACTGCTATAAAAGTCCCAAATATGTTTACTTTGTATCTTAAAGTCTGCTATTTTATAAATCATTAATTCCTTTTTTTTCTTTCATTTCTTAGTTTCTATATCTCTTGAGTCTACTATTGTATAAATCTTGCGTTCTTTCTTACGTATCCTTTACTTACTTATAACAATAATTTTTGTTACTAACTTACATGATTCTTTCATTTATAATGATTTTTTAATTTATATTATGATTTTTTAAACCCTTCATGATTTTTATTTTTAAATTTAAACATGATTTTTTAACCTACATATTATTTACAATAGTCGTTATTACTAACTTACACGATCTTTTAATTTACTAATTGAGCTAGAACTCCCTCACCAAACACAAGAGCATTGTCTCTTTATGGTGAGGAAAGGCAATTTTTAATTTTTTTGTTAACCTTATGTAACTATGTAACTGATGTAACTTTATATGTATTTTTAATAAGCATTGCCATTAAAAAATAAAAAAATTTAAAAAATCTGTTTCCGTTTCTGCTTCCGTTAAGACACTTCCGCTACATCACTAATTAAACTGCACTGTTTGGCACCACATATGTGCTTTGCACTAGCCTTTTACTCCATCCAACAAACTGATCTAGGGATAGCTTTTTCAACAATGAATTATAAGTAAAACAAGCAATAATGAAAATTGAAAAGATTTAATATTTATTAATATGTAGTTTACCAAATGTAATTACATTTCTGTTGAATTGCACGAGAAAGTTGAAATAATTATATAATTTAAATTAAACTTAAAAGTTTGTAATAATTCTCCCCACGAAAAGGGTGTCCGATTGTCCATTTCTGATCGCGCAGATGAATGGTTGATCAGCTCCGAGTCGTGTTGGTTCTGGTGTAGAAATAATAGCCTTAATGGCGGAAACTGCTAATCCCTGAAATGGAAAAAAAAACGTTTATCAGGAAACTGTTTTAACTAATGCATAAAAATATTAAAATCATTGTGAAAACACTGAAAACAGGTTATTATTAAATATTGTGATTTCATGTTTTTCCCGATAATTTTAGAAATGTGAAATCAGTTCATCAAACCCAACATGTACATTAAACGGGACGAATTGGAAAGAACACATAGGGAGAAACAATTTCTTTATTATGTGGCCTTGCAACGCACGACGGGAACTCGCTAGTATTGAAATAAATATCCCTTAAGAGTCCCTTGGGAGAGTAGTTTAGTCGAGTAGCGAGTATATTAGTAACTAAACGCGTTCGAACACCATAATTTTAGTAGAGTAATTTAGTCAGCTCTTTAGTAGTCAATCCATTTCATTCTATTTTTCGGGCGAGTAGCGTCCCCCACCACGCATCTCTGCACACTGACACGCGCATACCTATCATTTTAACAGAGTTCATTACTAGACGCGCATATATGTCGTGCCTTTGGAGCGAAGATGCAACTCTAAAATTCTCTATTTATGCTGCTATTAATCTCTTCACATGTTTATAGTTTATTTATTTTCATCTCCATAATTTATTATTCCACCTCTTCTAAAAATAAGCATTACAATCAGGTTAATTAGCGTATTTACTTTGTTGCGTAGCAGCTCGTCATCTTGCAACGGGCGGCTCACTAATGAACTCTACTTGAACTAATGCGAACGCTTTTCGGCCAGTCAAGTAGCTAATTACTCGCTACTCGACTAAACTACTCTCCCAATCCGAACAAGCCATAATTCCCATTGTTTAAGACGGCACAATATAATTTACTTGAACGCATTAAAAAATAATATCATCTATATTAGACCCAAATGTGTCGGCTATATAATAAGATAGAATGTGCTGAAGTTCATATTTTCGTCGATAATCTATATGGATTAAGAAAAAAATGTTCTGTGATTGCTAAAAAATATGTTGTGCTAATTATGTTAAGTATAATTTACGTCTCTTGCCTCTCTTTGTATTATTCTTCATTTGAATGAACTTTATCTATATTCATAAAAATCTCGTGTCACGATGTTTGTGGTCGCACTCCTCCGAAACGGCTCGACCGATTTTTATGAAATTTTTTATGCATATTTGGTAGGTACAAGAATAGGTCGTAAAATATATTTTTTACCGCTAGTTAGTTAATTTCTGGATAGGTGTCCATATCCAGAATTTTTTTGTGTATTTTTTTTATTTGGCATCAAAAAATACTTATAACGTCAAATTTCACCCTCCTACCCCCACCCTCCCATTTTTTAATTGTGACCTTCTGAAAGTATTTGTGTTATTTTAACCGTCGCGCGTCGTTCGTATTTCAAACAGAACGAAATTATTTGTGTTATTGAATGACAGATGGCGCTACGTCCGCCTCATCGTACTTTCATCCACGAGACGACGAAAAGAATCACGTCATTTGACATTTCATTCGGCATTTGTTATGTATGTATTGTTATTGTTATGTATTATTATTATGTTATATTATTGTTATGTATTGTTGTGTTGGTGTTTTTTGTTTGTTTTATAGGCGGTCATCGTCTACAGCGCTCCATTCCTCATTCTGTCATAGATGCCATTCGTTATTTTTTATTTAACAACCGAAATATTCACTAGAAATAATTTATATGACAGAACAACGATTTCCGGGTCGGCTAGTAATTTTATAATTTTATATTGTTTTGTTATTTAATATTTATTTAAAAACAATTTCAAGATTTACAAATGTATAATTTGCCTTATCAGATTAATGTAATTGTTAACCTATACAGGATGTTAAGGGACGTACTTGACTTACTTTAACCAGTGATTCCTGACATTATTTGGAGTAAAAATTGTAAATGAAATTTTGGTCTCCGGTGACTTTTTTCGACGACTTTTTTTTTTCTTCAAAAATTTTTTCTTCAAAATCAAACAAAAAAAAATTTCTTCTGCATGTCGTCATTGGTCACTCAGCTGGGTATCCGACGAACCCCTTACCCCGCCTCCAACTGTTCAACAACTACCATTTTTTTTATGTTTTTGTAGAAAAAAAAAAAAACATCAAAAATGTCACCGGAGACCAAAATTTTATTTAAATTTTTTACTCCAAATAATGTCAGGAATCACTGGTTAAAGTAAGTCAAGTACGTCCCTTAACACCCTGTATGTGTTTTAACTTGAGTAGTTTTTATAACCGAATTATTCTCATTTGAGTGAGAACATCTGTATAAACTCAGTATAAGTAAATAAATAACTAAATGTATTCATTTTCACAATACGTCGCCTTAGTTCTTAATTATCCAAACGACAATTTTAGTTTTTGTTCAATCTCCATTTTAAAAATAAAAATACAGTAAAAAAAAAGATAGTTTATAAGTTAATTAAGAATTATTTAAATTAAAGAGACCTCTACCTTTACGAAAAAAGCTTTATCTTGAACACCTATCTAATGTTTCATTGAAATAATGAAAGAAAAGCTTCTCTTACTGTAAAATTTTCTAATGGTCGTTTGGACAATTAAGAACTAAGGCGACGAATAATTAGGCAATACAATTACTTACGCTTAATTTTTACCGGTGAATTTTCCTGAGATGAAGATTTTTAGATCTTCGTTGACCAGTTGGTAATAGAATGGTTTATTAGCGACGAATACTACTGGCTGAGATTTTTGAGTTGGACTCTTATTCTCCACCACTTGCCCTGGAAAACAAACATGCATTACCAGAAGTCAAAATCCAAAAGTCACCTTCACCTCCTTCTCCTTACCATAAGCTGTTATCATTTTATCCGATTTTAAGTGACGATCATGACATCTACCGGATCTGCCGGATCTGCCCTGATGATGGACACTGCAACGATGTCCGAAACGTTGACTAAAGAAGGAGGTAGCGCAACACGGCATAACACCCCAAAAACAAATAACGAAAATGCTTTTGGCCGTGAAAATCTTAAAACTTATCTGACGATCATGAAGCTGTAAAATTAAAAACGACCAAGTAAATATTAACGTTTTACCCTTAAACCGGGGATACTTCACATCATATGTGGAACTTTAAATAAATAAGAAATAATAATGACTATTAGGGGTGCCTAAATATTTTTATATTTGCCATAGATAGACATATGAATATATATAGACTTGCCCTAAGTGATAAAAGCGTTTTATTTCCCCCTCCCCATACCGGTTCCATGGAACCGGCTGGGGAGCATGGGGGGCATGGAGCCTTGCTTGAATCTAAAAAATGTGACGTCATCATTCTTGTCCGGACCAGCGTCGAGCTCTCATCGTACATTTTACGAAATAACACTGCAAAAATGGCAGCTTGCGCTATACATTATACCCTAAAATATGTCGATCGTAACGAATGTGGGCGGTTCTCCAGTGTGCTCGTCGCTGGTTACAGGGGTAAGTAAATTATGAAACATTTGTAAAAGTGTCTTAACTAAATACGGCAACAAAATATTCGTCTGCGAAAAGTGCCGAACTTTACTTTGCCTTATTTGGACTTCGCAAATATGTTAATATTTGCTTATGCTCCCATGTAAAAAGGTCTATTCATTCAAAAGCAGATTTTGCTTTTAAGAACTAAATGGTGATATTATAATGCGAGATACCTATATACTGTCAGATTGATTTTTTAACGAATAACAGTCATTTTTAGCCTCTTCGTCCCCCCATAGTTTGGTTTTACCCCTCATCTGGTCTTCTCGTCTATTAAATTTGGATGTCTATGATATTTGCATGTTTTTATAAATTGCTCAGTGTACGGTAACCTGTGTCATAATAAGGAAATACGAAAGTGATGCAAAATCACCCACTCATAAAAATTGCTTTATAAAACTGTAATGCATCATATTTATCTATGATTTTTTTTACATTAATTCCACACAGGAGGCCCTGAGGAAAATAATTTCCCTCAGGGCCTATGCCATCTGTGATGCTGTGTGGGGGGTTTTTTGAGGAGAGGAAGGAACGAATCGGTCCTGAAGAGACCCATGTTGTAGGAAGGAGGAATCACAGAGGCCGGCAAATCATTCCACAGCCGAGCTGTTGAACACAAGAACGAGTCGAAGAGCGACAAATATCAACCGTGTACATACGTTGGGCACGCGTTTGGCGTGTTTCCCGACTATGCACCGGTGCCGAAGGGATCAATGACGCTAGTTCCTCGGAGCATCTTCCATTCTAATACCGGTAGAACAAGTATAGCATTCCCACCCGACGCCTGTGCTCTAAAGATTGCAATCCGTCTGTTAAGATGGGAGAATCCGTCAAACGGACCGCCCGTTTTTACACATAGTCGAGGATACTTTTCAGGTATTTTGGAGCTCTAGACCAGAGGTGGCTGCCATATTCAACCGTGTGGCGCACTTGTGATTTGTACAGGGTTAGGAGTTGTGTACTATTAAAGTATCTGCGGGTTCATTTTTTGGGAGGCTAACTTTACTCTGGCTTCGATGGAGCCCCCATATCTGAGGTGGTCACTAGAGTTACACCAAGCATATCAATGGAGGGCCTGTTCGGATATTGCATTCTTTCTTTCACTAGAGCATGTCATACTTGGTTTTACCGGTGTACTATGAGAGCTTGAAATTTAAAACGTGTCTCCGCTATGAAAGATCTTGGTATTGTGTTTGATAGTAGGTTAACTTTTCATGCTCATATCGTTATTCACTGAGAATGCTGGGTTTTGTCCCATGCACTACGAGAAATTTCAGAGACTCTCGGGTTCTCACAGTACTATACAATGCTTTGCTTAGGAGTAGGCTTGAGAGTGGATCGGTGGTTTGGGGCCCGCACCAAGTGAAGTATTTTCTCATGTTGGAGAAGGTTAAGAAGAAATTTCTGAGATTTCTTTACCAGGAGGAGTATGGCTACTTCCCGTGGCTCTACCCTACCGACTTTCTCTTGGGCATGCTTGGTATGAACATAAATGAAGTATAGGCTTTTGAAGAGTGAGAGAGCTACGACCCGTTCAACTTACCGGTGGCAATGGCGGCAGAGACTCCCTTCTCGTCCACATTGATTACGGTTTTCTTCATGGTCTTGGTGACTCCCCCTTTGCTTTGAGGGTCGGCCAGGACTCCGAGTTCCGCTTTGTCGGTGAACATGGTGCCCATGCCGAGCTAGTGGCAATACAACTGTTTTTTTAGTACAGTTATAATAAATATGTACACTTTTGAAACTCGTTGCGAAAGAAACAAGCAGTCTTTAATGAAAAAATCTCTGAAAACTAAACAAGATAATGGATCAAACCGATTTAAAATAAACCAAGAATGCGAAAAACTAATTGAGCATTAAACCATCCTTAGATTCTGTTTGTTCCAAAGACTACGAAGTATTTTTGTTGTTCTTTTTAAATTAACCCCACACTGGAGGCTCAAGTTATTTACTTCAGGGCCTATGTCATATTTGGGAATGCTGAGTGAAGGGTCTTTTTAAGGAAAGGAAGGAGAGGAAGTTCTGGCAAAGAAAAAAATATGAGAGGTGGAGAGGAATCCAAGCGTCAGTGTGTCCGGGAGTGACGGACGTATAAATCCGCCCCTCCCGTTGCGGTACAAGACGATGGATCTAGAGAGACCAGCTGGAGAGATCAAAAGATATCCCCAAACCGACCTTTCCCGATCCAGCATGCCATGAAGCTGAAGGGCAGGCGCATTTGCTGCCAAGACCTGAACACACCTCATCCGATGAATCCGGCCACCCCTGCAAAATCACCAAATGTAGCGAACCATTCGGGGTGTCTGTGGCAGAGGTGTTGGTTATTCAATAAGTGATACCCGTGACGGTCTCCCAAATAGGCCACTTGCATCACATTTTTAAAAAAAAATTCCGGTTTAGGCAAATATTCTAAGACTTTTTTTTATTCTTATTTTTGAAATCCTGGTAATTTTTTGAAACTTTCCAAAAAATCGGACCATTTTTTTATAAACCCGAAAGACGGGATATAATTTTATGGGTGCGAAAAAATAATTACGTAGTCGAAAATCATTTAAAAAAATATATAAAAAACCGTATTCCTCACGGATGGTACAGGAGAATAACGAGGCATACCAAAAATATTACGTATATTACTAAATCCAATGTAATAAACTTGTACTTGTTAATTATAATAATAATAATTATATAAATTTTATAATTATATATATATAATTATAAAATTTGGTTTTGTTAAAATCACCGCATTACCATTACGCTCCTAAGACAGCCGCTGCGGAAAGCATCTGTACGATGTTCACTTTATAACATCTGTCAAAACGTCAAACGAAACATAAGTTCGCAGGTAACAAATAATAAAGCTAGTGAATTTGAAGTGTCAAATTCAAAAATTCGCCGGATATTGAAATGTTGCCATACAAAAAAAAATAGTGTGGAATTTAACAAATATATTACATTATCGGAGACGGAATATTCTAACGTAGTGACGTCACGAGCCCAAAAAACGGATTTATTTATTAAAAATAAAAAACTGTAAATTTAAAAAAAAAATGTAGCATTTTCATCTATCCACACGATTATCAAAAATCTATCCACACGATTTTTTCCAAGTCATTATGAAATCTATGCAAGTGGCGTATTGTGTTAAAAATGCAGAAAGAACGCCAGATAGTGCCCCCGTGAAAACGCTCTTTAGGTAGACCGAGAAAGACAGACGTACTGACTGCGTGGAAAAGGATTGAAGAATGTTGAGAAAGCTGAAGACTGAAGAGGAATGGTTAAGGGCAGGAGCTGGTAGTAAACATTCGTTCATTGTACCACGACAATGATGAATCTTATGGAAAGCAATCTGAATAGAAGCACTCACTTTGGTTAAGATGGTTTTGTCCTCAATAGTTGTCTCGATGTGGAACTTGGGCAGGGCCACGAAGATCAGAACTGATGCAGGTTTGTTAACCCCAGAATAGTCAGTAACCTCGTCCTCCATAGAGTGCTCTCCTTTGGGTAGAGTTAAGATGAGATAGTACCCACCTTTAATAGGCAGCCACAAGATCTGTGGATCAATTATACTTTATCATGAAATAATCCATAATTGTGCGCTGCTTTCACATACATAAATACACACTATTGTAACAAACACATTAAGTACAAAGGTATCATAGGTTCTAACACAAAAAATTGCAAATATTAGTTAAGTTATAAATATTACCTGAAAATTTAAAGTGTGATATGGAGGTGGAGTGGGTGCCAATTGATACGGTTAATAAAAGTTTGCCGTGTACTGCTCTTAGACCCCATAGTGGTGTATGTACTGGAGGCTTATGTTAGAAATAGAAATACCCGGGCGCCACAGGGTTCATATTGAACGCAGGCCTTGAGATTGGAAGTATATGTGTCGGTATCTTTCTGCAGAGACAAGGGCACTCTTTTTGCATTGGTATTAACGTTCAATTGTTTAAATAAAATAGTATGATTTTGTATGTACTATACTTAATTGACTATGGTGGCGGTGATTTGAGTTCTTGGATCGAACCGGAACACTCCAGAATCCTTCATCAACTGCGGTTTTCAGGTTCATTTTTTTATTTGAATACAGCACCAAATCCTAACTGCTCCCGTCTGGAGGGGAAGGAGACTGGGAAAAGAAAGGTGGGAAAGGACTTGGCTATTCAAATCTGGTCACCAAATACGGCCAAAGCCATTTCAAGGTTTCTTGGGGTAATGTTTGTCAAGGTCTTGATGGCGGGTGCGTCGGCCCATCTTCTGCGTGGCGTGCCGCATTGGGAGATGCTGGTTGACGGAGACCCTTTACACCCGGTTATCGCTGTCCGGGCCGCTTGGTAGTACAGGGGGCCGACCCTCAGGCTCACGACTGAGGGTGGGCTGCCCCATCAATGAGTGTAAAAACCCTGCCGCTGCTGTTGTGCCGGTTCGTGGGTTGGATTCATTCATCCTTCACTCCTGGAAACTCTGATCCCCAGCATCCTACCCACCCCTCATACCTTTTTTCCTCCCAGACCTTCCTTTCTCTCACATAAAAAAAATCCAACAATTAAAATCATGAACATACAACCTACAATTAACGTCATTACAGCGGTGACACTTAGGCGTCCCCGGTGCGGGCCAAAACTGTTGGTTAATGTTACATTGTCTATTATGATATTATATTGTCTATGCCGAGATTATGTTGTCTATTATATTATACTGTCTATGTCGAGATTCCGTTCTGTAGAGTCCTCTCTTACCGACAGCCGGCAACTCAACATGTCAAGTGTGAACAGTGTTTTTTTTTCTACAGTGAATACCGCACAAGAATCTCAACAGCTCCCGTCTGGAGCCAGTGAGACTATGGCATCCCCAATTGGGGTATGTTGTGAGGCTGAAGGTAGTGGGGAGGGGAAGGAGGTGGGGAAGTGGAAGGTTGGGAAGTACCTGGCTATTCAGATCTGGTCACTAAACACGGCTAAAGCCATTTTCAAGCAACGTTTCAATTCTGAATGGTGGTCTTACACCAGGGCCATACTGATAGTATCTTCCACTCTGGAACATGCCGCAAATATACTATATATAATTTTTAATGAATTAATTGTGAAATAACACAAATTAATCAAATAAAATTTATTTGCGCGTGCCAGGTTCGAACCCGCGACCTCCTGATTGTGAGTCAAGAGTCTTACCCACTGGACTACTGAGGTCGTCACCATATCAAGAATAAAACCTTACCTTATTTATCTGGACTTCTGTTATTTAATAAACCCAGAGGTACAGAAAAACATGGTGTCAGAAGTGTTGTGATATAACTATTTGTCGAAATTACCTACATAATAATGTCAAAAATAGTGATTGCCAACGGAGACGAAAATACGTTCGAAAAATGGCGGAAACACGTGAAAACTCCGGTATGAAAATAATGAATACCTTCATACCTACAGAATGGACGTCATGGATTCAAAGTTTTGAGATCTATTTAATGGCTACAGGAGCGGATCAAGAGGCTGAACACAAAAAGATTGCAAAATTAGTCTAAAATATGGGAAAAACTGGATTACAAATATACAATTCGTTTAATGTTGATATAAAGTCAATCACGTATAAAGAAGTTGTAGACCTGTTTAATAATCATTGTGTGCCGAAGAAAAACCTAACAATGGAAAGACACATTTTCTTCAATACGAGACAAAGTGAACACATGTCCATGGAAGACTTCATAGCCGAATTAAATAATAAAAGCCACAACTGTGAATTTGACAAATTATGCTCGTCATTGGTATTAAATATATTTATTTCGAACATGCATTCAAGACACAATCGCATTAAAGAAAAATTATTACAAACGGATAAAGTAACTCTGGACCAAGCAGTCGATATCACCAAGACAATGGTGATTTCACAGAAGGATGCTGAATTACATGCCGTCGCAGCCAGCAGTCATCACTTCGAAAGGCGAGGGAGGCCTTCAAGTCCATCTCTCCATCGTCAGCCGAGCAGTCAGTCGCCAAGGGGCAGAGAGCAGTACTACAGTCAACCACACGTCAGGTCACCGTCGCAGAGGAGAAATACGTCCCCCAGCAACAAAATATGTCAAAGATGTGGTCAGATACACCGTCATTCATGTCCAGCGACGAAAGTTAAGTGTAACACTTGTCATAAAATAGGTCACTTCAGTCGTTATTGTTTTAAAAATAAATCACTCGGGACATCGAACCCATCGAGTGCTTATGGGAGCTTAGCGATTGCGAACCGAAATAAATCGACCACTAGGGCCAGGATTCCTTCTTACCACATCTGGATCCCGAGATAACGGTTTCACCACTTTACCACGGAGGTCGTTTTTAAAACGAATTATTATATTACTTTACCTGTTCTTTAGCGGTCTCTGCATAAGGAAAAATTTGCGTAAACTCATGCATGGTGGGAAGTTCTATCGTGGATGAATTTTCCGGGAAGAAAGGATCATTCCAAGTGAAATCCGGGTTAAACTGCTGCTCAAAGTCGCCCTGCGAGACAAAAAGTACATTTTTATACGCACCAGATTTAAATGTCCGGGATTAATTTTCCCCACAGGAAAAACTAAACCCTTTCACACACTTCCCAAATGATCATCTGGTCAATCCACGCTATGCAATTGCACTATATACGTATTATAATTACAAAACAATACAAGAACAACATGTCAACCTACCAGAGACCAGATGGGAAAATAATTCACCGACTTCAGATATTTTCATATCAGAGGGTTCGGCTCTGTGGAATTCCTAATTGAACCTATAAAAATGTGGATTATTATTACCAACAACAATGTGGATTATTATTACCAACAGATATTTTATTATACCGGTCGTTCTGTGAGCAGTAGACCTCGCTTCCAAAAAATGATTTTTTTATTTATTTTTTTTTATTTCATAAATCTTTTATTAGTTACAGATATTTGTTTTTTTTGGCTACCACACTGGGCTCATGCCCGTGTTATGGAAGTCGTATATTTAATATTTGTTTAAATTAATACAAATACTATTTTATTAAAACAGATTATTAAATATACTAAATAAAAATTATGAAATACTTAAAAGTAAGTGAAAAATAAAGAGAAAAAAGATCATATTTTAAAGAAAAGTAGAAATATAAATGAAAATTCAAATTTTGAAATACAGACATTAATAATAAAGATTAAATGTTAAGAACTCAAGTGTTCTATACAAATATATAAATTAAAACATATAAGTAAATAAATTAAAATTAAAAAATAAATAAAATTTAGTGAAAAAATTAAGAGAAAAAAAAAACAACATTTTAAAGAAAAATAGAAATAAAAATGGAAATGGAAATTAAAATTTTGAAATGCAAAAATTAATAATTAAAATGTAGTGTTAAGAACTCGGGAATTCTTTAAAGTACGCTCGTCCACTTTCGAAAATCCAATGTTGTACACGTGTTATAAAAAGAGAATTAGAATTACTTGACTTTATGTCAGTACTCAAAGCATTATATATTTTAGGAGGGATGAACCAGAATTGTCGTTGAGCGAATGAGGTTTTATGTTTATGTTTCTAATGTTTTCTTATTTAATATTTCAGAGCTAAAATTGCTATTATATTGAAATTTAAACCATAAATGTTTTTTAGTAACATTTTTTAATTTTATAATTTTGTCCAAAGAAACGTCACCCTAGATTATTTCTATTTCAGGAATCTTGAACGTTTCCATCTCAATGACAATAAATTCTATTTTAAAACGTTCTTCAGACCGGTAGGTACCAGACTATTGTTTACTTAATCCGTTTTGACAGCTCGTAGTAGGACCCACGATCATGCGATTTCTGGCGGAACAAAAAAAGTAGTATCCAACATGGCAAACATCTTGAGCCGGACTCGGATAACAAATTTAGCAAACAAAATTACGGACAGAAAAAAATATTTTTCGTTATTTGTTTTTGGGATGTTATGCCGTGTTGCGCTACCTCCTTCTTTAGCCAACGTTTCGGACATCGTTGCAGTGTCCGAAACGTTGGCTAAAGAAGGAGGTAGCGCAACACGGCGTAACACCCCAAAAACAAATAACGAAAATGCTTTTGGTCGTGAAAATCTTAAAACTTATCAGAAAAAATATAAATGATCGAGTGAAAACAGGTTCACTACAGTCAGTCAATAAAAACAAACTCCTTCACCTTTTAAATAATATCTGAGCATGTTAATTTATTATGTAGAAAAAAATAATTAAATTGAAATAGTAGGAACCCAAATCTTTACCTTAAAGCATTAACCACTCATAGACTTTGCTATGGACTTACAAGGTTTGTCCTTTAGGGTACACAAATAAGTTTAGAGTGATATTAAAAATCGATACAATATGAAAAGTTTGGTTCAGAAGACTTGCCATTAGAAGACACAACCAATTATATTTACAAAGCAATAAGAGTACCTACAAACCCCTGATTTTATAACTAATTCCATATTATCATGTGGGTACCAACCTTAAAGGAAAGGGCATCGATGAGTACTACAAAGGAGTCCTTGTGCAAATCGGCGGGATCGACGAGGTCCTTGATTCCATTGTTGGTGTTACTCTCAACCTAAACAGATAAATAGGCTTTACAAGTGATCGACGTAACACATGTTTTTTTTTGTTTACTGCAAAGACAAGAGATTGCCTGATAAGCGTCAATTGTGCTGTCACAGTAAAACATGACAAATGTTAATATACACTTGTAGATAATGTATAATATTTTATTGAATTGAAACAGTTACTGTCCTCTACCGGTCTTTATCTGGTTTAATTGGTTTCTATTGTGCGTCCATGTGTAACTATCGGGTTGTCAAAGAAGTGTTTTTGTTTATATAAAAGGCCGGTTTTCTGTAGTCTCTTTCTCTTTTTACTGTCAATATTAGAGTAAGCACTTGCAACCCGCTTGCTAACAACGTATGCAGGGACAATGGAGGTCTAGTTTTGATTAATTATAAATGTAGAATCGTACTATAAAAAAAATTTGAGTCCTTTTGAGAGCCCTGAAGGAGAAACCATATATTACTTATACCGAGCGGGTATGTGGTGGATAACCTCCAATTTTAATATTCGAACAATAAAAAGGCTTGCTTAGCCTTTAGTTAACGAACGGGGAACAGGGCGGTATAAAACTAATTATCCCGTGTTTAAGTGACTAATCATGTTTTTAACACAAACCCCTAACAAATCCTAACAATATACAAAAATAATATCTATTGTTTGTAGTATTGTGTCAGCTTGTTTATCTCACCCAAGCGTTCATCTCGGCAGCTGATTCATTTTTTTTGGTGAAGTTGATGAATTTCGCCTCCATGCCGAAGTCAACTGCATTTTTCTCGAAGGTGGGGTCCATTTGAGTGGTCTCTGCATTCATGTCCGAATTGATGTATATTTTCAGTGCCAACTTCGGGCTGCCTTCCGATTTCATCTCGTCGACGGTTGATTTGTAGTCTGCGCTGGTCTGGAGAGAGTGAATAATCGTTAATTCAGATAACAGCATAGAGTAATCTCTCAATGTTTGAAGGCTACACTAGTCCTAAGAGTAAAAGTAATAGTTAATAGTAATAGTAACATCCTAGTCATTCTCATGTAGTCATGAGAAGACAGGGGCGATGAAGTCGAGGGCTGAAAGGAGTGATTAATTCATGTGGCTGAATTTGGCGGTCTATTAAAATCTTCTCCTTTTCTCAACTTCACGGTTGGTTATACCCTCGGTTCTTGGATTGCATTATCGGGGATACTCACAAAGCCAGAGCTGGGCTGGTAGAGACCATCGATCAGCTCCTTTTGGGTTTCTCCTTTGGCGGTGAGAGACAACAAGGCGAGTAGAATATTTGTCGATACCGGGGATGTGGCGATGTTTTTTCCGGCATATTCTTTGGAGACCACCTGCGATACAAAGCAACCATAATTAGCCAATAAAGCAACTATTCATATAACTTTATGAAATCTACGTCGAACAAACCTAAAAATTGTATTAAATGAAAATTATCTTATTATAACTTGCTTTTAATTGTGATATCAAAACAAATCTATAGGAGGATACATATATTATTTTGTTCAAAATATCTAGACAAATATTACAATTAATTTAATTGTACAGGATGTTCAGAGACGTTCTTGACTTATATTTCTGACATTGTTTGGAGTAAAAGATGTAAACAAAAATTTGGTCTCGTGTGGCTTTTTTATGTATTTTTTTTCTTTTCACAAAACAAAAAAAAAATCTTCCAATCTTCGTTACTGATCACTCAGACGATTAACCACCTAACCCCTCACCCCGATCCTAACTATCCAATATATCCTGATTTTTTTTACGTTTTAAGTAGAAAAAAAACCTCAAAAATATCACCGGAAACCAAAATTTCAATCATATATTTTAGTCTAAAAAATGTGAGACAAGTGCGTGACAAGTTCGTCGCTTAATATCTGTAGAATATATTAAAATAGGAAAGTAATTTCGCTCTGAGCTTATGTCAACTAATAAATTCTTTTTGGGGAAAGGAAAGGGAGAAAGTTCAGGGAAAGAAAATGAATCAAGGGTTGGTTGGATTCTGAGGGTCCATGAACGACAGACTTTTGAATTCATCTCTCCTACTACGGTTGTCAAAGGGGGTCAAAGTCAGCCGCCAAGATCTGGACAAACTTCACCCCATAAACCAGGACACCCCGGCTAAGTCTTTAAACGTAGCGAACAGCCTCTTGGGACGATCTTTGGTAGAGATGTTGATTATACAATGAATGGTTCCCACGGAGGGTTTAGCCATATCCGCATATGAAATTATTATATTTATTTATTTGTTCACGCCATTTGGGCTTTTTCACAAGACAAGTCTTAATTACATTACTGTATTAAAATTGACATAATAATAATAGTTTTATTACCAGCTACATGAACAGTATATACAATTATATGTATCCATATTATGGGTACTACTGCAAACAATAAAAACTTTAAAAAATCAGATGGGTTAAATTTTTTTTTTAAGTTTAGATGCTACATAGTGCAGTTAGAATACATCAACATTAAAAGAACAAGTAAATTTAATGGTAAAAATAAACATAATAAGTGAGTTACAAGCAGATTATATTGTTATAAATTTTAATAGTGTATAAATGAAATTTTCAAAAAAAAATTGTATTTTTTAAATCTATGTAGTCTTTAACGAGTTGGTGCTCGGAGCGTCATTTGTTGGCATTGCGTTTAACCAGCCAGCGGCCGAAAATCCACATTTCGTCGAAAATTGTTTCTATGATCGTGCAGGGCGGTTACAATGAGAAAGATTAATTATTTTCCGTGCCAGCTTTTAAAAATTATAACTCAATATCGATTTTATTTCATTCCAAATTTGCTTTAATTTATACCTGCATCCAAAAATGCTGATAGGCGTTATGATAAAACTATTAAAATAATGTAAGTTTTCTTATTATTTTTTTATTATAAGTATTTATCATTTTTCAATAATGTCTAAGTTAAATAAGAATGTTAAAAAAAATCTGAAATATAATAGTTTGTAAGTGCTCAAATAAATACACAAACGGACCAATTTTCGTCGAGAAACACATGTACGTATACACTTTTTTATGATTTTATTTAAACTAAAATTAAAATTCTAAGACATGCGATATCCGGATAGTATATTGATTTATTTTACTGCATGATTATTTGATTTGAAATGTGTGTGGTATAATACAAAATCTTTTATGAAAATTCAACAAATCTGCCAACGACTTACGGTATAACCTTATTATACTAAAAATAAATATTTTTTCACAAAATTTAAAACATGCGAATGCTAGATAAAAAAACATTCTTTCGAAATCCATTTATATTTTTTTGTGGAAAAGAGTCAATACGTCTAAAATCTGATTTAAAAATGACATATTTCTGGTTTTCTCTGGTAATACCCTCTTAAGTCAGGTGCATCCACTGAGCCATTAGCTAATTTAACAAAAGTACCAAATCTCATGGCTCTTCTGCAAGACATACAAGTCGGTTAAGTCGAGTAATTTCATTAAATCTACATAATCAATTCGCTGGGTGTGGATAGTTGCAATATTATTTATTTTTAATCGTGTTCAACACTAATTTATTACGTAAAAGACTCACGAGCGTGAACATAACTAAATAATACAAATTAAAACCGTAGTCGGAGTTTGTTAGAACCACTGAAACGCTCACGCGAAATAAATACATATGCCTCAATTGCTCGAGATTTCCCAGAAGATAATTTTATAAATTTTACGCCATCAAAAAAAATCATACCTTTGAATTTTAACATGGAGACATAAAAACTTATTAGAGTGCTATATAGACAATGAATGAACCTGTATTTTTATCTATATTTAAAAATCGTTTAGTTTTTAAATGCGCGAATCCTGTGTTTTTTTTTCTTGAAACTGCCACGAGGGATACTTATTCGAGTCAACATAGAATATTTTCAATTTCTGTATGTTGTTTGTGGTATACTTGATAATGAAAGGTGCATGTCTATGGTAAAAGGACTTAATTTTATCCTTAAACAGCTGATCGTAAATTTGGCGAGAAAATAATTTTCAAAAATTTGTTTTTAACATCGTTCTAAAATAGTCTACGAAGTTCGGATTTGCGACATCTTTGCTCATAACAGATAAAGCATTTCAATAGCTTTGTTTTAAAATAAACGGCTGTCTAAGAAAATGTTTGAAATAATTACAATAACGAATGGTAATATTTTTGGACCGAAATCGCTCCAGTGGTTAATGTTCATTATTATAAAAACCTACCTATAGACCTGAACAGACATTACCTCAAATACATCCTTGGCGAAGTGGTTGATGCTTTGGGTCAGCTTTGTTTGTACATCGTTTACGGTGGGGGTGCTGCTCGCAATGCCCGCAAACAACACAAGAAACAAGACTGAAACAAAAACAATACGTTGCGTAATGTCACTTTTAGGCAGCATTTACCTTACGTAGATATAAACTAATTGATGCAGTTAGTAGTACAATAATGAACGAAACACTTCCACCTGCGGAACAACTCCACCTTCCACCAGAAGAAGACGCGTGCAAAGCGGGAGTGCAAACGCCAAGATTTGTAATTCTTGGTCCGGTTTGCAGCATATGTACCTACCGCAGATGGAAGATAGCCAACCGCCAAAAGACTTCTCTACAATAATCTTTAGGACTAAGGAATGTTGAGAGATCATAGGTGGCTGGACATTTTCTTGGATATTGTTACGTTCCACCCTAACAGAGCATCACGCCGCTTACCCCTTGCAAGGATTACCCCTTCTTTCCGCCGCTCCGCGGTAGGTAAGCTACAGGCCGCTACAAGCATGGCCCGCTCCCCCCTTGCAAGGATTACCCTTCCTTCCCGCCACGGCCCCCACGGTAGCAAGCGGTGGCCGCCTCAGAAATCTACGGGCCCTCGTCTAAAAAGGCTGTGCGCTCCGCGCTTCGCAGAGCGAATTCTCGCGACATCTCCAATCTCGATTGGTGTTACAATCAGAACCGATCTGAGTAGTTTTTACGTGGTCGCGGTCATGGCCGTTCCACTGGGAGACCACCGCCACCGGCACCAACCCCGGATTACTGCCCCCGGCTCCCCGGACCAGACCGACAGCAGTGAGTAACCTCGAATTTCCTCTTTTTTAAATGTGTCCCCTTGTCATACACGCTTGATAAGATCACACCCCAGAGAGAATTGAGAGATCCCTTCGTAGGATACCCCTAGCTAGGCCCTGTTGTTGATTTGTGATTACTAATTATGTTGTTGTTGTTAAATGTTGTAATTGTATACACCAGACAATACAGATTTGTTTCCTCCTAGCTACCTCTTTCATTTGGCGGATCACGTGGGCGAGTTTTGGCCTTTACCTATGTAACATTTCCACCCCACCCCCCCCCCTCCCCCCCTTTCATTTAATATAATAGTATCAATAACAATGCTTATATACATTAAATAAAGGTTTTCTATTTAAATACATTTAATTATACGCTTTAAACCCTTATAGCAAAGCTTATTTAATTAAATGAAGACATTAGCGATCGAAATCGAAATCTCAATCGAAAATCTGGAGAAAGAAAAATCAGTTCATTTATTTAAAAATGAATTAAAAAGTAATTGGTACTTATCATTTAATTAAATGAAACAATATTAGCGAAACTCAAGTGAAAATCTGAAAACCGAAAAATCAGATCTACATACGGTCACATCTAGGACTCGAACCCAGGACCTTCGCCTTGCCGGAGCGCAATTCTACCAAGTGAGCTAAGGTGTCCCTATCTGATTCGGTCATATTTAAATGTATCATACTTCGACTAAAAACATTATCTTCATTTTCTTAGCGCATATTATTGGCTGCTATCTTTGTGTATGATTGCAAGATTCAAATCCGAACTAAATGCTATCTAGATAGTGTATTGGATAAATTTAATCCAGTTTTATTTTAATGTGTGACATCTATATTTAATAATTAATTAAATAATAGAATTTGGGGATTCACTCGTAGTAATAATAATAATAAAAAGGTGTATTCATCAATAGATTTTTTACAGTATTATAAATTTTGTTCTTTTATCGTCGAGTCTATTGATGAAAAAGTCACTGTTCAGCTACAATTCAGGATTTCTCTTGGAATGCAGCTGGTTTTCAGTGCCAGTATAAAAAGAAAAACAAAAAAAAATAATTAAGATAAAATAAATACAAAAATTAAATAACATTGCATTAAAATAAAAATTGCATTGGATAAAAAAACCTTTATAAACGTGTTATAATTAATCACCACTACACAACGTGGTATCAGGTGCGTTTTTATAAATATAATTATTGTTAATGAAGAAGAACAGTCTACAAGCCACGGGTGAATGGAAGACATAAACCACATTTTCAATTTATATTTATGGCAAGCTAAAGGCATCAGCGAAAATAAAGTTTAAAAAGTAGCGAGACTTCTGCACACGATTCCCCCGAAAGGAGTAGAAAAAGACACAATTGAGAAAAATATGCTTGACGGAATCACACTATAATAAAACACTCCCCTCGCTGTGCAGAAGTAAGTGCTTCAAACAAAAGAGAAGAGTGGCTAGTAGGTATATCTATTTCGAAATGCATACTTGAAGCAAGTTCTTCGAATAGAAGGTAAGAGTGGCTAGTAGGTATATATATTTAGAAATATATTCCTAAAGAAAGTTCTTCGAACAGAAGGCTGGTAGGTACATATTCCGGAATGTAAACTAGAAGAAAATGCTCCGAACCGAAGGTAAGGTATATTCCGGAATGTATACCAGAAGCAAGTTCTTCGAATAGAAAGGAAGAAATGGCTAGTAGATATGTTTCCGAAATGTATAATAGAATCAAGTTCTTCGAATAGAAAGGAAGAGTGGCCAGTAGGTATATATTCCGAAATATATACTAGAAGCAAGTTCTTTGAATAGAAGGGAAGAGTGGCGAGTTGGTATGTATTCCAAAATGTATACTAGAAGCAAGTTCTTCGAATAGAAGGGAAGAGTGGCGAGTTGGTATGCAGGGTGTTAAGGGACGTACTTGACTTACTTTAACCAGTGATTCCTGACATTATATCGAGTAAAAAATGTAAATGAAATTTTGGTCTCTGGTGACATTTTTGATGTTTTTTTTTTCTACAAAAATATAATAAAATGGTAGTTGTTGAACAGTTGGAGGCGGGGTAAGGGGTTCTTCGGACACCCGGCTGAGTGACCAGTGACGACATGTGGAAGATTTTTTTTTTGTTTGATTTTGAAGAAAAAAAATTGAAAAAAAAAAGTCATCAAAAAACGTCACCGGAGACAAAATTTCATTTACATTTTTTACTCCAAATAATGTCAGGAATCACTGGTTAAAGTAAGTCAAGTACGTCCCACACCCTGTATATTCCGAAATGTACTCGTATACTAGAAGCAAGTAGACCTCGCAAAGAGGTATTTTCATTTAATATTAATTTACAAACATTGAAACAAAAAGGGTTTAATGAAAGAAGAAATGGGACTGAACTATAATATAGTTGGAGATAATATAGAGTTTTGTTACCAGATATCATGTTGCTGAAGGTTGCCATTGTGGCTGACTGCTGGAACACGACTGAGGAGATGTTGTTTCCGAGGATATATATACCCTCAGCGGGCGCTTTGAGTGTCAAACTGTGCGCCGGAGCTTTTCAAACATTATGGACGTAATCAATCACTTGGATTATTGTTTTCCTCGTTCGTGTCAGCCAATATTCTCAATAAAAAATTCCGAGTACATATTATAATGATCTTTTGAAAAAAAATAAATAAAATTTGGTAGTTGCATTTTCTTGAAGTACTTATATTTATTTATAATCGAGATGGAATGATTACTGCCCTCTATCTGTCTTAATAGTTTTATTTACCGAAATGCTACATTATATGTCGATAGTGCAGGGTTCTGTTGAGCGTCCAGATGGCGTTTCTGGTGAAATGTCTAATCTCAAGATGTGCTTGTGTCATTCTTATAAAAAGGCCGGTTCCCGTAAATTCATTCTCTTTTTCCTGAAAATATTTGAATAACAAACAAGGCTCATTCTGCCTTTCTATCACTTAAACTGCGGCCCCCATATGTAGTTTGCAGCATTTTAAAGCATCAGTCATGTTAATCAAAAAGGTATTAATAAAAAAAACTCATTTCAAATCTCGTGAAGTGTTTATCATTAAAGAAAGGACATCAACAAATATTTTTTTTATTTATTTGAGACACAAACAGGATATTTATACAACATTTTGTGAGTAATATATAATAAATTAAAATACAAATATAAATATCCCTAGACTAATATATATGCAGTAATCACATATGCATTTTTTACAGAAGCAAACTTTTGAAAAACAATGCAAGTATGATTTATACATAACTTGAAAACTTAAATACAAAATTGAAGTACATAATAATAACAAGTATACAATATTTATGAAGTATTAACTGAAAAGTAATAAAACAAAACACACAAATTGAGGAGATATTTTTTGAAACATTTTATATTATTAATGAACCAGAAAAGAAAATGATTTCGTATCGGAGCTACTCTGGATCTTACGGTATCCGGGCGTCTGCTCTGACCACTGAGCTACCGTACAATTCTGGCATAATCAAACTGTGACCTAACCACAGTTTGACAATGCCTTCAGAAGGCAAAACACGCCTGATTATAATTACATAGCAAAACTTGTTTATAAATAAACTGTTTACATAAATGAAATAAAAATATTATTGAATATATTTGAAAGAAATTAAAATTGACTTCTAGAAATTAAACTTTATAATCTGTAGATCCAAAAATTAATTTTGCTTAAAATAATCCTACATTGACATTTTTAACTCGACTTTACGGGACATAAAACGAAAACTCATTAAACAACATGACTCAAACTAGATCAATCAATCTACCCTTCTGTCACACTTTTGTCATTCACCACCATCTAATATAATTAATCATAATTAACTATTTTATTATTGTACGTACGTATTGTCACGTTTTATACGAGAGCATGATACACTCTTAGGTAATTGTGGGGGTTGTTTCTGTTAAACTGAAAAGGAGGTTTCAAATCACTGCTCTTGTAAAAAAAGAATGGCTACATTTTTTTATATTGCACAGTATTCCATTGACTTCCCAGTGCATGCTATTACGGCTTGGAAACCGCAAATTATCCTTGCACAGTTTTTCCTTGACTTCCCAGTGCATGCCATTACGGCTTGGAAACCGCAAATCATACTTGCACAGTATTCCCCTGACTTCCCAGTGCATGCCATTACGGCTTGGAAACCGCAAATTATCCTAACACAATATTCCCTCTACATCCCCGTGCATGCCATTACGGCTTGAAAACCGCAAATCATACTTTAAAATATTCCCTTGACATCCCCGTGCATGCCCTTACGGCTTGAAAGCTGCAAATTATCCTTGCACAGTATTCCCTTGACTTCCCAATACATGCCATTACGGCTTAGAAACAGCAAATCATCCTTGCACAATGCACAGTATTCCCTAACTTCCCAGCGCATGCCATTACGGCTTGGAAACCGCAAATCATCCTTACACAATATTCCCTCGACATCCCCATGCATGCCATTATGGCTTGAAAACCGCAAATCATACTTGCACAATATTCCCCTGACAACCCTGTGCATGCCTTTACGGCTTGAAAACCGCAAGTCATTCTTACACAATATTCCCTTGACATCCCCATGCATGCCATTAAAGCTTGAAATCCGCAAATCATCCTTACACAATATTCCCTTGACATCCCCATGCATACCATTACAGCTTGAAAACCGCCAATTATCCTTAAACAATATTCCCTTGACATCCCCATGCATGCCATTACAGCTTGAAATCCGCAAATCATCCTTACACAATATTCCCTTGAAATCCCCGTGCATGCCATTACAGCTTGAAAACCGCCAATCATCCTTACACAATATTCCCTTGACATCCCCAAGCTTGCCAATACAGCTTGAAAACCGCAAATCATCCTAACACAGTATTCCCTTGACATCCCCATGCTTGCCATTACAGCTTGAAAACCGCAAATCACCCTTACACAGTATTCCCTTGACATCCCCATGCTTGCCATTACAGCTTGAAAACCGCAAATCATCCTCATTGAAAAAAAAAACAAGTTCACTCCCACATTGGACAAAATAATTTCAATAACACAAATTCCGATCAATACGGATTCCAAAACATCCTTTCCATAAAACCTCCTCCATCGAAAAACGTCAAAGCAAGCGCGTCGCCATCTTCACCGTTTCTCCTTCTGTTATCAAAACCCCGGCACGGCCAACTCACCCCTTATTTTTGGAAATTGCATCAACTTGCAAATATAAATATATATATATATATATATATATATATAATTTCCCTCAGGGGCTATGTCATCTTAGAGGATGCTGTGGAGGATCTTTTTAAGGAAGGGAAGGATAGGAATTTCTGGGAAGGAAAAAGTTTTGTGAGGTGAATAGGAACAAAGTCAGTGTATCCAGGAGTGACGGACATATGAATCCATCCCTCCAACTGTGGTGTAAGGCGATTGGTCTAAAGAGTCCGGCTGGAAAGGTCAAAATGACTCCCTCAACCAGTCTTCCTCGATCCGGCCTGCCACGCAGCAGGTAGGCAGACGCATCCGCCGCCATGATCCGGACAAACCGAACCCCATGAACCCGGGCACCCCTGCTATCGAATTCCGGCGTGGCAAATAATTTTTATTTGATTTATTTGTGTATTTCACAATTTAAAATAATATATGGTATATTTGCGTCACGTTCCAGAGTGGAAGATACTCTCAGTATCGCCCTGGTGTAAGACCACCATTCAGAATTGAAACGTTGCCTGAAATGGCTTTAGCCGTGTTTGGTGACAAGATCTGAATAGCCAGGTACTTCCCCACCTTCCTTCTCCCTACCTCCTCCCCTACCCACTACCTTCAGCCTCACAACACACCCCATTTGGGGATGCCATAGTCTCACTGGCTCCAGACGGGAGCAGTTGGGACTCTTGTGCGGCATTCATGTTAAAAAAAAGGTGTTGGTTATCTAATAAATAGTTCCTGGGGCGGCGGTACCCATACCCGCCTCCCAAGTTGAGAAATTTAAAAAATTGCATTATGTAGTATTAACAATATATGTAATTTAAGATTTGCGGTCATCTTTCCCAATAAAAAAATTACAATATAAATCATTTTTAACTTTTAATTTTCACGCATGTTAAAATGTTTATTAATTCGATGTTTTGAAAAACTCATAAAATTTTTCAATTTCGCGGCAATTCACGCGATGTTAGAAGACATGATTGATTGCCACGGTCGTAAAACATTTTTTTTTATTGCACTAGAAATAATTATCGTTGCATAATAATATCTTGAGAAAACAAATATTAACTACAAAAATGTATTTTCAATATTCAGTTTATTGAATAATCGATTAATGGAAAAATTATATTATGTAACATTATCTGCGTGGGGCTTTCCAGTTGTTACCAGTGGTGGCGTTTTGGAAACTGCGTGATTTATAATATTATAATAACAAATTTTTAATTTAGGAGGCGGGCATGGGTGCCGCCACCCCGGAATTATTTGTTGGATAACCAACACCTGTGCCATAGGTCACCCCAAGTGGTTCTCTACGTTTGGTGACTTCACAGGGTGCCCGGGTTCATGGGTTAAGGTTTGTCCAGGTGTTGACGGCGGATGCGTCATTCCACCAACTGCGTGGTAATCCGGATTGGGAGAGAATAATCGGGGGAGTCCCTTTGACTTCTCCAGCCGTGCTCTCTTGGAAAATCGCCTTGCACCACAGTGGGACGGATTGATTCATACGTACGTCACTCCTGGACACACTGACCTCCAGATTTTTCCTTTTCCTCCCCAGAACTTCCTCTCCATCCTTCCCTAAAAAATCCTTCACACAGCATCCCCAAAGATGTCGTAGACCCTGAGGGGAATTATTTTCCTCAGGGCCTCCTGTTTGGAGCTAATGCAAGTAAATATTAAGTAAAATATATTGTTTATTGTTTATTGCGGTATTTTAAATAGGT
Source organism: Limnephilus rhombicus (assembly GCA_929108145.2). NCBI lineage: Eukaryota > Metazoa > Arthropoda > Insecta > Trichoptera > Limnephilidae > Limnephilus > Limnephilus rhombicus. The sequence goes on from OV815292.1 coordinate 25,212,114, forward strand.
ACATAGTTATCTATGTCCTAATACAATCCTTATATATACATTCACTTAAAATAAAACATCTACACCAAATCAATCACATATCTTCGTAGTTTAATTTTAAATGCCTTTTTGCTCTCTTCCAATTTTATTTCTTCTGGTAATTCTCCAAATATCTTCAATGCTCCGTACATCAATGACTTTTGACTCTGTGTTTTTTTCCTGAAGGGGAGTCTTAGTTCATTTATTTTCCTCGTCTATAAGTAAAGAAACTTGGATGATTTAAACATGTGAACTTGCTACGTGTTTTCGATTGGTTTATTTTGTTATTTTCAGCATCTCTAAAATCTAAATTTTCGCAGTATGTGAATTTCAGTATGAAAATACCAGGCTTCATTATTTTTTTAAAACATGGTATTAGGTCTTTTTAGATTTGACCGATCAGTGGCTGAGTTGGCATCGCGAACCTATATATATACGTTATGATTAAGGTTTTCACGGGTCTAAGATGTAGAACAATTTTCTTGGGTAACCCGCGTAACGTAGTCCTTAAAAGGACTTTTTACGCGGGTAAACCGAGAAAATTGTTCTACATATATATATATATATACATCTATACAGATATAAACATTCATATATATATATTTATGTAATACCCATGTATGCACCTGCTGTAAGGTTAAAGAATGTTTAATAATATTTTTTTTATACTTACTTACAACTTTGAATTTCATCATTGTTTTCTTGGTTGAATTGAAGGAAACTTAAATGAGGAAATTAACCCACTTCTCGACATCCGAGCTGAAACTCGGCAGATAGACTCGTTGTCGACAACAATGCATTCTATCACTCATAATTACATTATAATAAAAAATACAGCTATTAAAATACGAAATAAGTGTCGGTACTCTCCAACTGGGATTTTGTTAAGGGGCCAGCGTTGTTCAAACCAAAAAAATATATTAATAATATATTTTTTTTCATCAACATTGAAGATTTTTCAATGTTGATGAGTGTTTCAGGCTGACAATTATTGCTTATAATAATTGTTACCCTTTGTGCTATGCATAAAAATCTTGTCTAAACGTCAGTTTATAAATTAAAAATAAAAAAATATATACTAAGTAAAATTACTTTGATTGTAAAAAACTTCCGTTTTTATTTAAGGAGTTTTTTATTAATCTTCCTCACGAGGGATTCATGGAACTGGTTTTAATTAAATAATACTGATTGTTAAAAATAATAAATAAAAGTGCAGATTTTAATATCGGTAGTTGATTTGTTTTTTGTAACGATCATAAAAAATAAATGGATTAAATTTCATGCTGTTACAAATAATGTGTCTTGAATAGAAAAACATTCGAAATTACTTTTTTTATGTCCGATGATAAAAATGTAGATTCACAGTAGAAATATAATTAGTAAAGGCAATAAAACCTTTTTATTGCAACTGCTTTATTGTCTGGCATAAGTTTGTTAGTGGTTTAGGAAGTTCAAATGGTTCGTGAATCTGACATACAAGTAGTAAGTAGGCTATAAGTTAAAAATTTGTAATTCTAACAAACTAGCGTTTTGCCAAAATTTGAGTCCAAAATATAACTGTTTAGGTTTGACAAGAGTTTGGATGGTATGTATTTGGCTTTAATGTGGAACGGTTTTCTTTGAATAGGTGCAGATATTGATGTATTTTTACTTTAGTAGGGCAAGAACACTACCGAAAGTTTGTAAAATATCACTGCTTGCATGATGCTTGTACGATGATTCATCACCTGTCACATTGTCCATACAATGGTGGCATAATGGACTACTAAATTTATGTGAAAATTCATCGGACATAAAATGACGTCTACATTTTTTACTCCAAATAAAATCTGGTTAAAATCCTTCGGAAGGATGCTGTTAGATTATTTAGGCTGCATTTACACTCGTGAGTTTTTTTTCCGTAAATCGCTCATGTAAACGATTTATGGCCAAAGTACCAATGTATCAACACCAAGGAAGGAAGGTATCCTTAACAACATATTAAAAATATCGGGGGGGTGGGGGGGGAGCTAAGGGTGGGGGGATCTCTAAAGGTCCCTTTTTCAGTTTTTCGTTAATAACTCGAAAACTACTGCCCCTCTAGCGAAAAACTGTTTATTAAATAAATTATCTACATAAAATTCGCTACAAAAAAGTTTTAAAAACTTGTTTTTTGTTTTACATATTATCACCACCGACACATTATGAGATTCTCAACCATCGGTCAAATGTCGGCCTGACTGGGTAGCTCACCTGTGCTGAGGCCTCCATTTTACAAAGCAAAAATTTATACATAATACATTAAAAATAATATAAAAATAAAGCTTCATTAAAAAGTACTCTAAAATTAAAATAAAAATTAAAATTTGTAATTAAGGTAAAATTATGGATAAAATTATTTATTTTATGGTAAAATTATAGGTAAAATGAATTATTTATGGTAAAATTATAGGTAAAATGAATTATTTTATGGTAAAATTAAAGGTAAAATGAATTATTTTATGATGTGTTTTGTATTGGTTTTGTGTGTTACGTGTGTGTGTTTCATTCTTATTATATACTAGTTTTTTCCCGCGGCTTCGCTCGCATGGTATTAGGGGATTTCCCCTCCACCTTCCCTCTCCCCTCTCCACTCCACCCATTAACCCCCTTCCCCCCTCTCTCACCCCCCCCCCCCTCCACCCACCGCTCCCCCCATTCCACTCCGCCCATTTCACCCCCCCATCAATCCCCTCCCATTCCACCCCCCCCCATTAACCCCCTCCTGCTCCACCCACCCCTCCCCCCACTCCTCCACCCTCTACCTTCCCTCTCCCCACTCCACTCATCCATAAACCCCCCTCTCCCTCCCCCTCCTTCTCCACCGACCCTTCCCCCACCCTATACCCCTCCCCACTCCATCTCCCCCACCTTCCTCCACCCCTCCCCCTTTCTCTTCCTTCCCTCCCCCCTCTCCCACCCCACTCCGCCTCCTCCATCTTCCCTCTCTCCACGCCACTCCCCTATCAACCCCCCTCCCCTCTCCCTCCACCCACCCCTCCCCACACCCCCTGCCCCTCCAAATTCCCTCTCCCCACACCACTCCCCCCATCAACCCCCTTCCCCCCCCCCCACCCCCTACCCCTTCCCACACCCTCCTCCATCCTTCCCCTTTCCCCTTTCTTCCCTCCACCACTCCCTCCCCTAACTCCCTCCCCCCACCCTCCTCCCGCTCCCCTTTCCCCCTCAACCAACACCCTCTCAACACCCCTCCCCCCCTCCCCACTCCCCCCTCTCACCTCTCGCATTCCACACATTCATTCCCGATATATTCAGTTTTAAAACTGCTCGCGTGCCACCTATTATATTTTTTTATACAAATTTTATAATACCAGAACTCAACGGTAGTTTTAAACAAAATATCGAACAAAAAAAGGATTATCCAATTTGGTGCAGTCGTTCGGCTTTATGCGCATACATACATTTCGGTGATTCATTTTTAGAGATAATTATTAAGTACGACGCCAACAAAGCATTCTTTTTAGGGTGAATTGCCTGATTAAAAAATAAAACATCGTTTCCAAGGCGACAATTGGTTTGCTTTTTTCTGACGTTTGCAATAAATCGATTTTGTTAGGGACAGATAACGTATGATAAATAATTTCATAACACCAGAGATTATTCGTAAGGCTGTGATGTTTCGTCTTTTATCGTTTTATTTAATTCTTATATAACTCTCCTAGTCTTCGGCAAGACAGTTGTAATATACTTCTTTTTTTTCGTATATATAAGTGTTTTTCTTTTTGATTAAATTTTTCTTGGGAACAATTAAATTATATATATATATATATATATATATATATATATAAAATATACCTATTATATTTATAATATTTTAATATAGTTACATATCACATATTAAGCGAGTAATATTTTGTTAAAATAATTAATTCAAATACCAACGGTTGCTGCATGCCCCTTTCTCCTTGGAATCTGGAAAAATTTTATAATGAGAAAAACTTACCCCTACAAGATTTTCCGACCCGGGTTCTACACGGATAAACCTTGCTGCAATTTTCCTAAATTAATTTTCATTGTTCTAAATTTAAATAAATCTTTTTGACTTCAATTTTTTTTTTCCGTTTAATCTAATTAATTTAAATGATGTATAAACTTTATCGTTCTAAGCTGTATTTTATTTCAAAACTCGTTGGTTAAATAACACTTTAAATGATAGTTACTTCACGATTAATTTCGAGATGGTAAATTGTTGTTAAATTAAATTTTTATCCCTCCGAACTTTTATGTATTAATAAAATATTATTTTGTTTTATTATTATTCTTTTAGATAATTAATTTAAATATTTATTATTTGTTAGAACACCTTTCATTTAGATTGGACACACGTATTTAATTATAACTTCTTCACACTTAATTATCACTAGTACTAGACGCGAAATTTCTAAGTCTGAAAATGCAATATTAAGTGATTATAAAATCCGAATTTTCCACTAAAACAAATTGTATTTATCACGAGCACTTTTATTTTTCACAAGTAATTAATGCGTTGACTTTATTTTTATTTTCACTGACTTTAACTGCAAAGTTTTTTTTTTGTAGATCACTGGCTAGAATGTGAAATTTTTCTAAGTCTTACAATACTTATCACTTAGAATTTTTCAACTTTAAATTACCAAACGTTTCGTCACGTCTCACGAACCTTCAACCCTTTCAACAACGACCGTAGACCATCTCCAACTGGCATTTGTCTTCCCTTTTATACCCCTCTCAGGTCTAAAAGAGAGTATCTGAATTTCCTGTAATAAACCAATCTAATTTCTATCAACTCGTAATTTCTTGAAATTTCCTCATTATTATCGAATGCTGTCCCTTAGTCCCTTCCGCGATTGTACCTTTGACTCCTGTCCCGTACTTTCATACTTAAAAGACCCGGATTCAGTACGATCATGTTAAATCGCCTCAACTTCCTTTGTCCTGATGTTCATACAAAATTAGCTTGAATTTAATAATTTTAAAGCTCTATTTTCATCTATTTCGCAACATGTCCATGCGTATGGCATCTACCATATGTTCCAAATCTGTCCCCAAATTCGCCTATCAGAGATATCTTCATGTCGAAGTCTTTCTCGCAAATTGTTCATTTTTATTTTATTATTTTTCCTCGAGTTTTTCTGTATTCTATATGAACCTTTCCATTTAAAACCGATTTTTCTCTATTTACGTCGTATATTTGAATTTTCCATTTTTTTCTCGAATTTTCTTTTATTCACGACACTCTTTCCATGAATTTCCTTATTTATTCTCACGCTATTGTCCATATCCCTATAAATTTTTATATTTCAAGCCGTATTTATTTTATTCACTGTTAATCTAAGATTTCCTTTGTTTTTCTCTGTCGTATCTACTCTCCCATCGTTTCATTGTACCCTCCTCACATAACCATATCATTTTTTTTATGTTTGCTGCCTCTTGGAAAGTTTCATTTTCTATTTTTTATTAATTAATATATCATTTTTAACATTTTTATAGGAGATACCCCCACTTCGGCCCTTAAATTTCTGTCATTTTTATTACTCCATAGTGAACGTCCCCCAAATTTCGTCTCTCTCTTACCCAGAATCTCATAAACCATATGCTTTGACAGTTGTTTACTTTAATATCTGTACCCACCTCGCAATAAATTCTCTTTTATTTCAGTGTCGTTAACTTTTGTGGGAATTCTACAGGGTGGCGCTATAGAACGTGCATATTGCGTCATATTTTTTTGCGGGGTATTTGGCGCGCGGGCGGGGGGAGCCTAGCAGGATTGGATAGAGGTAGTCATGCAGTTTTAGTAGCCATTAGTACGTTCGACGGGAAGCGTCGCGCATTTTGCGTTCGCGCGTTTTACGAGAACGGTCGTTCGTACATCTCTACAAGGCGACTATATTGTACTGAATATGGATTACAATCAATTCGCGAAGCGACCGGTTCAACGTTTAAGCCACGAGCTAAAGGTCGTCCAAGAACATCTAGGACCGAAGACAATATTGAGAGAGTGAAACGGTCAGTACATGAAAATCCATAAGTGTCAACTCGGAAGAGATCGACGGCTTTACAGTTGTCGCGACGAAGTTTACAGCGAATTTTGAACCTGGATCTCAAACTGCATCCATATAAACTTCAATTAACTCAAGAATTGAAAAAGCAAAACTTCGGAGCAAGTTTGGCGTTTGCTGAAGAAATGCTTCACCGATTTTCCAATTTCGACAATATTCTGTTTTCTGAAGAGGATCATTTTCATTTAAATGGGTTCGTAAACCGTCAAAATTGCCGTTATTGGAGCAGTGAAAATCCGAAAATCAAGCACGAGAAACCGCTGCATAGTCCTAAAGTGACTGCATGGGCAGCAATCTCTAGCAAAGGAATTATTGGTCCTTTCTTTTTTGAAGATTAGCGAGGACGAAACGTCACTGTGAATACCGACCGCTATGTTGCGATGTTAAAAGGATTTTTGACTTCAGAACTAGACAGATCAAGAATAGTGAACTCAAGGACTTGTTGTCAACAAGACGGAGCTACCAGATCAAGAATAGTGAATTCAAGGACTTGGTTTCAACAAGACGGAGCTACCAGTCACACATCAAATGACTCTATGGCGGTTGTGAGACAGATGTTCCCAGCCAGACTAATTTCTAAAAGAAGTGATATCCCATGGCCCCCACGTAGCCCAGATCTAACTCCTCCTGACTTTTTCTTGTGGGGGCACCTCAAAAACAAAGTCTACGTCAACAATCCGAGAAACATCAGTCAGCTAAAGGAGAGTATCCGTAATGAAATGGCAGCAATCACACCAGCATTACTAAAGAAAGTTTTTACTAATCTCCGCTCGCGATTAGAAGAGTTCCGTTTCAGAGAGGGCGGTCATTTAGACGATGTTATTTTTAAAAAATAAACTTCATTTAATTACCTTATAATTCCTATCTTTTATTTCAACTATCCGTATAGTATATATATATATATTTTCCTATGTTTAAAATATGCACGTTCTATTGCGCCACCCTGTATAATGTAAATATTACGTAAGACCAATGTTAATCTTTATAGCCCTTTTAACGACTAATTGCTTTAATCTAAACAATTTTCATGTTCGAATATTCCTTGTTTATATCAACAAAATACATGTGAGATCGACAACCATTGTAATGTCTCATTTTTACCTGCAGTCGCGTGCTATGCAACACTATGATCTCCATTTTAATTACGTAAAATGACTACTTTTCCTGAGTTAAATCTATCGCAATGTTTTCAGCATTTTCCACTCCCCTATATACTCTACTCTATTTTCCTCTCAAACACTTGTTACTGCACTAAACCTCTGAAATGTCCCCTCGTCCACTCTTTAAAACACTTTTTTTTTTTTAAGTTTTCTCCCTAAATCTTTTATCGTAATATCCTTGCTCCGTCTAGAATTGATAACAATAATTTTCCATTGTTTTTTCAACATTTCCATTTCTTTTAGCACGTTTTCCCTCGAATCGATCATCTCCGGTCGTCACAAACAATCGTTTTATAGATGGGAATTTCCTTAACATCTTCCAACACGTTTTCGTCACTTGCTATTCAATTTTTCACTTAAACTTTTCCATCGTTGTTTACGTGTATCTTTTTTTCATCTTTAATTTTTCCATATTATCTCGAAAACTGCGGTTCCTTACCTCTTAATTTACTCTTATGTTTAGTTTCAAACGCGGGTTCAATGTGCTCATGTCCCTGAATCGGTCCCTGTTTCCCATGGAGTTTATTCACCTCTCGGTCCGATGAGAACGAAAGGATAATTAATTACATTATTAATTGCCGAGTCCAAAGGTTGATCCTTTGTCCCTCGTTGGTGTACGCCTTTCTGTTTATTGATTGGTTTGTTTAATATTTTATTGTTTTTGCTGCAATCTAATTGGCTGTCAAGATCTCAATATTTGGAAATGGCCCGAAAAAAATTGGGATGTCCCTGTCCGTGGTTATTTGTTGATACCATCTGTGATTTTTTAATCAATACTCGTCTCACTTTGTCTAATTATAGATCCCTACCGTAAATATGAATTCACTTTACTCTGATCCGATAGATGTCGTAGGTGTGTCCGTTTTATAAGTAATTGATATTTTCTTTTAAAATTAAAGTGGGAAGCTACGATATTTTCTAATTTTCACTGTTGATCAATGCAATACATCACAAGGCCAGAGCTTACTAATATGTATAGCCTATAGTACTCGCAAATAATGTAACTTTCTATTATTGAAAGAATTTTTAAAATCCAATCAGAATTTTTTGCGTGAAAGAGTAACAAACATACATCCATTCAAACTTTCGCCTTTAGTAGGATTTTATTTTGGTAATATTGTCTTTTTTGTACTTTAATCCATTTTTTAATATTGAATTTATTTTTGTTTTCTTCTATTTTATTTTCAAGGGTTTTTACCCTTTGCATGATATTTATAGTGCCTTTGTCCAAAGCTTGTATTCACTGTCGGAGTTTTTATGTTATTTTTTCTCCAGCACCTCCATTGCACTACATCTACATCCCTTCAACATGCAGGTGGATACTTAATTGGTTTACAGTGTACCCAACTGGCGGGACACCCTCATAAATTTCCATCCCATTGAAAATAACAGATATAAAATGTGCCTCCAACCATATCCTAGCCTAAAAGTGCTGACGAAGTTCGAATCATTGACGTACACTGATTGTACAGGGGAACTACATCTGCCTGAAGGGTGGCATTTGCTTACCACGGCACGGAACAACTCCTGGAGTAATAATTACTTCGGCACTGCATTTTGGAGCCCTTCAGAGCAGCAGATCACAATAGCCCATAGAGGAATGATCCTTGGGAATGCGGGGGCACTCTTTGCTGATATTAAAGGTATTTTCCTGAACAAATTCACAAAACATATGAGTTCCGCCGTCTCTTTTGCAGAAGAGATAAAGAAGATAATACTGGAAACAAATCTTCAACCGAGCAGTCGCTTTGTTGTGTCCATCACAGGGCATTCTCTTGGGGGGTGGCTGGCTGGGGTAACCACCTTGATGGTGAAATATCTCAAAGGGTCAGGAAATGGCTTCTGCAAAATTGCCAGCTCCAGTGAAGGCATCCATGCAAACATACTGGTTTTGGACAGTCCAGGGTTGGAGGAAATATTGACCAAGATTCGCAATTATTATGATGTACTGTACGACCGTTCAATGCACACCGATAAATTGGATATCACCACCATCTTCGCTGCTCCTAATCTGGTAAACACAACTGACTTCCACACAAGGGAAATATTTCAGCTGCATATCGATAGTGTCGCTCCATTGAGTCCCTTGTTCAATCTAGATACCCACAGAATGGACGTATTTATCCAAGCTTTTGAAGATGAGAATTATATAGATAAAAAATATGTCGTAAAAAACTGGCCACAAGGATGGAGTGAGCGAAAAAATTACCACGAGCTAGAGATGTTCAGCAACTCCCACGTCTTACAGCCAGATGATGAACAAATTCCTCTCGCAAGTGGCAGCCACCGGGACCCACGGTCAGTTGAAGAAAATTCTGACAGTATGTGCTCGGAAGAAACAACAACATTACGGTACAGTACTATTCTGTCGCGGGGAAATGCCTGCCAGCTGGGCGTGTTTTCTGCAGAAGAGCTTAGTTTATTAGAAAATTGGAGGATATTTCAAACCAATGCAATTAAGTTAACCGAAATTGAACAATTTATAACCACTTATGATCTGGAGAGATTTAATTTCCCATTATTTAAGATGGTTGCTATAAAAAACACTATTGTGTGTAATTCAAGGGAAGACTTGAAGAAGTTGATAACACAAACAAAACTATTGTTGCGCTGGTTTCCTAAAGAGATTCAGGTTGCTCTGGATAAACAGATGAAGAGTATCGTTTCAGTCCCATTGTATTTGGCTGGCAACGCCTACCTCCGCACCATGTCTGATATCTTCGACTGCGAGGACACTTTGGAATTGGAGACATTCTTGGAATCTACCCCAGAAACGTGTTTTACAAATAATTGTGACTTGTGATTTTGAATTGGAAGCTGCCAGATTGTACAACATCTTGATTCTCATAAGAAATACATTATTGAATAAAAAATACTTGGAAGAAAACTACAACATTAAACTAGAATGATATCCAAAGTTGTAGATTTCAAAGAATTAATGACAAAACATATTACCAATAATAACTTACTCATTCTTAATTTTCCCGACGAGCCACCGATACCTCCAAACCGCGAGCTAATGGGAACCATATTGATGAATTTAACATTATTCAACTACAAAAAGCTTGTGATCATTCGATCTCAACCAATTGATGCATATTATTTTGAGAAATATGATCTTAATGTTGAAACTAAGATTTTAAAAGCATTTGAATTAAACGACCTGACTCCTATCTCTAGAGAACAAATACTAGGAAGAGGTGTAATAGTCTTAGGGGAAGAAACAATGAGCCTTAAAAGATTACTTGGAAAATACGGTAATAAAACCAATGAGCAGTTAAACAACCTGTTAAATCAATTCACTTCACCCATTTAGAAGAACCTTGCAACGAAAAACTGGAGTGTAGAAAAAATACCAAACAAACTTTCGAGGCTTTGTGAATTGGATGCTTTCTATTCTAAGGGAAACAAGCTAGTGGACAAGGCGAGGCTTACCACACTACTGGAGAGAAGTGGGTTTGATGGACCCTTGTTGGTGGTCGGGGATCCAAACCAGCTCAGCCAGGACTACTGGGGGGAGGTGGCAGAGATTGAGCGTGGGAGGATCTTCACCACTGAGGAAGATGGACAGGACCTGTTTCAGGAAAAGTTTCGGCAGGAGCTAGAGAAAATAATCTATTGGTTCCAATTGTCCACGGAAGGCTTCTCCCTGATCGAAATTTATAATATAAGCGTATACATAGACAGGAAGTTCCAAATTCGAGTAATAATTAAATTTATTAGTGAGTTCGTCAGGTACAACGGATCTAAGGATTTATTTATATTTTAAAATGCCAAAGATAAAAAATCACTTATACTCCCCTTTGGCTTATCTTTGGAAGATTGCAACATTGGATTGAAAGGCAGCCACCTCTGGTCTGGAGCTCCAAAATACTTGAAAAATACCCTCGACTCTGTGCAGAAACGGGCGGTCCGTTTGATAGATTCTCCCATCTTAACAGACGGATTGCAATCTTTAGAGCACAGGCGTTGGGTGGGAATGCTATCCTTGTTCTACCGGTATTATAATGGAAGATGCTCCGAGGAACTAGCATCATTGATCCCTTCGGCACCGGTGCATAGTCGGGAAACACGCCAAACGCGTGCCCAACATTTGTACACATTTGACGTTTGTCACATGAGAACGGGTCGTTTCTTCGACTCGTTCTTGTGTTCAACAGCTCGGCTGTGGAATGATTTGCCGGCCTCTGTGTTTCCTCCTTCCTACAACATGGGTCTCTTCAAGACCAATGTTCATTCCTTCCTCTTCTCAAAAAGACCCTCCACACAGCATCCCAGATGACATAGGCCCTGAGGGAAATTATTTTTCTCAGGGCCTCCTGTGTGGAATTAATGTAAAAAAAAAATAAATAAAAAAAAAATAATAAAAAATAAAAATAAAATAAAAATAAAAATAAAATAAAATAAAAAAACATAGTGGTTCCTTGGCACCATTTTTTTTTATTCAGAGCATGAGAAACGAAATCACGGTTAGAATTAGTGTCATAATTCTGGTAAAAGGTATTGACCCGTAACTGTGACATTAACACATAATGAACACAAACTTATAAATTTAGGCGACGATTCGAATTCACGTCGGGCTCCCGAACGGCGAGAATCCAAAAATGTCACGCCGGAAGTTTAACAATTCCGTTGCCAATCGAAAAAATCCAAAATACGGCGATTCAACAATTAAAGTAAGCGGCCAGGTGAAGGTTTATTAAGTCAGGAAAATAATTATTATTAAGTAATAATTATTATCGTGACAATGAGAGAATATTTATGTCAAAAGATCACTTTAAAGTGGACAGTGGAGACATAATAATAGAGGAATCATTCAGTAAACATTATTTTGAGTTAAATTGTGAAAAGAAGCCGTGTCTTGTCTGTGTAATGTAAGATTTTATGGTAATATGAATTTTGTGTAGGTAGAACCTATACCTTTTGTCATCCGACCGCTGTCTTCTCAGAGCAAGTAGAACTCCATCGCAGGATAGTGGAGATAAGGATTTAGAGGTCATGCATGCAATTTTAATACCGCACACATCCCGTCGCCGTGACAGTCGTGACATTCCTCCAAAAGACGACAGCAATCCCCAAGACACCGTCCAGCACGTCATCCAACGGCGTGTAGAAAATCTCGCCGGCCAAAGCAGTGCAAAGCCGCTTCATTCAAAGGGATTCCACCCAACAACCAGGCACAGCAGATATACACCCATCAGGCGGTGTGTAGAAACTCTCGCCGGCCAAAGCAGAGCCAAGCCGCTTCATTCAAAGGGATTCCTCCCAACAACCAGGCACAGCGGATATACACCCATCAGGCGGTGTGTAGAAACTCTCGCCGGCCAAAGCAGAGCAAAGCCGCTTCAATACATCCCCCGTTGATTACAGATTAAAATTCACTTCCGCACGCGGTTCAAACAATTGCTCGGCATCCGGCGAGAAATAAAATAAAATAAACAGGCTTCTATGCCATTTGAGTCGTCACACGCTCACAGAAAGAAACAATAAACTCCTTCTAGGCTACATCGCACTAGAATTCTTGATCACCCAAAACTCTCCTCCAAAATCTCCTCTCGCCTCGAAAAAAAACGTGATGTCTTCCGCCATCTTTCCTCGAAAAACGTTTCCGTCGCCGTGCTAGTTTGGCCAACCAACAAAGTTAAAAAAAAAAAAAGAAAAAATAAATAAAGCATAGACAATAAACAGTACCTATTTTGAGCAGTACCTGCTCACGAAATAGATATGTTACATCTGGAAATACTCCAAGGGCTCTCTGGATGGCCTGCGCCCCTTCGTCGCCATGGACTTCACCGAATCCACCGAAGAAGATCTCTTCAGCAACACAAGGAAGAAGCTGGTCATCATTGCTGATGATCCTGGTATGGGAAAGACTGACACGAATGTCCGAGTTCATCCGAGACTCTTGGGTATTGAGAATGGACCACAAGCTGTTAGACTCCGCCACTGCCAAACTACCTCCAAAACTTAACTTGCAATCGGTTACAAATTGTTTGATTCATGCATCGGGTTTACCTACCGATAATGATTTGTTACGCAATGTATTACAGCACTGCCTCAAAACAGAAAAATCTGGGCAGATTTGTGTTTTGGTAGATGCTTTTGATGAGATAACTGTTGAAGAAACAAAGGTCAAAACAGTAGAGTTCCTAAAATATTTAAAAACTGCCACAACGTGTCAAACGGTAATCACTACGCGGTTATATACGCAAGGATGACTCGAAAACGATTTGCTTCGAAATACCAAAAATTACAAATCGGTTTGTCTTGTATAAACAGTTCATAAATGTCAAGGAAACAATACTCTATGGGCAGAAGATTAAAATCAGCAAGTTACCACCAACCTTTCAAATTGTAATGAAAGAGTATGTGATGAAAAAGCATTGTGTCTTAGCTTTTAAGGCCATTGACCCAACATTTGCAACAGAATATTTCACAAACGTTAAATTTTCAGACCAAGAAGTGAAAGACATAAGCTGTCTAGGGCTGATCCAATCTAAAACTGAAGACACTTTTTCTTTCATTCATGGCACGTTCCAAGAATACTTTTGTACTGATTTCTTCGTCCGATGGCTCAGACAGAAAAGAAAAAGCAACGAAAAAAACACGCTTATTAAAAAAGAGATGAGTAAATTCTTGCTCAGGCCAGACTATAGAACCATCAGAATGCTTATCGAGACACAGCTTGAAATAATGCACAAACCGGGCGATACACTGGAAAATCATCCTACAATATACCAACACTGGTCTAAAGATCATCAGCTATTGTTCGACGATAATGAAAAGACTCCATTGCACATAGCAGCTGAAGAGCAGATTTTGCACACCTTTTCAGTTCTTCTCAGTGGCCCAGACAGCAGAATATCTGATCAAGCTTACGTCTCATTCATAGCAGCAAGAGATAAAACCGGGAGGACTGCACTAAACATCGCATGGGAGAAAAGAAATACCAACATGGTTAACAAACTTATTGACAATGTTAACAGTTGCTCATATGAATCACTCCTAGAACTTATGCTCGCCACTTTTTTGGATACGGGAGGCAACAGAAACGACAGTGATAGGAACAGTGACAGTGACAGTTACAGAGACAGTGATAGCGAAAGCGATAGTGACAGTGATAGAGATAAGAACAGTGATGGCAACAACTGTAACAATAGCGGTAACAACGATGGTAACAAAAACAACAAAAGTGAAGTAATATATACAAAAGAATGCTTCCCAAATACACCGCAAATGACAAAGGTAAATCAAGCATTAAACAGATTTCAGCGGATAAGGGATGATAGTGACAGGTGCCATAGTGAGGAAGTGGAAGTTATACTAAAAAGCATGCTAATGCAACATTCTTGCTTGCTGGTGATTATAATCTTCCAAATGTGAATTGGGTGAACAAGGACAATAATATCAGTGTAAGTGAGTCTGAACGCATTATTCTAGACATGGCGTTATTTCTAGGCCTGAATCAGGCAAATACTATATCAAATGTAAATCATCGTACTCTAGACTTATGTTTTTCTAACTTAGAGTCCCTAGTAATTGAAGAATGTAGTGAACCGCTGGTGCCCATTGATGGTTATCATCCTCCACTGGAAGTTATTATTTCTAATGTACATGTTAATACCTGTAAACTGTCTTTCAGTTATCAAATTTTTTTCAAAACTGATTACGAGAAAATATGTAATTATCTCCTCTCTTTTGATTGGTCATCTGTGCAATATGATGATATTAACACAGCTACCAATAAATTTTATTCTGTTTTGGGAAAGGCTATTAGCATCTATGTTCCAACCGTAATATGTAAGCCAAACACCTATCCAAAATGGTACACCAAAGATCTTATAAATCTACTTATCACCAAAAAACTTAAACATAAAGACTAT
This sequence comes from Limnephilus rhombicus, assembly GCA_929108145.2. NCBI lineage: Eukaryota > Metazoa > Arthropoda > Insecta > Trichoptera > Limnephilidae > Limnephilus > Limnephilus rhombicus. The sequence goes on from OV815292.1 coordinate 25,227,252, forward strand.
AAATTATATAAAAAAAATTCTGATTACAGTGAATTTAAATATTTAAGAACTTTGTGTAAAAAGATGTCCATTACTTGCTACCGTAACCATATAAATGAAATTCAAAACTCCATAATAAACAATGTTAATTATTTTTGGAAATATTCGAAATCATGGTAAATGAATGGTAGCCATAGCAATAATACTGATGGTATTGTTAACTTGTTTGCAAAATTTTTTAAAAGTGTTTATTCAACAGACGCAAATAATGCTCCTCTTCCATCAACAACTCTAGATGAAATTCTTGATATTTCGCAGTGTACCATAAGTCTCTCTGATGTAGTAACTAAAGTTAAATCATTAGATATCAACAAATCTGCAGGACCGGATAATATCCCCACAATATTTATCAAAGAATGTATCAAAGTAATTGCTCTTCCATTAACCAAACTTTTTAATTTATATTTATCCAGTGGAATTTTTCCCGATATATGGAAAACTAGTTATTTGACTCCAATTTTCAAAAAGGGCGATAAAAGTGATATTTGTAATTATAGACCAATATGCATTCAATCCACCATACCAAAACTATTTGAAAGCCTAATACTTGACAAACTTTTTGCCCAAATAAAACCTGTAATATCACCTTACCAGTTTGGATTTATGCCAGGTAGAAGTACACTTTCTAACTTGATTATTTATGAAAATTTTATAACCAATGCTTTTAAAGAAAAAAAACAAGTAGACTCTGTCTATACTGATTTTAGTAAAGCCTTTGATTCAGTTTCCCATAAAATTCTCATTTGGAAATTAGAAAAGCTTGGTATATATGGCAGTATATTAGCCTGGTTTGAAAGCTATCTTACTGGAAGACAACAAATTGTTAGAATAAAATCCTATTTGTCGGAAAAAATTTATGCAACAAGTGGAGTTCCACAGGGTTCACACCTTGGCCCAATATTATTTATCTTGTTTATAAATGATCTTTCAAAAATATTTCATGATGTATTTATCTTACTTTTTGCTGATGACCTCAAAATTTTTAGAATAATTCAAAATATTTACCATTGCAACATTCTTCAAGATAATAATAATAATAATAATAATAATAATGATTTATTGTCTTCATTTCTTAATAACAAATAGAGATAATGATATCCTCACTGGGATCTCCCGTGCTGAGGATTTCATTTACATTTTATAATTCAATTATAAGAATAATATGAATTGGACATAACATATATCATGTAGTATTTTTTTTTTAATAATTATAAAGTAAATAAGATAGTGTTTTTTTATAATTCAGTTCATTAGATTCGGTTTTAGTCTGTATTTGATTTCAGTATATTTTCTATTTCTGATCTCCCTATATTTAGTATCCAGCTTTTTATTTGAAATTTAAATGTTATAATGTTGAGGTTTTTGAGTGAGAGTGGTATTTTATTGTAGAGTTTAATGCCATAATATAAGAAGCTTTTTTGCCCAAATGTTGTGTTAGCAGTTACTTGTTGGATATGTTTTTGACCATGAGATCTAGTGTTTCTAATGTACGTGTCAGTTGTTATTTCTTGGGTTTTGTACTTATGAATGTAAATGAGTATAGTTTTAGAATATAGTTGTTTAATTGACATTATGTTAAGATTGTTGAAGATTTCGTCAGTGCTAGTTCTTACAGGAACTTTCAGTATAATTTTCATTATAGCTTTTTGAGTTTTAATAAGTGGATTTAGTATGTTTTTATTTGCACTGCCCCAGATAATATCAACAAATTGTTAATTTGGTGTAATGAAAATAGACTTTACTTAAATATCTCAAAATGTCATATAGTTAGATTTTCTCGAATAAAAAATCCAGTGATCTTCAATTACAACATTGATAACAATATTCTGGAGACCTTAACACAAATTAAAGACTTGGGCATCACTTTTCAATCTAATCTTTCATTTGTTAACCACATAACAGAAATCTCTAATAAGGCCTTAAAAATGTTGGGATTTATAACTAGGCTAACTAGAAATTTTAACAATATTAAGTGTATAAAACTGTTATATTTTGCATATGTTAGAAGTCAACTTGAATACAATTCTCCCGTCTGGAACCCATATTACAATATACATGTACAAGCTGTTGAAAGAATACAAAACAAATTCTTACGTTTTCTTAATTTTAAAATGGGTATTCCAGCAATTATGTTGAACTACAATACTATTTTGAATGATATGAATATGCTTAAATTGTCAGACAGAAGAACTTTCACTGACTTGGTATTTCTGTATAAAATTCTAAATGATTTAGTTGACAGTCCGGTATTGCTCGAATTGATAAGCTTCCGGATTCCACTACGTAATACTAGAAGTCAGGATTTATTTCAGTGCAGTAATTCTGGAACTAACTACCATATGTATTCCTCTTTACCCCGAATACTAATGGAGGGAAACAATTATACCAAGTCAGTGGACATATTCAATTTATCTTTAAACAAATATAAAATATTGTTACGAAGGCAGTTCAGTTATGTATAATAAATACTGTATATTTCTTACTATTCATGTGTAAAAGCCCCGAAAAAGGGCGTTAATAAATAAATAAATAAATATGTTAAAGCCATTTATTGCATCGGTGAGGAAAAATCAACACGATATTGTACTAAAGATCTGAAGGAACATTAAAAGTGACACTGAGCGAGCTTATTTATTGATCGCTATTGACAGCCGAGGGACTACTGCCATCAGTCTCGCAGCTCGTAAGCAAGATCAAATATTATTCAAAGAATTTGCTAAACTAGGAGTTTGTGTGTCGTGTGATAAATATGGGCAAAATCCGTTGCATTGCGCAGCAGACCAAGGGTATATTACAATTGTAAATTATTTATTAAATCAAACTGAAGAAACCTATAAAAACATACACTCTGTGTATAATGGAGATGAGGAAATACTCCTGAAACAATTTTCTTCTATTAATTCTCAGGACAAAGGGGGTAAAACTGCCCTTGTGTTGGCTGCGCGGGGTGGACACAATGAGGTGGTGCAGAAAATTTTAGATTCCGGGGCCGATATTAACTCCGCGGATAATAAGGGTTTTACTGCCGTTATGTTGGCTGCAGAGAATAATCACCCTGAGACAATACACATATTGGTTGATTCCCGAGAAACTCTGTAAATAAATATGGTAATACTGCGCTGATATTAGCAGCTATGAAAGAATCCCGCAAAGCAATGCGCGCGCTACTTAAGAAGGAGGCTAATATTAACTCTGCAAATAATGATGGTGATACTACCCTGATGTACGCTGCTGGAAGGGGGTACCGCAAGGTAGTACATATACTGCTCGAGGCCAAAGCAGATACAAAAAATCAGATTAGTGGCGGGGAAACAGCGTTCTCTAGGGCAATATCCTATGGACATCTGAAAGTCGTGAAGCTCTTTTTGCGGTGCAACTCCAACATCTTATCGCAGGACAACAGTTGGAAAGCAGCGTGCTTCAAGGCAAAAGAAAGGGGCTACAAAGATGTAGTTAATCTTATCCACCAGGAAGCCACATCCTGTGATAGACTGTAGAATAGTTTAGAACTGTACCTACAACCATTAGCTGGGCTCAAATTTGCTATTTTGTTTAATTGTCCAGTAAAAAACATTAATATATTCCATTCTTAACTGTGAAATACGCTTCGCAAATAAATTGCTACAAACATTTTTTTTCCTTACAAACTAACATTAAAGTGTGCCGTGATAAAGTTGTGTTTGTGACCATTAAAATTTAACTATTTCACAACATTACAAAAGTGGGATACGATTTTAGATTTTTACGGCCAAAAATTATTATGTTATTAGTTTTTGGGGTATTATGCCGTGCTGCGCTACCTCTTTCTTTAGCCAACGTTTCGGACAGCGTTGCAGTGTCCATCATCAGGGCAGATGTGTAATAGTTAGGGGTGATGTTTGTACTTATCTACTTAGGAGAGATACCGTGTCGCTAGCTCCACTCCTCTGCGAGCTGGCGCTACAATATACTTCAACATGTTTTTTTGCGTTTAGCCTTGATGTAACCGTCAATTACCGGATACCAAGAACTATTGAGTTTAGCTCCGTCGTCTCTATTAATATTTATAGGATTTTTGTGAATTTCAATTGCCTCCGTAATCAGGCGTGCTCTATGAGTTTTCGGTCTTCCCAGGACTTCAGGAACAAATCCAAAGTAATGGCCGGTTTCAATTAAATGCTCGGCGATTGCCGATTTGTCAGGGTGGCCAAGTTTACATCCTCGAAAGTGTTCCAATATCCTTTTGGAGATCGTCCGCTCTGTTTGGCCCACATAAACCTTATCACATCCGGAACAGCTGAGTTTATATACTCCATCTGTTTCCAGAGGAAACTTGGTCTTTGCCGGCCTCAAAAAGTCTCGTATTTTTGTCGTGGTTCCGAAGACAGTCTTGATGCTTTCTTTATTCAATAGCCTGGCAATTCTGTCTGTCACATTGTGAACGTAAGGCAGGAAAGCGCAGCCCTTTGACTCTTGTTCAATTCTGTCATCGTTTGGTGCAGATTTGGCTCTTATGATTTGCCTTGTCTGCCTTACTGGGTAACCGTTACGCTCCAGTGCATCGGTCAGTTTTGTAAGTTCTGCTCCGATTTTTGTTTCTTCACATATTCTGGTCGCTCGGGTCACCAATGTATGGATAAGTCCTCTCTTCTGCGCTGATACCGATTTGTATGAGTTGGTTTTCTATACACTGTGTGTCCTAGACTACCATCTTATTTTCGCATCACCTCCACATCTAGAAAAGGTAGGATCTTAGAGTCATTTTCCAGCTCCATTGTGAACTTAATTTTAACGTGGAGTGAGTTGAGATGGTCCAGAAATTCGTTCAGTTTCTCTGTTCCATGAGGCCAGATGGCGAAGACATCGTCGACATACCGCCACCATACTTTAGGAACAGCCGAAGCTGTGTCGAGTGCCACTTCCTCAAACTTCTTCATAAAGAAGTTGGCGAGTACTGGCGACAACGGACTGCCCATCGCAACTCCTTCCACTTGTTCAAAAAGTTCACCCTGGAATGCAAAATATCCCGTTTTAAGGCAGTGTTCAAAAAGTTTACAAATGTCTTCCTCGTAGATCTCTCTGAGCATTGTCATGGAGTCTTCCAGAGGCACATTCGTGAAAAGGGACACATCGTCAAAACTGACCAAAATATCTCCATTCTCAGTCTTAACCTTCTTAAGCTTACTGATCAGATCTGTGGAATCCTTAATCCAAGATTCATTTTTCCCAGTTTGCATCTGCAATAATCTTGAGAGGTATTGAGAAAGTTTGTACGTCGGTGCACCAATAGCACTGACGATCGTTCTCATCGGGATATCCTTTTTTATGAATTTTCGGAAGACCGTACAGGGCAGGAGTTCTGGAGGCTTTTACAAAAAGCCCAGATCGATCCTCTTTCCTGATACTGGAAGCTTTTACTAACTCCCTTGTCTTTAGGTCAATTTTGTTGGTGGGATTGTTTTTAATTTTCTTATAGGTGCCGGCATCGCACAAGAGGTCTTCCATCTTTTTAATGAAGTCCACCATATTAATCACGACAGTGGCGTTTCCTTTGTCGGCTGGCAGAACCAACATATCCTCATTGGCGCGCAATTCTTTTAGGGCCGCAAACTCTCCCTTTGTTAATTTGGGCGGGGTATTTCAGCCCTTTTAAAAATATGGCAAGTCTCTTGTCGTATGTTCTCTGCTTGCGACTCTGACATTTTGTGGACTTTCATCATTGTATGTAGTACTGTTTCTACACCACATACGATAGATTCCACATGTATCTTTTTGGGGGCAACTGCGTAGTTCATCCCCTTAGCAAGCACTGAGGTTGCATCTGGGCTCAACGCTAGGGTCGAAATGTTAATAACAACTTTATTTTGATCCAGTTGTTTTCGAACGCCTTTTTCGTCTTGGTTGAGCCTCTCAAACTTATGTTTTTGTTTCGCATCTGTTGATTGCTTACATCTTTGAGCTTGTTGGTAAGTCATATTATCAATTTTGTTCCAATTTTTTTCCATAAAAGTTGCACTCAGATGCATGTGTAAATCAAAAAAAAACATGTTGAAGTATAAGTATAGAATATACTAGACATACTTAATATACCAAAGTGTAACTCTTCATTTGGTCAAAGAAGTTTAAAGCAGTAAAGTTATATAACAAACTCCCACTTAGTATCAAACAAATAAAACTAGCTACATTAAGGACATTAAATGTTGGCTGAAGAATCTATTGGAAAATGAACTTACTAGTATACTTAAAATATCATAGAAGTTTCTGGAAAACCTTATCCAATTAATAAAGTTAAACCATAGAAGTCGCTGAAAAACTTATCCAAAGCATAGTCCCCCTCAGCACAGGATCTCCTAGTGAGGAGGACTACGAATATATTTTATATATACATCTAACTAACATGTTTCATATAAAAATGTAAAAAATATTATATAGTTACTAAATAAAAAAAAAATAAAAATAAATAAAAAAAACTTCAACATGTTAGGGGAGTGGAGCTGGCGACACGGTATCGCTCCTAAGTAGATAAGTACTAACATCACCCCTAACTATTACACATCTGCCCTAATGATGGACACTGCAACGCTGTCCGAACCGTTGGCTAAAGAAGGAGGTAGTGCAACACGGCATAATACCCCAAAAACTAATAACATAATTATTACAAAAGTGCTATAATACTCTGAATGTCTCAATCCACCTCTGCTCCTGGACACCTCTTGAGGCGATCAACACTCTGAACGCACTCTCAATACACCTCTGCCTCTAGATACCTCTTGAAGGTATCAAATTTTTGAATATCCCAATCCACCTCTGCCCCTGGACACCTCTTGAGGGGATCAACACTCTGAATGTCTCAATCCACCTCTGCCCCTGGACACCTCTTCAGGGAATCAGCACTCTGAATGTCTCTATCCACCTCTGCCCCTGGACACCTCTTGACCCCTCAACACTCTGAATACTGTCTCAATTCACCTCTGCCCATGGATGAGGCCATGCTTGAGGGGAATGCAGCCACATTGTAACACTCTCCAGGCAGGTTTCATTAATCATTTTTAATTTCTGTTTTTCCTTCAAGCCTTGAAAGGCCATTACTAGCCACAAACATCATATTCCATTAGAGTCTCCTAGGGACAGATCTTTTTTTTCTATAATGCGCCAATATGTGATTTGTCAGTCATTGAAAATAATTATTTTTTCTCAATTTGTCTCAAATATATAAACTTCATAAGAGTATGATTACAAAATTGACGTGATATTTTCATTGACACTTGAATGTCAATTTTTTTTAATTGTATAAATGACATTTTTTAACTAATTTGCTTCACAAAATAAGAGCGAATTTTAAATATCAAAATTATGAATGTTTTTTTGATAACTTTATCATTTTTGGCATTAAAACTTGAAAGATTTTAATTACAATCGGAAGAAAATTTATCTAGCCTCTGATAAATTTATCTAGCCTCTGATAAATATGTAACTTGTTTTAATAACAACTTCATAAATTATAATGTGTAGCACGTTTTAATACCACGGAAAAAATCCTAAATTGCGTGAGAATTTTTAACTTCATTGGGACATCAATGTTGTATTTAAGAGGAATATAAACGCTAGAAATATTTCGAATCTCATGCCTGCAAAATTTTAAAATTGAGCGTCTTTTTGCACGAGGCTAGTAAGTGAAAAAGTGGTTTTTATTTATTTTGTGCATAATTTTATAAGAACGAAAAAAGTTAGAACATGGAAAACCTCAAAAATAATCTTAGCCATAAAGAGGTATTTTTAAAAAATTGTTTCTTGTATTACTTCATAGATACAAGAACATTTTTTTGGTGGTTTACGCTTTTATTTTTTGTTACGTAAATAATAATTTTATTGTAATTCCAATACATAGAAAAGCTAGTAAAAGCTTCGATTTATCCGAAACATATTTTTTGATGTTCATACTGTAAGCCGATTCGTCGTAAAGATTAATAAAAATAGTATCTAAATAGGATTTCACGTATATATTCATCGGAATTATATTAGTCGGAATGGTTAAACATTGACATTATATTGAAACAGAATACAGTAAATGTTACAAAGTCATTATTTTCGATTGTAAATACAGATACTCTTTGACTGGACCCCAACTGTAGGTATTATGCAGCACTACACTCTCCATGCAGCCACTTCAATATGTGATGGCTGTTAAGACTTGTTGAGGTAAAATAAATGAGTTTAGGAATAAGTTACTTCAGACAGAAATCTTGGTCCTTTTTTACATTAGCTCTTCATGAGGCCCTGAGTAAAAAAAATTATCTCAGGGCCTGTGTCATCTTTGGGGATGCTGGATGATAAAGGAAGGAGATGAATTCAATGGTCAATGTATCCAGGAGTGACGGACTTATAATCATCCATCGCTTCAACTACAGCGAGAGGCGTTGAGTCGAGGGATTCTGGCTGGAGGTCAAAAGACCGCATTAACAGTCAGCAGAAGCATCAACCGCAAGGACCTAGTAAAACCTCGCCATGAACCCGGGCTATATTCTATACTCTTGCAAGTTGTAAAGCGTCTCATTCATTTTTAAGACAACCCGTAAGACCATTTTGTTTTGAGAACATCCATTGCATATTTATAAAACTCAGCCTGGACTACAGATGTATTTTTTTGCATTTTCAGATCTTCATAGACACATACATCATCTTCAGCGCTACAAACTTTAGAGAGTTCAGATGACCTATTGGAAACAACTCCACTCCTGCCGGTATTCTGTTCAATTCAGTTCTCATGGCCAGGATTGTGGTGGTCGCCTCCACACCATGCAGACACCAAGTGTAAGCCTCCCAATACTTCATAATCCCGGAGGGTTATTAAACAGAAGTCTTTTTAGTGATAAGCTTGCTAACATGGTCTATTATATTCGCATAATTTAATTATTCACAATACACTGTTCTAATAATGAAATAGACATTTTAATGACACATTTAAACACTTTAAAATATATTTTATCAGTCAACTTTTGTCTGTCAAATCAGGCCCAATGCCCCCGAACCGACTGAAATTTGTAAAAATATTGTATGTAACCCATTATGTAATTAGTACTTATACATTTACATATGGAGCGGAATAGATTCCAAGATGGCCGTTACTTTTTTGCGACCGTAGATTTGTTGCAAATTCATTCATTGGACTTCCGCATCGAGTTTTCCAAAAATTGAATACGATGGTTTTTTTTAAAGATTTTTTTGATTGATTCGTGTACAAACACCATGGTCTAATTTTCATCGAATTTGAAGATCGTTTTTTAAACATGCACAAGTGATTTGGTTTTTCTGCGTTTCCCTCCACCTTCCCTCCTCTTCAATCTCGGAATAAAACTCGAGATGCGTATGGAAATATGAAAAAGAGCAAGACACAAAATGGCATATATCCTTCCGCCTCCCCTTCCCCTCCCTTCCCTTTTACGTTCAAAATGAGAGTCTTCTGATTATTGAAATTATGAAAAAACACTTTTTTGCAAGTTATGATATGCCAAAAGAAGAATTTTCAGTGTTTCAAAAACTACATTACAGGGAATTGGAAGAAAGCTCTCTTTTATTTTATTTTTACTTTTAACTGATGTACGAAATACCAACAAATAATTGAATAACCCGTATAAGCGCGATTCTTACTAAAAACCATGGTCGTGTCATCTATACAATTACAAAGCATGACGTTCCACAGTGGGGTGAGAAAGGCTGGGGGGCAGAACCATCGTCTGTTTTATTATAATTTAAAATATGGTAAAGTAGTTGATCAAACATTGTATAAACAATTTTCATTTTAATGAAAACGTCCGAAATTGTCCATATAGAAAATATTTAATATTGAGATGCTCTGAAATATTGGTTCAGTGTAATATTAAAGCAGTGTTATTCATTACATGATTATTACATGATTATAATAAATTTGCTTACAAAACGCCCGTAAAAACGATGAATTTTCTAAAAGTTATTCTATTGGATGATTTTAACATCATTCATATATATATATATATATATATATATATATATATATGTTTTTTTTTTTAATTGCCAGCAACCCGGGCGTTTATTGAAATACAATTAACATATACAAACAAGTAAGTAACCCGCCTCACTAGACAAGGTCTGTTCTGAGACGGGTACATATAAAAGCATACATATACACAGACATACACACATACACATATGTATACGCATGCATGCACACAATCATAAAAACATAAGTATACAGAATCTAGATAAAATTATTGTAAATTGTTGTTGGTTATAGTGGGATGTACATAATGTCGTAAAACCAAAAATAAAAAAAAAATATTGAAAATTGTTATAAGGTTATCGTGGAATAATAATCTTAACAGAATTATTTGAAATTATTATAGGTTTTTCATGAAATATATGTATATAGTTTCATAAAATCAAGAATTTCCTTAAAACTTTAAAAACACATAGTAATGCCAAGATCTAAATTTAAACATAGTAACAATTCAGCAAAATAATATAAATAAACGAATTATGTAATAATAGACTTAACGTGCGCAAAACATAAGCAGCAAAGAAAACTCTATAAATAAAATAACAGATATCTGTGTGTAGAGAATGAAGATTAGATGAGGATTGTATCAAAAGTAGCTGATAAAGCTGAAATTGTGATGAAGCCCTTTATTTGAAGATAGGCAATATTGTACCTACGAAATCATTGTCCCATCAGTACAAGTGCCAATAAATTATCTGTGAAACTCTTGTATGATACCTTTTACTCGTACTTATTTATCATTTACTAATATGTACTTACTAAACTAACTTCAAAACATGGTCACTCTACATGTTTATATTATAATGTATTAGTTCCTACAGCTTAGTAGAGGCCCATTCCATGAGAATTATTAATGTTACAATATCGTCTTTCAATACTTTTATTATTTTGTGTACTTTATAAAATTGTTGACCACATTTTCGAGGGTCGCAATTTAATTTAAACAATAACACCTTAAGTAAAGGTAACGAAATAATAAATATATTGGGCTTATCGTATCCCACGACTTCGTCAAAACTAAAAGATCACTCAGGTGGCATTTTTAAGGTGCAAAATACAATCGTATTTTAACGAAAACTTGGACTTCAATGGAATGAAAATGTTCTGATGAAAAAGGTTTATTTCGCGTTTACTTAAACACTTTAATATTGTATTAGATTCATTTTTTGTAGTTAAAGAAAGATTGTACCAGCCAAAGACGTGGTGATTATGAATATGCTGTACCCCACTGCAAAACTAGGTTGTTCCAAGGTAATATTAGTTTTATAGCTCCAAAAATGAATAATTTACTATGTACAGCCTTTAAAGAGACCACCAGCGCCGGATCTGCCATACGTTCAAAAACGTGCAAAAAACCTGGCACTAACTCCGAAGGGGCGCCGTGAGAAAATAAATATTGTATTAAAATTTAGTTATAATATTCCCTGAATCGTTTAAAAATTACCCATAGTACGAAATAATTATTACGCTCTAGCAACACTTTCCAAAGAAACAGAATGCGCACGCATCAGGTTGGTATCAACGGCTTGCGAATTTATAGTCAGTTACAGAATTTTTTTACAAATTCCATATATTTAGTTTAAACGTAAGATCTGTTTTTCAATTTATTTTACGAGTTTTACGATGAATGGGTGCGATCCAAATTCAATAACCAATCACAGCGCGGTATGTTTGTTCTAGTGAATCAAACAAACCGACTTGCGCCTTTCAAAATGCTGACAATTTTAGTTAGTCTACGCTCGCTATTGTTTTATTTTGTACGATTTAAGTCTCTAGGAGAAGGTAGTTATAGACCATTTTCCTATGAAATCTTCAGTAAATTTCATTAACAAAAGCATCGCACGGCTTGCAGGATTTGCAGGTTGCAACGTGTTGACAGTTTCATCATTGATTTGACATATTATTTGAAGTTCGTTAAATGTATAATTAATATCTATTAGATTTCTTGGATTTGTCATTTTACGGTGTCAGTGTAAGCGTCTTTTGTAAGCCGTTGATACCATACGTCAGTGTATAGTGTTTGTATGGCGTTTGTTTGCTCAATTTGGTGTTTGTTCGCTCAACACAGGGGAAATGCAAGGTACAAATTTGAGGTTATATTCTTATTCCGTCTCACTGCTCACTGTCTCTCTTCGGGACTGCCTGTTGCTAGTCAGAAGCTTTAGATGCTATTCTTGTGTTGTACGTTGCCATGAGAACGTATTTGTATTTGCTTTTTCTATTAATATTCGCGTTGGGTATATACATAATCGCAGTAAATCTCAAGAATGTCCAATGGACCTAGTTCAGCGAAACCACCCGCATTGTCTCGTAACCTATATTTTAAATCATGGTACGGGCACAAACAAACAATTCGTTGTATTATTTTAAAGCATAACTTGCAAAAAGAGTTTTTCCTAAAATAATTAAAATAGCACCATAATTTTATGTTTACCCAATAGATTCAGAGAGTATAGGGCTCCTGGCGATTCTCTCTTTAAAAAAACGAGTGTGAGAGCTAGCGCCAGGTCACTTGGAAAAGTTACACCCTTTATGTGTCTTGATTTTATTTGATTAATTAGTGTAAAAAAAAAAAAATTAAATAAAAAAATAAAAAAATTGGGGTGAACGAATTTTTAATCAAAATAAAAATGTAGGGGGGGGGCGCCATCGGTACCTACTGCACAGGGCGCCAGATTTCGTAGATCCGGCCCTGGAGACCACATGTCAAAATCTTCAATCTAATAAAAAATAAACCAAAACTTGTCAAAAAAACACTGAAACAGATATTTTTTCGTATAAGTTTTAACGGAGCCATTAATTATATATATCATTAGATAGCTTTCAGATTAGATATTTATATTATATTGTTTGCTATGTTTTTTTGTCTTTTTATTGCATTTGTAACATTCATTCTTATAAAACTTTCACAAATGTGATAATAACAGTGCAGACTGGCTGATGACACCGCTTTTTTGTTTGAATGTAATGGAGACGTTGGCGAATTTAACAAAATGTTAACGAGACTTGCCAATTAATAGCAAACTGTCTGTTATCGCAACATCTGTCACTCAACATAAACGAAACTCAAATTCTAAAAAAAATTCCAGTGCAAGTTTCACCTATAAACATAAATCTAAACTTTAATAATAATATTATCGGACCTTCGCAAACTTGTTCACTGCTGGGAATACAGCTAGATACAAATATAAACTGGAAAGAACATGTATAAAAAAATAGTAGAAAAATCACTAGCTTTTCTTTTGTCCTAGGAACACTGAGAAAAATATTAAACATCGAATTATAAAAACCGCATACTATGGTTATGTATATTCAATAATAAAATACCGTATTATTTTTAGGGGAAACTCAGTAAACGCCAAAGATGTTTTTATTATCCAAAAGAGATGCATAAGAAAAATTACAAACGTGTTTATGTGGACCTATGTATAAAAATCTGAAAATTCTGACATTCACAGACTTATATATTATTTATTTATTTATTTTTTCAGGTTCTCCATAAAACAGTTATACACCAAATTATTACGGAGAAGTTTACAAAATATAAGAGAAAAAAAGGCCAAGGGGGCAGTTTCACTATGTTGTGACGTATGTCAAAAGATAGTTACTGAACTCTCTATAGGTAACATTAAAGATGTCAATGCTCAATGCAGAATCGTTAAGCAGTTGAATTGCTCTATTTAATGGGGAGAATTGAATTGAATTGAATTGAATCGATGAATTGGCGATTCACTAAATTGATCATTCGACGAATTGGTTTTCGATGAATTGGTTTTGGATGAACTCGTTCTCGATGAATTTGCTTTCGATGAATTGATTTTCGATGAACTCGCAATGAACCATTTTATATATACCTACTTAAAATCTTTACTTTAACCATATAAATAAATAAAAAAATAAAACAATATTATACCCACGCACAGGCATTTGCCTTTGTGGGATTTTTTTGTTCATACATTTATTGTACTAAGCTTTTTTATATACTTTTCATTATTTTATGCTCCTATTGTAATGTATTGCAACTAAAATTTTCAATAATAAGGTCCGTCAGGCGCTTCATACTACTAGATTAAAGGAGGCTTGGCGTGGGACCGTGGATTTATCGTATTATGAAATAAATAAATATTTTATTGCTATCTCATTGTCTCCGATTAAATCCTATAGGTGAATATGTTTGTCTCTTTTTAGTGTCGCTCGCTTCCATTTCTTCGAGTTTCAAATCACAACGGTTGTAAAGAAGTTTTCATTTCAAAAATATTAAAAAAAAATGTAGGCCCTCAATAGGCCCGGCCCAGTGCCAGTGCTATATAACAATATATTATGATTAAGCGCCTGTCGTAAAATTGTCTGCAAAATTCATAACACCAAAGATAGTGAAATAGCTAACACCGTTTGCTCGGAGGCGTGGAGTAAACGTATATGTATATAAATGATCGGATCAAAAAACGGAACGATTATTTTTAAAGAATTCCAAGTACATTCATTCATAGATCTGTACAATAAAAATGCATTGATTCAAATTATAAAAGAAAAAGCAAGTATCAATTTATAACCGAAAACCGTACTAGACAAAAACATTTTTTTCCTTGCCCAAAATTAAACACTTGCTTTGCATAAAATTATTATACTTACCAAGGAAGATTTTTGTTCAATCGGCTACCGGAATAAATTAAAAACATAAACGATAAAAACCTATTAATAATTACTGTAAATATATTTTAAAGATAAACTTAAAAAAAAAAAGTTTCCACTTAATTTAATCTTAAGAAAAACTTATAACTCAGTTTCGAAGTGATTCTCCATTTTTCAAATTAGTTAAATTTTGTTTTATTTTTAACAACTAATTACAGTGTTTCTAGATACATTATTCTAATAGTAGTAGGTAGGGTAGAGAGGGGCGGTGTAGTGGGGAGGGGTGATGGCGGGGATGGGTGGGGGAGGGGGGAAGGGGGATGGGGGGAGTGGAGTGGGGAGAGGAAAGGTGGAGGAGGCGGAGTGCTAATACCATGCGAGCGAAACCCGCGGGAAAAAGCTAGTATCATGTAAATGTGCATTAATCTATATAACGTTGTCCTTAAAATAGCCCAGTCAATCTAGCCAAAAAAAGGCCCTAACTGGAACAAATTAAGGGAAAGCTGAATTTTTGCAAGTAAGTAGTACCTACCGTGGGGAGTATTTTCACAAAAGTCCCCACTCCTCCCCCGCTTGCTTCCCTCCCTGCGCCCTCCCAAACATTAAAATGTGGGCTTCTACTAAAGCGATTATACCTCATAATTTCCGATTAAACCACGTCATTTCTCCTGAACAACATGGTTTCTCTACTGGAAAATCTACCCTTACTAACTTATTAACGTATCAAAACTATACATCTGATTCCATGTCTAGTAAATGTCAAGTTGACTCTATTTATACTGATTTGAGTAAGGCGTTCGATAAAGTTAATCATGAGTTATTGCTGAATAAACTGCAAAAACTTGGTATAGGTGGTTCACTATATAAGTGGTTTAACAGTTACTTGATCAACAGATTACTGGCTGTTAAAATTGATGGTACATTTTCGTACAAATTCACTGCTACGAGTGGTGTTCCTCAGGGGTCACATTTAGGTCCAATCCTGTTTTTATTATTTGTTAATGATGTGTTATATATTTTCAATGATGTTCAAGTATTAATGTTTGCAGACGACCTGAAATTATTTAAAGCAATCAGAAACATTAATGATTGCCATATATTGTCAAATAACTTGTTGAGATTTATTATATGGTGTCATGATAACCGCTTGCAACTTAACATAAGCAAATGTCAAATTATGAGGTTTTATCGAATAAAGAATCCAATATTTTTCGATTATTCCATTAACAATATGTCGTTAGTATCTGTCTCGGAAATCAATGACTTAGGTATTTGGTTTGACACGAAACTCAACTTTATCAAGCATATAGAAATAATAACCAATAAAGCTTTGAAAATGTTGGGATTTATTTTAAGGGTATCTAGTGATTTCAACAATGTCAATACTGTAAAAACATTATATATGTCACTCGTAAGGAGTCATTTAGAATACAATTCCACGGTTTGGTCCCCAAATTATGAGGTTCATTCACATGCGATTGAAAGAATCCAAAATAAATTTTTAAGATATGTGAATTTTAAAATGGGCATTCCTAGTGAATGCCTAAATTACGACAATGTACTTTGTTCATTAAATTTAATAAAATTATCTGATCGTAGAATCATTTCCGATTTAACCTGTTTGTATAAAATCATAAATTCAATGTTTGATACCCCTGATTTATTATATTTAATTTCTTTTCATACTCCAGGCAGGTCAGTCACAAGACAGTACCTACCATATTATTGTAGCAATTCTAATTCAACAAGTCAATATTATACTCCTATGCGACGGATTCAACAGCTTGGAAACAAATACTCCGATGTTGTTGATATATTTAGTACATCAATTTTATTATATAAGCATACCTAATTGAAGTTTTTTCATCAAATAGGGGAATATTTTGCTAAAGCTATCAAAATTGACTAACACATTGACAGTATTTTGTTGGCTGAAAAAAAAAACTATTTCGGATTTTTTTGTATTTTGTACCTACATACTGTGTGGTTCAAAATTCAATACCTAATATTTTTACTTTGTATTTATTTTTGTGCAAGTGTTTTAAACAGTAGTTTCCTGCACTATTTACTATTATAATTTCGTTATTATTGTTTATATATGTATGTAAAAGCCTAAATAAATAAATAAATAAATAAACCAAAACGTATATCAGAAAAAAAATTCATAAATAAATAAATAAATAAATAAACCAAAACGTATATCAGAAAAAAAATTCATCACCGAACTTCTTACAAAACTGCCTAAAAATTATGTACTGTAATTTTTTTATTATCTGTGTTAGTTTGGCCAATAATAATTATATTGTTGTTAAAAAAAAAAAATTGCAATATATTTTTTTGAAGTTGAATATTTTTGTTGTCTGAGAGAATATGAAAAAATATTTCAGACAAATCATTTGCAAAATTTAATAAGCTTTAAAAACATGTACAAGAGTGTTTCTTTACATCCTTCATTCCTATCGAAAATATGTGGATAAGCGCTTAATTTCGTACGCGCGCTGGCCGTAACACGGATCGGCGTGTTATGTTTGTCGCCCTTATCGCGTCGCTGCTTGTTGTTTTATTAAGTTGAAACAAATGAAAAAATAAATAAAAATAGTTAGTTTGATCTCCTATGTCTTAAGATTAAGGTTTGTGTCAGTCAAAATATTGAGAAACAATAAATTAACTAGAAATTAACAAGCTGAAGACAACCTATTGTGTATTTTATGTAAACTGACCTTACAGGAAACGTTGTTATATTAACGAAATGGTTATAAATGCAAATTAACGTTTGTATTGAAAACAATGACAATAATCATGTTAATTTAACTAGTTTGGATAGCGTAACCGTGCACGTAGATTGTAGAAAAGGTATTCTAGGGCTAGCAGTATTAAGGCTTTTACATATATTAATTGCAGCTCATCGACCAGTACACCTCAGGGATTCCTAAGGCATTTATAAAATACATTTATTTTGATGGAGAACTGTATTATTTGTGAACAAAAACAGGTTTTATTCATAAACTACCTCATTAATATCGTGAGCAAATACGTTTGGTGTTAACACTGGAAATAAGAGAAACATTGATGAATGCTTGCAATACAAGAGATGAAAAATGGGGTGCAAAATAAAATCTAAAACATGTGCTTAATTTGGTCGCCGCAGAAGCTCGCTATCATGGCAGTTGCTTCAAGAAGTTCTGTAAAAGTAAACTAACTCAAAAAGTGAGTTTTTAGGAAGACCTTAAGACGATAATTCAGCGAAAAAATCTTAAACTCTGTAATTTCTTAGAAAATACTGATGAATATTAGCTTACTTTAGAAAATACTGATGAATGTCAGTTTACTTTAGAAAATACTGATGAATGTCAGTTTACTTTAGAAAATACTGATGAATGTCAGTTTACTTTAGAAAATACTGATGAATGTCCGTTTACTTTAGACAAATTAAGGGAAATAGTAATAAACATTTGTGGCACTGATCTTCCGTACTCAGATAAATTTCTGAAAAAAACAACTAATTGACTATTTTCAAGATCGTATGTATACATACATTTTTGGCAGAAAAACTGCCATGTGAATGTCTCACTCAAGTTATAAGATACTAGATGACTGGTGCAGAAACAAAGAAAAGAATGCAAATCTGGAACGTTTGAGAATCTGCTGCTGCAGAAATAATCAGAAAAGATATTCAAAAAATGTCATATGATTGTGAAAGCTATCCTGATATTCCGGAAATCATTTTCCGGAATATCATTCCGGAACTTTATTTAGTAACACATTATAAAAATAATGAAAACTCTTTGCCAGCCGCAAGTTAAAGAACTTTATTTGATAGCACTCTATAAAAATAATGAAATTCCTTTGCCTGTCGCAAGATAAAGAACTTTATTTAATAGCACTCTATAAAAAAAAATGAAAACCCTTCGCCTGGCGCGAGTTAAGGAACTTTATTTAGTAGCACTCTATAAAAATAATATAAACCCTACGCCTGCCGCGAGTTTAAGAACTTTATTTAATAGCACTGTATAAAAATAATGTTAACCGGACGCCTGCCGCGAGTTAAAAAACTTTATTTAGTTGCACTCAGTAAAAATAATGAAATCCCTACGCCTGCCCCGAAAACAACTTTATTTAGAAGCTCTCTATAAAAATAATGAAAACCTTACGACTACTGTGAATTAAAGAACTTTTTGGTCATTGTGTTGGCTTTCTTTAATATTGTTTTTATTCAATCGTATTGTTCATAAATTCTGGTGTATTATGATAATATGGTTTGTTTTTACTTAATTATTATTGAGTTTGCTTGTAAAAATATGTACAACGTAAACCTTAGTGATTAATGCAACACTCTGGAGCAGGTGTGACCGTATTCCACACTTACGTAGTCAAGCGATCGACTGCTCACTAGACACTTAACTTTGCAGACGGCTAAAGGTGAAAGTCATGAACTAAAGAACGACTATAATAATACAATTATATCTCATACATATATATTAGATATGGTAACCGACGAGTTCATCGAAAATCAATTCATCGAAAGCAAATTAATCGAAAACGAGTTCATTGAAAATCAATTCATCGAATATCAATTCATCGAATGATCAATTCATCGAATCGCCAATTCATTTTTTTTGTAGATATTAGAGCTGTCAAAATTAAATACCCAAAAAGGTCTGTTTAACCGAGTTAAATGTGTTTAGCAACTGTCAGTTTCATAGTGACAATGTTGTATGGAACGTGTCGTAGGAATCCGTGTGCATCTAACGAGTGCGCGAAAGCTTTTGACAACCATGGAAATTCAAGAATGGAATTTACGCTCCCACAGAGTACCATGCCGCCAGCACGACAATCTGAGAGCTGCTATTGGCTAGCGGAATTATGTGCATGTGGTGCCCCTTCCAAATGACTTGTCTACAACGCTATTATGTCCTTTAACTAACTAATCAATTGAAAACATAAATGAAATTGATAATGAATACATGCAGCAGCCTCATTGGACTGGAAAACACATCTGAATAACCACCTAATGCTTCCACAAGGGACTCCAGACAGCAATGATCAACGCCAAGGAAATGGCTGACTATTTACGTCACCCCCACCATGCGACCAGCCGAGCCACTATTGGTCAATTCTGAACAAAGGAAAAATCTGAATCGTAAATATTTACGACAGCGAATTCATCTTCCGAAAAATTTGGAGCTCAATTTCGAGAAATTGGGAATAATTTGGATCAAGAAATAAACATCATCACCTAAAAATGAGTATGTACTACAAAAACAACCCAAAAACTGACGTCTATCAGTGATTGTTGCACTTTAAGAAAAATATTTACTGTTTAAAATTGTACCTTATATCACATATGTATACTTGTACCTTTTCTTGTAAACACAATAAAAATGATGTGAAGCTTTGGGATCCTGAGTTGGTAAAATCTTGGCAATAACTATCACACATAATTTGAACACAGCTGACTTCCAATCGTAGCGACCAGGGAAATTACCTAAAACAAGTACCTTAGAAAAATTAAGGAGGTTCTGTCCCCCAAAAATCCGACCTGAGTTTGCCCTATAAAAATAGAAGTCAAACCGGTAGGAAGTCAGTTCAAAACTATCAGCCAAGAAGAAACAATACCTACTCAAGATACCAACAGTCTCCAAGTTCAAACCTCTTTTCAAGTGTTTTAATCAGTCTTAGATTCAGTTTACCTCTCCCAGTATCCCAGTAACCTAAAATCCTAAAAACCCCAGTCTCCCACAGTCTCCAAAGTGAAAAATATTTATTTTAATCCAGTACTCAAATCAGTTTTGCCATTATACCTAGAAGCATTTTTGTCAAAGTAGTAAATTCATTTAAAAGACCAGTGGCATTCCAAAATCCACTGGCGTACCAAACTCCATTGGCGTGTCATTGTGGCCAGCTCCCTATTATATTTAGTTTATGTACAAACGTCTAGTACAAATGTAACATTTATAGGTTATCTCTTTGATTTCCGATTGTCTGATACTGCAAAAAGGGATATCTAAGGGACGGTGACCAGACAACTCATAATGAAACCAACTCATAAACAACTCAGAAAGGTCATTAAGAGTGATGATAAAAAAATATTTAAAAATTGGTTAAATAGGTTAAGTTAGGTTAGGTTAGGTTAGGTTAGGTTAGGTTAGTTTAGGTTGACCAATGCTTTTTTAACTTCTCGGTCCGCTCGGCATTTCTCTCAAATATCAACAAAATATATTTTTTCGATGAATTGGCGATCGATGAATTGATCATTCGATGAATTGGTTTTCGATAAATTGATTTTCGATGAATTGGTTTTCGATGAATTTGCTTTCGATGAATTGATTTTCGATGAAGTGATTTTCGATGTATTCGTTTTCGATGAACTCGTCGTGAACCATTAGATATATATACTCGTGATTTAGGGTAAACGGTTGATTTATAGGTTGAAGGTGGCAAAAAAACTTTATCTCTAAAATCGCTGTTTTGAGAAAGTAAGCATTAAGTTTAACTTAAAACTTTTTTTTCAAATTTTGCACCAAGATGTGTATCCGTAAGAATATATTTATCACTTGTCTGTTTAAATTTTTATTGCGAACTGTCGGTTTTTAAGTTAATTACCATAATGGTATTATTTGTTCTGGCAAAAAACACAAAGTTACTACTGCTTTTGTATGTTAGGAACTTGCTTCAAATTGACTGCTTCGCTTTTATTTCAAGGCACTTCATATTTGCATTACACCTGCTATATAAAATAAGGGTTCCGCGACTTTTCATCGTGTAATAAAATACCCCCCGACATAATATCCCTGACAAACTACCCTACGGACAAAACATCCTCCAAGAAAATATCTCCTAAAACATAACCTAACCAAACTAACCTTACCTAACCTAACCTAAACTAACCTAACCTAGCCTAGCCTAATCTAACCTAAACTAATAAAACATGGGAAAAATAAGCCGAACCGAATAGCCGAACCCTCTGATATGAAAATATCTGGAGTCGGTGAATTATTTTCCCATTTGGTCTCTTTGAAATGTTGTTCTTGTATTATTTTGTATTTATTATACTTATATAGTGCAAGTGCATAACGTGGATTGACTAGGTGATCATTTGTGGAAAAGTGCATGAAATAGGCCACTTGCATGGATTTGGAAAGGATAGATTTTTCTGCTAATGAAAATGTTACAAAATTTTTTTCGAAATTTATAGTTGTTTTTTTTTATAAATAAATCCGTTTTTTGTGCTCGTGACGTCACCACATGAAAATGCTCCGTCTCCGATAATATTAAATTAATTTTGTAAAATTCCACATTTTTATTTTTATTTAATACTAGCTGACACGACAAACGTTGTTCTTCCATATAAATTATTTCTAGTGAATATTTTGGTTGTTAAATAAAAAATAACGAATATATTGTAAGTGTGTGGGGATGGGATCTATGACAGAAAGAGATATGGAGCGCTGCAGGCGATGACCACCGATAATAGCAAAAAAACACTAACTAAAGTAGGACAATGAAATATAGAAAATCAATATGAATTTCGAAGAGCAATTGGGTGTACGATATTTAACAAAAATAAGTTCGATGGTTTTCCCATGCGAGAACATGGTGCCGAATGAAATATCAAAATGACGCGACGCTTCTCGTGAATGTCTTGCGCATGTGTAGATGGAAGTTCGATGAGGCGGAAGTAGCGCCATCTGTCATTGCGATAATACTAAAGATGGTTAAATTTGTTTTTAAAAAATGGGAGGGTGGAGTTAGGAGGATTAAAATTTAGGGTTATAGGTATTTTTTGATACCAAATTTAAAAAAAATACAAAAAAAAATTGTGGAAAAAAATGGATTTTTTTCTGGGTATCGACACCCTAATTACCTAGCGGTACGAAATATACTTTAAAACCTACTCTCATACCTACCAAATATACATTTAAAAAAATCATAAAAATCGGTCTAGCCGTTTCGGAGGAGTGCGACCACAAACACCGTGACACGAGATTTTTATACATAAGAAGATATCAACACTTTGACTTCCGGCGAATTTTTTAATATGACACTTAAGGCTCCGCAACCGGGATCGAAAAGAAAAAGATGGAGAAATACGAAATTACGAATGTTAGAGGAGAGTGCTAACATTTACAGCGACAAATCGATGCGAAAATTGCGAAAATGTTTAATAAAACACGACTCTTTTAAAATAGAGCAAAAATCTCGTGGGGGCTGTGTCAAGTACAATTTAAAGAAACATTGTGAATTTTTTCATACATATAACTTTTAAAATAACCGAAACAGACTTTTAAAAAATAATTTTCGGAGCAAACTTTGCAATTTTTTTCTATCGAGGGAATTTCATGTAATTGGCGTTTCGGCGTGGGAAATGTATAGATATTATCTTCGAAAATAATTTTTTTTTTTAAGAGTTTAAAAACTTCAAATATTTAAGGGGGATATGCAAGAAATCGGTAGAAATTCGGGTAGCGGACCCTTAAAATTCACTGGCTTATTTGTTTGTACTCTGCGAACTTAGCGTTTGGTTTGACGTTTTGACAGATGCTACGAAGTGAACATCGTACATATTATGCATTCTATAGCTGTCTTAGAAGCGTAATGGTAATGGTGCTGATTTTAACAAAATCAAATTTTATAATATATTATTTTAATTTACAAGTACATGTTTATACAATGGGTTTAGTCATTCATAGACGTTGAACATTATAATGATTAATGATCAATAAGATGGATCAAGAAAAAAAATATTTATGAAATGTAATATTTTTGGTATGCCTCGTTATTCACCTGTGCCGTTCGTGCGGGATACGTCGTTTTTTTTTTTAATGATTTTCGACTATGTAATTATTGTTTTTCGCACCCATTAAATTATGTTCCATCTTTCCGGTTTGTAAAAAATGTTACGATTTTTCGGATTGAAATTATCAAAAAACGCCAGGGTTTCTAAAATACGATTAGAAAAAATTACGGAATGTCTTAGAATATTTGTCTGAACCGGAAAAAAATTTAAAATGTGATGGAAGTGGCCTATTAGAATGATCAAAATAAATAAGTGTTAAATAATTAAATGTATACAGGGATTATGTTACACATTTTTCAAGTAAATAATGAATAATGCGGTTCCGCATTGACAACGCCTGGCAGCCGTGAACAGGGTCACGATATGGTCGACACCGAAGGCCATTTCCTCGTTCAGTATCGAACCGGTAACCCGTTGGATCACAGCCGCGCGCGCTGCCACCGTCCGGTCTTCTTCTGGTTTTGCGGAAGAAACTACTGATGATGCTATCACTAAAAGTCTCCCTATAAAACAGCATACCATCACTGAATAATCCACTTCAAAATCGGCTCACTTTCAAACATCACCTTTACTATTGGCGTTTTTTTAAATAAGAAATTAATTTGGTTATAATTTCCAAAAGTGAAAAATTCTTTTTGGTGTAATTTATTTATTTGTGTTTTGTTTAAAAGTTTTAATAAAATGTATTCCTCGTTCGTTACCACGTTTCTGGTCATCGCATCACAGATGCAGTGCATAAATATGCAGGAGCAACGTAAGTTTTAAAATTTGTTTTTTCGTACTTTTTCATTGTACTTTTTTACATGTAAAATTTAGTTTGATTTCTCACCATACTGAGCTTTTCCTGATAGTCGTCATATTGATAAATGGTACATTATTTTATGTGAGAATAATTTATATCAACAATGCTATGAAGATTCTAAATCAGCACTTTCTTCGATGCAAATATATATTTGAATACTAGCTTTTTCCCGCGGCTTTGCTCACATGGTATTAGGGGTTTCCCACTCCGTCGCCTGCATCTTCCCTCCCCCCACTCCACTCCCCCCCTCCCCTTCCCCCGTCCCGCGAACCCCCCTCCCGAGTTCCCATCCCCCCTTCCATGTCCCCCTCCCCCCTCCCAGGTTCCCCTCTACCTCCCTGGTTCCCCTCCCCCATCTTTCCCTCCCTCTCGCTTTCCATAGCAATAGCAGCTTCCTAGCGTGCTACCAATAGCAAATTTCATAATGCCAGAGCTCACCGGAAGTTTTATAAAAACCTTGTCCCGACAATAACGAACAAACAAAAAAAATAATTATCCAATTTGGTGCAGTCGTTCGAATGTTATGCGCTTAGCAACACATTCAGCGTTTCATTTTTATATTATAGATTAATTTCATTGCATGCAATGATTTAAGTTATTTATTCTGTTTAATGCAGTTTTCACCTGCTTCGTATACTATTAGTACTGTACTGCGTGTTATACTCAATCTGTGTTGTTTATTTGTGATCATGATATTGCTTATATCCTGTGCTTTATAATATGAAATAGGATTGACTTAATCACTCGGACCCATAAGCTTGTTAACACGACAATGTAACATTACTAGACATACGTACGACGTATGAGGCGTACCTGAGTTCGGTGTTAGCCTAACTCAAATACCATTAGTTAGGTCTGTACTGTGTATTATACGCAATCTATTTAGTTTATTTGCTCTCATGATATTAACTTGGATAATATTAGTTAGTAGGTACTGTACTGTGTATTATAGCTAATCTATTTAGTTTATTTGCCCTCATGCTATTAACTTGGATAATATTAGTTAGTAGGTACTGTACTGTGTATTATAGCTAATCTATTTAGTTTATTTGCGCTCATGATATTAACTTGGATACTATTAGTTAGTACTGTACTGTGTAATAGCCAATCAATTTGGTTTATTTGTGTTCATGACATTATTTATATCCCGTGCATTGTAATATGAAATACAATTGACTTGTTCACCTAATTCTGATACTATTACTTTACTATGAAAAGAGCGCGTGCCAAGACCGAGATGTTTAGCGATCAATAAATGTTTGAATAAAATATTTTCACAAATTTAAAATTTCAATAACCGGAAAAAAAATAGAAAAATTATTATTATCTAAAGCACATAATGTTTATTGTGGATGCCCTATTAATTGTTCAACTATTGCCGTTTAAGAGGAACGGCTGTGCGGCCTTTTTCATAAAAAAATTGGAATGGGGGCCAAATATCTAACCAAACAGAAGAATGGTTTTTTTAATCAAAAATTATAACAAATATATGTTATTTTATTTTGACTTGTGATATAAAGGCCGTTCATGAACTCAATTTATCGCATATTTTTAGAGGCAACTAGAGATAATGAAAGTTTCAACTTTGCATATTGTAGGTGTAGAGAAAGTTTTAGAAGCACCTGGCTATTCAGATCTGGTCACCAGCCATGGCTAAAGCCAGTGCAAGCAACGTTTTGATGCCGAATGGTGATCTTTCATCTTTGAGCGGCTCGTTTCGGCCTGATTCGTCCCATTTCTGGACTGAAAAATTATTTTTATAATCAAAAGGTGTATCAAATATCTACTATGGATATGAGCAACATTATTTATTTTGCTTTACCTTATATAAGATACTAGCTGGTACCCGGCATGCGTTGCTATGCCATTTTATAAAGAAATTATTTCTCCCTGCGTGTCCTTTCCCATTCGTCCCGAACCCCTCCCCCCCCCCCCCTATTCCTCTCCTGCGTCCTCTTCCCCCCTCGCGTTTCCACTCCGCCTCCTCCACTTTCCCTCTCCCTATTCCACTCCCCCCTCCCCCGTCCCGCAAACCCCCCTCCCGAATTCCCCTCCCTTCTTCCTGATTCCCCTCCCCCTCCCTGGTCCCCCCCCCCTCCCGCGTTTCATAAATTAATTCCCGGTACATTTAGTTTTCAAACAGCTCGCGTACCACCTATTGCAATTTTCATAATTCTAGAGCTTACCAGACAATAACGAATACAACAAAAAAATAATTATCCAATTTGGTGCATTCGTTCGGAAGTTATGCGCGTACATTTCGGCGATTCATTTTTACATACAAATTTCATAATGTCAGAGCTCACCAGTAGTTTTATACAAACCTTGTCCTGACAATGACGAACACAACAAAAAAAAGAATTATCCTATTTGGTGCGGTCGTTCGGAAGTTACGCGTGTACACACATTTCATCGATTCATTTTTATGTATATAGAAGATAGATAGATTGGCCATTTTAACCAAGATTTTTAATGTTTCGTGATTTTAAAGGCAACTTTGAGTAAATGAAAAACATTTTAAAAAATAATTTAACTACATTTATTATAAATAAAAATTAATAAAAGAAAAATTTTATGTTTGCAAATATAAATTACAAATTACTTATTTACGTCGGAACATAAATTTTTTCGTTTATATTACAATCACTACCCAAAAACCGCAATTTTTAATGAAGTTTTATATTATTTTTCATCATATTTTTTAAATAAATATAGTTAAATTATTTTTTCAAATGTTTTTCTTTACTAATTGGCCAATTATTTTCCCGAATTGCCGATAAAATCATGAAACATTAAAATCTTTAATGGCCTATTATTAATAATAGGCCATCTTATTATTAATAATTAATTAAGTATTACATAGAACAAGGAAATCCACACATCTCTTCTTTGAAAAATGTATAAACATCACTGGTAAGGGTTAGAGACAATTATCACATCAAGTCCGAAAAATAAAAATAAAACATGTTTAAAGGACAAAAAAGCATGATTTTCGGAAACTTTTTATTTCAAAATTAAATAAAAAAATATATTTATCTACGTTAAATCATTACATAGTATAAAATGAAGTCGCTCAAAATGTATGTGCGCGTTAATCTTTTAAACTACGCAACGGATTTTCATACAGTTTTCACCAATAGATAGAGTGATTGAAGAGGAATGTTTATATGTATAATACATGTAAATTATATTAGAGAAAAGCCGAGAAATTCAAAGAAAAATATTTTTGTGCGATTTAAAACGGCTGGCGGGCCGTACTATAGTCACTTTTGAAATTCGGTGTATGGAAGAAATTGGAAAATAGATGTCCTAGAGTAAGTAGGTATTTGATTTTCCCTTTTCAAATATCCAGTGTTGCATTGCAAGCATTGTATAATTAGTGGCGATCGCTAACTATATTATTATATAAATAAAATTAAAATAATAATAATAATATAGTTGATTTAAGGGGAAGGTTTATATCTATAATACATGCTTATTATAGTAGAGAAAAGCCGAGAAATTCAAATATTCAATTCAGGCAGCGGGCAGCGGGCAGCTGGCAAGCGGGTGGTGTGGATTTTATAAAGGTTGGGTAATGGCGTTGTGTTTCGTTAGCCACAGCAACGTGTGGCCGGGCCTGCGGGCCGGGCCTTCGGGCCTGTGCCCTCTTAGAATTGAAAACAATTGAATTGGGCTGCGGCCGGGCCTGCGGGCCTGTGCCCTCTTAGAATTGAAAACAAAAATAAATAAAGTATCTCATATCCGTAGTAGATGTTTGATATACCTTTTGATTACAAAAAATATTATTCCAGTTTGGTTGTGTATTTTGATCTCAAATCCAAAATCTGAAAGTATTAATACGCTAGCATCTGTACGGTTGAAATTTAAGAACCCGACGAGTAGGTACATCTCTGACTCCGCGAAAAACAAAACCATCTTCATACGTGATGTTACAAAGCTACTATAGTGTCGCCCGCCGCCAGCAGGGCCTAGCCGCAAAAACTCGTGGAGCGGGTTTTTAACTGCTAGTAATGATTATAATGAAATTGGACGAAACAGCCGCGCAAACGTTCCTCTTAATGCTGCAGTTCAGTTAAAGTTCTTAAAATTCCTGCCTACACCAATAAGAAAAAAACTGTGTCAATCTCAGCGTTTTGATATACGACCAGACGACATCGCGTCACGTGCGGCTTGTTACTGAACTAAACCCGTTTCCGTACGGTAATTTCCCGGTATTTTACAGTTACGTTACCTCAAACTCGTTCGGTCCAAAATCAAATATTCATAAAGGGGAGTAATGTTATCTTAATCTCTATTTATACATTTTTTTTATTTATTAATTTTATTTTAGTAATTTGTACATTTAAGTTTACAATTTTCTAATTAATTATAATGTTTCATATTGCAAACTAAATTTTATGAAGCTCCTACAATACGTCTTGAACTTTCCAATTGGTGTAGACTTTAAAGTTTCTGGTAGCGTGTTATATAACTTCATCCCTTTGTACAGTAAACTGTTCTGCGTATTCGCCTTGTCCTTTTTTTGAAGCCTGACTTCTTTGCACGTCATTGTGTTATGTCTGTGAATATAATTTTATTTGAAAAGTATTTTGTTAAAATGTTGTTAATTATTTTAAGTATAAATATCATCGTATTCAAGGTCAGCATCTGTTTCACGGTTAGCCAATTCAGTTCCTTTAACATTTTGATTACTTTTAAAAATCTTTTCGCCGTAGTATTATTCTCATTGCCCTGTTTCGGAGAATTTGAAACTTATTTTGTTCTCGTTCGTTACGTAGACTAGATATTTTTGGCCGAATTCTTCCCAAAAAAGATAATTTTTTCCCCCATTTTCTTTTGTGCATATTCAGCATGCTTGCTGAATGTTAGTTTGGAATCAAATATAACTCCTAAGTATTTCATTTCAGAACATTTTCAATAATTTCATCACCAATTTTAATTTTGCTTTCACTGGATGTCTTCTTATATCCAATCACCATACATTTTGTTTTTTTTTTGTATTTAATTAAGGCTTATTGGTTTTCAGTTGGTTTTTAGCCATCTTGATACATTGTTTAGCTCATTATTTAAAATATTTATTAGTTCTTCATAGTTATCTCCAACTAAGTATATTAGTGTACCATCGGCAAAATATGTATATTTCTGGGTTTTTATATAAATATGAGATGCCTAGGTATGCGTTGCTAAACCATTCATCCGATTACGATGAAACTTTAGGGATTTGATGTGCGCATGCCCGTGATGGTTTCTATATACAATAGTGATTTCTGGCACCTTGAAATTATGCGTTGCTAACCATTTATCCGATTGCGATGAAACTTTGGGGATTTGATGTGTGCATGCCCGCGATGGTTTCTATATATACTGGTGAGTTCTGGCATTATGAAATTTGTATAAAAAATTTCAATAGGTAGGTGGCATGCGAGCTGTTTGAAAACTGAATGTATGGAATGCGGGAGGGGGGAGGGGAACTCGGGAGGGGAGTTCGTGGGACGGGAGAAGCGGGAGAGGGGAGTGGAGAGAGGAAAGGTGGAGTGGAAACGCGTGAGGGGAAGGGGATGCGGGAGAGGAAGAGGAGGCGGAATGGGAACGGGACGAATGGGAAAGGACACGCGGGGAGAAACAATATCTTTATTAAGTGGCACAGCAATGCATGCCGGGAACTCGCTAATGCCGGGAACTCACTAATTTATAAAAATTAATCTTTCTTTGTTTGTCCCTTATGCGCAACCTGAAGCATTCATCTGATTGCAGTCAAACTTTGGTGATTTGATAAGTTCATACCCGCAATGGTTTCTATGTATAATAGTTAGCTCTGGCGTAATGAAATTATTTCCTGCACTATTCATCCGATTGCTATGAAACTTTCGAGAGTTGTTGTGCGCACGTCCGCAACTCTGTATATACGGATGAGATCTGGCGTTACGAAATTTGTATACAAATTTTGCAATAGGTGACGCGCGAGTTATCATATATATAGTTTTGCAACAGGGAGTGAAGGAAAGAGCGAAGACGAGGGTGGAAGACAGGGAAGGTGGAAGGGAAACGCGGGAGGAAAAGGGGAACGGGGGCGAATTCTACATCGATCGTCAAATTGATTAGTCAGACACTTCCGAAAAATCGAAATTTGGGTTGTGTAGGTATGCAGTTATATGTAAAAGTGGTACAATACTCAGTTTACTTTCAAACACCATCAAATCAATTATAATGCACAAAACTTGTACCAAAAAGAACAAAAAAATTAGGTCTCCCTATCCAGAATTTTTTTTTATTTTTTTTGACAAGTCTTTTTTTTGTATTTTTTTTATTTGGCATCAAAAATACCTACAACCCCAAATTTTAACCCCCCTACCCCCACCCTCCCGTTTTTTTATTGCGATTTTTTTAACCGTCTTTCGTATTTCAAACAGAACGAAATTATTTACGTTGTTGAATGACAGTCGCCGCATCGAACTTTCATCCACACATGCGCAAGACATTCACGGGAAACGTCGCGTCATTTTGATGCGTCAGGTGATTCTACATGATAGTACAAGTAAAAAAGATTAATAACTTTTTTCGAAATTCCAATTTTTAGGGGTGGTTTTGAGATAAAAAGATAAAATTAGTCCGGCGTGTGCGGCCAGATTTATTATTTTTCCGCTGTTACAATGCGGGCCAATCACAATCGAGTCGGGCGCCCGGCAGGCTCTCAGCAAGTAAGATCGTACGTCACACTAAGGATTTTTAGTAGGTACGTCTTTTTGTATGGGAAAAAACAGTTGGAATTTCGGAAAAAGTTGTTAATCTTTTTTACTCCTACTATCATGTAGAATCACCTCCCGAAGTTAATGCACTTTACCCCCGGACACTATGTATAAGATTACATTTCAAATAAAAAATTGAAAGTGAATAAGCATGTCCAGAAATTTTCCATTCTTC
The DNA here is from genome assembly GCA_929108145.2 of Limnephilus rhombicus. Lineage (NCBI taxonomy): Eukaryota > Metazoa > Arthropoda > Insecta > Trichoptera > Limnephilidae > Limnephilus > Limnephilus rhombicus. The sequence goes on from OV815292.1 coordinate 25,258,458, forward strand.
GAACTTGAGAAGGATATGGTGATCTAAGACTTAAAATTAATGCATAACTTTTGTTTTTCTGCAATAATAAGTCGAGATTATACTCGTAAAATAAAATGTAGAAATATCTGGATCATGCAGGACAGAACCGATAACTCACGGACTTTGTTTTTAAATAGCAACATGTTTATAAATTTAATGTGCTGTTTGACTTTGGCGTATTGGACTTCTTCCGCCATCTTGAAACAACGATTCATACAATCTTCGTTGGTTCAGAACACAGATAATAGAAACATGAAAAATGGCATGTTTTGAAAGAGAGAGTATGAAAACAATGTGCAGCACAGTTGAAAATGGTGAGTATTTGGAGCAGGTGGATGAGTTTGTGTACTTAGTTTGTGGGAAGTATGTTTACGAGAAATGGGAAGGCTGACAGAGATATCGAAAGAAGGCTAAATGCAGGCAACTCTATTAATGGAGGACTGAACCCCGTTGGCGCCAAACTGTCCAAAGAAGCGAAGTTAACGTCCATAATGGAGTGCTGGTACCTACCCTGATGTATGGCAGTGAGGCGTGGAACTGGCAGAGGAAGGATAAAAGTAAACTGAATGCTGTAAAAATGAGATCCCTGAGGCGTATGTGTGGTAAAACCATGTACGATCGTGTGAGAAATGTGGAGATCCGCGAAGGATGCAAGGCTGATGTAAGCGTAATGAGTAAGATTGACGCTCAGATGGTTTGGGCATGTAGAGCGAATGAACGAGGAGAGGAGTGTAAGGAGAATATATGACGCAAATGTGAATGGTAGAAGAAGTCGGGCACGTTCGAGGAAGACGAAAAGAAGAAGAAGGAAGAGTTGAAATAATAGAAGAGCATGTATGAGACGATGTACGAATGTGAACGAGGCAAGCAGTGTGTGCCAAGATCGAGTTGTTTGGCGGTCCGTCCTCTCTGCCTACCCCTGCTGGGAAACTGCGTGATGGTTGGTTAGTTAGTTTTAGTTAGAAAAATGGCGATGAAAGTAATTCGTACCCGTAATTAGGATAACACAAAGCATGTCGCTAACATCGTTCACCCATACTACTGCAAATCGCTTATAATACGCACACGCCCCGCAATTCTTTCTACCGACACACCAAACGCATTACATCCATTGAATAACCTCTTTGAATATATCCCGAAGAACGATCTCGGGTGTATTAAAAATTGAAAATCTTCGCGTTGGATTATTTATCAGCTTATTTTGTTGTTTTAAAAGTCTATATTTTCGAAATTTTTAACGAAATATTAAAAATCAAAACAAAATTATCTTTCGTGATCTCAAAAACGGTAAAAACGCAGAAACTAAATTGTAAACAGCTCTGCTGCAAAACTCCAACATTGACATTGTTTATCCGACATTGTTCTTCGTGAAAGTCGATAATATCTATGACCAAGGAGTAGAAAACTTATTTATAGGTCTCACAATCAAAGTTAACCCAAATAACCCATATTTAAATTGTATCTTAACATTGTATTGCCGACAGTTATTTCCTTGCGAAACGTTACTGAGCAACAGCATTTTGTCTTGCTTACGCCGACTTATTATTTTTGAAGTGAAACTTCTATAGCCCCGCTATGATTTGGATTTCGGATGGAACGGAAATGACGATTGCTGCACCTGCGACCCATTAAGATGAAGTTATACGTGAAATCCTATTTAGATACTATTTTGATTAATCTTTACGACAAAACGGCTTACAGTATGAACATCAAAAAATATGCTAATAATAAATTGAATCTTTAACTAGCTTTTCTATGTATTGGAATTACAATAAAATTATTATTTACGTAACAAAAAATATAAGCGTAAACCACCAAAAAAAAAATTTTTTTTCATAACTATGAAGTAATAGAAGAAATCATTTTTAAAAAATACCCCTTTATGGCTAACCCTATTTTTGAGGTTTTCCATGTTCTAACTTTTTTTCGTTCTTATAAAATTATGCACAAAATAAATAAAAAACACTTTTTCGCTTACTTGCCTCGTGCAAATAAGACGCTCGATTTTAAAATTTTGCAAGCGTGAGATTCGAAATATTTCTAGCGTTTATATTCCTCTTAACTGCGCTCATCGACCGCATTGATTATGATGTCACTTTTGAAAGCTCCTATCGGTTGAGATATGAAACGGAAATGACGCTGGTCTGCGCTCATTACGACTTCACTTTTCAAGTATTGGTTGAGATTGTTTTGGTAATGTTTCGCTTCTACCGCATGTAAACTAGTTAAACACACAGCATCCCAGATGACATAGGCCCTGAGGGAAATTATTTTCCTCAGGACCTCCTGTGTGGAGTTAATGTAAAAAAAAAAACTGCACTCGAATTTTTACTTAAAAGGGACAACGGGTGTAAATGTTGATCGAAATTATTTCAATTTATTGCAATGTATTGATGTGTTGATTATTAAATTTGTATGTATGTATTGTTGTGCCAAATAATGTGATGTTTTGGAAATCTCTGTCAACAGCCAAATATATTTTAAAAAAAAACATGTGCTAATTTTATTAGTTACCGGCGAGCTCCCGGCTTGTGTTGCATTGCAACTTAATAAAGAAAATGTTTCTCCCTACGAGCCCTTTCCCATTCGTCCCTTTCCCCTTCCGCCTCTCCTTCCTCTCCCGTGTCTTCTTCCCCTCAAGCGTTCCCCATTCACTTTCCCCACTTTTCCTCATCCCTTTCCCGCTTCAACCGTCCCGCGAACCCCCCTCCCGCGTTCTATATATTCAGTCTCGATACATTAATTTTCAAACACTTGATACGTGCCAATTATTGAAAAAATTTTAAACAAGCTCACCGGTATATACATAAATCATTGCGGGCGTATGCAAAACAACTCACCAAAGATTCATCGCTTTCGCATGAATAGCATTTGAAATAATTTCATAACACCAGAGCTCACCACTATGTATAAAAACCATCGCGGGCGTGCCTACAACAACTCACCAAACTTTCATTGCACTCCGATGAAGGTTTAGGGATCGCAAAGGGGACAAACAGAGAACCATTCATTTTTATACATTAAGATGTAAGCTAATATGACGTCATGGCAAATAGAAATATTTGAACTGAAAGACGTGTAATTGCTTCTTATTCTCTTTCTTTCTTTCTTTCTTATCTTTCCCTACAATGTATTTATTTTATTTTATTTATTTATTGTTTCTTTACACTGCAGGTAAAAATGTTTACAATACAATTTGTTACATCACTAGGACAAGCCTGCGTTGAGGTTAACAATAATTATACAAGTTAACAAAATAACACAAAATTATACAGATTTTGAAAGAACAATATTGTTCTATTTCTTACAGAATGAGATTAGATTATGGGTACCTACTGGTAACTACTAAACTGATGGCGCTAGGTAGTACATTAATGTAGACTTTTAGGGTGACCATAGTTTTGAGATCTGATTTAAAATAAAATAAAATAAAGTTTTGTTTTTTGTTTTTAAGGATTAAGTTGTGAATAATAAATATATGTTTACAATTTAACATGCTATAGATTTGGCAAGAGGAAGATGAACAAAAACGGTTCAAACAAAAATAATATTATTTTAGCTTTTTATTATAAACACACTCATTTAGCTAATAATTTAGAAAGGACAAAGTAGAGAAAATCAATTGGCAATCCTCGACTAACACAAATAATTTAAGATCCTTTTTAAAAGTGTACAAGGAATTAGATGACTTTATATGTTCTGGAAGGCTATTAAATATGAGTGGAGCTTGATAAAAATAATTTCTTTGACCAAAAGAAGATTTAGTTTGAATTGCCATAAAGTTCAGACCAGAGCCAATTCTCGTAGTATAACTACTGTGTTTAATATTTTGCTAACAGACCCGGCCATACGTTGCTGTGGCTAACGAAACACAACGCCACACTATTACCCAACCTTTTTAACCAACGCCATCTGTTAAATCAAATCCACACCGCCAGCATGCCAGCCCGCTCCCTTTATTTATATATTTCAACCAATTTACACAAAACCTTGATAAATTATATACCTAAAAACTTCAGGAATCACTCTATCTATTGGTGAAAACCGCATGAAAATCCATTGCGTAGTTGAAAAGATCTAAGCGCACAGACAGCGGAAGCGACTTTATTTATACTATGTAAAGATTTTCCTTATTATTATATCTGTTATTTCATTAGTAGCATCTCCACCTAGAACAATTAAACCTTTATTTGCACATCCCGATGGCGTAATAATTGTTAACTTTAAATTTTAATTAAATGTTTTCTTTTTCAATTATTTTGGCTATCACTCTTCAACCTTCACCGTTTTAGGCCATCATTTGAAATTGAAGAGAAGGGAAAGGTGAATTTATATATTAATTTTATTTAAATGTGCAAATTTCACAATTATATGGAAGATTGGACTCGAGTTCAGAATTAGAAGAGATGAGTTGTTGAATGAAGAGGAGGCAATTTTAAATAAAGCTTGATAGAAAAGGATATTTATTTAGAGAGGGAAAACCAAAAAATATATCATCTAAAGTTCCCACATCTAGACCACAGAATGTTCAATCTGGGGAGTCAAGGACATGAATTTTAAACAAGAGAGAAGGAACGGAACAATGTCCGATTCTCATTCGAATTAGTGAGAATATTTATTATTTGGAAAATGGGGGAATTGTTGAAACCATGATTTTGGTTGAATAGTCCTTTGTATTGTAGCAGGTTCCCTTGGATTGACTAGCAATGTTCCAGTACTGTGCGCAAATATTGTCGGATCTATTCTGTAAATGTTTCATGTTTCATGCAAAATACATATAGGTACTTAAGATGAAGCCATACTAAATAATGCAAAATCATACAAAATCGTGTGTTTTTGTTTTGAAAATTGGATCGCTTAGAAGAATTATAATTAATGTTAAATACTGCGCGTAGAATATATCTTAGCCCTTAAAAACATCAGTAAGTCTTTTAATAAGCCTATAAAAAAATTAAGTACAAGGTCTATAAAAAAAACTTCCAGGTCCAAGCTCTCCTATTTATAAACCCCTTTTCGGATATGATTTTATTTTTTTTAATGTAGCAAATTCAGTTTCTTTTATAATAATCGCTAAAAAATTGATATTTACGCCCGAAGTTCACAAAATAAAATAAAATATGCATTTTCGCGTTGTTATTTTACAATACGGCCGGCAGTCGACGAATTTGGATTTTCAAAGTGAACTCTATGCCGTCCACCGAAGGGCTACATAACTAGTCATGCCCGTTTTTTTTATCAGTTCGCCCCCGAACGGAGCGGGAAACGGATGTTAGGCTCCGCGTCGCTTTGTTCCGTGAAATCAATTTTAAAATTCTGTTTTATAACAATAAACAATGCTTAAAAATGAGTTAATGTTTTTACAGGCCTTTACAAAATCAACCTGCAAAAAAAATTCTCAAATACCTTTTCCAACCTTTCCAAAAGCTTTTTCTCAAGTATTTTTAAACTCCTCCCATAAAAGGGCGTGAATTCCGATTTCGATTTTTTCCTGGACTATTGGATCGCCTTAATTGAAAAGTTTGCAGTTTTTCTTTTTCGTAGTTTTTTTTGTTTTTATTATATTCAAAATTAACTTTCCTTTAATTTCACTAGATTTTTTTTTTCAAACAAGCTACGCACCTGTACAGTGTTCGGGTAAACACTGGCCACGATACCTACAAACTCCGTGAGAATTTATATCGTATCTTTTCTATTATGGGGATTTCCCCGACGGGTTTGGTAGCCTTGGTGGGTTTTTTATAGAATAAATAAAATGAAATAGAATCGGTTGACCAGTCACGAGCCACAATGAGACAGTCAGAGAAATGTTATGATAAATCACTGTGCAAATGACTGCGTTGTGTTGACGCACTAGTTAACTATGTAGGCCTTACTTTCTCTAAGCTACGCGACATCATTTTGTTTGGTTATATGTACACCGTGTTTCAAGGTAATGTCACGAAACTTAAACTTTAAATAATTTTTAAAAGCCGGCTTCATCGAAATACATGTAGAACAGACTCAACATACCTTCTACATTTCGTCTGGCAACCGTTCTGTTGTGAACTGATTGTCAATCTGACCAAGCTTGTTTTTCAATCATTTGGGAACAGTCTGCTCCACTCCAGGAACATTGGATCGAGAGCCGTAATTTCTGATGATTTTATATCAATATCCCTAGCATGGTTGCGTGGTTGAGAGCCGAACTGATATTGACAGGAAATAAATAAATAATCGATATACGCTGACAACACCGAAGGTATTTTTTATGAATTGACCATATGATGAAAATATTTAAATTGGTAATACTAAATTGAAATACTAAGTACGCATTGGAATTCCGCAATTACTTTTTGATACTAAACGGGGTCTTGGCTGACACCGACTCCAAAAATAACAATCGTGCCAACATATTGATGAGTAGAAAAAGTAAGTTGATTATTAAGTTGTAGAAGAATACGCAATAATTTTTTAAACTTTTAAATGCACATTATTTTGTTTTGGAATAGTTTTTTTTGTTTAAATGTTTGTTTTTCGAGAAAAGGCCGCCTTGATCCGGGCGACCGACGTGGCTCAGTAGCAGGTGTACAAAATTGAGCGGTTAACTTCTCGGGCCTTTTGTGCATGCGCACACTCCTGGCTTCATCTACATTCAAACCGATTAGTTGCCTGCAACTGGCAAAAGCTATTACCTACTCAATAATGTTCAAGCGAAATGAAATGTCTTTCTGAACGTTCTGCTGCGAATTTCTAGGTCAACGCAAATAATATTTTCACCTAAAATGTCGTTCTTATCTCGATTTGTAGTCATTTTAAGTTTCCATGGAAAATAATTTTGTGCTATGTTTTTTTATTAAAAATGAAACTAAAGAAATGTGTTATATTGTCAGAAACGTCAACATAAAATGTAGGCATTTGATGTTTGATTATCCTACTAATATTATAAACGCGGAAGTTTGTATGGATGTATGTTTGTTTGTCACTCTTTCACGCAAAAACTGCTGTATGGATTTTAATGAAACTTTACAATAATAATATAGCACATACATCAGAATAACATATAGGCTATAATTTATAAAGCTACTCGTAGCTGGGAAGGGGACGCGGGAGGGGAACGGGAACGCACGCGAAAGGTGATTCAGGGAGAAATCATGTATTTCTTTGAATATAGCATTGCAACGCATGCCGGGAACAGCTAGTTTCTGATAAAAATATAAAGTTTATTCAAGTCCATTGTATTTAGAACCCTTCGACACACGACAAATCTCCAAAGTTTCATCGCAATTGATGAGTGGTATAGTAAATAATTATTATCATAACGCCAGAGCTCACGTTGTATATATAAACGGCGATAGTACCCAAATCAGTCTTCCATATTGATTAATAATAATAAAAAAATAGAAAAAAAATGTTTTTAAGAGACAAAATATCATCGGACAGCAAAATGACATTTACTTTCTGTACTCCAGATATGCTCAGGAATGGCTGCTTAAAGACGTTTCCCAAAGACAGCCAGAAGACCGATTCTATATCTTTTCTGGGATCGTTATGAGATAACGGACGTGATCTCCTGTCAGATTTGTGTGATTTTCTATGGCTGTTATCTGCTATTTCTATGGGCCGATGTCAGGTTTCAGCTGTGAGCTGTCACATATTTTAGTTTAGACCGTTTTAAACAGAAAAATAAAAAACAGCCATAGGAAATCACACAAATCTGACAGGAGATCACGTCCGTTATTTCATAACGATCCCACAAATGACATTGAATCGGTCTTCAGGACTACTAACTTGTCAAGTAAATTTATCACCAATATTTTCAAAACATGAATCATTGCATCACTATTCGGTTCAGAAAACCCCGCGATATTCATATATTTGCTTCTTGCCTGTTCAAACGGTAACCATCTCGAGCAAAGCGAATCAATCCCAAAGATATCAGAAGTCTTCGCGGTTAGTCACCGCAGTGCTGTGGTATTCCGTGCTTTTCATTTTCAAGTATGGGTGGACTGAATTCCGGAGTGGTTGGTGTCGGTATAACAGACAATGCAGGACATCGTCACCGTCACCGTCGCCTTCTCCATCACCAGGGCCAGTGACCTCACCGGGGTCAGCTTACCGTTGCTGGCTTTGTCCACGCTTGACGAGATGACTGATGGCTTTACCTTTAGACGGCGTTGTAGTAGAGCTAAGACAAGAGTCACATAGGACAATGTGAGGCATCACCCCGGGCCGTACACTTATGAATTAGAGGGGGGGGGGGAACTGTCGCGAAATCAATAATTCAATTAAAAATTATTATTATTCCTTTTTGTTTAGCAACTTAAAAAAGCAATTCTTTTGTATTTTAAGTATCGGGTTACTACCTCCTTTCTTCTTGTATTCATGAATGCACGTGAGGTGATAATATTATATAATAAAAAATAATATTATATGTATAATGAGAGTTAAAATTTTCACTTCATCCAATTTAATGTAGATATGATTGTAATGGAATCTTTCAGTTCAATTTTCATCCACTTCCCGAACTTCCGAAATATGTGAATTTTTGCACACGTGGTAAAAATGATTACTACAATACGTACAATAACTAAAATTAACCTATATTAAAGTGTACTTTGCTTTATTAGCACGTGATTAGCGTGTTTTTTTGTCTATTTTAGACCCTTTTTTACCTGCCCACTCCCTCATTGTGCCATCTCAACGCCCCCTAATTTTCTCTGGGTCTTTAACTGCCCCCCTGAAAGTATCAAACGCCCACTGGGAGGCTTTATCACCCACGTTGAGAACCTGTGACTTACACTATGCGCGCGTTCAAAATCTTCTTAGGATGTGTTCAAATCAAATGTCAATCAATTAAAATGCAGATTTTTTTAAACCATAAGGGCATACATACACAAAATATTAAGAATTGTACGTGAAAAAAAAAACATTTAAAAAGGGCAGCAGTGCAGGCCACACTAATATCTGCTGCGGGCCGCAGTTTGACGACCACGGATGATAGAGGATACGCTTTTACGTATAACTGCATACTCAACTCAAATTTCGATTTTTCGGAAATATCTGACTAATCAACTGAATGATCGATATACGATATACGCATATCAATAATCTTGTCATACCGTTTCGAGGTATTTTGACGACTTATGTGCGTTTTACGTGGTGTGCACTTATTTTCGCAAAGATTCCATACAGATCATCTTTCCGGTTTCCTATCTTGATTGATCTAATCTAATCTAATATCTGCACACAAGTCATTAGGAAAGCCAAAAATCTATATTACAACAAAAAAATTTCCGAATGCAACAATGACCCTAAAAAAATATGGAAAGTCCTCAAGGAAGCTACCAATTCAAATAAAGCCACCGACACCTTAAACTCTCTCAATATCAAAGATATCACTGTAGACTTTACATCGAACCCCAACACAATTGTCAATTACATAAACCAGTACTTTACAAACATAGGTCCGGAACTAGCAAAAAAAATCAAAATAAATAACGATACGCTTGGTCCAAGTGACTACGCGACCAATGATGATTTCCCAACCCGCTTTGTTCTTAAAACGATTACAGAGAAAGAAGTTTCTATAGTAATAAACTCGCTCAAAAACTCTTCATCAACCGGCATTGATGAAATATCTAACAATGTTCTTAAAAAAATTGCCCCTGGTATACTTCAACCATTAACGCATCTACTTAATATTAGCATCCGCCAAAGGCTATTTTCCACCATTCTAAAACAAGGTCTCATTATCCCTATTTTTAAAACTGGCTCCAAACTTGATATTAGTAATTATCGTCCTATTACGTTGCCAAATTCCCTCTCAAAAGTATTCGAAAAGATCGTCAATAATAGTCTCATGGAATATCTGGAAACCAATAACTTAATATCGCCGCGGCAATTTGGATTCAGAAAACATAAAAGCACCAATGATGCTATAACCACGGTCACTGACCATATTTCTGGCCACCTGGATAAGGGCTTGAAATGTCTATCGGTATTTCTCGACCTATGTAAAGCATTTGATACAATCTCACACAGCAAACTAAAACGCAAAATGTTTAATATAGGTATTAGGAACAAAGAATTAGGCCTCCTCTCCAGCTTCTCTGACAGATCCCAATGCGTTAAACTCAATACCACAAAGAGTCAGAATTTGCCCATTAGTTACGGGGTCCCTCAAGGCAGTGTTATAGGTCCAACGCTCTTCCTAATATATATTAACGAGTTATGCAACCTAGATATCGATGCCACTATTGTCAGTTTCGCCGATGACACTGTCCTACTCTTCCAAGCAAAAGATTGGCCTACCGCATATTCCAAAGCGGAGGAAGGAATTCAACAGGTAAAATATTGGCTTGACTCGAACATATTAACTCTAAATGTACAGAAAACCAAATACTTACTGTCTAGTCTCACCAATATCCCAAAGTCAAACCCAGCCCCGCCATTAAAAATACACAAATGTAAAAATTCATCTCTAAACCGAAACTGTGACTGCCCATGCCTAGAGCAAGTAAACATTATCAAATATTTAGGAGTAACCTTCGATACACACCTGAATTGGAAGCAACATATACATAATACTACAAACAAAATCCGAAAATCTATATACTTTTTCAAACAAACACGCAATTTCCTTAACCTAAAACTTTTAAAAACAGTATATTACTCATTGTGCCAATCTCACATCGAATACGGAATTCTAGCCTGGGGTAATGCATATTCAAATGCCCTTGATCCCATCATGAAAGCACAAAAACTAATCATAAAAATAATTCTTAAAATGCCGCTTACTACCAGCACTGATACTATCTTCAATTCCTTCAACGTTATGGACATAAAACAGCTCTACTCAAGATCCATATTACTTAATTTACACAAAAACAACAAAACACCATACAAAGCTACACAAACAAAACACAATACCCGAGCCAAAAACAACGAACTTCTCCAAACTCCTTTTTTCAAAACCACCTTCGGGCAAAGACACTCTAAATACATAGCTTGCAAACTATACAATACACTACCAACTACGATCAGACAAAGTGACTCCTTTACAAAATTCAACAAGATATTAAAAAATGGATTATAAGTATTGGACGCCACACTATCACACATATCTGTAAAATAAATCACACATAGACAGAAATAACTATTCACATACAACCTAACCCATATAAAACAAACGAAAATAATGGAATCCTGTCAAATTTAACCTATAAATAGACTAGGCAGAATTTATTTCATTACTCCATCTCCAACATTTATAAAATAACTCTCTTTAAAAGATTTACCACCCTTCCAATCACCCTTCTGTTCTAATTCTATTCATAATATGTATTTTACCTGAAATATCCTTGTAACTACTATATTCATTTATGTACGCCTGTCTCGACACAGGTATACCCTAGTGAGACAGGCATACAAATAAAACCATTGTAAATATATTTTATTATAGATAAATAAATAAAAAAATAAAAATCTCTCGATCTTCTTGGTCGTTCTGCGTTGTTATCGTCCCATGATTATCGTCTATGTTTGAGGATGCAATGGTCACCTAAATAATATCAGCCACCCATGTATAATGTATAGGTCGGCCCGCATTTTGTCCTACAGGCTAATAATATATATATATATATATATATATATATAATATAAAAATGAATCCCTGTTTCCCTTGGTCACGCCATAACTTCAGAACGACTTTACCTATTTCATTCATCTTTTTTTAAAGTTTTCTTAAACTTTGTAGAAGGTTCTTAAGGAAAGAAAAATTAAGAAAATTGTATAATTTCAGAAAATTTAACGCCTATTTTAACTTCGCATGTTTGACAGTTCGCGCTTTTTGAAAGAAAAATTAAGATTGTATAATTTCAGAAAACTTAACTATTTTAACTTCGCATGTTTGACAGTTCGCGCGTTTTGAATTTGGCAGGCGGCTGTTTTATTTTTTTTTGTAAAAAGGGAGTTGTCTTTGGTATTATAAAATTATAGAAATTTTAAATGTTAGGTACCAAATTTGGTTGATTGTTCTTATAATATACAAAGAATATTTGTATTAATTAAAAATGAAAATTTTAATTTAAAAAAATTAATATGTGGCACGCGAGCTGTTTTAAAACTGAATGTACTGGGACTGAATATATGAAACGCGGGAGGGGGGTTGGCCGGATGGTAGAGCGGGAGAGGGGAGAGGTAGGCGGGGAAGGTGGAAGAGGGCGGGAGGGGAACGGGACGCACGGGAAAGGACATGCAGGGAGAAACAATTTATTTCTTTGAATATGACATTGCAACGCAATGCCGGGAGCCAGCTAGTAAATCATAAACCAGTGAGGAAATACAAACATGAAGGTGAGGAAAACAACAAACATTATCTATCTATCTACAATAATAAATAAATAAAAATGAATCCCTGAAATGTATGTACACGCATAACTTCCGAACGACTGCACCAAATTGGATAATTCTTTTTTTGTGTTCGTTATTGTCAGGACAAGGTTTGTATAAAACTACTGGTGAGCTCTGGAATTATGAAATTTGAATAAAAAAATTGCAATAGGCACTGTGGGAATGGGAAGGTGGAGGAGGTGGGTGAGAACGCGAGAGGGGAAGGGGAACGGGACGAATGGGAAAGGACACGCAGGGAGAAACAATTTCTTTATTAAATGGCATAGCAATGCATGCCGGGAACCAGCTAGTAAATTCGTAAAATTGGTACGGTGTGGCTGGGCAAGGGTGACCGGACAACTAAGAATGAAATCACCTCAACACCTCCTTTGAAAAGTAATTAAAAGTGATGAAAAAAAATTGATTAAATAGGTTTGGTTAGGTTATGAGCTACATCCATGAATTTACTCTGTTAAATATTTGTATTGTTTTTAATTTGAAAAAAGTATCATCAGCTAAATGACATCTACCTACATTTTTTACTTTAAATATGCTCAAACTTAAGATTCAAATATGCTCTGGTTAACATCCTTCGGGTACGTGCTGTTATACTCTGCGTGGGTTGTGGTACCTATTTATTAATACAACTCAATCCAGTCTCCCAATGGCGAGCTACGCTTGGGCTAGACAAGTACGAACAGGTATCAAACAAAATACAAGTACGCAGTTCGCACGCGGTAGCAATAAAACCTTCAGAAAGCAAGAGTGGGAGGCTGCGAAGCACCGCACAAAGAGAAGACCGATTATACTATCTCATTCTCTCGCAGACTAAATCCTATAGATGTATATGTTTGTCTATTTTTAGTTTAATCGGGTTTCAAATCACAATGGTGCTAAAGAAATGTCCACTTAAAAAAAATATTTTTCAATCACACGTCGTTTTTACTCCAAATATGCTGAGGTACATGCCTTTGCATTCTGATAGGTTGTGGTACCGTAAATATCAATCAATTGTTGAACAATAATGTCCGAAAATATAATTATAGTCATAAATAATTTCATTCACTTGATTTTGCCCTTTTGACGGCTAATTACTTATTTGCTGGGAATGTGTGTCGTGCGTTTTGTGGAAGGACTGTCTGGACGAAGTATTTATATATTTTTTTTTATTTTTTTTTACATTAACTCCACGCAGGAGGCCCTGAGGAAAATAATTTCCCTCAGAGCCTTTGTCATCTGGGGTGCTGTGTGGAAGGTCTTTTTGAGGAGAGGAAGGAATGAACATTGGTCTTGAAGAGACCCATGTTGTAGGAAGGAGGAAACACAGAGGCCGGCAAATCATTCCACAGCCGAGCTGTTGAACACAAGAACGAGTCGAAGAAACGACCCCTTCTCATATGACAAATTTCAACCGTGTACAAATGTTGGGCACGCGTTTGGCGTGTTTCCTGACTATTCTCCAGTGCCGAAGGGATCAATGTCATTAGTTCCTCGGAGCATCTTTCATTGTAATACCGGTAGAACAAGGATAGCATTCCCACCCGACGCCTGTGCTCTAAAGATTGCAATCCGTCTGTTAAGATGGGAGAATCTATCAAATGGAACGCCTGTTTCTGCACAGAGTCAAGGGTATTTTTCAGATATTTTGGAGCTCCAGATCAGAGGTGGCTGCCAAATTCAACCATGGGGCGCACTTGTGATTTGTACAGGGTTAGCAATCGTATAATTTTAGTATACTTAAGTATCTGAGGGCCCTGTACAGTACGCCCAGTTTTTGGGAGTCTAACTTTACTCTGGCTTCGATGGAGCCCCCGTCTGGTCACTTTGAGTTACACCAAGCATATCAATGGAGGGCCTGTTCGGACGATTGCTTCCGTTGAAAGAGACTAGATTTTCATTTCGATCCCTTTTAATCCCTTTAATCAGACAAGATTGGGTCTTTGAAACATTAAATTCAACGAGATTATTAAGTGTTATTGAAGTATTTCAACGCGAATAAATGTTTTCAATCTGTATAAAGCTATTTTGAAGCATAAAATCGCATTATAAATACTAAATGAATGTCAAAAATCTATTTCGAATGTTCAATTTTCCAACTGAATCTGATTTTTATCATAAAATTGATTCGGTTGTCCAACATTCATATAACATGCCAATATCAAAAAAATGTTTTAACATCCCAACATATTATAAAGTCCTTCGTCGCGTCTGTCTGTCTGTCTATTCGCGATAAACTCAAAAACTAATGAACGGATTTTCATGCCGTTTTCACCAATAGATGGATTGATAGAGGAAGGTTTGGATATATAATTTGTCAAAGTTTTGTGTATTAAAGGAGAATTGCGGGCTGGGAAGCGGGCGGTGGGTATTTGATTTACATGCAAATTAACAGATCGCGGTGGTTATAAAGGTTGGGTAACAATCCTGTATATGGCGTTGTGTTTCGGGTCAACTAGTAATAACTATTTCACAGTCTTAAGGGCCCGCAACCCGAATTTCTACCGATTTCTTACATATCTCCATTGAACATTTGAAAATTTTAAGCTCATAAAAAAATATATGTTATTTTTTAAGATAATGTCTAGATGCTGCCCGCGCCGAAACGCAAATTATATGAAATTCCCTGGATAGAAAAAAATCGCAAAGTATGCTCCAAAAATTATTAAAAACAAGTCTGTTTCTATTATGTTATAAATTATATTTGTGAAAAAAATCACAATGTTTCTAAATCATACTTAAGATGCTCCCCGCGAGATTTTTGCTCTATTTTAAACGAGTCGTGTTTTATTAAACATTTTCGCATCGATTTTGTGGCTCTAAATGTTAGCGCGCTCTTCTAACATTCGTAATTTCGTATCTCTCCATCTTCTTCTTTTCGAGCCCGGTTGCGGAGCCTTTTTTTATTTTTTTATTTTTATTTAATATAGTTATGTAATTGTACAGTGGAGTTATATAAATTACATATCGGTACAGAAATTATTTAAAAATTGCAATCTCACCAAAGAAGAAGCTAGTTCTTGTGCTTGATGAGCGAGTTACACTAATTATAACTGAAATAGAATAACGTTATGCAATAGGTACGTATATAATAGGATCAATTGAGACTTCTGGATCATCTATATGTGTAGGTGTACATACATAGGATACGGTTACATACAGACCCATCTCAATCTTACCAATTTTATCAAAAATTTTTGAACGTGTAATTTACGAAAGATTAAACAATTTTCTGCTAAAAAAATCTTTCTTATATAAAAAACAATACGGCTTTAGGAAAAAATCGAACACACTAGGAGCAATAAATGACTTAATCAGTAAACTTAGAAGCGGCATTGATGGTGGAAATTATATTTTATCTATATTAGTTGACCTTCAAAAAGCCTTTGATACAGTTAGTCACGACATACTTCTCAAGAAACTCAAGAAAATTGGTGTAGTTGGTCCTGCTCTTAATCTACTCAAATCATATCTTAGCAATAGAAAGCAATTTGTTAGCATTAACAATCAAAATAGCAAATACATTCCAATAAACTATGGAGTTCTGCAGGGGTCCATACTAAGTCCACTACTCTTCCAAATTTACATAAATGATATTTCGCAATTAATTTTAAATGATGAAATCTTTTTATATGCAGATAATACAGCAATTTTTTACTTGGGTAAAGATTTAGATATCTTACTAGAAAATGCACAAACAGATCTAGAAAAAATCAACAGTTGGCTCCAATCAAATATGTTAACAATGAATGTTAAAAAAACAGGATACATGATCTTAAGCTCATCCCGTAAAATAATTCCTCCTCATGTACCCTTAAAAATTGAAAACAACGATCTTCAAATCCTGATCCAGGAAAAATATCTTGGGCTGTGCATTGATCAGCATTTGACATTTAAACAACATATACACGGTATTAAAGATAAAATCATCCCCTTAATTAGCGTATTTAGCCGGATATCATATCTGTTGCCAAATAAATTTAAAAAAGGTTTATATTATAGTCTCGTACACTCACATTTAAATTACTTGGTTGAAATCTGGAAAAGAGAAATTCGAAAAATCTAAATAAAATAGAGATGAATGAATAATAAATAAAAAGACAGAGAAAAACAGGTATTATTCCTGATGAAGTGTAGCTTCATTTTGAGTTTCAGTTTATTGATGTCTTTGGTTTTTTTTTATTTCAATGGGAAGGTTGTTGAAAAACTTTATTCCTAAATAGATATAATTGTTTTGCATTAGTTTGGTATAAAATGTTGGCATTTTGATGTTGTCTTCATATCTTTTTGATTGGTGAGTTTCAAATTTCTTGATGATATTATCTTTGTAAATTTGGATAATTGCATTTTTCTTGGAGATATTCTCTACGAGGATTTTTCTTGATTTATAACGAGGTATTTTTAGTAGCATAATGGCTAATTCATTTGCCACTAGCTGGTTGCCGGCATGCGTTGCAATGCCATATTCAAAGAAATACATTGTTTCTCCCTGAATCACCTTTCCCGTGCGTCCCAGTTCCCCTCCCGCATCCCCTTCTCAGCTAGCTTTACAAATTAAATCCCATATGTTGTTCTAATGTATGAGCTATATTATTGTAAAGTTTCATTAAAATCCATTCAGTAGTTTTGGCGAAAGAGTAACAAACACACATACACCCATACAAACTTTCGCGTTTATAATATTAGTAAGAAGTAAGATAAGATGAAAAGATTGTCAACATAAAATAGGGTTGCCATGTCCAAACTTTGAAATCCAGAATTTGAAGGTATAAATACCAGGACATTCCGATTTAAAGCCAGGACTATATACATATGTATAAGAGCAGTACCTAATTGTTATAGTTTTATTGCACTGAAAACAGGGTCAATAAAACAACTAATAGAAATCATATTTTTTATTAAGGTGTTCAACTAACATTTAGTTACTAAATTAGCCAATCAAATGGAGGAATGATGTTTTTAATCATAAAATAATCGAGTCTAAGTAAGTAATGTAATAGGATAAATTCTTATGTCTTATTTTATTTTATTATTTATTTATTTAGTCTTTTATTCTTTATTCTTAATGTATTTTTCAACTCCACAAATGTCCCTCAACATTTGCGGTTGACAAAACGATTGGAGAGAGTAGTGGCGCACGAATTTTAAAACATAGGTCCTTATCAGGACTCTTTAAAAACTCAGGACGATGCTTAAAAACTATCCAGGACAGTCCAGGACACCCCAGAAAGCAGGACATGTCCTG
Organism: Limnephilus rhombicus; assembly: GCA_929108145.2. Lineage (NCBI taxonomy): Eukaryota > Metazoa > Arthropoda > Insecta > Trichoptera > Limnephilidae > Limnephilus > Limnephilus rhombicus. The sequence goes on from OV815292.1 coordinate 25,276,090, forward strand.
GGAAAACAGGACGGTTGGCAACCCTAACATAAAGGAAATATACGTTGATAAAATAATTCTTAACTTTTAATGGTTTTTCAGCGATAAACAAAGAACGAGTCTTGACTCATTCTCAATTAACATCAATATACAATCTGACTGTATTATTCAGTATTCACATTTGATCAACCGTTCAAATTTTTAGTATTTACCTTTTCAATTGCAGCTGTTTTGCTCTTGAAAAAATCATAACCCATATTTTATAATGTAATCAAATACTCGTAGGTATTCAATCGTGACGAAGGTAGATTTATCACTTTCTCTTGAATTGAGACAATCTCAATATTGAATAGAAAAGAGAAGTGTTAAGTTACAACTCTCGCTCGGCAGTTCAAATAAGTAGTTAGCACTTAAAAAAGTACATAGAAGGTATAATTTCATTATCACTTATAGATAGGTAGGTACCTAATAAGTATGGCAGCGAGAGTTGATGCTGGTGCGAACACAGTACCTACTCACACAGAGGCATTTCTTGCTAGGTTTTAAAGTGAAAACTTCTTAAGCACCGTTGTGATTTGAAACTTGATGAAACGAAAAAGCTACACTAAAAAGAGACAAACACATATGTAGGATTTAGCCTGCGAGAGAATAAGATAGAATAACCGGTCTCCTCTTTGTGCGGTGCTTCGTAGCCTCCCCACCCTTGTCTACTTTAGTTTTATGAAGGTTTTACTCTACCGCGTTTGAACCTCACACTTGCATTTTTTTTATTACTTGTTATTCGACTTTACTGAAAAAAAAAACATTTCCAAATACATATTCACATTCATTCAAAATTATTATATACTGTACTAGCTGACCCGGCCACGCGTTGCTGTGGCTAACGAAACACAACGCCATCTACTGGATGGTTACCCAACCTTTATAACCACCGCCATCTGTTAATTTGCTTACAAATCAAATCCACATCGCCCACTTGCCAGCCCCCTCTCCACCACATACAGACATTATTTTTTATATTTCAACCAATTTACACAAGACCTTGACAAATTATGTAACCAAACCTTTCTCATGAATCACTCTATCAATTGGTGAAAACCGCATGAAAATCCGTTCAGTAGTTTTTTTAGTTAATCGCGAACAGACAGACAGACATCGGAGGTATTTAATTTATAATATGTAGAGAAGATATACTATTTGATATACTTACATTTTTTCCGTTTTCGCTAAAACCAATAAGTAGGCGTTGTAAGCAAGACAAAATACTGTTGCTCAGTGACGTTTTACAGCGAGATAACTACTGTTGAAAGTGAAGATATGCATATGCACCAAAATTCAAAACCCTAGTACTCATGTTTTTTCGCATTAATAGAGAACTCCAGTCCAAATTTTTTAATTTTTTTTAATGAATAATGACCTTCTAACTTCAATAACTGCATTTTTATTTTTATTTTTAGAGTTCGTTTTAATAGTTAAAATAATTGTCAAAGCTTTAATTTTTCAAGTCCCCCCGAAAACCACCTTATGTATGGTGAATCGTGTGACATCATCACTCCTGAAAAATTATTATAAGATCGGGCAATCAGCTGATGAACTACCGCCATTTTGAATTCCGTTGTTCGAAGTATTCTCCCTAGAAGAAGCATTACTATTTTTTTTGTGGAGTAGTTTTTGAATATTTTCAATAATAGAGATAAACTAATAAGAGATACCTTTATTTTTGAAACATTATTAAGGCCTAAATAATGTTTCAATAAACACAACAACTAAATCTCTAATCAGTATGTAATTAAACAAATAAATTAATACGATGGGCCTGTGTCATATCATACATTCCCATACAAGACTTTACAGTGACGTCATGACACGTCGAACAGTGACGTCACCACTAAAATTTCAATAATGCCACTTTGACGGCGTATTTTTACGACCCGATTAAAAATGAATTTTTTAATATTTTTTTTAAAACTCTGCGCTTAATATTATTAAATAACCCTTATATATTCAGAATCGGCGTTTATTGGTCGATATGAACATATTTTTTTAAAGCCATAATATTTTTCTCTGGAGTTCCTTATTATAATTGTGTGAAATATAGTACCTACCTACGAAAATAGAAGTTTTAAGTGGGAATAAGGACGTTCGCTTTTCAGATCAGATTAGTTAGCACTTAAGATTTAAAAGCATTATTTTAAGTGATGATGTCAGGATCACTTCATTTCTTTAATGTCTTCTGTTTTTAAGCAAATCTTTTCAATAACAAAATTAAATTAAACCTAAGCAAACAATGTACGCAAAGTGCAAATTGGTTTGTTTTTCTTTCTAATATGATTGATGATTTTGTCCTGGGTATTTTCAATGACGTTTGTTGGTTATTATCTTTAGAAACTGATATTTTCTTTGTCAATTTATTGTAAGAGGTAAAAAACAGAAATTCGTATTGAAAACCATTTTTAATATGTATATTTTTATGATTTCTCAAAGAATGTGTTGAGTTGATTTCAATCCGAGTTGTTTCTCTTCTTTTCTAAGATTTCTTTAAAAATGTTTAAAACTATAATATACCAGAAGAAAAATTCCTTCATACACATTTAAAAAACCACACATTCAATGAAACTTCTTGAATTTGGAAGAATCTTGCAAACAGAAACTATACTTACATACAGATTAACAAATCTGCAGGCCCGGACACCATCCCGCCAATTTTCCTAAAACATTACTTTTCTGCATTGTCTAAACCACTTACTACTACTCTCTATAACTAACAACTATTTTCTGGATATTTTCCTGTCTACTGGAAATCCAGCTATATTATCCCAATATTTTAAAAAGGTGATGACCCAAAGTCTTTGAATCTCTAGTTCTTGGTGAAATGTATCCCAACAACACGGCTTCATTACAAAAAAATTATTACTCTTTCAAAAATATGTATTGGAGTATTTTTATAAAAATAAACAAGATTTTTTTATGTTAACTACACACAGGAGGCCCTGAGGAAAATAGTTACCCTCACGGCCTATGTGATCTTTGAATATGCTGTGTGGCGGTCTTTTTGAGGAGATGGAGGAGGAGTGAACATGTGTCTTGAAGAGACCCATATTGTAGAAGAGAGAAAACACAGAGGCCGGCAAATATATACTGATTTCTCGAAGGCTTTTGATAAAGTGTCTAACAAAGTACTGATCCGAAAACTTCATCTGAGAATTAGAGCAAATATATTAACTAATTACATATCAGGTAGAAAATCTTTTTAAAATAAAATCTTATATCTAATCTGACACCAGTGGCATACCGCGAGGTAGTCGTCTTGGCCCAACTTTATTTCTTGTTTTTATAAATCACACAGTCAACTGCTTTAAAGATGTCAATGTATTGCTATTTGCCGATGACAGTAAATTACATAAATAAATAACTTTCATAAACCACTGTCAAGTTCTTCAATCGAATGTAGACAAGATAAATTTTTATTTAAATGTGAAAAATGCAAAACTTTGACTTTTTTCCAGAAAAAAACCTTATTATGTTTCGACTGTTCAATGAATGAAATAAATTTAGAATGGGAAATGCGACGTCTTGGCATTATAGATGAGAAACTAATTCAACAAACTGTAAATAAGAGAACCTATGAAAGAACAATAAATTTAAAACTTTAAAGCGTTAAACTGTTGTGATATTCCTTGTTAGAAGTCTAATAGAACATAACTCCGTAGTCTGGTCGCCCTTCATCAAAATTCATATTCATAATGTTGAAAGAATGAAAAAAAAATTCTACGTATTTTTAAACTTAACATCCTTTTAGGGCATATAAATTACCCGCTGTTGATGAATATTTTAAATGTTCCGATTTTAGAAAACAGACGAAAAATAAGCGACCTGCTCTTTTTATTAACATAATTAAACTCTAAATTCGATTGTTGTGAACTCCTGTAATTAATTAATCTACTTGTACCTACACGAACAACTAGACAAATATTAACATTTTGAATGCATACATCTCATTTTAATTATAGTTTGCATTCCCCAACACAACATAGTATTGGTAACAAATTCTTAAGCACTATGTATGTATTTGACAACAATTGGAACTTGGCAAACTTCAAACGCCGTATTTGCCAACTATTTCTACCTATTTATTTATTTATTTTCTTTGTTATAAAATACATTCAGTATAAGGAAGCTTTGACTGTCCAACTAGGAAGGTCTCCCGTTCTAGGACAGTCAAATTGACATATTCATATTAGGTTGGTAGGTACATTATCATTCATAAAGTATTAAGTAAAGTTAAGCTTCACAATTTGCATTTACATAATTATACAGTGGAGTAATAGGATCTGGAATCAATTAATTAACAAGAAAAAGTGTATTCGAAGTGGTTAAACACAAAAAACAGTAAGTAAAAGAAAAATAAAAGAAAAGATTTTTTTTAAAACAAAAGAAATATATAAGGTGCTCGTAGTACATAATTATCAAATAACATTTTTTAATAATATTTCTGACTCTGTCCTGTCTAAATCTCGTAACCATTTTATTATTTTTTTACCGAAGGATGACACTTCACACAGTTTTAGTTGTGAAGGGATTATTTTGTTTTATAATTTCGGTCCCAGGTATGAGAATATCATTTGATAAGCTGCTGTGTTGCTTGTTGGAATAGAAATGTCACTTCTGCCCTTACTTCTGGTTTGATGTTTGTGTTCTACTTTTTTCATTTTATATTTATTTTTATGAGCATAAATTATTATCTTTTTAATGTAACTCTGTCGAAGATCTAGTACATTAAATTCCCTGAAGAGAGCGTCGCTCGAATATCTGAAAGGTTTCTTCATTATAACACGTAAAATAGATTGCTGTGCCTTCAATAACGAGTTTAATATTGTTTTATCTGCACCGCCCCCCCAATACATCCGTAGGTTATGATCGCGTTGCATTTCATAAACTAACGTGAACACCAATTTTAAACATTTTTATTAATATTATTGTGAATTTGGAGGAAATTGGCAGATTATCTATTTGTACTTTACTTGAATTCTATGATTATTACTACTTATTTTATTTTACTTTAATTCTATGTTACCTGATTTATTTTATTTTACTTTAATTCTATGTTACCTGAATTATTTTATTTTACTTTAATTCTGTGTTACCTGGATTATTTTCCTCGGAGTCTCCTGTGTGGAGCTAATTTAAAAAAATATCCAATATTGGTATTTACCTTCTTAATTCAGATACAACGATTACCCAAAAATAAAACTAACCTAACCAATTTCTTTCTTTCTTTTCAGCGTATTACGTGCAAAAATGTTACAGAGACGACCCTTACGTAAATGAGTGTCTCAAAAGCAGTTTCAACAAACTCACTGAATACTTTAGAGTGGGGGTCCCGGAGTTGGGCGTCACAGAAGTAAGTTAACTCACCCTCAGATTATTATTATTATTATTATTATTGTCTTCATTTCTTAATAACAAATAGAGATAATGATATCCTCACTTTGATCTCCCGTGCTGAGGATTTCATTTACATTTTATAATTTAATTATAAGAATAATATGAATTCGACATAACATATTATTTTTTTTATAGATATTTAATTATTATACTATTGTCTTTACGTTTGTTTCAACCAAAGCCTTTCATCCGGCTAGAAGGACCAAAATGACGCCCGAGCAGGGACGACAACAACTATGAATCAGGCGCTCAGCGGAAAAGTGGCCCAACCCACAAAAATTTGTAATCAGCGAAAACATCATTAGTCATATACAGGATATCCGAGGGTAAAGTGCATTAACTTCGGGAGGTGATTCTACATGATGGTTGGAGTAAAAAAGATCAACAACTTTTTCCGAAATTCCAACTTTTTTTTTCCCATACAAAACGACGTACCTACTAAAAATCCTTAGTGTGAGGTACGATCTTACTTGCTGTGAGCCTGCCGGGCACGATTGTGGCAACGTTGCATGATTGTGATTGGCCCGTATCGTAACAGCGGAAGCCAGTATAATTATCTTTTTACCACAAAACTACCCCTAAAGGGTGGAATTTTGAAAAAAGTTATTTTTTTTTACTTATAATATCTTAATGCACTTTACTCCCGGACACCCTGTATTTTGTCATATCTATGAAGCCACAGAGGCCCAATTTTAGTAAATCAATGAAAACTAAGGCTAATATATGACAAAAATATAAAACAATATGTTTTCGCGGATGTGGGATGGTCCACGCTTCCACTGAGCGCCTCAAATATAATACACACATACATATGTGTTTGGTGGGAACAATGGAAAGCTGCACATAACTGTCTTAGCAAAAACTCGTACTTTTCTTTGAAATAAGTATTATTTTTTTTAAATATTATTTACATTTTTTTAATAATAAGGGCTATTTTTAGATGCTTGAACCCACATATTATTAAATGATTAACAAAGCCGTGTTTGTTCCAGAAACTCTATTTTCTCGGAAGGTCAAAATATTTCCTCTTTATAATAAAATCGAAATCCTACTAATATTATAAAGGTGAAAGTTTGTATGGATGTATGTTTGTTACTCTTTCACGCAAAAACTACTGAATAGATTTTAAAAATTCTTTCACTAATAGAAAGCTACATTATTTGCGAGATCTATAGGCTATATATCTTAGTAAGCTCTGGCGCTATGGATAATCTCTGGCGTTATGAAATTATTTATCATACGTTTTCTGTCGCTAACAAAATCGATTTATTGCAAACGCCAATTGTCGCCTTGGAAACGATGTTTTTTTTAATTAGGTTACTATGGACATCCCTTTGATGCTAAAATTCAAAAATGTATAAAATACTAATTCCTACTTTACAGAATGGATTTTAATGAAACTTTACAATAATATGAACATATAGGCTCTAGCTCAGAGCTCTGGCATTACGAAATTTGTATGCAAAAATTGCAATAGGTGGCACGATTAGTAAGATATCTATCACCTAAGGGGTGTTACTCTCAACCTAAGTTTCCAAATTGGTTTAGCACGAAACTTAAACAGTTAATAATTGAAAAAAAGAAGACCCATAAATTAGTTAAAGGCACTGGGAACTTAAGCTTTTATCAAAAATTTTCTCAATTAAGGGAACTGTCCAAAATCGAATCAGCCAAATGTTATAAATATTTTGTAGAAGTTACAGAGACAAAGTTACTGCAAAATCCTAAACAATTTTGGCAATTTGTTGCGCAAAAGCGTACTGATAATGATCTTCCTTCAAGTATGTATTATTATGAAACTCATGCTACTAAAGGCCATGATATCGCCAACCTTTTTGCCAAACACTTCTCCTCTGTATATTCTGATGCATCATGCAACATCCCTCCACTTAACTATGACCATAATATTGACTTAAATGATTGCCAAATTACACTTAAGGAGGTTTACCAATCCTTAAATAATCTCTCTAACAAAAAAAGTACCGGACCTGATGGCATTCCAGAAATCTTGCTAAAAGAATGTAAATATACACTATCTAACCCAATTTGTATGTTGTACAACTTGTCACTTTCATCTGGAACATTTGCTGACTCATGGAAAATTTCATATATTCGACCCATTTTTAAGTCCGGAAACAAGTCGAATATTGGAAATTACAGACCGATATCAATTATATCTAATATTCCAAAGATATTTGAGTCGATAATTACAAAGAAAATTACTCCTGTTTTCAAAAGTGTTCTAATTGAGGAACAGCATGGATTTAGATCGGCGAAATCTACAACAACAAATTTACTTTCCTTTACAAGTACCATTGTGAAAGCCTTAGAAGATAACACTCAGGTTGATGTTCTATACACTGACTTCTCCAAAGCCTTCGACAAAGTTAATCACCGTATTCTCATGGCCAAGCTTTATGCTATAGGCATTAGAAACCCTTTGTTATCCTTCTTTCACTCTTACTTGACAGATAGAAAACAAAGGGTTAAAATAAATAACTTTGAATCCTTTAACATTGATGTAACTTCCGGCGTTCCCCAAGGAGCCCATTTGGCCCCGCTTCTTTTTAACCTTTTTATTAATGATATCACAAAAGTTTTTTCTCACACACGTTTCTGGCTATTTGCTGATGATAATAAGATTCTTAATATTATTAAATCCCACCTTGACTGTTTACTATTTCAACTTGATATTGATTCATTTAACGATTGGTGCAAAATTAACTGCATGGAACTTAATGTTGATAAATGCAAAATTTTGTCCTTTTATAGAGCCAAAAAACCTATTCAGTTTGATTATAAACTAAATAGTGTTTGTCTATCTACTGTCACATCTATCAAGGACCTTGGGGTCACTCTAGACTGCAAACTTTCTTTCCGTGATCACATAAATAATATTGTAAATAAATCACTTAAACTACTCGGCTTCATTCATAGAATTACCTCTGACTTCAAACATATAAGTACACTTAAAACTCTTTACTGTTCGCTGGTTCGCCCTCACCTTGAATATGCTAGTGTCATTTGGTCTCCTTTCTACGCTGTCCACATTTGTCACATCGAATCCGTACAACATCGTTTCCTAAGAGGAATTGCTTGGAGGTTGGGTCTTGAAAGAGGCAAGTACTCATATGATGAAATTGAACACATTTTAAACATGTCTTCTTTAGAAAAACGTAGAAAGGACTCTGATCTAATTTGCATATTTAAAATTATCAACAGTATTACAGATACACCTGCATTGTTACAACTCATCCAGTTTAACATCCCTTCCCGTAGGCTTCGAAATAATGAATTGCTGTTCCTCAATCAACATTCTACTAATTACGGATACCATTCTCCCTTATCCAGAATGTCGAGACTTGTCAACGCAAGTCAAAGCATTGATTTTTTTGGTGTAAAACTAAATGACTTTCGGCAGTCGTTACGCAATATTTAAATGCTTCTTCATGCTTTGACTTGTAGTGTCTCTATATGTACTTTTTATATTGTCATTGCTATTAATTTTTATGTGCTCTCCCTTCACTGTCATCTCTGTTTTTTTTTTATTTTTAAAATTAATAAATAAATAAATAAATAAATAAATAAATAAATAATTCTTTAATCGATTCAAATTATTAGGGAAGTAGGTATTTCAAATAAATTCGCTTAAATATTTTCTAAAACAGAATTTTTATTTAAGAATCTTTGTTTTGCAAAATGTCATTCTCAAATTTTGACATAATGTCACACAACAATTATTTTTTTAATTGGATAGACAGGTATCGCATTTTTTTAAGTATAAAACTGCCGTACTGGATTTTTTGGTAGAATATAAAAAGAAGAAAAAAATGAATCACCAAACGCGAACGACTGAACCAAATTGGATAATTCTTTTTTTGGTAAATTTTGGGGATCACTGTCAACGGTTAATACGCACTTTTTTTTAAATCTTTTGATTCACCTTAATTACATTAAAAAACAACTATTTGCATTTGGGGGAAGTGGAAAATATTTTTGTGTAACATGGTTTGTGATACAAAAGAAAGTGCCCCTTTATAACTCCTACTCGCGTCAAGGCAAGAAAAACATCCCAGTTTTCAAATAGTTTAGCAGCTACGCTAGGTTTGTGTAACATGGTTTGTGATTCTGGCGTACAATCTCACAAGACGAAAGCTAATTTTAATTTTACGTAATGAAATTTAGAATGAAATATTTTCCACTTCCCCCAATGCAAATAGTTGCCTTTTTTGGGAGGAATGCAGATCCCGCCAATGTGGGGGATTTTAATAAAAATGCACTTTCTAGATGAGAAAAGTGTGGAAAAGTTGAGTAAAAAAGAAATTAAGGTGCGCTTATGAATTTTGTATAAGAAATTATAACAGATGGCATGCGAGCAGTTTGAAAACTGAATGTACCGGGAATGAACGTGTGGAATGCGATAGGTGAGTGGGGGGAGTGCGGAGGGGTGAAGGGGAAGGGGAGGAGGGTGGTGGGAAGGGGGTTAGGGGACGGAGAGGGGGGAGGGAAGGAAGGGGAAAGGGGAAGGATGGAGGAGGTTGTGGGGAGGGGAAGGGGGGGGGAGGTTGATGGGGGGGAGTGGAGTGGGGGGAGGGGTGGGTGGAGGGGGAGGGGGATTGATGGGGGGAGTGGAGTGGTGGGGAGAGGGAAGGTGGAGGAGGCTGAGTGGAAATCCCCTAATGCCATACGAGTGAAGCCGCGGGAAAAAGCTAGTAAATGGAATATTTCTGAACGCATTCGATAACTGAAAACTGTTTTTGAAAGGTGATGAAACACAGTTTCAAGTTTTATATTTCAAAATAAACTTAATTTTTTTAAATATACAAATTTTTAATTGCAAACATAAAAAAGCTTTTAAATTGGCTCACCTTACGTTTTTTCTAACTAAATTTACTGATAAGATTAAAAAATAAAAACACGCACATATTTAATTAGGCCAATGTAATATAAACGTTATCATCAAGTCACTTTTATGTCGTTTCATGTAAAAATAAATAATGAAAAATTCCCAAAGCTTCTAAAAGTATAAAGCATGGAGTTTTTTCTTTCAAACACCGTTTACATCATAGACATGTGAATATTAGTAGACCAGAACATAATGGTGAGGGGGTAGACAACAACTGCAGCGGGGCGCACGGGAAGGTGACTTTGGAGATATGTGATTCGTCGATAACTCAATATGACAATATGACAGTATATAGGCATCTTGCATTATAATATCACCATTTAGTTCTTAAAAGTAAACTCTTCTTTTGAATGAATAGACCTTTTTACATGGGAGCGCGAATTGCTCGCCGCGTATTGAACAAATTTGCGAAGTCTAAATACGGCAAAGTAAAGTTCGCTTATTTTCATACTTTAATATTTTGTTGCCGTATTTAGTTAGGACATTTTTACAAATGTTTCATAATTTACTTACCCCGTAAACCCTCGACGAGCACACGCCATGTATCTCGAGTGATGGTATATATTTACGCGTTTTCAAAACACAAACCATGTTTTTTGCGGAGTTATTTCGTAAAATGCACCGATGAGCGAAGGAGAAGGAGACCTAGTTGACTACATCACGGACCTCATAGTAGACACGGGAGTACACTTGGACACTAAAGAAATTAGCAACGTGTATAGGATAGGGAAACAAAGCGAAAACCAGAATCGTCCGGTTATAGCATCTATCACGACCCAATGGAAAAAACACCTTATACTCAAGAACAAGACAAACCTCCCGTCAGGTATTAATGTGAAAGAAGATTACTCGAAGGAAATCCTGGAAAAACGAAAACAGCTACAACCTCAACTAGAAGATGAAAAAAAGAAGGGAAATATCGCTTACATAAAATATGATAAACTGATAGTGTTAAAACCGCAGGAAAACATTAGCGAAAAGAGGAAAAGAGGAACTTCGGATTCTCCCAAGTCAACAGCACAAAAGAAAGTAAATACAAACAAAATATTAAGCAATCCTCCACAACCTCTACCCAAAACTAGCACGAAAGAGATCACCAGACCTAACATACTGAACTATGTCAACCGGGCAAATTCTGACTCCCAACTAAATGCTGCAAAAAACTAATAATTGACTCGAAAAATCGGAAACAAACAATATTAATACCAACAAAAATTAACAATCAAAACCAATTAACAAAAAGTCTCCCAATTCGGCTGGTCCCCGCGGGAGTTATAGACCACCACCCTCTAACAACAAGAAGAAACAAAATACTCAATATTGCAACTTTAAATACGAGAACCCTTAGAACCGAAGAAAGCCTACACGAGCTAGAAAAAGCTCTCGAAGAAATAAAATGGGATATCCTGGGCATTAGTGAGATGAGAAGACTAGGAGAAAAGATTGAGGAACGCATTGACTACATACTATTCCACAAAGGCGAAACAGCCGGTCAAAGAGGAGTAGGATTCATAATCAAACGGTCAATGAAACAATACATACAAGACCTAATTGGAATCTCTGATCGAATAGCCATTCTTAACATTGACATACCGGGATACCAAAAAGTATGGTCAGTTATACAAATTTATTCTCCAACAGAACAAGCAACAAAAACAGAAATCAAACTTTTCTATAAAGAATTAACAAAGATATTAACAAGGTATCAAAACAACCATATTATTCTAATGGGCGACTTCAATGCTCAAGTCGGGATGAAGCAATGTAAGGAAGAATATGTCTTGGGAAAGTTTGGCCAAGGTAGAAGAAGTCCACATGGTGAATTTTTGGTTGAATTATTATTACAACACAATCTAACGCTTTTGAACAGTTTATACATGAAAAACCAAAAGAATAAGTGGACATGGATCTCCCCCGATGGCAAAACCAAAAACGAAATTGACTACATAACAACAAACTATCCAAAAGCCTTCACGGATACATCGGTCCTAACTAAATTCAATTTCAATACAAATCATCGTATGGTAAGAAGCAATATAAGGTTAGAACCACCAAATAAATCTAGAAAACATTTCGCTTCACACACTACAAAACACCACAGCGATGAAACCTTAAGGAAAATAACACAATCCCTAATTGAATCAGCTGAAGAATTAACTTTGAGCAACACTGATGCTCGTGCGAAATATGGAAAGCTAGAAAATCTACTAACTAAAGAAAAAGCTGAGACTAGCAGAAAAAACAAGTACGAACTAAGTGACACAACGCTGCAACTTATAGAAGAAAGAAAACACCTATTTTCAAAACATCCTAAAAAAGATAACATTAAAGCTATAACAAAATTAAGTAAAGAAATCAGAGAGAACATCAGGAAAGATAGGAAGACCAAGAGGCTGCAAACATTAGTAAAGCATATAGTGAAAACAGGGGGAGTGAAAAAAGCGCTTAAAGAATTGAGAGAATCAAATAAAGAATGGATACCAAAATTAAACAAAAGGGGGAATACTTCTTCAAATAGAAAAAACATAAACGAAATAGCCACAAAGTTTTACCAGGACCTCTACTCAAGCCCAGACGACAAACAAAAACATGATCCGAAGAAAGACGTCAATAAAGAGCAGGAAAACGTTGTAACTGAACCAAAAATACTTTCCAGAGAAGTAGAAAAAGCCATATACAGTCAGAAGATGGAAAAAGCCCCAGGTCCAGACAAAGTGACAAACGAACTTCTTAAAGGCACCATGGAAGAACTACTACCAATACTAACTTCAATATTCAATGATATACTTATAACTGGTCTAATACCTACACAGTGGAAAACATCAAACATTATTCTTATATTCAAGAAAGGACAAAAGGAAGATATAGGGAACTACAGACCTATAAGTTTGATGTCAAATATATACAAAGTATTTTCCAAAGTTATCCTGGAAAGAATAAGTAAAAAGTTAGACGAAAATCAACCACGGGAGCAAGCCGGCTTTAGACAAAAATACTCTACCCTGGACCACATACACACGGTGAAACAAATAGTAGAAAAATATAATGAGTATAATAAGAAACTATACATGGCATTCATCGATTACTCCAAAGCTTTCGACAGCATAAGACACATAGCTATATGGGATAGCCTTGAACAGCAGGGGATACCTTTAAACTACATCAATATTATAAAAAACATATACTTGAATTGCGAAGCGAGGATCCAACTAGAAACCTTGGGAAAAAAGTTCAAGATCGAGAGAGGAGTAAGACAGGGAGACCCTCTATCACCAAAATTGTTCTCGGCTGCTCTGGAAAGTATCTTCCGCAAACTAGATTGGGAAAAATATGGTATCAACGTACAAGGTGTAAAACTTAACCACTTAAGATTTGCAGACGATATAGTCCTTTTCGAGGAAAACCCAATGCACCTAATTAGAATGATAGAATCACTAAACGAGGAAAGTGTGAAAGTCGGCCTATGCATGAACAAAGACAAAACAAAATTGCTTACAAACTCTGAACCAGTAACTATAAAAATTGACAACCAACCACTCGAATATGTGTCAGATTACATCTATTTAGGACAGATAATATCTCACAAAGATCAAACCACTAAAGAAATCGAGAGAAGAGTGGCAAATGGATGGAAGAAATACTGGTCTTTGAAAGAAGTCTTGAAATCTAAGGAGCTAAGTATGCAAATAAAAAGGAAAGTCTTCAACACGTGTATACTTCCAGTCATCACCTATGGATGTGAAACTTGGGCACTCACCAAACGCCACAGAGAAAAGTTGGAACGCTGCCAGAGAGCCATGGAGAGAAGTTTGACAGGAACAAGGAAACAGGACAGAGTGAGAGGTAGCACAATAAGGGAGAAAACTAAAGTTGCCGATGTAGTTACCCGAATAGACCAACAAAAGTGGAGATGGACAGGACACATGATACGCGATCCACAAGAGAAATGGTGCAAAAATGTCACTGACTGGTATCCCAGAGATGGCAAGAGAAGTAGAGGACGTCAACACATGAGATGGGAAGATGACCTAAAACTCACTGCTGGACATCAATGGAGAAGAGTAGCGCGTGACAGGTCCCAATGGAAAATGTTAGAGGAGGCCTATGCCAAGAGGCAAACTGAGCTTCGGGATATACTATAACAAATAAGATCATGTCTAATACATACCTAACAGAAGTCCAGAATAAAAAGGCTTATTATTATTATATATATTATTATATTATAATATCACCATTTAGTTCTTAAAAGTAAACTCTTCTTTTGAATGAATAGACCTTTTTACATGGGAGCGCGAATTGCTCGCCGCGTATTGAACAAATTTGCGAAGTCTAAATACGGCAAAGTAAAGTTCGCTTATTTTCATACTTTAATATTTTGTTGCCGTATTTAGTTAGGACATTTTTACAAATGTTTCATAATTTACTTACCCCGTAAACCCTCGACGAGCACACGCCATGTATCTCGAGTGATGGTATATATTTACGCGTTTTCAAAACACAAACCATGTTTTTTGCGGAGTTATTTCGTAAAATGCACCGATGAGCGCTCGACGCTGGCTTGCAGAAGAATGATGACGTCACATTTTTTAGATTCACGCAAAGTCATACTCAATCCCAGCCGGTTCCAAGGAACCGGTATGGGGAGGGGGAAATAATACGCTTTTATCACAGGGCAGGTCTTCTAATAATCATATGTCTATGGTTTACATCATATTTCTAACCATGTAAGCAGGGGAGATAACGATGTCTATGAGACCTATGTGAGATGTTGCGAAAATCGAACAAATTAGTCAGAGGGGTTAACATAGTAAAGGAATAGATGTTTGTTTTAACATAACTTTTAATATTTTTTTAAAGGTTGATCGATAATATAGAAAATCTATCAAAACTATTGGTAAGGAAAGGTTAACTAAAATCTTAGTTTTAGAACAATGTCAGCGGATCCATAACTAAGCATTTTCTACGATACTTTGAGAAATACATTTTTTCCGCCTCGGCAACGCTGATGACATTGTGCGCTGATTCTGTGCGTATTATCTGTTACTTTCATAATGCCTGTATCTTGAGTACCTTCAAGCAATCAAATTTCTACTTTGTAGTTAGGATTTATTATAATTAATGAATGAATAAATTAACGTTTCCAGGTGGAACCAATAATAATCGACGAGATCAGCATAGCCCTGGGCAGCGGCCCCGACGGTTACCGGGCCAGCTTCATGGACATTCACGCCACTGGAGTTAGTAACCTGACCGTCTCCAATGTCAGGTAATAAATTACATTTCTATGTTTATCCCACAGTGTTATGCCATGTCTCTATATTATCTTTTAGCTAAGTGGAAGGCAAGTGATGCAGAGAAAGACCACGGATGTTTTGAACTATTCAAGTGTCACAGGCTTTGTTGTCGGTGTCCACTGTCCTCCATACAGCGCATGGCCGTTGGGTGTGAAGGAGCCTGAGGAGCTATTCCGGTTCCATTTAAGGATAAGGAATTGTTCTTAAATTTAAAATTAACGACTTTTTCGTTAACTAGGGGCGATTCTGGAAAATTAATTTGGAGACTTTTTCGTTAACTACGATTGCAGTTCTCTCGGATAACTGCGAAAAAGTCGTTAATTTTAAGGTTAAAAATAATTCCTTATCGTTAAGTAGAACTGGGGGGTTTGTCCTTTTTCGTTAACTGCTATTCCAGTTTTTTCGTTATCTGTGTTTGGGGTGTTATGCCGTGTTGTGCTACCTCCTTCTTTAGCCAACGTTTCGGACAGCGTCAGATAACTGCTAAAAAGTCGTTACATTAAAGGTTAAGGACAATTCCTCATCGTTAAGAAGAACTGGTTTATCAGGGCGATTGGAGTGGGTATCACAGTCCAATTCTATACTCCAAATCCTTTTTTTTCTGTTATCTATGTGCCAAACACATAAAATGCTCAAATTAAAAGGCGTATTTTCAATTGATTTGTTGGTTTCCAGGACGGATTTGGACACATACCAGTTCCAGATCACCTTGCTGATCCCCAAGATCAAGGCGAAGGCTCACTACAGGTCCTCCGGAGTGCTCATCCTGCTGAAGGCCTCCGGGGCTGGCGACTACTGGGGGGAGTATGGTAAGCCAAATAGGAAAGAAGCTGAGGAACTCACTCCTGGCAATTAATAGACAAAAACACTCGATAGCTAACAACACATTAGCGCCACAGAGGAAACGAATCGTCCTGAATGCAGCTATAAAAAAACAATGACTTTCGCGACTATCGACTTGGACGAGCTGCATCTCCCTCACCTTATTTGCTTGCTCGTGTATCTGGGGTAAACGAAAGAGTAGAGAAGCATGGAGAGTAGTTTATCAATATTTGTTTATCTTTTGAGAATCAAATTTCTTTACAAGAATCTGTTTTTAGAAGTTGGTTAAAACTAGGTACACTGAACAAAGCTATAATACTTACATGTGTCATGAATACTTTTCAATAATGTTTTTTTCAAGTATAAATATGTAATTGAAGTTAACTAACTAACTAACTAACCATGCGGCCGCGCCGTTTCCCCGCAGGGGTAGGTAGAGAGGACGGACCGCCAAACAACTCGGTCTTGGCACACACTATTTGCCTCACTCACATTCACCTCAAGTATCTGATTCACTTGGTCGTGCCATGTCTTGCTCGGGCGTCCCCGACTCCCGGTAACTCCATTAATGGAGGACTGAATGCCGTTGGCGCTAATAAAAAACTGTCAAAAAAAGCGAAGCTAGCAGCCCACAATGGAGTCCTGGTACCTACCCTGATGTATGGCAGTGAGGCATGGAACTGGCAGAGGAAGGATGAAAGTAAATTGAATTGAAACGTATGTGTGGTAAAACCATGTATGATCGTGTTAGAAATGTGGATATCCGCAAATAATGTAAGGCTGATGTAAGTATAATGAGCAAAATTAAGAAAGGGACCCTCAGATGGTTTGGGCACGTAGAGCGAATGAGCAAAGAAAGTAGTATAAAAAGAATATATTATGCAAATGTGAATGGTAGAAGAAGTCGGGGACGCCCGAGGAAGACATGTAATTGAAGTTTTTAATTAAATATCGAAACACTTATTTGTGAACACTTATATCTATAAGTAATTTAACTGCGTGTATAAATTCTTTACTGTAAATCCCTAAAGCAGAAAATCTGAACATCTGATTCTGGGTTAATATTTTACAGAATTTTCCTACAAAATGTAGATACAAATAAGTAGTACAACCAATATAAATACCGCCTATCGTTATTTTTTGCAAACATCATCCAAGATCCAAACCACATCTAGCGCCAAGTAAATTTTATTAATAGTGTAATTCTATTTTGTTACAACAGAGGGCGTCAAGGCAAAGATTTACTTCAAGGCCCGCCCATACGACCTTCACGACAGGACTTACCTCGCTCTGGAACAACTCAAGATGGACTTTAGCGTCAAGGACATGAAGATGGGTGTGGAAAACGTTCACAACGAGAACTCCATTCTGCGTAATTTTTTGATAATGTTTATAATAACGTATCATCGAATAAGAAGATAACACTAATAACCTAAACGAAAATATGAAAGAGAACAAGACACTGGGACTCGAACCCAGAACCTCTCGTCTAACCGGGACGTGCGCATTTACAATTCAATTCAGCCATTGCCACCGTCTGTCAACCGTCATGATTATTGTCAATCTCATATTTTCAAATTTTAAAATTACCAATATTATCTTCGAATAATTTTTCGATATCATGAGCAACTACCTTTTTTATTGGTAACAATTTTCCTTAGAAATGGTTTGCAACCTAGATAGCGTCTCGGATAAATATATCCGATTTTATTTATTTGGAACATAACATTTATATTGACCTTTTTATAACAGTCGAAAGAAGGGACTCGGAACGCAGAACCTCCCAGTTGCGATCATTATATTTTTCTATTTTTTTGTGTCTTGTTCTGAGACATTTTTTCGTTTAGATTATTAGTGTTATCTTCAACAATGATAATATATTACATTTGATGGGAATAACCTTCAAAAGTTATAAAAAAGAGTTATTATAAAAAAAATATTATAATAACATTTTAAAAGACTTCCTATTTAGGTATACCTAAAATGTCTGGGACTTTGGCATCCCCAAATGGGATATTTTGTGGTTGTTCCATTAGTACAATGTATATAATTTTTATTTTGTTTGTATCAGATGCCGCTCTCAATCTATTCATCAACACCAACGCGCAGGATCTTCTCAAGGAGATGAAACCAGACCTGAAGAGGAAACTAGTGCAGAACATGTCCGCCTTCATCAGCAAACTAATGGAGCAGATCCCATACGACAACTGGATCGAATAATTCTACCAACATATTATGTAGCTTTTATTATATGAATGAATTGTTCAAGTTTTAAATGTGTGATTAGCAGATGTTGGACATTAATACCTACAATTTGCAAATGCGTGGAATTTTGTTATAATCTGTGGATTTTTTTAAAAGACGTTTTCCTGATTCTGATGGTCGCAACCAGAGTTAATTCGAATACAATTCTCACGTGGATCGTTTAACGCTGTTATTTAACTTCAGGATGAAAATTTTCAGTAAAATAATTCACAAAAGGTTAATTTTCAATGTAAATTTCCAGTAACTGTAAAAACTTTTAGAATTTGATCAAACTATACCTACTATTTGTACAGTATCCCGTTTTCCACTCCCACAATATCGGTCATATGTCACGTGGTACAGGCGTGCTGGTATTAGCTATATGTAGGTTCAGCTGGAGTGGGCTCTTGAACTCGGGTTCGACGCGGGAAGCGGATCCCATTCCTACTCCTTTTTCATATCGACTACTCCCGAGCCACCCGCGAGTGACCGAGAATCCGAGAACTGGGACCCGGGACCTGCTCCTAAAACTGGAGTTCTTTTAAAACCCGTCTGCTTGGTTCAATATATTTGCACCTCACAATCCGGAAGCCTCGGTTTCGCGCGTAAATTCTGAAACCGTCACTTTGAATCGAGATTGTAAAATATCTATGCAAGATAGCTTTTATATTTCAAAGACAATAAGAAGCATTATTTTGTTCTCTTTCTGGTTAAAAGAAAAATACATATGTTTGCATGAGAGGAAAGGAGATATATAGCTTTTAAAATGTAAGGTCGCTCTGGGACGTTTTTGGTCTTTGAAAATATAACGCGATTACGTATTTTGGGATGTATTTATTCCTGAACAAGCAGAGCAAAAACCAAAAGGAATCACGCCTCGCATGCCTCCGGCAAAATTCAGAACTCATCCATCTCTAGCTGGTATTAGGTTCTTATCTTTGTCAGTGGTGACGGGTAAAATATTTTTTTTATTTGAAAAAATGTCACTGGATACAAAAATTCCATGGAGGTACATTTTTTACTTCAAATTCCCTCAGGAATCACTTATCTGTCTTTTATTCTGTATAATTCCAGTAGTGGAAAATTGAAATAAAAAAGTGCATGTCATAATATATATCCAATGTCTGGTAATTAGGAACCAAAGTTCTTCTGATTTGAACTCGTTGTATTCTGTGTATTTATATTTGTCTTTAAGGATACCCTATCTTCTCGATTATTAATTATAAAGTTTGTGTAATTATAATGTATTTTTATACCGTAGATCTTATTTTTAATTTAAAAATAAATAATTAATTAATAATCTTTGGTGTCCTTTTGTATATACTGAAAAATTTTATGACAAAAGAAGTAAACATAAGTTTCCTGGAAAATAATTACCACCGGATGGTAATATTGCAACAATACAAACTATTGCAAGAAAACATTAGTGCAATAACAGGTTTTGTGAGAAATCATCATTTTTGAGAAAACAGCCCTCGAAGAATTTAAGAATACCCGAACTTACCTGCAACAAACTAAAATCAACTCTTTATTTATTTTATACTAGCTGGGGTACCCGGCTTTGCTCAGGGAGTTGATATGAGATTGAAGCGACCTTCAAACCTACGACGGATCTTGCTTTATATACCCCAACCAATGTGTAGCCCCACCCATATAAAAAAGGCTTCGAATGGTCCACCAAAACATTCCACAGCATTTGAGAGTGTTCTTGAATGTTTCACAATTATCTGGGTTGTTCCCGAATGTTCCAGACTATTCCCGAATATTCCAGAATATTCCGGATGTTTTAGAATGTTTTGGAATGCTCTCGAATACTCTCGAATGTTCTGGACTGTTCTAGAAATTTATAGAGGGCGAAACTACAATATAATATAAACTTCTTCAAAAGCACGCCCTTCAGGTAAAAACGGAAAACTTCTTCATGGAAGGGGGATATAGGGCTACCACACCATATAACTCCCTCCATCGTACCGGGACTCGTTTCTGAGTTTTGGCGAGATGTACACTTTCATACACTTTCTTTTATAATATACTAGCTTTTTCCCCGCGGCTTCGTTCGCATGGTGTAAGGGGGGGTTCCCACTCCGCATCCTCCACCTCCCCCCCCCTCCCCACTCCCCCCATCTCCCATCCCCCCCCCCCACCCCCATCTCTTCCTCCCTCCCGCCTTTCATTTATTAAATCCCAGTACATTCAGTTTTTAAACAGCCTGTGTGCCACCTTTTACAATTTTTATTCAATATTAAATTTGGTACCTAACATAGGTACCTATTAATATCTAAAATTCTTGATTCGATTCAAACTATTAGGGGAGTACCTACTTTAAATAAATTTATCAACTTAAAGATTTTCAAAAATAGAATCCTGATTAAACTTTTTGCAAAATGTCATTCTCAAAATTATAAAATTATATGTATACAATGTTTGAAAATGTACCAATGTTGTCATTATGCACTTGCTGACAAACTACATAAGTAGTTTAGCGGGTTTAAATGTAAATAAATAAAAAAATAAAATAAAAATAAAAATATATAAAAATTTTTAAAAAAAACGTGATAGTCGTTAGGTTTTCTGAAATTATCCAATTTTCTGCGCAATATTCTTAATTTTTCTCTCCGTAAGAACCATCCTCGTACTTCAAGGAATTTTATTTTATTTATTTTAGAGAAAGTTGACAGCAAATCAGAGATTACAAAATAATACAATAATAAGATGTTAATTATGCCAATTATGAACTTTCCACTGACGATAGTTAATAATAAATAATAAAGTGTGACATTGTAAAGGTATTTTCTTGGTTTCATTTTTTAGTTACAAAATATAAAAAAGGGGGGGGGGGGAGGAACATGGGAATAGGATTACATGGGAATTGGGAATTGAACTTTCTAGTTTGAGTCATGTTGCTTGGTTTCGTTTTATGTCACGTAAAGTTGAGTTAAAAATGTCAATGTGGTAATGATTTAAGTTAAATGAGTGTGTGGATCTGTAGATAAATGAGTTCTGTTTGGAGTTGGTCTTGCAAAGAGGGAGATTAAAGGTAAGCGACTGCCTGCTGTTACGATTTGGAACATAGAATGATAGGCGTTGAAGAAGATCAGGACAATCGATTAAGTTATGTGTAATTTTAAATAACATTACCGAATCTGCTATATTTATTCGACAAGTTAACGTTTGTATTTTGAAGAACTTTGCAGAGTCTTCATTACTAACATGAGATCGAAAAGAGCGGAAATCGAGGTACCTTAAAAATCTATTTTGAACGCTTTGAATTCTATTTTTGTGCACTGCATAGCCTGGGTTCCACACCTGAGATGCGTATTCAAGGATACTACGAACATATGAGAAATACAGTGTTTTGAAAGTTGTAAGGTCTTTAAATTGTTTACAGAAGCGGATTATGAAACCAAGCATAGAAGATGCGTTAGTGACTATATGGTCGATATGTTTATTGAAATTCAGTTTACTATCAAGTATAACCCCAAGGTCCTTACTTTCGAATTTGATAGACAACGGTACATAATTAATTAAGTATTCATGGATTAATACGTTTTTATTTCTAGTAAAGCGCACGATGAAGCATTTAGAAATATTTATTTCCAGACAATGGGCATTACAATACCTGTTCAAACGTAGCAAATCATCTTGCAGTTTCTGACAGTCCTCGATTGAGTTTAAAGGTGAAAATATTTTCATGTCATCTGCATACAGGATAGTTTGGGAGTTAAGAAAACAGTTACCAATATCATTGATATAGATGTTAAATAATAATGGTCCCAACAGGCTGCCTTGAGGAACTCCTGATGTAACAGCAATAGAATCTGATTTAAATCCAGCAACCACTACTATTTGGCTACGGTTGGAGATATAAGAAGAGAGCCAACAATAAAGATTGCCGTGAATACCAATCTCTAAGAGCTTGTTTAACAAGATTGAGTGATCGACCCTGTCAAACGCCTTACTAAAGTCGGTATAGATAGTGTCCACTTGTATTCGGTTATCCAAATTATCCTGGAGGTACTCTGTGAAAGTTAAAAGATTTGTGCTTGTTGATTTACCACTAATGAAACCGTGCTGGTTCATATTCAGGCTAGGTTTAAGAGCAGCATATAGTTGATCATAGATTATTTTTTCTAAAATTTTGTTGAATATGCAAAGTTTGGAGATTGGCCTGTAGTTTTTGACATCAGTTTTTTTACTATTCTTGAAGATAGGAGACACAAACGCAGATTTCCATATAACTGGGACAGTGCATTCGGTAAGAGGTCGATTGAAAATCAGAGAGAGGGGTAAGGCTAGATTGTTTGCACATCGTTTAATAAGGATTGAAGGTATTTCGTCAGGACCAGCACCTTTGCAAGTATCAATTTCCTTAAGGTATTTTAAGACGATTTCTCGCGTCACCTCAATATTGCTTATATTGGATGTATGGTTTCCGACATCAGTTGGATTACGGGTAGGTGGATCGGAGGGTTTACTAACAACCGAACTGAAATATTCTGAGAATAAATTTGCAATGGCTGTTCCATTATCGGCTCTCAGCTCTCCAAGATACATACATTTTGGAACACCTTGGGATTTACGATTTTACTTAAGTAACGAGATTTGTTTTCCCGACATAAATCTTTATGCCGTTTACGAAGGAGAGAAAATGCGTCATAATCAGCCTGATTTTTGTATTTTTTATATTTGCTAAAATATTTCGATTTTTCCTTCATTACCTTAATAAGGGCAGCATTGTACCAAGGAGGATATTTCAAATTCCACGAAAATTTATGAGGAATGTGAAGGTTTATGAGGGATTTCAAAAATGTATAGAGAGCATCAAGCGCTGATTCTATTTGGGAGGTAGAGAAAATGGATGCCCAGTCAGCTTGTTCTAGGGCGAGATTAATTGATTCGAATATTCTAAAAAAAGAATTAGCGAAATAGGTTCAGATGCTCTCGAGATTTGCGCTTAGCAACACATTCAGCGATTCATTTTTTATATATAAGGATATTGATTGATTACAAGATTAAATCGCCGTAGAAGAACAATGTAAAATAATAATATTTAATATTATAATAATATGTAGACCTAAGAACAGGTATAATAACTAATAAGGGAACCCATACTACGTGACACGTTCGGGGGGGGGGGGTCTTCAAAATACCACGCTTGGTACAAATGAGCGGCGGGTTGCTTAGGTTTTTGGTCACAGTGGGGGGAGGGGGGGGGGGTTAAAAAGTGCAAAAAGTTGGTCACGTAGTATGGGTACGTTCCCTAAGGTCTATATAACAAAAAATATACATCAACTGCTTTTTTTGAGCAGGTATAAAATGAAATAAACTCACGTCCATGGAAAAGTGCCGTAAGTCAAAATTGTCTTTTTTTATTTATTTTATATATTTAATAATATTATTATTCAATTCTCGTAAGCCATATTGTCGAGCGGGATGTTAGTAAGTCTATGTATCGTTGAGTGGTAAGCGGATAATTTATGTGACCATGGGTGCAAAGATTTATAATTAATGGTCTTGTCGGTAAACGTAGGCTTACGGAAAATTTCAAAAGTATGTTTATTATTTTCTCTACCGATTGTTAAATCTAAAAAGTTGATTTTCTTATTACACTCCCTTTCAACCGTAAAGCAGATTTTACGGTTGATGGAGTTGGCTAAAGTAACAAAAAGATCTAGTTGTTAACATAAAAATAAAAGTAATAATAAAATAGAATCACAATTTGCTGAAATAATTTCCCTCGGGGCCTATGTCATCTTTGAAGATGCTGTGTGGAGGGTCTTTTTGAGAAAAGGAAGGAGTGAAAATGGGTCTTGAAGAGACCCATGTTGAAGGAGGGAGGAAACACAGAGGCCGGAAAATCGTTCCACAGCCGAGCCGTTGAACTCAAGAACGAGTCATAGAAACGACCCGTTCTCATGTGACTAATGTCAACCATGTACAAATGTTGGGCGCGTGTTTGGCGTGTTTCCCGACTATGCACCGGTGCCGAGGGGATCAATGATGCTAGTTCCTCGGAGCATCTTCCATTGTAATACCGGTAGAACAAGGACAGCATTCCCACCTGACGCCTATGCTCTAAAGATAGCATTCCGTCTGTTAAGATGGGAGAATCTATCAAACGGACCGCCCGTTTCTGCACAGAGTCAAGGGTTTTTTTTGTTCATTGTAAATAGAAGACTCGTAATCTCTGACGAACCAATGAATTGTTGAAACTCCCGTTCATCAGAGTTGTTTATGAGAGAAAACAACTGAACACGACAATCATAGAAATAAGGAGAGATATGGCATGCACGTCGCCAAGCTACGTCCAAACTGCACGGACTATCAAAGCTGATATGCAATGAATGTACATTCAGTATGTAGAAAGGGTAGTAATTGTAGTGGTAGGGGTGAACGATGTTGTGGTTTCATAATAACGGTGTGTCATGGCCCATCTCTATCGATATCCATCTCGTTTGTTTATATTACCTATCTATGGTTGCACAAAGCTATCTTTGGGAGAAAATTTATCCATTCTACGACCTGTAGATACCTAATAAATTGTATTATTATAGGTATATAATAAATCGTTCATTGGTGAAGAATTATCCTACAATCTACTTGAAAGATTTTTTCAACATTAGCTCTACGCAAGAGGCCTCGAGGAAAATAATTTCCATCAGGGTCTAAATCATCTTAGGGGGTGCTGTAAGGACGGTCTTTTGAAGAAAAGGAAGGAGAGGAAGTCCAGGAATGACGGAC
This sequence comes from Limnephilus rhombicus, assembly GCA_929108145.2. Lineage (NCBI taxonomy): Eukaryota > Metazoa > Arthropoda > Insecta > Trichoptera > Limnephilidae > Limnephilus > Limnephilus rhombicus. Next base: position 25,301,521 of record OV815292.1, read on the forward strand.
GTACGAATCCATCCCTCCAACTGCGATGCAAGAAGAAGGATCGAGAGAGAATGGTCAAAAGGTCTCCCTCAACCAGTCTCTACCAATCCGGCCCACCACGCAGTGGGCAATGCGCAAAAGCATCCGCCGCCAAGAACTTAACAAAACCTCCATTCATGAACCCAGGCACCCCTGCTAAATTACCTTTTTTATTCTAAATTACCATTCTATCTTTTTTTACATGAATACCGCACAAGAGTTCCATCTGCTCCCTTCTGGAGCCAGTTAGACTATGGCATCCCCAATTGGTGTATGTTGTGAGGTTGAAGGTAGTGGGGAGGGGAAGGAGATAGGGAAGAGGAAGGTGCGGAATTACCTGGCTATTCAGATCTGGTCACCAAACACGGCTAATGCCATTTCAAGCAACGTTTCAATTCTGAATGGTGGTCTTACACCAGGGCGATACTGAGAGTATCTTCCACTCTGGAACGTTCCGCAAATGTACTACATATTATTTTAAATTAATGAATTGTGAAATAACACAAATTAATCAAATAAAATTTATTTGCCACGTCCGGGATTCGATCCCACGACCTTCGGATCGCGAGTCAAGCCTTACCGCTGGACTACGCCGTCCGTCAAACTTAGTTAAAAGTCCACATTTATGAAGTATTAGCTTTTATTGATATTATAAATGGTAACCGCCCAAAGCAGAACAATGACATAACATAACATAAAACTTTATATCAATTTTCGATAGTTTTCCGTTTTGTTGCTGTTCTGTTTTGTAATGGAACCATGTTCTATCACAATATGAATCACGAAGCAGGAAACAGGACATCATAGGAATATTGGGACACGATAGAGTTGACCATCGGTAGGAACAGCTTGGACAGTTCTCGTTCCAGGGCTGGGAACAGTTCCTTGCTGAAAGCGTCGAAGTTCTGGTTTATGACGCTGTTGATCACATCACCTGGAAAAAGATTCAGAAATTAAGATAGAATAATATATGATTACATTAATTACTGCGCATGATTCTTCATGTCAGGAGCCCGTGTGATAGTGGCATCGCTGTATAGAAGTGAAAGGGAAAAGGAATGGGAAATAGAGAGAAAATTCTGGTTTACGACGCTGTTGATAACATCACCTGGAAGAATGGAGATTCAGAGATTCAGAAACGAATAACGTATGATTATATTGATTACTGCGCAAGATTTTTCATGTCAGGAGCACGTGTGATAGTGGCAACGCTGTAAAGATGTGGAATGGAAAAGAAATGGGGAATAGGGTTGTTGAGAAAATTCTGGTTTACGACGCTGTTGATTCAATTCAATTTAATTTATTCATTTTAAAAACATTACAAAATTACAATTTCAAATCGTTGTTAAAAGAGAAATATTTACAGAAAATAAGATAAAAAGATTTGGACTAACAGCAACAAAGCTTGTCGTTTGAATTGTGCTTCATTGATGTTAATAATATCGATATTAGAAGTGATTTTATTTAACAACAAGACAGCTCTCCCGACTGGCATACACCATTGGCAAGTTAGGTATGCAAGCCGGGATATAAAACAGTCTATGCTGTCGGTGACGGAGATAACCATCGGTAACATAGAAATTAATGCACTCCATGATAGCTGAGTTTTCGAACCGTCCACGAATCAGTCTGAAGAAATGTGTTACAATGAGCACATCCCTTCTGAGCCGTTTTTTTTTTTTTTTTTTTACTGTGAAAACCGCACAAGAATCTCAACTGCTCCCGTCTGGAGCCAGTGAGACTATGGCATCCCCAATTGGGGTATGTTGTGAGGCTGAAGGTAGTGGGGAGAGGAAGGAGGTGGGGAAGAGGAAGGTTGGGAAGTACCTGGCTATTCAGATCTGGTCACCAAACACGGCTAAAGCCATTTTCAAGCAACGTTTCAATTCTGAATGGTGGTCTTACACCAGGGCGATACTAATAGTATCTTCCACTCTGGAACATGCCGCAAATATACTATATATTATTTTAAATGAATTAATTGTGAAATAACACAAATTAATCAAATAAAACTTATTTGCGCATGCCGGGTTCGAACCCGCGACCTCCGGATTGTGAGTCAAGAGTCTTACCCACTGGACTACGGTTACTTGATGGTTCACACCAAGCATGCCCAAGAGAAAGTGGATAGGGTAGAGCCACGGGTAGTAGCCATACTTCCTCAGGTAAAGAAATCTCAAAAATTTCTTCTGAACCCACTCCAACAATGAAGGAATACTTGGTGTGGGCTCCAAACTATCTACCCACTCTCAAGCCTAGTCCTAACCAAAGCATTGTATAGTACTGTGAGAAACCGGGTGTCTCGGAAGCTTCTCGCAGTGCGCAGGACAAAACTCAACATTCTCACGTCATTACGATATAGACACTGAAAAGTTAACCTACTGTCAAACAAAATACCAAGATCTTTTATAGTGGAGATTGGTGACATCACTCGGAAGAGTGGAGATTCAGAGATTCAGAAACGAATAATGTATGATTACATTGATTACTGCGCAAGATTCCTCGTGTTGGGAGCCAGTGTGATAGAGGCATCGCATTTTTACGCACCAGATTTAAATGTCCGGGTTAAATTTTCCCCACAGGAAAAACTAAAACCCTTTCACACACTTCCCCAAATGATCATCTAGTCAATCCACGCTATGTAATTGCACTATATAAGTATTATAAATACAAAACAATACAAGAACAACGTTGCAACCTACCAGAGACCAAATGGGAAAATAATTCACCGACTCCAGATATTTTCATATCAGAGGGTTCGGCTCTGTGGAATTCCTAATTTGACCTATAAATCCTACTGATCCATCATAAGTGGAAGGGAAAAGAAATGGGGAATAGGGTTCTTAAGAAAATTCTGGTTTACGACGCTGTTGATGAGCTGGAAGAATGGAGATTCAGAAATTAACGTAGAATGTGATTACTGCAAAACAGATCCAATAGTCAGTAGCCAGCAGGGTAGGGCTTAGTAGACTTGGCTGTAAAGAAGTATGAAGGGAAAAGTCTTGGGGAGAAATTGGGAAAATTTTTGTAAATGACGCTGTTGAAGACATTATCTCTCCGGATATGGAAAGATTGATGGTAATAATTAGTTGTGAATAATGTGATCATGTACTCTGTAAACAACATAATACTATTTGTACCGTAATTAACCCTTCCTCCTGAATTCGTAAATGACGCTGTTGAAGACATTATCTCTCCGGATATGGAAAGATTGATGGTAATAATTAGTTGTGAATAATGTGATCATGTACTCTGTAAACAACATAATACTATTTGTACCGTAATTAACCCTTCCTCCTGAATTCGTAAATGACGCTGTTGAAGACATTATCTCTCCGGATATGGAAAGATTGATGGTAATAATTAGTTGTGAATAATGTGATCATGTACTCTGTAAACAACATAATACTATTTGTACCGTAATTAACCCTTCCTCCTGAATTCGTAAATGACGCTGTTGAAGACATTATCTCTCCGGATATGGAAAGATTGATGGTAATAATTAGTTGTGAATAATGTGATCATGTACTCTGTAAACAACATAATACTATTTGTACCGTAATTAACTCTTCCTCCGAAATTAAATATCTCGGTGTGATCATTGATCAAAACCTGAAATGGAATAATCACATTTCAGAGCTAGTGAAGAGAATGAGGAAATGTATATATATATATTTGTTAGGTTAAGAAATATTTTAAATGTAAAAATAATGAAAAATGTGTACTATGCCCTTGTTCATTCTTTACTTATCTACGGAATTATAGGTTGGGGAGGCTCTTACAAAAAAAATCTAAACTCAGTAAAAGTTTCGCAAAGAATCATCATTAAAGTAATATTAAAAAAACAATCTAACTTCTCAACAGAATCACTTTTTAAATTATTTCCAGTACCAAATGTCGATGACATTTTCAAGCAAGCTTCCATTATAAAAATGTGTAAAGAAAAAAATAACACAGAATATCAAGAATTTTACAAACTAATGAGAAATGGAAACCAATTTATTACACCTAATTTTAAAACAACTCAAATGCAAAATCATTATATTTTCCAAGCCATAAAAAACTATAATAACCTCCCTTCTGAATTACGCTGCATCATCAACCAATCAGAACAAATAAATAAAATAAAACAATTTTTCAAAAAAACTTACAGTAAAAAGTAAATATTTTATACAAAACAGATTATAACTTACAACGCAAGTAAGAATCGTGGCTCCCTTATCAGGCACAAGAGCCCCTCTTTTCTGATAAGGTATACATGACCAGAAAAGACCTTTAATTTAATATTTTGTAAAATATATGTGTATATAATATGTAACTCATATTTTTTATATTACAATAAAAAAAAATAAAAAATAGTATCACACAGCTGTATACTACATATGACGTCATTGCCTATCGCGGTTACTTTGTTCCGATGACTAGCTGTCACGGGATCACAGTGGATCCGAGGAACCGGCTATTTTTTGTAACCAGTTTCTATCGGACTTGTAAAATGGTCACCAACACTTAAACTGTGTGAAATCGAACCAAAAACCGCCCGCACATCCTACCAGCAAAAACCTGCGGAGCGGGTTTTTTAACTTCTAGTCTATATTTATTTTACTGTCCCTCTTTCATGTCGTCTCTCTCAATTCAGACGTCAGTTTGGAAAGCATTTATTTAAGTTTGGAGTTGTGTAATGTAGCTTATGGAGTGGAATTAGAATGTGAATATAACATTCCCTTCAGCATCATTGTTAAAAACTTTCGAAGTACCAAAAATTGAAGACCTCTATAAAAAAGATTCAATATTACAAAAATTCAAAGAAAATGTAATTAAAAAATTTAAACTTAAGTCGTCACTAGGGCATAAATTTAACATCCAAATTCCTCTATTTTCAACACAACAAATGCACAATAATTATATTTACAAAGGCATACAATATTTTAATAGTCTTCCCGAAGAAATAAAAAAAATAACAGATTTCGCATCTTTCAAGAAAAAAGTCAAATTAATCTTTTAAAAAAATCAACAACCATAACATCACCAATCACAATGTTATAACTTTATTTCATTTTATAACGTCATATCAAAAATTAACATCACAACATACTTTATATTTATATGTATGTTATAAAAATGAAATAATTGTAAAATAACTCCTACGCCAAGCTCAAGAGCTGGTACTCTTCATTGGCGTAGAAATTCATTAAAACATTTTTTCATTAAAAAATAAATAAATTTAAAAAATGTGCATCTGGGTCGAGAGCTAATATGCCCAAAAACTAGATGAAACAACTTATCGATGTCACCAGCAGAGGTCGTACCATTGTTGGTTTTTTCTAGCTAGAGCAATCAATTATTCTGGTGTTTTTATATTTGATTGTCAAGCTTATTAGAGATCTCAAACACCGTGACAAACAGGCGAGGAGATCATTCCAAATTTTCTATCAATATTTTTTGTAGGTCAAATCAAATTTTGGCCTGATCGACTTTTCTGTCTTGTATCCCCCGATTAGAGCGGTGGGAAAATGATGTTTTCATCGAGGGCAAGGATAATATGTTGTTTTCCTTCTACAGATTTGGATAAATCTCTGAAAACTGCTTAAATAATCGCAAGTCTACCAAAAAAAAAACCCTTGACTCTGCAGAAACGGGCAGTTCGTTTGATAGATTCTCCCATCTTAACAGACAGACTGCAATCTTTAGAGCACAGGCGTCAGGTGGGAATGCTGTCCTTGTTCTACCGGTATTACTGTAGTGAACGTATGTCTTGCAGTATGAAAGAGACATGCGTGTATGAGTGAGACAGCATGCGGAACGTATAAAAGGCGTGAATGTTGTCTACTCGTCCTCTCTTAGCATTTAGGCTTCCTACGACGCACCTCTGTACGACCTCGGAATAAACAGTAATAATCTACCCACGTAGTATTATTGAAATCCCACAGATCACCATCAAGAGGAATCTGGATCCACCACCAGGAGTCCAGAGTAATGTAGATAACCGGCCACGGTCATCACATTTGGCGCAGCCGGTAGGATGAAATTTAGGCAGCAGCAATCACATTTGGCGCGGTCGAAAAAAGTACCACGGGCAGCCAAATTGTTACATTGGGCGCGGTCTGAAAAAGGAACCACGGGCAGCCAAATCATCACATTTGGCGCGGTCGAAAAAGGAACCACGGGCAGCCAAATCATCACATTTGGCGCGGTCGAAAAAGGAACCACGAGCAGCCAAATTATATCATTTGGGCAGCCGAAAAGGAACATAAAGGAAGGAAGCAAGAGCAGCAGAAGAAGCATCCTGGAAACATCAAGGCCCTGGAGGAGTATTCGCGTAAGGCGTGGATACAGCAGTTCCGGATCTTCAGGAGAAGAGCTAGGACCTGGTGCAGACCTCACGGAAGGCGCATAGAAGGAAGACTTGGGTTCAGGAGCGAGAGACGGTCCGCGGAAGGGCGAGATCGGGCAGCATCCAGTCATCAGAGTCGTGAGTTGAGTGCTGTTTGTAATTTTTTCTGTTTTTTTTTAATTGATTGCATCTGTGTGGAAATGGAGGGAGGAGAACTGCCCAGGTTTTGTCATTTGAGGGACAAGCTGGAGACATTCGTCCTTCAGTACGAACAGTTCATCCTCGTCAATGATGACAAGTTAAATTCGGTAGAGAAAAAGAGAGCGGTTTTAATATCTCATTTACACACAGAGACAATAGATTTATTGATTGATTTGTGTTTTCCGAAAAAAATTACAGATTTTACGGTCGAAAATTTATTGTTATTACTAGAGAATCATGTAGGTATCAAAAGAAATGTGTTCAAGGAGCGCGAAATTTTTTTTGCTACGAAACAAAAAAGTACAGAATCTGTTAATGATTTTATAGCACGGTTAAGAAATCTCGTTAGATTTTGCAAATTCGAAGACAGACTTGAATATAATTTAAAAGATGTTTTTGTCACCGGTCTTCGAGTGGGGCGTATTAAGGAGAAATTATACGTAGAGGCTGAAAACTTTTCATTAAAAAAGGTTATAGAATGTGCTAGTGCCATGGATTCGTTCGAGGTAATTAATAAGAAAATTAAAACGGAAAGTGTAGATATTGTTGTTAAAAATAGACTGAACAATTTGTCACAAAAACAAAATTCTGCGGGTAAACATTTTTCAAGACCTACGGACAAGAATGTTACATCGTTCAGAGCGAAATCAGCAGACCGAACGAAATGTAAACATTGTGGTAGTTATCACGAATCAGTAAATTGTAAATTGAAAGACGTGTTTTGTTATAAATGCAGAGGAAAAGGGCATATTAGTAAAATATGTCGCGGGTTAAATAATAAAAATATTTCTTCAGTGTTTGTTAATACGCAGGAACATAAAAAAATGTTTCGGATAAACTCAGTATATTGTGAACCAATATTGTGCAAAATATTAGTGAATAATGTGGAACTAATCGGGTTATTGGACACAGGAGCGGCAGTTTCGATTTTAACAGACAAAGATTATGTTAAACATTTCAAACATTTGGATTTAAAACCAAAGGATTTAACCTTAACGGGTTACGCTAACTGTAAGTTGAATTTATTGGGTTGTATCTTATTAACAGTTGATTTTAACGGTTGTAGGGAAATGTTAGAATTTTGTGTAGTAAAACATGGAACAACTACTGTTCTGGGGCGTGATTTCATTAAAAAATTTAATATTGGATTTACGGGGTTACAATCTACTTTATCCCAGGAGGGAAGTGAAAATTATTCTCACAATATGGTTGAAAATAATAGTAGTGTAGTAGATAAATTAATTCGAAAATTCCCGGAGGTTTTTTCGGAGAAACTGGGTGGATTCAATAAATATAAAGTGCATTTGAAATTAAAAGAGAATGCGGAACCGAAATTCTGCAATCCGAGAAATATACCGTTTGCTTTAAAAGCAAAGGTTGAATCGGAATTGGGCCGTTTGCAATCGGAAGGTATTTGAGTTCCGGTAAATTATAGTAAGTTTGCATCACCAATCGTTCCCATAGTAAAAAGTAATGGGGAAATAAGGATTTGCGGTGATTATAAGGCAACAATAAATCCACAGCTAGTGGTAGATAAATATCCCATGCCACGGATAGAATGGTTGTTTTCTCAAATGGCGGGTGGAATATTTTTTTCCAAAATTGACTTGCGGCAAGCGTACCTACAATTAGAACTAGATGAGGAAAGTCAAGAATTCACAACTATATCTACTCATTTAGGATTGTTTAAATTCACGAGATTAGTGTTTGGGATTAATAGCGCGCCGGCTATTTTTTGTAAAACGATAGCTTCGTGCTTGCAAGGTTTGAAAAAAACAGCTGTATTTTTAGATGATATTGTGGTAACAGGAGATTCGGAAGAAGAACATAATGAGAATTTAACAGCAGTGTTAAATAGATTAAAAGATTGTGGATTTAGCGTAAATATTCACAAGTGTATTTTTAAGGCGTCATCAGTAACTTTTCTAGGGTTTGAAATTTCAAAAGAAGGAATTAAACCATTGAAAGACAAAACTATCGCTATTAGTAAAGTATCGCAACCTAAAGACATTACTGAATTACGAAGTTTTTTGGGGTTAGTGAACTTTTACAGGTCATTTGTACCAAATATGTCTGTACTATTAGATCCGTTACATAATTTATTGAGGAAAAATACACATTTTGATTTTAATCAAAATTGCTTGGAAGCTTTTAATAAAATTAAGTCAATTTTATGTGATGATAGAGTGCTAGCTCATTATGATCCGGATGTAACATTGAAGATTGTGACGGATGCCTCAACAAAAGGGTTGGGGGCGACACTTTTACATTGTTACGATAATAATTTACAGAGACCGATTTCTTTTGTTTCTCGAAAATTAACTGAAGCAGAAAAGAAATATTCAATTTTGGATTTAGAAGCAACAGCTATTGTGTTTGCGTTGAAAAAATTTTTTGAGTATATTTATGGAAGGGAATTCATTTTAGAAATAGATAATGAACCGTTATGTAGAATTTTTGGTGATAAGAAAGGTATCCCAGTATTAGCGTGTAACAGACTTCAACGTTATGGTGTAATTCTTTCGTCGTTCAATTATAAAGTACAGTACGTGAAATCGGCATTGAACTGTTCGGATTATTTGTCTCGCGTTCCTGTCGAGGAACCAGTTCACGTAGAGAATGACTTTGATACTCAAATTCTAAGTTTATTCAAAAATAACAGAGATTTACCTATAGATGTCGAGGAAATTAAATCGGAATCAAGTACAGATAAAATTTTATTGGAAATTAAACATTATCTCAGAACTGGGTGGCCAAATAAAATTAACAAGGATGATTCAAAATGGGTTTACTGGATTAAACGGAATGAATTATCCATAATTGATGATTGTTTTTTCTGGAATCATAGGCTAATAATTCCAGTAATTTTAAGAGAAAAAATTTTAAACTTATTGCATAGATCTCATCTGGGTGTAGCAAAGATGAAAGGTTTAGCCAGAGGTATATTTTGGTGGCCAGGGATAGATGGAAATATTGAACTTTTAGCGAGAGGATGCGAAATTTGTTCAGAGGTTCAACCTTCTCAACCAAAGAGCGAATTGACTCCGTGGCCTATAACTGAAGAAATATGGAGTAGGGTGCATATTAAGGCGGGTCACGATTGTATGGGGGAATAAAAAAACTTGTTTTGGTTTGCCTGTTAGTGATAAAAGGGTGTTAAATGAAGATGTAAAATCACGTAATTTTTTTAATAATATTTGAATATCATCTTCTTCCTCCGGATTGAGTTTGAAATTTCACAAAATAGAGAAAAACCCACCCTTGTTAAATCTCAAAAAAATATTAGATAAACAATTAAAAATGAACTTTTTTTCAATAAAACACAAATCGGAGAGAATATTCTGACTTATTTATTAAAAAAATATATGATTATAATTAACATTATCTCAAGACAGTGTATTCAAATACCAGCAAAATCCTTCTTACTCTCAAATTTCGGCATTATTTTGCGAGACTCAATCTTTGCCTTAATAAGACCTTCTCTTGCAGACTTCGTACATAAAGTAGTCGAGGCTTCAGTAACAGTCTTAACAGCTCTTTCAACTGCTTGAGTATGACATGGCAGACGCAGAAGAGGCAATTTACCTTCTCCCCCCTGTGCTACAAATAATTGAAGATCTTCATCCGATATATTCTTCAGTATTGGGGGTTCGGTTACATTTTGCTGCCAATTAATAAGGTCGTAGTAATATGATGCATCGAGGTTTATGTTTGGAAGTTGGAACAGCCTTGTTTTACTTAGTTTCTTACTGCGTGCTTTTAGAACACGACGCGCAGCTAATTCCCGGATATGAGGGTCAGTTTGTGAGGGTCAGTTAACATTGCAAGTAGTAAATTTTCAGGGTGTGCGAAGTAACTGTTTCTTTCTATGACTGGATCAATTATAGTTTTTAGTTCAGGGGATAAGTATCTAGACGCTGAAATTAGCTGCCACAGGTGACGTGCTCCATCTTTACAGGTGCGATGAGTTTTAATACTGAACCAAGTCGGAGCATAAACTTTAACAACGTACGTTGCTAAAATAATAAGATTCTCTGTAGGAGCTTCCGTTGCAACATAAAGACGAAGAATTCGGTTAGCACGCGTAAGCCATCTGGCATGAGACATTTTTCCAGGAGATTTGTGGCCTAAATCTTCAGGTAATTCCCCCACCGTAACTGCAGATACGATTTTATACAAATATAACTGATCTGTACTTAGGTCTTTAGTTAATAATTCAGGCAACTCTCCGTCAATTTTCTGAAAATGAACAATAGGCTTTTTTTCACAGTTTTCTAAAGCTAGTCCTATTGTCCCTGAATATGTTTGAGGTCCAGATGTCTTACCGTCAAGATGTGTGAACAAATGACGAAATGGTAACTCGTTCATGTGAAGCAAGCAAATTATCCATTGCAATGGTTTATCCAAACGTTTTTCAAGCAAACCTATTGTACCTCCATGTTTTCCAACGTTCACGTTCGTTCCGTCACATCCAATAGCCATTAATGGTTCAAATGGTATTTCTTCCTTTAAAAAATAATCGACAATTGTTCTTTCTATAACTTTCGACGTGCCAGAGTTTGGTGCAATATAACCCAAATATATTGAGTCTGGCTCTTTTATCATTGAAATATGCTCTTCAATGATTAGTTCTCTGTAATGCCTCCCCACTTTTTCCCTGATAGTTAATGTTTTATCTTTCCGGCCATCAAAATATAATGCGGGTATTTGTAAAACTATGTGTTGTGCCTTAATATTTTCCCTTGTTTTTTTTCGTTCTCTGCGAAGTTTACTTTTGTCAATAACTGGAATATTAGACTTGATGTCATACAGAACTGCTGAGGCAATGGCTGCCGCTGCTCTATCCGAAACTCCATATCTATCACAAGCTTTCGACAGTGTAGAATAATCAATAGTGACCGCAGCCCGCTTCTGAGGCATTTGAGATACAACATTTGGTTTGAAAACATCATTGCAATCGGATTCATTTGATGAAGAAGACGTGGAAATATCGATTAGAGAGGTAGTTGGCTTAATGTGCTTTCCTTTTTAGACGTACGCAAGGATTTTTGCTTCAGAAGTTTTCTTTTCAACGCAGTTTTCATTCGTTTTGTTGTAGCGGTATCCACATTTCCTATTATCATTTTTCGTGTAGTACGTTGGTCACTAATGAAACTCTGTTCATTTACAGGTATTTTTTTATCTTTAGGACAGTCACATTTACTGAAATCTTTGCATTTGCAAGACGAAATATCAAACAGCACTTTACTTCTGCGACGGAATTCCTCCATTTTTTTCTCCGGTATTTTAGGATGTGACTTAAGAAGGTCTTTGCATTTAAAATGATATGACCTCAACATGCGTGCTACTCGCGAGTGTGTAACGATGGGAATAGAAGCCTTTCTCCATATTTCTTCAATTCGTGCTGTCACAGTACACTCTATTTGCTGAAATTTGGGTTCTTGTTTGGTCTCTTGATTTAATTTTATTTGATGTCTGGTCCACTCAAAAAACTTCATAACATCACAATAAGTTGGTAAAACATTGTCTTTAACGTCGCAAATTTCACCAAATATGGGACTTTTTAACGCATTCCGAGTACGTTCCATTGCGAAAACTTGTGCAACGCGACCTACCGCTTAAAGAGCTGTAGTGATACTGACTCCAAACTCCGACGTCGGTTGCGCAGAGTCGCTGCGCTTAGTGCAATCGGTGCTTCCCCTGCCCTCACCTCGAGCCACTAATAATCAAAACTCGGATTTTTTGTAAATGAATTCGTAAATACGTACCATATTTGCCATAGAATATTACAAAAAATATAGTATAAAGGATTCGTAGTAACTTTTATACACACTAGAAAATACCTCTAAAAATGAAAATTTTCAAAACTATGAAGTGAATCCGGAGGAAGAAGATCGTATCAGAAATTTAAAAAATTTTAAACACGTCGGTTTGAACCCATTTGGCACCCTTTTATCGCTAACAGAATCTAAAATTATCATTTTTTTTAAATGACCCACCTTAGTGCATATTGATTATGCGGGCCCAGTTGCAAATAAATATTTTCTTGTGATTATTGACTCAACCTCAAAATGGTTAGACTGTGTAGAGGTAAATTCTCCCAATTCGTATAACACTATTAAAATATTAAAGGGTTTATTTACTTATTTCGGGAGTGTACAGACAATAGTGTCAGATAATGGAGCCGCTTTTATGTCAGCGGACTTCAAAGAGTTTTGTGAGATGAATAACATCAAACATTTAACTACTCCGGTAAATCATCCACAATCAAACGGTTTAGCAGAAAACGCGGTTCGAACGTGTAAAAATTTTTTAAAAAAATGATGATAAGAAATAAGTTTCAGTCAGGTTATGAGGAAAAATTAGGAAATTTTTTAATTGATTACAGGAATGCACCACACTGTACAACTGGCTTAGAACCTGCAGTTGTAATGTTTGGAAGGAAACTAAGGTCTAACTTAAACAGTTTTGTACCGAGAGGGGGGAGAGATAAGGATAATATAATTAAGAAAGAAACTAAAATTAAAATGTCTAAATGTCAGGAAAATCGGAAATATTATTATAAGAGGAATAATAAAGATTCGAAGGGTTTTTCGATTAATCAAAAAGAAATGGTTAGAGATTTCAGAGACCAAAACAATGATAAATGGGTACCAGGGAAAGTACATAAACAATTAGGGAAAAAACTTTATATAATTGAAGTAAAATTAAATGGTAAACTTATGTATTGGAAAAGGCATTTTGATCAGTTGTCTAAATTGTGTGTATCATGGGAAAAGAAACCCAGCAATCCTTATATCGCGTCTGAGACGAAGAGACTGTCGTATGACGATTACGATGTCTCCAGCTTTGTGCCGGATGACAGACTAATGGGTGTTTCTCCTTCTCCTTCCAGCTCCAGTGATCCAGTGGCTTCCACGTCGGGAAATTGGAAGGACCGACTTCGACCACGGACACACAGATGAGTCAATGAAGACAGGACTCAGCTCTCGACTCAACATGTGATAAATGAATTACTTACATTGTAAATATTGGAATATTGTATGTATTGTAAATAATTATCCGCATCATGTTGTGTAACTGTCTTCAGATTTAAGTGTGGAGGGATGTAGTGAACGTATGTCTTGCAGTATGAAAGAGACATGCGTGTATGAGTGAGACAGCATGAAAGGCGTGAATGTTGTCTACTCGTCCTCTCTTAGCATTTAGGCTTCCTACGACGCACCTCTGTACGACCTCGGAATAAACAGTAATAATCTACCCACGTAGTATTATTGAAATCCCACAGATCACCATCAAGAGGAATCTGGATCCACCACCAGGAGTCCAGAGTAATGTAGATAACCGGCCACGGTCATCACAATTACAATGGAAGATTCTCCGAGGAACTAGCGTCATTGATCCCCTCGGCACCGGTGCATAGTCGGGAAACACGCCAAACACGCGCCCAACATTTGTACACGGTTGACATTAGTCACATGAGAACGGGTCGTTTCTATGACTCGTTCTTGAGTTCAACGGCTCGGCTGTGGAACGATTTGCCGGCCTCTGTGTTTCCTCCCTCCTACAATATGGGTCTCTTCAAGACTACAAAGGGACCCTCCACACAACATCTTCAAAGATGACATAGGCCCTGAGGGAGGTTATTTTCCTCAGGGCCTCCTGTATGGAGTTAATGTAAAAAAAAAAAGTCTTAATCTTAAAGCAACGTAAAATTATACGAGTAGGGTGGGTGTCATTGATCAGGGCCGGTCCTGTGCGGGCGAAATTGGAGCAATTCGCTCCGGGCGTTGACATGTCAAGACGCCAAGAAGCCAAGGCGTTGATAACCTTATACCTAACGCTACGTATAAACAGGTAGGTATTACCACGAGCTGAGCCACGATTTATAAGAAAGGAACGAAGCAACCGAAGCAAACTGCTTGAAATTCCGACATATTTTTTGATGCATGCTAGAACATTGCTGATAGGGAGAACAACAACTTAGACGCACTTCGTTTAATAATAATAATAATTGGATAATTTATAAAGCGCCGTTTTGGTGAAAAATCACCTCAAGGGCGCTGTACAATTTATTAGGAATGCTTAGGTTCTAACTTATTTTACTATTTACAAATGGATAGAGAAATATACATACAATATATATATATATATATATATATATATATATATATATATATATATATATATATATATATATATATATATATAGAAAAAGAGTTACTTACAGTTAAGAGTTATACTTTTTAATGTGCTTACTTCTTTTTTAAATTTCTTTCGCTTATTTTGGTTATTATAGATTATTTATATGGAACATTATTTTCGATTTATTTTTTTTTACTCTCGAAACTCTTTTAGAAATTAAAAAAAATTATATGTATTTTTCTCCTTTATAAATGTAAAAATATTTGTTAATGTTTACATTTATGTCTGCTCTTCAAGGAAATCCGTGAAAAATAGTTAGGGTGCAGGAAAATTCTCAAGTTATTGTTTTATATAGTCTAGTTCAGCGTTTCCTAACCTTTTTCATCCACGGACCCCTAGGATATCAAGCACAATTTTCAAGGACCCCCTAATAAAAAAAACCAACAATAAATTGCAATACCATTTTTGAAGTGAAAACTTCTTTGTGATTTGAAACTCGATGAAATGAAAAATAGCGACACTAAAAAAGACAAACACATTCATCCGTAGGATTTAGCCTATTAGAGAATGAGATAGTATAATCGGTCTCTTCTTTGTGCGGAGCTTCGTAGCCTATCAGAATCCTATTTGTGCGGTGCTTCGTAGCCTCCCACTCTTGTCTGCTTTAGTTTTCTGAAGGTTTCTGAAGGTAAATTGCACACTCTGATATATATTTTTTAGTATATTCTACAAATACAAAAAAAAACTTAAAAAAAAAAAAAAAAAAATTTATAAAAATACGTTAATAATTAACGTACAACAGCAACACCAACATTCACATTAATTAATGTCGAGGTTGGTGCTGCTTTTTGGAACTAAATTAGTGATATTCGGGTTGATGGTACTACTAGAATCTGTCAATTAAGGGTAGAAAATATTAAAAATTGAACTAATAAATTTGTAAGCTGGTAACACCAATTTAACTGTCAAATATTCTTTCAAATCGCAATGACACTGAATGTATAAAACATTGTAAGTCACATTTAAAAAAACCTTTTTTTTGTTCTTTAAGAAAAAAAATTAATTCGAAGAAGCACTGTTGTTAAGGTATCTTATAAATTTGATTAAATGGTGTTTTGTAATGTGATTTGCTTTCATTTAATATAACATAAATTTGAATTTAACAGTAGGTAAAAGGGAAGAATCACTAATGGTGAGTAGTTACACTACTTTTTGGTCGGAATGAGTTAAATATATTCAGATCTAAAATTAGAGACATGATCTAAAACCCGGGCAACGCTGGGTACTTAAGCTAGTATTAAATAAATGTGAGCAATTTCCAACTGTGCTTTTTATTTTACTATGATATCGTTATTCCTCACTGTTATACCAAAGATTGCAATGGTATAATATACCTACAATTCTAATTTTGAGATCGGTAGGTATCAAAATTGCAATAAAAAAATATTTTTCCTTCTTGTAAGTGTTTTTTTATTTTTTCCAAAAAATGTACTTTTCCAAGTCGCGGCACCCATAGAAAATTTGAATTTTCTCACGGCACCCCGGTCATATAATAATGTCTATCTGTGGTAGCCCAGGGACCGAGTGTCATCCCCAAGAGCACGATATGAAGTAGCAAAGGGAATGAGGACCCTTGATACTGATTTTTGACTGATTTCCAAAACTCCGTCAAATCCGAACAAGCGTATTTTGTTTTTAGGCTGCTGTCGCTCGAGAGGTCAATTAGATTTTTGCAAAGCAGTCAGTTAACTGTGATTTTCCATTCCATAAAATTTTTAGTAGAGACATCAGGGGCGCCTCGCGGCACCCCGATCTCTGTCCGCGGCACCCACTTTGGGAACCTCTGGGTTACACAGCTTTACTTTAACGCCATGAGTTATGTGTTTAGTATTGCCATTTGATCAACAGTGGCGCCTTTCTATGTTTTCTACTCATATTTGACAGACTGTAAGTTGTAATCTCAAATCGGATCCCACTAGTAATCTATTTTGTTTTTAGTTTAAATAAGAGCAGAGAATGCCTTTTCACAGAGGTATGTGGTTGAAAAAAGCAGTAAATGTTTTATAATCTTTCTTTACATTCAGTAAAAAATTTGATAAAGGGGCTTCTTTGAATTTCCTTACTTTTTTCCTTTTTTTCACCAATATTATGTATATATATATTTATATGTATTGTGTATAATTTTGTATATGAAATGGAGGCCTCAGCACGGGTAAACCACCCAGTGTGAGGCCAACATCATTGAATTATGTAAAAAATGTAAATAATATTTTTTTTTTTTTTTTTATATATTGCATATAATATTGCATCAAATAAATAAATAAATCACAAGATTTTCTATTTATCGGTTTTCCTGTGCCGTTGTCAAGTCAGTAATATCAGTAAAAACTGTGTTGAAAGGGTCTAATATCCAATTTTTATCGGGTACTGGAAAATAATCCTATACGAGACTTTAGGTAGTATTTATTTATTATTGTTAAATGATCCAAAGATGAGACTGCGGACCCCCAGGGTTCCGCGGACCACAGTCTCAGAAACACTGGTCTAGTTAATTACTGTCTGCATCTGTGTTTTCTCCTCAATAAAAAAACTTAATAAAAATAAATTAAAAGGGGGAGGGGAGAAAAATAAATGACCAAGATATCGCGAGATCGATTCCATTATATTACAAATTATTTTGCAAAACTACGTTTTTTATGTTAAAGAGGGCACATATTTTGTTATTGTTATATTGGTAGTAATTTTCTTTATATTTTATTCTCGTCTTTTTGGCACTCTTTGACGTATTTTGTTTAGCAACAGTCATGGGTACCTACTACCGCTCCGCCGAGGAGGTCAATTATTAAATAAGTTCGAGGATCTCTCATTTCAGCAGTAGGTCAATGCGCTGTTTCTTGCCAAGAGTCGTGTCCGTGAACCAAAATGCCGACCTTCGCCACACGTCGGACGGAGGCAATTTTTAAGACCTTGTCTTCGGCGACATCAATAAATTATTTCATATTTACTACTAGCAGACCCAGCCACACGTTGCTGTGGCTAAAGACAGATACATACTTGCTTGTTGTGGCGTGTCGTGACGCGCCAGAAGCACATCGCTTTCATGCATTTATTATGGTTAGAGACATATTTGTAGGTCGTGGCAACCATAATAAATGTACGAAACCGATGTGCTTCTGGCGCGTCACGACACGCCAAGACATGCAAGTATGTTTCCCTTTAACCTTTTTAACCAACGCCATCTGTTAAATCAAATCCACACCACGCTGCCCGCTGCCGCTGCCGCTTGGTCAGATATATTACGTATTTCACCCAAATTACACAAAACCTTGACAAATTATATACCTAAAAACCTTCCTCATGTAAGCGACTTCATTTTATACTTAGGTAAGGTAAAGGTAAATATTGGCAGTAAGCGTCCGAAATTTGATTCGAATTACAGCAATAATAGTCAAAATTGATGTTCATGTATTCATCATTAGATACTTAGAATATCTTTTCTATCGAAGGTTTGCTAAATAGTCGGCGGAATAGCGCTCATACCAAATATTTCAATTTCTTTGGCTTCGATGCTGTCGGAGCGGTGTCCCCTTCAATAAAGAAATATTTCACGAGAATTACCGTTATTCCCCCCCCCCCCCCCACAGCCCCTTCCACCAGCCTTTTTTATTTAAAAAGTTGTCATTTTTCTGTTATACAGAATTTTTTTAAATTTTACGGAAGGGTCTGTGTAAACTGTTAAACGCAAAAAAGTTTTTTTTTACAATAGTTCCACACAGGAGACCTTGAGGAAAACAATTTTCCTCGGGGACTACGTCATCTTTGGGGATGCTGTGTGCAGGATATTTTAGGGAAAGGAAGGAGATGAAGTTACGAGAAGAAATCGTTACGATCCCGCTCGCCACGCAGCAGGTGGACAATCCGCCGCCTAAGACCTAGAACCTAGACAAACCTCACCGCACGAACCCGGGCACCCCTGCTAAGTCACCAAACGTAGCGAACAATTTGGAGTGACCTGTGGCAAGGGTGTTGGTATTACAGTAAACGGTTCCCGGGGCGGCGGTAATCGTACCCTATTTATATTATGTTTTGACCATAATAATTTAGCAGGGGTGCCCGGGTTCATGGGGTGAGGTTTGTCTAGGTCTTGGAGGCGGATGACCAGGACATACTGAACCCAGATTCCTACCCACCCCTTAAACCCCTTTCCTTCCCAGAACTCTCCTCTCCTTCCTTTCCTTAAAAAAACCCTCCACACAGCATCCCTAAAGATGACATAGGCCCTGAGAGAAATTATTTTCCTCAGGGCCTCCTGTGTGGATCACATGTAAAAAAAAAATAATAGAAAAGGTGTTAGAACAAGTATCACGAGGACGCGTCATTCGTGACAGATATAGCACTGCCTGGTCCGAGTGGTTGAACAATCATTAACCCTTCAGGCCTTGATCATATTTTGACAGAGGTTCAAAATATTTCTGCTTTGCAATAAATCCAAATAAATGATAAAATATTTCTGAACGAATCTGAACAGTAAAAGCTGTTTTAGAAAGGTGATAAAATATGCTTTCAAATTATACAATTCGAAATAAACATGTCATTTTTAAATATAAGAATTTACATGCAGACAAAAAAGTTTTGAAAATGGCTCACTTTACGTTTTTTTTAACTATAATTACTGATAAATTCTCCAAAACAGGGCAATGAGAATAATACTACGGCGAAATAGATTTTCAAAAGTAAACAAAATGTTAAAGGAACTGAATTGGCTAACCGTGAAACAGATGCTGACCTTGAATACGATGATATTTACACATAAAATAATTAACAACATTTTACCAAAATACTTTGCAAATAAAATTATATTCAACAAGGACATTCACAGACATAACACAAGGACGTGCAAAGAAATCAGGCTTCAAAAAAAGGACAAGGCGAATACGCAGAACAGTTTACTGTACAAAGGGATTAAATTATATAACAAGCTACCAGAAACTTAGTCCACACCAATTGGAAAGTTCAAGACGTATTGTAGGAGCTAGATAAAACTACATAAAATTTAGTTTGCAATATGAAATATTGTAATTAATTATAAATTTGTAAACTTAAATGTACAAATTACTAAAATAAAATTAATAAATAATAAATAAATAAAATAATAACGAAAAAAAAAACATAAACACACACATATTATTAATGTTTTTGCCACCTCACTTTTTTGGCATTCATGTAAAAATAATTAATAAAAAATTCTCAAAGTTTGCGTTCCGATTCTTTGGTTTCATAAAGGTGTGCATTTTACTTATTTTGTGGTTAATTTTTAGATTTGAATATAAAGCATGATGATTAAGAATGTTTAGATCATGTTACTCACTCTGATAGTAAGGGAGAAACAACTGTTTCTTCTTATTCTTCTTGTGCCTCGCCCGTTCAACGGACGTTGGCTATCATGTTGGCTATGCGAACTTTGTTTACTGCGGCCTGGAACAGCTCTACGGTAGACTGGCCAAACCACTGTCTCAGGTTTTTCAGCCATAAGGTTCTCTTTTTCCAGGGCCCCGTCTTCCGGCAATCTTTCCCTGCATTATGAGATGCAGGATCTCATACTTCTCTGGATGTCTCATCACAATGTCCAGATATTGAAGTTTTCGGATTTTTATAGTTTTAATTACTTTCTTTTCTTTATTCGTCCGAACCATAACATCTTCATTCGTAACCCTGTCCATCCAGCTTATTCTGTAGATCCACATCTCGAATACCTCAAGTCGCCTAATTAGTTTTTCAGTAAGCGTCCATGCTTCCATTCAAGAAAATAATATCTAAAACACGTAGCATCTGCAACTGTTTCTACGAAGACTAAATGAGTCGTTCCGAAAAGCAAACAAATTAACCTGAGGGGTTAAAACTATCAGCAATGGGGGCCAAAAAGTACCAGAGATTTCTTTTGGTTTATTCGTGGGTACCTTTATTGCACAATGCATAAAATATGCATGTTATAATCAAACTATTGTTACATCATTACGTTTTGTAATATATGGTCATCGTCAATCAATAAACGCACCAAATCACGCAGCGAAGTTTTCCAAATTGATCGATCGACCTTCCGATTAAAGTCATGCAACTATAACCGAGGTGAAGCAAGGTCACTTCGATGAAAAAAACTCCTAACACCTGTACAGCATGACACACATAACTTTGCAGACGGTGACTACGGAGACACCAATTTTATTTTATTTTTCAGTCGGTAACTTCAGGACTTAACCCTTATCACGCTTCATTAAAAACATAAATCGAAACCGGTTGTTTATTACAAATCGAATCAACTATTTAATTAAACAAAGCTAATATTTCAGAAAAATTAAAATATATTTGAAAAATATTTATAAAAACGTTTGTTTATTTTTTTTTTTTTTTATTAAAATACATTAAATAATACGTTTTACAGCATTTTTAAGAGCAAAGCTCGAGGTAAAAAGGCGGAAAAACGCATGTTAACCACAATTTATTTAAACAATATTAACCACAATTTAGCAAAGGAAAAATGATATATTTTTATATATAAAACAAAAAATAGATAATTAACAGTAAATAAGAAAAAATATATAAATATATATGTATTAAGATAAGAAATACAACAGACTGAAGAGGAGGAGATAAAAAAAATGAAAAATTATTGAGAGAATAAGGATATCTAATATTATAATTGAGTTTTTATATTGGTAAGTTATATAAAAAGAGTTTTTATTGAATTTTTGTATTTTTTTGTAATTTGTTTCCAATCTTAATTTCAAGAGTAATTCGTTAAACCATTTGACTCCAATATATTTGTAGAATTGTTGGGCTGTGGTGGTGTAACAGCGCGGAATAGTCATAGAGCCAAGGATATTTGTTCTATTGCTGTTCGAAAAAATTAAATATCACATTATTGAAGCAATCTTCGTGTATTTGTAAAAGCGTAATTTTTTTATAAATAATATGAAGTGAAAGGACTTTAAATTCTTGAAATAATTTGATGGTAGGGTAATCGTATGACTTTTTTAGAATTATTTTTATTAATACTCTTTGGATAATTTCCTTTGGACGTCCGTAAAGCTAATTGTATAAGCGTCTGGTTATTTGAATCTTAAATCAATAATAGTCAGATTTTATAAATTGTACGTCACATTGTAGTAGCGTACAAGCAATATAAATGTATTTATAATTTTTCTAAAAATTATGTACGGGTAGTTATAAAAACATATTTAATAAAATCAGAGTGTGCAATTCACGCGCGATAGAAGTGTAACCTTCAGAAAACTAAAATAGTGGGGAGGCTACGAAGCACCGCACAAAGGGGAGACCGATTGTACTATGTCATTCTCTCGTAGGCTAAATCCTATAGATCATAGGTTCTCAACCATATTTTGCCCACCGCCCACTTTAAGAATTTTTTTTTCTTGGCCGCCCCCCCAATTGTTTTTACTTACCATCTGTCGTAAATCTGAAAAAGCTATTGTCACTATTATATTTACCAAAACAGGGGGGGGGATACCGGGTTGCTACCTCCTTTCTTCTTGTATTCATGATATAGTGCCAATTCTTAATAAAAATAATACACGTAAAATTACACAAGTCTACAAAAAAATAAAAGTTGAGAGCTGTTTTGGTTTTTTGCGTAATTCTTATGTTTTTGGGTGTGCTGAATCCGAAAATGACTTTCATTCTGTCACAGAACGTCACGTTTTCTGACAATGTAGGTATCTATGTTAAACAAGTTATCATCTTAAAATAAAAGATAAAGAGTAAAAAAAAAATTTTTATTTATAATTGCTTAACAAAACTTATTTTTTTATCTATAATACATTGATTAGTAAGCAATAAACACATTTCTTTTCCCAGTGAGACTCCTTTTGGTACATTGTATATATATATGTAAAATACTTTTGGAAATACACAAAATCAATGAAAAACAATGATGCTGGTATTTCCGGTAATATACGTTACAGACAAAACAGCTCCAGTAAAATTTATGAAATTGTTAACATGTTTGCTGATTACTTTAAGGACGTGTATGAACCTGATATTCCAGATGAATTAATTCCGTACTTCAACTCGGATATAAATTTACACTTATCGCAAATACACATCGACATTGAAGACATTATAGTCTGTATTAAATCACTTGAACCCAAAACAAGCTCGGGACCTGATAAGATTCCTTCCATCTTACTTAAGAATTGTGTCCAAAGTTTATCTGTTCCGCTTAATATACTGTTTAATAAGTCACTCTCTACAGGACACTTTCCACAAATATGGAAACTTAGCTACCTTACTCCTATATTTAAAAGTGGTGATAAATCCTTTGTTGAAAATTATTGGCTGATGTTCTCCCTGAGCCCGTTTTAAACATTTTTACTTAAAATCTTTATGTCGAACGTAGAACCACGTAAATGAATTTAAATAAGGTGACATAATCACGGCAAGTAGTTTTTTGTTAACACAATGATTAGTAAAAATAGCTTTTTATCTTTATAACTGTTGTGTTAACTTAGTAGCTGAAGTAAATTAAGTTTTTTTGTAAAGTTAAAAATTAAACAATGAAGAAATTATCGATGCGCAACTGTCCGTTTTCAACTGATCCTCCTCTTTATTTAAGGCGTCAATTATTTGCTGACAAATTTGTTCTTAAATGTTTAAATTCTAAAAGTCATCAGGTTATTCCCAGAGTCTCGTTGTTCAACGACTCAACACATTCATCTACAATCAGAGCTCGAACTAAACCTCTCCCTTCCATCTGTAAAAATTTTCGTTCTCTCTCAGAGCTTCAAATTATCAAAAATGATCTTCTTCCTTTGTACAAATTAAAATATAGTCACGTCACCCTATCCCCAACGATTTTAGAAGGGATTGGCATCCTTAAAAGTCATTCCAATCTCCCAGCCCGTACTGTCAATAATATGTTCAATGACATTATTTCTTCTAAATGGCCCAACTCTTCTCTTTTATTTACTGATGGCTCCAAATCTTCGGACTCTCCTAACTGTGGTATTGGTATTAACGTTTACCACAATAATTCTAATGAAAGAATATTTTATTCAATTTCAAACCAATTTTCAATATTTTCTGCCGAGTGCATTGCGATTATTGAATCTCTCAAATATATAATAAAAAATAATTTTGAACATTCTCTTGTTTTCTCTGACTCTCTCAGTTCCCTCCAAAAACTTAAAACCAGTCCTCTTCTTCATCCTGATGATCACTTTGTATGTCTTATTCGAGTATTGATAACCTCCATTCAAAGCTCTGGAAAAACTGTCACTCTGATTTGGATTCCTGGACATGTTGGCATAGTGGGTAACGATATTGCTGATTCCTTGGCAAAACAAGGAGCGTCTAACCCTACCGTTACCCTCGTAAACCATATTCCCCTGTCTGATATTTTTTCCATCATCAAAGATAGATCCCGCAATGTTTGGACAGAGTATTGGAACATTGCTAGTCAATCCAAGGGTGCCCGCTACGCCTCAATACAAAGGACTATCCCATCAAAACCGTGGTTTCAAAAATTCCCCCATTTTTCCAAAAAAGAAATTTCCTCACTTATTCGTATGAGAATCGGACATTGTTCCGTTCCTTCTCACCTTTATAAAATTCATGTGCTTGACTCCCTAGATTGTACGTTCTGTGGTCTAGATGTGGGAACTTTAGATCACATATTTTTTTATTGTCCCTCTCTAAATAAATATCCTCTTTTCTATCAAGCGTTATCAAAAATTGCCTCTCCTCTATTCAACATTTCATCTCTTCTAAGTCTGAACTCTACTCCAATCTTCCATAAAATTCTGAAATTTGCACATTTAAATAAAATTAATATATAAATTCACCTTTCATTTCTCTGTAATTATAAATGATGGCCTAGAACACCCTTGAAGGGTGAAAGCCAGAAATAATTGAAAAAAAAAAAAAAAAAAAAACTGTCCGTTTTATTTTTGTCAGTATCAGAGATGGCGTTTTGTACGGATTCATATTTTTGTGATTTTCTTTCTTTTCCGCTTACTTATTGCGTTTCATTTTCTTTATACGTGTGAGGGAGATTCAAGAGCGGATTTAGAGGGGGGGCACGGGGGCACGTGCTTCCCCAGACGGTATTTTTGTGTACTGTGGAGATTCCATCACAGTACATACTTAGAAGCAAAAACTGTCTTTATTGTAAACATTTAATTTTTCTATTGTTTTGACACTATCATAAACCTTCCTAAACATACTTGAACTTGTAGAAATAAACTTGAAATATGTATGTACTTCAAGTTTATTTCTAACAGTAATTGTTGATTTTTTTGCCCGTCCGCCCCTTGTGCCTCCCCCCCAGAAAAAAATCCTGGATCCGCCCTTGGGGAGATTCATTATAATTATTGTATTTTTCCTTTGGAGGGGTGCAGACATCCGTGCACCGTTTGCCTCATTTTCAACTGTTGACATTTAGAGTGTAAGAAAAGGGGGCAGTGTTATATGTTTAAGAACAAAGCAAAACAATCAGCGCATTGACATTTTGAATTTTCGGAATTCACTCACTATTCAATATGATACTTACCACAATATTGTTGCAGCTCTTTCAAAATATGATAATTCGTTCTATACAAAATGTATGAGGAAAAGAATTTTCTCCATAAAAATTTTTTCGTGCATTTTTCCGATGTTTTAATAGCTGGGTATAAGTTGTGATTGCGCGAGCAATTGGTGAGTTACTTGCTGCATTAGTGTTGTTAGCTTCAATATGAAAAATGGAAGTGTGCCTGGTTCGACTCATTGGGACATTTAAACTAATGACAATGACGGATAGCAATAGGCCACTTGCATCACTTTTTTTTTTAAATCCGGTTTAATATTCTAAGACATTCTGTATTTTTTTTAATCGTATTTTTGAAACCCTGGGGATTTTTTGAAAATTTCAATCCGAAAATTCAGACCATTTTTTGTAAACCGGAAAGACGGGACATAATTTTATAGGTGCGAAAAAACGATAATTACATAGCCGAAAATCATTTTAAAAAAAAGAACGTTTTCCACACGAATGGCACAGGAGAATAACGAGGCATACCAAAAACATTACATCTAATAAATATTTTTTTCCTTGATCCATCTTATTGATCATAAATCATTGTAATGTACAATGTCTATATTACTAAATCCAATGTAATATACTTGTACTTGTAAATTATAACAATAATAAGAATATTATAAAATTTGATTTTGTTAAAATCAGCACCATTACCATTATACCTCTAAAACATGTACCGACATCTAAAATGTACGGGGTTTTCTTCATAACATCTGTCAAAAAGTCAAACCAAATGATAAGTTCGCAGAGAACAAACAATAAATCTAGTGAACGTTAAATGTCAAATTCAAAAATTCCCCTGAAATCAAAGTAATGCCATATAAAAAAAATCAGTGTGGAATTTTACAAAATTAATAGGAACATTTTCGGGGAAGGGACATTTTCATGTAGTGACGTCACGAGCCCAAATAATGGATTTATTTATTTAAAAATAAAAAATAAACTGTACATTTCTAAAAAAAATTACTAACATTTTCGTTATCTTAGTAAAAAGACCTATCCGCACGATTTTTTCCAAGTCGTTATGAAATCCATGCAAGTGGCCTATTCAGGACTATCTATTTTATCATTTAGTAGGTTATGTAGAAACAACAGATCTGACAATGTGCGTCTTTTTTGTAAAGTTTACATATTATTTGTAGTTTTGTTGTATTTCTTGAGTATGAGAAAATTGTACAGTAATTGGATAAAAATCTGTTGTACAATTAAAAAAAAAAAATTTAAAAAAATAAATGTTTCCTAAATGTATTCTGTATGCTTTCTACTAAATCTATGTATACCTTATATCGAGGATTCCACATGGTTGACGCATACTCCAGTGGACTTCTGACCAATAAAGAAAACAACATTTCTAGTGTTTTAGCACTTTTGAAAACTTTACATATTCTTAATAGGAAACCTAGCATCTTGTAAGATTTTGATATAATTTGTTCGATATGCTTATCAAAAATTAATTTGCTGTCTAAGTAAATACCTAGATCTTTATCTAGATGTAGACGTAGATTGTAAGGGTGTATTATTCAAGTTGTAACGATAGATGATTTTATTTTTATTTCTAGTAAATGTGATTGAGTGACACTCAGAAATGTTTAAGGACAATAAGTTTGTTTCGCAGTATGCGCACAAATTATCAAGATCGCTTTTGTAATTCCACACAATCGAATAAAGACTGTAAAAGTTTAAAAAATTTCATGCCATCCGCATATAACACAAAGTAACTATTTTGAAAGCATACATAAATGTGATTTATGTAAATATTAAATAAGAGTGGTCCGAGATGCGACCCCTGGGACACACCCGAGACGATTTCCGTTAAATAGGATGCGAAACCATTGACAACCGTAATTTGGTGCCGATTACTGACATGTGGTGCGATCCATCTATAGAGATCACCGTAAATTCCTAAACCTAATAACTTCTGTAAAAGCATATAATGATTAATACGGTCGAATGCTTTGGAATAATCCGTATCCGTAAGTTGATAAATTATGGAATATTAACGAGTCTTTGAGAGATATTCTGATGATCGGAAGGATTTAGTCTAAGTGTTTCTTAACCTTTTTTTTAAATTCTTTCTAACTTTTTTCTTTTTTCTAAAGTATTATAATAAATCATAAAAAAGGAAGCATCCTTACCTAACGGGCCAACTCCTCCGAAGAGATTGTACAAATGCACCTTTCCTTGTTTGACCTGCAGCTTGAGGTCCATTGACTTGACGTGGAGATACTCCTTGCCGTCCCTCTTCACCTTTTCAGTCTCAATCCTGCAGTCTCCAACGCATCTAGCTACAAAAATACACAACCTATGATTATCACCATTCAATGCAATAAACCAATTGCTTAAAGAGTCGCAATAGCTAGATTTATAAAATTAGAATGTCGTTTTACTCGCCGTTGATATTTAAAAAAAAAATTAAATGAAAATTATATGCTTTTCTATCACACGTTGCCACTGGATACAGCTTAGCGCATCACGTGAAAGATATCCCGTCTCATGCCAGCAGCACCATAAACACGAGACGAAGCGTGTATCACATGATCCGTTGCGATGTGGCAGTGTGATCAGTGGCGATGTGCGGGAGCAAAATGTGTTTTTTAATTAAAAACTATATTGTTTTATTTAATTAAAATGACGCCAAAAAGTGATTTTGCTATTTTTCTGAAGTGAAAATACATATATTTTTATTAAATAATGAAGGAAATATTTTGTTTCGTTTTTAAAAAAAGTCATCGGGCAGCAAAAGGACGTATTTGAATCCCAAATATATCATCAAACGCCGGAACTATTCCAGATACGTGCTGTTACAACCTGTATACAGGGTGTTAAGGGACGTACTTGACATACTTTAACCAATGATTCTTGACATTATTTGGTGTCAGGAATCGCTTGATCTAAGCCAAGTACGTCCCTTAAAATCCTGCATTCACTCGGTCTCTACAATATCAATAGCTAAACGCCATCTACGGGTAACCTAATAGACTACTATCTAGTGCCATCTATGGGTGAGCTCTTACACTAATATCAGGGATATTACAAATAATGTTGTGATTTTTTAATAATAGTGGGATTTTTGCAGAGTTTAGTACTATTTTCTGTAGTACTAGTATTTTAGTACTTTTAAATTTAAACCTCAGCACAGGTGAGCTACTCAGTGAGGCTGACATTGCTGAGTTGTATTTAAAATGTTAGATATTATATCAAATAAAATAAATAAATAGAATAAGAAGATTTTATCCAAATTCGTATTATCAGTTTGTAATCCTGTATTTAAGGTATTTTAATTATGTATTGACGGTAGGTAATATAATTTTAAATAATTATGTATAAAGTTACGTTGACTTACTGAAATTTCCAACAATTTGTCCATTGCCACGCACTGGTAACAGTATGATTTTTCCACTAATGTCGTAGGTTCCATCAATATAGATTTGTTGGAAGAGAAGCTCAAAGTCTGCTCGATCATGGTCAAAATCTATGCTGTGAGAAAATTACATTTCAGATTAATTTATTTCTTAATAACCGTTTTATTCATTTATCTCACAGTTTCTATATATTTTGTTCCACCTTAAATCATCTGAATTATCCTCTCAGCACTCTACCTCTTACTTGCCTTCGGGGGTCTAGTACAAAGAAATCGATAACTTTACAATATTGGATCCATAGACACAGCCGCACTGTTAATAGTCAGACCGATATTGACAGGGAATAAGAAATCGATATACAATGGAAATAACATTAGTAAATGTCAAACATCTTCGTAAAAAATAAAAATTCTTATAAATTGACAATTTCGAATCGAAACTTTAATAATGTACATCGGCGCTTCTAATGTACTTTTGAGACTAAACAGGAGTTAATTTGGGAGGTGTGAATGGGTACCACTGCCCCGGGAACCTTTATTGGATAACCAACACCTCTGCCATAGGTCACCCCAAGTGGTTCGCTACGTTTGGTGATTTAGCAGGGGTGCCCGGGTTCATGGGTTAGGTTTGTCTAAGTCTTGGAGGCGGATGACCAGGACATACTGAACCCCAGATTCCTAACCACCCCTTAAACCCTTTTCCTTCCCAGAACTCTCCTCTCCTTCCCTTCCTTAAAAAAACCCTCCACACAGCATCCCCAAAGATGACATAGGCCCTGAGGGAAATTATTTTCCTCAGGGCCTCCTGTGTGGAGCTCATGAAAAAAAATTGTTAATGAGGTCTTTAGTCATACTTCAACCACATTCCTTTCTCTAAGATCGAACGGAATAAATTGAATGCGTCTTGGATGAAATTATTTTAGTCTATTGATCGCGTATACGATTTCTTTCAATTCTAAGAGCTTCGTTAGTTCAACTCCATTCATTGTGAAGTCAGTTATTTTGCATAACGAACGACATTATTCAAAATGTTTTGTACATTGACAGGTTATCTGACACTCGGGCTCGGGAGTCCTCACTAAAATTTGTCAATCGTCAGTCGGAATATATCTTGTTAATTGTTGACCGTGCTCGCAAATATTGATAACTGACCACAGATTATGGATTTAGTCATATGATAGGATATATATAGGATTTTATCGATCGTCCGTGCTACTGGTGTTCTGTCTCCTTGCATGCATGTAAAATAATAGATTTATACGAACTGCCATCGAGAGAATCCGCTTGGAGAATCTACTAAAAAATAAACAAAGATTTAATTTACGATCGTTCGGCTGTTGAATATTTCTGCTAGGAAAACAATGTTGTTTTTTATAATAAATTTTACTACTTTATCGACTTCATCTTTGTTTGACTTTGTAATAAATTTCAGAATATATATTCATTTTATGATTGGATTATTAGATGGACGAGACAATATTGACTGACGCCTACAGACTTTATGCAATAATAATTAAAATGCATTGTTTCTTAGAATTTCCTGAGTTTTAACTTTGATCAAGTTGTTAAATAATAAAAAAAAAATGGTAAATAAAGCTGTCATTTTAACGTTTTCAACCTTTGCCCACTTTGCATTAACGTAGTTATTTTTTTATAGCTCATAAATGCCGTTTAGTTACCTGATAATTATATTAAATGTGTGATATTAATGTGATATATACTTTATAGGCATGTAGTGAAGACGGTGAATGTCGTGTTCAATAAATCTACTTAAGGATAAGAAACGGTTAAAATTAACGATTTTTTCGCTGTCATCAGAGAGATCTGGAAGCGCAATTAATGAAACAGTCTTTCATTTTAAGATTAAGGACAATTCTTATCCTTACCATCTTGAACCGACTTCAGCCTAAATAAGCTGGATGTCGAGTCTCTATCGCACTCCCGCTAATGCATTCAAATTCAAAGGGCGTGCGGCTTCCCGCATTTCTGCCGATTTATTACATACGAGTATGTTCCACACTTTAAGTTTTAAATCTCTTAAAAAAATTCATGTTTTTCTTGAATATTAACAATTATTTTCTTGAATATTAATTATTATTAAATCAATACATATTATTATTTACAATATCTATACAAATTACTATTTATTTGTTTATGGTCTACATTGTTGCAAATCATACTCAAATTACCCATCTAGTCACTAATATAATATTGTTATTTCTTACTGTCTGCATATAATATTTTAGTCTTTTGAGTTTTGAATGTAGTGTTTTGTATTTTAGTGATTTGTGTGTAAATGCATCACTCAAATTTATAAATGTTAACCTCAATACAGGCTGTCAGTCCTAGTGAGGTTAATATTTTTCTATGTAAAAAAATAAGAACATGTGTATGGTGAGAAATTATAAATAAATAAATACATTCCCCACGAATTCAAATTCCCCCAATAGAAATTGCAAAGTATGTTCCGAAAATAATTATAAACACATTTTTTTCAGTTATTTTACAAGGTTTATGTATGAGAAATTCATAGTGTTTGTACAAAAGCTAATTTAGACACACCCCACGAGATTTTTGCTTTAATAAACACTTTCACAATTTTCGCTTAAATATTATCGTTTTTAATATAAGCTCTAACATTCGTATTTAAATATTTCTCCTTCTTCTTCTTTTTGACAGAATTCACATACGGATCTGCTTGGCGAATCTATCCATCGAACTGATCCGCCGAGCAGATTCGCCCGTTTCGGCGCAAAATTCGCACACGGATTTAGGGAATTCAAATCTAGGGAAAAAATACTTTTTTTTTAGGAAAAAGGAAAATCTTATCGTTCGAGAAAACATAGAAAAAAAATATTTTGGGGGGAAAAGGAGAAAAGCCCAAAATTTAACAAAATTTAAAAAATTTAGTCTTGAAGTCTAAATTCTCCTGCCAAACTGCGGAAATTACAAAATAATCTGGGGAAATTTCTGAAATTCTCTAGAACCTAAAACTAACCCCTACTGGAATATTTTGATCTGAAATCTAGGGAAAAAACACAACCACTACGCAGTAAAATCCACCGCGAATGAGGTAATGCTCGGCGAACCGATCCGTTGCATAATTCACAAACAGATCGGCTCAGATGGACAGACGGACAAATCTGTCCGTCGCAGATATATCAACCCTAATGCACAGACTTTATATGGGCTGATTATTGTATAAAGTCTGTGCATTAGGGTTGATATACGAGCCTGAGCCAGCATTCCCTGTATATGGTATTAATGTATAATTATGGTCAATTCTTCTTCAATGACGGCCACAATTTCCTCAAAATCACGAAATACTGAAAAATTCGCCTGCTTAAGAAAAAAAATGTGCCAAGCTGACGTACCTTTAGGTGGGTACGTTTTAGGAAGAGGTATTGGAATGTGGTCACTGCACAGATGCGAACAAAGATGGTGCTCACTTTCAAAAACCGAACAAGTTCCAAGATATTTTAAGCCTAGGCGCGTTTTAGAGGGTGAGTTTTTTTTCAATTAGCCATAATAAACGAAATACATCAAAATTACTCACTTGATGTTCTTGATGTCGAAGTCAGTACACCCATAGACCTTGATGTTGTTGACAGATATGCTCACAGTCTGCGCGGCCCCAGCGGGCTCAGCCACGAGCAACTCCTTCAGCAGTAAGGGCTCCAGCTTTGGTATTTTGTGCTCTGGTACACCTTTATCAAAAAAACCTCACTTTATTTGCCATCGCTCAATTAATAAACTCAACCGAAATTATCGGGTGTACCGCAGGGATCGCTTTTGGTCCCACATTTAAATGTAAATTATTTTCAAATTCACAACATGGAGATCTTATTCTCCGGTGCGTCTGTAGTCGATGTATAAAGGTATTTGATCTCTCAATCAATAATCTTTTTCATGTTCATTCATGTAATATTATTGGGAGTACCACAGGGATCGCTTTGAAACCAAGTTAATATACGAGTAATATATAGATGATGATTAAACTAGTTTTACGATGAAAATCTTTTGGTCTGGAGCTGTTGATCAATATTTTTTTTATGTATTCGGCGTACCATGAAGATAATTAATCGCAGATTTTTTTTATGATGTTTAAACAAGATTTCTAATTGGGATATATTGGTCGCTGAAATGTCTTGGCATCAACATTGTAAGGAAAGGATGTAAGGGGTAAATTGGAAAGAAAATATATAAAACACAGGAACCACAGAAAACATAAATACGACAAAATTTAGACTTACCCTTTGCCAGATATGGTTTTAACGTCAAAACTGATTGTTTGAAGCATTCTTGTAAGGCAGGGTCATTTTTCTTGCAAATGTGAAGGAAGTCAGCTAAAAAAACATCAATATGAGGTTATATAAGTGACACAAGTTATTTGCAGCTATTTAAGGTTCACCTCGCTATAACTAAGTTTTCAACAGTCTTTAAGCATTCGAGGTGAAAATCCTGAATAAAATTCTCGTGTAAGCTATAACCTATAACCTAGATAATGGAATATGAACACTAGAGTATAAGCTATAACCGTAACCTATAGCTATAACTACAACCTTTAACATAACGAGATATGAACACAAAAGTTGATCTTTTTTATGAACCAGCAGGATGAAGGAATATGGGGGGCCTAATGCTGTACATAAACATATTAATGCTGTACATAATTTATGGGAAAGAAACGAAGCAACCGCAAACGAAAGTAAACGAAGCAACACAACCTAGTTTTTTAAGCGAAATTTCTTTAGAGCCGTTAGTGACTTGAAATTCGGATGAAACAAAAATGCGTCAGTTCTACACAAATACTCGGTTCTAATAAAATGCGGTAAATTCGCACCTCAGCGAGTGCCTTCCATAGCGTAGTGGGCAAGGTGCCTGACAAGTCTCAGCGGCCTGAGAGACAGATGTCAAGCGAACGGGGGTTCAAATCCTACGAAATCCAAAAAAAAAACATTTTTATTTTGTGAAATCAATATCCAGTCTTCAAACCACTTTAAAAAAAAACAAGCAAAAGAAAAGAAAGCGACATTTAGCGACTTTCTAGTTTCACTTCTACCGCATGTGAATTACACACTCTGATTTTTTTTTACTTCGTTCCTTTCCCATAATTCTTGACTCGGCTCTCCGTAATACTTACGCAGCATAAGATTAGTTGGCTGGATAGGCAAATAAGTGCTCGTTTATTTAGAAATAAAAACTGTAAAAACAGATATAAAAAATGAAAAAAAAACAACTAACGAATGATAAACATTTTTTTAAATTATAAAAATTATTACAAATAAATTTTCGGTTTTTAAATAAATAATTTATACGCAAGATTATTAAATATAAATATATTACAAAATAAGTCTTGGGAGCATAGTTAATATATTTCATCGTTTCATGACAAAGTGTATAATTTACATATACCATCTAAAAATAGTACATATCACTTACATTACACAGGTCTGCAAATTGACATTAATTTTTTTTAAATGGTAATGGGTGAATTATATGTATTTCGGTATGCTGAATTCGAGTATGCCATCCATTTCGACCCATCACGTAGGGATTTTCCGCAAAGTGGAAATTAAAATATAGGCAAAACCCGCCTTACACTACTTCTGTAGGGAATAAGTCATAAAATATTATATTTACATTATATACAATTATGATACAGTTAAATTATACTGTTAAATGTTTGCAATGTCGAAAAGGTGGAAAGATTTAGATACCTCGGCAGTATTCTCACGGAGACTCTTGACCCAGATGTGGAGGTTAGATGCAGAATTGAAGCAGCAAGAACTGCGTTCATTAAAATGAAATCCCTCTTCTGCAATGACAATATCAGCTTAAAACTAAGGCAGAGAATGCTAAAATGTTATGTGTGGTCGGTCTTGCTCTATGGATGTGAAACATGGACCTTGAAAGTAAATACCATGAACAGGTTAGAGGCTTGTGAAATGTGGCTTCACCGGAGAATGCTCAAGGTCCCATGGACCGACATGATCACCAACACAGAAATTCTCAGGCGGGCTAGAGCAGATAGAGAACTGCTTACATTAATAAAAATTAGGAAAATTTCATATCTGGGTCATATACTTCGAGGGGAGAAGTATCACTTGCTCCATTTGATATTGAAAGGCAAGATAGAGGGTCGCCGAGGGCCTAGTAGGAGACAAATGTCTTGGCTGCGTAATATACGAGAGTGGACCGGCATTAGAAGTGTGGAGGAGCTATTCCGGGCAGCGCAAGACAGAGAGACATTCTCAAGAGTGATCGCCAACGTCGGGGGGACCTGATACGGCACACAAAGAAGAATATATCCAATTTTAAATCCATATAAAATCTGCTTTTTTAGTTCCTAAGCTTCGTTTTGTGCTTTTTCTTTTGTGGGACGTTATATTAAAATAGTTGAGGTCCACTGGAGTCGCCGACTTGAAACTCGTCACTAGAATTTTCTTCTGATTCACTTTCTGATGATGGAAAATCGTCTAGGCTTTGGGGTGCTTGTGGTGTAGGAATGCCAGGTCCGTGAGGGATTGGGCGCGGTGCCGAATCCATGTTTGGGTAACAACTTTTGTTTTTTTTTTTTTGTACTATACCCTAGCACAGAGGTTCCCAAAGTGGGTGCCGCGGACAGAGATCAGGTGTCTGATGTCTCTACTAAAAATCAAAATTGACATGAACGAATACAAACATTCAGCACATGGCTCAGGATCTGAATGATTAATTGATGGAAAAAATGAAAGGAAGCGAATTTGGACTGCAACTAGATGAGGCCACGGATAGCAACAAGGATGCACATCTCATCTGCTATGTACGTTTCCTTGATGGTAGTACTATTGTTGTCTTAAATCTGTCTCTACAGGGCCACAATATGCACATAATAAGCTTGTAGAGAAGATTTCATCATTCAGGAAAAAAACTACAACTGTGGAAGAGAAAAAGAGCGATGATGTAGGCAAAGATTGTTTTCCAATACTGCAACAGTACATGGCCCATAGCGGAGTTAAGGTTTCAAATAATCTCTACATTAATAACTAGCAACGGCTCCACCCCTACCATAATAAAACATTGTTCCCATCCATATTTCGAAACTGTCAAATTAGTATACGCTTGCCCTGAAGAAACCGGTCGGATTTACTCATTATATAAGTGGTTCAAACAAAGTTGAATTGTTTCATTTATCTATAATGGATAACCACAAAGTGATAGTTTCATTCAAAAATATTTATTTCGGCATTAAACCCCGTTTTGCGCCTAAAGTTAGGCAATCCCACAGTATTTTGAGTTTTCCGGAAAAACCTTACGTGACGAATTTTTTTGATAATTTTCCCGAATTCAGAAATTACCTCTTACTTCAAAGGGAAAAAAACAGTTGCAGACCTGTGTTATTTCATCATATGACAACTCAACAAAGTGGCATTTCAACACCCCTTTGAAAATTCATTAAAAGTGATGAAAAAAATATCCCATAACCTAAGCTGACGTAACCTATTTAACCTTGTTTTTTTATCACTTGTAATGACTATCAAACGAGTGATGAAGTGCCACTATGTTGAGTTGTTCGGTCACCCTCCGTGCAAACCTTGCTATCTTTATTTACTCAGTTAATTATTTTATGATTAATAAATCGCAAGCTCGTACCAAATATATTTTCGTATAACGGAACCCTACCTTTTCAGGAATATTAAAGTTTTTTACATTAGCTCCACACAGGAGGCCCTGACTAAATTCCCTCAGGGTCTATGTCATCTTTGGGGATGCTGTATGTAAGGTATTTTTAGGGAAAGGAAGGGCAGGAAGTTCTGGGAAAGAAAAAAGATATGAGGGTCAGTGCGTCCAGGAGTGACGGACATATGAATCTGCGGCGCAAGGCGATGTTTCGAGAGAGTCCTGTTGGAGAGGTCAAAAGATCTCCCTCATCCCGTCTCTCCCGATCCGACCTGTCGTGCAGTATGTGGGCAGACGCATCCGCCGCCAAGATCCTGACAAACCTCACCCCCGGCGGCACCCCTGCTAAGTCACCAAACGTAGCAAACCACTTACGGTGACCTATGGTGTTGGTTATCCAATAAATAGTTTCCGGGGCGGCCGTACCCATTAGAAATGACTCCCATATATCTGTATCATGTAAAAATGTTAATGATAGGTTCGATTATTTTTATGTATATTTCAATGGAAGATGCTCCGAGGAACTAGCCACATTGTTTCCTTCGGTACCGGTGCGTAGACGGGTAACACTCCAAACGCCGCCCAACATTTGTCCACAGTCGACATTATTTCATTAGTCCTTGAGTTCAACAGCTCGGCTCTTCAAGACCCATGTTAACTCCTTCATCTCATCAAAACAAACCCTCCACACAGCATCCCCAAAGATGACATGGATCCTGAGTGAAATTATTTTACTCAGAGCCTCCTGCGTGGAATTAATGTTAAAAAAATAAAATAAATGTAAATCCATACAAGTATGATTATAAGAGAGATTTCTAACAATCAAACATACCAAGTATGTATTTCGTACTTAGTTTTAAAGACTTTTATATGAAACTAGCTGGTTCCCGGCATGCGTTGCTATGCCATTTAATAAAGAAATTGTTTCTCCCTGAGTGTCCTTTCCCATTCGTCCCGTTCCCACTCCGTCACCTCCACCTTCCCTCTCCCCACTCCACTCCCCCCCCCCCTTCCCCGTCCCGCTAACCCCCCTCCCGAGATCCCCTCCCCTCTCCCAGGTCCCCCTCCCTCCTCCCAGGTTCCCCTACCCCTCCCTCCCTCCCGCTTTCCAGTTTTCAAACCTCGCGTGCCACCAATAGCAATTTTTTTATACAAATTTCATAATGCCACAGCTCACCGGAAGTCTTATAAAAACCTTGTCCTGACAATAACGAACACACAAAAAAAATAATTATCCAATTTGGTGCGGTCGTTCGAAAGTTATGCGCTTAGCAACACATTCAGCGATTCATTTTTATATTATAGATGAAATCAATTAAGGGGTCGTCCATTAATCACGTGAAGTTTTTAGCAATTTTTACCCCCCCCCCCCCCTGGTGATATGTGGTGAGGTTTTAGACTGAATACCCCCCCCCCCCCCTTAAAATCACGTGTATTTTTTTTAGTACAAAGTATTTTGAAATTTTCAGAATATTATCACGAAAAATAAATAGACGTGATATCTCATTACCCCCCCCCCCCCCCCCGGTGATATTTCGTGTTTTTTAGAAACCCCCCCCCCTTTCGAGCCTCACGTGATTAATGGACGACCCCCCAAACTATTTTATTTTCTATAAACTGCAAACGCCAACAGCAAAATGCCATAAATAAATTAAAGTTCGATCAGCACTGAGACAAGAAATGTACTTACGTCAAACACATTTCGGCAAAAAAAAACAAACGGAAATCATTTTCCATCTCACTTAATGGTTCATAAGTACCGGAAAATTCTTATTCCACTGACCTTGAATTTTACAGCGAAAACAATAATGTTGAGTTGAATATATATTTTTTTACTGAGAAAACACCGATTGTATATTTTTTTACTATTAATATGTCACGAATCAAATATTACAAAATATTATTTTCAGA
Organism: Limnephilus rhombicus; assembly: GCA_929108145.2. Classification (NCBI taxonomy): domain Eukaryota; kingdom Metazoa; phylum Arthropoda; class Insecta; order Trichoptera; family Limnephilidae; genus Limnephilus; species Limnephilus rhombicus. The sequence continues at coordinate 25,339,744 of OV815292.1, forward strand.
TTTAAATGTTTCGACTGTCAACGCCATTGTCAAAATGCTGCCACGTACCGTAAATAAGTATTACCCGTTTTGATATTGAAATCTAACAATTAAATTGTCCCAACTGTCCATGACGCAATGCTGCCACCTGAGCTTCTTGAACGAGTTTTATTTTGCTTCAACTATTATTTTTGCTTGTATTACTAACCGATATGTTATATTATGTTTTTTTTTCTGTTAAGCACTTGAAAACTGCTTTCTAACAACGTATGCAGGGACACTGGAGGTCTAGATTCGTTCAACATAAATAAATTTAGCTTAGTTTATCAAAAAAAATTAGAATCTTGAGAGAGCCTTGAAGGAGTAACCATCTGTTACTTATACCAGGGCGGGTAAGTGGTGGATAACCTCCAATGTCCCAACTATCAGGAGCCAGTGGGACTATGGCATCCCCTATCGGGTGCTGTAGGACGTGGAGGGAAGGAGATGGAGGAAAATATAGGTTGAAAAGTATTTGTCTATTCAGAATTGGTTACCAACAACACAGCTAAAGCCATTTCATGCAACGTTTCGATTCTGAAATGTGATCTTTCATCAGAGCGATGAAAGATCACATGAATACTTACTAATATTATAAACGCGAAAGTTTGTACGGATATATGTGTATGATACTCTTTCACGTAAAAACTGCTTTTTAAACATTAACTCCACACAAGAGGCCCTGAGGAAAATAATTTCCCTCAGGGCCTATGTCATGAGGGTCTTTTTGAGGAAAGGAAGGAGTGAACAAGTTGTAGGAGGGAAGAAACACAAAGGACGGCAAATCGTTCCACAGCCGAGCCGTTGAACTCAAGAACGAGTCGTAGAAACGACCTGTTCTCATGTGACTAATGTCAACCGTGTACAAATGTTGGGCGCGTGTTTGGCGTGTTTCCCGACTATGCACCGGTGCTGAGGGGATCAATGACGCTAGTTCCTCGGAGCATCTTCCATTGTAATACCGGTGGAACAAGGACAGCATTCCCACCTGACGCCTATGCTTTAAAGATTGCAATCCGTCTGTTAAGATGGGAGAATCTATCAAATAGACCGCCCATTTCTGCACAGTCAAGGGTTTTTTTAGGTATTTTGGAGCTCCAGACCATAGGAGGCTGCCAAATTCAACCGTGGGGCGCACTTGCGATTTGTACAGGGTAAGCAGTTGTGTACCTACTATTAAAGTATCTGCTGGACCTGTACAGTACGCCCAGTTTCTGAGAGGCTAACTTAACTCTGGTTAATGGATTTTAATTAATCTTTACAATAATGTAGCTCATGCATTAGAATAACATATTATAGGCTATAATTTATAAAGCTTTCTAGGAAGGGGACGCGGGAGGGGAACGGGGACGCACGGGAAAGGTGATTCAGGGAGAAACAATGCATTTCTTTGAATATGGCATTGCAACGCGATGCTGGGAACCAGCTGGTATCAAATAATAATAAAACTAGTAGGTAGGTACTTACGAAGAGCTTGTTCTGCAAAAGACGACCCACACACGAAACTCAAAACAGATATCACAAAGAACGCGTTCATTTTGTTATTTTAATTTAAAAATGCGCTTAACTTATTTCTCAAAAATTCTTAACTTCACAATATGAAACTATTGCAAATATCTTGTAATCAATGCAAAAGTACAATCGAGTTTTTAAATGTGTCGGGAAATATGAAGCAAAAGCAATGCTTTTTACATAGAGTAACAAATCTAATCTCTGGCCTAGATTTTCCAGCGCGATTTTCAATGATAATTTTTTCGAGTTGTCGGCAAACGTTAGACAATGTTCGAATATCTGAAGCGACTGGAGTCTTCGCGGTGTACCGATGATTTTATTATACTTACCTGTCAACTGTCAAGCATTTGATTTGAACATAGGACCGTATCGTAAACAAAAGGACTTCGCTTATCTGTGGCAGAAGCAAACTGGATGCGAAATGTTAAAAAACGCCCGGAAAAGGCCTACACTTTGGGCTATTATAAAAAAGGGCAAATGAGGCAAAAAATTACAACATTATGTGGGTCAGAAGCCTGCTGCGACTGAAAAGGTACGGGTTTTGTCAATAAGATTGGTGGAAAAAACTACGTTAAATAGGTCAGGTTAGGTTAGGTTACGGGCTATTTTTTTTTTCATCACTTTGTCTTTTAAAGGGGTGTTGAAATGCCACACTGTTCAATTGTCATGGAACCATTTTGTATGAAGGTTACCAGGTTTTTTTTAGTTAGATGGGGGTAACGGTTAACCTTAACTAAAACTGGAAAATCTTCACCCACAAACTTATAATACTAGCTGACCCGGCAACGGGTTGCTGCGGCTAACTAAACAACGACATATACTGGATGGTTACCCGACTTATATAACCAAGTGTCGTGTCAATAAATTAACTCACACCGCCATCTATTAAAAACTTATGAAACTTACAAATAATTACAAATCATTGTCCTATAACAAACATTTAATTCGCAATAATAAATATTAAGGTCAATAATTGAGTTAAAAATTATCGTATCTTTTAATTTATACCAAATTACACACAGTAAGCCAAATTTCATAAAAATCGGTTAAGTAGTTTCGGAGTTTATGTCGAACAAACATCGTGACGCGAGATTTGTACATGAAGATGAGGATAAATAGATCATTTTCAGCTTCAATAATATCAATTAAGTCGTATTTTTTGTAATCATAGTTTAGCTTGCTTAAAATTCACGAGCCGCCACTACCTGTACGAAATGACTTGTTGCTTAGGTTGGCTAGTTTTTTTAAGTCAGAAAATTTTTATTATTTTAGAAAGTATGTTAATTAAAAGCCTTATCATGCACTCTTTTGCTTCATTCACATTAATACATTCGTATAAATATCATCTCACTCTTCTATTGTGCCATTTCTTGAAATGGCCCTTCGGGTGTCAAGATCGTGTCGTCTCTTCCTCGGGCGTTAGAATATTTTTTTAATCCACTTGCATGTCAAATAATTATAATAAATTGACAACTTTCTATAGCGTCATTTTGTGTTCCAAATAAAATAAGGCAATGATTGGCCTTTTGATTAATATATTACATTGAAAATCCGGGGTCCTAGCATGGTCGATCGATAAGAATTGATAGGATAACTTTCAGTAACTTCTCATCGTTCTCTAGGACAATCGCAAATAACTAGCATATAAACAACAGTTGACGTATGTAATGTCTGTGTGAATTGTATGAGTGCAAGCGAGACAGCATGCTTGCGTGAATCTATATAAGGCGATGCATGCTAGATTCGTCCTCTTTTGGCTCAAGGCGGCTCCCTAATAAATACATAGTACAGAACACAATTACGCTCTTCATTTAGTGTGCTACCCACTACATTACTCAGTCTTCCACATCTGTAAGTCCGCATCTGGATTAGCTCTTACACAACTGGCTCAGACGGACATTACAACGTAGAAAATGTTAAGAAAACTTAGTCACAGTTGTAGTACACTAATTCGTTGGCGATCTGCAATCATGCTAGGGAACGATGAGAAGTTACCGAAAGTTATCCTATCAATCCTTATCGATCGACTGTGCTATTGGGCCAGACCTGTGAAACATCACAAACTAAGAATTGGAAGTAGTAATGCTACGTGCACACTTGCGCATTCGAAACCAAAGAGCATGCTACATAGCATGTGTGTCATTGACGTAGCTAGTAATGAGCATGCTCGTTTGAAGCCAAATGAACCATTTGATTTATGAGCATGCTTATTGGATTATTGGGTGGAAGGGGAAGCCTCTAAGCATGTGTGAATAGTCTAGCTTATGAGCATGCTTATTTCAATCCGATCTCAGTTCGCGCCTGCGCATTCTTTGCAAAAATGTCAAAATAATCCGCTGGGAGACGAAAAAACCTCGTTTTTCGTTATTTATTACGGAAATCACGAATATATTTGGAACACAAGGTCACTAAAATATCAACAATAGATTTCCAAATTCACCAAAAGCTCCTTCACTTCCAAAATGAAACCACATTATATTGAAATAAGCATTTATTTTTTTAATATTTGTTTAACATCTTGGACCCAAATCAACTGTCTTATTTTTTACATCAAAAGATTCTTAAATAATTGCATTGCAAGCTATAATATTATTTTGTTTAGTTCTGAGTGAATGGAACTGACTCCATTTGACATTATTTTGACACTAGCTTTTTCCCGCGGCTTCGCTCGCATGGTGTAAGGGGGGTTCCCACTCCGCCTCCTGTTTTTTGATTTTCGATGCATTTTAGCGGGCTAATAACCATTTGAAAAAACAATTAAATGCAATTCTCATTTTCTTTGCAAGACGCAACTTTTGAGACCCCGGGCGTTTCTGAATTCAAAAGTTGAAATAATTGCCACACCATACTGTCCGGCCCTGATATACATGCACGTTATAATACTGACAATGACAGTGATTTCGTTTTAATATGACGCACTGAGCATTTTTTTAAAGTTTTTGCTGTATTTAATGTTCTAAAAAATGTGTCCTTGGGCAATTTAAGAGGTGTGCTAATATTTTCAACTTATTACCTGATTGGTGGGAAAAACCACGTGAAAATTGTTCTACTTGATGAATGTCAAATTCATGAAAACTTGTATTATTAATAGCCGTTAGTATGAATTGGAAATTAAAACATGGACACCAATCATAAAAATGTTGTTAAAACAGCAGAGCCACATTTCATTTTCCCGATTTACGACCGAGTTTCAATTGTTTCGATTACTGATTAATACGTACTCAGTAAGTACAAAGTGTTGCCCATTACATTTTATGGTTCTTTGCCAATCAATGTATATGGTATTATCAGATGGGGCAGTGAAAATGACAATTTATTCTGAAATCACCAATAAAACACAAAATCCACCTCGGAAATTATACTGAAAACCCTTCTGAGAACCGGCACCGACGTTATCTTCAACAATCATCATGTCATCATCATGACGCTTAACTACAGTAAGGCTTTTGACTGGCAATCCGAAGGTTGCGGGATCGAATCCCGGCGTAGGCAAATAAATTTTATTTGATTAATCTGTGTTATTTCACAAATGATTCATTTAAAATAATATGTAGTATATTTGCGACACGTTCCAGAATGGGACATACTCTCAGTATCGCCCTGGTGTAAGATTACCATTCAGAATTGAAACGTTGCTTGAAATGGCTTTAGCCGTGTTTGGTGACCAGATCTGAATAACCAGGTACTTCCCCACCTTCCTCTTCCCCACCTCATTCCCCTCCCCACTACCTTCAGCCTCACAACATACCCAAATTGGGGATGCCATGGTCTCACTTGTGAGGTATTCATATTTAAAAAAATGTCAAAAACAAATTATTCTAAAACACTATTCCTTTACGTTTTTAGATTTTCACTGCCAATCATATGCCCTGATGATGGACACTGTAACGCTGTCCGAGACGTTGGCTAAAGAAGGAGGTAGCGCAACACGGCTTAGCACCCCAAAAACAAATAACGAAAAACTATTCCTTTACATTCATAAATAAAAAAAACTAAGAAATAGCAACACTAGATCACAGGTTCAAAAAAGGTATCCAAATGCAACTACAATATTAAAAACATTACATAAACAACATTTACTTTGAACAAAAACCTTATCATACTATGTTACTATATTCTATAACAAAATACCGCTCCCATTCAAAAATCATAACAAACCGATAACATTTAAAACTCAAATAAAATGCGAGAAGCAAAATGTAGGTAGATCAGAAATAGAAAACATACAGACTGAAACAGAAACAGATGTATTCGTAATTCTTTCAGTAATTTCATGTCACGGTCTATGAAATCTTCACCACGGGAAATCCCAGTGAGGATATCGTTTCTCTAATTGTTACAAAAAAGGGATGTAGATAATATTAATTCTATTGCAATACAGTTGTGAATGATGAATACTTTTAGCAAGTGGATGAGTTTGTATATTAAAGGATGGGAACATTACGCAGGAAACTCTACGGAAGAAGTGAGGGCAGTAGGCGCCAATAAAAAAGTCCAAATAAACTAAGCTAGCAGTCCACAGTGGAGTGCTGATACCAACCCCGATGTATGGCAGTGAGGTATGGAACCGGCAGAGGAAAAGACCAGATGCTCTAAAAATGGGATCCATGAGCGTGTTACAAGTGTAGAGATTTGAAAGTTGAGGGAAGCCTAGTGAAACATAGTTGAAGATTAAGAAAATGACACTCAGATGCTTTGGATTTGTGAAGTGGGAAGGAGTGCCAGGTTATCGAGCAAGTGAATGCTAGAAGAAGTCGGAGACGACTGATGAATACATGGCACGACCAAGTGAATCAAATACTTTAGTCAGGTCATATTAAGAGACTGAATGACAGAAGATACCTATTTATGAAAGAATCAAAGAGTAGCCTTCAAGACAAAGTTATATGTTATATGGCGGTCTATCGTATTTAGGTTAGTTAGTTTGATAGAATATTTTTTAAAAGTGCGTTTTGATTGTCTTGGAAAGGGTATTGATGAAGAATCGCTCCAAGTTGATTAATAATTTCCTTTGTTTCAGTAATCAGAAACTGGACAATGAAATTTCTTATCAATTATTTTGTTTGATTATATATAGTTACCTTTAGAATGAGAACAATGAAAAATCTTTTTTTGTAAGAGAAACTGTTATTGGAAAATAATACAATTGTTACGTTTCTTTTCAATGGAGTTTGCTGGAAAATAATCTATATAATAATATATATATAAGAGGGAGAGGGGAGGGGAACGCGGGAGGGGGTTTGCGGGACGGAGGAGCCCGAGAGGGGAGATGCCGGGAACTCGCTAGTTATTAATAATTATTTATGCAGGGTGTCCGGAAAACTAGCAAGAAACTAGTGAAAATACATCACAGATACAGGTCTTGAACTCCATGATATATGTGCTAAAACCATGCATTATTGTGTGAGAAATGGGTGAATGCAAGCCTGATGTAAGCGTAATGAGTATGATTAAAAAGGGGACGCTCTGCCGAGCGATTCTAATGAATCACATCATTCTAATAAGCAAATAAATCACGCAAATCTGACAGGAGATCACGTCCGTTATCTTGATAACGATCCCACAAAAGATATAGAATCGCTCGGCAGATGGTTTTGATGTGTAGGGCAGTGCATTTTGGGCAATACATAAAATAATAAACAACCTGTCATAAAAATTCATTTCAAACTAAATTATACACGACAACGACATAACACAGCTGCGTGCAACGAAATCAGACTACCAAAAATGTACAAAACCTATATGCAAAACAGTTTATTCTAATAATAATAACAGTTGGACAATTTGTAGAGTGCCGTTTTTGTGAAAAATCACCTCAAGGGCGCTGTACAATTTATTGTGTATTTTTAGACTCATTAATTTCTAACTCTCCATACCCATTGAAGAAATTAATTACGATAACTTAATGAAAATACTTAATTTATCTTGTAGAAGAACCAAGAGCGATCTCCTACTTTTATTCAAATTAGTTAATGGATCAATTAACACACCGGACTTAACAAAACTAATAACATTCCGAGTACCAAATCGTTAAACAAGGCTTCCAGAGCTGGTCTTTGTTTATCCATCGAAAACTAACTATTTCATTAAGGGGTAATTTACCAAAACCGAAATAATATTTCGGGGTGGGGAAGTATGAAGTATGCTCGAACGGGGAACCGCTGCGCGCTACCGACGAAGTCAGAGCAGCGAAGAATCTAGACTAGATGGTACACTTGAGTAAGATTTGAACATGAAACGTTAAATATTGGGCATCTTTCAAATTATGTTTATTAAATTGAATGCGCATGTTTTAGGTAAATTTAGATAGAAACATTACCTATTGGAGGAGGAGTTCATGATTTTATGACTCTTTATCAGATTTTGATCAAACTTGTTTGATAAATTATTCGATACAACCAACTACACTGCTGGACGGTAGGCATTAGTTCTTCATTGACAGATGTCAAAACAATACGGTATTCAATTTCGCATTATTTTCGTAATATGTGATCATAATTATATCTGAATATATTGGAAAGATAAATAAAATATCGGTCATTTTCAATATTTATTATTATTGTTTACAAAAAGTTATATATATAAAAATTATATATTTATATAGAAGTTATATTTTGATAGTGTCCCGCACTCGTGGCTAATCAAAATATATAAAGTTAAACCAATTATAATTAGATTTTTGAAAAATATTATGTCCTTTTGGAATACAGATTTACTAGTAAATTTAAAAGGTAAGAAAATAGTAGTACCGGGCATTTCAATAAAAAGAGGGATTTTTCAAGGAGACTCATTGAGTCCTCTTTTGATTTTGCTTAGCATTGAATCCTCTGTCTAAAATGTTAATTAAAAGCAAGTTTGGAATAAAAATTAACGGTAATACAAGAGAGATTAGTATAGTTTCACATCTATTATATATGGATGATATAAAATTATTTTCAAATTCTGAATCAAATTTAGAGAAAATGATTAAGGTAGTTAAAATTTTTCAGATGATATTAAAATGACTTTTGGTTTAGATAAATGTAAAACGATCCATATAGAGAAAGGCAAAATTGTAGATGGAGACGAGGGTATATTTAGAAATTTCAAAATTAAAAGTATGAAAGGGGGTGATGTTTATAAATATTTAGGATACCCGCAATCGAATAGATTAGATCACACTAGTATTAAAAATGATATTAGGATTAAATTTCAAACTAGGATCAGAAAATTTTTAAAATGCAATCTATCTGCTAAAAATTTTGTAAAAGCAATAAATACTTGGGCAATACCTCTACTAACATACTCGTTTAGCATAATTAAATGGTCCAATAAGATTTAGATAGTTTAGAACGATTAATTAGAACAACGTTAACAAATTTTAATTGCCATCATCCAAATTCAGCTATAGAACGAATTAATTTACCTAGAAATTTAGGAGGTAGAGGTGTAATCAAAATAACATCTTTGAAACACAATCAGGTAGAAATGCTTAGAAAATTTTTCCATAGGAAAGCCAATAGCTCAGAAATGCACAAAATAATTTGCAAGGCAGATATAAACATTAAACCTTTAAATTTATATGACGAGAATGCCAAAATTCTTATAAATACTAACCAGGAATTATTAGATTCCTGGTCAAATAAAATTATTCATGCAAAACACTTCAATTATCTCAACCAAACGTATGTTGACAAACTTTCGTCAAACAAATGGTTGAGTATTGGAGAGTTGAGCGCAGAAATAGAAGGATTTATGCTTACCATTCAAGATAGAGTCATTAATACAAAAATTATAGGAAGCATATAATCAAAGATATAAATCAAATTGTTTTGAAAAACTTGTGAAAAACTGTTTTTATTTATTTAAGCATTGTTTTAATGCTTTTTAAAATAATTTTATTATTCAGTCGTTTAGACAACATTGATGTGGTGATAATGTATATTTTTTATAATTCTCCTGTATTTAGAATTAAAAGATATAATCGAACTTTAAGCTATTTTTAGACGTTTTGTAAATATTTTTTCACGCAATTGTTTTAAACATTTTAACACGTTTTTTTAACGCACCATTTAGAAGAATAGTTTATTTTTTCAAAACATAATATTTTTTTCTAATAAACAATATAGAAATGTTATTAAAACTGCATCAAAAATCCCTAAATATGCTGCGCTTGCGGTAATATACCCTTAAGGCTCTGCAACCGGGCCCAAAAAGAAGAAGATGGAGAGATACGAAATTACGAATGTTAAAGGAGAGCGCTAACATTCACAGCGACAAAATCGATGCGAAAATTGCGAAAATGTTTAATAAAACACGACTCGTTTAAAATAGAGAAAAAAATCTCGCGGGCATTATCTTAAACAGCATTTAAAGAAACACTCTGAATTTTTTCATACATATAACTTATAAAATATCTGAAACAAACGTGTTTATAATAATTTTTAGAGCATACTTTGTGATTTTTTTCTATCGAGGGAATTTTATATAATTTTCGTTTCGGCGCGGGCAAAGTCTAGATATTATCTTCAAGAGTAACATATATATTTTTTAAGAGCTTTAAAACTTACCGTGTTTAAGGGAAATGTGTAATAAATCGGTAGAAATCCGGGTTGCGGGCCCTTAACTCCCCAATTCAAAGACTATATAGGCTTGGAAATAAATTCGGTTCCTTTGATGTTATCATTTATTCCTTATCAAAATGTACCTATAAAAGAAATTTTTAAAATTCTGCTTCACTTCTAAGAAACAATAATATAAAATTATTTGGTATATTGTCCCAGGGCCGTATTATTCAAAAGGCAGTGTAGGCAGGTGCCTAGGGGCCCTGCATTGGCTAAGGTCCCCTAGGATAAAGAGGCCCGAGACGTGCATTGCGTAGGGGTCCTGACATGTGGCCCTGGCAAGGCGGTTTTATCCATAAGGCAGTGTAGGCAACTGCCTAGGGTAAAGGGGGCCTAAGACGTGCATTGCCTATGAGCCCTGACATGTGGCCCTGGCAGAACCTTATTATCCATAAGGCAGTGTAGGCAACTGGCTAGAGGCCCCGCATCGGCTAGGGGCCCCTAGGGTAAAGGGGGCCCGTGCATTGCCTAGGGGGCCTGACGTGTTTAATCAGGCCTTGCACTGACCCCCAGATTCCGACACTCCCCTCGTACCTTTTTGCTTCCCAGAACTTCCTCTCCTTCCTTTCCTAAAAAGACCCTCCACACAGCTTCCCCCAAAGGCCCTAATAGGAATTATTATTTTCTGGCTCTCCTGCGTGGAGCTAAGGTAAAAAAAACACTGGCCAAGTGTATACTATATCTATTGGCTGAAGTTTCCGGCTTTACCCAGAGTTTTTCAAAATCAGGCTTAGACAGTTTATCTAGTTTTAAAGATCAATTGTGCTAAATATCATCAATCTCGAAATCAAAACTGTAGAATTGTATACAAATCAAACGCAATCAATCTTTTTTATACAATAGATATCGATGGGTAGCAAGTTACAAGAGAAGAAGGTATTTATTCATTCTTTCATGACGTCCAATTTAGTAATCAGTCTGTAATCACGTTGTGAAGTCAATTGTCCCACAAATAGGCTCTACAATGCCATGCCACCGACGACATCCATGGTATTGTGTCATAAGTCTCCCTTATGGAATACTAATTTCACGTCTGTTATCAGACATTGTCTTTGGGTCAACTTCAAGGCCGCCATGACAGTACCTACCTACTTGCAGTTAGGTAAGTCCACTGAATAGATAATATTTTATGCACTAGAAATGTCTGTAAAGTTGTCAAATTCCGTTGCAAGAATAAAAACAACTCTAACTTGGTTTCAACAGAACAACTCTATTTATGTCGGGAACTTACTAACTAACCATCACACCGTTTCTCCGCAGGGGTGGGCAAAAAAGCCAGACCGCCATGCAAATTTGCAAGTCGGTCTTGGCACACACTCCTTACGTCATTCACATTCATACATCGTCTCATACTCTTATATTATTTTGACTCTTGACATGGCCCGACTCGGGCATCTCCGACTTCTTCTACCATTCACATTTGAGTCACATATTTTCCTTGCACTACTTTCTTCATCCATTCGCTCTATACGCCAAAACCATCGTCCCTTTTTTTAATGTTAGGTACTAATTACTTAGCTTTATATGAGGCTTGTATTCTTTGCGGATCCTCACATTTCTCACACAATCATACATGGTTTATCACAAAGGTATATCACTCAGGGATCTCATTTGTACAGCATTCGGTCACATCCTTCCTCTGCCAGTTCCATGCCTTACTGACATCAGGGTAGATACCAGCACTCTATTGTGGACTGCTATAAATATATTTAATTAAATATATTTTTATTTTATTTTATTTTATTTTATTTATTTTTGAGAAAGTTGACAGCAAATCAGAGATTACAAAATAATACAGTAATAAGATGTTAATTATGCCAATAATGAACTTTCCATTCATGATACTTAATAATAAAGTGTGACATTGAAAGGGTATTTTCTTAGTTTTATTTTTTTGTTACAAAATATAAAAAGGGGGGGGGGGAGGAGGAACATAGGAATAGGATTAAGAGGCAAAGGACGGGAGGAACATATATAGGGATTGAACTTTCTAGTTTGAGTCATGTTGCTTGGTGAGTTTTCGTTTTATGTCACGTAAAGTTGAGTTAAAAATGTCAATGTGGTAATAATTTAAGTTAAATGAGTGTGTGGATCTGTAGATAAATGAGTTCTGTTTGGAGTTGGTCTTGCAAAGAGATAGATTAAAGGTAAGCGACTGCCTGCTGCTGCGATTTGGAACATGGAATGATAGGCGTTGAAGAAGATCAGGACAAGCGATTAAGTTATTTATAATTTTAAATAACATTACCGAATCTGCTATATTTCTACGACAAGTTAACGTTTGTATTTTGAAGAACTTTGCAGAGTCTTCATTACTAATATGAGATCGAAAAGAGCGGAAATTGAGGTATCTTAAAAATTTATTTTGAAATTACTAGAGTCAACCGTGTTCAGGCCTCCATTAATGTAGCTATCGGCATTTACCCTTCTTTCAACATCTCTGTCAGCCTTCCCGTTTCACGTAAACATACAAATTTCGAGATAGATGGTAAAAAATGATCTCCATTTTTGCAGTTTTAAAGGGTAGGAAATATGCATAAAATATTTAAATAATAAAAAACAAACTAAGAACCTAAAAACCTATTATGTGCAGGTTTTTCCATTTCTCCCGGTTAAAATAGTTGTTTCCGATAGTAATTAAGTTTAAATCGATAGTCATTTTTATTTATTTTTTTTCATTTGTGAATTCGGAAACTTTACCGAAATGCCTTGCATACTTTTTTTTATATTTATTTGCAAAAACAGTGTAAAAACCAATACATTGCAAAAGCGGTATATATATGCATAATACATGTATTTACATTTAAGATACAAATTAAAACATGAGTGCTACTTCACGTTTAAACTCATTGTAGGACATATGGAAAATATCCACATTTCCTGCGAGGCAATTAATTAACATAGTGATTCTTCCCAGGGGCATCACCATTGGTAAGTTAGTTCTGCACCTGGGTATGAATCAAAAGCCTGTCTTAGCGGCCTAGCGTGAAATTATCCGGGACATAGAATCCTATTTTTGCCATTGTATCTGGTACCGATATAAAACCATTAGAAGCTTATAAGCCATCAGTAGTAATGCGACATATTATCTTCTGGAACTAGGGCTGCAGATACCCAACATTCCCGAGATAAATGCTGTTGGAAACAGCCGTGGGTAAAAACCAAACTCTCTCATATAGAGGTATCGTAAAAATTTCTTTTATATTTTCTCGACCATTTGTACATAGACGATGTCCTCTGGCCTCCATATCTGAGATCCACTCTCGAGAATGCTACGCACCAAGCTAAAGTAAAGCAGCCTTATGACTGTAAGATTGGTTAGATCCTTCGAATTATATATGACAAAACCCAACATCTTTGTGGCTGATTTACAAATCTTTTCAATGTGAGCGTGAAAAGTTAAACGAGCGTCATACACAATTCCTAGGTCCTTGCAAGTCGCCATGTGTTTCAATGACGTGTCTTTCATTTTATAATTAAAATATATGGCATTTTGTGACCTCATAAAGCACATAACTGAACATTTTTGGAAGTTGAAACCGAGTTTATTATCGATACTCCAGTCAACAATTGCATTTATATCTTCCTGGAGTCTTCTAATGATCGAATTCTCAAGAAGAATTTAATGTCATCTGCAAATAGTAAAAAACGGACGAATTTGATGTTTTTCCGTATATTGTTTATAAAAATTAAGAACAATAAGGGTCCTAAATTTGATCCCTGGGCACACCAGAGCTTGTAGGATAAGTGTTAGAGTTAAACTCACCATAGGATACAAATTGTTTCCTTTCGCTCAAGTAATTACCAGAGAGTTTCAGTAAGTTTTCGGAAAAACCAATTTCTTCAAGCCTACTTGGGAGCACTAAGTGATCCACCTTATCGAAAGCCTTTGCAAAGTCATGGTATGATGCTCATTGTTATCGACTTGCATGTAGCTTTGAACGGAACTTAATGTCACCAGTGACTTTGAACTTTTTGTTTATGGCTCGTTTACCACGCTCTCCGTCTCATACGTCTGACATCGTATATCTCCACCCCTTTTAATCGAAATGAAAATTTCATAAATACGATGGAACACAGTTGTTCTGCATTTGAAATTTAGGCGAAGAATGGTCAGACTTTTGAGTCACGACACGCCCACATCGCATTTCTTGTGTTCTTCTTTATTCGATGACTAAATCGTATTAAACAATAATGAATTCTATATTGTTATACTAGTTGTTATAAATATTATCACAATTATATAGAACAGGAAAAACGCTTGGGTCTGATTAACGTAACAATTGATACGTTCACAAAACTTTAAAATGTATAAGAATCCGAAGAGTCCCTAATGAAGGGAGGGGAGTATTTTTGGAGGTGTGGGAATGGGGTGATTTTTTTATTATATTATACACTAGATCAGGACTTCCCAACCGGGGGGGCACGCCCCCCTAGGGGGCGTAGAGAAATGTCAGGGGGGCGTAATAGGTATGTTTGCATTTCCGAAAAAAAAAAATATTCAAAGCGAAGCTCTAGCAAAGACCATAATCGAACAGCTGGTACAGAAACATGCAAGCTCAAGTATCTCAATAGTACTTTAATTTTTTTTATTTGCTCTAAAATTACTTTGAAAGTTGTTAGACATCATCTAATTATAAAAATATAAGTTAAATAAATAAAAAAGAATAATATGTAAAATTAAAAGTTCACTAAGAAATGTAAATGTAAAAGTAGTTAATGTTTGACAGTGTACCTGCTCTTCTATTAAAGATCCTTAATAAATAAATATATTGTATCTGTATTGTACCTATTTGAAATTCAAATAAATAATTGAGTTAAAATAAAAAAAATGTGTTTCTTATTTTTGTTGAAACTAAATTAAGGGGGCAGTAGCGTAGCGAGAGGAGCGGGGGCGGACCGCCCCGGGTGCCACCCGACGGGCGGTGACACTACACCCGACGGGAGATGACACCCGATTGTTAAAAAATTTTTAAGGAAATTGTCGCAAAAATATTGAATACGGTTTAATTTATATTTGGAACGTCCCGAAACGGGTAGAAATTTGTGCCTGAAATAAAGGTTGGGAAACCCTGCACTAGATGGTTCCCGGCATGCGTCGCAATGTCATATTCAAAGAAATACATTTTACCTTTCCCGTGCGTCCTCGTTCCCCTCCCGCGTCACCTTCCAAGCTAGTTTTACAGCCTGTACATATGTTATTCTGATGTATGAGATGTATTATTGTAAAGTTTCATTAAAATCCATTCAGTATTTTTTGCGTCAAAGAGTAACAAACCACATCTTTCATACAAACTTTCGCCTTGTATTTTTCCTTCAGAGGGGTGCAGAGATACGTTCACCGTTTGTCCCATTTTCGATGTTGAAATTTAGTGTGTAAGAAAGAGGGGCAGCATTATATATTATGTTGAAGAACAAAAGCAAAACAATCAGTGCATTCATTGACATTTGACGTTTTTGAATTTTTGGAATACACTCACTACTCAATATTATACTTATCACAATATTCCTGCAGCTCTTTCAAAAAATTAAAATTCGTTCCATAAAAAATGTATGGGGAAAAGAATTTTCATCATAATTACGTTTTTCGTGAATTTTTCCGATATTTTAATAGTTATGCTGGATTCTAATTTTGAACATCTGGCTGTCACAGTTATTTTGTTTTCGCCTAGGAAAAAATAATCTTTTTTTATTATTTTAACTAATATTTTTATGTTTTCTGGTCAATAAAAGTGTAGTGTGTTGTTCCTTGAGGATTCTTCTCCCCTCTGATCTTCCAGGAGTCACTTTTTGTCGCTGTTTTCCAGATATTTATAACCTTTTTTATTTCTGTCACTTTCCATACATTTTTTCTTTTGTAATTTTGTGAACAATGGAGGAGGACCCCCCTGGACACCCTAAAAAGCCCCCAGATCCTCCCCCTGACCCCCCAGATGGTGAAAATGTAGTAATTTCAGACAGTGAATCTGTCATTCTGACTACCACAAAAAAAAGGAAGTTTAGTCCCTCTTCCTCAATAAAACATGACTCTCCTTCTTCTTCTCAGTCTTAACCTGCTCTTCCTCAACCTCCTCCTACAAACTTTTATTCTCCTCATTCCTGTGGCCCGTTCATTGTGTACGCTCAAAAAACTGAGCAAGGTAAAACTATCCACCCTCTTGAATTTGGTAAATTTCTATCAAATAGCAAGAACCTTTCGATTAAGCCTGGAGGTGTAAAAGCTGAGGGTCGCTTCCGAATCTCTGTTGAATTCCTCTCAGGTTCAGCCGCCAACAACTTTATCAAAAACATATTTATTTCATCAAATTCTAAATTCAAGGCGTACATCCCAACTTTCAATGTCACTCGAATGGGCCTCGTCAGAGGTATCTCGACCGATCTGTCCATTCCAGAAATCCTGTCTTCACTTTCAACCCCCCAACACATCGGCAATCCCATAAAAGCCAGGAGGTTAAATTATAAGGACTCTTCTGAGGGCATCGTTTCCTGGAAGCCCTCCCAATCTGTCGTCATCACATTTGAAGGACAATCTCTTCCCTCCCATATTTATTTATTTTTCAACTCCTTACCAGTTGAAATGTATACTTATCCCACCACTCAATGTTACAATTGCTGTCGTTTTGGTCATACCAAGGCTGCATGCAGATCCCCTCCCAGATGTTTCAAATGTGGAGAAAACCACACGGCTGACCAATGTTCTTCTCTCTCTTCACCTAAATGTTTTAACTGCTCAGGTGCTCATTCCGCCATTAACTCTTCTTGTCCGGAACAATCTCGCCAAAAAAATATAAAAATTTCTATGGCCTCTGAGAACTTGTCTTTTCTGCAGGCTTCTAAACTATTCCCGCCTGTCAAAAAATCATTTGCTGAGGTTTTATCCAGTAACTCTTCATCCAACCCACTCGCCTCTTCTTCAACATCTTCTCGTTCAACTAAATTCACATACAAAAACCCTATCTCTAAACTGGCTCCTGGATACGATCAGCAACAACACAACTCACTTCTCTTAAATCCCAATGGTTCACCTCTTTCAAATGCCACAAATGGGTGCGCAAACAATTATAATTCATCCTCAACAAACCATCAAAAGCTTTCTGAACAATTCTCCCAAGATAATTCTTCATTTATTCAAACTCTTATTATGCTTCTAATTGACCTAATTTCTTCTCAAACTAATCTACCGTCCAACGCTGCTTCTATTATTTCCACATTAAAATCATTTATTCAAAATGGCTCTTCAAGATGTCAGAATTCTTCAGTGGAATAGCCGCAGTGCTATTTCTAACAAATCGAACCTTCTTAACCTATTAAATTCAAACCTTGTTTCTGTGGCTGCTATCTCGGAGACATGGTTTACTCCATCCACCCACTTTAATGTGGGAGGGTACGGGTGGTGGTGCTGCCCTTTTTATTAAAAAATCCCTTCCGTTTTTCCCAATAAATAATATCAAACCCCCCAATGCTGACTTTCAAATGGTTGCAGCTAAAATAAAGGACACTTCCTTTGTTTCTATCTATCTTCCCCCAACATCGCACTTCAATAAACAAGCGTGGTTGCAAATTGTCCGTCAACTAAGCCCTCCTTTCTTTTTATTGGGTGATTTTAATGCCCATTCCCCCGTCTGGGGTTCTGCTTTCTGTGATCGAGACGGTCGAAGTGTGATGGATTTCCTAGATGAATCCAACCTTTTTCTTTTGAATGACGGATCTCCTACTAGAATCTCTCGCCCCAACACAAACCCCAGTGCAGTGGATCTCTCCATATGCTCTATTAATCTGGCACCTCTCTCCTCGTGGGTGGTGTCCCCCGACCCTTGCTCCAGTGATCATTTCCCGATCACCATCACTTATCAAACTTCTTTCCATTCAGACAAGTCCCATATTTCGACAAAGATTAAAACAAAACACACCAAATGGGACGAATTTAACTCACATATGGATAAGTTTATACAAAATTTATCCTATACCGATACATTATCTGTCAAAGATGACTACGATAACTTCAAATCAATGCTCGTAACTGCAATCAATAAATCAAATCCTCCCCCTAAAACCAAATCTCTCAAAAAACTCCCTCCGACTCCCTGGTGGGATGAGGAATGTTCCAAAGTAGTGAGAATTCGGAAAGCTAAATCTCTTTCCTATCGTCACAATATGACTATGGAGAACTATCTCATATACAAAAATGCCGAAGCCAATGCCAAAAGGGTATTGAGGTCAAAAAAAAGATCCGGGTGGTACAACTTCTGCAGTTCAGTATCTCCGAACACTCCAATTTCGGAAGTTTGGTCTATGATTCGAAGATTTCGATCCTCCTTCAGTCCAACATCTCCTCGAGCTTCTCATTCTAAATGGATAGACGAGTTCTTGGACAAAATTGCCCCCCCTTCTGTACCTAACTTAGATGAAATAACTCCAATCCACAACACTCCTATGTCTGATCATTGGCTAGACTCTCCATTCACTTTAATTGAATTAAAAAATTGTTTATCAACAGTTAAGGACTCATCTCCAGGCAGAGATGGTATACCTTATAGCATTATCAAAAATAGTAATGATAATGTTCTAAATCACTTTTTAAGCATCTTAAATAAAATCTTCCAGACTGGCATAATACCTGATGACTGGAGTTCTCAAATAATCATCCCAATTCTAAAATTAAACAAATCACCCAATTCTGGATCCAACTATAGGCCAATTGCTCTTTCATCCACCCTTAGTAAAATTTATGAAAAATTAATTAAAGAAGAATTGTTAGAATTTTTTGTCGAGAGTAATCATCTTCTCTCTCCATCCCAATTTGGATTTAGGAAAAAGAAATCTACACAAGATAACCTTGCCATCATCAGCACTGATATTAATTTATCCATTTCTAACAAAGAAGTATGTCTTGCAGTCTTTATAGACATAGAAGGCGCCTTTGACAATGTTTCCATCCCAATTCTTAAAAAAAAACTTTTAGGCCTTGGCTTACCCCTCATGTTTGTCCAATCTATTATTAATCTTTTTCTCGATAGGAAAATTTTCATTGAGCTACCAGATGTTACTCCTCAGAGTAGGTCAATTTGGAAGGGTTTACCCCAAGGCGATGTATTATCCCCCTTACTGTATAATATATACACACACGATATGCATGTCACCATTCCCCCTCAAGTAAAAGTTGTTGAGTTCGCAGATGACATAGCTTTCTTCTTATCATCCAAAATCATTCCATCCGCCGTCAAATATCTTAATGAAGCCATGGATGCCCTTTGCACATGGCTCACTTTAAATGGTCTTGAACTTTCAGTACAAAAGAGTCAGTGTGTCACCTTCTCAAATCGTCATAATAACCCCCCTGTTCAAATTTTATTTAAAAACTCTCCAATCCCCAATGCTTCCGAAGTTAAATTTTTGGGAGTAACATTTGATAGGAAACTTAAATGGTCTTCCCACATTAATAATATAGTTACTAAATGTGAAAAAAATTTAAATATTATCAGATCATTGACTGGCGTTTGGTGGGGTGCACATCCTATCTGCATTAAGTTGCTCTACAATGCACTTATTCGAAGCCATCTCGACTATGCCTGCCCACTTTTTAGTACTGCATCCAAAAATGCACTCGGTAAATTAGACAAAATTCAATCTAAGTCATTGCGAATAATAACTGGCGCGATGCAATCGTCGCCTATCAATTCCCTTCAAGTAGAATGTTCTGATCCTCCTCTTTATTTAAGGCGTCAACTATTTGCTGACAAATTCGTTCTTAAATGTTTAAATTCTAAAAGTCATCAGGTTATTCCCAGAGTCTCGTTGTTCAACGACTCAACACATTCACATTCATCTACAATCAGAGCTCGAACTAAACCTCTCCCTGCCATCTGTAAAAATTTTCGCTCTCTCTCAGAGCTTCAAATTATCAAAAATGATCTTCTTCCTTTGTACAAATTAAAATATAGTCACGTCACCCTATCCCCAACGATTTTAGAAGGGATCGGCATCCTTAAAAGTCATTCCAATCTCCCAGCCCGTACTGTCAATAATATGTTCAATGACATTATTTCTTCTAAATGGCCCAACTTTTCTCTTTTATTTACTGATGGCTCCAAATCTCCGGACTCTCCTAACTGTGGTATTGGTATTAACGTTTACCACAATAATTGTAATGAAAGAATATTTTATTCAATTTCAAACCAATTTTCAATATTTTCTGCCGAGTGTATTGCGATTATTCAATCTCTCAAATATATAATAAAAAATAATTTTGAACATTCTCTTGTTCTCTCTGACTCTCTCAGTTCCCTCCAAAAACTTAAAACCAGTCCTCTTCTTCATCCTGATGATCACTTTGTATGTCTTATTCGAGTATTGATAACCTCCATTCAAAGCTCTGGAAAAACTGTCACTCTGATTTGGATTCCTGGACATGTTGGCATAGTGGGTAACGATATTGCTGATTCCTTGGCAAAACAAGGAGCGTCTAACCCTACCGTTACCCTCGTAAACCATATTCCCCTGTCTGATATTTTTTCCATCATCAAAGATAGATCCCGCAATGTTTGGACAGAGTATTGGAACATTGCTAGTCAATCCAAGGGTGCCCGTTACGCCTCAATACAAAGGACTATCCCATCAAAACCGTGGTTTCAAAAATTCCCCCATTTTTCCAAAAAAGAAATTTCCTTACTTATTCGTATGAGAATCGGACATTGTTCCGTTCCTTCTCACCTTTATAAAATTCATGTGCTTGACTCCCCAGATTGTACGTTCTGTGGTCTAGATGTGGGAACTTTAGATCACATATTTTTTGATTGTCCCTCTCTAAATAAATATCCTCTCTTCTATCAAGCGTTATCAAAAATTGCCTCTCCTCCATTCAACATTTCATCTCTTCTAAGTCTGAACTCTACTCCAATCTTCCATAAAATTCTGAAATTTGCACATTTAAATAAAATTAATATATAAATTCACCTTTCCTTTCTCTGTAATTATAAATGATGGCCTCGAACACCCTTGAAGGGTGAAAGCCAGAAATAATTGAAAAAAAAAAAAATAGTTATGCTGCTACTCGAGCTGAAGACTAAGCCAACAAACCAAAGATGATAAAAATCGGTCTAGCCGTTCTCGAGTTATAAATGGTGTAACTAACCCGACTTTGTTTTATATATTAAGAAGAAGATTATTGTTACCTACTTACAAATCTTATGATTTCAGAGAAAATTTTGGGTTTGAATAGGCCACTTGCATCACACTTTTTTTCCGGTTTAGGTAAATATTCTAAGACATTCCGTATTTTTTTGTTTTTTAAATCGTATTTTTGAAACCCTGGTGATTCTTTGAAAATTTCAATCCAAAAAATCGGACCATTTTTTATAAACCGGAAAGACGGTACATAATTTTAAGGGTGTGAAAAAACATTAATTACATATAAAATAAAATCATTTAAAAAAAAACTGACGTATTCCACATTAACGGCACATGAGAATAACGAGGCATTCACAAAATATTACATCTCGTAAATATTTTTTTCCTTAATCCATCTTATTTAACGTCTATAAATGGCTAAATCCAATATAATAAATTTGTAATTGTAAATTATAAATATAATAATATTTATAATTTACAATTACAAATTTATTACATTGGATTTAGCCCCATTACCATTATTCTTCTAAGACAGGTACAGAAGGCATAATATGTACGGGGTTCTCTTCGTAACATGTCAAAACGTCAAACGGCATAATATGTACGGGGTTCTCTTCGTAAGATCTGTCAAAAATTTGTCGAAAGTCAAAGTGTTGCCATATAACAAAACAAATCAGCGTGGAATTTTATAAGATTAATTGAATATTATCGGAGATGGAACATTTTCATGGAGTGACGTCACAAGCCCAAATAACGTATTTATTGAGTAAAATTGGGTAAAAAGGACGCTATTCCTAGCCTTCTGCACCACCTTGTACACATGCGAGCTTTGGGCAACCTTCGAAAAAAGAACCATGGAAAGGCTTCGGGTGCAATATAACAATGCTTACCGTCTGATGTTTGGACTCCCCAGGCACTGCAGTGCCTCCTCAATGTTTACAGAAGGCAAGTTCCAGGATTTAAAGCTCTATTGAGAACCAGGATTGCAGGACTGAGGGGAAGGATAAACCACTCCAGAAACATTCTCCTAATAGAATCCCGTTTGACTTCAGGATCGAGCTTAGAAGAACATTGGAGGAAGACACTGGCTCCCATAACCCCAGACTGATTTTTGTATTTATTTTTTTACTTATATTTTTATGTTATTTTCTTCTTATTACCGTATTTTATAAATATCTATGTGTTTTATGTATGTACTTACACACTATATAGGATGTGTGGGATTGCACTCACCTCCTTTCTGGAATAAAGACCTTTATTTATTTATTTCTTAATGAGTTAAAAATAAAAAAAACTGTAAATTTCTATAAAAATTTAATAACATTTTCGTAATCTTAGTAGAAAAATCTATCCACACGATTTTTTCCAAGTCATTATAAAATCCATGCAAGTGGCCTATTAAGAAACATATTTTTTGGACGCGAAGATTATTGTTCACAAAACTAATAGTATTATGGTAGGTATACCAATAATATACTTATATTGTATAAGCAGATAAAAACCCGTTAAGTTTCAGCTGGTTTTTTGATGCTATGCCCCGCAGGCGGCTATTTGATGGAGAAGTAGAGTTCCCTGGTAGTAAAGTTTTGCCCTTTTATGCCTATGTCGTCTTAGAGGATGCTGTAAGGTTCTCTCAAGGAAAGGAAGGAGAGGAAGTTCTGGGAAGGAAATAGGTATGAGGGATGGGTAGGAATCTGGGGTTCAGTGTGTCCAGGAGTGACGGACGTACAAATCCATCCCTCCTACCGCGGTGAAAGGCGATAGGTCGAGAGATTCCGGCTGAAGAGGATAAAAGACTTTCCTCAACCAGTCTCTCTCGATCCTGCACACCACACGGCAGATGGAAGCAGCGGCCGCCAAGACCTGGCAAATCTCACCCCGCGACGTACTCACTTTTCTCTCCAATTAAAAGCCATTTGTGAATGCCGAAGTACCTAATGTTTCGTATAACTTCGTTCATTTGAAATTCACTGGACAAATGAAAACTAATTTCTACTAAACTCCCAAAGAAATTTACTACCAATCAGAGCTCGAGAACTCGAGCAAATTTTAACCAAATGGGTTTCAGAGTTCTGAAATTTCAAGCTTACTATAATAATAATAATAATAAGACCGGTCAGTGGTTGAGTGGACATAGTGCTTGGATCCCATCCGGGCGTCGCGTGTTCAATTCCTCGGCTGGCTAAGTCCTCCATCACAACACAAGCAACATTTTCGGCTTTCTGTGGTGGTAGTAGGAGATTTTCAAACATTGTTGGGTTATTCGTAACCCGGGAATGTTAGTCTTTCTTTTTTTTTAAATCTAATATTTGGATGACTTACATAGCGCCGTTTTTGTGAAAAATCACTTCAAGGGCGCTGTAAAATATTAAATGTCATTTTAGAAAAAAAAATATTCATTGGCGCAGCCCGAATTTTCAAATTTTATGAAAGCCAAAAGGATCCGATTCAAAAAATTGCCGGTAAGTACCTTGGAAAAATTATGCATACAGGTCCGGACTTGGAGGCCCAGGTGCATTAGGTCGGCCGCAAACATCAGATTATTCCATCCGATTGTCTGTTCAGACAACCGGAAGGTCTTCGCGCCATACATTTCTTATGAAAATTCGGCCGAATAGTTCGCAATATTCGGCCGAATACCGAATAGCAAATCATGAAAAAAAAATGCATACTAAATAACAAATTACTCACAAAATTTCTAGTTTAACAAAAAATCAGAACATTTATAGTTTGTCAAAAAAGAGTAGAAAATATAAAAACTGGAACTACTAACTTTGTAGACTGGCAACACCAATTTAACTGTCAAATATTTTTTTGAAGTGCAATGACACTGAATGTATAGAACACAGTAAACCACATTTAAAAATAACATTTTTTCTTCATGACGTAAATTTGATTAAAGTGTGATTTATAAAGCGATTTGCTTTAATTTAATTTAACATAAATTTGAATTTAACAATAGATAGAAAGGAAGAATCACTAATGGTGAGTTTAGTTATACTACTTTTAGATCTGAATGAGTTAAATATATTCACGTGACGAGACGTGATCTAAAGCCCAGGCAACGCTAGGTACTTTATCTAGTATTAAATAAATGAGCAATTTCTAAACTGTGCTTTATATTTTATTACATTATAGTTATTCTTCAATAAGTTAACACAAAATTTCAAAGGTATAATAATAATATACCTATATGCAATTCTAATTTTCAGATCGGCGAGTATCTATACTGCAATGAAAAAATATTTTTTCCACTATTATGCCTTTTTAATTTTTTATAAAAATGTAGGTTACACAGCTTTACTTTAACACCATGAGTTATGTGTTTAGTATTGCCATTTGATCAACAGTGGCGCCCTCATATATTTTCTACTCTTATTTGACAAACTGTAACATTTAAAATCTATCAGTGGTAAGTTTTGTCGAATGAAACAATTTTTTCAGTATTTGTTGATAGCAAACGATTGCTCTTTTCCTCATAAATTATACCTGCTTCTGAAAATAGTCGCTCGCTATATACCTACTTGTAGCGGGAGATGATAAATAAATCTTAGCCAGTTCTGCTGGGCTTGGATACTGTTTTGCTGTTTTGCGTTTGCTGATCACCACTTGTAAGGATCTGCTGTCCGATCTAGGCGAACAGTTTTCAGGTAAAAATCAATTTCATTTGTGAAATGTAATTGATTTTTATTAATTCATGAAAACGATGTTTAATTCATGAGTTCAAATCATTTTGATTCATGAAAACGATTTTTAACTCATGAGTTCAATTCATTTTAATTCAAGAAAACTATTTTTATTATTTGAAATTCATGAAAACTGTTTGCAAAATGTACTAAGTGTCACCGAATATTCGGCTGCCGAATATTCGGAGAGTCGGCCGAGAGCCTAGCCGAATATTCGGTATTCGGCAAAATCACTATTCGTGGCATCTCTAATTTAAAGCATCTGGGCGGGGATCTGCAAGCAGCTTTGGTATGATCAAAACGGTACCAACGACCTCCGTAGTCCAGTGGGTAAGACTCTTGACTCACAATCCGGAGGTCGCGGGTTCGAACCCGGCATGCGTAAATAAATTTTATTTGATTAATTTGTGTTATTTCACAATTAATTCATTAAAAATAATATATAGTATATTTGAGGCATGTTCCAGAGTGGAAGATACTATCAGTATCGCCCTGGTGTAAGACCACCATTCAGAATTGAAACGTTGCTTGAAAATGGCTTTAGCCGTATTTAGTGACCAGATCTGAATAGTAAATACAACCATTTTAGGTTTAGTAGTTAATACAACCATTTTAGGTTTTTTTAGTGATGTAATAAGTGGAATTTACGAGTACGAAGATGTTGAAAATGAGAGATGCGAGATAGGATTCGTGCTTTACGGCAAAATTGATTTAATTTTTGACACTTCTAGAAGTTTATTATGCGAGTTTGCTATTGTGTTGGTGACATAGTTAGTTAGTGGAATGGTGAGGATTTTATGCAGTTTATTTGAATGATTGAATGATCTTCTGAATGAATAGTTTCCTGATATATAGTATGTTATTAGTAATTAGGATGTTTTCCGTTGGATAATTAGGAGTTCCTTATTGGAATCGAAAATGCCTACACAAAAATTAATTCGAACGACTTAGAATCGCTCAGTCACGGGTTATTCGTTAAGAATTATGACCCGGTATGTGTGGTATCAGCCATTTGAGTCATCATAGTTTTGAAAGTGAATAAAAAAAGCCCTCACCTTTTTGTAAAAACATAAAGTAAATCGACATTTTGAATGCCCCGCGTCAAAATGAAATAAATAATAAAATACTCAAAATATTATGAAAATGTTTCGAAATCAATTTTGGCCATCACTAGTCCATGGATAACGTCTTTTATGTAACTGCCAGTGTTGCCAACTTAACGAATTTCCCGTCATATCTGGCGGATTGGAGTGTCCCGAAACGGGAAAATTTTTTGTATAACGGAATTTACAGTATGACGGATTTTCTGGCGGATTCGAAGAAAGTGACAAATTACATACTTTTATAGGTGAAAATCGCATATATTTATGGATTTATGGAGAAATTTTGATCCCTGAAATTCTCTTGCCCCCCCCCCCCCCCCCCCTCAGAATGGACGAAAATTTGTGTATCTGACGGATTTCTGACCGTTGATCCGTCACGATTTAGCGGGAACAAAGATTTCGAGTTGGCAACACTGGTAACTGCGCGCGCATCACTCAATATCCATGGTCTCAACCGTCGAATACTCAAATCTCAAAACATAAATATTTAAATATCAAGCTTGTCAAACTTAATTACTGGAAGAACTTTAGCTTTTTCAAAGTAACGAAGTGAACAATAAGTTCTAGTACATCATGTTTGCACGCCAACAAAAAATAACCTCTGTATTTGAAAAGCAGAAAAATCCTAAAAACAGAGCTGGTGAGTTTGACAACCAAAATATACTAAATAATACGACCCGTGAATTGTGTATTCCACATGCTTTACATCTAGTTATTACAATATCATTGAAAGAGTCCAACGCAAATTGTTGAGGTGTATTCATTTTAGCATTTGAATTCCTTTAAAATCAATAGATTATGATATTTTATTACATTCATTGAAAATGGCGGTAAATGGATAGTTTTATACGGGAAATTTTGAACTTGAATAAAAATGGAATTTTAATGTGTCTTACCATCTATCCAAACGTAATAAGTTGTTTCGGTAATTATCGGTTCGGACTGACCACGCTTATTACGAATAATTTTTAGAAAAAAACTTTAGATTCGCCTTAATTACTATAAAAGGAAACTTTTTGGCTTTGGGGCGGCGGAAAATAATGATGGAGTTTTACCTACCATTAAAACTCTTATTATGTAGTGCCGTTCCTCATCCAGAACATATTTATATATGTGAGAGACGACACGTCTATTCTTGTCTTAGTGGTATAATTTGACTTCCTTTTCCTTGTTTTGGCGTCATCAATACGTTCTATGATTGGTTGTTTGTTCTGTCACTGCACCGTACCTGTCACTGTGATTTTGGTATCCTTTATAAATAACAAGAGCTAATACGACTGTAGCCGACTTCGCGGGATACCTACATGAAATACCGCGAATCACAAACCATGTTACACAAACCTAGCGTAGCCGCTAAACCACTTGAAAACTGGGATGTTTTTCTTGCCTTGACGTGAGTAGGCGTTATAAAGGGGCACTTTCTTTTGTATCACAAACCATGTTACACAAACAAGCCCGCTAGACAAATTTCATAATTACGCGCCTTACCCAACGAAGTCGGCTACAGTTGTATTAGCTCTTGTTAATTTATCAAGGATACCAACATAACAGTGACAGGTACGGCCGCGGATTTACGCTGTGTCGGTCGCGAAGCGAATTTTGGTTTTATGCAATTGAAAATTAAAATGCATTATTTTCCGCCGCCCCAAAGCCAAAAAGTTTCCTTTTATAGTAATTAAGGCGAATCTAAAGTTTTTTTCAAAAAATTTTTCGTAATAAGCGTGGCCAGTCCGAACCGATATTTACCGTTGTTTCTTGTAGTAATTAATTTAAGTTGATGTGTAATTTATTTAATCTGGGCCTTTTAAACTAGGTATAAAACTGTAAATATTTACTTCTTAACGTTTTTTATTTTAACAAATTCACTGCCATACTTTTGTACCTCCTACGTATATATCATAGATGATAGATGAGACAATAAGAGAATAAATTAGTTCAACGGATTTGGAGGGGGCTCATCCAATTTATTGCACGAATTTAGTTGACTTACAACCATCTTGTCCAAAGCACGTTACGTCGTATGCATCTGGTCAAAAGCCTATGCAAAGGGTATTCATACAATGTATGGAACGGACTATTCAGACTGTTGAAAGTCCAAGTCCTTATTACGCGGTGCCCTCAGGCAATGAACACTTGCATTATTGTAGGGATACTTACAACGTTATGCGATACGCATCTGGTCAAAAGCATGTGTAAAAGGTGTTCGTACAATGTATGGAATGGACTATTCAGACTGTTGAACTTACTACACGGTGCCCTCACGCAAAATACATGTACGTTTTTGCAGGTATACTTGCGTGTCGGCTCCCGCTCGGTGTGGAGTCTATTGTAAGTCCCTTGAATGGTTCAATACCCGGCTTCAGAGCTAAGATCAACTTGTTCCGGAACTCGCGGCCGCGAATGGCGCGATGTCATACTCGTATTTGAAATTTTGAATGCAGTATTTTTCATCGCCCCGAATGCAAAAAGTTGTCTTATAGTAATTAAGGTGAATCTAAAGATTTTTCTAAAAAATATTTGTATTAAGCGTAACCAGTTATTTCGAAAGTTTACCGAAAGGCATTGCAACTGAAAAAAATAACTAGGATGATTAATAGAATTGATGAACTTTGATGTCGTTGTATGCGGCCCTCTACTTGAAAAGTGTGTAAACCCCTGCTTTGCAATCGCATTCGTGACCTTTGGACCACATGTTTCCATTCAGTAGAAGACGGAAAATATACCTCCCGTATACCTACGCAAGCCTGAGATGAACACGAATTTCGAAAATATTTATAAGGCGTAGCGCCTCTATAGTATATCTCTATGCCTAAGTAGTGATTTAAGTTGTGTAGGTTGGGTTATGTTATTTTCATACCTAATTATTTATTTAATTAGCAATGACCTTTACCATACAAGTCTTCACACTATCTGCCGAGCGATTCTATATCTTTTGTGGGATCGAGATCTCCTGGCGGACGAGATCTTCTAAGAAATCGTCAGATTTGTGTGATTTTCTATGTCTGTTATTTGCTTTTTCTATGGGTATCCGGCCAGCTTCGCCGATTTAAAACAATCTAAACTAAGAAAATTACATAAATAATAAAATTACATTAATTTTCTATAGAAAAAGCAAATAACAGTCATAGAAAATCACACAAATCTGACAGGAGATCTCGTCCGTCGGGAGATCTAGATCCCACAAAAGATAAAGAATCGCTCGGCTGATTGTTTTCCCTTGGATCCTAACAATCATTAAGATGTTTATGTGCAGGTGTATGGAGTTCATCGAGTTGAACACTGATTTTACTATAGGAAGTATGTATGAATGTATAAGTGAGATCACATACGTCGTAATGGTGGCAGGTCACGAGTTTGTTTATGTTTCAAAGATAATTTTTCTTCTGAAATTAAAGTGTCAATTCATAAAGGTGTCCTACTTAGACTTTTTGAGTGTGTATCATAAACTCGTTTCAGTGTTTTCATGTTAAATTATAATCTCGCCCTAAGGATAATATTTTTTTTTTAGTTTTCTTTATTTATTGAATTGTTTATTACATGAATTAGAGATTTTTCGACCACCATGCTAAGCCCGTGTTGTGGTGGTCGATGATAATGAGGCAATATTAAAACTGCTAAAATTGTTTGACGCGTGTTTACAGATGGGCAGGAAAAAGATTAATGTTGAGGGCCTCATTTTGCTAGTGTTGATTAACCCCTCCAGAAATCATTAAAAAATTAAGAAAAAAAACTTTTTATATGAACGAATTTTATTTACTGAACATGTACTTATGTTTTTCATATGCATATTCAAAGTTTGAATCGTCAAGACCTTCTTCTTCAATGGCGCTACAGCCCATTTCGAGCCTTAGCCTCCTTCAAGATAAGCCTCCACCGCACTCTGTCCTCGGCCGTCGTCTTCCAATCTGCAACATGGAGTAGTCCTCTTGAGTAATCCTATTGAGTAGTGATCTTGAATCGTCAAGATCACTTATCATAAAAGTCTAGTCTGTAGTCTAAAATATATAAAAGATTATTGATGACATCAATTGAAATTGAATCACATAATTCAAACAAAAAAAACACACAACCTTACCACTCTGCATGCTGCGCAGTACTAACGTGATGTCACCTGATTTGCGGATATAGGGGGGAGTGGTACCTCATTTAAATCGTTACAACTGTCTTTTGTCTCACTTTCACATACCATAAACATATTTATTTTCACCTGAGTATATTGGAGAGTGGTCTTTTCTGCAGGTAAAGTTTGCACGAGTTATCTCGGGTGTAAGAATTTTCGCAAATAATAGCCGCTCGAGTATACTCAGGCTTGGTCCTTAGGCGATTAGTTAGATTGTGTTTAGGATTATTAATTATGTATTGTAGCTTAATTTATCCTCTCTGCCCCTGTAGTAAAGTGTATCTACATATACCATGGGTCTGTGGTCAATTTATAGAACTAAAGTTGACATCGATTCAACTTAGGGTTTCTTTTCCATAGTAAGACCTGTTTTCACTGATCTGTTCCGTAGATTATATGAAATAGATCAGGTGAGAATGCTTCATTAGGTACTGCGAGATTTAGTTGACAATGATTATTTTCATACGGCAGTGGAACCGGAGCAAGATGAGGAGTTGGAAGAGCTACTGGAGGACAACCGCAAGCTGCGGGACAAGCACCAGGAGATGGAGGCGTACATTTTTCAGCTGCAGCGGAGTCGGCTTCCTCAACCGCGCCAGTTTCACCCCCAGAACATGGCCGCCATCAGCGATGAGATTTCTTCCTTAGGCGGAGAGGTAACTGAATCAATTGTTTATATAATATATTTATTAGGGATTTAACCCCTGAGTACCTCATATTTTGCAATGTATTTCTCGTGAACTGTCAAAATGCGGTAAATATTTTCGATTCCATATAAATTTGCTGTTTTTTAAATTATTTACAAAATTAAAATACTGTTGTTATAAGCAGATGAGATTCCTTCAGATTTTAGAAATAAAAATCGACATTATACATTCAAAATTACGCAATTTTAAAACATAGATAAAGTTTTTAAAGTCGCTTACCAATGGTTTTTATTGTGTAAAATGTAGTTTCCACTTTACATGAAACTAAAAAAAATATATTTTAGACAAAGGTATTGTGAAAGTTACTGTCAATTCACTTTTTGCATTTAAAATATTTATTAAAAAATTTGCAAATCTTGAGAGATATTTTTCAAATTCTAAATGTTGTTTCACAGAATTAAATTAACTGTTTTCATCTGTGGAAAGTAGCAAAAAGGCTTTTGCCTGAAGGCGAACGATATTCTGTCATCACTACTGAATTTTTGCGCAGAAAAAAACACTTTCATTGTTTTTTGACTTATATTTAAATTCCATCAATGTACTTTGTTCCAGGTTGTCTTTCACAACAAGCGCGCCAAGTTGCGGGAGCGGCGAGACTTCTACCTGCGCCATTTTGGCATCCAGGTCAACTGCATCACTGACGACATGTGCGTCGCCACTTACGACGTGACCCTCGACGGAGTGACCCGAGAGTATGCCGTCAACTTTGCTAAGATCCCAGGTGCGTGAATTCATTTAGTCGTCTTGAAAACCTAATAATTTTGTTTATGTCAATTTTTTTTTTTATTTAATTAAAAAAATACTGTTTTTACACACTGGAAACTTGTTGAAAAACAGGATCGTAAAACTTGACTTCTCCGTCTGTTGTGCCGTATCCCTTCTCTGTGTACGTTGTCATATCACATCTCAAAAAACCATGTCAATGAGCGTGCTCTCCGTGAATGTGTTAAAGAAATTTAATTTAAATAGGAAAAAAAATCAACATGTGCAATTTGTAAAACCTTCAGAAAACTAAAGTAGACAGGAATGGGGAGGCCACGAAGCACTGCACAAAGAGGAGACTGGTAGGCTACTAAGTACCACACAATGAGTAGACCGATTATTCTATCTCATTCTCTCGCAGGCTAAATCCTAGATGTATGTGTTGGACTTGTTTCATCGAGTTTCAAATCACAACTGTGCTAAAGAAGTTTTCAATTCAAAAACGAGTAATGGCTGTGGGGAGCAAATTTATTTGTCTCCTTGCAATTGTTATAAGCTGTAACCAAGTTTGACTGTGTCATTTAAAATAACCCATGTAAAATTTATTTTATTTGCCCAAGTTAGGTTTCCAACCCTCAACCTCTAACTTCGGAGCCAAGACCAGTTCACACATCCTTTCCCCCATCTCCTTCTCCTCTCCACAACCTTCAGGGAATGGCACCCCAATTTTTAGGAAGTCGTGTACAGGCCCAATCCTGAGCCAAACAATGTGTAGCGCAGGTAAAATTTTTGGCATCCTTATTTCAAAACCTAAATGTAAACATGTAAAATATCTTTTTTATGCTGTCTTTATCATTTTTTCGTCTGTCAGAAACGTAATCATAGAACTTAGTTCTAGTTCTGTAATCTCCATAATCTGTTGAGAAATTCTGTTGGTTTGATTGTCGTCCATGGATAATAATATGGACTTCATACCACCTCTGGAGTCTTTTGAGATTTTGTCGTCGACTTTTAAAAGATCTGCCAGAATCTTGATTTATTAATAGAAATATTCCAGGTTGAGATTAATTTTATTTTAACGTATCCCAATATAAAGTCCTGTTTTTGATAGCAGATGAATGACTCTTTCAGATTTTAATGTTACAAATGGGCATATTTAATTACACAAATGTATTTATTACAAAGGTTATCGTCACTTCACATTTTTTCATTTCTTATAATAGAAAATTCACAAACTTTGACAAATCTTTCGCAAACAAGCAAGCAAAGACAATCAATGATATTTGGAATACGTACATTACAATTTTATCATGTTGCGATGTACAAAGAAACTACTCATATGCCCGCGAGGCGCATCATATTGACTAATGATTTTATTCAAAAACTATAAGTATGATTGATATGTTTTGACTTTTTCTATAATTTTGTGTATTACTAAAAAAAATAACACAATTTTACATTATATTTATGTATTTTTTATTATAAAATCTTTAATCTCAAATGAAACCTAAGCAATTAAACAGTCTTCTCTTTTAACCCCTCCGAATTTTCGCGAATATTCGCTTAAGATGTCTTACGAAATGACATTTTACGAAAACTTTGTGTTATTACCGCTTCACAATTAAAGCTCTATAAATGAAACATTTCTGAATGTAGCCGAATGGTAAAAACTGTTTTAGAAAGGTTACAAAATAAGCTTTCGAATTATTATATTACAAATAAATATTAACATTTGTAAATATTAAAATTTAGAACCCAAACATTAAAAATAGGTAAAAATGACTCGCGTGATGTTTTTGTGTGAAAACGATACTAAAATCACAGATTATGTAAACAACAATACTTATTATGTTGTATAAATGTGTCTCAAACACTTTTGTCACCTCACTTTTTTATCATTTCATATAAAAATATTTAATAAAAATTAACAATGTCGAGCGCGGTTGAGCCGCTGGTATTTTGGGCGGGTAAATATTTATGTCAACTACGCGACTGACAGCATATCTTGTTATGTATTTCTATGGACAACTTGAATAGGGATGATGTACAGCTTGATCTACTTTCGACCTTTTACTTTTTTGTTTTAGGGATGTAACTAAAACAATAACGGAGTTAGAACGATTTCTATGGAGACACACATGCTGACGTATAAACACGCTTATTGTACTTGACTGCTGTCATATTTTTAACGCATATATCTGCTTAAATTGCGGAGGGGTTAAAAAAAAACACTTAGTATACACTTCAAAAAAACTA
Source organism: Limnephilus rhombicus (assembly GCA_929108145.2). NCBI lineage: Eukaryota > Metazoa > Arthropoda > Insecta > Trichoptera > Limnephilidae > Limnephilus > Limnephilus rhombicus. Next base: position 25,373,578 of record OV815292.1, read on the forward strand.
GTACTACTACACTACAAAAAATAGTCAATTTTGAAGTAATTAACTATAAAAAGGTAAAACTTACGCAATTCCTTTAAATACTTATTTGTACAGCGCCCTTGAGGTGATTTTTCACAAAAACGGCGCTATATAAATTAGTTAATATTATTTTTATTTATTATTAAAACTTACTTACAAGCTACTCATATGTCTTTGGAGCGCCAAGTGTAGTAATCTCAAAGAAACTAGCAAACTTACCGTAACGCAACAACCGTCCTGCGGCACGTGCTGCCGATGACTGAGATTTCCTTTAACGTCAATGCATACGCGCGAAGGATAAAAAGAGAGAGCAATATATAAAAAACGCGAGCGCCTCTGCGACATAGAGTAGTAATTTAGGGTTAATGAATTAATTAATTCGAAAGTATTTACGGTAAACTTTCAAATGCAAATACAAAGCGTGGTGTTGTCACATTTTAATACCGCTTAAAACATTTATCTGTGGATAGAACGACTGTTCAGTTTGTGCCGTTGTACACAAGGATGTGGAATATATAATCATATAAAAAATTAAAGCAGTCCACAATAGAGTGTTAATACCTACCCTGTTGTATGGCAGTGAGGCATAGACTGACGGAGGAAAGATTAAAATAAACTGAACCCTGTAGAAATGAGATTTCTAAGGCGTAAGTGTGGTAAAACTTTGTATGACCATATTAAAAATGCAGGGTTCCAGAATGAATGCAAGGCTGATGTAAGCGTAATGGTTAAGTTTAAAAAGGGTTGCTTTGATGGTTTGGGCATGAAACGAAGAAAGGATTGTAAGAAGAATATGTGACGAAGAAATGAATGTATAAGAAATCGGGGACGCCATGTATGTATGAACATGAATGAAGCATGGAGTGTGCCGAGACAAAGTTGTATGGTGGTCTATCCTCTCTGCCTACACCCATGGACAAAGGGCGTCATGGTTATTTAGTTAGTTAAAAATTATTTTTTTTTAATTCAATCTTTTTAGTTATTGACACAGATATCCAAAATTTACACAGCGTCACTAATTCATCTTCCACCTGATTAAACTAAGATCTATTTTTGGTTGTGAACCCTGGACATCAGCATAGAGAGTGGGCAGCAGGTGTGTCCACTGTGCCACAGGGTAGCATGGCCGAGCGGTCTAAGGCGCTGGTTTAAGGCACCAGTCTCTTCGGAGGCGTGGGTTCGAATCCCACTGCTGCCAACTTTTTTTTTTTTACTTAATTTTTTTTATGGTAATGTCCATTTCTATTTATTGGAATGGCGTAATAATAGCCAATAGATTGAAAAATTCAATGTTTCATCTCGAATAACAGGAGATGAAGAAGAAATATTTATGTTCCTGCGCGAATAAAATAAAGAAAAAAATATATTCTTTATAATAATGTAGAGTGGCAAGTACTTTTAGGTTGGGTTGTTTTAACCCCTCAGGCCTCAACCGTATTATGTCAGAGGTTCAAATAATATCCGCCTCACAATAAAATCCATATAAATGGAATATTTCTGAACGTATCCGAAAACTAAAAACTGTTTTGGAAAGGTGATAAAATATGCTTTCAAAATTTTATAAATAGAATTAAGCATTTATTTTTTTGAAATATAAAAATTTTGCACTCAAATATAAAAAAGTTTTAAAAATAGCTCACCTTATGTTTTTTCTAACTTAAATTATTGAGAATGAAAAAAATTAAAAACATATACAGGGTGTTAAGGGACGTACTTGACTTACTTTAACCAGTGATTCCTGACATTATTTGGAGTAAAAAATGTAAATGAAATTTTGGTCTCCGGTGACATTTTTGAAGTTTTTTTTTTTTTTTTTTCTACAAAAACATAAAAAAATGGTAGTTGTTGAACAGTTGGAGGCGGGGTAAGGGGTTCGTCGGACACCCGGCTGAGTGACCAGTGACGACATGTGGAAGAATTTTTTTTTTGTTTGATTTTGAAGAAAAAATTTTTGAAAAAAAAAAAAAAAGTGGTCAAAAAAAGTCACCGGCGACCAAAATTTCATTTACATTTTTTACTCCAAATAATGTCAGGAATCACTGGTTAAAGTAAGTCAAGTACGTCCCTTAACACCCTGTATACAGGGTGTACGGGGGTAAAGTGCAACTTCGGGAGGTCTACATCATCTTTACATAGTATAATATGAAGTCGCTCAAAATGTATGTGCGCATAGATCTTTTAAACTATGCAACGGATTTTCATGAGGTTTTCACCAATAGATAGGGTGATTCAAGAGGAAGGTTTATATGTATAATACATGCTCATTATAGTAGATAAAAGCCAATTCAGGCAGCGGGCAGTTGGCAAGCGGGTGGTGTTAATTTTATAAAGTTTGGGTAATGGCGTTGTGTTTCGTTAGCCACAGCAACGTGTGGCCGGGTCTGCTAGTGATATTATAAGTAAAAAAGATAAATAACTTTTTTCGAAATTCCAACTTTTAGGGGTTGTTTTTTGGTAAAAAGATAAAAATAGACCAGCGTGTGCCGCCAGCTTTATTATTTCCCGCTGCAATGTTGCCACAATCGTGCCCGGCGGGTGCTCAGCAAGTAAGATCGTAACTCACACTAAGGATTTTTAGTAGGTACGTCTTTTTGTATGGGAAAAAAAATGTTGGAATTTCGGAAAAAGTTGTTAATCTTTTTTACTCCTACCATCATGTAGAATCACCTTCCGAAGTTAATGCACTTTACCCCCGGACACCCTGTTTTTTATTAGACAAACATTATTGTCATCTCACTTTTTTTGTCGTTCTATGTAAAAATAATTGAGAAAAATTCCCAAATTTATTTCAAATTGCGATTCAAAACTTTGGTTTCATAAAGGTGTACATTTTACTTATTTTGTTGTTAGTTTTTGTATTTGAATATGAAGCTTGATGTTTTTCTTTCTAACACCGTTTATATCATATTTCTCAATATGATGGTAAAATAATAATATTTGGATGACTTATACAGCGCTGTTTTTGTGAAAAATCACCTCAAGGGCGCTGTACAAACTAATACATTTTACTTCTAACTACAAACTAGACAAACCATTTTAACAACTTATGGCTCATCGATCACCGATACAAAACTATATGTACAATGATTTGACCAATGAATGCGATACAGGCAGAAAATATACAGGATTGTACTTACCTAAGAGGTCACTTGAGATTAACACTGCTATTGTTTACTATCTGGTTCCCGGCATGCGTTGCAATGTCATATTCAACCCTGAATCACCTTTCCCGTGCGTTCCCGTTCCCCTCCCACGTCCCCTTCCTAGCTAGCTTTATAAATTATAGCCTATATGTTATTCTGATGTATGAGCTATATTATTGTAAAGTTTCATTAAAATCCATTCAGTAGTTTTTGCGTGATAGAGTAACAAACACACATACATCCATACAAACTTTTGCATTTATAATATTAGCAGTCGCGGCTCGAGCACTTCTTTGGTGGTGGTGATCGACATTTTTTACATAATAAAAAAATTCTCAAAAATAATTTATGATCTAATCTAATGCTAATCGGATATCTAAACACAAAATAATATAAAATGTCTATTAAATATAGGTATGTATACTTACCAATTTGCAAGATAGTACCTACAATAAAAATGAAGCTTTATCTTGCAAGATTAATATCGAACTTAATTTGAACGCGCGCGATTCCCGCCCGTAACGCCGCAAACAAATGGTTCATAGGGGATTCAAAGAATTGTCCCCATGGTATTTGAATTCACATACGAGTGCGCATGCGTAGTTGCATACGATCGCGAAACAACGCAAGGAATCTATGGGGATTGCTCGGATCGTCCCCTGAGTGCGCACTAGATTCTGCACACTGAGAAATAGACTCGCTGTTCTCATGCGCCGTACATTATTCGCTGTAAGCGCGTCGGATCTTTTAAAATCATGCCGAGTATTTTTTTGTACTTTATTCCTGCAAATGTTAATTACTTTTATGTAAAAAGAATTCATTCATTTTGGTGAAGACAAAGCATCGACTGTTATTTCCTTCAGTAGGTTTCGAGTGTAACTGGTGGCGACTGTCTCCATCGTCCCCCTGTGAAGAACCGCCACTGAATATTAGTAAGCTTTAGAGAAATTTAATAACAGTTCGCACGCAGAGGATTTGAGTTGTTCCGAAAACTGAACAAAGAGACTTGAAGAGTTATTGTCACATTTCATCAAATCGCCTCGGTCCATTTCAGCTTTTGCTCAAATGTGAGCAGTTGACAAGTTTAATAACATGACTATTGGTTCATTTGTGCTGATCGTCAAACGTAAAATAAATCACTACTTTTAACCTTTCATGTATGTATCCACCGTGTAAAAACAGAATTAATTATGAATATTTTAATTTCAGATACAAACAATTGGATCCTGAAGAAGTACCACCTGCCCCTGGGCTTCTGCATGGATGCCATGGAGCAGTTAGAGCCCATGACCACCACCTACATGCGTCAGCTGCAGGTAGCGCTGGTCGCTCACCACCAGCGCCAGGCGCAGATCGATAAGTTCAAAGTGAGTCACACATCTGCTTGCTACATATTAAAATACCAACAGTGTGGTAGTCTGCAAGGGCGGCTGGTCGCACAGTGTGTTGTGTGCAGCACTGGCAAATTATAATGTCTAAATTTACTTTATTTACTTACTGAACACTATACACATTTCAAAATATTAGTAACCGATATAATGCTACGAATATTATCAGGGAGAACGCTTTTAACCTGTGACTTGCCACGCCATTCCACCAAAATTCGCGAAAAAACACTAAAAAACCACCACTTTGAATTGAATGTTTTGTTGATAAATTTTGAGCTATTGTATATTTTATTGACTGAAACACGTTCACAACACAATAAACTATCTACCAAAACAACATTACTTGCATTTATTACGTAAATTAATAGGTTTTATGATGTTTTATTCGCGATACACGCATTTATTGCGACGGTTAAATTCGCGGCAATTTATGACAGCGCATTGTCATGGATGAAATCGTTTTAAAAATATTCCAGGGTGACTAGGTGAATGAAACTTTTAGCATCACCTAGAGTAATGATGGCGCAAGCGATTCCTTTGTTCTTCATACAAATTCTGTACATAGAAGGGTCAAAATCGCAGACAAAAAGTTTTTCGTCGACAATATTATTCAAATATTTGAATTATTTTCTCGCGCATGCGCATATGACGCACGCCCTAGAGCGTCTCCGGCCAGTCACCGGTTAATCTCCCATAGCGCGGCCGCAATAGTGCATTTGCTTCACAAACGAACCAAATCATGTTTTTGTATGGGCTATTTAAATTTTTTGATTTCGCTATTTGTACCAGAATTTGGCTCGGATTGGTGTGCCACCCACCCAACATAATCCGATCCTTGCCGAAGTTTACCGATTGACCATGAACCATGACCCAAGGTGACACGAATGCAATCGAATTTCGGCGAAGATCATAGATCAGTTTGCGTCTAGCGCAGTCTAGCGGCGCGCGTTTGGCCCGTGATGTGATAATTGTCATTGTTTTGTTTTTTTTTTTTATATTGATTGTATTAAATACCAATAACCTAATTTATTCATATATAATTTTATTACAAAAATGAGTGCAACCAGTGTTGAATATTTATAAGGAAATAACAGTTTGTTTGAAAATAAATTAATAATTAAAAATTCCTAATTAATAATTTTTTTGTCATAAGTAGGTAGGTACGGATTGTCAGTGAACCACCACATTCTCAGGGCAGCGTCCACCACTGGCAGTCTGATGGGTCTATGGCCTGAGAGTAGTTGAAAGTTTTTAAATCCCAAATAAAAACACTAATAGACCAACCCGACACTAATTATAAGTTTTAAATTCATCATCACAATAATAACAACAAAAAAAATAAACTAGAACATAATCTCTAAAAATATTTCATCACCATATAAATTGAAAGCAAAGTACATAAGCATTATTTGCAGGCACCAAATTGTTACAACTTTATTATATGTACCTACTCTGACAATACTGTCAGTTATTATGTCCACTTGTTTTCATGAATATATATTTTATTAATATAAGTACTTGTAATAACATACTCTGTGTAACTATGCATTTTACAATGGCACTCCAAAATTCAAGCACGAGAAATATTTTCTCTTTTGAATTGTGAAGTTTCATTAAAAAAAAAAATGTACCTAGAGGTGGAAAATATAAAAATGCACCCCCTTTTGATCTACTTAAATAATTGATTAAAAATATAGACATATATTTAACTGACTAAATGAATAAATATTCATGTAAAAAATATATTACTTTTTAATATTCTACAAAACATAACTACGAAAAAAATCAATTAAAATCGTGGGACATGACAAAAACACTAGGTTTAGTGTAAAAACGTGAGATGACATTATAAAGCGCACCAGAGATTTTAAAAAAAATCCTTTGTGGTGCTTTCATCTACTAGTAAATGGAATTAAATCTCAATTGTTTGTGATGTTATTTCAGGAGATGAAACCCTCCCATGTCCACATCTTCCACTCGGTGAACGGGGCCAGCGTGGAACTGGTGTTCCCCCTGACGGCCAAGGACCCTCGCAGCGGAGCAGGGACTATGGATCTGGTGCTGCAGCTCAAATACGACCCCTTCGAATCCTGCCCGAGAGACCTGAAGATTTCACAAAACGGTGAGCCTGTCTTTTCAGATTATTGTTGATGTGAATCAAAGATAATAGAAACAAAGGAAATGGGCCATAAACTATTATTAACTAGCTGACCCGGCGAACTTCGTACCGCCCAAGAATCAATAACTGTTGTGTTAACTTATTAGCTGAATTAATTTCATTTTTTTTAAGTTAAAATTAATACTCAAAATGAATCAAGAAATGTAATTCACGTGGCAGCAAAACATTTGTTTTATTAACCCCTCCGCAACATAAGCAGATATAAGCGTTAAAAATAGGACAGCAGTCAAGTGCAATAAGCGTGTTTATACGTCAGCGTGTGTGTTTCCATAGAAATCGTTATAACTCCATTATTGTTTTAGTTACATCCCTAAAACAAAAAGTCAAAGGTCGATAGTAGATCAAGCTGCACATTTCTATCAAATTGTCTATGGAAATACATAACAGGAATCAGCTGTCAATCGTGTAGTTGACAAAAATATTTACCCGGGCAAATTTGCTACCGGCAGCTCCACCACGCTCCACATTTTAAATTTTTATTAAATGTTTTTATATGAAATGATAAAAAAGTGAGGTGACAAAAGTGTTTATTACACATATATACAATAGAATAAGTATTGTTGTTTGCATAATCTGTGATTTTAGTACCGTTTTCACATAAACACATCACGTGAGTCATTTTTACCTATTTTTAATGTTTGTGTTCTAAATTTTAATATTTACAAATGCTTATATTTATTTGTAATATAATAATTTGAAAGCCTATTTTGTAACCTTTCTAAAACAGTTTTTACTATTCGGCTACGTTCAGAAATGTTTCATTTATAGAGCTTTAATTGTGAAGCGGTTATAAGTAAAAGTTTTCGTAAAATGTCATTTCGTTTAAGACACCAAAAGCTAATATTCTCGAAAATTCGGAGGGGTTAAAGCGAATCGAAATGATTCACGTGGCATTATTGAACTACTTTCTGTTAAAACTATTTACTGGGTGGGTTGTACTTGGGTCGATTCCCTTCATTGAAGCACCTTTTGATATCCAACATTTTTCATTTTGTTGTCGTTAGATATCTTCCCAGTTCCACCGGGCGCATCGAGGAAAAATAAGCCACCATTTCCATCATCAACTGCCTTCATTAACGTATCGTGCACTTCCTACTGTTGGGGGTACAACAGTGGTACATTCGCCCAAACTGATTGGTTCAATGCATCTTGATCATATTCACGTTCACGTACCAATTCTTGATTGAAAACATCATTCATTGCAGGTTTAATTGCATTCATGTAGCGTCGATCTGGCGTTGTTATTCCTAACTTGACTAACAAACTGCCGCACATGAGGTAACACATGTCTTCGATCAAAAACAATCCTGTTTATGTATATCCTCATTCACCTCGAGATCAGGATTCCCTGAACTGACACGAATTCGATGTAAAATGTCTTCTGACATGTCATCTTTGTACTTGTTCCATAGTTCACGTGGATTCGATGGGAAACATGTCGAAATAATGATAGCAAATAATGTGCGTATCAGACTGGAGATGCAGAAATAATTGCTTCAGTGATTGTCATGTCCCAATGAGTATCGTTTTCAAGCAAATTGATCTGCTGACATGCAACACGAATTGTTGGGCACACTACATCATTGACTTGTGATTCAAACGATGTCGGCCTACGAACATTCACCAGCAACAACCAAAAGTAGAAGCATTCGTTACTTTTTACATGAATTGTGTAAATGCGACCAAGAGCACCAGTAGAACGCACAACCGGATGATCAGTAACCACATCGCCGTGCTTCCGACGTGGAAATCTCTTTGAAAAAGCGTTTGACAAAGTGTAATAAAATAACGTGGCATCTCAGAGTAGAGCAACGTCCGGGCAAACAGATCGCATTGGCAAATCAAAAAGAAACTGTTCAATGTTGTTGCTGGAGGTGTTTCAGCACGTTTGGCAACAATCGATGTAATGAAATAAACTCGTTGATTATTCTCCAGATGCATCGCCAAATATACAACAATGGAATGTCGTTCATGAATGGGGAATGAGAATATACGCCAAATCGCCTCATTGCAGCTCACAAACTTGATAGCGTGTGATTTCATCGTTTTTTATTTGTAGTTTTAACGCCAAAAACCGCCATATCGCTGACTTTTGTGACAAATTTGCAGATGTATTTGATTGACTTCACCGAATTTCAATAGGTACCCCACGTCACAATGCGCCTTGAATGTTTTGAAAAGAAGTGGCTGTTTTCCTGGAGTTGTGCAGACATACGTTGACATTTAGTGTGTAAGAAAGAGAGGCAGCATTATATGTTTAAGAACAGAATAAAAACAATCAGCACATTGACATTTGACATTTTTGAATTTTTGGAATTCAAGCAAACTTCAATTTTATACCTACCTACCACAATATTCCTGCAGCTCTTTCAAAAGATGAAAATTCGTTGCATATTAAATGTATGAGGAAATGAATTTTCGTCATAACTTTCTTTTTCGTGAATTTTTGCGATATTTTAATAGTTATTATGTTAGCCGAGGTGGAGACAAATCCAACAAATCAAAGATCATCAAAATCGGTTCAGCCGTTCTCGAGTTATAAATAGTGTAACTAACCCGACTTTGTTTTATATATTAAGATATACATATAATGAAAATCAAATAACTTTATTTAAACCACTATACAAGGTGTCCGAAAACTCGTAGTACAAGCGGGAAACTGGGGAATCCTCATCACATTTGGAGTCGATTTTGTGGTATAATTTTTTTTTGATTTGAGCTTTCGTTTTCGAGTAAATCGAAGCAGAAGTAGATTTTTTTTTTGGTCAAATTCTTATAAATTATTACTGACGTTCATAGTACCTAACTAATAAAAACTAATTAAAAGAAAACAAACAAAGAAATCCGGATTTAAAGCATTATTTTGAAATTATCCATAATTTTATTCCGTGTAGTACGGTCGTTTCACGGTTAAAAACAGCTGTTCATTATTTTCGCGCTTCCAAGTCAAAGTGCAATGCGAAATTTGCTGTCCCTTTCTGCGCTCGGTTCGATCAACACAATAGAAGGGGTAAGCTACTAAGCCGAATGGCTTGGCCTTGAACTGTGAACTTGCGAACCAAATTCTGTACCCGAAGCATACGGAAGCAAGTCCAAAAAGGTAAATGTTCAGGAGATGTTGTATGATAGATAACAAAAAAACTAATTATTAAATCAATTAGTTTTGTTTTAAAAAGGAGCAAATGAAACGAAATTTTTATAGTAAAGCCTTTAAAAATAATTGTTTAAAAAAAAACGCTGACTTGAGTCAACTTTTCAATTTGGGAGGCGGGAATGGGTACCGCCGCCCCGGGAACCTTTATTGGATAACCAACACCTCTGCCATAGGTCACCCCAAGTGGTTCGCTTCGTTTGGTGATTTAGCAGGGGTGCCGGGTTCATGGGGTGAGGTTTGTCTAGGTCTTGCAGGCGGATGACCAGGACATGCTAAACCCTAGATTCCCACCCACCCCTTAAACCACTCTCCTCTCCTTCCCTTCCTTAAAAAAACCCTCCACACAGCATCCCCAAAGATGACATAGGCCCCGAGGGAAATTATTTTCCTCAGGGCCTCCTGTGTGGAGCTCATGTAAAAAAAAAACAAAAACATGGACTTGAGTCCTACTGTCTCTAAATGAAGTGGACTATTTTGTTATGACATGTGGTGTATTATAAAAGGAATAATAGAAGTCCATGGTACACATGGTACTTGCATCCACATGCAATTTTGAAAATCGTATTTTTTCTTCATAATGGGACTTCCATCTTTCTGCCACTGATAAACATGATAATTTACTTCAAGTCTACATCAAAAACTCATTTCTTCAAATTTCGGACTTGGACCGTTTTATCCTCGGGAACGGAAATAAAAATGGTTGCTGTTGTAACAAACATGGCCGCCATTGGCTACAGTCGTGTTCAAACCAATTTGAACAAGGTTTTTTTATTATTTTTTTTATAATGTAATAAAATTTATCAATTTAGAAGGCGGGTTTGGGTACCGCCACCGCGGGAACCATTTATTGGATAACCAACACCTCTGCCGTAGGTGACTCCAGGTACTAATATCTACAGCCTGTATGTCGGACGAATATCTACAGCTCATATGTTGGACTAATATCTACGAACTTCAGAGTGTTGACTAATATCTACAGAGCTAAGATCGGACGAATATCTATGACGGTCCTAGTGTTGACTAATATCTACAGAGCGTAGGTTGGACTAATATCTACAGAGGGCAGCTGAGCAAGAGGTTGTACGGAGAAGCTTAAATTACTTCAATTACATAATTACTAATTACGTAAAGGCTTAATTGTTTAAAGTACATGAAGTTTTTGCATAATATTACGTATTTTGCTGTTTACGAGGACAATAATTTATTGAACAAACATGGCGGTCATAATACAAAGATATTTATTTATTTATTTATTTCGAAATACACGGCACCTCAACCTAAACTAACCTAACCTAACTCACATAGAAATAGTTATGGTAACAGACTACATAATTTAGAAGCACTCGAAATAAAGAAAGCTGTTAAAACAAAAACCCAAATCCTTTAATCAGCTAAATGTGTCCAATAGTTCGATATTAGGGGTTTTTACATACATAAATAAAGTTTTTTTTTAAACTGCATTATTACGTTATTCCAATATGCTATACATAATTGCAAATCCAACCTCTGCCAGTGCCGTAGATATTCGTCAACACTTTGGTTCTCATAGATATTAGTCAGCAGTTTGAGCTGTAGATATTCGTACGCACTTTGGTTCTCATAGATATTAGTCAGCAGTTTGAGCTGTAGATATTCGTACGCACTTTGGTTCTCATAGATATTAGTTCGATTTTTTCAGTTTTTGGAATTCCTGTAGATATTACTAGACGCCTCCGCTGTAGATCACCCCAAGTAGTTCTTAGCTGGGGTCCCCGAGTTCATGAGGTGAGGTTTGTCCGAGTCTTGGCGGCGTTTATTTGTCTGCCTACCAGCTGCATGGCAGGAGATCGTGAGAGAGTGGTTGAGGGAGTCCCAGCCGTACTCTCTCGGAACATGACCTTTATTTTATTTGTTATAAACAGTCTGTATAAATTCATTATTTATGTTATTGACCAATAAAATAACGACAAATTATACGACGTATAATATCAATAATATCTTTCGGGAAGTGATTTTATTTGAATTTGAACTGCTAAAGCTAGAAGAGAAAATGTTGTGAACTAAAAATAAAAAAAGAGAAATACAGAAATCAATGAACTATTAAGTTATTAGTTAAATATGTGGCATTCAATGGAGTGTTATTTTTTATGTATGCTGTGAATTTATCAAAGTTCGTGTTAAACACATCGATATTTGGGCATAATCTGTTAAATGTGCTACAGCTTCTTCTTATAAGTACATTTATCATATTCCACCGCCATGGGAGGAATGAATTCATACGTCCGTCACATATTACATATTATGATATCGTAATGATATGATACGATGATAACCGGATTCAGCTTTAGAAGTTCCCAACAAATATCTGCGATCGAAATGTGCGTCGCCGCGTAATGTGCAAGTGGTAAAATAGCTTTCCGAAAATTGGTAGGTACTCGTATATCTCTTTTTGTTTGATGTCCGCAATAATGAACTAATTTAACTCATTAATATTATTTAATTAGAAATTAAATAATATTCAATTATTTTTAATATTTAATTAGAAATTAAATAATATTCGTGTTCAGCGATCATTTTATTATAATGACCGGATGTTTTAATATTTCGCGTCGAATTCATTCAAAAATACAAGGAATGTGCCGCAGAGTCCCCGCATGCGTCTCATTTTAGCACCGTTTTAAAAAACGAAACAGCGCTAGTTCACTCGAGTTGTAAGCAAACAGTTCCGTGTTCTGGCCCGCCCAATTAGTTTGTATTTACGCTTTGACGTGGGATGTTCTTTTAATTGATTTAACTAATTAAATTAAACTAATTCGGTTCAAAATCAAATGTGTGTTTCTTGTGATTTATTTTTATTTGAAACGTAAATAATAGTGCATTATTAATTATAGCGTAACAAACTTTAAAACAAGGTGTTTTTGTGACTCGTAAGTTATTTGCTTTGTGTGATTAATTGTGAATGAAATTAATTGAATTATTAGTTAGTGAGTAATCTGTTATTTATACCAGGGCGGGAAAGCGGTGGGTACCCTCCAATGTCGTTGATGATAGTTGTGATAAAGTTGAACAATTGGTGACAAATGTTTGTGATGTGTTTTTGGATTTGAAAACATTGCAACCAGATGCGGAGCTGCCACACAACAAAATAAATAGGTACGCTAATTAACCATATTGTAATGCCTAGAAGAGGTGGGAGAATAAATTATTAAGATGAAAATAAATAAACTATGGACACGAAAAGAGATTTAGCAACTTATAAATAATTTTAGAATAACATCTTCCATCTGTCATCATGACATTTCGGCTTTTCAAAAATTTTAACCCTAAAAAGCCGAAATTTTTATAAAATAATTTTTTTTTCTTAATTTTAAATTTAAAAATGCTTAAATTGAAAATCTTTATGTTTATTTGGGTTCTCTATGTGATGTAGGTTCACCAGTTTTCCGCTTGTACTACGAGTTTCCGGACACCGTGTATAATTGACAATATTAACATCATCAACAATGTTATCTTCATCAGGACAAGATGTTAATTTAAAAAAATAAATGACAAACAAGAATAGACAAATTAGAACAAAGAAAAAATTATGTTAATTATATACATAGTTGTTTAAAACAAAGTTGTTTGATTTTTCATTATATTAATAATGATGCCACAAAGTTATTTTGCTAAGTTTGAAGAAGTTATTATTAATATATTTAACTAACTAACTAACCGTCACGTCGTTTTACCGCACGGGTAGGCAGAGAGGACAGACCGCCAAACAACTCAGTATTGGCACACACTCTTTGCCTCACTCACATTCATACATCGTCTCGTACATACTCTTCTATTATTCTGACTTTTGACATGGCCCGACTCAAGTATCTGATTCCTCGTACATCTCCGACTTCTACTACCATTCACATTTGCATAACATTCTTCTTACACTGCTCTCTTCGTCCATTCGCTCTACATGCCCAAACCATCTGAGGGTCCCTTTCTTAATCTTACATCAGCTTTACAATTTTTGCGGATATCCACATTTCTCACACGATCGTACATGGTTTTATCACACATATCTCATTTCAACAGCATTCAGTTTATTTTCATCCTTCTCTGCCAGCTCCATGCCTCACTACCGTACATCAGGGTAGGTACCAGGACTCCATTGTGGACTGCTAGCTTCGCTTCTTTTGACAGTTTTTTTTATTAGCGCCAACGGCTTTCAGTCCTCCTTTAACGTAGTTACCTGCATTTCCTTCTTTCAATATCTCTATCGGCCTTCCCATCTCTCGTAAACATACTACCCAGATACACAAGCTCATCCACCTGCTCCAAGTATGCATATAATAAACATTGTTCACCCATATATTACCTCGTATCGCATCTACGCACAGCAGCTCCCCGCCTTTATTTGTTGTACATACCAAACGCATAACATTCATTGGATGCGCTGCTTTGATAGTCCGTGCAGTTCGGTCACAGCTGGGCGATGGTCGCCACGCTTTCATGCCATATCTCCCTTTATTTCCATTATCTTTGGGATTTACTAGCCCGACTGTTCTGAACATTGAAAAATGGTTTATGTACATCATTATTATCAGTTCATATAAAATTGTGCAGCCCACAAAAAACTTTGTATCACCAAAATTCTAAATCTATTTATTATGTAACATGATTCAAAAAATTTATTTGATGTTATTTTGCAGATAACAAAAGTAATGTATATAAATAAAATTGATTAATGTTATCATTGCTTAAAAGCCAGCTTTAGATAAACAAAAAAAATTATGTTGCTAAATGATTGGGCTCTAACCTCCCATTCTGTCACGTCGGAGTTCAATCCCCATTCACATTATGTAATCTCAATATACAAAACAAAGTCGGGTTAGTTACACCATTAACTCAAGAACGCCTGGACCGATTTTTATGATCTTTGATCTGCCCCGAATAGCAGAATAGCTATTAAAACATCGGAAAAATTCACGAAAAAAAAATTATGAAGAAAATTCTTTTCCTCATACATTTTGTATCGAAAGAATTCTCATCTTTTGAAAGAGCTGCAGCAATATTGTGATAAATGTAATATTGACTAGTGAGTGAATTCCAAAAATTCAACAACGTCAATGCGCTGATTGTTTTGCTTTTGTTCTTAAACGTATAATGCTGCCCCTCTTTTTTACACACTAAATGTCAATTGTCAAAAATGAGACAAACAGTGAGTGTATGTCTACACCCCGCCAAAGGAAAAATATAATAATTATAATAAATCTCCCTCACACGTATAAAGAAAACGAAACGCAATTCCCGTAAGTAAGTGTAAAAGTAAAAAAATCACAAAAAATATAAATCCGTACACAACGCCATCTCTGATAATGACAAAAACAACACACGGACAGTTTCGCATCGATAATTGCTTCATTGTGTAATTTTTAACTTAATAAAAAAACTGAATTTTAATTCAGCTAATGAGTTAACACAACATTCATTGATTCTATGGCGGTACGAAGTTTTACCGGGTCAGCTAGTAAGAAAATATGAATAAATAAAATCTAATTAAAAAAAAAAAACTATTTGAGTTTTGACGGTACAAAATTTTTTAGTTTTCTTTATGATGTATTTATTATCTTAGAATATTGTTTTTTTCCTTCCTGATCTCCTGTGGTAGATACTCACACTAACACCATACAGAATCAAAACATTGCTTGAAATGGCTTCAGCCATATTTGGTGACCAGATCTGAATAGCCAGGAACTTCCCAACCTTTCTCCGTCTCTCTCCCTTCCCCACTCCCTTCAGCCTCACAATGTACCCCAATTTGTGATGCCATAATGCCACCGGCTCCAGAAAGTGGAGAGTAGTTGGAACTCTTGTGCGGTATTCATAAAAAATCCAATCAATAAGGAACTCCAGTGAAAAATATTATGGCTTTAAAAAATATGTTCATATAGGCCAAAAAATGCTGATTCTGAATATAAAAGTTTTATTTAATGATAAATGCAGCGTTTTTTTTTAATTATTAAAAAGTTGTAGCGCGCCGTTTTACGCTTGCCACTACACCATCTCTTTCCCCCGTACAGCGCCATCCTGCTCACCCAAAACTAGGCGAACCAGGCTGCGCAGACGCCTTCTGCGCATTTCCTACTCACGAGTCGCTACATAAACCACGCCCCGCAACAAGGAATGGCCTATATAAAGAGCTGCGAGCCCTAAATTAAACCAGTTCGTCTGTAGCTCGCTCTTGACTAGTACGCTCTCTTAGTTGCGCTTCGTCCTTTGGCACGACCCTCTAAGGAGTATTCTACTACCATAAGTAAAGCACCAACCAGACCCCGACTGCTGCCTTAGTTGCGCTTCTTCCTATGGTACGACCCTCTAAGCAGAACCACAGTCAGTTTTGTTGTTCCCAAAGCCTGAACAGCAAGGTTCCCTCCGATCCCTTGCTCAGTTAATTATTATTATTGTGAATTGATACATTGTGACTATTTTTACTATATGTGATCTGTGAACTTACTTTAAATAAATAACATTTTACCAACAATTGTGTTATAAAGTCCATTTTTTCGAGTCGTAAAAACACGCCGTCAAGTTGGCATTATTGAAATTTTAGTGGTGACGTCACAGTTCGACGTGTCGTGATGTCACCGTAAAGTCATTGTATGGGAATGTATGATATGACACAAGCCAATGTATTAATTTATCCGTTTATTTACATACTGTTTATAGAGTATTAGACCTTTATTTTTGAAACATTATTTAGGGAAACATTATTTAGGCCTAAATAATGTTTCAAAAATAAAGGTCTCTCTTATTAGTTTATCTCTATTATTGAAAATATTCAAAAACTACTGCACAAAAAAAATAGTAATGCTACTTTTAGGGAGAATACTTCGAACAACGGAATTCAAAATGGCGGCAGTTGATCAGCTGATTGCCTGATCCTATAGTAATTTTTCAGGAGTGATGACGTCACACGATTCACCATACTTACGGTGGTTTTCAAGGGGTCTTGAAAAATTAAAACTTTGAGAATTATTTTAACTATTAAAACTAACTCTAAAAATGCAGTTATTTAAGTTAGAAGGTCATTACACATTAAAAAAAATAAAAAAATTGGACTGGAGTTCTCTATTATTGCATTTTTGCTTTATTATTTTTTTTTTCATGTAGAAACAGCAAAAATGGCACGAATCAATTTTAAAAAAAAAAATAGTTGGCAGCAGTGGGATTCGAACCCACGCCTCCGAAGAGACTGGTGCCTTAAACCAGCGCCTTAGACCGCTCGGCCATGCTACCCTGTGGCACAGTGGACACACCTGCTGCCCACTTCTAGTCTTCTCTTACGCTGATGTCCAGGGTTCACAACCAAGAATAGACCAACATTGTTTCATGAGATGGAACTTATGATGTGTAAATTTTTTCTTATTTGGGAAAACATACATTTTGACATATTGATTTACTTTGTTGCATTAACCAGTGAAGTTTCCGGTAATAATATTTTTTCATAAAAATATGGAAAATGTAAATTAAAAACTGTTAAAAAATGACATATTGATAGTGAAGTGAACAGCTGTGTCAATAACTAAATCAATAATATGTAATAATAAAAAATAATTAAAACATTTATTCACCAATAGACTTTTACAGTTTTATACTTGTGTTCATTGGACGTTATTAATAGCCTTGCATCTGTGTTGTTGAAATTTAAGCATCTGACTTTGAATACATCTGTGACGCCGCACCTTATGCAAAACCATCTTCATACTTGAAGTTTGTTAAAAAGCTACTTTTGTAATAGAACCGAATTCAAGCAAGTAGCCAATAATGCCAAAAGATGGCGCCACTTACGTTAGCTAGCGTGAGGAACGTCGGCTGGCAGGCGTAAGCACCGTTGGATTTGTAATTTCCTGATTGATGATAATATGATTATTATTCTAACTGGCAGTTGTGATTAATAGTACCATACGTCTATGTATTATATATGACGACATTGCGCCTATCGCGGTTACTTTGTCCCGGAGACCTTCTGACACTAGATCCGAGGAACCGGCTATTTTTGGAACCAGTTACTATCGGATTTATAAAATGGTCACCCACACTTAAACTGGGCGAAGCCGAAGCAAAAGCCGTCCGCAGGGCCTAACAGCAAATACCTGCAGAGCTGGTTTTTAAATGCTAGTTGATTATTTTTCTATTGACAAAATGGTCACTGCTCTGCTATACATTCAGCAGTTCTCCTGCAATGTAAGATAAATCAATTTCCTGAAATTGAGGAAAAGAGCTTTTTATGCATGCAAATTACATAGTAGAACCTTGTTAATTAAAAAAATTCGAAATTTGACATAAAATGTCAAATTTAATATAATAGGTTTGGGGTTTTATGCCATATTGCGCTATCTCCTTCTTTGGCCAACGTTTCGGAAAGCATTTCATTGTCCATCGTGAGGGCAGATGTGTAATCGATAAAGGTAAAGTGTGTGGTTTATGTATGTAGATGCGATACCGTGTTGCCAGCTCCAATCCTCTACCACTATCGATTAGCCCTGATGATGGACACTGTAACGCTCTCCGAAATGTTGGCTAAAGAAGGAAGTAGAGCAACATGGCATAATCCCCCAAAAATAAATCACTAATACTTTTGACCGTGAAAATTGTAAAAAAAAAAATCGTTAATATGGGGCCCTGAAAGAAGGAGAACCTCATAGCTGAAAAACCTGAGACAGTGGTTTGGCCAGTCTACTACTGTAGAGCTGTTCCAGGCCGCAGTAAACAAAGTCCGCATAGCCAACATGATAGCCAACGTCCATTGAACGGACAGGGCACAAGAAGAAGTGAAAATCTGAAATCCTTTATTATTTTAGCTTTGTTTCTTTTCCTCTGCTTACTAATTCCTCTGCTCGCTAAGTCCTCCACCATCGCACAAGCAACATCTTCCGTTTATAATGATGGTGGTAGAAGTTTTTCAAATATTGTCAGGTTATTCATTTTAATGTTTGTAATTCGTTAAAAAATAGAAATGGGTATACATTTTAAAATCTGAAATACCTAGAAGTGTGTTGTAAAGTGAAACAATCTTTCAAAAACAAATGAAGAATATTCATCAATTACACCAGAAGTAAGAGAAATTTAACCTTACTTCGGGCACACTTCTATCGGTAGGTCATTTCAGTGACCATAAAGCAAGGGCAACACAACAGATATATTTTGAAGTGAAAACTTCTTTGGCACCGTTGTGATTTGAAACTCAATGAAACGAAAAATGGACACTAAAAAGAGACAAACCCATACATCTACAGGATTTAGCCTGCAAGAGAATGAGATAGTATAAACGGTGCTTCGTAGCCTCCCCATTTGTTTTTCTCATCCTAGTTTTCTATTGCGTTGAATTGCACACTCTGATTTTTTTATATATGTTTTTTCTTTATTTCTGGTTTCAGTTTATACGGAGATTTCCGAGGAGACCATCGCGCAGCTCACAGAGCAGTTTGAGGTGATGAAGAGCCAGCGCCTGTGGGACGGCTTCTGCGCCTCTGTCAGCCGCGACAGTGACCACCCCTTCTACTGCGGGGACGGGGACCAAGAGGAGGTAACCAACCATAACATTTAGAAAATAATGCTTTATTTTGGGGTAGCCACTCCTGGCCATAAACTGAAACTATAGTTAAATGGGTAACTAGCTCAGTTGAACCAGTTAAAACTGCAAAATTTCATGATGTCAGAACTCACCGTTCAAAAGTTTTTGCTGCTTCAGATGACATAATGCAAACAGTTTTAACCCCGGGAACCATTCATTGGATAATCAATACCTCTGCCATAATCACCCCAAGTGGTTTGCTACGTTTGATGACTTAGCAATGTTTGAT
This sequence comes from Limnephilus rhombicus, assembly GCA_929108145.2. Lineage (NCBI taxonomy): Eukaryota > Metazoa > Arthropoda > Insecta > Trichoptera > Limnephilidae > Limnephilus > Limnephilus rhombicus. The sequence goes on from OV815292.1 coordinate 25,393,284, forward strand.
GCCCGGATTCATGGGGTGCGGTTTTGACAGCGAAGCATCTGCCCACCAGCTGTGTGACGGCATGGACTCGACCTATTATATTCATACCAGACCATTAACCCCCAGATTATTTTTTCAAGAATTATTTTCTTCAGGGCCTCCTGTGTGCTAATGTAAAAAAGAAGATTTTTCCGCTTTATATATATATATATTTTTTTTTTTCAGATTGGGTCGGATAGAAACCAGAGGCAACCACCCAGACATCACCATCGACATGACGAAACCAGCGAAGACGAAGAATTCTCCCCTGCTGCCCGTCAGCCGCAAAAACCACCGCCGAAACAGAAGGAATATGATGAACTGTCAGACTCCAGCACCGACAGTTTCCACGCCCTGAGACTGCAGATGCTGCAGAAGAAGAAAGCAGGCATGACCAAGCCAACAGCCGTCACAAACAAAACCGCAACCAAAACGAGCGCCAAAAGAAACAGCTTCAAACAACCGAAAGACCCCCGCGAAAAAGCACCCGAAACCCCTCAGTACGATGATGAAAACGATGAATTCGTCACTGAAGTATTGAAAGAAAAAACTCTCAAAAATAATGCTAAGACGTCTAAAAATAAACCAGCGCCGCAGACCCAGACCTCTGCGAAAAAGAGAAGTTACCAGTTATCTGATAAAGACGTGACAGCCGATTCGTATGTTTATATACCGGAAGGTAAAGCGAAGAAGGCTACCAAGAAGACCGCCAAAACATCTCCGGCAAAGAAGGCTAAGAATAATGAGAGTGTCGGGAAAGAGAATGATTCTCTGTCCAAAAATAGGGGGAAGAGGGTGAAGACTAAAAAGACGAGAGATTGAAAAGTTTAATTTAATAATGTGTTTGAATAAGTTATTAATTTAAGAAATACAGGTATGAGAACAAAGACAGCGATCCTGAAATATTTTTTTTTTCGTTACAATTAAAATGTCTATATTTTATACGTGTAATATTTTTTTAAATACCAAACCTTTCTGTAAAATCTAAAAACCCTGTCAGAAGAATCTGAATTTATACCATGAATTTTTATGTTAATAATATTTGAGTTGTGAAATTGCAAAACTGACTCCCAAAAAAAATCTTTTGTAACACATAAATTTTTTTTGTTTTTTTATTGTGGGGCCAATTTTAAAGACTCGGGCTAAAAGATTTTCTAAAAGATGGGAAAAAAATTATGACAACCTTATATGTAAATGAAACCAGGCTATTTTTGTATTTCAGTCTTCAAGGGACTAAAAAATTATGCCTCTTATGTAAGAAAGAACCTTTTGTGCTGGTGTCACTATTAGAAATCATGTTATGTGAATATTAACATATGTATTTTTTTGTTATTATCTTGCATAATTTTCTTCATACATACTTGTCTGTATGAAGTCTACCTCTTGATTTTTTCATAATATCAATCAACTTTTTGTGCAGGGGTGAGATCGAGATCTACTGAAAGATAAAGAATTGTCCTTAATCTTATTAACGACTTTAATGATAATTGCAATTTCAGTTCTCTCGGATGACAACAGAATAATTGTGCTTAAACTTTAAATGAACGACTTTTTGTGGCTCCAATTCTCTCAGATGGCAGCGAAAAAATAGTTATTTCAAAGGTTAAATAAATTTTCATATCCTTAACCTCTATGGCTAATTTCTTCGCTTCTGGGAACAGCTCACGTAGGTCTCATAGAAATCGTTGTGTCTCCCTTACTGACGTGCTTTGAATATATGATCTAAATGGTGTTAGAAAGAGAAAAGACCACACTTTATATTCAATTCAAAAATTAACCACAGGAGAATTAAAATATACACATACAGTGGACCCGCGGTAATCTGGATAAAAGTTTTGCAGGGTGCATGTCGGATTATCGAATTCGTCGGATTATAGAGTACTGCCTAAGATCCTCTATAGTCCGGAATTTTTTGTACCTTGTAATCCGACAAATTACAAATCAAATAATATATTTGAACTACGAATGTAGTCTGTCAAATAAGAGTAGAAAATATAAAAAATTGAACTACAAAATTTGTAGGCTGGCAACACCAATTTAACTGTCAAATATTATTTTAAAGTGCAATGTCACTGAATGTATAGAACACAGTAAACCACATTTTAAACAACATTTTTTGTTCATGACAAAAATTTGATTAAAAGATATTTTATAAAGCGATTTGCTTTGCTGTGTTAGAAGAAGTGATTTGTTTCATTTAATTTAACATAAATTTGAATTTAACAGTAGATAGAAAGGAAGAATCACTAATGCTGAGTTAAGTTACACTACTTTTAGATCTGAATGAGTTAAATATATTCAGATCTAAAATTAGAGACACGATATAAAGCCCGAGCAACGCTAGGTACTTAAGTTAGTATTAAATAAATGTGAGCAATCTCTAAACTGTGCTTTATATTTTATTACATTATCGTTTTTCTTCATTACGTTAACACAAAATTGCGAAGATATGATAATAATATACCTATACGCAATTCTAATTTTGAGATCAGTGGGTAGCTGTATTGTAATGAAAAAAAAATCACTTTTATGCCCTTTTAATTTTTTATAAAAATGTAGGTTACACAGCTTTACATCAACATCATGAGTTATATGTTTAGTATTGCCATTTGAACTACAGTGGCGCCCTCCTATGTTTTCTACTCTTATTTGACAGACTGTATGTGGAATTTAATAAATTAAACATCACAATGGAGATCTAATATTTTATTGTAAAAATAACATCATCAAAGGATAATATGTACGAGGGTTGTCCCAAAAGTACCCGATCTAACAAAGAAAACACAAAAAAGTTGGGAAAATTTTTTGTGTTTTATGAACATAGTCTCCTTTCAGGTCGACACACTTTTCCCAGCGTTGTTCAATAGCTTCAATACCCTGTTTATAGTGAGAACCGTCGAGCACCTCAAAATAGCCATCTACTGCCGATTCCACCTCTTCCTTGTTGGCAAATCTTTTACCACTGAGCCATTTTTTCAAGTTTGGAAAAATAAAATAATGCGAGGGGGTTAAATCGGGCGAATAGGGTGCGTGAGGAAGCAATTCGAACGTTAATATTGATTTTGGCCATCGGGATAACGGATATCTGAACTGGTGCATTCTGCTGATGAAACAACACTTTCTTTTTCGCCAAATGCGGCCGTTTTTCTTGATTTAATCACTCAAATGTTCCAATAGGTTCGCATATTACTCGCCGTTGATTGTTTTTTCTTTTTGAAGATAATCAATAAAAATTATCCCACGAGTCCTAAAAAACTGATGCCATGACCTTGCCTGCTGATGGAACTGCCTTTGCCTTTTTTGCAGCCGATTCTCCCCTTTTAGTCCATTGTTTTGACTGTTCCTTGGTCTCAGATATGAAGTGATGACTCATGGTTTTGAATCAATGCAAAAACTCGACTTTATTGCTGTGAAACATCGACAAACACTCGATAGAAACATCCTCACAACGCTGTTTTTGGCCATTGTGAGCAAACGCGGCAGCCATCTTGCGCACAGCTTTCTCATGTACAAATTTTCAGTCAATATGCAATGTACAGCACTTTTTGAAATGCCTACTGTGTCTGCTAGCTTGCACACTTTCAATCGATGGTCATTCAATGCCATTTTGTGGATTTTCTTTACCTTTTCTGGCGTGGTCACCTCATTTGGCCGACCACTGCGATGTTCGTCTCGGCAGCTCGTACGTCCTCGTTTAAACTCTACCACCCAATATTTTATTGTTGTAAACGAAGAAGCAGACTCCCCCAGATTAGCATCTAAGCTCGGCTTCGATATTGGTTGGACTTAGACATTTAAAATGAAAGTTTTGTATCACATAACGATGACCAATTTTTCCATGTTTACAAATTAACTGAGAAGGTTCGCTATTGATGGCTGCCAAAAAAACACTAAACAACGTTGCGCCTTAAAACTTGAAACTTAAGCCTTAGAAGGTTGGTACTTTCTACTATAAAAAAATTTTAAAGCAACAACCACCAGAAGTACGTCAAGTCGGGTACTTCTGGGACAACCCTCGTACCAATCAATTTATAACATATTCATTATTTTTTTTTGTTTTAAGTTTTTAAAGCGTGAGACCAAAGCTTTGTCCCTTAGTCTTCTTAAAAGTAAAAGTTCATTGTAGGATACACCATTCTCTTCAGCCCATTGCAAACCCAGATCAAATGCGTTGACCGCATCTTGTGCTGTCACTTGCGGAGTAGTTGCAATTACGTCGTCATCATTTTCTTGATTTATCGTTTTACAACTTCAAAAAGTCAAATTCAAACTGAAACAATACGCGTTGAGCTGTCGAGCACAATAGTCATGGTGCGTACAAGTTACAACCTGTCCAATCATCAGGCGTATCAGATTACAGGGGGTGTCAGATTAGCCAGGAGCCGGATTACCGCGGGTCCACTGTATATGGGGGGGGGTCCAGCAAAATCTCACGTTACTTGAAAAGTATATACGAAGTGGCCCAAATTTATCTCACCAAGGGGGGTAGGGGTCTAGATTGGAAGAAAAACTGCTCACGTAATTAATGTATGCCCCCTATCAGTAATTAAGGTTAAAAAAAAATTTGAGGGATTCGTTTTGAAAATATTTTTGTTTTCTTTCAAAATTTTAATATTTGCTTTTAAATTTTAATATTTCATCAATTATATATTTATTTCTAATAATAAGATTGGAAAGCATATTTTAAAAACTGTTTTTGGTTTTCGGATACATGAAATATTCCATTTGCAATTTGGATTTTATTGCTTCCTTCTGATAGAATATGCTCGAGGCCTGAGGGGTTAAGTAGAACTGGAATTGCCCCTTAGGTAGATATCATGTATTTCTGTAAAATATAGAAAAGTAGATAATGTTATTATAATATTATGTTTGCACACACCCCTCCAATTTAATGTATGTGTAATTTTTTTCAAATAATAAATACATATTGGGTTTTTTAAATATTCTTACTTTTCAGTAATTTTTGTTGTTTTTATACAGCTATATATCGACCCTTTGGAATAACAGGGTTCCATCTGTTGCGATAATTAACTCTTTTTCTTATATGAATACCTCACAATAGTCCTAACTACTCCCGTCTGGAGCCAGTGAGACTGTGGCATCCCCAATAGAGAACTCCAGTCCAATTTTTTTTTTTTTAATGAATAATGACCTTCTAACTTACATAACTGCATTTTTTTTTTTTGAGCTAGTTTGTTAAATAATTGTCAAAATTTTAATTTTTCAAGATCCCCCGAAAACCACCATATATAGTATAGTGAATCGTGTGACGTCATCACTCCTGAAAACCACCATATATAGAATAGTGAATCGTGTGACATCGTCACTCCTGAAAAGTTACTATAGGATCGGGCAATCAGCTGATCAACTGCCACCATTTTGAATTCGGTGTTCAAAGTATTCTCACTAGAAGTAGCATTACAATTTTTTTTTGTGCAGTTGTTTTTGAATATTTTCAATAATAGAGATAAACTAATAAGAGATATCTTTATTTTTGAAACTGAATTATTTAGGCCTAAATGTTTCAATAAACACAACAACTAAATCTCTATAAACAGTATGCAAATAAACGAATAAATTAATACGATGGCTTGTGTCATTCCTACATTCCCATACAATGACTTTACGGTGACATCACGACATGAGGTACAGTGACGTCACCACTAAAATTTCAGTAATGCCAACTTGACGGCGTGTTTTTACGATCCAGTTAAAAATGGACTTTTTAATCATTTTTTAAAAACTGCGTTTAATATTATTAAATAAAACTTATATATTCGGAATCAGCGAACATATTTTTTTAAAGCCATAATATTTTTCACTGGAGTTCCTTATTGGGACATGTTATGAGGCTGAAGGTAGTGAGGAGGGGAAGAGGAAGGTGGGGAAGTACCTGGCTATTCAGATCTGGTCACCAAACACGGCTAACGCCATTTCAATCAACTTTTCAATTCTGAATGATGATCTTACACCAGGGCGATACTGAGAGTATCTTCCATTCTGGAACGTGTCGCAAATATACTATACATTATTTTAAATGAAATAATTGTGAAATAACACAAATTATTCATATAAAAAAATTTTACCCATGCCGGAATTTGATCCCGCGACCTTCGGATTGCGAGTGAAGAGTCTTACTCCTAGACCACGCTGGCCGTCGAAGAAGCTTACCATAGATCCCATTATCGCATGACGTTACTGCGATAGATGGAACCTTGTTATTCCAAAGGGTCGATATACTGTTAGGATTTATAGTAATAATAATAATAATATGTTTTTATTAATTTCTTACACATTACAAATTTAGTTTTAATACATATAAGAAATTACGTTGTACATATAAATAGTATACAAAAAAGATAAATTTTTATAAATATTTATACATAAAAAAGAAACATCAAGAAATAAATCAATTTCAAAAAAATTTCAGGCAGTGGTGAAAGATCTCGTCAATGAGGAGAGTACAGCACCTTCTAACTAATCATAACTTGTTAACTACATAATCGTTCACCCTCTGTGAGTATCGAACTCAATCTGTCCAACTGCTAGCTGAGAGTCCTACCCACCGTGCTATCGGCCACTGAATGATACAAAAATTACTACAAAAGCAACACTGAACAACGACTTCCCTCAATTTTTCTGACTAAAGACTCTTGAAGAAGTGTATTATTACATTGCAAGACTGCCTGAAACATTAGCTACAAAATGTTATACTACAGCAATCATCACGATAATAGTATTCATCTAAAAACATTGTATTACCTGTTTGTGTCTTATTGAAGTTATCATAACCTCATCTTTTCAAAAACATTGACTCCATTTGATATTTTGTGGTTTAAACATTCATCTGTTAGTCTTGATATATAATAATAATAATTTTACTCCAGGATGTGGGGTGACTAATACAATCCCACACATGCCATACGGTTATACGTATTGATGGTGTAATAAGATTTAAATCTAATAAATGTTAAGAAAAACAAGTAAAATAAACAATAATCGATTGTGTGATGAGCTCGGGCCCATTGCTCACTCTGGAGTGGCGTTTATTGCTGGAAGGCTGCTTTCACCACCGTGTTGGTGCATCAGCCGCATGCTCCGGTGACCCGCTGCCTCATCAGGCAGGCGAATTCATTGAGTTCTAGTTCCCTAAACATTGTCGATGCACTAATGTACCATATTATATATAATTCCGCAGGATATTATATTGGATCCAGAGAGGATAATATTATATTGGATCCGTTCCTTCGAGCTGATTCGATAGTGACAGTGTTTCACACCTAACAGTACAAAATGCATTGAATAATTTATTTTTTTTACATTATTGCTGCATTGGAAGAATCCTCAGGCTAGGCAGTATACATACATATGCACGAAATAGTTATAAATATAATATAACAAAACCTTCAGAGCGTATTCTTGTTGAAATAAGAAGGTATTTATTTTCAAGATCGATTTATTGGTTTGCACAACCAAAATATCAGAATTAAAAATGCTCAGGTTTCGAAATGGGCGTCATCAGCCGGCTCCTCACCATGAATTTCGCTGGCCATCCCCATGAAAATTAAAATACACTAATTTTCAATACTTCATGGCTTGGTATTCTTCTTAAAATATACCAAACCCACCACGTATTCTTGGTAATGAAAAAAAAACGAGTTATAAATATAAATGTTTTCTCTTGAACTAAACGTAGGTACTGTCACTCGAATGACTTCACACCGGTGCCTACTGGAAAATTATACAACTTTATTTGACTGGCTAGTAAAAATTTTGCGGATGCAACATGCAACACGCGCTGTTCTTAAAAATTAATAAAAATCAAACATGTATTATTTTTCGCGCGCTGCCTCGCGTTTGACAGTTAATGTGATTTGAAATTATACACTTATCCAATGAATACTCTGAAATTATAATATTAATTAACCATGGTAAGATAATCCTTAAATTTATTATTAATACATTTCTTGTAAAGAGTCAGTTTATCATAACCACAAACTACAAAAACAGAGCTGTCAAAATACTGCGTCTCTGTAATCAGAAAGATAAATATGTAAATAAAAACACATAATAAACCGCAATGAGTACTATAATCTTGCAGGGATATGAATTAATAACAAATCCAAATGAAAAAATCAAGAATTATTCGAATTTCTCCTTATTTTTCTACTTTTATGTTGTTCACATTTGCCATGTACCTTGACTAAAATTGTACAATCATATAATCTTATTATTTATCTTTATGAATTGAACCTTATCTAAGTATTATATCATTATGATTTGATACAAATATTGGGAATAAATTCGGTGTTTGGGTAAAATTCCTAAAAAATAAAACTAGTTATTTTTATACTAATTTGGGGTCGGGGAATCCGAATCTGAAAGAATTAGGCGGCGGCAAGCAATATTAACTGAATTAAACGACTTTAAAAAATTTTATACACATACAGGAAAATAGCCATTTTGGAAGCATTTTGATTCCTAGAAAATCAAACTAGTTATTTTTATACTAACTATGGGCTGGGGAATCCGAATCTGAAAGAATTAGGCCGCGGCAAGCAATATTAACTGAATTACACGACTTAAAAATTTTCTATACACACACACTTGAAAATAATCATTTCGGAAGTATTTTGACACACGTAGTACAAAGATCATAGAAAAACAAGAAATATACAAAAACATGTGCCGGCAGTGTTACCAGCTCTCAAAAACATACCTTATAAATCGACCAAGTCTTCTTCGTCCGTCGTATCCTTGTCAAACTCGTTTGTCTCGAAGGGTTCCTGTCGGATATGCGGATCATATAAGAGTCCAGCTAAGCGGTAAAACTCCAGAGTAGGATCCTTCAGGCGTTCTTTGCAACTTTTCAGAAACATGTATCGAGCAAGGTTGCCGGGTATATGCGCTTTAACTCTACCAGATGACGACATAGAAGACTTGGCTGCTCGCCAAGATGACTCGATGGCATTTGTATGGGCTCCAGAAACAGGGTCCTTGAAATTTAATGAATGATTCACCGTTTGGTGAACGTACCCTAAGGCTGACAAGCAATCATATGCCTTCCAGCAGTCACTGATAATAGTTGTACCCTTTTCGATCCATTTTTCAATTATGGGCATTAAAGTTTCGGAACTCCGAGACTCGACGGCTACCATAAACACACGACCGGAACCACGTTCATAGCCGCCAAAGACCCATTGTCCTTCAACATAATGCCCACGATGATATTTCCTCTTACCAAACTTGGATTCGTCAATTTCAACAATCTTACCAGGGCCGCCGATCTTTTCTAAGCGACCAAAGTAAGAAGCAAGTATAACTTCCCGGCAGAAAGAGGACCAGTCTACTAAGGCTTCCTGCGCCAGCTCTAACTGTACCCCTTTATACCGCCTGCTCGCGTCCCTAACCTATCCAAACCTAACGCTAGGTTTGTGTAACATGGTTTGTGTCCCTTTATACCGCCTGCTCGCGTCACGGCAAAAAAACATCCCTGTTTTCAAGTAGTTTAGCGGCTACGCTAGGTTTGTGTAACATGGTTTGTGCCCCTTTATACCGCCTGCTCGCGTCACGGCAAAAAAACATCCCTGTTTTCGAGTAGTTTAGCGGCTACGCTAGGTTTGTGTTACATGGTTTGTGCCCCTTTATACCGCCTGCTCGCGTCACAGCAAAAAAACATCCCTGTTTTCGAGTAGTTTAGCGGCTACGCTAGGTTTGTGTAACATGGTTTGTGCCCCTTTATACCACATGCTCGCGTCACGGCAAAAAAACATCCCTGTTTTCAAGTAGTTTAGCAGCTACGCCGGGTTTATGTAACATGGTTTGTGATACAAAAGAACGTGCCCCTTTATAACGCCTACTCGCGTCAAGGCATAAAAACTCCACAATACTAGTTGGTGTACCTTCCTAAAATATTTGAGAATCAATTATAAAAAATAAGTACTTAAAATATAAACATGTTATTTTACGTTATAAATATTACTGCTTAATGGCAGCACTTAATTTTGTGTGGTAAAAACATCTATGTTATCGTGTTTTTCTATGATCTTTGTACTACATGTGTCAAAATACTTCCGGAATGATTATCTTCATGTGTGTGTGTATAGAAAATTTTTAAGTCGTGTAATTAAGTTAATATTGCTTGCCGCCGCCTAATTCTTTCAGATTCGGATTCCCCGGCCCATAGTTAGTATAAAAATAACAAGTTTGATTTTCTAGGAATCAAAATGCTTCCAAAATGGCTATTTTCCTGTATGTGTATAAAATTTTTTAAAGTCGTTTAATTCAGTTAATATTGCTTGCCGCCGCCTAATTCTTTCAGATTCGGATTCCCCGACCCCAAATTAGTATAAAAATAACTAGTTTTATTTTTTAGGAATTTTACCCAAACACCGAACTTTAGCCCAAATATTGTAGTATCTCATATAGAGATGCAGAAAACATTGTTCTACTTTTATTTATTATTGAATTTCTTATGATGAATGATTGTAAGGGCCAAAATTGTCCGTAATATATGATTTGGGTAATTATTCCCCTAACCACCGCACTTTTATATACATATTATGGTAATTGTATTTCGTTTCAACAATTACTGCACGAACCAACCATTCAATGGCACAAATTAGGTTCTTAGTTTGGGTTAATTAAGTAATTCTTGCGTATTTAGACTGAAACGAAACTTCGCAAATGTTAATCCATACAAAAAAATCCAGATGTTTTATACGAAAAATTTTGAAGTTTGATAAAATAAAAATGTTATTATGTGCATCCTTAACCATTTATCTAAATGTAATTAGTTGTTTCTTGTAGTAATTAAATTGAAACGTAGTGTAATTTCCAAAATCTGTGCCTAATAAAAGTGTGACAGAATGGAATATTTACATTGATTTGTCTCAAATTCAAATTCAATTGCAAATAATTCTCCAGCTTCTGCTTTCATTTTTCATTGTAGTTAGTTTTTTTTATTGTCAATTTCCTTTCTTTATATCAAGATTCTCTGTAGTTGCCTGTATATTGCTATATATCATCTTATCTATAAAGGCAATTTTAGCAGTGCCATAGTCCTGCTGGCTCCTGGCACTAGGGACATCACATAATAGTTTGTTTTATTCTTCAGGACATCAGGGCATATTTTGGCGCAGGAAAAAAAGCTACCAAGTCACCCGTTGTAGAGAAGGGCAAGGCGAAGAAGAGACCCGGCATCACCTTGAGCGATGATGATGACGTCATTCCCGAATCACCAGCCGTTAAATCTAAGCAAAAGGTTTTATTTAAAGAAACATTTCATTCATTCATTCAATACTTTCTATAATTATTATCATTGAAGTTCCCCAATAAAATATTGGTAGGTACCAACCAAATACTGTGGAAGAGTTAGGACACCTCCAACTTCTGTCGTGTTCCATACATTCTGATGGCAGTATGCTACACTAGTGCCTCCTAGTGGCAAGAGTTCTGTGGCTTGATATTCTTTCTTACATTTTAAGAGCCTAGCAGGACAATCGATTTTATCGAAATTTGCTAAAATAGTTTAATTTTTTATCGCTTGTGTCGCCCTCATCGCTTTTTAACTCAATTCTATCAAAATTTATTGTAAATGGTTACTAAAAATGGATTTGATAATAGTATCCGCTCGTAAAAATTCGAAATTACACGATCATTCCCGATCACAAATTAAATATTGGCATATTATATCTTGGCCGGTCGTTTTGAACGTTGGATTTCTATTTTTCCCCATAACGTGGAAAAATTTCCCTTAAGATTCCCTATTTCGAAGAAAATTATTTAAAAAAATATTATTTGAACAACTTTTTAAAAACTGTCGGAAATTCACTATGCAACTGGTATGATTTTAGAAGCAAATCGTGAGTTGTTTATTGGTTTAACACTTCAATCTATGTGTACCTATATATTTTTTATTTAAAAAATATAAACTACAAAAAGTTATAGAAGTTCTATAAAAATCTGTATCTTCTGAATATGAAAAATATTTGCGACATATTGATTTCTTTTACATGTGAATCGATATTCCCAATTTTCCATAAATACGGGATTTTTTTCGCCTAACTGTCAACACCCAAGAAGAACACCTGCATTGTGACAACAAGTCTTCGCGATGGATGTCTGCGCCCGCCAGTTGAATAATCCCCAGGGCGTCACAACACACGGATATATAAAACACCATTGAAAAATATATTTGTTTCTTTAAAAGTTTAGGTTTTTACATTAAGTAGTCGTTATGTACTATTATTAACATTGTTATTATTTCCTATGAAATAAAGGTATTCTCCTGTGAAAGCTGATGTATAATAATGACTTATTATATCACACTGTCATCATCACTATCATCCTAAGGAACGCTGTGTGGAGGGTTTTTTAAGGATTTTTAAAAGTTTTTTTTAAATATGGAGACGAAGTTCTAATAAGAAGGAGTTCTGGGAAGGAAATAGGTATTAGAGATTGGTAGGAATCTGGGGGTCAGTGTATCGAACCAGGCCTAACAAACGTATGAATCCATCTCAGTGCAAGGCGATGGGTCGAGATATTCACAGTATGGAAGATCTACAGTGTCTCGTATCTAGGGTGTACGAAGAATGAGTTAATAATGAATGTAAGTAAAGTCTAAAGCCATGGTATTTGAAAGAGAGAATATGAAAACAATGTGCAACATAGTTGTGAATTATGAAAACTTGGAGCAATTGGATGAGTTTGTGTATTTGGGAAGTATGTTTACGAGAGATGGGAAGGCTGATAGAGATATTGAAAGAGGGGTGAATGCAGGTAACTCTATTAATGGAGTACTGGTACCTACCCTGATGTATGGCAGTGAGTCATGAAACTGGCAGAGAAAGGATGAAAGTAGACTGAATGCTGTAGAATGAGATCCCTGAGATGTATGGCGTATGTGTGGTAAAACCATGTAGGATCGTGTGAGAAACATGGAGATCCGCAAAGAATGCAAAGCTGATGTAAGTGTAATGAGTAAGATGAAGAAAGGAACGCTTCGATGGTTTGGGCATGTAGAGCAAATGAACGAGAAAAATAGTGTAAGGAGAATATACAACCGCAAATGTGAATGGTAGAAGTCGTGGACGTCCAAGAAAGACATGGCACGACTAAATGAATCAGATACTTTAGTCGGACCATATCAAGAGTTAGAATAATAGAAAAGCATGTATGAATGTGAACGAGGCAAGGAGTGTGTGCCAAGACCGAGTTGTTTGTCGGTCCGTCCTCTCTGCCTACCCCTGCGGAGAAACGGCGTGATGGTTAGTTAGTTAAATTATGAATAATAATAATTAACCATTTATTTGGACAGCTATATTTCGTGTGTAACTTGACACTCGCTTTTGAAAAATAAAATAATATTATGACGGATGATATACATGCCTTCTTCGAAAAAGTAAGACAACACGGAAATTTATTTCTTGTAAAAGCACTGATGGGCTTTTACAAAATGTTTAATTTTTACATGGTTTTACTGCCAGATACAGAGATATCGAAAAATATTATACAGTTAGGTACAGTTCTGAATCTCAACTATTTAATAATAATAATTGGACGATTTGTATTATGCCGTATTAGTGAAAAATCACCCCTAGGGCGCAGTTTCACTTGATCGTGCCATTCTCCCCCCGACTTCTTCTACCATACCTACACATTCACCTCATTCCTTCTCCTTACACTATTTTCTTCATTCATCTGCTCTGTAATGCATTCGTAATTAAATAAACTAAGTAAAAATGGTCAAAACGAATAAAACTTCCGAATAATAAAAGCTAATTGAAAATAATTCAAATTTCATTTATTACTGTTTACAAGTACCTAATGGCAGTTTTGCCTACCAAAGTCATCGCCAAATCAACAATTGTTGCCGGTACACATATAATTAAAATCATTAAAAATATCCAGCAGAACTTAATAAACAGTAATTGATCTCAATAATAATATTAAAAATATTTTTCGAAAGCCCACGTATAAAAATAAACATAAAAGCAGTTAAAAATTGATTCGTTAAACCGAGTGATCACTGTATTCATATTTGGGTCTACAAACAAGGCAATATGGAAGAAGATACAAGTATATGACAGTCAATCCTTGCCACAATCGTTTTAAAATATATCTTTTTGACACACTTCATTCACTTTCCCCGTACAAATTCAGTGGTCGAATTTCTTCCCTCCAGAGTATACGTATTCTATACAAAAACCAACACATGCAAATATTCTTAATACTACTTTACAGAACAGAGCGTTACGAGACGACCTCTCGTGGCGACTGACTTTCGCGTAAGGAATAGAAGTTGAAAATGGGATCGCATTTATCTGTTTTGGGTACAGATAAAAATGGAATATTACACAATAAATCACAAAATCAATTTTATTTATTTATCAGTTTTTATAGTTTAAATATTGTTTTCATACACATTATTTTTTTTTTTTTTAAATAATTATTTTTTAATACATAAAATCGATTTCAAAGTACATCGATTTACATAGTTTTTAAAAATAATTTTACATAATTATTTGCGCATTTTATAAAAAATTATAAATGTAGGGGTATAGGTTGACATGTTTCCTATAACAAAATATTTTTCAATATTTTTTTTCATTTCGTATATGACGACAGATGGAAAACAATCAGTGGTACATTAACGATTTTTTGAAAACTGATCTTTTATAAACAGTTGTAAAGTAAGAAAAAATATTTTATTTAATATTAACTTGGGGCATCGAAAATGCATGTATATAAAAAAAAATAATAACAAACTCTTTTTTTTGAGGTGCTGTTATCGACACAGATGACTTGAAAATACGCAAAAATTTCGAAAAAAAACATTAAATATTGAAAAATCCCTCGCGGGCTCTTAAATGGATTTTACGTGGAATATTTTTATGTTGAACTCAAAAATAAAATGTATGCATTAGAATCGGGTTATAACGACCCTCAAGGGCCGGTGATTTTTTGTTGTACTAACCAGACAACGCACAAAACGGCCGGATAATTTAAGCTTGTTTTTACATGAGACACGCCAAACTCCTTCGCGAGGGTTACATTTGATTCACCGGCTTCTAAATGGTGTAATATAGCACTTTTTTCTTCAAATGAAAAACACTTTTGCTTCACGGAACTCATTGTGTTGAGCTTTTAACCTAATCACAACACTAGTGTCCGACCGAAACAGGAATTTCTACCAAAACCGAATCTTCGGTATCTGTCTCAATTTAGGCCGAAACCGAAACTGAAACTTTCTTAGACATGTTAAAAATCTATTTTACTGAAATTTGGCTTATTTTTTACACTTATTCAGATAGTTAATACTTGAAGGGGTTATATACAGTTAGAATTTTCAAAAAATCGTTTTTTAATTTCATTTTCGTAATTTAAGTACACACACAGAAAATTTCAAGTCAATTCGGCGATTATTTTCGAAGTTACAAACTTATTTGCAAAGGCGTGTCAGAGCGTTTGAAAGTAGGAGACCAAACTAAATGTGTTTTTCTCAAAACTGTGTTTTTAAAGTCGGTGACCAAGATTTCTCAAAAACGGCTTAACCGATCGGTCTCAAATTTTAACACAAGCTCATTAGGGGTCGTCCATAAATCACATGATGTTTTTTAGCAACTTTTTAACCCCCCCCCCCCCCCCCCCCAAAATCACGTGAATTTTTTTTAGTACAAAGTATTTTGAAATTTTCAGAATATTATCACGTAAAATAAATACACGTGATATCTCATTATACCCCCCCCCCCCACTCGTGATTTTTTTCCAAAACTCCCTCCCCCTTTCGAGCATCACGTGATTAATGGACGTCCCTTGTATATTTTTTGGTAATTAATTGAAGGTTTTTTTCTCACCGATAAATATATATTTTTTTTATAAACAATGGGGTATTTCCGCAAACGAGGAATTCTGTTGAAAATGTACGGAATATTTAAAGATTATTTTTCTGATTTTAATAATCCTACTAAAAATGTTTGATTTTTATGTTTTCATTCAATATTATTGATTTTAAAAAAGTCAAAACGGCCCATGGTTGGGAAATGGGTTTGTGACGTCACAAGTGTCGCTCAGCTGAACTAGCATAAATAAACACTGTCAGTGAGCGTCCTCACTCATGACGTCACACGATAGCAAGGCCTCAAAATATCGTTTTTGCGGTAATTCCAAAATGGGAAACTTTAACTCGCTGTAGAAAATTTATTCGTCAACATAAAAATAAAATAAAAATGCTGTAATCATCGTAATTTTTTGAAGCAATAAAAACACATGGAAATACCCCATTTAAGTCCAAAATTATGGTCAAAAATCGATTTTTATTGAGAAGCCGCCGTTTTGTCAAAAAAGTTTATTTTGCTTATTCCTTTGATTAATTACAAGATTATACATAACTTAAACGAAATCCTTTTGGTTTATTTTATTTTAAATGATCCAGTTCAGAGATATCGTGGTCACCGCAAGATACCTTTTTCGAGAGTAGCTCCTGGAGATCAGATTCAGAATTGAAAAAGTTTGCTCACAAATTTATGTACTACCAAACATAGTTATTATTTGCTCAGCAAACCATTTTAACTCCTTGTAGTTTTCAGAAGGCAAACCCCCATAGTAATCCACCAAGTTTTTCCTTTAAAAGCCACTTTAAGTGTGGTATCCACCAAGTTTTTCCTTTAAAAGCCACTTTAAGTGCAGTATCCACCAAGTTTTTCCTTTAAAAGACACTTTAAGTGTGGTATCATTTTGCAAACCTATCACGTTGATTTGCAAATCGCTCCCCCTTCGCTCCCTTTCACTCCTTTGTGTATGAAATCGTTCGTTGCGGCAAGAATCTTGCCAAGATGCCTCGATCACACCAAGATGCCTCGCGGACCACATGTTGCCGACCCATGGTTTAGGACATACAAATATAAATAAATAAAAGATAGACCATTCATAAATGGAATTCTTTCTTAATTTCTACAAATATTTGATTGGAAACATTCGACATTCTGATATTTTCTATCCTTTTTGTGTTCATGCAAGACGTGTGAGAAAGAAGATAATTATTGAAGAATCTTTCTTTGTCATTAACTCACGATGACCCTTTGTTAGGGTCGATTGTCATTATTTAATCTCACATTCAGAGATTTATCAAGCAATATACAAGTTATTGTGTTAAGTTCCCGTTGTATTAGATTATTATCATCGTAAATATTTAATACATTTGAAATACTGAATAATTTACATTACAAAGGGTCTAATTTTTTGTTGTGTATTTGCTTTAGGATAAGAAGAAAAAGAGGCCTCACATTTCCTCAGACTCCGATGAAGATGATTTTGTTACAAAGTCAGCCAAGTTAAACACTGCTTCGAAACCAACAAACAGTCCTGCATCAAAACCAAAGGTAAAACCCAAGGAAACGAAGAAACCGGCTTTGAAAGAAGTTAAAGTTGCCGACCTATTTGGTAAAGGTCCAGTTCACAGAACACCCATACCTAAAATTTCTAAAAAGACAGAAGAAATCAAAGAAAAGACAGAAGAAACCAAAAAAGGCACAGAATTAGGGGTCCACAATGATGATGGATTCGATCAAACACTCATTCAGCTAGATGATGAAGCCACAGTTTCCCTAAGTGATAAAAAATCTGATCTAAATGATTCTTCAAATGCCAAAAAGTCCAATTTGAAAGATTCCCCAAATGCTAAAAAGTCAGATACAAAAGATAGCCCCACCAAACCAGAAAGCGTCGTAGAGCCAAAAGCAGAACCACAATTGAAAGCCAATTACAAAATTCCTCATAAACCCAAAGGCTCCAGCGATAAGAATAGGGATGAATCCGGTAGTGACAGAAGGAATGAATCTCACAGCAGTAGGGATGATGACAGAAGAAATAGAAGTGGTGACAGACATAGGAGTGATGATAGATATGGTAGGGATAGAAGTGGTGATAGGTATGATTCTAGGCACGGAAGAGATAATAGGAATAGCGATAGAAATAGCAATAGAAATAGCGATAGAAGTAATGATAGAAATAGCGATAGAAACAGAGATAGAAGTAATGATAGAAACAGAGATAGAAGTAGCGATAGAAATAGGAATGAAAGATCTGATAGAAACAGCGATAGAGGTAGAAATGATAGATCCGATAGAAACGGTAGAGAGAGATACAACGATACTAAAAGTAGTTCTGAATCTAAGCGTGAAAAAGATAGAAGGCATGATAATCGAAGCAAAGACCATCTGCCGACCCCTTCACCAGTCAAAAATGACCGTAACACTTTAAAATCTCCAGTCAAGAAGGAGGAAAACATAATCATCGAAGATGAAAAATCTTACGCTTACAAAAAACCAGCTAGAATATCGAGGGTCGATCAAAAGAAAGCGATATCGGAAAAGGTTCAAGGCAAGAAAGATTTCTCCATGTTTATTGATGGTGATAAAGGCATTGATGATAAAAATAAAGCCACTGATGAAAAAAAGAAAATCACTGATGATAAAAAGAAAGTCACTGGTGATAAGAATAATGCCAAGGTTGATAAAAAGAAGACTGTTGATGTTGACAGCGATGCGGATATGAATGAAACGGTGGAGTATGGCTTGACTTCGCCCACTGCAGATTCTGATGATCACAATGATGCAGCCAAGTCTAAAACAAGAAAGAGGAAAAATTTGGATACATCAGGTTAGTAGCATATTATTGTTGAAATAAGTCTATATATATAATAACTGAATATATAATTAAATGATGGGCTGGTTATACAGTGCAAGCTGCTGACCTGACAGTGGACAGCTACTGCCTTTGTATATCAGTAAACTTCGCATGTCAATAGCTCGACTCGCCTCGACTGGTCACAAGATGAGAGTAGCTGCCATAATGATTGTAATATAGTTTTTCCTTTTCCTTAAGAATCAGAGTTAACGGAAGAAGAAAAGCAGGAGAGGAAACGAGCTTCGTCAGTCCTGTACAAGAGCTATTTACAACGCAGCGGCCCCAAAAATCCTGGCTCCAAAGAAGTTCCTGAGGTATATTATACTTTATCTACACCAAATATCATACAGGGTGTTAAGGGACATACTTGATTTACTTTAACCAGTGATTCCTGACATTATTTGGAGTAAAAATGTTAATCAAATTTTGGTCTACGATGACATTTTTAATGTTTTTTTTATTTATTTTTTTTCTACAAAAACATAATATTCGCTCTTGAGGCGATTTTTCGCAAAAACAGCGCTATATAAGTTGTCCAAATTTATTATTATTATTAAAAAATGTTAAGTGTTGGACAGTTGGAGGCGGGGTGAGAGGTTGGTCGGTTACTCGGCTGAGTGACCAGTGACGACATGCGGAAGAAATTTTTTTTTGTTTGAATTTGAAGAAAACAAAATTGAAAAAAAAAGTCACCGGAGACCAAAATTTCATTTACATTTTTTACTCCAAATAATGTCAGGAATCACTGGTTAAAGTAAGTCAAGTACGTCCCTTAACACCCTGTATAATACTAGAAACAAGTGGAGATATAGTGTGGAAAGCGCAAAGCGGTGCTGCAGAGCCAATGAAAGTTATGTGTTTGGTGTGTAGATAGAAACAAAGATGGGGCGCAGATTTGCAGTGGTACGGGTGAACATTCTTGGTGACATGCTTTGTGCACGGTTTCAGTTAGGGTTCATAGCCCATCTCCCTTGATTCTGTTATTTATGCCTACCAATTTCAATTTTACCCATTTTCGGTGTCAATACATGAATGAAAAATTGATTTAACCTTTTATATTATTATTGTCATTTGTAACTGATAATGAATGCAGAGGATATAGTGTTGTTCTCTTCATGCAGGGTACTCCAACTTGTCTCTCTGGACTGGCCTTCCTTATGACGGGAGTTTTGGACTCCTTGGAACGTGAAGAAGTTGCCGATATTATCAAGAGATGTGGTGGCGAAGTGAAAAATTCCCTCACAGGAAAGGTAGGCAAACAAACTGTAGTGACTTCTTCAAACACAGCAACAGTGGTGATTTTCAGAATCTAAGAGCCAGTTGTTTCACAGAAATTCAAATGTAACATTGCCATCAATAGGCCACTTGCATCACTTTTTTTTTTTAAATTCCAGTTTAGGCAAATATTCTAAGACATTCTGTATTTTTTTTTTTTAATCATATTTTTGTAACCCTGGCGATTTTTTGAAAATTTCAATCCAAAAAATCAGACCATTTTTTATAATCCGGAAAGACGGGACATAATTTTATGGTTGCAAAAAAATGATAATTACATAGCCGAAAATCATTTAAAAAAAAGAACGTTTTCCACACGAATGACACAGAAGAATAACGAGGCACACCAAAAATATAACATCTCATAAATATTTTTTTCCTTGATCCATCTTATTGATCATAAATCATTATAATGTTCAAAGTCTATATTACTAAATCCAATGTAATATACTTGTACTTGAAAATTATTATAATAATAAGAATATTATGGAATTTGATTTTGTTAAAATCAGCACCATTATCATTATACCTCTAAAACACTTACAGACAGCAAAAAATGTACGGGGTTCTCTTCATAACATCAGTCAAAAAGTCAAACCAAATGATAGTTCGCAGAGAACAAACAATAAATCTAGTGAACGTTAAATTTCAAATTCAAAAATTCGTCTGAAATCAAAATGATGCCATATAAAAAAAATAAATCAGTGTGGAATTTTACAAAATTAATAGGAACATTTTCGGAGACGGGACATTTTCGTGTAGTGATGTCACAAGCCCAAATAATGGATTTATTTATTTAAAAATAAAAAATAACTATATTTCTAAAAAAAATTACTAACATTTTCGTAATCTTAGTAAAAAAATCTATCCACACGATTTTTTCCAAGTCGTTATGAAATCCATGCAAGTGGCCTATTGTCCATTCAGTGCCATTTTCTTTTCTTGACATATGAAAGGTCCCATTCTTTTGTGAAAGGCATTCTGTACCACTCGTTTGCATTTTTCCCACTCAATTAAAAGTGGAACCAATATGCAAGAAATTCTGCATTTGTTATCTGGAAGAAAATTAAATTATGTATTCACTATTATGTATTCAATATCAGGTGACCCATATGATATGTGGAGAAGAGGCTGGTCCTGCCAAACTTGCCAAGGCTGAAAAAATAGGAACCACCGTCTTGACTGAAGATGGGTTCCTCGACCTCATCAGAAAACTCAGCGGATCAAAGCCGAACAAAGCTGAACCTGCCAAAGTCAAGAAAGAATCTCCGCAAGATAAAAATACACCAATCAAGAAAGAAGCAAAAAAAAATGAAGTAAATCAAAAGAAATTGGACTCAATCAAAACTGAGAAAGATTCAGATGATGGCACCAAGAAAAAGAATGCCAGTGAAGTTTTAAAAAGGGAAAAGGCTATCAAAGTGGAAGTCGACTCTCCAAAGAAAAAGAGCAAATATTTCGATGATGATGAAAAGATTGAAAAGGGAAAACAAAAAGCTGAAGGTATTTATATTCAATTTACATTTGTTTAAATATTATTTAAGGATATTTTGGTCCGTCTGATTGAAAATCCAAAGATGACACAATGTAAGTACGCTGAGTCTGTTCTACAGGTTTTTAAATGGAGCCATTTGAAGAAGCTAACACTATGAAACTGAACAAACACAAATGGAACATACGTTTAACCTTAACCCACCTCACTAAGTTGACCAACCGGGTAGCTGTACAATTCCCTTTACAGTGGACAATGTACAAACAGGGGTGCTCCTGTGAGGTGTAACATTATCTTATTTTTTTTGTAATTATTTGTTATTTTAATATTTTGTTTTCTAAAAAAACCATTGTTTCAAGAAAGTGCCTCTTGGTTTCCCTGTCTTGCACTTTTCAGGTGGCCTTGTTGTCTCATTATGCTTACCCTTCTGCTGGCCTCCTGAATATATGTCCAAGCCACATCATTTTAAAGAAATTTTTAAAAGGTTTTTGGAACCCCCATTTTCTGCTATTTCCAACAGTTATTCATTCATGTAAATATGTATGCATTTTTCCACAATAATATGTTGTTATACTATGTTGGTCATTGCATTATAATGTGTGAGCCTGAGGTGTGTAAATAACCCCAGTCCCTCTGGGCTTAATACCCAAGAAATTATGATTATGAAAAAACTCTACTTGCGCGAGCAAATATATCACAAAGGATGGCACAAAGAGAAACTCCGGGGAAAATAACAGATCCACCAACCTTGTTTTGTAGATCTTGATGCTTGGAGGCCTCCGTAATGTCATCCAATCAATAATTAATTTCAGTCAATGCAATCCTTAGGTGATTTGAAAATTTGCACAAGAGATGAAATTTGTCAATCAATACACAATTCATAAGTTTTTCACAAAGATGAAAATTTTCCAAGAAACAGACAGTGTCAGTTATTTTCTTGTTTTAGATTCTATTTTTAAAAACAATCCATTTAGGTGTCTCTGTTAAATCCAAGGAGTGAGTAAGTACCATCTTTGTGATATATATTTATTCAAATTTTCGAACAAACAAAACATATTGCAATGCGTAACCAGTCATCCTCCTTCTCCAGCCAACATTTCCCCAGCCTTGCAGTGTCCATCATCAAGGTAGATATTGTGTTTATTTCTGTAGAAGTGATACCGCAAACCAAAGAAAAAATAGACCTCCCCATAAGGTCGAGGGGAACAAACCAAGTTGCATGGAGCGGAGAGTGGCGTGGGCCTGTTCCTTTCAGTGATTTGTCAATAAATGAATCCAACAGATGTGAACACTAAACGGCTGTATAATATGTTTACTAAGGAAGGTGGTATTAGCACAACGTGGCTTATATTTGAAAATGTGTCATTCACAGTGAAAGAAGAAAGCAAGAAACCATCAGCTGCGCCAGTAGTGGATGTGAACTCTATGTCATGGGTGGACAAGTACAGACCCACAACACTGAAACAGATTATCGGACAACACGGAGAAGCCAGCAATGTTAACAAGTTAGTACATAATTTACCATGAAACTTTAAACAATTGTTTTTCAAAATTTCAAATGTAACGTTGTCTTCAAATGGTCATTCAGCGCCATTTTGTTTTTTTGAGATTTGAAATGTCCCCCATTAAACGCCGATTTTAGGTGCCTTTCAGCTTTCCATCAAATTTGATGATTTCATCTCATGCGAATTACTCCGAAACAGCTGTGCCTAAATGTAAAATTTAAAACAAGATAAGTCATGAGTATACACACAAACAAAATTAAAAAGCAAGCATTAAAACCATAGGTAATAGAAACAAAGAGAGATATGGCATGTTGCCGACTGTCACCGAGCTACGACCAAATTGAAGGGACTATCAAAGCACCTATGCAATGAAAGTTATGCGTTTGGTGTGTTGGTAGAAAGGACGGTATTTCAAACTATTAATAATTCATGGGCCATCTCTCTTTTTTGTATTATGATTGATTTAATTTTTCAGATTGGTGAAGTGGCTGTCGGAGTGGTATTCAAACAGGAAGATCACCCACCCCAAGCCCAGCCCCTGGGCCAAGGACACCAAGGGGGGCTACTACAAGGCCGCCTTGCTCAGTGGACCACCAGGCGTCGGTGAGTCAGTGACGTCTCAAGAATAATTATTTATTTATTTTTAACTTTATGAGTAAAACCTCAAATTGTAATATTTAATTAAATTAAGACAATATTAGCGAGACTCAATCGAATATCTGAAGACAGAAAAATCAGAAAAAGATATTGACACCTCTGGAACTCAAACCCAGGACCTTCGGCTTTCCGGGCCGCGAATCTACCAACTGAGCTAAGGTGTCTGACTAAGAAATACCAACATTATCTTCATTTTCTTAACGAATATTTTATTGGCTGCTATCTTTATCTATCCTGTGTCGGGTGGGAATGCTATCCTTGTTCTACCGGTATTTCAATGGAAGATGCTCTGAGGAACTAGCATCATTGATCCCTTCGGCACCAGTGCATAGTCGGGAAACATGCCAAACAAGTGCCCAACATATGTACACGGTTGACATTTGTCACACGAGAACGGGGCTTCTTCAACTCGTTCTTGTGTTCAATAGCTCGGCTATGGAACGATTTGCCGGCCTTTGTGTTTCCTCCTTCCTACAACATGGGTCTCTTCAAAACCAATGTTCATTCCTTCCTCTCCTCAAAAAAAAACCCTCCACACAGCATCTCAGATGACATAGGCCCTTAGGGAATTTTTTTTCTCAGGGCCTCCTGTATGGAGTTAATGTAAAAAAAAATCTAAGCATCTGTCAAGCATTTGAACAAAACAAATATTTCCCTCCGTCCGACATGATAAATAGTTCCAATTTTGAAAATGAAAAGTTCATTGAACTTGAATAGTGTTGTGCGTTACGCGTGAATATTTCACATTACTTACCCATGCACCAATAACAGAAATTAGTATGTTTAATTATTAAAATATAAAAGGGTTGTGTATTGCTTTGTGGAGGGTATTTTTCGGGAGAGGAAGTTCTGGGAAGGGAAGGAAAAAGATGTGAGGGGTGAGACGTATGAATCCATTCCTCCCACTACGGTACAAGGCGATTTTACTTTGCAATGCAAAGGTCAAGGGTCTCCCTCAACCAGTCTCTCCCGATCCGGCCCGCCACGCAATAGGTGAGCAAACGCATCCACCGCCAAGACTTAGACAAACCTCACCCCTTGAACCCGAGCGCCCCTGTTAAGTCACCAAACATAGCGAAACACTTGGGGCAATCTATGGCAGAGGTGTTGGTTATCCAATAAATGGTTCCCTGGGTTGCGGTACCCATACCTATCTCCCAAATGTATGTAGCTAGATTCAAAGGAGTTAGCATTTTAATGGATGTTTGGCATTAACACACACACATTATTAAACATTTTTTAATGCTACACAACACCGAAGAGCATTATTAAGAGTTATTATTTTTTAGGGTGAATTGCCTTAAACAAAAAAAAAAAAAGAGTTATTATTTTTTAAATTACATAAAAATACCTTCTAAATATTTAAGGAATTCCAAGTACCTTCTTTCAAAGATCTGTACAATAGAAATGCATTGATTCAAATTATAAAAGAAAAAATCAATTTATAAGTGAAAACCGTACTAGACATAAATATATTTTTTCATGCCCAAAATTATACACTTCCTTCGCACAAAATTATTATACAGTCGAACTTGGTTATAATGATCATGGCTATAGTGAGATCATGGTTATAATGAGCAATTACAAAATGATATTTTAGTTCAGACTTATTTTCATATAATTGTTGACTGTTATAATGAGGACGATTCACTGATATAACGTGCAAATAATTTTGTCAAATCAATTTCTAAATACATAAAAGGATGTCAACCAAATTTCTAAATCGTTAAATGGGTTTAAAAAAAATCAAAAATTAGGAATTATTCTCGTTGTAAGGTATGATGATGTCAACACAATTTCTAAATCGTTAAATGGGTTTAAAAAAAAAGCTATAATTGGGAATTATTCTCGCAGTAAGGTATAACCCATGGAGGGACATATGCCCGGCAGGCAACAACGGCGGCTGGCGGGAATTTCCTACCCTGTTATGGCCAGATTCATATTTTTATGGCACTACCTGCTTAAGATTGTTGGCTATGTGAAACATTGTTATCCATCGGGCACTACGTAAAATTGTCATAAAATCGGCTAAAGTCAACGAATTTTCAGTTTGCAAAATTTGCCCCCATTTACATCTTCTTTTGCATTGTGCCTCATCGTCAATTTTGTTTCAAAAATCAATAAAATGTTTATGAAGGTACCGAGCACGAGTACCTACTGGTAAATTTTTGATAGTGATGCACTTTTTGGCTTAGGGGGGACTCTGCCTCTTTATGAAATGGCCCGCAAACTACAATTTAATTTTTTTGTTTTTCTGGAGGGATTGACAGCGTAATTCAAGATTTCACTTTCTGGGGTCTTCCAATTTAGTTCAATTTAGAGCAAGTAGCGTAAATTGACCAAAATGCTAAAAAAATTGTTCTCAACCAGGGATTTCAGGGTTTTTTCTCTATAACCAGGGGGACAAACTCATACAAAATTGGCATGCGGGCCGCACGAATCGGGATGTTGAAAATCAAAAACAATCCCACCAGCTAATGATTTATAATAAGTGAGATTTTACATGGTATACAATACGCACTAGCTATCGATAATAAATTAGACAATTTTTAGGGATATTTTTTTTGGAAACCTCAAACCAGGTAACGTCAGATGCGTTGCTTTTTTGTGGAGGAAATTGAGAAGCTTAAAAACGAAATCTTTAAAACAATCATTAATTAAAACAATAATTTATTAATTAGTGTATTTTTCTAATATATTTTTGAAATATATAATACCTACTCGCATTTTGAAATGTACTATACATTTGCAATTATATTAGAGTAAAGGCAGGTAGGTAGCTACAAACAACTTTCAAAAAACCTATTTTGGATATAAGGAGTAATGGCTAAAACGAGCAAATTTAATCGGTCCCCTCGTGCTCGTTATAACCAAGTTTGAATGTACTTATCAAGGAAAACTTTTTTCAACCGACTACCGGATGAAATTAGAAAAATTAAAGTTAAAATCCAATTAATAAACACTGTTGAAAAATATTTTAAAGATAATCTCAAAAAAAAAAAAGTTTCCGGCTAATCTAATCTTAAGAATAACTTATAACTCAGTTTCCAAGTGATACTCCATTCTTCAAATAAGTTAAATTTTGTTTTGTTTTTAACAACCAATTACAATAATTCTATATACATTATCCAAATAGTAAAATTGTTTGATAGTAGATAAATACTTATAATTATATAACACCGAACTTATAACTTATTGTTTTTTACCTTCACATTGTAATTTAAGTATTTACTTATAATATAATATAGCATTAAAAAATGTACACTACTCTTCCAGACACAAGCTAATGCTTCCATGGAAGGTGGTATTAAGATATTTGAACATGAACATGTATGCAAATTATTACATTATCTAAATGTACATTATATTTTATATGCTAAAAAATTATCTTTTTTTTATGTGTATTTATGTTTTATTTTCCAGGTAAAACAACGACTGTAAACTTGGTGTGCAAGGAGTTGGGTTTCGACACTGTGGAGTTCAACGCATCGGACACCCGAAGCAAGAACTTGCTGAAGGAGCATCTCACTGATCTGGTCTCCACTAATTCCCTGGCGGGCTATGTTCATGGTATGGAAACTTGATTTATATATTTTTTAAACCCCTTAAGTGTAATACACAATTGTTTTCAATTTGAGTTGTAAGCTAAGTCCCCTATCATTGCACAAGCAATATTTTCCACTTATAATGATGAAAGTAGGAGGAATTCCAATAGTGAAAGGTTATTCGTTTCCCGGGAGTGTTTGTCTTTCTTTCTTTTTTTTCTCAAGATTTTCACTAAAAATATTTCGAGCCTTAATGTACTCGTGTGCCATGCGCCCAATTAACCACACGAGCCATAGCTTCCCAAATTTGGGTTGGTTATTTTTGTGAATTATAAATTGATTTCGTTTATTTACAAAACCTAAAAATATAAGATAAATGGTGAAATCTAGGTGGATACATTGACTTTAAACCGTAGTAAGCAGTTCATATGTTTTCGTATTAATATTTGGAGATATGATTTTTGTAATGAGCGCGGCCGAATCGAAAACTGGACTTCCGGAAATCTCTAATGCTTGAGTGCAGTGGCGGCTCGAGCACTTCTTTGATGGTGGTAATTGACATTTTTTTCGTGTACCTAGTGTACCGTAATCTCACCACCCGCAGCTTAATGCCACAATGCGAACCATCAGCGGAACCTTAAAATCGACTCCTCTTCCTTGGCTCCCCGTACTTGCAAATATAACCCCGCCAAATATCAGGCGAGAAATTGCAACACTGAGGGAATACAAGAAGGCGCTGCAAAAAAGCGAAATACCCTTGCACGATGATGTCGTTTCTCACCCGGCATGCCGCTTAAAGTCTCGAAAACCCTTCTGGACGGAAGGAGAAAGACTCCTTCGAACACCTCTCACCCCAGAAGATAGGTGGAAGCTTGAGTGGCAATCAGCCAACGTCAAAAACGCCCATCTCGTGCAAGACCCCACTGAGAGACAGCCTGGGTTCTCATTGCCTCGCAAACTCTGGACTGCCATCAATAGGATAAGGTGCTCCCATAGTCGTTGTGCTCATATGATGCATAGATGGGGCCTTAAAGAGTCGGCGACGTGTGAATGCGGTGCGGTGCAGACCACCGAACATGTGGTCAACGAATGCCCGCTCCATTCATTCCCCGGCGGGATTGATGAGGTCCACAGGGCAACGCTTGAGGCCCTAGACTGGCTCGCAGACCTAGATGTCCCCCTCTGACCCCCCACCATACGAAAGAAGAAGAAGAACCACCCGCAGAATTTAATATAAAATGTATGTAGATATACACCAATTTATGCTTTATCTTGCAAGATGGTTATCGAACTTTATTTGAAAGCGAGCGATTCCCGCCCGAAACTACGCAAACAAATCGACGGTCCCGAAGAACAATGTCGATCTGACAAAATTTGAAAATCGTTCTGTTGACCTATTTATTGGCTTATTGTGTTGATTTTTATGTCTATATTTTCGGAATTTTTAACGAAATAAGATGAAATGTCAAAGATCAAAACAACACTACATTTCTTGATCTCAAAATTAATAAAAATGCCAAAACGATACTATAATAAGCTCTATTGCAAAACTCAAAATCGCACATCCGACATTGTTCTTCGGGACCGTCGAAATCATTCAGTATTTTGTCATGAGGGGATTCATTGGATTGTCCCCATGGCATTTGAAATTCACAAACGACTGCGCAAGCGCGGTTCTCAGATTGCCTACAATCGAGAATGAAACGCAAAGAATAAACCAAAATGCCCAAAGGGACAACTCGGATTGTCCCCCAAGTGCGCGGTAGGTTCTGCGCTCTGAGGAATGGACTCTGATGATTCGTGCGCTGGTCGGCTCTCCGCTGGTCAGCCTGGGTGGTCGCCGAGTCGCATTAAAATCATCTGGAATAATTTTTTTGTTTTTTATTTCAGCCAATTTTAAAGAATTTTATGTTTAAAGAATTCATTCATTTTGGTGAAGACAAAGCATCGACTGTTATTTCCTTTAG
Source organism: Limnephilus rhombicus (assembly GCA_929108145.2). Classification (NCBI taxonomy): domain Eukaryota; kingdom Metazoa; phylum Arthropoda; class Insecta; order Trichoptera; family Limnephilidae; genus Limnephilus; species Limnephilus rhombicus. Next base: position 25,422,430 of record OV815292.1, read on the forward strand.
TAGGTTTCGGGTATAACTGGGGGGACTGTCCCCACTGTCCCCCTGTGAAGAACTGCCACTGCTTGAGTGTTTAAGGACCTTTGATTTTGGTCATCCTTACAATGACATGTTACTTTTGTTTGATTTATGGTTGCATGGCAAAATATTTAGCATTTTAGTTTGTTATTTATTTCTTTTGATGTTTACAGGTAAAACGGGAAAAGGCGCTGTGACCAAGAAACATGTTGTGATCATGGACGAAGTAGACGGAATGGCAGGAAATGAAGATAGAGGTGGGTTAAGATACTAACTAACTAACCATCATGCCGTTTCTCCGCGGGGGTAGGCAGAGAGGACGAACCGCCAAACAACTCGATCTTGGCACACACTCCTTGCCTCGTTCACATTCATACATCGTCTCATACATGCTCTTCTATTATTCCGACTCTTCACATGGCCCGACTCAAGTATCTGATTCACTTGGTCGTGCCATGTCTTCCTCGTCTCCGACTTCTTCTACCGTTCACATTTGCGTCATATATTCTCCTTACACTCCTTTCCTCGTTCATTCGCTCTACATACCCAAACCATCTGAGCGTCCCTTTCTTAATCTTACTCATTATGCTTACATCAGCCTTGCATTCTTCGCGGATCTCCACATTTCTCACACGATCGTACATGGTTTTACCACACATACGTCAAGATACTAAATGCTACTCATACGTTAAAGGTTCAGATTTATAATAAGTAGAATAATACGGAATTGTTTTTTTTTTGTGAACACCGTGCAAGAGTCCCAACTGAAAGGGGATGAATAAGAGAAAGTTTTGGAATTATCTGGCTTTTCAGATCTGAACATCAAACATGGCTAATGTCATTTCTGAATGATGGTCTTTCACCAGGGCGAAACTGAGTATCAACCACTCTGAAACGTGCTGCAAATATACCTTTTTTTTACATTGGCTCCACACGGGAGACCCCCGAAGAAAATAATTCCCTTCAGGACCTATGTCATCTTTGGGATGCTGTGTACGTTTTTAGAAAAGGAAGGAGAGAGAGTTCTGGGAAGGAAAAGATATGAGGGGTGGGTGGCGGCTGGGGGTCGGAATGTCCAGGAGTGATGGACATCTGAATTCATCCCTTCCACTGCGGTGCAAGGAGAAGTACCAAGAGAGTCCTGCTGGAAAGGTTAAAATGGTTCACTGGTCTCTCCAGATCTGGCCTTCCACGCAGTTGGTGGACAGACACATCCACCACCAAAACCCAGACAAATCTCACCTAATGAACCTGGGCACCCCTAACTGGGCATCAAACGTAGCAAACTACATGGGGTGACCTATGGCAGAGGTATTGGTCATCCAATGAAAGGTTTCCACAACGGCGGTACCCACAACCACCTCTCAAATTGAAATAATACAATGTTACATATAAGTGAAACTAAATGGATCAAACAGTATTAATAGGCTAGCATCTGTGTGGTTGAATTTCAGAACCCAGCCACGAGTGCATGTCGGACGCCACGCTCAATGGCCGCGCCTCAAATAACATCTGTGTACGTGGAATTTCACACAAAGCTACTGTTATAATTCGGTTTCAAATTCAAGAATTCGACACAAGATGTCACTACTTCCGTCAGCAGCTCGCATGTGAATTTTCCCCCCTAGGTATATCTGCTACGGATTTATATATTTTAAGTATCCTTCCGAATTTGGAAGATTGACGGCAATACTTGACGAAGTTGTTATAAATTACCCATAACATCATTGCGCGTCTTGGTTACTTTGACACGGTTACTTTGGCACTGTTACTTTGTCTCGGTGAGTCACCGACGGTGACTAGCTGTCACTGGATCACAGTGGATCTGAGGAACTGGCTATTTTAGGAACCAGTTCCTATCGGATTTATAAAATGGTCACAAACACTCGAATCGGGCGAAGCCGAAGTAAAAGCCGCCCGTAGGGCCTAGCAGCAAAATCCTGCAGAGCAGGTAATAAATATAATAAAATAAAAATTGATATAATGTTGTTTTTGTGTGCAGGTGGAATGCAGGAGCTTATATCACTCATCAAAACCACTTCTGTGCCCATCATCTGCATGTGCAACGACAAGGCCAGTCAGAAGATGAGGTCGCTGGTGGGAAACTGCTTTGATCTTACCTACAGCAAACCTAAAGTGGAACAAATTAAGGTATGTAAACGAATTCACGCTAAGTTCCCCGTGTCTGGTGCCAGCGGGGCTATGGAACCCCAACCCAAGGATGTTGTAAGGCAGAAGCTGTAATGGGGTAGAGTTAGAAAGGTAAGAAAGTACCTGGCAATCCAGATTTAGCAGATTTAGTCACACAACACACCCTTATTAGGAATGCATTTATTCCACTGACTCCAAACAGTAGGGACTCCCGAGTGGTATTCACACGCCAAAAAATGTACACAAATTATTTGTCCCATCTATTTTTCTTTGTATTGTGGTACTATAAATGGTTTTGGATTAACACCCTCAGGCCTCGACCATATTCTGTCAGTTGCTCAGAATACTTCCGCTTTACCTCAAAATCCAACTAAATGGAACATTTGTGTACATATCTGAAAACTATTAACTTTTTTAAAAGGTGATGAAAAATATGCGTAAAAATTTTATTATTAAAAATAACCATGTAACTTTTTAAATATAAAATATTTGAATGCAAAGTATTACAAATGACTCACCTTACGTTTTTTCTAACTAAAATTATTGGTAACGAAGACATATTAAAACTCACATATTTTATTAGACAAATGAATTATAAATGTTATCATCACCTCACTTTTTTTAGTCGTTTCACGTAAAAATAATTAATAAAAAATTCTCAAACTTTCACAAGTTTTTTTGAAATTGCGGTCGGAAACTTTGGATTCATAAAGGTATACGTTTTAATTCTTTTGTGGTTTACTTTTAGATTTGAATGTATTGCGTGGTGTTTTCTCTTACCAATACCGTTTAGATCATATTTCTCACTGAAATAGACAGGGAGACAACGATTTCTATGAGACCTATATGAGAAAAGCATACCTTCTGAATACCTTCTGAAAAGCAAAAAAATTTGCTGGGGTTAGTTAAAATATTTATATACAGGATAACTCTTTTGTTTTTTTTTTTTTTTTTTTTTACTTTTTCACACCTCACCTCATTTGAGGTGGGACACCTCAACCACTCTACTTGAGTATCTCATACAAACTCATTCTGAAATCTTGTCTTACCCAGTCTCCTGTCTCAAAGTCAATCATTTGTCACCTCTTAACACCAAGTCACAGTTGACTTTGTGTTAAGCGGTTTATAATATATTGTTGTTTTATCTTCCAAATTATTATGTAATGAATTCCATGTTAATTTCCAGGCCGCCATGATGACGATCTGCTTCAAGGAAGGTATCAAGATCCCGCCACAGTCGCTGCAGCAGATGATAGTGGGCGCCAATCAGGACGTGCGCCAGATCCTCAACTTGCTGTCCGTCTGGTCGGTGGCCGATAAGAATATGGACGCTGACACCGTTGCCAAGGACTCCAAATTAGCGCATAAGAACATGAAGATGGTGAGCACTCTTCCGCTGTTTGGATGTTTGATTTGTGTGTGAATAATGCAGAATCTAACTAATCTATCTACATAAATAAAAATGAATCACCTAAATGTATGTACGCGCATAACTTCCGAACGACTGCACCAAATTGGATAATTCTTTTTTTTGTAATCGTTATTGTCAGGACAAGGTTTGTATAAAAGAAGCGGTGAGCTCTGGCATAATGAAATTTGTATAAAAAAATTTGCAATAGGTGGCACGCGAGCTGTTTGAAAACTGAATGTACCGGGACTGAATGTATGGAATGCGGGAGGGGGGAGGGAAACTCGAGAAGGGGTTTCACAGGGCGGGGGAAGCGGGAGAGGGAAAGTGGAGTGGGAACACGTGAGGGGAAGTGGATGCAGGAGAGGAAGGGGAATGGGACGAATGGGAAAGGACAAGCAGGGAAAAACAATTTCTTTATTAAGTCGCATAGCAATGCATGCCGGAAACTCGCTAGTTAGCTATAAACATGTGTTGTATAATACAGTGTTATTCGACATAATGACTTATTTACCGGATAAAGCATGAAAAATAGGTAGATTGTAGCTAATTCAGTTTTGACAAAAATGTCACGTCATGACTTTTGGGCATTAAACTGCCAATTTGTGATAAACGGAAAAACCGCATGGACGTGTGCCGAAAGTCAGCGAGAGCTGTGACCAAACCACTCGGATTATGCTTATCAAAGCAGCGGAACCAATGAAAGTTATGCATTTGGTGTGAAGGTAGAAACAAAGACGGGGCACCGCCTTGTGTAGATAGACGGACAATGTTGTGCGACATTTTTGTGCACACAACTTCATATTAATAATGATTTATGACCTGACTCCCTTGTTTCTATTACCTGTGGGTATTGCAGGGAGATTCGACACCTATTAAACAATCCACTTATTGCCGTGTTTCAATGTTCACAGGGCCCCTGGGACGTGGTCCGCAAGGTTTTTTCCGAGGATGAACACAAGACTATGAGCATCCACGACAAGAGCGACCTATTCTTTCACGACTACAGTTTATCTCCGCTCTTCGTGCAGCAGAACTATGTCAAGGTGGCACCACACTGCGCCAAGTAAGATACTTGTAGCGAATTTCTTGGCCGTAAAATATGTACATTTCCGTAACAAAAATTACTCACTCATCCATTGCTCTAGGAATGATATCCTACGGAGGTTTGCCGAAGCAGCAGATTGCATCAGTTGTGGAGATCTAGTCGACAATAAAATCAGGAAAAGTATGGCCTGGAGCCTTCTACCTTTACAGGTAAATAATTATTACATCCACCACACATTAAACTAGTTATTACAAGATAATTTTATTTAAATAAATTAGAACAATAGACCATAGATAAATCTACTTCAGGCAATGTATAGTTCAGTGTTGCCAGGTGAAATAAAACCAGGCCAGTGAATGTTGACAACTAAAATAGAGCTGTCACTAAACCAAAAATAAATCTACTTTCAGGCTATGTACAGTTCAGTATTGCCAGGAGAAATATTGTCGGGCCATATGCAGGGGCAGATAGAGTTCCCATCTTGGCTGGGCCAGAACTCACGTACTAATAAAATGAACAGGATGGCCATGGAGCTGCATTCGCACACAGGACTCAGGTATATATTATAATAAATAAATAAGCAGTTTGTTGATTTTGTAATTTTATATTATGTTAACCTTTTCAGCGCATTCTATTCCAACACCCAGCATATTTAGACTCAAAATGTTTTATTAAAACTTCATGGATCACAAATGTGATCCCCGCGTACGGGATAGCTGCTAATCGTATCATGTATGCGTTAACCACAATATATGTACATAGGTTACCCACTGGACTACGACCTCCGTAGTCCAGTGGGTAAGACTCTTGACTCACAATCCGGAGGTCGCGGGTTCGAACCCGGCATGCGCAAATAAATTTTATTTGATTAATTTGTGTTATTTCACAATTAATTCATTTAAAATAATATATAGTATATTTGCGGCATGTTCCAGAGTGGAAGATACTATTAGTATCGCCCTGGTGTAAGACCACCATTCAGAATTGAAACGTTGCTTGAAAATGGCTTTAGCCGTGTTTGGTGACCAGATCTGAATAGCCAGGTACTTCCCAACCTACCTCTTCCCCACCTCCTTCCCCTCCCCACTACCTTCAGCCTCACAACATACCCCAATTGGGGATGCCATAGTCTCACTGGCTCCAGACGGGAGCAGTTGAGATTCTTGTGCAGTATTCACTGTAAAAAAAAAAAAAAAAAAAAGGTATCACTGTATTCTGGGAAAGACAAAAACTACGTAATTCTAGGCCTAAATTTATGAAATATTAAACATTCGTAATGATGCAAATATACCTTGATGCAAACTATATTCGGCTTTCAACATCATTTCCATCATGAGCTATATAGATCATTTGAATTTGGTTCAGAAAGCCAAATAAAATTTAACTTAACATCTAAAAAAATGTATAACATAGGAACAATGGACTTCGTTATAATTGGAAGTCATTTGAGATTTTCATGGTCAAAAATCTTATTGTGATTGATTTTGGGGTGTTACGTCGTGTTGCTCTTCCTCCTTCTTTAACCAATGTTGTTGTATATATTGATATTGATAGTGTTGCAGTCTCCATCATCAGGGCAGTATATAATTGGTTCTGTCCATATCTCAGCACAACAGGCTCGAAGATGTCCATCCGTCTGGACTATGCGGCACACATACGAGATGCGGTGGTAATGCCGCTGGCAGAGCTGGGCACGGAAGGAGTACCCGCAGCGCTGGAGGTGCTGCAGACCTACCACCTGCTGCGTGAGGACCTGGACTCGCTTCTGGAGCTGACACTGTGGCCGGGCAAGAGGGATCCCTACGCCATGGTCGACTCAAAGGTACTCAGGTTTATTTAAAAATAATAAACACTTCATTTTAAGTGGAAACAACCAGACACAACGTGAAATTCATTCTTATCAAATTTTACACTATCGACTCTTTTCTACACTCGACACTACGACTCTTATCTAGTAAAGTTATGTTGTAAATTTTGAAAAAAATTGTTTATTTTTAATATAATAAGGTAATATAATATATACCTTTGGTCGTTGGCAGATTTGTTATATATTTAAAGAAATTTTATATTACTTTTCAAATCATTATAAACACACAGTAAAATAATCAATAATTTATCTAGGAAACCTACTTTTCAGAATTTTAATTTTAGTTCAAACAAAATGATTTTTAAAAAATCCGCGCACATGTTTTGCGACGAAAATACTTTAGTTTGTCTATTTATTTATGGTCTTACAAACTAATATTGCTTAGATGTTATTGAAAAATTATAAATTATTATTTTTAATTTATAAACTAATGACTGTAATTTATAAATATATATTGAATTATTTGGCGGGTATTAGATAAGCCGCCATAGCTCAGTGGTCAGAGCATCCGACCGGCAATCAGAAGGACACGGGTTCAAGTCCCGTTGGCGGCAAGTATCTTTTCTCGGAAGATTTTTCAATGTAAATGAGTGTTTCAGGCTGACAATTATTGCTTAGAAAAATTATAAATAATTATGACCAAAAAATATTTAGGTTCAAAAAGTAAGTAAATTTTAATAATTTTATCACGTTTGAGCATTTTTCAACTTGAATATAGGTATATAAAATGAATGAAATAAAATCGAAATTGGATTATTAGTTAAAAATGCTGGTATGGAGAATAATCAATCTTTGTCATCGGAACTGCCCCGTACAATTGCAAGGGTTTTGCAATTTTAATTTTCAGCCACTGGTTAATGGGCATTAAATCTGAATTACAAATACAGGCTTAAAGATACTGTGGGAGAAGGTATAGGGGAAGTAGTTGAATGGCTACTAACCGCTGGAATGCGAAGTTCCCGTCAAACTCAAAGTCCCCCGTGTTCCAGCTGTAAAATGGCGTGTTGCACACCTTGTGCTATCTGAGAGTAATGTGTCAATTACTCCGAATGATGTGAGACTATGGCATCCCTAAGTTGGGTATATTGTGAGGCTGGATGTAGTGGAGAGAGAAGGAGAAGGGAAAGAGGAAGGTTCATTCCTCTCTTCTGTTATTCTGACATCATCTTGTAGATTTTGAGATGTCGAGATTTGACATTGTAAGAGTTCCCGACATAAATGCAAACATTGCCATGTTACAAACAACCTGACAATAATTTGAAAATCTCCTACTACCACCACAGTAAGCGGAAAATGTTGCTTATGTCATGATGGACGACTTAGCCAACCGAGGATTGAACTCAAGACGCCTGGGTGGGACCCAAGAGCAATGCTAACTCAGCCACTGACCGCTCAGTAATCGATTTGGTTCACTTGACCGTATGATGTTTTCCTCGGGTGACCTCGACTTCTACCATTCATAGTCATAAATTCTTCTTACACTCCTTTTTTCGTTTGTTCGCTCTACATGACCAAGTGCATTTTTTTTATTTTACTCACTACGCTTACAGCCTTATATTCTTTGCGAATCTCTAATTGCAAGTTTTTAGATGCTACAGTTATAGCCTATTATCTTATATGTATTATCATGTTGTAGGTGAAAGCCGCCCTCACCAGGGCGTACAACAAGGAAGCCGCTCCGCTCCCCTACTCGGCTATCAGCCTGAAGAAGAGCCGCTCGGTGCTGAGCTCCGGCCTGGACACGGACTCGGAGGGTCTGAACCTCCCCGGAGAAGACCCTGAACCCTCCACGCTAGAGGGGGACGAAGAAGAAGAAGACAGTGATGTGGAGCATGATGCGATGATTAAGGTGATCTTCAAATTTGTCTGCGTATAACCCTTTCAGACTTCATTAACTGGTAGTCGTAAAAAAAATATTCGACTCGAAATATGTGTTTGAAATTTTTTGGTGTACTTTTTTTTACTCTATTTTACATTACTTTCACACAGGAGGCCTAGAGGAAAATATCGTTTCTCAGGGCCTCTTTGGGGATGCTGTGGGGAGGGTCCTTTTGAGGAGAGAAAGAAGTGAACATGGGTCTTCAAACTTACCTTTAAAAAAATAACAATTTTCTTGGTGAGGAAATCGGGGTTCAAACAAGTGTCATCTGCCAAAATTAATAGAAGCCTTGAAAAGTGAGGTCATAATCAAAGCGGCCAATGAGCACAGACCTAGCCTCATTTCTGTTTCATATCTCAACAAATAGGAGCCTTGAAAAGTGACATCATAATCAAAGCGGCCAATGAGAGCAGTTTGATGCTTCGCAGGTGCTGTAATGCATCATTTCCGTTTCATCCGAATTTCAAATCACAACGGAGCCAAAGAAGTTTCACTTCAATAAAACGATTAACAGAAATTTTTGAAAATCATAAATAGAGAACTCCAGTCCAATTTTTTTATTTTTTTTAATGAACAAATGACCTTCTAACTTAAATAACTGCATTTTTTTTTAGAGTTAGTTAAAATAATTGTCAAAGTTTTAATTTTTCAAGATTCCCCGAAAACCACTGTATGTGTAGTGAATCGTGTGACGTCATCACTCATGAAAAGTTACTTTAAGATCGGGCAATCAGCTGATCAACTGCCGCAATTTGAAATTCGGTGTTCGAAGTATTCTCCCTAGAGAATTTATTTTGTGTAGTAATTTTTGAATATTTTCAGTAGTAGAGATAAACTAATAAGAGATACCTTTATTTTTGAAACTGAATTATTTAGGCCTAAATAATGTTTAACAACGTTTCATCTTATTTGTTAAATAAACAAATAAGATGAAACGTTGTTAATACGATGGCTTGTGTCATTCCTACATTCCCATACAATGGCTTTACGGTGACGTCACCACTAAACATTTTAATACTTACTACCAACTTGACGGCGTGTTTCTAGGACCCGATTAAAAATGGACTTCTTAATAATTTTTTAAAAACTCTGCGTTTAATATTATTTAATAAAACTTGTATATTCGGAATCAGCGTGTATTTGTCTATATGAACGTATTTTTTTAAAGACATAATATTTTTCACTGGAGTTCCTTATTGTGGGGAATATTTGTATAAGAATGTATGCAATAAAATGGGACTTCTTTGCTGAAGTTCTGAAAAATACTACAATTTTTTTTATTTACAGAAAACAAAGAAACCTGCAGCCAAAGCAAAGCCAGCGTCCCAGGCATCTTCATCCAAAGATTCAAAATCCAAGGCCCCTCCGAAACCCAGAGGAAAAAAGAAATAACATAAACTCCCTGATTTTTTCTTAAAATAATTTTGCATATGTTCATCGAATCTTCATCCATTATCGAGTCATCATCGCCAATCGCATTCCCAGCTATTTAAAAATCTGTAATAAATATTTAGTAATGTATTTTCAAAAAACTTTGTTTACATTCTCGTAGATAAAATTTGCTGCAAGAACTCAAATCAAAATCATGTTTTTCATCATCATTTGCTATGTACCTGAGGTCTTGAAGATGCATGATTCTGAGTTGTCCGGTTACCATACCTAATACGCCACTTTGTTCTATTTTTATTGCATTACTCTGGTAATTAGAATCTTGATTAGCATGTTTCAATATTGTTAAATAATTTATTATTGATAATCATTTTGCATTAGATTTTACTTTAGGCCAGGAATTTTGTAAATAAATTTAAAACATACAAGAACGGGATGCAGCGATGCCCTGAGAATCCCAGTAAAGTTAAACGTGGAGAAAAACTGGATAATCCCGTAAAAACAAAGGCAACAACTAAATTATAAATATCTGTTCTATATCGGCAATAGATATCACGATATGTATATCAGTGAAATAATTAAATTCTTCAAACCTTTCTATGGGTACTACCTACTATGTATTTTTATTTAACATCTGTTGATTTTTTTAATACACCTCACTAAAGTCAATGTAAGGTCAGGGCAATTATTTCGCCACTCTGTTGAGTAGCTTTATGAGGCGGTTAAGAGCTATGCCGGTCATTTAAAAATATCGTCGATAGGTATTGTAACGAATGTCTTCTGTTCCACTCCGCGCTCCCCTCAGGGGTACTGAGCGAAAGGGACAACTGCATATCGGGCCGAAAATACCTAAATAAAATCGTCAAAATCGATGTTTGTTTAGTATTCCCCATTTTTCTTCTCCAAAACTGGACCGATTTTAATTTTTTTTTTTCACTAACTGTAGAAAATATTCTATGTCGGTACGTTTTGCTTTTTTTTAAAATACATTTGTTTTGTTTGTATACTGAACGTCTTTTGACGGCATTTAAACCAGGCAATTTTATTAATTTTTGGAAGGTCCTAACTTCTATAAGAAGTAAATTATCAAAAAAAGCAAAACGTACCGACACGCTAGTAGTTGATATCTATATTATGTAAAAAAAAATTTTGCTCTAGAGTCAAAATCCACAGAGATAAACGGGGAATACGTTTGTATGGAAAAAACGCCGCTAGTATTTCCTCTTAAGGTAGGGTTATGTGAGATATTTTGCTATTTGTATTTTATAATTACAAATATAGTAAGTATTCTAATTTAACATTGGGTTCTGAATTCAAAAATGTACTATTCTAATTTAAAACAATTCAGTGATATTATATCAATTTTTGTATTCTAAATTCAAATTTACTCTTCTAATTTAACATCATTCAGTGATATACTATTTTTGTATTCTAAATTCAAATAAAACATTTTTTGGCATGTATATTGCTACCATTGCATTCTTATGTAATAGTATTTTACTAAACACTTCTTTATTGTAAATTCTAATGTAACACATTTCAATGGGTGTCACTACTTCGTACCATAAATTATTCTAATGCAACATCATTAATTTAGTGTTATGTACAAATATTGTGTTCAGTATCATGTGTATTGGTGTCCTAAATTCTAACATAACATAATTTAACTAACTTTTCTACATACTAATGATAGTCAAATTTCCAATGTAATTTAATGTTAATTTTGTATTCTAATGTAACACACTGTTTTATGGTATAACACTACTATCGTTTTATAAATACCCGAACTATATTGTTGTACAATCGGTAACTCCTTTCAATGGTATATTACTACTTTCATATTGTAAATTCTAAAGTAACATCGTTTAGTGTTATGAATCATATAATTTATTCTGATATTAACATCGTTTAGTGTTATGCATCATCTTGTCAATTCTGATTTAACATCATTTAGCGAAATTGGTATTATCTGTCGAGTATTAAAAATAGTGATATTGAATCGGTATTTGAATTTGTCTAAAATTTACCTCAAAATATATTATTATTATTCGGGATATTTTGATTATTATCTACATAATAATATAACTAGATGATATATTATTCATAGATGAAGCTGTCTTACAATTAAATACTGTCATAATTCGTAATGAAGGTTCCTAATTATTATTATTAGTGTATTTTATTTTCAATCTCGTCTATAGAGAAATTATTTTTTGTGAATTGTCTAAAACTCTCAAATGTAGAACTATGGTGTCATGAAATTAATGCAGCTTTTTCTGTAGAATTACGCATTCCAATTATTTTTAAAATCGCTACATCAATTCCATTGGTGATTACATTTGGTGATTTAGCAGGGGTGCCCGGGTTCATGGGGTGAGGTTTGTCTAGGTCTTGGAGGCGGATGACCAGGACATACTGAACCCAAGATTCCTACCCACCCTTTTCCTTCCCAGAACTCTCCTCTCCTTCCTTTCCTTAAAAAACCCTCCACACAGCATCATAGGTGAGCATGAAGATGACAGGCCCTGAGGGAAATTATGTTCCTCAGGGCCTCCTGTGTGGAGCTCATGTAAAAAAAAAAAAATGACCTTCAAATTATGAAATTCGACTGTCAAAAAAATTTGAGTGCAGTTTACATGTGGAAGAAACGCAACTTTACCAAAACAATCTCAACCAATACTTGAAAAGTGAGGTCATAATCAAAGCGACCAATGAATGCAGACCATAATTTCCGTTTCATATCTCAAGCAATAGGAGCCTTTAAAAGTGACATTATAATCAAAGCGGTCAATGAGCGCAGTTATGCTTCGCAGATGCAGTAATCGTTATATCTGTTTCATCCGAAATCCAAATCATAGCGGGGCTATAGAAGTTTCACTTCAAAGATTGTTGTTTCTTCCATTTTTTTATGGTTCATTTAGATAAAGAAATCTACCGACAGACAAAACATTCTTTTACAGTGAAATATGAGATTTTTAAATAAATATATGTACATGTACAAAAATGCAAACACAGGCGAATCCAGGTAGTAAAATTAATTATTTAAATATTACTGTGTATAATATGTAGTACTGTTATAGATTGGTTTTTTGTGGCAGAAGAACTGTAATGAAAACAATCTTCCTTCAATGGCGAATTTCAACTTGTTTATTCACTTTATAAAGCACATGTTACAATAACTTTTTCCCGACCCGACAAGCACTGAAATTGGTCACTAGACCATTTACTAGTTAATTCTAGCTGTTTCCAAGAGAAGAGAGCGATAAGAGAGGCTTTTTACCTAAAACGCACACTATTTATAACATAAATCCTCACACACAAACAATAAGGGCGGCTTGCACCAAAAGTTAAATTTGATTTAAATGTCAAGTTAAACACATTATTTGATTTAAGTCGACTTGGCGTCTTGCACCACAAAATTTAAGTCGTTAAACGCATTTAAAGAACTGTCAAAGTTAAATGCCCAGAAAGGGCTGTTTAACTAAGTTAAACATGTTTAGCGAGCAAGTTCTGTCAAAACAATTTTAGGCTATTCCTTTGATTTCCGATTGTCTAATATTTCTGAAATCTGTCTCATTTATTAATTTGTATTCACGATGGACTTTTGTTGTTTTATTCTGATGGTGACGAAGAAATTATAGATTTTATAAGTAGACAGTTTATAGTGAGAGAAGTAAACACAAGAAAAAATTTATCTGTTACTCAGTGTCAGAAAGTTTTAAAGATTTCTTATTGAGGAATAGGTATTGATTTATTTATGGAGGAATACTTTGAAGGTTGTAAACTTAAAATATACCTACAGCATTCAAATGCATTTTAAATGAAATGAAAAACAAAATTACTACTCAGATATTTGTGTTATTTTTTAATCTAACAACAAAACCTCTTTTTGCCCCATTTCATAGTTATGTTTGTTTTATTTTCGAACTCATTTACTGGATCAAAATAAAATAATTCACTACGCAACCACAACATAACCTCAAAATATTTTGACACTCGTAAATTTAAGCACCCCCCACACGGACAATTCGGAGCGATAGTGCCCTCGCCACTTCAAGTCGCTGTGCAAAAAGTGTGCGTGTGGGTGGTGCTAAGGAACAATGCAACTGTTTTACCGACGCTTTAACAGCGGTAACTGTTTTACCGACGCTAAATGTCATTTAACTAAATAAACGCTCCACCTGCTTGGTGCAGGACGAAACTAAACACATTTAAGTTAAATGTATTTAGTGACTTTGCTGCATTTAGTTAAATACAATTTAAGATAAAATTAGCGATAGTTGGTGCAAGCCGCCCTAAGGGCGGCTTGCACCAAAAGTTAAATTTGATTTAAATGTCAAGTTAAACACATTATTTGATTTAAGTCGACTTGGCGTCTTGCACCACAAAATTTAAGTCGTTAAACGCATTTAAAGAACTGTCAAAGTTAAATACCCAGAAAGGGCTGTTTAACTAAGTTAAACATGTTTAGCGAGCAAGTTCTGTCAAAACAATTTTAGGTTATTCCTTTGATTTCCGATTGTCTAATATTTCTGAAATCTGTCTCATTTATTAATTTGTATTCACGATGGACTTTTGTTTTTTATTCTGATGGTGATGAAGAAATTATAGATTTTATAAGTAGACAGTTTATAGTGAGAGAAGTAAACACAAGAAAAAAATTATCTGATACTCAGTGTCAGAAAGTTTTAAAGATTTCTTATTGAGGAATAGGTATTGATTTATTTATGGAGGAATACTTTGAAGGTTGTAAATATACCTAAAGCATTCTTATAATAGTTTAAAACAACCTACATAAATGAAATGAAAAACAAAATTACTACTCAGATATTTGTGTTATTTTTAAATCTAACAACAAAACCTCTTTTTGCCCCATTTCATAGTTATGTTTGTTTTATTTTCGAACTCATTTACTGGATCAAAATAAAATAATTCACTACGCAACTACAACATAACCTCAAAATATTTTGACACTCGCAAATTTAAGCACCCCCCACACGGACAATTCGGAGCGATAGTGCCCTCGCTACTTCAAGTCGCTGTGCAAAAAGTGTGCGTGTGGGTGGTGCTAAGGAACAATGCAACTGTTTTACCGACGCTTTAACAGCGGTAACTGTTTTACCGACGCTAAATGTTATTTAACTAAATAACCGCTCCACCTGCTTGGTGCAGGACGAAACTAAACACATTTAAGTTAAATGTATTTTGTGACTTTGCTGCATTTAGTTAAATACAATTTAAGATAAAATTAGCGATAGTTGGTGCAAGCTGCCCTAAAAGCTACACATGTGGTCAGCCTGTCAATGCAATATGGGGATACACAGAAATCTGCTTTATCGACTATCATTAATCAGTGAAACCCTATATTGCAAGCATGGAATCTGTAATTAAAAAACAAGCTTCAAAATGTTACGCTGGATGTCAGTAACCTTCGCTTTTTAAACAACTACTATTTTGATTAAATTGTTACATTGTTCTTCAAATATTTGATTTCCAATAAGTTAGATATCTATTTTGGTTTTTAAACTTTACAAAGCTGACCTTTTCATTTTATCACTCGACGCGTTTTGAATTCTCAATGTTTTATTGAGAAAAAGTTTGCACAATCCGTCAAGAATCTGTAGAATCATCTCCTTCTAATATCACTAATTTCTTAACACCTTTTGATCTTGGTATAAAAAAATATCTCTCTGACCATAGTGCTTTTAAAAATTACAATCTTTTTCCTTTGAACCATCTTGGTGTCACCATTTTAATGATCGCAGTGCCCTTCATTTTCTTCACTTGACAGACTGTAAAAACCCAAATTTTTGTTAATCGTGAAAATAATCCAGCTCGGTGGGATTAATTATTGAGAAACTTAACCCGTCAGCACTCGTGGTGGGTAAAAAAGACCCGAGGTCATTTTTAAATCACAATAAAATAAATCTGAATTTATGTCGTGCCTCTTTTTTCACGATGAATAACAGTTAAACGAATAAAAGAAAAATTAATTAATATTGAAAATACTCAGGGCCGAGCGCCGTCTCCTACGTTTGGAAAATGAGTGAGGTTTTGTTTTTTCCTTCAAGAAAAGACAGAAAACTTTAACTTATAGCCCAATTTGCAAACTTATAATGTACAGAGAACAGTCGTAGCCAATGTTCATTAATTGTAATAATCATTTTTTAGATAGTTACTTAATCAATTTTGTCATCACTTACGGGCAATTAAAACATTGTTTCATATTCAAACTAACTTTTCTCAAACGTTTCTTATTATCAACAGAACATTGTTGGTATTTTTAAACATTATTATTATTTTTAAACGTTAGTTCAAAATTTTATTAATTTCATTAAATGAAAGGCTGTTTTCCCAATTAAGCCTTTTTTTCTAAAAATTGTATGTTTTAGTTCTATTATCTTATATTGATGTAAATGTGTTTCTATTCCTGTGTTTTATTTGAACCAATAAATAAAAAGAAAATCAGTTTCAGGGCACTGCAAAAACATTGTTCAGCCTAGTGATTCTGTATTTTTTGTGAGATCGTTATTGGATAACGGACGTTATTTCCTGTCAGATTTGTGTAATTTTTACATATTTACTGTCACATATTTTAAAGAACACTGAAAAATTAAGTCTTCTGGCATCAAGGTAGTACAGCCTCTTGGCAGACTACCTAAAATTGGATTATATGATGTTCCCAGCTGCGATATTTCCGGTGACCCCGAACTTTTCAAAGAAATTTTTGTTAATAATATTGAGGGTAAATCTATAATTACAAGGGAGGATCATTTGAGAACGATGCGGCGCGTTTCACTCTTTGGGAAACGTGCCCAACCTACTATGAATATGGTGGTTACCGTTCATCCTGAGGTTAGGAAGATTCTAGTGGATAGCTGTCATTGCTTTCTTGGGTGGAACGCCTGTCACGTTCGAGATTTTATTGGAGCCATCAAATGTTTCAAGTGTCACCTGTATGGCCATGTAAGCAAGACTTGCATTCAGGAAGTAATTACGTGTCGTCATTGTGCCGAAAGTGGTCACGATTATGAGGATTGCCCCAAAAAGGCAGAGGCCGCTGTCTGTGTTACTTGCAGACGTTTTAAAAAAAAAGATGATCACCCCACGGGTGATAGAAACTGCCCTGCACAGCGAGCCGCTATTGATATACAAGTCAGGATGACCGATTATGGTCGTCCTTGATCCTCCTTTCAAGTTTAGGTATGTAATATATTTCTTTTTTTTTTATTGTTTCTTATTGTGATCTTTCTGTGTATCACTTTTTATTTAAATTTAAATTTTGTGTGAAAAGAAATTTTTAGTTTTTTTTCTTATTTTGTCTTTTATTGTGATATCGCTGTGTATCATTCTAGTTATGTGATTTTGGTTGAGCAAAGTTCCTAGAACTTTATATATTTTGTATTGTCTACTCCACCTCAGTCTCTGTATCTTTCAGGTGACTTTACTTGTAATCTTAATATTTTTTCAGTTATTATTTTTCCATTGTTTTGAGTGATGGCATTGTTTTTTTTTTCTTATATTTTTCTGTAAAGTTTTATAAAATAATATTAATCATATTCTCTGTATTTATCTCATGTTATGTTCATCATTCATTACACTAACCCATCACCCATTTTCAGACTAACTCCTGTTTTACAGGAACATTTGAGGGTTTAGCTTCGTGCTTCATAAGTAGCTTCGTTTATTAAAAAAAATTAGAGTCCTTGTGAGAGCCCTGAAGGAGTAACCATCTGTTACTTATACCAGGGCGGGAAGCGGTTGGATTACCTCAAGTGTCACATATTTTAGTTTAGATCGATTTAAACACGAATTCCTGAAAGTACGCATGATTATTGATTCATTTAATGTACGTTGTACATAGAAAAAGCAAATGACAGCCATAAAAATCACACAAATCTGACAGGAGATAACGTCCGTTATCCAATAACAATCTCACAAAAAATATGGAATCGCTAAGGCAGGGCACATTAAAAATCTAGAGTCTTTTTTATCGTGTTTCAAAGTTAGACCCCAGTGCTCCCGGGTTAAGGGATAAATAAATCTCAGTTTATGCTAAGACTTAATTTAGCTGGACCTAAAGTTTATGGTATATTGTTGTGTAATTTTATAATATGTATACTTTTAAATTATTAATCTGAGGCATTTTCAAATTTTAAATTATGCATTTTTGTTGTTAGGATCTGTTTGTATGTATTTTTTTTATTTCAGTTTTTTTGCAATTGTGAAAAAATATTAATGTTAGGTATAGAGATTCTAATAAATCTGTCAAAATAATTTTTGAGGTTTTTTTTTCTTTTTGAATCCTGAATATAAGATTTGTGGTTGTTACAATTGCGAGGAGCCTGACTTTCCAGAGGGTCCCCCGATACAAGAGAAAGAAGGTAACTTCTCAATCTCAATATTTCCCTTACAGGCCTCATACACACCCCAATTAGGGTTGCCATGGTCCCGCTGGCTTTGGACAGTCGAAACTCTTGTTCAGTGTTCACATTAAAAAGGGGTACCTAAACATTAAGTGGAAACATCCATCCATCACTAAAATACTTGAAAGTATTCAAACGTTCGACATGTCACTATCTGAATACATATTATGCAAAAACAATTGTCGATAAGAAATTATTTTGGTAAACAGTAGACAAACTTAACCTTTTGCTACTACACATAAAACAAAACTGATTTGCTAACAAGCTACTTGCGGTAGCGTAGCTGGTAGCTCCCATTTTAAATACAAAATTCACATGTTACAATTGACTTACTTTTGGCTCGCCACTTCTGAGATTTCTATGCACACCTACGTAGGTACATTGTAGCATCATTAATTCTTATTATTCTGATTTATGTATATCAGAGTTCTCATTATTCCAATTTATAATACTTATCAGAGTTTTCCACAGACTCCATATAAGTTATACAAATGCTTATACTTAGCAGGAGACGCTAATATTAGATATTAGCAGACCTTCGCTAAGCCGAGGTGTAATTTTGAGAAGTTTTGTAAACGAAGGCATTGCTACACAAAGGATTAATTACGGGACAAAACAGGGAAAATTAGTATTTCAAAATAAAAAACAGCGTTATCAATGAAGAATTTTGCCATTTGTGTTTATTTTCTACCGGGTATTTACATATTTATTTCACAATCGAACAAAAAGAGCTCTCAATCTTTGTGGATTTTAGCCACCCTCGGGTCGTCGGGCCTCATGATGACGTAGGAGTATTTGTACTTTCTATTTTCTCCATCATTTTTGTTGTAGTCGTAGATACCAATGCATCCCAAGACCAAGCCAGCGAAACCAATTCCAGTGGCCCCCACGATCTCGGGAATCTCATTACAAGCCTGCTTGAACAACTTGGCAAAGCTTCCCCTTGGAGCGGTTAAAGCCATTTTGCGAGTCTGATGCCCTTTTCTCGATTTTCACGAGGTAATAATTGCTTTCGCCCTCTTGTCAATGTCAAGACAAAAAATAATAATTATGCAACTGGACACTGGACAAACTGCCACACGGAAACGAAACGAGATAATTCTAAATTCTATTCTACACCATCTGACATAAGGAGAAATGTTGCCAGTAAAAATATGTTCATTTTGTGGACAGGCTTTCAGGAGTGAAAAAAAATCAGAGTGTGTAATTCACACGCGGTAGAAGTGAAACCTTCAGAAAACTAAAGTGGGAAGGCTACGAAGTACCGCACAAAAAGGAGACCGATAGGCTATGAAGCACCGCACAAAGGGGAGATCGATTATACCATCTCATTCTCTCGAAGGTTAAATCCAATAGATGTACATGTTTGTCTCTTTTTAGTGTCGCTATGTTTCGTTTCATCGAGTTTCAAATCACAACGGCGCTAAAGAAGTTTTCACTTCAAACAAAATTACATGTGTGCAGTTCACACGCGGTAGAAGCAAAACCTTCAGAAAACTAAAGTAGGCAAGAGTGGGGAGGCCAATAAACACTACACAAAGAGGAGACCGATTATTCTAGCTTATTCCTATAGACATATTATGCGTTTGTCTCTTTTTAGTGTGGCTTTTTCGTTTCAACGAGTTTCAAATCACAACGGTGCTAATTTCATAAATTTGTTTCAATATGTAAATAAGAGGTATCACAAATTCACAACACAATCTCAACCAATAAGGAGCCTTCAAAAGTGAGTTTATAATCAAAGCAGTCAATGCCCGCACTTGGACCGTTATGTACATCACCTCGGTTAGGGAAACAGTTAAATTAATATAATATTAAAAAACAATGCCAAAATGTTAAAAAAATCACAATTGAAAACACTCCCAAATACAAAACTTTCGTTTCTCCCAAACACAAAATGTTAAAAAAATCACCATTGAGAACACTCCAAAATACAAAACTTTCGTTGCTTTTTACGGTGATTATGTTTTGTCTCCCGGCGGATTTATTTAAACGTTGTTTTATCTGTATAAAAGATAGCTTTAGAGCGCAACGCTTCTTACGTTCTGTACGTAGTTAAGGTTTCATTCTATCTCGTTCTATCGCGAGCTAAATCCTATAGATTTACTGTATTTGTCTAGTTGTCTCTTTTTAGTGTCGCTCGTTTCCGTTTCATCGAGTTTCAAATCACTACGGTGCTAAAGAAGTTTTCACTTCAAAAACTTTTAATATTTTGATATAAGTAATAAGTAAATAAATAATAACTCGTACAAGACAAAACATGTTGTAATTAACAAGGTTCGCTCTTACAGGCACCTTTCGGAAAAAAAGGCCTCGCAAGCTCCTGACCTTGAAGGTAGCTTGAAGTACAGCTGAAGTTCGAAAGGAACGATCTTTTACACTACGTACCTATTACCTATATAAAATATTTTTTGGTAGATCAACGATACTTTTCTGACACTTATGTTTGTACATACAAGTCAAATTAAAATAAAGTGTTGTCTTTTAACAATGTGTTATACATTAGTGCCTCCGTTCACGGAGATACTTACAAGATACTCGATCCTCGTATCATACGCGCCAATCGTAAGTACCTCCCGTATGACTTTGCTGGTGCCCGTTCACGGCGCTACGCGGTGGCTGTCGGTTTCCAATCAGTATCACGATACGGGGTTAGTATATTTATGCACGATCCTGACAGTGCTGATCGCACGCGACGCGTCGCATCATTTGTGTCTGTACTTAATCGTTTGACGTTTGACAGAATGGCGTCGGAACATGAAAGTAATGTTAGATTTGTTCTGGAAGTGGAAAAAATGCATGTTTATGTAACTATACTTTACCAGAATACGTAAGAAAGGATTTAGTGGAGAAGGCATGGATTGATGTTGGAAAAAAAGCCATATAACATCGCTTGACAGCGTGTTAACTCCACGGCTGCACGTGAAAAATGATCGTATATTTCGGATAGCGCCGTGTACGGAGACTAGCATTAAAACGTAGTACATCAGCAGGGTACTTGTGGTTTCGTCACAATTACGTAGATTGTATCTCCATGAACGGAGGGCCTAGTGATTGGTAGAAAAAGTCGGAGACACCCAAGGAAAACTAAACGCATTATCTCTTCACTGGAATGATATAGGTGCTGAGTCGAATTAAAGTCGATGTAATGTAGATTTTTAAAAGGTGCCTCCGTACATGATGCTACTACTTACAAGATACTCGATCCTCGTGCGCATATCATGCACGCCGATCGTAAGTATCCCCCGTACGATTTTGCTGGTTCTCGTACACGGCGCTACGCGGCGGGTGTCGGTTTCCAAACAGAATCACGATACCAACGGTGCTGATCGCACGCGACGCGTCGCATCATTTGTGTCTTATACTTATTCGTTTGGCAGAAATGGCGTCGGAACATGAAAGTAATGTTAGATTTGTTCTGGAAGTCGAAAAAATGTGTGTTTACCAGAATTACTTTACCAGAATACGTAAGAAAGGATTTAGTGGAGAAAGCATGGATTGATGTCGGAAAAAAAATGACATTGCTTGGCATCTGTTAACTCCACGGCTGCACGTGAAAAATGATCAAGTTCAGTATATTTCGAAACTAGCATTAAATAGTAGTTTAGTAGACGCAACCATTAGTAGACGCAACCACAAGTACCCTGCAGGATACGTAGTTTGTAACTATCTCCATGAACGGAGGGCCTTAAGGCAGAAACATACGTGGCAGAAACATATATGGTGTGTCGTGACGCGCCAGAAGCACATCGTTTTCATACATTTATTATGGTTAGAGACATATTTGTAGGTCGTGGCGTGTCGACAAGCCATGACGATGATTGGTTAATTTGTAGTCACGACACGCCACGACACGCAAGTATGTTCTGCCTTTAGTCGCTCCGTATATGACGCTACTTACAAGCTACTCGATCCTCGTGCGCGTATCATGCGCGCCGATCGTAAGGACCCACGTGCGATTTTGCTGGTGCTCGTACACGGCGCTACGCGACGGCTGTCTGTTTCAAATCTGTTGCATGCTACCGACGGTGCTAACCGCACGCGATTCGTCACTTCATTTGTGTCTGCTACTTATTCGTTTGACGTTTGACAGAAATGGCGTCGGAACATGAAAGTAATGTTAAATTTGTTCTGGAAGTGGAAAAAATGCATGTTTACCAGAATATGTAAGCAAAGGATTTAGTGGAGAAGGCATGGATTGATATTGGAAAAAAATTCATTGACATCGCTTGACATCGTGTTAACTCCACGGGCTGCACGTGAAAAATGATCAAGTTCAGTATATTTCGGATAGCGCCGTGTATGGAAACCAGCATTAAAGAGTAGTATATCTGCAGGCTAGGTGTTGAATTAAACGAAAAAAAAAAACAATAATTGGAGAATGTGAATTTTTTTTCCTTTATAATCTCTTAAGTGATGATTATTGACAATTTTTTGTTCCAAGAAGTAGTTAACATTATGTTTTGTTATTTTTTTATAAATTTAGTTATTATAAAAGTAATATTAAAAAAAAACTTTATTTTTCACGTACTTCAATTATTGTTTTATTTAATTTAACACGTGTTAACTGTCTGAATAGGTGTAAAAAATAAGCCAAATAACAGTAAACAATCGATTTTTAACGTGTAATTTTTTTACCGAAACTTGCCGAAACCGAAACCGAACCTTCGGTTGGTCACTAGTGACAAGCAAGAAATGTTTCAGGGGAATCCCCAACCGAGCAATAGTTAGAGCTAGGAACGAAATAAAACAACAGCATTTTTGGGCAATCTCCGACCGACCGAACTATGAAAATATAAATAACAGACAGTGTTTATGAATAAAATATTAAGGCAATATTCTACCTTCATAAGTTTTTTCACGGTCGGGTGTCACCCCCCCATTGGGTACCTGTGTACCTGAGTAGTATTTTTATGTACCATATATTTATATCTAAGGATCTTCGCATAGGAGATATTGCATATATTTTTCTATCCCTTTCATTTGTAATGTGTACAAACTCATTCATTTTTATTTCTGTAACATGCACTTAGAAACGTATTAATTATTAATCGTAGTCACCTGTAAATTTTAAATTATTATTTCTACGCCATCTACAATTTAAAAACTTTCTCTTTTACATTATTTTCACGTAAATTTACCTACCTACCATCCATATTACGTTTATCTTTTTTTTTAATATAAAAACCGTGTTTCAGTGTCATACACTAATCTCGTAAAAACCCATGGATACAGAACATTAACTAAATAAATAGAGAAAATTAATTTAATGAATAGGTATTAAAACGAACTAGCATTCATTACGTTTTATAATCTTCTTATATATAAAAATCAATATTATTTGTTTATTTGTTTGTTTGTGTGTTTGTTTGTTGGTTTGTTTGTTTGTTCGTATGTTATGCGCTGCCATACCCTTCATCCGATTGCTATGAAACTTGGGTGATTTGTTATGCGCAAACCAGCGAAGTTTATAGGCTATTTATGGTGGTAAGCTCTGGCGTTATGAAATTTGTGCATATGAAAATGAGAGCATCTATATATAAAAAAAAATATATATATTTGTTTCTGGGTTTGTATATACATATATATGTATGTCCGCTCTGCGTTGCTAAACCGTTCATCCAATTGCGATGGAAATTTGGGTATTTGATGCCCGCGATGGTTTCTGTATACAATAGTGCAAAGACCTGCGGGAAGGGTTTTTAACTGCTAGTTATATATAAATAGTTCGACTAGGTACCATAATAGGGCATGTACCTAGTGTGGCAGTCAAAAACTTGAAAAACTGTATACCTAAAAAAAATATGTATATGTTTATGAATAATGATTTTTTTTACATGAGCTTCACACAGGAGGCCCTGAGGAAAATAATTTCCCTCAGGGCCAATGTCATCTTTGGGGATGCTGTGTGGAGGGTTTTTTTTAAGGAAAGGAAGGAGATGAGTTCTGGGAAGGAAAATGGTTTAGTATGTTAAATTTGAAAAAATTTGGAAAATGGTTTAGTATGTTAAATTTGTTTTGGAGGTAGGAAAATATCAATATTTAATATAACTGTTGAGAAAGGGAACCTTTATTGGATAACCAACACCTCTGCCATAGGTCACCCCAAGTGGTTCGCTACGTTTGGTGATTTAGCAGGGGTGCCCGGGTTCATGGGGTGAGGTTTGTCTAGGTCTTGGAGGCCTGGTCATCCGCCTCCAAGACCTAGACAAACCTCACCCCATGAACCCGGGCACCCCTGCTAAATCACCAAACGTAGCGAACCACTTGGGGTGACCTATGGCAGAGGTGTTGGTTATCCAATAAAGGTTCCCTTTCTCAACAGTTATATTAAATATTGATATTTTCCTACCTCCAAAACAAATTTAACATTCAAATCGTGTTCGGACGCCATTTCTAGTTGTAAGTAGTAAATGCGAATGCAACTAGCGTGGCGCGATACCAGCACTATCAGTAGCATGCAATTGACTCCAAACCCGTAGTCAATGCGTAGCGTCGGGTACGAACACGAGCAAATGTACGGAGGGAACTCACCAGCATGTTACGCGCACGAAACTCTCTTCTTCTTTAAATTAAATGGCTTTTCACCCCAATGGAGTGTTCTGGCCAGTGTCAAGTAGAGAGTGTGCTAGTTTTGTATTTGTGAGTGTGTAGGTTAATATTTATTTACCATAACAAGTACATAACATAAATATATAATATACAATTCACTAAACACACTAAATACAAATAAATAATAATAAAAAAATATATATATAAATTATAATATATACACACATATATACGCACATACATATACATGAATGAATAATTCGGTAGGCAAATTTACAAGTTGATGCCATTAACTTTAATAAAATAAGAAATGATTTTATATACACGTTTGTCAATAGAGGATAACAAAAATGCCATGTCATAGGGGGGCAATATACCTGTATTGATCAGATCAGGGATGAAATTTTTATAATTATTATTTATAGGGCAACTGAAAAATATATGGTTGAGGTCCTCCTCTTCAAGACGACACTCACACATGGCAGAATTCTTAACCTGAATTCTTGTCAGGTGAACATTGTGGCAGCAATGTCCTATTCGCATACGGCAAATGGAAGAAGTTGAAAATTTGTTCAAAGAGAGCCCAGAAAACCACGGTTTTGAAGGAATCGTGGGCTGCAATTTGTAAAAATGATAACCCTTTGTTTTACTTGACTCATTCCAATGATTCTGCCATGTGGAGATCATGTTTTCTTTCAGTTTGATTAGAAGGTCGTCGGGGTTTAAGAAATTGTACAAAAACTCTCCGGAATAGATGGCATCTTTCGCCAATAAATCGGCCTTTTCATTACCAGGGATACCGCAGTGGCTAGGTATCCAAGCCAACGCAATCTCTCTGCCAGAGATAGCTAACTTATGTAATAAAGTGCGGATTCCAATACACAAATCATCTTCCGGGTAGTGGAAAGGGGAGGAGTTTAATTTTTGAAGTGCACTCAGGGAATCGGAGAGAATTAAAAATTTTCCAATTTGAATACTTTCAATATATTTTAAGGATTCTAAAATAGCTATGCATTTAGCTGTGAAAATTGAGGCTTCTTTATGAATTTTTATTTTTTTACTGATTTGGTCTCTTGGGCAGTGGAACGCCGCTCCCACATGGCTAGATAAGGGAGATTTAGAACCATCTGTATAAATAGTTTTCCAGCCGGTCCATTTCGAGTTTAAAATGTGGATAAATTTACTTGGAGCTTCGTGGTTGCCAGGAAAGCCAAGTGAAAAAATAATATTAGGTTTGAGCAAATGAATTTGAAAGGAATTTATATATAATGGAAGTCTGTCATGGGGATTTAAAATAGGTTTATATGCATTGTAAGTATGGAGGCTTTTGACGAGAAGTGGGATTGATTTGTTCCTCCAATATGGAAGTGATCTAACTTGAGTAGAGAGAGCAGCAATTTTGTCCATCAGTGGGTGATTAGACAGTCTGAAACATTTAAATAAGAACTTGTCTGCCAAGAACTGTCTTCTGAAATGGAGAGGAGGGTCAACAGCCTCCACCTGCAAAGCGTTAATTGGGGAGGATCGCATGGCTCCGATAATTAATCTTAGGCTTTGAGATTGGATACGGTCTAACCTTGTAAGGTTTTTTTTAGAGGTGGGCTCAATGAGGAATGACGCGTAATCCAAATGGCTTCTAACATATGCATTATAAAACAATTTTTGCGAGCATGGATGGCTTCCCCACCAAACCCTTGACACGGCGCGCAGGGCGTTAAGGCCAGCTTGACTTTTGTTAATAATAAGATTTACGTAAGAGTTCCACGTTAGCTTAGAGTCTAGTATGACTCCCAGAAATTTTATCTGAACCTGGACGGGGAGGATTATGTTATCGATTCGGATTGAAATGCACGGGGCAACACGTTTCCTAGAGAAAACGATAACATTGCTTTTGGTTGGAGAAATTTCCAGGCCGTGATTTGTTAGAAAAATGCAAAGATTTTTCATGCTAAGGTTGATCATTTCCTCCAGAAAAGCAATAATTCGTCCTGATATATAGATAAAAAAATCATCTGCATACTGAAGAATTTTACATGATGGATGGATACTCTGATGCAGGTCAGAGGTGTAAATATTAAAAAGGATAGGACTAAGGACGGATCCCTGAGGCAAACCCTTGTTTACCGTTCTTAACAGAGAAGGGGAATTCAGAACCTGGATTTGAATTTTTCTGGTAAGAAGAAGGTTGATTATGAAACTGGCAAGCTTACGGGGGATGCCGATTTGTAATAATTTTCTCTGTAGAACGTTTAATAAAACATTGTCAAAAGCTCCAGTAATATCTACGCAAACACCGACAAGAATATTTTTTTCAGCTAGGACCATTTGTATATCAGAAGTGAGAATTGAAATGCTTTCAGTTGTACTTTTTGTTTTTCGAAATCCAAACTGTGAGCTGGGAAGAATTTTCTCACTTTCAACATACCAGTCTAGTCGTCTTTTTATTAAATGTTCTGAAATTTTAACTAAAGAAGAGGAAAGAGCAATGGGTCTGTACGAAAGACCAGAACTGGGGTCCTTTTGGGGTTTCAGAATGGGGATAATTAATTGGGTTTTCCAGGAGGTTGGAATTTTACCTGTGTCAAACATCAAATTTAAAAGTGTAAGAAAATAATTATGTGTAGCAACATCACAGTTTTTAATGAGGCTATACGGAATACCATCTTCGCCGGGAGCTGAGTCTCTAAGGTCGTTTAAAACCTCTCTTAGTTCAAATAAATTGAAGTGTGAGTCTATCCACCCCCGCGTACGAAACGAGTATGTGAATTCCGTTTCATTCCAGTTACTCGCAGTCGGAGGAGCTAATTTATCGGCAAATTCCTTCACCCACTCTGAAGAGAGTGGATGAGCTACGGGTGGGACGTAAGAGACTCTGAATCGGTGGATTGAATTCCAAACAGCTGAGAGTGGGGTGTCGGGAGATAAGGAAGAACAAAAGTTTTTCCATCCTTGCCTTTTTTATTTTTGAGCAATCGCTTGGTCTTAGCTTCAATCTTTTTGAAGTTCAGGAAATTCTCAAGGGTCATGTTCAAAGAATATATTTTAGCATACCTCTTCCTGGATTCTATTGCGTCTGCACATTCATTATCCCACCACGGGGCTGGGGGAGGTTTTCCTTTATTGCCAGGTAATTTGATAGGAATGCATGTCTCTGCAGCCGCGGTGATTGATGAAACTAGCAACTCGTAACATTCCGTGACATTATCTTTAGTCGGAGAGGGCAGACTAAGCATGGAGAGCTTTATGAGCTTTGAAAAATCAGTCCAGTTGGCCTTCGAGGTTACAAATCTCGGTTTACGATTACGAAACGTGAAAGCCTTGTTGGTATGGAGCGTGTTGGAGGATTCTATGAGGATTGGGTAGTGATCACTCCCGTGCGGGTCCTCCAGAACTTTCCAGAACAAGGATCCGGCTATGTTAGAGTTGCAAATGGTAAGGTCGACCACGCTGGGTCGTTGACCTGGAACCTGAACTCGGGTAGGGGAACCGTCATTCATAATGCAAAGATCAAGATCGTCAAGAAGGTCAACAATGTTTCTTCCTAATCTGTCGCAAGACACAGAGCCCCATAATCCGTGGTGAGCATTAAAGTCTCCCAGAACAAGGAAAGGTGGTTCGATCTTAGAAAGCATTGCTTGAAGAATTGATTTAGAGGGTTTATTAGAAGGGGATATATACAGGGAAAGGATTGTAGTGCCAAAAAACCTTTGCGGCCGTCACCTGAAAAGGGCAACCGGCTGGCTTAACATCTACTGGGGAAAAGGGTAGGGATGTTTTAATGAGAAGAGCGGAGCCACCCTTCCCATCTTGGCGGTCGTCACGAAGACAGTGGAATCCTCGAACTCTGAAATGAGAGTCCGGTTCAAGCCACGTCTCAGAGACGGCAGCCACTGCAATGGAGAGTGAGTTTAATGTGTGTAAGATGTCTACTGATTTGTTTCGGAGACTATGGCAATTCCACTGAAGAATCCTCATCAGAGGGGCCATTTCTAGAGGTATTTATAATCTGCGCAATCTGTTTGGCAACGTGGGACGGTATTTGTATATTGTTTTTATTTAAAGTCTGAAGGATGTGTAAAAATGAGGTGATAAGTGTAGAATTAAGATCGTTAATGTTATGTGGGTCTGCGTTAACAGGTGACTTGAGTATTTTTCTATCAGAGTTGGGAGGGAGTTGTCCATTGGGGAACCATAACAAGGATTCGTGACTAGTGGCATTCTTTTTTGGGAGAACTCGGGGTTTACTGACCTTTAAAACTGTTTTCTTCGTTGATGAAGAAGAAGATTGATGAGGGGAGGAAATATTTTTGGATGCAGTTTCAGCATAAGAAATGACAGCCTTATTGAACATTTTGGATGCTTCCGCATACGAAATGTTCTTTACAGCCATTGTATGTTTGATGTTGCGTTGCCTTGACATTTCAGGGCAAATTTTGCTGGTCGCCAAGTGGTTTCCTGAGCAGTTTAAGCACTTATAATTTTCCTCCGTTGTATTACAGCTATCGCCACTATGAGACGAAGTGCACTTATAGCATCGAGGTTCTGATCTGCAGAGGGTCTTCGTATGTCCAAACCTACAGCACTTATAGCACTGCACAGTTGGAAACACGTAGAGATCCACTGGTAGGGAGACGTGGAACATGGTGACATTTTGAGGGAGATCTTTGGAGTCGAATGTGAGGACAACAGACTGAGAGGGTCTCCATTCTATGGCGTTTCCAGTGTTAAAACGATAATTTAGTCTGCGAGCTTTAATGACCTTTCCGTAACACTGGGGAACCTTAATATTCTCCAAGATGTCCTCTGTCGTCCAGTGTGGAGGAATCCCCTTAGTGACTCCAAGTTTAGTAACCTGGTAAGAAGGAATGAATACGTTATAGGAGTTTTCCTTGGCAACCGTGGATTTAACAAAATTATTGGCTTCAGTCGCTGTCTTAAACTCGACGGAAAGACGGTTACGACCAACCGACTTAACTCCATTCCAGACAGGACTGATTTTATTTTTGTGGAGAAAGTGACCAAAGTCAATGTCATACAATGTTGTTGGACCTCCTTCCTTTGTAATTTTAGTGACATGTGTAATGTATGGTGGCCTGTCTAAATTGTTGTAAATTCGTGAGGGTGTAGGGCCTGGTGTCGGTTTGGTGGCAGGAGTAGTTGGACTAGTAGTGGGCGTTGCAATCGGCGAGTTGAGTGGCTGGATAGAAGGGGACTGATGATTGGGCGAAGGAATACCATTGTCTACAAAGATTTTATTTTTATCAAGGGCAGGAATTTTGTGGGGTACTTTTTCGGAATCTGTACTGGAATTTCGCACAAGCTTTAAATTTTTCCTTTTTTTAGTCGTTATTGTGATGAAGTCTGAGGGTTCTGGAATATCGGTGGCAACCGTTTCCATTGAGCCCACCGAGGAGTCTGATAAAGAGCCATCGTTGATTTCGTCCGGGGGATCGGGGGGTTTAGCCCGTTCCATCTCTATACCAATATTTTTAAACCTACCTACATCAAATATTTAACAAGACTTACCGACAAACAGATAAAAACAACACAATATTTAAGGATTAACACAAATACAGTTACACAAACTAAATTACAAAAGAATTTAAGCACTAAATGGGTTAAAATAACTAATATGTTTGATTTGGTTTGATTTATGTGGTGAAGAGACACTCAAAAAACGACCGTTCGTGACAGCTGTCATAGACAATCCCCCCGCGACGCGTCGTCCGCACGAAACTCGAGTCGCTTACAAGTATCCCCAAACACAAGTGTCTCCGTTCACGGAGATACTTACAAGCTACTCGATCCTCGTGAGCGTATCATACGCGCCGATCGTAAGTACCCCCAGTACGATTTTGCTGGTGACCGTACACGGCGCTATGCGACGTCTGTCGGTTTCCAATCAGTATCACGATACCGACGGTGCTGATCGCACGCGACGCGTCGCATCATTTGCGTCTGATACTTATTCGTTTGACGTTTGGCAGAAATGGCGTCGGAACGTGGAAGTAATGTTAGATTTGTTCTGGAAGTGGAAAAAATGCGTGTTTACCAGAATATCTAAGAAAGGATTTAGTGGAGAAGGCATGAATTGATGTTGGAAAAAAGTCATACGATATCGCTTGTCAGCGTGTTAACTCCACGCTGTTCGTGAAAAATGATAAAGTTCGGTATATTTCGGGTAGCGCCGTGTACGGAGACTAGCATTAAAACGTAGTATATCAGCAGGGTACTTGTGGTTTCTTCACAATTACGTAGATTGTAAGTATCTCAATGAACGTAGGGCCGTAATGGCTTTATTCCGGCATCTCGTGAGTTACCAAGGTTACCAACTCGCCCCCATTAGGGCGGGTGTTCGTGAGTGCGGTCACAGTGCGGCAGTGTGGCGATCGCGCGGCGGTGACATTTGTGATTTTCTAAACACTAACACCAACACCTACATGTAGTTTATAAATTGACCATTCGGGGCGCGTCAGCCATGTTACGTCTGTTTTTATCCGCTCAGAGTGTTTTTCTTGTAAATAATGACTTTTTTACAACATTATGAAAGTAACGATTAAACAATTAGCACTAGTAGAACATTTCTAATCGAGTGTAGTGTAATAATTGTGCGTGTACTCAGACTTTAATGAGTTTTTCGTACTTTGTCTTCGTGGGTGACAATATACACTTAAGATGGCGCATCAACTGGCTCCGTCTGTGAACTGTTCCCTTGATGACATTGATTTGAATGCGCTGAAGGTAAATTGAATCCGGCACTGTAAAACAAACGTTCGAGTCAACTATAATAAAGCTAATTTCCTTACTACGGTGTCCACCAGAGTTTCTAATAACGAGATACCTCCATTCATCTCACGCTTGCGGGCGCGCAACTTCGGGTGTGATTCATGTTCACCGGAGTAATTCTGAGAGTTGTTTGACAAATTCGTGAACTTATGATTCCGATCTCCTTAATTATGATGAATTGACGTTTGTTTCAGGACCCGGCTGGCATATTTGAGCTTATCGAAGTCGTCGGCAATGGAACCTATGGCCAAGTTTATAAGGTAAGCAAAATGTTTTTTTTGTGCATTGTTTGTGTTAGATTTATTTTACCCACGTCGCGGTGAGAAAATGATTTGTATTTGAAAAAAAAAGGATAGCACATTACTAGATTGTCAGCCTGTATCCATTTAAATGTAATTTCGAGTTATAATTTCCCATTCTAACGGGTCTAAAATAGAGAGTGTATTACGTTTTTTTTTTTGACATTTCGAAATTTTGTGCAAATTTATTTTTATCCTTTTTCTGGGTTTTCCACAATTGTTTTTACTCTCCAATTTATAGTTTTTTGAAAATTTGTATGTTCACATTTTAATATTATATTTCAATGACAATACAAGGGTTATTATGAGTTTTTTTTTGAACCCTTGCAATATCATAATTTTCTTCCTGGAAAATAAACTTGGCTCTCATCCAAGTGGTTGCAAAACCATTGTTTTAAGTTTTTCCTCAACAGTCATGCACCAAAATGATGCACAGAACCTAGTCAGTAACCCACTAAACATATTTTCCATTATTTTGATCTATGAATAATAAAATATAATTAATCTGAATCGCAAAACATAATATTTGATATATTGTACCTGTACAAAGAAAGATTATTGGATTAAATTTTACCAACATTTTTGTTTGATAGTGACATTGATTGTTCTTGTTAAGCCGGGTCCATTGCGAGTCATTTGCCTTGACAGTCCCAAAACAAGTCAATGAATTTATCAAGTTTGTCAATAAATATTGTCAACTTTTGTTGTGTTTCGAGTTTAGTTGTGTAGGCAGGCGGGGGCCGGTGGGGGAGGGGGGATTCATTTTTTGACAGATGCCGTGCAATGCGGTTGTGTGTGGAGAATCGGAACGGCCTTTTGTGGTTATGTGCAATGAGCGGGCATAATCACGAGTTCAAAATATTATTATACCCAAATATAATATACTTAACAATAAAAATATTTGATAATAAAATTATAATATAATATCAAATATTTATAATTATTCTGTTTTTGACGTAAATATTTACGCAATCTAAATTCGTAACTTTAGGTCGTGCCATAATCGATATTAGCAGAAATCTTTCCTGATAATTCAAGTTGGCATGGTCAACACAATTTGACAAGTAGTACATAACATAATAATAAAGTACATAATAACAATGTATGGCTGTTTATGAAATTTGCGTTTTTGTGTAAAATCATTTCAAGGGCACTGTACAAAGACATGTTACGCATCCACGTTCCCGCGCGGAGTATATTCCAGGCGTTTTTCGATACCGAATAATTATATTAATATTTGTTACTATATTATAATTTTATTGCCAAATATATTTATTATAATATTATACGTAAGTATAATAATATTTTAAACTCGTGATTATTTAAGCTCGCTCATTACACATAACACATAACTTCAAAAAGCCGTTCGTTTTCTTCTTCCATAAATACGACCACACCGCGCGGCTCCTGTCAATTAAATGAATTATACCCCCCGCCGGCCCCCACCTGCCTTCCCGCTTCACCCGGGATGAAGTGTTTAGGAAATGTTTTCCGTCGAACACGGGAAGCACAACTAAACTCGAAACACAACAAAAGTTGAGAATATTTATTGACAAACTTGATAAATTCATTGACTTGTTGTGGGACTGTCAAGACAAATGACGAGCTATGGACCCCGCTTTAGATTCACATCTACCTTCTGGAAATTGTGCAAAAATTAGAGCAATGGTGTGCACGAGCAAAATTGTTCTTCTGTATTATAAGAAATTAGGTTAGGTTAGGTTAGTATAAAAAGGTATTTTTGACTACCTGTTCTTGACTACCTGTTATTGACATTTAATTACAACTCCGAATAATGCAACTTCCAACACCCCCCTTTGAAAAGTCATTGAAAGTGATAAAAAAAGGTAAATTTTTTTTTTAAGTGATCTCCACACAGGAGGCCGTGGGGAAAATAATTTCCCTCAGGGCCTATTTCATCTTTGGGGATGCTGTGTGGAGGGTTTTTTTTAAGGAAAGGAAGGAGATGAGAGTTCTGGGAAGGAAAAGGGTTTAAGGGATGTGTAGGAATCTGGGGTTCAGTGGGTCCTGGTCATCCGCCTCCAAGACCTTGACAAACCTCACCCCCCATGAACCCGGGCATCCCGGCTAAATCACCAAACGTAGCGAACCACTTGGGGTGACCTATGGCAGAGGTGTTGGTTATCCAATAAAGGAGTGGCGGTACCCATTCCCGCCTCCCAAATTAAATAGGTTAAGTTAGGTTAGGTAATGGGCTATTTTTCAATTATTTTTTTTTTTTAATTAATTTTTTTTTTGTATGTATGAAATGTAATAATGTGTATATTTTATGTACCTGTCTCAATTTAAAAATTTTATGTACCTTTCTCAATTTAAAAATTTTATGTACCTGTCTCAATTTAAAAATTTTATGTACCTGTCTCAATTTAAAAAAAAAAGTAAATGTCAAAAGAACCCGTTGACAAACTGATATCAATAAGTTTAACGGGACTTAATTTAAAAATGTAAAAAAAACTGTAAATAAATTATAAAGGAATTTTATTTGAAAAAAAAAAAAAAGACTTTTCAAAAAGGTGTTGAAATTGCATGATTCTGAGTTGTCATGGAACCGAAAAATCACAGGATATTATAATTGCAGGATTTGTGTAGTTGAAAGTCTTTTGCAATTTCTTTCAACAGCAATTTGAATAAATTTACTTTTCCTATATTAATAAACTTAAAAATTAATTGATTTTTTTAAATGTAAACATAGCAATTTTTAAGTAATTTCGATAAATAAAATGGATATTTTGACACTCCTTAAGAGGGCATTACCAGAGAAACCCAGAAATATGTCATTTTCAAATCAGATTTTAGACGTATTGACTCTTTTTCACAAAAAATTATAAATGGATTTCGAAAGATTGTTCTTTTATCTAGCATTCGCATGTAATAAATTTTGAGAATTTTTTAAAATTTTTAGTATAATAAGGTTATTCCATAGGTCGTTGGCAGATTTGTTAAATTTTCAAAAAAGATTTTGTTTTATACCACACCCATTTCAAATAATATGATCATGTAGTAAAATAAATCAATACATTATATAGCAAACGCATGTTTTAGAGTTTTAATTTTAGTTTCAATAAAATCATTAAAAAATATGTACGTACATGTGTTTCTGTACGAAAATTGGTCCATTTGTGTATTTATTTGCGCACTTACAAACTAATATACACGGTGTCCGGAAACTCGTAGTACAAGCGGGAAACTGGTAAATCTACATCACATTCGGAGTCGATTTGTGATATAACTTTTTTGATTTGAGCTTTCGTTTTCGAGTAAATCGGGTCCGAATTATTATTATTTTTTTTTTTTTTTTCACAGTGAATACCGCACAAGAATCTCAACTGCTCCTGTCTGGAGCCAGTGAGACTATGGCATCCCCAATTGGGGTATGTTGTGAGGCTGAAGGTAGTGGGGAGGGGAAGGAGGTGGGGAAGAGGAAGGTTGGGAAGTAGCTGGCTATTCAGATTTGGTCACTAAACACGGCTTAAGCCATTTTCAAGCAACGTTTCAATTCTGAATGGTGGTCTTACACCAGGGCGATACTGATAGTATCTTCCACTCTGGAACATGCCGCAAATATACTATATATTATTTTTAAATGAATTAATTGCGAAAACACAAATTAATCAAATAAAATTTATTTGCGCATGCCGGGTTCGAACCCGCGACCTCCGGATTGTGAGTCAAGAGTCTAACCCACTGGACTACGGAGGTTAAATTTGAAAAAAATGTTCACTAGGGGGTTGATTTCAGCTGTGTAATGTCTTATAAAATGCATCGAAGGGTAAACCGGGCTCAAAAGTTTTTTTAATCCTTAAGTTGCCGAAAAAATGGAAAAATAGAAAAAAAATAATATTAAAATCGAAATGCTCAGATCGAAAAAAATAAGTTTTTTGGGTTCTCTACGTGATGTAGATTCACCAGTTTCCCGCTTGTACTACGAGTTTCCGGACATGTTGTATTTCAGATTTTTTTAACATTCTTATTAAATTTAGACATTATTGAAAAATGATAAATACTTATAATCAAAAAATAATTACAAAAAGTACATTATTTTAATAGTTTTATCATCACACCTTTCAGCATTTTTGGATGAAGGTATAAATTAAAGCTAATCTGGATTGAAATAAATTCGATATTGAGTTATAATTTAAAAAAGCTGGTACGGATAATAATTAATCTTTCTCATTGTAACCACCCTGCACGATCGTAAGAACAACTTTCGACAAAATGTGGATTTTCGTCCGCTGGCTGGTTAAACGCTCTTAATGATATGATGAACTTTTGAAACTCAACTGACCTGACATGGCGGGTTTAGAAATCTGCGCATAGATCATTTAGACATATGATTCCATGATATCATAGGCGCCACAAATTTATTTTTATGTAAAACCTTTCATAAATAATAAGGAAATCGTAATTTTCAATATAAAAGATTCCTTCACTCTTCGGACTTCTATGTCAAAAAAAACAAGATGAAATGAAATTGTGTTTAAAAATATTAATTAAATTTCAATTTCTAGGGTGGGTATGGGCATTGCTGCCCCGGGAACCATTTATAGTATAACCATAGTCTCACTGGCTCCGGATAGTTGCCAACTTGTGAAGTATTCACATTTAATAAAATAGTTATTTTCTTGCTGTAGGTACATAGTAGAGATGAAACGGATATCCGGTAACTATCCGGTATCTGGCCTATCCGGCCTAAATTTACTATCTGGCCGGATACCGGATAGTAACTCAATATGCGGCCGGATACCGGATATTCAAAAACTACGACAATTTCCTATAATAAAATGCAATACATTAATCTTTCTTCTTCTTCCTTGCGCTGTCCCAACTCATTGCCTAGGTAGGCTGTTGGGGTCGGCTCTTCTCGTTCTCAGGTTGTAATATTTTCTGTTCTGGTTATCGCCTTCATCCAGGCCGTTTCTCTGAAGAATTTTGGAGCATTGAGTCATCCAGGAGTTCTTCGGTCTTCCTCTGGATGACTGTTGATGAAGCTTCATAGACATTGCCTGCCTCACTGTGTGGTATGATGGTCTCCGTCTTATGTGTTCATACCATCTCTACTGTCGTTCCTCCAGCTTACTATTTATGTCTGTGACACCCAGGCTACCACAAATGCATGAACTTTTGATCTTATCTTTTAGTGATACTTCTGCCGACCATCTAAGCATTCGCATTTCTGCTGTTTCAAGTTGCCTAGTGTAGGAGTTGTACATAGTCCAGCATTCGGAGCCATACATTATTGCGGGTCTTACAATAGTCTGGTATATCTTTCCTTTCAGTTTTATAGGCATTTTGGAGTCACAAAATATTCCTGTTATGGATCTAAATTTATGCAATACATTAATCTTTTTGAGGTAAATATCATTAAAATGGCTTATAATTACGACGGCTTTTATTTAAAGTCGAAAAAGTTACAAAAAGGCCATAAGGCCTTCCAAAAAACAAAAATTTCTTCTGAGATATTCACTCTAATGATAAATACATAAATAGTAAATATCTTAACTAAAAACTTTTAGTGAAAACTTACAAAAACCTCGCAGAATATCGAAAACTTAAATCAACATGAATTACTAATCACAATCACCATTATAGTGAACTAAAAATCGTAAAAAACACAGACTATTGAAATGATCAAATACTGACATTGAAGCACCATAATATACCCCTTGTTCTTGTTCTTATCAAAGAGAATATTTTGAATTAATACTCGAAATTAACAAGTGGTAAATTATGGTGAATAAAGACTAAATTTTGAGTGTTTGTAGGCAACGAGCGATTTCGCTTGTTTTCGTAATATCCGGCCGCCGGATATCTGGCCATCCGGCCTCGCAGCTCGCCGGATATCCGGTATCCGGGCAAACAACTATCCGTTTCATTTCTAGTACATAGCGCCCTTGATAAGATATTTGATAAAAGTTCATCAATTATCTTTATTATTTTATATTATTTTATAAGTCTATTTTAAAATACCCAAGTGAATCACTGAAGTTAAGAAATCCCCCATATCTCTGATTTGGTGTGCACTCCTATTGCATTTTAATGCATAGGAAATGTTCGCTATCAATGTTGACATTCCTTACATATTTGTTTATTTACTGATCTTTATCTAAAGTTTATCTATCGGAAAAATGAATATTTATTTTGCAAGGTTAAAATTAAATCTAAGATGAAAAAATGATTTATAAAAAAGTATGGCAAATAGGTTTGATAAGGTGATGATATTCCATCTTAACGGTGGTTCTGTATCTTTTGCGTTAAGTCAGCAAGTTGCAAGATGATTAAGAAAAAATGATTTATAAAAATGTATGGCAAATAGGTTTGATAAGGTGATGATATTCCATCTTAACGGTGGTTCTGTATCTTTTGCGTTAAGTCAGCAAGTTGCAAGATGATTAAGAAAAAATGATTTATAAAAATGTATGGCAAATAGGTTTGATAAGGTGATGATATTCCATCTTAACGGTGGTTCTGTATCTTTTGCGTTAAGTCAGTAAGTTGCAAGATGATTAAGAAAAAATGATTTATAAAAATGTATGGCAAATAGGTTTGATAAGGTGATGATATTCCATCTTAACGGTGGTTCTGTATCTTTTGCGTTAAGTCAGCAAGTTGCAAGATGATTAAGAAAAAAAGCCAAAATTTATCCTATATCGGAAGGAGTGTATTGTGCATTATCAGTTGTCAAATTTCTGTGATTTACAGTTTTTCTTGCTTTCAATGGCTTGTCTATGCCTGTCGTGTGTAAATGGATTAAATACCTACTTAAAAACACGAATCACGATTATAATAATACTAGTTGAATTGCTATGCCACTTAATAAAGAAATTGTTTCTCCCTGCGTGTCCTTTCCCATTAGTCCTATTCCCCTTCCACCACTCCTTCCTCTCCCGCATCCCCTTCCCCCACTCCTTCCTCTCCCGCATCCCCTTCCCCTCACGCGTTCTCACTCCGCCTTCCCCCACCTCACTCCCCTCTCTCGCTTCCCCCATCCCGCGAACCCCCTTCTGAGTTCCCCTCCCCCTTGCGCATTCAATACATTCAGTCTAGGTACATTCTGTTTTCAAACTGCTCGCCTGCCACATATTGTAATTTTTTTATACAAATTTCATAACGCCAGAGCTCACCAGTATATACATATAAAAACCCTCTCGGGCGTGTTCACAACAACTCACCAAAGTTTCATCGCAATCGGATGAACGGTTTAGCAACGCATAATTTCATGACACTAGAGCTCTCTATTGTATGTAGAAACTATCGTGGGCATGCGCACATCAAAGTTTCATCGCAATCGGATGAATGGTTTAGCAATGCATAGATACTCATATACACCCATGCAAGCATATTTTGATGTTTTTATATATAGATTAAAACTACTTAAATATAAGCCTAATAAATGTTCATAAATGACTATCCATTTGTCATATTTTTTTGATTTTTGTATGTGATGACATTCGATTTGCAAAATTTCCCACGACTGACATCTCTTAACGAAGATTACACGGTAAAACGCGCCGTCATCTCTGGCATAAGGTTAACTACATTGGTGTCTTAACACACGCTCAGTATTTAGCTCGTTAACGCTATACGGAATACCGCATTTAAGAAAACAGTCAAAATGTCATACGGCCGATTTAACAGGCTTTACGCTGTCGCAAAAGATACAAAATCAAAATTCCCATCCAAAGTGTCCTGGTGTGTACAGCTATCAAGTTTAGCCTCGCAACTTTCTGTGATTTATTATTGTGTTGCGTTAATTGAGTTTGACTTTCAAATAAAGTGAATCTCTGTTAATAATGAATCCATCTTATCATTTAACTCCCGTCACACATATGAAAGTGTTGATTTGGTAAGATGATGTATGAACCGAGAAAGGATTAGTTAATGGGAGATTCCTCCACGTTTTCTTCATCCCCCTTCGATGGTTTGTTGATTATTCCATTATCTATGCTGCTCAGTTTGGTTCTATTTTAAAATGCTGATGACTCAACAACTGTTGGAAGTTGTTTATAGATTTTGTGTATCTAATTTTTTTATTGTAAGGCTGGGATTAGACTCGTAAATTTTTTCCTGTAAATCGCTCTTGTAAGCGATTTATTGCCAAATTACCAATGTAAACGACACCAAAAGTCACTTAACGTAATTTATAGCAAGTTACAGAACTTATTCTTTCGGAAGTTTTTCGACAGGTCTAATCGCGCCCGCGCAAATTTCTAGCCTTCTTACAGCTTATAAAATCAGTTTGATAAGATAAGATCCTTGCCGCAAGAAATAGTTCCGAAATGCGCCTTTGCCGCCGTTGCGAATGTCAAAAATTAAAAGACAATTGTTTTCGTAGGATTTTTTTCCTACAAAACTAGTATTTATTTCCACTTATTTAAGTTTTCTGGAAAATAACATCCTTCTATTCAATTATCGGTCCAATCCCTTCCAATCTTAATGTTTCTGTTTTTAACATTTACGTGTTTGAAATTTTGAATTAGAAGTCGGTTGCTGTCAGCAGATGTCAGGTAGTTGTCATTCGGATGAAACGAAATTAATTGTCGCCTTTGACGGCATAAAAGTGTGTGGAGAATTGTTTAATTAAAGCCAAAATCTATTTCAATACTTTATTTGGGCCTTCTCGTCTTTATTGACGAAATCGCGTAAATTTGACAGTAGCAGGTCATTGTTGACAGGAACAGATCTTACCGCAAATAAATTTACAGATGTAAACGGTCGCATGAGCATTTACACAGGTCGAACTTCCGAACAACTTCCGTGATCATTAATTACCAAAAGTCGGATGCATATGTGAACGCTCCTGTGAGTGACCTGTCAAAATCTTATGTAATCCGTAAATTTTAATTACGAGTCTAACCCCAGCCTAAGCATCGAGTGCCTGATACCCTGTACAGGGTTTTGGCTGTAGTTAGGTTCGGCTGAGGTGACTTTCCTATAGTGCCACCAGTGCACAGAGTTTTTGATCAGGGTAGGCAGTAGGAAAACCGCCGAATTGATTCAAATAAATAAAATAAAAACTTATACAAATAACTCACAAATAACTCAAATGCTCTCTGTCAAGAGACATTTTAAAGATGTTCTTAAGAAAAGAACTACTGTCAACTAATCTTACAAATATCTTAGTTCTCCATAACATTCTTTCTTTAAAAAAAAAAAAACACACCATTATCAAATAAATACTGCAGCTCACATATATTTATGTACAATTAATTATTTAAGTACTAACTTATACCTAACTAATAACTAATAGCATTTATGTACACTCCCCTTCCATACACAAGCAAATGCTTTTAATGGAAGGGTAGTAAAAAAAACCTGTAAAAAAAATATTTAGTTGTAAAATTGTAATTATAATAAAAAAAAAAAAAATAAAAAAAAAAAAAAATAAAAAAAAACTCCCTTCGTACAAGTTTTCGCTAAGTGTGCTTGCTGCCGGTAAGACAACTAGTTGATAGAAATAGATAACAACAGATGTCACTGTCGTCACTGAGTGCCATTTGCTAATTTTGTTCTAGAAAGCACTGCCTAATACTAACAAAAAACCTCATAGAAGCAAATTCAAAACGACAATTCTACTCTATGCTCTGTGCATTTCATAAACATTGATATTATATCTTGTATGAAGTTAGCTCCAAGCAAAAATAATTCCTGCTTAAGGCCGCATTTTAGTGAGGCAGTCGGAGGGCGCTTGTAGTTTCTAGTTACAGTTTATGCCACATTTGTAGTATGCTGTTTGACGAGGCGCTTGCGTAGTTGCTCAGCTTTTTCGCGCTTATTTTTGAAAATGCATACTTATTTTTAGCAATAATTAAAAAAATTATAATATTATTTACATGCTTATGTTTTACAATTACGGTAGGGTAGGCAGTGCTTATGTGCCTATATGAAGTGCACGCCCCTGAGTGCCACTATACTATTGTCACACTACGCTATGGTGTTATTCAGCCATAGGGATACACTTTATTAGGATAATCGAATACGGTGACCGAAGAAGCGAGGCTAGTAGCAATACACAATAGTGTGAGATACCAATCCTGAAGTATGTCAGAGGAAGAATGAAAGTAGAATGAATGCTGTAGAAATGAGATTCCTGGGAGTATTTTATTTTTATTATAATCTTTATTTTCGAAGTATTCTGGAATACGAATCTACTATTTGGTCTCCCAATTATGAGATTCACAATTTTAGAATCGAATCCATACAAAGAAAATTATCCCGTGTAATTGCCTATCGCGAAGGTTATTCTGATCAATTTGGAACGTATAATGACCGAATGTTACTCTATAAACTACACTCTCTCAAAACCAGACGTAAACTTTCCGATTTATTATATTATTATAATCTTTATTTTTTATGTTACATAGGTAATTGTGCTGTGCCTGTCTCACTAGGAGTTCCTGTGTTGAAAGCAGGCACATTTTAACATAAATAGTTTAAAAATAGTTTATAAAGAATAACAACAACAATGTGTTAGGTATCAATGGGTTAGCATGCATTAGGAGGTTCTAAAAATATTGTTGATATATGATCTGTCTTTGGTAGTGATCCAAAACTTGGTATCAGTTTTGTATTTTACGTGACTAGTGTGCTGTCTAATGGTCAGTGGAAATGTATTATAAAGTTTTGTTGCAAAGTACCTGAAGTTTCTTTGACCAAATGTTGTTTTGGCGAAAGGGATAAGTAAGAGATTTTGCCATTTGGTTCTCGTATCACGAACAGTTTGGATATTGTCAAAAACAGTTCTATGTTTGAATAGATAAATTAGCATATTTTTGGCATAAAGTTGCCTAAAGTCCAAAACACCGTTTCTCCTAAAGATTTCATCTGAATTGCTTGTGATCGGTAGTTTTAGAATAATCTTTATAATTAGTTTCTGGGCTTTAGAGATCGGATCAATGGTGGCAGCGTTTGCTCCTCCCCAGGCTATGATACCATACTTGATTAGAGATTGACATAGTGCATAGTAAATTGTTTTGAGTTGGTTCAAGGAAAGTTGCGAGTTTGTCTAAAAAGATATATAGATTTTCGAAGTTTGTTTGCTGTAGTGGTAATATGTTCTTTCCACTTTAAGTCTAGCACCTTCAAATCAATAACTTTAAAATATTGGATCGATATTATCGATTTCACATGCACGGTTGCGGTTGCTCATTAGACGTGTTGATAGCCAATCCGATACTGACAACAAAATTCATAAGAATTACGTTTTACGATGGCAACACTGGTGAGTATTGTCTATGGATCGATATTCCTAAACATCAAATTAGCTATATCAAAATACAAATAAATTGACAATGTCAAATTGGAATACTCACTTTAATATTCATTGGCAGTCCGCATGTACTTTTTGACTCTAAAAAGGGAGTTATTGGTTAGTGAGGTCTTTAGCCATAACTCGCACTATTTGAACAACTTTCTGAAATCTGTTTCTCCAAGCTCAAATTGATTAATTGATGGCTTATATGATATCTTTCTATTCTATGAGCTTTGTTAGTTAGCTTCCGTTCATTAATAAGCCAATAATTTTGAATAACAAATGAATTTATTAAAAAAGTTGTGTCTGTGTATATATTGGCAGTTAACCTAAGCTCAGTGACAGCAAAGACGCCGCGCTTAATCAGCGGCTTTTCTTTACCAGCTGTCGAAATCATATGTTGACCTTGCTCGCAAATAAATCTAACTCGGCCTAATAACCGTAGACGTTTCCTATTACCTCTGTACGTATGTGTAATGTATAATGTTGTGCAGGGCCGCCACACCAAGACGGGCCAGCTGGCGGCCATCAAGGTCATGGACGTGACAGAGGATGAAGAGGAGGAGATCAAGCTGGAGATCAACGTGCTGAAGAAGTACAGCAACCACCGCAACATCGCCACCTACTACGGCGCCTTCATCAAGAAGTCACCACCGGGCAAGGACGATCAGCTCTGGCTGGTGATGGAGTACTGCGGGGCCGGTGAGTCCACTCTCTTTACCTCCACACAGAAATAAATGAAGACATAATTTGTCTCGACGCCACCTAGCGACGGATTTAACACTAACAGTGTCTCTGTCGCAAAAATAAAGTTGGTTGTTTTCAGGTGGAAAAAATATAATTAGCAGTAATTGTTAAATGAAACACTAGCATACATTGAATCATTTGGCGGGTATAAGATAAGCC
Source organism: Limnephilus rhombicus (assembly GCA_929108145.2). Taxonomy (NCBI): domain Eukaryota; kingdom Metazoa; phylum Arthropoda; class Insecta; order Trichoptera; family Limnephilidae; genus Limnephilus; species Limnephilus rhombicus. The sequence continues at coordinate 25,466,425 of OV815292.1, forward strand.
GCCATAGCTCAATTGGGAGAGCAGCTGACCGGCAATCAGAAGGGCACGGGTTCAAGTCCCGTTGGCGTCACATATTTTTTCTCGGAAGATTTTTTCAATGTGGATGAGTGTTTCAGGCTGATAATTATTGCTTATAATAATTAAACGTAATTTAATTGAAATGCAAGGATAAAACTACTTGTAATTAAGTTCGTTAGATATCCATAGCAACTTATTATTAACTGTTAGCGGAATTGTGGTATCCCAGTGATAACACATACGAAATAATTATAACCTAGTATAGCAGTGAGCTTTTTAAAATGACACATATATATTGAACTACATAACTAATACTGCCAAATATTTGCCCTTGTCAAAAACTTTGTAAAAAAATTTGAATAACATCATATTTATTGACATTTGTGTCATTCGTTCAAAATTTTGTAGTAAAAAAAAGTCAAAAGTTCCGATAAGGGTTAAAGATATTTTTTAAATTGATTTAAGATTTGAAATCGGTAAATAATGCACAAAAAACTATAATTTAATAAATGGGTGAAATGCAGATCCTGCCAAAATCTGGTCAGTACGTTATACGTCTTTTAGCGTAAGCTTAGCCTTAGGTTAGGTTAGGTTACTTTAATTTGGAAGGTGAAAAACAGTTCAAAAAATCGTTGAAACTTTTTTTTTTTTTTAAAGTTTAAAATTTTTTTCTATTGTTTTCTGCACTTTTTTTTCACCTTCCAAATTCCCAACTTAAAATGCGGTAAAAACATTGTTTTTGGCAAAAAAAAATTTTGGCAGGATCTGCATTCCTCCCAATAATTTAATTATAATTTTATAATTTATTAATAATTTACTAGCAGACCCGGCCACACGTTGCTGTGGCTAACGAAACACAACACCATTACCCAACCTTTATAAAATCCACACCACCCGCTTGCCAGCTGCCTGAATTGAACATTTGAATTTCTCGGCTTTTCTCTACTATAATAAGCATGTATTATACATATAAACCTTCCTCTTGAATCAATCGTATCTATTGGTGAAAACCGCATGAAAATCTGTTGCGTAGTTTAAACGATCTATGCGCACATACATTTTGAGCAACTTCATTTTATACTATGTAATGATTTATAATTTAATAATTTAATTATAATTTTATGATTTAATCATAATTCAGGGGGCCAACTGTCGGGTCACCGGCAAAATGATTTTTTATTCCAAAAATGCTCGCTAATCGCTGGTTAAAATCTTTTCGGTACTTGCTGATACACCCTGTATACCAGAGCTACGGCACTTACAAATATCAATTTATCTGTCATAAACTGATTCATAACCCTATAAGACTATTTTTATTGTTTGACAAGAAAAAATGTTTTGAAATCTCAAGCAAAACCGGGTGGTAAAACTAATTTAAAATAACATAAATTTCATTGAAGTGATCAACTATCCATAACATACCTACTGACTTCTAAGAATCTTGCCTATCCTTGGTTTTTGCAAATTTGTTGTGCTTCGTAATGTCGTTATATATCTGACGATTGTTTTTAATTTATCTGGTTAAATTTCACCTCTTCTCAGAATGGTCTCTCTGTACTGAATTTATCTTTCTCTGTATTCGATTAGACACTTGTGCTATTAACTATCAGATTATTAAAACCGTGCCTGCATTTCAGGCATATAAGGATAGATAAGATGTATTGTTATTTTTCTTTGAGAATTATTTATCACTGGCCTTGTAAGATTACAAAAATTCCAATGAAAAAGTGCATTGGATGCAGCAAAATGATGAAATTTGTCATAGCTCCAATTGTTTCACAGAATTTGAATAATGCATCAAATTTCAAAGTTTATTTTCAAATTCTGTAAAGGTTCAAGTTGTGTTACTATATCATTATTGGTCAGTTGTTTCTCACACCTGCCGAGCAATTCCGTATATTTTTGGGACCGTTATTACATAACTAGCGGACGTGATCTCCTGTCAGATTTGTGCGATTTTTATGGCTGTTATTTGCTTTTTCTACGGACAAAGTACATTAAATGAAAAAATAATCATGCATACTCTAAACTAAAATATGTGACAGTAAATAATATGTAAAAGTTACACAAATCTGACAGGAGATGATGTCCAATAACACTCCCACAAAAAATACGGAATGAAATGAAGCTCGGCTGAAATGATAACAGAATTTGAATTGAATTTTCACAGAACTTGAAAATGAACTTTGAAATTTGTTGAATTGTTGTGAAACAACAGCCCTGGTGGACAATAATTCTTGTTGAAATTTTGCTTTAATGGCTAGATTTGAACAGCTAGGTAATCTCAACATTAATCTCGTTCCTTACATTTTACATCACACAACATTAGGGTTGTAATAGAAGCGCAGGCTGTAAATTAGTCCCACCGATGGTCATCCTCTTCCTCCTCAGCATCTGAAAACGAAAAAAACAGAAGATGCTAGAACGAAGACGTTATGTACGATCTCTAGCTGGGACTAGTATAGACCAGCCATGCTCGACTTTTTTCTTTTTCGGCCCTCATTCTTACGTTAGCAACGTTAGGAGGGGCCGCATTTATTATTACATACTCACATAAGTATTTAAAAAATAAATAAAGAACACATCTTTTGTCGTCGTGCTTACATTTTATTATAGTTATTATTTTTTTTTTTTAACAAAGCATTTCCTCTAAACTTATTTAATTTAAATTGGTTTTACTTATATTGTATTGAAATTGATAAAAATATTCATATCATTTTACCATGCACACTTTATCACTAGACATTTTTTCATGATAAGAGTTTGGAATGTGACTTGAAATAATTTTAATTGGCTATTTCTGCACCAATCAACGTTTTCTTCATAAAATGGGGCAAATGAACTTGAAAACATTGGCTCCCATTACAATGTGCCCAGCATAACCTCCTCAGACCCAGGAAAAAAAGTGTTTCATAATCAATTTTTATTTTTGAATTTGTATATCTAAAAAACCACATAAAATAATTTTAATAAAAAAAGTTGTTTTTAATTCTCAATGTTTTCAGAATTGTATGTCTCTTGTAGGAGACGCTCTAGCAACTAGTTTGAATTAATAGTATTCCAGGAATCACATCACTTTTTTTATGTCGCCCACAGGAGACACTGGGTCCGAGGAGGATAAGGAATAAGGCCCTTTGTACCCAAAAATACTTGCAAGCTAGGTGACTGTGATGCAACCACAACTTCGCTACTGATTTGCTACTCTGCTTCTCTTTACAGCTGGTTGCGTCTTGAACGATTGAGACGATGTTCTTATCTATATATTTTTTTCTTACATTAGCTCCACACAGGAGGCCCATAGCAAAATAATTTCCCTCAGGGCCTGAGTCATCTTAGGAGATGATGTGTGAAGTGTTTTTTAAGGAAACGAAGGAGAGGAAGTTCTGGGAAGGCAGTAGGTATGAAGGGTGGATAGGAATCTGGGGATCAGTGTGTCAAGGCATAACGGATGTATGAATTCATCCCTCCAACCGCGGTGCACGATGGGTCGTCTGATAAAATGTGTTTTTAATTTTTTTTCATTATCGGTAATTTTAGTTAGAAAAATATAAAGTGAGCAATTTGCAATTTTTTTTTATGTTTGCATAAAAAAATTTTAACATTTCATAAATTGTATATTAAAGAATAATAAAGTTTTAAACTGTATTTCATCACTTTTCAAAAACAGTTTTTAGTTTTCGTATAAATTCAGGAATATTACATTTATTTGGATTTTATTGCAAAGCAAAAATACTCTGACCTTCTGACAGAATACGCTTAAGGACTGAGGGTTTTAAAAAAAATATATATATACATATATATATTATTTCACTTCAATTTTGACGATATGTGATTTAGCCATGTTTGGTGACCAGATCAGAATAGGTTTCAATTTGGGAGGCGGGATTGGGTACCGCCGCCCCGGGAACCTTTATTGGATAACCAACACCTCTGCCATAGGTCACCCCAAGTGGTTCGCTACGTTTGGTGATTTAGCAGGGGTGCCCGGGTTCATGGGGTGAGGTTTGTCTAGGTATCAGGACACACTGAACCCCAAATACCTACCCACCCCTTAAACCCTTTTCCTTCCCAGAACTCTCCTCTCCTTCCTTTCCCCAAAAAACCCTCCACACAGCATCCCCTAAAGATGACATAGGCCCTGAGGGAAATTATTTTCCTCATGGAGCTCATGTAAAAAAAAAAGGTACTTCCCCAACCTTCTCTTACCCATCTCCTTCCCCTTCCGGATCCCTCCAGCCTCACAACATACCCTGATTGGGGATGCCCTAGTTCCACTGGCTCCGGACAATTGGATCTCTTGAGTTTTTATTGAACCTTTTTACATTCATTGTCTATTGAGATTTGCCACACTTAGTACAATGAAGAATTTGCTTTTGTCTGGCTTTTCTTTGAACCGTGATTAACACATGTATTTTCAGTCTTATTGTAGGGTCTCCAATGTAAATTTTCCACCCACATTTCATCAAATGTTCACATTGTTTTTTTTAAAGACTCACTCAGCTGTCTTGTGAGGTGCGTTATAAGCACAGAGGGTACCTATATCTTTTTCTGATTTTTCTTCATGATTTTTTAAAAATTGTTTTTCACTTTGGTACAAACCATTACAAAAAAGAACAATTTGCACATCTCCAATGCCAAAGTGAAAATTTCCTTTTGATAAATTATTATTCCATACAAAAGACAAGGAGATAAAAAGATGGGGAACACTTATATCACATTTGCATATATTCTTATGTCAATATATTATGTTTTATAAATACAGGCTGTTAAGGAATGTACTTGACTTACTTTAACCAGTGATTCCTGACATTATTTGGAGTAAAAATTATAAATGAAATTTTGGTCTCCGGTGAATTTTTAGATGTTTTTTTAAAATTTTTTTTCTTCAAAATCAATCTCTGCATGTCGTCACGGTTCACTCAGCCGAGATTAGGCTTCTTGAAAAAGTATCGATATATTGATATTTTTTATTCATTATATCGATATTTTTATCCGATATATTTTGATCCGATATATCGATACAAAATATCCAATATCGAAAATTGCATCAAAAACGATATTTTTTTAAATTCATGTATTTAAAGTCACTAGAATCCAAAACCGTATAGGAACGAACGGAAAAAAGTAACTGTATTGGGTCATGACATCTGGCGGTTGAAATTTTAACTATTAATAGCTTACAAATCTATTGTCTTTGCATTAGTATTTGTGATCACCAATACTATCTCATGTGTGTAGGTACATACATAGAAATGTATGCTATTTTTCGCCATTTTTTTCTAAGCCACTCTTGTGTGTTGGTTCCCAATTGTCTATGATTATTGACTATACGTTGTTCCAAACACGAAGTCCTTTCTGACAGATTAATACGCCAATAGAATGTTACTGAGACGCATACAAACTTTGTATGCGTCTCAGTTTACATATAAGTTAGAAGACAGCTTTTAGTTTTTGATATTTTTGTAATTATTACGTAATAAAAAGAATAGTGATAAAAATACCTTAATTTTTATTGAGATTTTTGTACATGAAAAAAAGCAAATTGTGTACAAAAATTACTATAGATAATATTGAGCTGCATATACTATTATTTAAAAAACGCAAAATCTCTTCAAAATTTCACCGATATATCGATATTTTTTCCTCGATATATCGACATCGATATTGATATTGTAATAAATATCGATACATCGATATTTTTTTTCACTTTCGACATCCCTAGCCGAGATATTGCTCAACCCCTTACTCCGCCTCCAACTGTCTAACACTTGCTATTTTTTAAATGTTTATGTAAAAAAAAAAACCATAGTGGAGATCCTTACACATATAGATTTTTTTTTTTTACATGAATACCCCGCACAAGAGTCCCAACTGCTCTCGTCTGGAGCCAGTGAGACTAAGGCATCCCCAATTGGGATATGTTGAGAGGCTGAAGGTATAGGGGAGGGGAAGGAGGTAGGGAAGAGGAAGGTGGGGAAGTACCTGGCTATTCAGATCTGGTCACCAAACATGGCTAAATGTTTCAAGCAATGTTTCAATTCTGAATGGTTGTCTTACACCGGGGTGATACTGAGAGTATCTTCCACTCTGGAATGTGCCGCAAATATACTATACATTATTTTAAATGAATAAATTGTGAAATAACACAAATTAATCATATAAAATTTATTTGCCATGCCGGGTTTCGATCCCGCGACCTTCGGATTGCGAGTCAAGAGCCTTACCGCTGGACTACGCCAGCCGTCAGTACAATATTTATTTAAAAGTATTTGGCAGCAATGCCTTTTCAGAAGATAGAACCACCCTTCCCGACCAAAGTGTTTTAATATTCATCATGAACATGAACAATACTCACTTTCAACTAAATTACTGTACTAAAAAATATTATAATTACCTGATATGGAAAATAGTGCAATTTAGTTCAAATTTATATCAATAATTATTTTCCTAGTTTGTTTAGTTTGCGGCCAACTTAAATGTTCAATCATTTTCGGCTATCACTTGACAGCCTCCGTAGTCGAAGAGACTCTTGACTCGCAAACCGAAGGTCGCAGAGTCGAATACCGGCGTGGGCAAATAAATTTTATTTGATTAATTTGTGTTATTTCACAATTAATTCATTTAAAATAATCTTATCTTCTTACTAATATTATAAATGCGAAAGTTTGTATGGATTTATGTTTATTTGGTACTCTTTCACGCAAAAACTACTGAATGGATTTTAATGAAACTTTACAATAATATAGCTCATACATCAGAATAACATATAGGCTATAATTTATAAAGCTATCTAGGAAGGGGAAGTGGGAGGGGAACGGGGACGCACGGGAAAGGTGATTCAGGGAGAAACAATGTATTTCTTTGAATATATGGCATTGCAACGCATGCCGATAATCGACTAGTATATGGTATATCTGCGGCACCTTCCCGAGTGGAAGATACTCTTAGTATCGCCGTGGTGTAAGACCACCATTCAGAATTAAAACATTGCTTGAAATGGTTTTAGCCGTGTTTGGTGACCGGATCTGAATAGCCAGGTACTTCCCCACCTTCCTCCCCATTCCCGTCCCCACTACCTTCAGCCTCACAACATACTCCAATTGGGGATACCATTGTCTCACTGTCTCCAGACGAGAGCAGCTGGGACTCTTGTAAGGTATTTCATTTAAAAAAAAAATAATTGTTGTAGGCCTGTCGAAAATGTAAACAAACGAAACAAATACTTAAATTATAGAATTACTAGCTGACCCGGCCACGCTATCCGGCGTGGCTAACAATACACAACGCCATCTACTGGATGTTTACCCAACCTTTCTAGCCACTGCCATCTGCTAATTTGCATACAAATCAAATCCACACCGCCCGCTTGTCCACCACATACAGACATTCTCCTTTATAAATTATATATTTCAACCAATTTACACAAAACCTTGACAAATTATATACCTAAACCTTCCTCATGAATCACTCGTATCTATTGGTGAAAACCGCATGAAAATCCGTTCAGTAGTTTTTGAGTATATCGCGAACAGACAGACGCGGCGGAGGACTTTGTTTTATAATATGTAGAAATTATTTTTAATTATTATAAATAAATAATTTTGGTGCCTACCTTTTACCGCGTGTCTGATATGATTTACTACTTATCAGTTCCAATTTTGAAAGTTAAAAGTTCATTGAACTTGAATAATTTTACACATTTCGCAGGAATATTTCACATCATGCAAACCTGCACTGATAACTGAAATTAGTATCTTTAATGTTATATATTCCCTGAATTCTCTCTGGCGGTATCGTAATACATCAGTTTTTAAAAACTGACCGACATTCCTTCCAAATTAAAAATATGGTGTCGACGCAATTTGATATCTTCTCTCTGAAATAGTTGGTATAATTCCGCTTTCCTCTCTGCTAGAGGTTATCTTCCCAACGGGCGTTGAATTCAGAGAATGTCTTTATCAGCTGCATATGGTGCGCCTGTTTCATGTTTCATTGCAACTACTTCTATTGTCTTCTTCTATTGTGATAAAACATGATATTGCATTCTATTATTATTTCTTTTCTGAGAAAGACATCACTACAAATGCCATATCTTTTTTTGTTCCCTAGAATTTTTTAGCCTGGCAATAATTGGTAATAACATAATTTGGGAGGCGGGTTTGGGTACCCCCTGGTTTATTGGATAACCAGCCAAAGGTCACCCCAAGTGGTTGCTAAGTTTGGTGACTTAGAAGGGGTAATGGGGTGAGGTTTGTCTAGGTCTTAGCCGCGGATGACTAGGACACACTGAACCCTAGATTCCCACCCACCCCTCAAACCTTCTTCCTTCCCAGAACTCTTCTCTCCTTCCTTTTCTTAAAAAAAAACCCATACAGCATCCCCAAAGGTGACACAGGCCCTGAGGGAAATTATTTTCGTTTGATTACTCACTGGGTTCATGGGGTGAGGTTTGTTCAGGTCTTAGTGGTGGATGGGTCTGGCTACCAATTTTTGGTAGCCACTGCGTGGCGGGCCAGATTGGGAGAGTTCGATTGAGGGAGACTCTTTGATCTATCCTGCTGGACTCTCTCGATCCATTGCCTTGCACCGCAGCCGGAGGGGTGGATTAATACATCTGTCACTCCTGGCCACACTGACCCATTGATTCCTATTTGCTCCTCGTACCCTTTTCTTCCCAGAACTCCCTCTCCTTCCTTTCCTTAAAGACCTCCACACAGCCTCCACAATGTAAATAAAAAGTATAATTCACACGCGGTATATGTAAGTGAAACCTTCAGAAAACTAAAGTAGACCAGAATGGGGAGGCTGTAAGCACCGCACAAAAAGGACGCCGATAGGTTACGAAGCACCGCACGAAGAGGAGACCGATTAAACTATCTCAATCTTGCAGGCTAAATCCTATAGATGCATCTGTTGGTCTCTTTTTGTGTCGCTATTTTTCGTTTCATCGAGTTTCAAATAACAACGGTGCTAAAGAAGGTTACACTTTAACAGAACTTGTCTGAAAGAATGCAGATTTCGCGAGGTAGGACGAGCGCCACGCCCACATATATTTTCAAATTATATCCCTCGTCTGTAACAAACTTTAGATTCCAACTCTTGATGATGCGTCATTCAAAGAATAGGTATTATTAACAATCGTTTACTTGTGTTTGATTAGATAATATTGTTCTACATGCGCTTATCAGATGTTATCAGTCGGATTCTGACAAATCAGTACCTTTTATGTTGGCCCGCTGTGTGCACCAAGGTCTTTATTTACGTTTTTATCATGCCATATTTATACTTTCAATGTCATTTTCACCTTAAATAATACTAAGTCATAATGCCAACTGTTGTAGTGTTACTTGGTAGGGGTAGGCAAAGAGGATAGCAAGGTTTATTGAAAAAATAACACATCTCTATTGCCTCATGTTTTAATTATATTGCAATTTTCATTTATGCTTGTCAATAATTTATTACAGCTTTTTTTAAACTCAAATTCGTGAATTATTATTTAAAAAATTTCGATACCTTCAAATTCATGTAAAATAAATAGTTTTATTTTTTTATTATATTACCACAATCAAGCCCTTGCACGTGGTGAAATCAGGAACTACAGATGTCTAAATAAAGTCCTTGCAGGAGGTGAAATTAGGAACTACAGATGTCTAAATCAAGTCTTGCAGGAGGTGAAATTAGGAACCACAGTTTGTCATAATAAAAATATGACTTAAAATTGTCATGGTGAAATATACATCAACATCTGCCAGCTTTATTTTTAAAAGGGGCGCCACTGGTTGATTAACCAGGCTAGCAGTTAGTAAAACAATAAACCTCTCTCAGGGTCTTTGGTATGAAAACTATACGATTAAATTAGAAGGATTTTTAAAATAAAATAGACAGTATTATTAAGAAATATGAATTAAAAGATTTATTATCACATAATAAAATAAAACTGGAACCAATAAACATATTAACAGAACTTAAGACTCACCTTCCTTGAATCGACCAAAAATTTACATGATTCTAACTATCTATCTAAATTACGATCTTGAGCTTCTGGTTTTTCTCCTGAAGTATGGTCGGACAAAATACCTGGAACTGATTTCAGCCGAAAACAGTATCTGCTCCCAAAAACCAAAAGCCAGCCATGAAAATCTTGTATTATCAGGCGAGAATAATTATTCCTTCGTTATTTAACAGATTAAATTTCTTGTATTTTAAATCTTCCATGTTTTAAAATAAATTGCTTGTTACTTGGCAAGTAAATTCAAAATTAACCATCAGTTATATTCGGTGAAAATTACGAAGACAGAAATGTGTATTTACAACACTTATCGGCACCACGATTACAATAGTCGCGGCCTAGTTAATTATCATCCAGTTCGGATAAAATAATAATCGTTTTACTTTATAAAATTATTAACGTAATCAATAAGAATCACGCCCGACTTGTCAGTAAAACCCTCCACCACCATAGAAAGATTACTCAGAAGTGGGCTCTAAACAAAATATTCGATTTTTATACCCTATTCAAAAAAGAAAAAATGAATGATGTTACTTCCAAAATTTAAAAAAATAAATTTATGAAGAAGCTTATTTAATATTATTTAATCACCTCTTGAAATGAGGTACCTGCTTGCCTAAATCTATGATAAAATAAACTTCGAGATATATTGACAAATATTTTATCATAACAAGTTGTCTGAATCAAGTTCTTGCAGGTTGTGAAATTAGGAACTACAGATGTCTAAATCAAGTCCTTGCTGGTGGTGAAATTAGGAACTACAGAAGAGCGATTCTATATCTTTTGTGGGATCGTTATGAGATAACGGACGTGATCTCCTGTCAGATTTGTGTGATTTTTTTTTTTTACATATTTACTATCTCATATTTTAGTTTAGATCATTTTAAACACAAATTCCTGCAAGTGTGCGTGATTATTTATTCATTTAATGTACGTTGTACATAGAAAAAGCAAAATAAATCACACAAATCTGACAGGAGATCATGTCCGTTATCTCATAACGATCCCATAAAAGATATAGAATCGCTCTTCAGATGTCTCTACAGATGTCTAAATCAAGTCCTTGCAGAGGGTAAAAATCCTAGAAACAGAAAGTATTGTTTTCAGATTACCAATTGGTTAGCCGGCTTTCAACAGTTACAAATATTTTTAATATTCATAGGGTACTTTTGGTGCTTGAGAAGATAAGGAGTGTAAGAAGAATAAATTACGCGAAAGTTAATGGCATGAAGACATCATGACACGATCAAGTGAATCAAGTACTTGAGTCGGTCCATGTCAAGAGTCAGAGTAACAGAAAAGTTTGTATGAGACAACATATGAATATGAAGCAAGGAGTGTGTGCCGAGAAAGAATTGTGTGGCAGTCTATTTTCTCTGCGGGGAAATGGCGTGATGGTTAGTTAGGTTTGTTGTTTGCTTGTTCTTTTTCTTAACTTTTCTTCAATGTTATGTTTTGTCATGGAACCGCCTAACGTGTTGTTTGTACATATTGTAATTTGCAGGTTCCGTGACAGACCTGGTCAAGTCTACCAAGGGCCAATCTCTCAAGGAGGAGTGGATCGCGTACATTTGCCGCGAGATCCTGCGCGGCCTTAGCTACCTGCACTCCAACAAAGTCATTCACAGGGACATCAAGGGACAGAATGTGCTGCTCACCGACAATGCCGAGGTCAAACTGGGTAAGGATAATCAACATCATTTTTATCAGCGGCGCAACAACCTTTTTGGAGTTCTGTCTGTCTCTAGGAAATACCTCCTCTCGTGTAATCTCCCTTCAATTCTTTATGCCTAAGAATATAGTATTTGTCTTCCCATGTTCCTGCCACCAAATTTTAAATCTTTAAAACCCCTTTGTCCTGCAGACTTACTATCAATAAGTCTTTTTAGGGGTGGCCTGTCTTATACCCTGAATTACTTAAGTCTCTAGGATTCTTCGGAAGTCTCTTCTCCACTATCCCACCGTCTTCATGGTGATCATGTCTGACTTTTGTTCCACTGGGGATGGTGTGAAGGGCTCGAAGGACCACCCTTCTGTGCTACTGCTTACTGCCTGTCATCAGGACTGTCTGTGGTGCCCTAGAAGCTGTACATTATGTTCTTGTGGTGCATTATGTATACATTTATGTTGTGCTGTGTCTACATTCAGGGAAATGTAGATTAATTAAATAGTTCCTTTAAAAAAAAGAAAAGTAGAATCTTGACATGAGAACTGATAGGGGGACCCATATGGTCCTTAAAATGGTTGGGGAAGGTGTGGATGCTCTCAACTGTATTACACTGTGATGAGAAACATCAGCAGAATCTTGTTGTAGACAGTTTCTGGAATCATCTCACATGTGTAGGTAAAGGACCGGTTGAAATTTCAAGAAAACCTAATACTGTATTTCCCTTTTCCAGTTGATTTCGGTGTATCCGCCCAGCTGGACCGAACCATTGGCCGCCGAAACACCTTCATCGGCACGCCCTACTGGATGGCACCCGAGGTGATAGCCTGCGACGAGAACCCGGACGCGACATACGATAACCGCAGCGATCTGTGGTCGCTCGGCATCACCGCGCTGGAGATGGCCGAGAGCCAGCCGCCGCTGTGCGACCTGCATCCCATGCGAGCGCTTTTCCTCATTCCAAGGTACCTCACAATCACAACACATCCTTCCAATATTCATACTATGGAAGCTATGGCCTCCAGCAACTAACACTTTCAATAGCACACCCTACTGATGTGTGTTGTCAAGACGCAACTCAAGTTTACAGTGTGCAATTGCAGTGGCCCATTGACAGTCAATCTCCGATAGGATAGGGCAGGGGTCGGAATTTGTGGCTCTTGGAATTATTTTTTGCATTCCGAACACAAAACTGGTTTTAATTTAATAAGGAATCTATGCGTGATTCTGTTTATAGAAGCATTTAAATGGACAGAAGTGTGATATTACAGTAAGAATGTAGATAACACAAAGCAAATCGTAATTATCGTTCCACCACATTTACCACAGTACGATTACAACCCCCCCCCCCCTCCCTCTGTTATAATATGGCTCTCTGATATATTTGTTATCCTGTTTCTTTGACAAATTGGCCCTTCTCACTTAAAAGTTTGCCTACTCCTGGGATAGGGCATCAGAAAAGGAATCGAATGTCCAACAATAACATTAATGAAAATTTTCATAGCCGGAGTTTGTTCTTGCTGACCCTTTTCTTTATGTTTCAGGAATCCCCCGCCCCGTTTAAAATCCAAGAAATGGGCCAAGAAGTTCCACGGCTTCATCGAGACGGTCCTGGTGAAGGACTATCACCAGCGACCGTACACGGAGCAGTTGCTCAAGCACTCCTTCATCAGGTTGGTTACTTCGAACAACTCCTCGAGGTATTTATCTCTTTTTTTTTTCTCAACACCCAAACTGTTCAGAAGACATGATTGAGTGAAGGTGGCTTCAAAATGAGTCATGTTACAATATCTCACAAGAGCTTCCCCGTTTGTACCTTGTACAACAAGGGGACTTTACCGCCACCCGGTTGGGCTTGCATAAGCAGATCCGACACCAGTTGTGCTCGATCGACACCAGTTGCGTTCCCAAAAACAGATTTATTTTCCGTTAGTCATTTTTCCAAATCGTTTACACTCATATGAAGCCGGTTATAGAGGTTTTTAAGGAAGGAAATTAAATAAAGAAGGAACGATGAGGTTTCTCATACCGTATGCTTGTCACTTTTCATAAGAACCTGTTGGATTAAGATAGATTATAAGGCTATGATAACTTTGGCCACCCAATTATGACATTTTCACACGAAAAGGTTAACTCCTTCGAGAGGTCAATTATATTTAGTGGTTTAACCACTCGGACCCATAAGCTTGTTTACACGACAATTACTAGACATACGTACGACATATGAGGCGTACCTGAGTTATAAAATAGTCATGGGTCGATCGTGATCAACCCGATCACGAACTACCAACGATCGATCGGATCACTTTTTCAAAAAAAAGTTTAAATCATTTGATCGATGAATTGTCAGCTCAGTCAACACCCTTGATGGGCGTGGCGAGTGGATATAGATGTGTACATCTTGTAGACTGGGCATCTCAAATCTCATTATCTCTACCGAGAAATAGAGATGGTAGATTCCTTAAATAGGCTGTCTAGAACGGCAGTGATAGTCCATTTCAGATTCATCTCTATTTCTATGTCGCGAGAACAAGACTCGAGAGGCCTCGTTTATACGTCAATTTATACATCAACCTGGCGGTGGTGCATCGATTTATCTACGACATTTTTTTGCATTTAAAAGTACCCGAACAAAGATTGGGTACTTTTGACCCAATTGCAATATCGCCAGTGGGTCGTGATCGACCCATGTTGTGTAAAATGATAAATCAAAACAGAAATAGTTTGAAACAAATTATTTTATTTTTTATTTCTTTACACTGAGCAAGTAAATCCCCTAAATCTAACTGTGTATGCTAAGCGTGAAATAAATTTGAACTTGACCAATGCAATGGAAGCACAATGATTTCTGGAACTTAGGTTATTGACCCTTCGATGGGCAATTTAGAGTCCCACCAGAGTCATCTCAATGGAGCCTTTAATCTCTTATTTGCCGGTGACGCATGCGCACAAACCGCACGCATTCGCGTGGAAAAAATTTCGAAAAAAATTTGTTTGCGATTTTGACCCTTTTATATACAGAATTGGTATGAAGGACAAGGTTAGAATCGCTTGCGCCAACATTTACCCATGATTTAGGGAAACATTTCATTCACCTTGCAACCCCAGAATATTTTAAAATGATTTTATCTCTGGCATCGAAATGCCAAATTTGCCGCGATTCTTTCTGTCAAAGTCCGATGCGTGTTACTTGATGAAAACATTGTAAAACCTATCAATTTACGTAATTAACGCAAGTAATGTTGTTTTGGTACATAGTTTATTGTTCTAGGAATGTGTTTCGGTCAATAAAATATACGATAGCTCAAAATTAATCCACAAAACATTCAATTCTAAATTCAAAGTTGTGGTTTGTTAGGAAATTTCCGTGTTTTTCCTGGCCTTTAACAGGTTAATTAATGTACCATCACGCCATTTCACCACAATTGTAGGAGGCAGAGAGGATAGGCCGCCAGACAATTCTGTCTAGGCACCCACTCCTCGCTTTATTCATCACATTCGTACATCGTCTCATAAAAGTCTCAACATGGCCCCACTCTAGTATTTGATCAATGGAGTCTTTATTAGTTGATTTCCCCCTTTCCAGAGATCAGCCGACGGAGCGTCAGGTCAGGATCCAGCTGAAGGATCACATTGACAGGTGCAAGAAGAGAAAACAGGAAAACTCTGTCAGAGAAGACTATAGGTAAAACATATTTCTATAAACCTTGCAAGGCCACTTTGTAGTTACTTGATGTGAAATGAAAAGATTCATTTCTGACAAAAAACCAACACCTCTGCCATAGGTCACCCTAAGTGGTTCGCTACGTTTGGTGACTTGGCAGGGGTGCCTGGGTTCATAGGGTGAGGATTGTCCGGATCTTGGCGGCAAATGTGTCTGCCCACCAACCGCATGGCAGGCCGAATCGGGAGAGACTGGTTGGGGGAGACCTTTTGACCTTTCCAGCAGGACTCTCTCGGAATATTGCCTTGCACCGCAGTGGGAGGGATGGATTAATACTTCCGTCACTCCTGTTCTGATTCTTATCCACCCCTCATACCTTTTTCCTTCCTCTCCTTCCTTTCCTAAAAAGACCCTTCGCACAGCACCTCCAAAGTTGACTACTGTGCATAAAAAAACAAATCAGAGTGCAATTCACACGCGGTAGAAGTGAAACCTTCAGAAAACTAAAATAGACAAGAGTGGGGAGGCTACGAAGCACCGCACAAAGAGGACACTGGTTATACTATCTCAATTCTGTCGCAGGCTAAATCCTGTAGATAATAATAATAATAATGCTTGGCTAATTTATAAAGCGCCGTTTTTGTGAGATATCACCTCAAGGGTGCTGGATGTATTTTTTGTTTGTATGTGTGTGTTTGTCTCTTTTGAGTGTCGCTATTTTTCGTTTCATCGAGTTCCAAATCACAAAAGGTGCTAAGTTTATAATATAATTTTAAATGATAAAATTAAAAAAAAATTCAATTGCTTTTGCTTCCCTTGTAACACTTTATTGGTGTTGGTTATTTGCAGGTATTCTGGGTCGGAAGGGGAAGAAGAAGAGACGGCCATAGCGGGCGAGCCCTCGTCCATCGTGCACCCGGGCGGGGCGGGCGGCGGGGACACACTGCGCCGCAACTTCCAGCAGATCCAGGAAGGACGGCTGGCGGCGGAGCAGCAGAGCGCCCTCAGTCAGCCGCCGGTGCCCCCTCCCAAGCACAAGGGGAAGCACCCCGAGATACCAGGTAACCCCGACCTGCCAATACTATCAATCAATCAAAATCATTATTTATTATTTTAAAAGAAAGACAATACATTATTACACAAATCCAGCACCTTTCTCAATTCCTGCACCTTTTTAAATCCTGCTTTTTTTTTTTTAATCCCTCACAGTTTTTAAATCCCTCACCTTTTTTAATTCCTGCACCTTTTTCGAATTCCGCACTTTTCAATCCTGCACCTATTCAAATCCCGCACCTTTTTCAAATCCCGCACCTTTTTCAAATCCCGCACCTTTTTCAAATCCCGCACCTTTTTAATCACTCACATTTTTAATCTCGCAGCTTTTCAAATACCACACCTTTCAATCCCGCACCTTTTCAATCCTGCACCTTTTTAAATCCCGCACCTTTTTCAAATCCTGCACCTTTTTTAAATCTCGCATCTTTTTCAAATCCTGCACCTTTTCAATCCCGCACATTTTCAAATCCCACACCTTTTTCAAATCCCGCACCTTTTTCAAATCCTGCACCTTTTTCAAATCCTGCACCTTTTTCAAATCTCGCACATTTTGAAATCCCACACCTTTTTCAAATCCCGCACCTTTTTCAAATCCTGCACCTTTTTCAAATTCTGCACTTTTTCAAATCCTGCACCTTTTTCAAATCCTGCAGGATTGCAGATTAGAATTTTATTTACCGGGGATCCCATGGGATTTGTAGGATTATTATTATTTGGAATCAAAATCGCTACTAGTAATATTATAAAAAAAACATTGATAATTTGGTGGTAAAATCCAGGGTTTGTGATTAAATAGGTAAGTGTTTAAGAACCCCCCACCTTTTTGAAATCCACACCTTTTTGCAATCCTGCACCTTTTTCAAATCTCGCACCTTTTTCAAATCTCGCACCTCTTTCAAATCCTGGACCTTTTTTCAAATCTTATTTTTCAAATCCCACACCTTTTCAAATCTCGCACCTTTTTCAAATCCTGCACCTTTTCAAATCCTGCACCTTTTCAAATCCCGCACCTTTTCAAATCCCACACCTTTTTCAAATCCCGCACCTTTTCAAATCCTGCACCTTTTCAAATCTCTCACCTTTTAAAATCCCACACCTTTTCAAATCCTGCACCTTTTCAAATCTCTCACCTTTTAAAATCCCACACCTTTTCAAATCCTGCACCTTTTCAAATCTCTCACCTTTTAAAATCCCACACCTTTTCAAATCCTGCAGGATTGCAGAATAGAATTTTATTTACCCGGGATCGCATGGGATTTGTGGGATTATTATTATTTGGAATCAATCATCCTTGCTTAAGTAATATTATTAAAAAAAACAACATTGAAAATTTGGTGGTAAAATCCAGGGTTTAAAAAATCCATCCAAGTTTAAAAAAAATTTATGATTTCAGAGGAATTTTTGATTTTGATTTATTAAATGAGAGAAAATTAGAAACATTTTTTTTTATGTGAGGGGTCTACTATTCACAGAACTATTGGTTAATGTTTTTAAAATAGGCCACTTGCATCACATTTAAAAAAAAAAAATTCCGGTTTAGGCAAATATTCTAAGACATTCTCTATTTTTTTTTTTTTTTTATCGTATTTTTGTAACCCTGGCGATTTTTTGAAAATTTCAATCTGAAAAATCAGACCATTTTTTATAAACCGGAAAGACAGGACATAATTTTATAGGTGCGAAAAAACGATAATTACATAGCCGAATATCATTTAAAAAAAAATAACGTTTTCCAGAAGAAAGGACACAGGAGGATAACGAGGCATTCCAAAAATATTACATCTCATAAATATTTTTTTCCTCGATCCATCTTATTGTTCATAAATTATTATAATGTACAACGTCTGTATTACTAAATCCAATGTAATTTACTTGTACTAGTAAATTATAATAAGAATATTATAAAATTTGATTTTATTAAAATCAGCACCATAACCATTATACCTCTAAAACACCTACGGACAATATTAAATGTACGGGGTTCTCTTCATTCTCTCTCTGGTTTCAATCCTGGGATTGGTTTGCAGCAATTTCATCTATTCGTTTCTTCCACTCTTCCCTGTCTTGTGCGGCTCTTTTGAATTCTGCATATGATAAGCAGCGCACGTCCACCAGCAGGTCCTCCAGGTACTCTCGGCGTGGGCGTCCCCTAGCGTTTGTCCCCTCGGTCATACCCTCCATTATGGCTAAACTTGTAGCGTCTCCGAGAGTAATGATGGCGCAAGCGATTCTGACACTGTTCTTCATACAAATTGTGTACATAGAAGGGCCAAAATCGCAGACCAAATATCTTCATTCTTCATCCTTCAAAATGTCAAACCAAATGATAAGTTCGCAGAGAACAAACAATAAATTTAGTGAACGTTAACCTCTGAGTGGCCATGATATTTCACGAAAATTCACTAAAAAGCACCACTTTGAATTGAATGTTTTGTTGATTCATTTTGAGCTATCGTATATTTCATTCACGTTCCTAGAACAATAAACTATGTACCAAAACAACATTACTTGCATTAATTACGTAAAATAATAGGTTATACGATGTTTTAGTCGTGGAACACGCATTCATTCCGACGGTTAAATTCGCGGCAAAATCTGACAGGTCAATGTCATAGACGAAATCGTTTTAAAAATATGCTGGGGTTGCAAGGTGAATGAAACTAGTGGCTATATCATCTTTGATGTTAGCGCAAGCGATTCTGACCGTGTTCTTCATACAAATTCTGTACATAGAAGGGCCAAAATCGCAGACCAAAAGTTTTTGGTCGAATATTTTATTCAAATTTTCAAATTATTTTCTCACGCATGCGCATACGACGCGCGGGCCGGTGCGTCTCCGGCCCATTAGAGGTTAAATGTCAAATTCGCCTGAAATCAAAGTGATGCCGTATAAAAAAAAAATCAGTGTGGAATTTTACAAAATTAATGGGAACATTTTCGGAGACGGGACATTTTCATATAGTGACGTCACGAGCCCGAATAACCGGTGACAGGCCGGAGACGCGCCGGCGCGCGCGTCACATGCGCATGCGCGAGAAAATAATTCAAATATTTGAATAATACTTCCGACAAAAAACTTTTGGTCTGCGATTTTGGCCCTTCTATGTACACAATTTGTATGAAGAACAGTGTCAGAATCGCTTGCGCCATCATTACTCTCGGAGACGCTACAAGTTTCATTCACCTTGTCACCCTGGAATATTTTTAAAACGTTCTTCCATGACAATCGGCTGTCAGAATTTGCCGCGAATTTAACGGCCGCAATAAATGCGTGTATCGCGAATAAAACATCATAAAACCTATTAATTTACGTAATAAATGCAAGTAATGTGGTTTTGGTAGATAGTTTATTGTGTTGTGAACGTGTTTCAGTTAATAAAATATACAATAGCTCAAAATTTATCAACAAAACATTCAATTCAAAATTCAAAGTGGTGGTTTTTTAGTGTTTTTTTGCGAAGTTCCGCGAATTTCCGCGAAATAATAAAAAAAAAAAACTAAATTTCTAAAAAAATTTAGTAACATTTTCGTAATCTTAGTAAAAAAATCTATCCACACGATTTTTTCCAAGTCGTTATGAAATCCATGCAAGTGGCCTATTGATTTGAATTCAATACTATCCTGTGTTTTGCCACTCTCACTAAAGATCTGATGTATTTTCATTTGCAGAACCGGGGCCCCCTGCTCGCCCCGCTGTTCCCCAGAGACTTATCGTCGTACCAGATCCCCAGCCCCCTCAGCCACAGCCCCCGCAACCCAACAGATACAGGTACGAGGCACAGATACTCAAATATGAAAAATCCTTCATTCTTCTTCTCAAGTCGGTTCCTCAATGCTGAGGATCGTCACCCATACTCCAATTTCCCTGGTGGACAAGGATCCTCCACTCTTCGAGATCCTATGCTGCATGGAGAGCCAAGGATGCCGACTTTAGGTGATATTTGATCAGTCCAACGCATTTGTCGTCTTCCTCTGCTCCTTCATGCCTGCCACTTTGACAGTGAATTCCTTTTGAAGACATAATACTGAAAAAGTCATGTCAAGTGTAAGTACAAGAGAAGAGCGCGTATGAATGTCAATGAAGACTCAAGTGTGGCAGTCTATCTTCGTGTACCGCTGACACGATACGACATGACCTGGCACAATGGTTAGTTAGTTAAAGAGAGAAAAATACAGTTTTACCCCTTTGGATAAGTTAACCAGTCAACTGCTTTTCGAGCACATGAGCGTGACAATTTTTACAATCTTGCTCGGCGCTCAAGCACATGTGCGCGCTATAATGGTATCCATGCTGGAATTTTTTCTGATGCGATTTTAACCTTTATGCTTTGAAAATTGCATAGAGGACAAAATCAGAATCACTTGTGCTAATAGCACACTTATTGCTACTTTTTATTTCATGAGTGTAGCCTCTGTAGCCTCTCTGATGGTGGGTTTCTTCATTTACCGAGAATGCTAATTGCAATGCTAATTGTAAAAGTAAACGGTCAAATGCATAGAAAATTTTAAATTTCGATTGTTTATTTTTACAATTAACATTGCATTTAGCATTCTCGGTAAATGAAGAAACCCTCCCTGACTGTTTAAAAAATTTTTTATCTGTGGATGACGAAATTTATTTTTGTTCAACGACATTCCAAAATTGAAAATATTTGAATTTTCAAAGGAATATGAAAGTCTTTATTTCTTTGAAAACACTTTTTGATTGTTGTGTTTTGTGTAGGGCATGTATTCAGGTTTATGTTGAAGAAATAAAACCAGCTTATATATTTGTGTAAATATATTTTTCGACAGTTTTCTCACAAATGGGATTTTTTTAACTTAAAGTTAGTAGTTATCCTAGGGAAACAAACGTCTTATGATATAAACATGAAATATATTTGAATATTTAAGATACATTATCTGATAACAGAACACAATATTTTGTGTTCCGTATCGATGCCTGGAATCCATTATGAGAGAGAGAGCTAGCTCTTTCGCCCTTATAGTTTCAGTTTCGCGCGTGTTTATTCCCTATATTTGCCCTTTTTTTATTCGACTTACCACATTTTCTCTCTGCTGGCAACACTAGTGACGCGCATCTCAGATCACGTGATGTTATTGTTTGGCATATGACGCCGTTTTTTCGCGCCGAAAGCAGTTTTCGTGTTTCGCTGTACTTAAAAAACCAATTTTGAGTCGAAAATCGAAGTTTATTCCCTGCTCTTTCAGTTTAAACATTAAATATACCGTGATAGATAGTTTTCTGAGAAATTGACTAATTATTTAGTGTGTTTTTTCGGTTGTTTACGTGTTTAAACTGTGCAACAAAATGAGTGATATCGACAACAGACGCTTCGCCGGTCGGAAAAGCTCTGGATCCGACACTTCGGAAGAAAGGATTACTATCGGGATCCTCGGGTAGACATCCTGATGCAACAGATGTCGGCCATGACGGACGTTTTATCTGGGAATCAGGTAGAGTTCGCGGAGAAAACGGTCTCGGACAAAGAAGACTCCGCGGGAGAGATGCGGCAAGAGGTAGAATCGGGGTTTTTAGAGATGCCCGCCAGCCTAGCCGCTCAGAAAAACGTTTTGGAGTTCTGCAATCCAAGCACATTGGTGAAGGAATCGCCGATTCCGAAGGCAGGCGCAAGAAGAGTCGCAGTTATCTCGGCTCTTCAGCGTTTTGGCTCGGAGGAATGATCGCGTGTTCGCTATGCCGAAACACAGAAAGTATACACCGCCACGCCCGCCTTCGTAGAGCTGGAGGTAAATGAAGAACTAGGAGGTTTGATAAGAACTCCTTCGCGCCAGCCCTGGACCGTTCCCTGGGAGCCCTCTCCAATGCAGTGCTATCCCAAACAGAGTCGGTCAGAGGAAACATGCAGGCACTGGTAAACTGGGCATCCGAACCAGGCACCTGCTTGACCCCTGCGACTCTGTTTGACAAGATTCAGGGGATGTTTGCCAAGTACAGTAAGACCACGGACGACGTCCTACAGATTTTATGCGGAAGGCGAACGGAATGCCTACAAAGTAGGCGAAAGGCCCTGCTAGAGGGAGTAAGGGACCCGTACATCAAGGAAGGCCTTGCCAGGATTCCTCCGAGCGCCAGTCACCTCTTCAATAAAGAGGAACTAGCAAGTTATATCGTGGCAAACGGGGGACGAGACAAGATATTCGGTAGTGCATCCTCGTCGTATATCCCCCGTCAACCTCAACCCTCTACCTCACAAGCAGCAAGACCGGTGATAGAGGCTCCACACTCCCGACCTAGGAAGCCCTTTCGACCTGCCCCTAGGCCAGAGAAAGACAGGACGTACAGGCAGCCCGCCAAAAAGCCAGAGCCCTCTCGCAAGGCGGCCAGCGATCGGGGTAGAAGGCGATGGAGGTGACTGGAGGCCGGAGCCATTCTGGGGAGGACGCCTAAAGGCATATCAGGAGGTGTGGAGGGAGCTGGGAGCATCACCGCTAATCCTGAACATTCTAAAAGGAGCAAGGATACACTTCATATCAAAACCACCTCGGGCGCTCCCATCGGCCGAGGTGAAGCAGAATTTCAGGACAAGGTTGTCTCCAGGCATGACCGCACACATCGAAACGATGAAAGCGTCAAAAATCCTGGAGGCAGCAGACGACTCCCCAAGCTTCCTGTCAGGTATGTTCCTTACCTCCAAATCAGACCACACCCTCAGGCCCATCTTCAACCTGAAGGCCTTGAACGTCTTCATAGACTAAAGCCCTTCAGACTCTTCAGTCATTTTCGGGTCCCGGAATTCCTCCAACCCGACGACTGGCTGATAAAAGTCGACCTCTCTCAGGCTTACTTCCACGTGCCAATCGCAAGATCACACCGGAAGTTCCTGCGCCTCGTGTACAACGGAGAGCTCCTTCAGATGACGTGTCTGCCCTTCGGCCTGTCATCAGCGCCAAGGATCTTCTCGCTGCTCTCAAACTGGGTAGCAGAACTACTAAGGAAAAAGGGACTCAGGATTGTAGTCTACCTAGACGACTTCTTAGTAGCAAACCAGTCCAGAAAACTTCTCACCTCCCAAGCCGTTGCTATAGCGCACACACTTCAACAGCTAGGCTGGTGCATAAACCCGGACAAGTGTGTCCTGACACCCACGCAGAAGTTGGAGTTTCTGGGTATAACATGGGACACGAGAGCAGATCAAAAGTCTCTCTCCGACCGCAAGTGCGCTGGTTTACGCCAAGCCTTGCAGGTTCCCTTGGAAGTCGGCAGTTGCTCTCCCAGGCAGGCTCTCGGTCTACTGGGAAGACTCAACTTTGCAAATTTCGTGATCCCTCGTGGTCGCTTGCATTGCCGCAGACTGCACCCGGACAAGTGTGTCCTGACACCCACGCAGAAGTTGGAGTTCCTGGGTATAACATGGGACACGAGAGCAGATCAAAAGTCTCTCTCCGACCGCAAGTGCGCTGGTCTACGCCAAGCCTTGCAGGTTCCCTTGGAAGTCGGCAGTTGCTCTCCCAGGCAGGCTCTCGGTCTACTGGGAAGACTCAACTTTGCAATTTTCGTGATCCCTCGTGGTTGCTTGCATTGCCGCAGACTGCAGAGGTTCAGCACCTGAAACCATCGCGGCCCGTTGCTCTGCCCAACGCAGCACGGCAGGATATACAGTGGTGGCTAGCAGCCATTGGAAGGACAAGCCCAATGTCTTATCTTAACAAGACGAATGTCTTATTGCAGACAGACAAGACAGTAGTGGCTTATGTCAACAAGGAAGGGGGTACAAAATCGTTAGCCCTTCTGGAAACAACGCGGGAGCTACTGGATTTCGTAGACCAGATGGAGATATCTCTGACAGCACAATACATTCCAGGAAGATACAACGGAATTGCGGACCGTCTCTCTCGGGGCGCACCGCTTCCAGAGTGGCATCTACTAAGTCCGGCAACGAAGGAGATATTAAAAAAATGGGGTCGCCCTCAAATAGACCTGTTCGCTTCAGCCACTGCTCACGTGGTACCAACATACGTCTCCAGAGACTCAAGCGACTGCTTAGCCTGCTTTCCCAACGCGTTCAGTCAACCTTGGGACTACAATCTAGCTTGGGTATTCCCTCCGCCAAACCTCGTTCCGAGAGTGCTCACCCACCTAAATCAGGCAAAGGGCATGTTCCTTCTAGTCGTCCCAAAATGGGAGAAGACTTTCTGGAGAAGCGACCTAAAACAGCGAACAGACGAACCTCCCATACGCCTGCGCAACCTAGAGGGAGTCCTCATAGACACATCGACAGGACTACCCCCTCCCAGGATTCAGGATCTGGAACTAGAGGTCTGGAGAATTGCGGGTGGGAACAAGCCCTGACAACATGGAGTCAGGAAGAATGCCAACTCCTCAAGTCATCCCACCAACTACGGTTGCCAGGTATCTAGCCTACCTATTTGTTCAAGGAGGCCTAGCCCCAGGGACCATTCAGGTCCACAAGTCAGCCATTGTTACCTTCTGCGGCCCAGCTCAGAATGCGAGAAAAATCAGCTTTGATTTCTTGGTAAGACACGTTCTCAAGGCAATCTCAATGGCAAGGAGGACCAAGGAGAAAGCCCCTATCTGGTATCCCAGATAAGTAATAGACTGGCTGGTCAAGAATTCCCCCACAGAAGACTCGCTGTTTGAAGCGTCACAGAGGGCAGCAATACTCCTCGTCCTGGCGTCAGGCAGGAGAGTTCATGATTTGACACTGCTCAGAATCACCCCAGAACATTTCATCGACAAGAGGAACTCTATTACCCTGTGGCCAATTTTTGGGGCAAAAACCGACACAGCCAACCATAAACAATCAGGTTGGAAACTGACAGGCTCACAAAAAGATAACATCAACCTCCTTAAATGGTTGAGAAAAGTCGTTGCCCTCTCTACAGCCAGAAGAGGTCCACTACTAAAGAACCTATTTGTGACCACATCAGCAGAAACAAAACCGGCAACGCAAACGATAATAGGGGGATGGATCAAATCAGTCCTCAGAAAAGCTGGAGTCCACGTAACCCCGGGAAGTGTACGCTCGGCTGTAGCCTCCTTAAACTGGTTGGAAGACTACCCCATAGAGGAGATTCTTGCTAGAGGGAATTGGAAGTCCGAGCACACCTTCCGGAAGTTCTACCAGAAGGAGATAGCGCACTCCAGAAGTGAGCACCTCCAGCACTCAATGGCTCCATTCTTTACTCCAGTGTAAATAGCATCACATATAACGCTAAGTTTTCAGATCACCAGGTGAGAGCAAACACATCTCATAATGGATTCCAGGCATCGATACGGAACACAAAATAGAATAATTTTACCTACCAATAAAATTTATATTTTGTTTCCATCGATGCCTGGAATCCAGGTAATCCCTACCTGGTGCATTACGAGTCATATGACAAACAATAACATCACGTGATCTGAGATGCGCGTCACTAGTGTTGCCAGCAGAGAGAAAATGTGGTAAGTCGAATAAAAAAAGGGCAAATATAGGGAATAAACACGCGCGAAACTGAAACTATAAGGGCGAAAGAGCTAGCTCTCTCTCTCATAATGGATTCCAGGCATCGATGGAAACAAAATATAAATTTTATTGGTAGGTAAAATTATTCTATTTACAAAAATATATAAATTCTAGTTTAATATTTGAGCAAAACTTGTCAAGGTAATTTTGGCGCTGTTCTTCGAATTCTCAGCCGACTGCTCCTACTGCTGATATTCAAGAGGTTAATCATCTATAATTTTTATTTTACATTTTGTCACATTAATCAACTGTGGACCACGGTCTGTGAAAGACATTACTGTAGAACGCAGAATAGGAAATAATTTGAAGTTGTTTACCATTTTTGACACCCCCACGGTGCACAAATAAAAAAAAAGAAAAATAGCCCAAAACCTAACCTAAAGTAACCTATTTAACCAATTTTTTTTTAATCACTTTTAATGACTTTTCAAAGGAGGTGTAGAAGTTGTAAGATTTTGAGTTGTCCGGTCACCCAATGAAGTAATCAATTTTTTTAATTCCAGACCCCTCCCGCCCACCCCCCGCTCCAGTGGCTCATCCAACAGCTCGGGCAACGGTCCCTCCAGCAACGGGGGTGGTGGCAGCCCCTTGGGCTCCAACGGGGCCCCTCCGCAACCCCAGCGGAACTCGCAACACATCTTCAAGCCAATGGTGAGTCTCTATTCTGTTGTCTTGTGACTCCAAGATGGATTTGCTTTTAGATGTAGAGCAGTATTTTATAGTGTGAAATAGTGCTGTATTAAAATATTACTAGTCATTGGAAATAACAGCTAGTTGCTGTCAATGCCCAACACTATTGAGGAAAATTTGCATCATTCATTAGATATAAATAGAATCCCGTTGATTCGAAATCCACGGGACATCAAAAATAAAATTTCAAATTAATGATTTCCCATGTAATTCGAAATTTTATGAAAAAAAATTGCCGAAAATTGAGTTCTTCATTATACAGGGTGTCCGGGGGTAAAGTGCATTAACTTCCGGAGGAGATTCTACATGATGGTAGGAGTAAAAAAGATTAACAACTTTTTCCGAAATTCCAACATTTTTTTTCCCATACAGAAAGACGTACCTATTAAAAATCCTTAGTGTGAGGTACGATCTTACTTGCTGAGAGTCTGCCGGGCGCCCGACTCGATTGTGATTGGCCCGTATCGTAACAGCGGAAAATAATAAATCTGGCCGTACACGCTCTACTAATTTTATCTTTTTACCTCAAAACTACCCCTAAAAGTTGGAATTTCGAAAAAAGTTATTTATCTTTTTTACTTGTACTATCATGTAAAATCACCCCCCGAAGTTAATGCACTTTACCCCCGGACACCCTGTATTATAAATTGAATTGAGTTGATATTCTAAATAAATTCGTAAAAATACCACGTAAATCAAATTTTTGTGGCTGATTACCGACGCAGCTGGCTCTTCAAATGCACATATTCGAAATAAATTCTTAAAAATACAATATTCCGGTGTAAACCGATTCACATTTAAAAAATAATATTACGAATTAGGACAATGTAAATCGACAATTTACGATGTTTTACCGCCACGGCTGTCTTGTCAGATTATTAAAATTATATTTTGCAAAATTCAATGTTTTTCGAATTACACAAACAAATTTTCACGTGCGGGCAAAAATAAATTTTGAATTACGAATTTCTAATTAAAATCATTTTGTATTAAAAAAATTTCTGTGGACTGTTTTTTGGCAAAAATTTCGAATTGCGTGTTTTTTCAATTTATCGGGGTTTGAATTAACGGGGTTCTACTGTAATGGTAATACGTATTGTTGGTAATTCCATATATATGAATATTATTCAACACCTTTTTATTTTTCTGTGTCTTGTTCTTTTTCATAATTTCGTTTAGATTATTGGTGTTTATTCAATGATATATTACATTGTTGGGAATAACCTTCAAAAGTTATAAAAAGAGAGTTCTAACAAAAATTGAAAATTTGAAACATTTACTGCTTTTGTGTAGAAAAATAAAATTATACTATTTGGTAGACATACAAGGGGGGACCCAAAAAAACGAGAGTTTCGTCATAATTTCTTTATTTCTCAATATTTTTACACCAAATTTTGACCACCTTCAAAGTATCCTCCTTTGACCACAACACACTTCTCCAAACTTCTTCCATCGTTCAAAACAGTTTTTTTAATTCACTTATCGAGATGTACTTTAGGTCTTCCAGCCATTTTTGTTTTACCTCCTCCACAGTAGCTAAACGCTTTCCTTTGATGTCTCTTTTGAAGTGGGGAACACAAAAAAGTCACAGGGGGCTAGATCCGGTGAATAGAAGGGGTGGACAATTGGTGTCATGCCATTTTTGGTCAAAAACTGCTTCACGGAGAGGGCGGTGTGGGCCGGCGCGCAAAGCAAATTTGGCTACAAATCTTCCGTTAAAATCCTCTGAATTGAACTTCATGACAGACATCTCACAGAGTTGATCAATGGTTCGGCAACGGTTTTCACGAACGAGGGCATTGATTCTGTCAACGTTTTCGTAATTTTTTGACGTTAAAGGGCATCCTGAAAGGGGTTGTTCTTCAATTGACATTTCTCCATTTTTAAAACGTGAAAACCTCTCGTTGACCCTGGTTTTACCTGGAGCAGCATCCCCATAGGTTTCTTAAGCATTACAATAGTTTCCGAGGCCGTTATCCCCAACAGGAAACATAATTTCACAGCCGCTCGTTGCTCTCGACAATCTGCAATCACGTTTTTCGCTGAAATGGAAAAAGTTGTTTTACTAAAAAAATCTCGTCACTGTGAGTGCACCCGTGCACTCACAGTGACACAACTTCGCACACTCACTCAGTAGGAGTGACCCTAACGGACATCTGGTCGAACAACGGGTTCCCCTATTCTTCCTCTCCACCATAGCACAATTTCCGTTACTTTTGGGTCCCCCCTCGTAATTTAGCTGGTTGAAATTTTGTTATTCATTAAGATTACAGGCAAGCTAATAAATAGAGGAACTCAATAGGTATTGATTCAGCGTCAAAGCTTTATTCGCTATACAGTGAAACCCACTTATAAGATTCCTACATAAGAAGTATTCCAGCTCAAGAAGTTTTTTTCAAAAACTTGAAAAACCTTTTAAGAGAGTTTTACTGTAATACACATTTTATGACAAATTTTGTAGTTTTGTTTTGTAAAAAAATAAATATAACTTAGTACAATTTGAAGCTTATTTTCTTTGCCACATTATTCAAAAGTAGTTGCTTCAACATTTCATTTGTTTTACATAATAATTATAATGTCACCAATATAAAGCTTTGAACTTAGATGTTTTTATAATATTATTATTATTTAGTGCAGACTTCTCATGTTTTGTTGAATTACCTTTTCTTTCATGTGTTGCCGCATTCATGTTGCGTTCCATGTATGTCACGCGTGCTTATTATGCCCCCACACGATAACGCCACGCTATTAAAACATGTGCGATAATACAGCTTCCAGCACGGAGGCCAGAGGTGAGTCTTAGACTAATTACATATTTTTTTTTAAATGTATTTTAAAATGAAAAATAGTTGTCATTTTATTTTTCAGCAATTTCCTTCAACCATAAATAATAGAAAAAAGGGTCATTAACTATTGTAACAAACTGTAAAGGCGGGTACAGATTGCTGTAACGTAACATGCAATGTAACATGAAAGGAACATTTCAGAAGTGTGGACGCAGCGCGCGCACGAACCGAACATGAACCTACTCGCATCTGTTTCAACAAGTTCTCCATTGTTCGCGCGCGTTCTGACGTACAGAAATAAACAACCCGTCCACACTAACGCTCTGCGCACACTGCGCGCCCCTTTGTATTCGGCGAAAAAACCGAAGCTTTGAGGATTGCGTGGCGCGTGAGTTGAAATGCTTTGTTCGCGCGCGGAGTGTGCGCGGTTCATGCGCACAAGGCGTCCACACTATGGGAATTCTGTTACATTGCATGATACATTGCGGCAATGTGGACGGAAAATTCTTTCATTGCATGTTACGTTGCGTGTTACATTACAGCAATCTGTACGCGGCTTAAGAGTGTCGCCAATATCATTCACCAACACTACTGCGAATAGCATGTCCGCACAGTGGCTTCCCGTTTTTGTTTCTTGCTACATACCCGCACAACTTTAATTTTTTTTTGATGTGAATACCTCACAGGAGTCCCAGCTACTCCCCTCTGGAGCCAGTGAGACAACAGCATCTTTCACACGCACACTTCGGAGCGACCGAGTTCCGCGCCACTTCAGGCCGCCGCGCAGAATAGTAAAGACCGATAGGTTTACAGCGCAGTTCACAGTGAGACTTTTCTGCGCGGCGGCCTGAAGTGGCGCGGAACTCGGTCGCTCAGAAGTGTGTGTGGGAGATGCTTATGGCATCCTCAGTTGGGGTATGTTGTGATGCTGAAGATAGTGGGGAGGGGAAGGAGATGGGGAAGAGGAAGGTGGGGAAGGCTATTCAGATCTGGTCACGAAACACGGTTAAAGCCATTTCAAACAACGTTTCAATTCTGAATGGTTATCTTACGCCAGGGCAATGCTGAGAGTGTCTTCGACTCTGGAACGTGCTGCATATATACTATATATTATTTTAATCAATTAATTGTGAAATACCACAAATTAACCAAATAAAATTTATTTCGTTTCTTTTATGGTTCGAACCCGCGATGTTCTGATTGCGAGAGGCTTACCTCAGAACCATTGAGGCCGTTGGTTGACACAATAGTTCAGCATTCAAATTAGAGTAGAATTTTAAAAGGTACTGATGTCATAAAGTTTTATTAATCTATTTATTTAGAATATTACGGCACAATTGCCATTTACATACATGTGTTTTTTTATTATTTTTTAAACAGTCATAGTAGTACAGTGAAGTAAGAAAGGACAAATTTAAAAATTAAGTAAGTAAAAGTAATGATAGAAAAATAACATGAATTAGTTAAAAGTTTATGAAAGCAGTTAAGAAGAACAGAATTAAAAAAAAATAACCTGTTATGCAGCCACCTTTAAATATGTACTTCTAAAATGTTTAATCGGTACAACTTTATAATTCAGTAGAGGAATATTAAAAATATCGGTAACATTGGCTAAAACATTACCAATGGTGTGTAATTTATTTATAACAGAATTTATTGTAACCGGAGATCGAAGTATAATTGTCACAATAATACATACATCTTAATCTAATGGTAGGTACATGAAAGTGAATCAACTTTAATATATCAGGGCTATCCGACTGAACGTATATTATTTAAATAAAAAAAATAAAAACATTTTTCTTTTCTTTTTTTGTTACAGAATAAATTTTCTGGCATTTTTATTAATGTATATTTAATTTAAAACAATAAACATTTTGTTAAAATTTTTTTTTTTTTTGCATTCTCACCAGCATTTGGTTCCTTAGAACGGGCAATCTGCCTAGCTAGGAACTAATATCGACCCACAAGACATAATAACACTTGTACACATTTTATAGTTATTTTTCAATGTTATTATTATGTTATTTTTGCCATACAAATGTATCAAATGTAATGTTATAAATATAATTAACAATTTTATATAAAAATATAAGATCATAAAATTTTCTTCTGTCATTTAACTTCAGCAATTTCAATGAATGTAATAAAAAATTATAATCTATTGACTCTAAAGGAATTCCAAGTCTAAAATTAATACCTCGTTTTTAAATTTTCATTGGACTCTTTCAATGATATTAATGTGATTATTAAAGACAGGTAACCAAATTGTAGAGTTATATTCCAGAGTGCTTCTAACGAGAGATGTGAACAGAATTTTTAATGTGTGAATATTTTTAAAATCTTTGGAAATCCTTAATATAAAACCTAACATTTTCATAGCCCTGTCAGCGATAGAAGTTATACAGGGTGTTAAGGGACGTACTTGACTTACTTTAACCAGTGATTCCTGACATTATTTGGAGTAAAAAATGTAAATTAAATTTTGGTCTCCGGTGACTTTTTTTGACGACTTTTTTTTTTTTTCAAAAATTTTTTCTTCAAAATCAAACAAAAAAAAAATTCTTCCGCATGTTGTCACTGGTCACTCAGCCGGGTGTCCGACGAATCCCTTACCCCGCCTCCAACTGTTCAACAACTATCATTTTTTTATGTTTTTGTAGAAAAAAAAAGAAAAAAAAAACATCAAAAATGTCACCGGAGACCAAAATTTCATTTACATTTTTTACTCCAAATAAAGTCAGGAATCACTGGTTAAAGTAAGTCAAGTACGTCCCTTAACAGCCTGTATAACTTCTATCGCTGACAGGGCTATGAAAATGTTAGGTTTTCGACTGGTCAGTGGTTGAGTGGGCATAGCGCTTGGGTCCCACCCGAGCGTCGCGTGTTCGATTCCTCGGCTGGCTAAATCCTCCATCACAACACAAGCAACATTTTCGGCTTTCTGTGGTGGTAGTAGGAGATTTTCAAACATTGTTGGGTTATTCGTAACCCGGGAATGTTTGTCTTTCTTTTAAAGAAAGAAAGAAAGAAATATTAAGGATTTCCAAAGATTTTAAAAATATTCACACATTAAAAATTCTGTTCACATCTCTCGTTAGAAGCACTCTAGAATATAACTCTACAATTTGGTTACCTGTCTTTAATAATCACATTAATATCATTGAAAGAGTCCAATGAAAATTTAAAAATGAGGTATTAATTTTAGACTTGGAATTCCTTTAGAGTCAATAGATTATAATTTTTTATTACATTCATTGAAATTGCTGAAGTTAAATGACAGAAGAAAATTTTATGATCTTATATTTTTGTATAAAATTGTTAATTATATTTATTTTATTTATAACATTACATTTGATACATTTGTATGGCATATTAACACCCTGTATGAGATAGAAAGCAGAGTTTCTTGTCAAAAATGATGTCCAAGTCAAGTATTTCGACAACAGAAATTAAGTCAACAATACAGAGTGCATAATTATATATTATTGGAAGTTTGATTTTTATGGAACCTCATAACTTGGCATTTGTTAATGTTTAGCTGAAGTTGCAATTGTACGCATCATTAATGACTTGAAACAGCTTCATATCGTCGGCAAAGAGTAAAACTTCGACACTGTAAAAAATGCTAGTAACGTCATTGATGATTAGGATAAACAAAATAGGTCCCAGGTGCGAAACTTGCGGGACACCCCTGGTAGAAATAAATTTGTAAGATAGACAGTCATTGATCTTTACAAAGAGTAATCTATCAGATAAGTAGCTGATCAACCATGACAAAAAATTACCACCCTAATTTTTCGAGCTTATTGATTAGTATTTTGTGCCAGACCTTATCGAAAGCCTTGGAAAAATCAGTTTAGTATATACATAGTACCTGTTGCCTGTTAGTCAATGCTGTGTTTATGTAGGTTTCATATACTGTAAGGTTTGTGAGAGTAGACGTAGATGAGACAAACCCATGTTGGCAATTGCTAATAACATGATTTTTTAAATTAATAAATAATGATAATTGTTTGTGATTAGTTGAACTGCCCTGCAACAGGACTTTAGGTGCATACTTGTTGACACTGGTAAAATGTTATTGACACATTTATATTTTGACAGTTATTCAGTGAATCCTATTGTTTTAATTATACAATTATTAAAGATAGTTGAATAATCTTAGTTTACTTTGAGTTTTATTTTAAAAATATTGACTCTAAATTGACAAAATGAATACATAATGCAATTAAATCAATAAATGACTTATGTTTATGTTACTCAGACTCTAATCAATGATATCGATTTTTGGTCTTACTTAAGAAATGAACAAAACTTCAGTTAGACACTTCTCTAAGAAACTTCAATGAGAAACTTTACTAATAATAATAATATTACTCATGTATATCGCCATTTTAGTGAAGTTTTACCTTTTGGGCGCTTAACAAAAGTTGAAAGTATTAAAAGTTGACATTCACCGTATATAAAGTGTCTGGTGTATTCCAGGATTTGGACATGCTGGCCGCGCAGCTCAACGAACTGGGAGTGGTTTCGGGCCCCTCCGCACCCCCGCGCTCCAACAGCAGCGGCGGGGGGGGCGCCTCCAGACCCTCCTCGGGGGCCCCTCGCGCCCAGCCACAGGCTCAGGCCAACGGACACACGCACGGTAAGTTTTCATTATACAACAAAAATGCATGCTTTGAAATTTTTCAAAGAATTAGTTCATTCAGAATTCGAAATTTATTTTGGCCCACGTAAAATTCATTAATTCGTAATTTGAGATTAATTTTGGTCAAATCGAAAAAATTCTATTTATTATTATCGCGTTCTACTCTATTAATTATTAATCTTATCACCTTATCAATATTCTTCACTTGTTCTGGTCCCTATCCATTCTTCTCCAGTCTTCAGGCCTTTCCATCCTCAATTTGAGAGGCGGGTGTGGGTACTGCCTCCTCACGATCCATTTATTGAATAACCAATACCCCGACCACAGATCACTCCAAGTAGTTCGCTACGTTTGATGACTTAGCAGGGGTGTTCAGATTCATGGGGTTTGAATAGTGATTACCTTTTTACCTCTCCAGCCAGACTATCTAGACTAGGGTTTCCCAACTAGTGGTCCGCAAGAGGCTAGAAGATGGTCCGCCGGTCAATAAGCGAGTCAGCGCGCGGGCAGTCGCTTGTCGAGAAATCGGAATAAAAAAAACCATCCTACCCCTTTCCGTTAGTTTTCCTCAGGGCTTCACTGTGTGGAGCTAGTGTAAAAATAAAACTTTTGTTTTCGTGTGAATACTGCACAATAGTCCCAATTACCCGGAGTCAGTGGAACTACGACATTCCCGATTGGGGTATATTGGGAGGCTGTAGGTGGTGTTTCCACACTTGCACTACTGATTTTCATTGACGAGTACTTTATTGTGAAAATTTTTATAAAACATTGATTGAAATATGTTACTATTGCAGTGGTACCACCGCCGCCTGTGGAACGCAACATCCTGGACCCCATCGAGGACTCAGACACGGACTCCGAGCCCGAGGAAAATAACGGCAGGTCGCGGAACGACGGCACTCTCCTCGCCAGCGATCCACCCAAACCTCTGTAAGTAGTCACCGAGGAAGAAACAGGAACCTCCGAGATACAGAAAACATAATATACGTACCTCATCTCATCACGTTTTCTTCCCTTTTTTCTTATTCCGTTTGGAGACCCATTGCGCCGACAAGGCAAGTCGCAAAGCCTCCACACCTCCCTCTCCCACGTGGGATAAATTTCTTAGAATACCGTGTGGGAGATGGTTCTATTGTAAGAAAATCACTAAAGGATGTAAAAAGAAATTGTTTATTATTTATTCCTATACTATTTATTGGGTAGTGTGTGCAATGGGGGTCGGTAAAATTATGATTCTAATAAGGATGGATATGTTGACCGTAATATATCAAAATTGTGTAAAAAAATTACCTTGTTAACCTCTGATTTGCCGTAGACGCGCCGGCGCGCGCGTCGTATGCGCATGCGCGAGAAAATAATTCGAAAATTTGAATAAAATTTTCGACCAAAACTTTTTGTCAGCGATTTTGGCCCTTCTATGTACAGAATTTGTATGAAGAACACGGTCAGAATCGCTTGCGCTAACATCACAGATGAT
Organism: Limnephilus rhombicus; assembly: GCA_929108145.2. Lineage (NCBI taxonomy): Eukaryota > Metazoa > Arthropoda > Insecta > Trichoptera > Limnephilidae > Limnephilus > Limnephilus rhombicus. Next base: position 25,501,936 of record OV815292.1, read on the forward strand.
ATAGCCACTAGTTTCATTCACCTTGCAACCCCAGAATATTTTTAAAACAATTATGTCTATGACTTAGAAACGTCAGATTTTACCGCGAATTTACCCGTCGCAATTTATGCATATTCTGCGACCAAAACATCGTAAAACCTATTAATTTACGTAATAAATGCAAGTAATGTTGTTTTGGTAGATAGTTTATTGTTCTAGGAACGTGTTTCAGTCAATGAAATATACGATAGCTCAAAATTAATCAACAAAACATTCAATTCAAAATTCAAAGTGGTGCTTTTTTAGTGAATTTTCGTGAAATGGCGTGGCCTTTGACCGGTTACAACAAAATTGACTGTAATTGACAAATTTAACAAATGTGACGTCTCACAGCAAATGGAAAGTAGCTGACCAACAAAGAGGTTTCAGTATCGAAAGATTTGAACTTGTGAAGGCAAACACCGTATGCTGTGACATAAGATATTGGAAGCTGGCTTGAGTGGAGACATTTCTTAGTTATTTTACTGATTGCAAAAGTGATTCGGTTTTCAAGCTGAAATTTTTCCTAAATAATTCAGTCCCCAATGGTTAACGTGAGCTCAATCAAGAATTGTTCAATTTGGAGCTTTCGTTTTGGGCTAGGTGTAGAGTTTAATCAGCGATCTTTTCTGGAAAGAATGACTGAATTGAATATTTTAGATGAAATTTTTTTTCTGATTGTGTGTACTAACATTATTATTGAATACCTACTAACCTATTTGAACATCCCTTCCTCCCATTTATTTTGTTAAATTATTTTTGCATGATGAATATTATTTCAACCCTTTACATTAATTTGTTTTATAAATTATTTATCCTATACTCACGTAAAACATAAAACTTTTCATATACAAACCAACAAAATCTCACTTTTATAATATTAATTAAAATAATTTTACAACTGAAAATCACACATGAACAATGAAAACTGACTTTCGTTATCACCAAAAACTGAACTTGAACATTTAAAACTGACTTTTGTTACTGCCAAAAACTATACTTGAACATTGAAAACTGACTTTCATTATCACCAAAAACTACACTTGAACATTGAAAACTCACTTTGGTTACCATCAAAAACTACACTTGAACATTGAAAATTGGCTTCCGTTACCAACAAAAACTACATTCGAACATTGAAAACTGTCTTTTGTTACTGCCAAAATTACACTTAAACATTGAAACTGAAAACCAAAATACACTCACTTATTCTTGAACATTTAAAAACAATACATTATTAAAACACGCATTTTAAACATTTGCACCGTTTCTTTCGTTATTTTTTTTTTGTTGGTCCCCATCAGTCCCGAGTTCTGTTACAGGCCCGGGCTCGGCTCTCTCGTGGAGGACGTGGCGGCCGCGGGCTCAGCGTCCGTGGGCCCGGCGGCCGGAGCGCCGGCGCCCGCCACACCCAACAACAACGCCAGCATCGGCGGCGGCAGCACCACCTCCACGGCCGCCTCCACCGGCAGCGGTATGGGAACCGGCGGTGCTCCCAACCGACCCTTGCCGCCCACTCCCGACGATGAGGACACGCACACCGGACAGGCGGATCGGACGCTGGTCATGAAGCGGGTATGTCCGATGACTTATAGATTTTGTAGAATTCTTAGTTTTTTTGCATCGGTGGATTTAATACACATACGACACTCGAATATTGTCGGGGTGAATGAACACTTTGATTTTTTATTTATTTATTATGTGTTATCACACGATCTACAAGCTATAGATAAAAGATACGGAGATAAGTGAGACTATGGCATTCCCAAATGGGTTGGGTATATTGTGATGCTGAGAGGAATGTTTCCATCATAGATAATAAAAACTAAGGGAGTTACGGTATGGTAGCGTGCCGACTATCATCGAGCCACGACCAAATGGATGGACTTTCAAAGTGGCTATGCAATGAAAGTTATGCGTTTGGTGTGTAGATAGAATCAAACAAAGGCGGAGCGCCGCTGTGTGATGAATGATGTTGGCGACACTTTTATGGGTGTGGTATGTTACTCATAATGTTTCGTTGCCCTCATTCACCTTTTTTTTTCATTATCTATGGTCTCAACTGACTGGATCCAGTGCTATGGCGTCTCTATTTTGAGTAGTGTGAGGCTGTAGGAAGTATGAAAAGAGAAGGACTTAAAGTGATACTGTACAAGAGTTCCAACCGTCCGGAGTCTGTGGAACTATGAAATACCATTTTGGAGAATGTTGTGAGATGTTGGAAAATGGTGTGGAAAAAGAGATTTGTAAAAAGGATTTTGGGAAGCACATGGGCTGTGCAAATCTGGCCATATCAGGCAATGTTTTGGTTCTGAGTGGTTGTCTCTCACAAGAGCGATATTGAAAGAATCTAACAATATTTGATTGTGATGTTGAAAAGAGGAGTGAATAAAATTGCAGAAGGGGTTGAAGAAGGTTGGGAAGTACTGTAAAATGGGGTGACTATCAATTTTCATATTTGAACGTAAATAACTTTTTTTATAAAATCATTAGTGCCATTCTTCATTAGTTTCAGGTTCTTTGAAGTTAGTGCAACAATAACCTAATAAGTATACATATTGCATTTTTATTTAAAATCATTTTTATTTATGTTATGCTATTGTTTTCATTTAATTAATAATCGATATAGAGCATTAATAAATAAAAATTTATGCCACATTTATTGCAATATCATAAAAACTAAACTATCGAAATATATGTAAAAACAAATCATTTTTTTGGACAGTCTAAAAAAAAACATGGTGATCGAAGTCAACTTTCGGAGTGGGTTGACTTTGATATTCCATTTTTTATAAGCTTTTTACATTAACCCATTGGCCACAAACCACGGCAGCCTGCCGGGTGTGCAACTCAGGTATTTAACCACAAACCCCGGCACGCTGACGGGCTAGAGTAGGTCCACCTAAAAACGGAAAACGAGCACGACAGTGACTGTTTTGAATAAAATTTTAAATGCCAAACGCTCTGTAATTAATTAATCATTCACTTCATAGAATTGGAAATAATATGTTTTTTATGTTTTTTCCCTGTTATTTGTGCTCCAAGTTTTGCATGCAGCCAGCCGCCATTTAATTTCATCTAAATTGCGAGTGGTTCTAGGCTTTTGGTAGTGACCCTGAATGTCCCCGATTGCTTTGAGGACTATCATACCAAATTATTTTATTAGTTATTATTTTACTTGTATGTTAAAAACAAAAATTATTATTGTTCGATTTAAGATTATTATGTTTTTTTTTGTAACTTTTTGAATAAAAATTTGGAAAAAAACATTCGAAAAAAGAGAAGGTTATTTTTGTATCCTTATCTACACATATTTTAATCTTTTTTCAAATTTTATTTTTATGTTTTTCTTTACCTTATCCAATATATAAACAAATTTAAAGAAATTAATTCATTTGAATATACGGTTCAAAAGTAACAATAGATTTAGTACACCAATGCAGATTTTCAATTTTTGGTACAAAATTAATTCAATGGTGAAGGCCAATTTTTTAGCTCATTAATTCTGTGGCCAATGGGTTAAACAATGCTTCAACGCCAAAAATTAAAAAAAAAAAATTATATATACAAGTTTGAATATTCAAGTATATAGTTATATATTATATCGATAGACGCTGATATACTTTACAATATAAATGTCACAAAACTATTAGGTATAATGACTGAGGAATTTAAAAATGTATTTACATCTTTCTCTATCTGAAAATATCTAAAAATAAACAGCTTCACAGTTCATCCATCAGTATGTTTCAATAAAACTAGAAATCAACTAATTTGACACTTCATCACTTCATTTGGATAGGGTTCTACCTTCACTTCACCTTGTTTTGAGATATGGGGTATCAAAGTTTGAAAAGATGATTTCTCATTATCTATTTAACAATTTCCATTTTTGAAGTCGAATCTTGTGTAAAGTATTTCAATTGGACATATTTTAAAGGAAAGTATTTAAATAGGACATATACTTACCTTTTAGAACATACCTAAACATGCAAATAGAACCGTATGCAACCAGCTAGGGCATACTAATTCATTGCACAAGGTTCTAATCACATTGCCCTAATGCAATTCCAAGCTAGGGCCATGTCATATTTAAATATTTTCTATTATAATATGAAAAACTAAAATACTTAAACTAAAATTGTTAAATAGATTACGAAAATTCATCTTTGGAAAATTTGAAACCTTAGAAAGTGGTACCTGTACAATACGATTCTTGTTCAGTGAACACCTGCCAGATGTTATTTACTTGAAAAAGGGCAGTTGGTGTTTACGTAAAGAGGGGCTGCACATGTTCCTTCAAAAATATTATTGTAACAGGAGTGAATTTGCGACGGCGATTTAAAATTATACCAACCGGTTTGTTATTCAGTACAAAAGCACTTAGCAACTAATATTAATTTTGAACACCTGCTGGAAAAACAGTTAACAAATTAATCACCCTTTGCACGTGGAGCTATAAAAACAATACCATGTTTACGTTAAAACTTAGAACAGGTGCGCAAATATTTTGATATAAAAGCTGACTGAAAATAAATATTATTTCATTACCAAAAAGATTTCCGAGTTGTTAATTACAAAATATCTCCCAATCGAAGTGAAGATTGGGGTCCAGCCGCCTAAGTTTTACAGTATTGTATAGATCAAATAAGTTGGTCTCATACAGGTACCATATCCAGATAAGTGACGAACCATAATTCGCCCGTATTTACTATCAACTGTCAGATACAAACAAAATAGAGAGTGGAGAGTGTAAGTGATGTTAGAACCTTGTAAAATAAATAATTATTTGAAATGCTTGATGTTAGAACAGTGGTTCCCAACCCTTTTCTGACCCGGGACTACTTGTACGTTTATGACGCCATTCTGTAGCCACCCCCCCCATGAAGGCGAAATTTGTGTTTGTCAACTTTAATGGAGGGGGGGGTGGCACCAAGTTGTCCGTGCCCCGGTTCTAGCAGAATATTTACCACAACGGAGGGGGTAGGATGGGGTGGGGCAAAACGGAATACCTTAATGGCCACTGACCACAAGGTACAATAATCATAAACTGAATATTGTCCCAATTATTTTATTCAGACTTCTCGACCAGGAACCTCCCGCGCACTGGCTCGCTTATTGACCGGCGGACCATCTTGTAGCCTCTTGCGGACCACTGGTTGGGAAACCCTGTGTTAGAACGTTACATAAATATATCTATGAAAATGCAACACAGATGATTCAGAAAATTATTTTGGGTAAAGAAACATTAGTTAGAACCCCATTCAAATGAGGTGACGACCTATTTTTGATTGTATCCACGTAGCAAAAAAAAAAAACTTTTAAAAGTAGCAAGTAATTTCTGAGTGGTAGCGAGAATTATGCAGATGTTCATGATGATCAAAGTCACCCCTTATTACGGCACTCGGCTGCTTCAAATCAAACCATAGCTAAAGTCATTTCAAGTAGTTTTCTTTGATTTCATTCTGAATGGTGGCCCCACACCAGGGGGCACACTTTGTATTGTGAATTTGTTTGATTGTTGAAAATGATAGTGATTTAATCTCTGTGGAGAATCTGTGAAGAATACCTCTACATATTTAATAGTGTTGCATTTTTCATCCTGTTATTTTTTCTCCAATTTGCATGAATCGAGAATGTTCTGTGCCATATTCATAAAGCTGTGTCCGTCTGCCTGAGATGTGTAAAAAAACCTATTCATTTAATTCATGTCGACTTTCCACACACAAATTGGCCGGCATTATTTATCAGTTTGATGAGATGTTTTGATGGTGTTTTGCTTTGATGATGGGATGAGTTGATGAATATTTGACTTGATAGACAGCTATTTTAGATGTTTTGGTGAAGAGGTGTGCCGATTAATCTATCGAAAAACTATTGAGTTAATTTCGTGCTGGCCTTTCCGTACATTGACATTAATCACTTTTATGTTATAATATGTGATAAGTTGATGATAACATTTGCCGCAATTTGCCGTGAAAGTCCATCAAACATCACATCAACATTTTTTGTTTTCCGTCTCCTCCATTTGTTAAAACACTAAACACGTTGAAAACGGTTGAAAGATTGGTGCGAAGTTCGCACGATCACACACAATTTGGCTTGTGGTCTGCGATAAGGTCGTGTCGACGCTTAAGCAATGAGCACTTGACGTTTGATGTTTTTGGCGTTTATATCAATGTTAAAATGCGTTCTGATGAAAAAGAGATGCATCAGGGAGAAAACACAGATATTTTAATAGATATTTGTTTATCAGGAAAGATTTCCGACTAATGATTATTGCACAACCTAAAGTTACTATTAAGAATTTAGAGTGCGTAAATATTCACGTCAAAAACAGAATAATTATGAATATTTGATATTATATTATAATTTTATTATCAAATATTTTTATTATTATATTATATTTAGGTATAATAATATTTCAAACTCGTGATTATGCCCGCTCATAACCACAAAAGGCTCTTCCGTTAATTCTTGATACACGACCGCATTGTGCGGCATCTGTCAAAAAATTAATTATTCCCCCCCCGCCGGCGCCCACCTGCCTACCCGCTTCACCCGGGATGAATGTTTAGGAAATGTTTTCCGTCGAACATGGGAAGCTCGAAACACAACAAAAGTTGTCAATATTTATGATGTTGGTGACAAACATTTTATGTTGTTATGGGACTATCAAGGCAAATTTCAAAGCTATGGACCCGACTATAGTGAAACCTAGATGATCATCCATTTTCAGATGTTTCGATGAAGCGTTGTGCTGTTTTTTTGAGAGTTGATATGTGTACATTAGGCTGCTTCAAAAAGTTAAAGTTCATCTTTTTATTAGGGCACCCTTGTAAATGCTTTCAATCTAGTCCTGGGTCGATCGATCGTTTTACACGACCCGGGTCGCTCACGACACACTGGCGTCACACAATGGCGACACAAAATATGAAACTTGATTACGCTTCACCCAGCTACTTTCTACTACCTGAGTCGAGAGAGAAGGTGGCGAAACCCGGGTGTTGACAACCCGCTTGCTCTCTCATCTATCTATCTATCGTCGCTCGCCCCGCCACTTCCGCACCCGAAACCCAGGTAGCAGTAGTAGAGCGGTTGCGAGAAGTGGGTCGCGAGACCCGGGTGCTGACGAAATAATGACCTGCTCTCTCTTTTGTGGTCCGTGAGCGGGTTTCAATGAGCGGGTTATTCACGGCCGACCCAGGACTATTTCAATCACCAAAAAAATGCACACATATTTTTTTAAATAAATTTTAGGGGTCGCTACCATTGATCAGAGTTTTGAAAATACGCAACATCTATTGCAATGTTTGGAATGCTTCAGAGCAAAATTGTCACTGTATGTAGAATTAGATCAGCCTCAGATAGGTTAAACACATTCCTCTCCCGACTCCCGCAGTATTGTAAACAATAGGAAGCGTGTTTAAAACGTGTTACCATCGCAATTAGAGTCTTTGAGTAATAACACACCCCTGCCTTTTTTTTTGCTACAGGCGGTAGCAAAAAACCCTATTAAAAAATCTGAAAAAAAAAGTGTAAATATTTTAAACATTTGGAAACATATGAAAGGGTGCCCCATAGAGAATTCAAGGCATCCTAGTGTACATGTATATAAAGCCAGTCAGAATGAAAGCGGCATATTAAAAATAATTATGTATGTCTTTTCATTATACATATTATTTTTAATTTATAAACTAACGTTTAGACAAGATTTTTATGCATAGCACAAAGGGTAACAATTATTATAAGCAATAATTATCAGCCTGAAACACTCATCAACATTGAAAAATCTTCCGAGAAAAGATACTTGCCGCCAACGGGACTTGAACCCGTGTCCTTCTGATTGCCGGTCAGCTGCTCTTGACCACTGAGCTATGGGGGCTTATCAAATACCCGCCAAATAATTCAATATATACTAGTGTTTCATTCAACAATTACTGCTTATTATATTTTATCCACCTGAAAACAACCAACTTTATTTTTGCGAGAGAGACATTGTAAATGTTAAATCCCTCGCTAGGTGGCGTCGAGACAAATTATGACTACATTTATTGGGGAAATACTTAAACTTGTCGAATATTAATTATTATTTTTAATTTATTATTTTCAGGTTGTTTTCAGGTGGATAAAATATAATAAGCAGTAATTGTTGAATGAAACACTAGTATATATTGAATTATTTGGCGGGTATTTGATAAGTCCCCATAGCTCAGTGGTCAAGAGCAGCTGACCGGCAATCAGAAGGACACGGGTTCAAGTCCCGTTGGCGGCAAGTATCTTTTCTCGGAAGATTTTTCAATGTTGATGAGTGTTTCAGGCTGATAATTATTGCTTATAATAATTGTTACCCTTTGTGCTATGCATAAAAATCTTGTCTAAACGTTAGTTTATAAATTAAAAATAATAATTAAAATTCGACAAGTTTAAGTATTTCCCCAATAAATGTAGTCATAATTTGTCTCGACGCCACCTAGCGAGGGATTTAACACTTACAATGTCTCTCTCGCAAAAATAAAGTTGGTTGTTTTCAGGTGGATAAAATATAATAAGCAGTAATTGTTGAATGAAACACTAGTATATATTGAATTATTTGGCGGGTATTTGATAAGCCCCCATAGCTCAGTGGTCAAGAGCAGCTGACTGGCAATCAGAAGGACACGGGTTCAAGTCCCGTTGGCGGCAAGTATCTTTTCTCGGAAGATTTTTCAATGTTGATGAGTGTTTCAGGCTGATAATTATTGCTTATAGTCATTATACGTGACTTGTGAAATATAGAATAGCAGCCTTACTAAAAAAACCCAGTGAAAATTTTATTCAATTGACAAACGGCCGCGGATGTGAAAACATTACTAATTAAAAATTTGTTCATTGAAAGAAATACACATGGTTTACATGGCCTGAGAGGGTAGTTTATCTCTCTGTTTTAACGATTGATGTCCGAACGAAGTTTGGAATTTTTCCGAAGTATTTTGAATGTTCTATATATTTCTTATTTTTGAAGGTGTCGTAAAAATAAATACCATTTATGAAAACTAGATAAAATTGCCTTTTAGATTTGTGTATTTGAAATAAAGTTTAGTTTTCAAAAACTGACATATTTTAAGATTCAAACTCGGAAATAAATGGAAAAAAATTTCTTACCAAAATTTTTTTGGCTAAAATGTAGAGAAATTAAAAAAAATCTAAATTTCAAAAACACAGTCCTTTTATGTAATAAATTTGGAAGGAAACTATCATCTCACTTTTTCCTCGTGCATACAATAAAAAAATAATAAAAAATTTCCAAGTTTCTTTTATTGCTAAAAAACTAACCTAAAAATTATACCGGCTTTTATAACAGATTTCTTGCATCTCTAAAGACGTTTATTTCTTTGATAGATTTAGGAACACATGTATTAGATATTATTATTTAAAAAACACCACTTTCATGAAATTCTCGTAAAATAAAATCCTTTAAATGTAAATTTGAATTTTCATGTATCATATAAAATAGTTTTTGACATTTTAATTTTCAAAGTACGATTATTGTTTTATAACTTGACTAAAACTTATGAAAAACCACAAAAAACACGGTAAACATATCAATTCTATAAATATAGGAGTAAATTAGTCATATTTAGAAATTAACCATCACATTTAAGTAATATTGCACACACATCCGCGAAGCGAAATTTTTTCACGCATTCTGCGCGAAAGTTCCTTTATGATATGAGCACGAACAACGAATGCGCAGGCGCCGCCACCTAGCGGTTATGAAGAAAAACAAACCATTTAGTATTTACACTATAAAAAATTACATTGTTGCCAGATTTAAAATACATTTTAAGAACAAACCTTATTAGTAATATTTCGTGATTTAGTGTATTTTTGTTTTATTCATGTTGCTGCAGCAACACAGGCTATCGGGCGTGCTGTGTTTTTTTTTAGTAAGGCTGTAGATGTTTCGATGTACATAATGAACAGAAGTGTTGTTGAAGTAGTGTGTTGAAAAGAAGAGATGTGCAGATAAAGTGATGTATTGATGAAAAGATTTGTGTCGAGTTGATTAGCTCACTATTTTATATAATTCGATGATAAGAAAAGGCATTTAAGAGATGATTTCACGACATATCATGATCAATGCAAAGAACCCTCATCCTGGTGATCACCTGAGCTTCCCCCTGTCATAATGACACTAATGAGCTAAGCTGCTTCAATGTGTAGACGCTGTTGTATATCTTATCGCTCATCCTTAACATCCTGCAGCTCGAATCATTTTTCCACTAAACCTAACTTCTCTTAGCGCTGAATTAAATAGGTAATTATTTAAAAATTGTCAACATTTTTTTTTTAATGCGCTTCTATATTTTGACTCTTTATTCAGCCCTAAGTGTAGTTGTGGCAGCTATGTGTTTTTTAAAATCTTCAATGGAATATTTAATGCGCACTTTACTTCTCCATTGCATTCACAAGACAATGAAATGGGTGCTCTGTGTATAGAACTAGATATTGTTCGGAAAAGACAGTTTTCCCTAATGCTGTTTCCTGCATTCGTAGTCATGTATTTAATTAAATACTCGATGTTTACGAACCAATTTGATCTCTCTTTGAGTTAAATATGTACATACATGGACAGAATAAACAAGAAACAGTATTAATGGAAAAATGTCCCATCTTGCATTCACATATTGTATATTTATTAACATTTCATGCAATCAAAATGGATAAATAATAATCATTGTACATACCAGTTGTGTCATTTGACATTTTAGTTATTATTGGTCAAGGTGGCAGTATCTTTATCATAATTATTGTTGTGTTTTATTTTTACACCATTTCATTAAATTGATAGCTCCACTTTTTCATCTTTGATTTCAATTTTCCCAGATCAATTAATTCCATGTAACTATCACTATTTTTTTCACCATTTGTTGAAATGATGTCATTTGGTTTGGTTTATTACACTTAAATGGAATTCATCATATATTACAAAATATTGAGGAACATCTACTGAGAAAGTACCACATATTAGAATATTTTCATGAGACTGAAGATTATTAATATCCTTTATAATGATGAATTGGTGGTATGGAATGTTAAAAGAAAGCAATGTATAAATATGTGCAACATGTCAATGTTATATTTAATGTATGTCTCGCACTCTGCATGATGTATGTTTATTTTTTTTTTATTTGTTTTATGTTTTTTTTTCACAATTCCCTCCACCATTGTGTTACCACCACTTCTGCCTCGGTGTCCGGTGTCCATCTTGTATCCGGGCTACAGAAGGCTTCGGGGGGCGTAGAAGGGGCCGCGGGAGAGAATAGGCACTCGGAACTGGAAGAAGCCATCCTACTCAAGGACTGGGACTTTGCCAAATTCTTCCCGTCCAAACTCCTCGAAGATAGAAACAAACGGAACAGCGAGCAAAGCGAACGCAAAGACAGCAACAAAAACCTAATGCAGAGACAGTCACAAATCGATATGGAAGCGCTGAAGAACAAATATAAAGACAACATTACCCAATCTCGGAGCAAGCCTGTCCCCAAATCAGACACCAAGGATAAGTTGGCGAGCGTATTCAATCTTCACAGACGACAGGAATCGGATTCCAAAGTTTCCAATCCATTCTTCCGAGGGTTCCGCAGAGAGAACTCAGATCTATTCCCGCTTTCGAGCACACGCCATTCCGCCATTTACATCTCGAAAAACGAAGGAGTCCCTGCTGCTCAAGTCAACCCGCTGCGATCGAGCGGGATCTTTAATAATAACCGCCGTCCCGCACGTGGCGAACCGATCCTGACTGATTTTATTAAGATGAACGATAGTCTGAAGATGTCCCGACAGGGAGAGATAAACAAATCAATCGCCAATCAAAAAAACAATAACAAGATTACCGAGGAAGATAACACTTTGAAGAATATCGGGATGTTGGACGGAGGCGATGATACCATTAGCATGGGAAATGCAGGAGACGATTCGCCGACGGCCAGTATTGCCAGCAGTATCGCATTCGCCCCACCGAGGGCCGAAGGGGAAGCGCCGGTTCTTCGCACCCCATCCGAGTTCATAGCGGAGTACCTTCGCCGCCCGCAGCGCCGGGAGAAGACGGAGTCGGACATTGTGTACCGCAACTCGGCTCTGATGCGGGACCCCGCCGCGCTGCAGGTAACGCATCAGCTGCGCTGCCGCCTGGTTTGACTGTAACGCCCATCTGTGTTCACCTAACCTAACAAGCGATACTAAACCGGGGCCAGCAAGCAACCATACATACACACCTCCTTTGTAACCTAACCAAACAACCATCCAACCACACCTTAATATTTAATAATGCAACACAACCTGACTCAACTTATACAAATTCACATGCTTCCAACAATGCTCGGTTTTTGCCTTCTTTTGGGTTTCTATGATTTTACTATTTCCCTTTGTTTGACAATGTTTTGGACAATACAGGTCTCATTGGTGGGATTGTATGTAGCCAGACCTTTATGTGTACTGAAATTTTGACAAACGATAGGCAACAGATTGAACATAAACCACCCCTCAGTGATAAAATTACTTTCTTTTGCTTTTTCTATGTAATTTAAAATCTTTTCACACATTCTGTTTATCATTCTATCACTGAATGAACTTATAAAGGTAGTGAACTTCACACTATTCTGAATTGTATAACTTAAATTGTTATTTCATCATTACCACTTTTTTTTAATACAATCAACTTTCTTTCAACACAGTTTACATTTGTTCTTCATTGTTTTGGTATTTTTGCTTCTTTATTTAACCAAACCAAAACTGCTTCCGCTTCTTTAACCAATAAGACACAAACCCTTTTGTTTATTTCCATTTTCATATATATATATATTTTGTTGCTTTTGTAACATGTGACATGTATGCTTTACTAAAATTTGTGCTATTTTGTCGAGTTTTCTTTTTCTATTATTTGATTATTTTTTGTAGTTTCATTTTAATTTTTCTACAGAGTTTATAATTGTTTTCAGTAGTCAGTTCTTATTTTGTGGTATTCTCATATTCCCAACTTTTTTCTTTTTTTATCAGAAATCCAAAGCAAGAACTTTTTTCTTTATCACATTAAAAAAAAGTTTTCACAACAATCCATCATTCATTGGTTATGGTTCATATTGCTAGCAAAAGCTTATTCATTTTAATTTAATAGTGTGGAGGTGTATGTTGGTATCTGATTTTTATTGACAGAAAAAATATTTTCCTTTAAAAATTGGGTGGTAAAACATGCCTACATGCGCTTAATTTATTTAGCAAATTTAATTTGCCTACATGCCCTAACACAACATACCCCCTTTTATCAGACTGACAAATCTATCCCATCAGCGATGCTGACTCATCATCTTTTCGTCTCTTGGAGGAACTTGAAAAACATCTATGGAAATCACATTCTGTCTATGGAATGCTGATGAATTTCCCTAATAAAGTTGCCACAGCAAAATAATAAACATTGCATGAATAAGAATGAAAAATACAATGGCATGATTTTCAGCATGCAAAGCATGGCAACACCTGATTTGAAAAAAAAAGAACTATAAGAAAATTTTGCTTGCTGTTTCCGTTTCTGATATGCTGTGGGATACAAAAAAAAATGGCGGCTAAAAATACATTGTACCATCCGGAAGACTATTATCGGAGGATTTTAGCCATCAGAGCTTGTGGAATATCGTATCATTATTTCTTGTGACTGTTTGTGTTTGCCGCACTTTTGAAGTTTTCTCGTGCTTGTGACCAAAGTGATTTGTGTTCATTTTTCAATGTTGTGTTAACCAACTAATATTCATCTGTTTGGAAGTTTGTTTTCTTTAAATCTATAATGATATTGTCTGCAACTCTTTGCACCATCTCTGGAGCTTTGCATTTATATGTTGATGAAAGATTCAGAAAAAGCAAAATCTGCGAAACTAAAAAGTCTCACTTTGTACAATGCAGTGTTTTTCTGAATCTTCTACTCAAAACAGTATGGTAAATAAATCAATAATGATTATTGAATAATTATAAACACTCATTGCTGCACTTGTAATATGTATGTATGAATGGTATTTATTCTGATAACGGTTCTACATTAATGATTTTTTTGTAATTTTTTCAGCAGATGATATTTAGTGTACATAATTTATTTAGGCATGTACAATTTTTTTTTTTGTAAAATTTTGTGTGTTAGTAGACATAGAGCATTGAAAAGTTTTCCATTTTACTGAATTTAACAATACAGTTATTACAAAACACGTTCAATGAATGAATGAACAAATATATACAAAGTTGGTGATAAAATAAATAATAATTCTATTACTGAACTTTTAAATGTTAGCAATCATATGCAATATTCCTTTTGTAGTAAAAGTTGGCGACCAGAGACCAAATTTGTGCTAGAGTGCCAAGATCGAAAAAGGGTATAATTATATTGTTGTAGGCCCAAAAAATTTGCAAAAATTGTAATTCTAAGCTATCAAAGCCTATGTTACTGAACTGGGTATTTATATTTTAGTAAAAAAAAAATTAAACATGGACTTTTCTGGGAATTGTAATGTTGACTATCAAGTTTGAAAATCCTTAAAATTAAGTTAAAAAATTACCCTTTTTCCTTGCTAAAAGAGGGTTCACGAATTCATAATTTACACTCCATACTTTACCATTATCAAACTGCCACCTCATCTTCCGGTCATGTCTTCCAGGGTGCTAGATCCGGAGCCGAGGGTTCGAGGACCAGCTCTGTACTCCCGGACCTCCTCAGTCAGGCTGGAAGACCAGCAACTCCTCCCCCGAGGCACGACAAACCACAGCCTGAAGAGGTTCGTAACTCCATAATATTTAGATTACTGTTTCTATCAACATTCTTATATATTTTTTGGGGGTAGAATGTAATGTTATTTTATCATGCTTTCACATAATTTATTGTCTGATTGTAATATGATATTCTCAATATAACAATTGATTTTTGAAAATTATTGTAATTTATAGACTTAGTCCCGTAGTGGATAAAATTTAAAAAAGGGACGCTTGATGGTTTGGATGTGTAGAGAGGGATGACCAAAGAAAAAAGGAGAATATATGACAAGGAAGTGAATGGTAGAAGAAGTCGGGTACGCTCAAGGAAGGTGGGACATGATCAAGTGAATCAAATTCATGAGACGGGCCACGTCAAGGGTCAGAATAACAGTAGAGCATGCATGAGATGATGTATGAATGTGAATGAAGCAAGGAATACTCTGAAGAGCTTCTATGCCTAGCCCTGCGGAGAAACGGCGTAATGTTTAGTTACAGCGCCATTGATCTGATTTTTCACAAAAATTATTATTATTAGTTACGCTAATTATTTTCCCATGTACAATGTATGGCAGTAAGGTATGGACGGAAGGACAAAAGTAGAAGAAATGAGATCCCTATATGTGGGTGGTAAAACCATGTGCCAAATTGCTTGTCTTTCCAACCTCCGCGGTAAAAAGGCATGCTGGTTAGTTAGTTATCCAAACGGGTGTTTTTGAAATGTTAAAAATTGCCTTCAATTTGCAAAATTCAGAAAATTTGTAAAGATTTAAATGCTTCTATTCTAAGTAAAAGCCACTATTATTAGATTTTTCATAGATTTTTTAGAGTTTTACTTCTATTTGAATATATTTCAGATAACAAAAACTGAGACGGTATTATTTTTTATTTTATGTATCTATAAAAATTCCATACCAGTATAATCTCCAATAAGTTAGTAATTATATCTTGCCCTTATCAAAGCTACATACTATAATCCTTATTGCGACTATTGACATTTGGTATTAAAATATATATTTTTACATATATTGTTTGTTCCCCATTTTTTAAATACTAGTCTCTTGTTTTTTGGTTTCTCTTAATGTGTCAATAATACATACTGTGCTTGTGTCCTAAATCAATTAGAATTAATAAGTTATAGTCCACATTCTAATGGAGATGTGAAATCACACAGGTGTTTGTGTTTCAAGCAATATATTATGTACTCATTTATATTCTGAAATAAATTAAATTCAAAATAATAACAGTAGACTTTTGATTTACTGGATTTGATGGTGAATAAAAAATCTGGTGAAACGGTTTATAGATTTATTAAAAAATCCTCCATTCACAAATTTGATTTGGCAAAAAAATTGATTTGACCAATCTGTCCAACTAGTTGCTATGCCATTTAATAAAGAAATTGTTTCTCCCTGGGTGTCCTTTCTCATTCGTCCCGTTCCCCTTCCGCCTCCCCTTCTTCTCCTGCGTCCTCTTCCCCTCTCGCGTTCCCACTTTGTCACCTCCACCTTCCCTCTCCCCACTCCACTCCCCCCTTCCCGCGAACCCCCCTCCCGAGTTCCCCTCTCCCCTCCTAGATCCCCCTCCCCCCTCCCAGGTTTCCCTCCCCCTCCCTGGTTCCCCTCCCCCATCTCCCTCCCTCCCACTTTCAATAGCAATAGCCGCTTCCTCGCATGCCACCAATAGCAATTTTTTTATACAAATTTCATAATGCCAGAGCTCACCGGAAGTTTTACAAAAACCTTGTCCTGACAATAACGAACACACAAAAAAAAAAGAATTATCCAATTTGGTGCAGTCGTTTGAAAGTTATGTGCTTAGCAACACATTCAGCGATTCATTTTTATATTATAGATATGTAAATGTAAATCAAGTGGCAGGAAAAAACTGACCAATATTTATTTGTTTTAAGTATTTTTTTACTTTGAATGAAATGCTTAGGGTGTTTGAAACATTCTGGTTTAACCGAACCCGGTAAATGAAGAGTCTACTGTATGTCATTATATATGAGATTCCTTGACGCGGTATCAATTTAATGACTTAAACATTGTGTTTTCACACAATGATTTTTATCTAGAGACTGTCACTTAACACAAATAACTCTGGGTGCTTCAAAAGTGATAAAAAAATGTTTTTTTGTTGTTTTGGTTCTGCATGTATCTGCAGAATGAAAAACAAAATTTAAACTGCTCCTTCAAATACACAAACTTTATGCAATTCTGCAGCACAAAATACTATGGATCATGAAGCACAAGGTCACTTTTAAATTTCATCTCGAAAGAGTAACTATGCTTTAGTATTAAGTACTTCACACCAATTTCTGAGATAAAATATTGCCACCGAATGTTGAAAATGCAAAAATTAATTGCTGGACAAGTATTTCTACTCTTTTAATATTTGTACCTCAAAAGTTAGAGATCTACCACACCACTACTTAGTGGTTAGGAATCTGCCTAGCGATTCTGTATTTTTTGTGAGATCGTTATTGGATAACGGACATTATCTCCTGTCAGATTTGTGTGATTTTTACGGCTGTTATTTGCTTTTTCTATGTACAACGTGCATTATATGAATAAATAATAATTCGTGTTTAAATCGATCTAAACTAAAATATATGACAGTAAATATGTAAAAATCACACAAATCTGACAGGAGATAACATCCGTTATCCAATAACGATCCCACAAAAAATATGGAATCGCTAGGCTGGTGGTCAGCATGTCCAAGAGTAACAGACTTATGAATATAATCCTCCCACTGCATTACAAGGCGATGGGTCGAAACAGTCTGTAGTAGTAAGTGGGCCGATGTATCTGGCGCCAAAATTCGGACAAACGGTAACTCTGCTAAGTCACCAAACAGAGCGAATCACTACGGCAGAGGTGTTGGTTATCCAATGATATTGGTTCCTCAGAATAATATAGCACACTATAACTGCCTCCTAATTTGAAATTTTTTAGAGGATAAAGACAGTAGTTCTATGAAGACATTTAATGAAGTTAGTTAGTCCATCTGAAAACGTTGAAAGTACTTGTTCTAAAAAAATTTCTGTTCAGAAACAATCCTGCCTTGTAAAATTGTCTACTGCGAACCACAACCAACAATTGAGATTGGATAATGTACAATTTCCTTTTCCCAAAATATTTAAAAAAAAGTGTTGCATTTAAATCTTTCACTTCTAAGGTACAGAAATTAATTTAATCCATTTGAAAACACTAAGAATACTGACTGCCACTGATCAAAATCTTTCTGTGGATGTTGCATTTGGGCTCACCTATTCTTGCTGCCATTTTTGATAGCATTAAAAATAGCAATCATATACGAAGAACACACTTTTTGATTAACTTTGTATTGCTATCTAAAAAAGCAGGAAGAAACGAATAAGTACTCAACCAAAATCATTAATGACACTCCTTACTAGTGACGAAATTCACGTAAAAGAATTGTGCAAAAAATGAACAACTCTACCATCCTAACAAATATTTTTGTTCTTTCTACATATTTCTAATTTATGTTCTCTAAATATCTTTTAATGAATTTCTTAAATATTTACCTAAGTAATTTGGCAAAGAAATAATTTGGAAATGAGCAGGAATCGATGGAAAAAAAGTAATTATGTTGGGCAGTTTAGAATTTTGACGAATTGTATTGATATTGAGCAATATTTTTGGTTGAATTTGGCCGCTAATTATAAGGAGGTTCGTCAATTAAAATAATGCTAAACTTATTCAGCAATTTAATTAGAAGTGCATTTTTAACATTCCACGCTTAAGGCTTATTGATTAGGAATGATTTCACATCTCCATTCACTAAACATATACACACACACACACATGGGTCCACTGGTTTGGTATACATATATTATATCTATGTTTGCGTGTGAGCTTGACCCTCATTACATACACATATGTCCGTACTGTGTTATTATTATTCCCGCCCTCCCATCGCCGTGGCGACGCCTACTCGGGAGTTTCTACGAATCCGCTCCGAGGGGGCGTGGTGCAATGGACACATGTAAGTACCAACACGTATCGCACCTCATGTTGTTATCACCAACCATCCATCCATCATCGTAATGTATTATTGTCATGTAACCGTAACAGTCCAGCAGGTGTCCAGTCTCGTGATCTTTGGTGTATGATAGCTCGTCCGTGTGCCAGCAAATGAAAGCAACAAACGTATACTTAACAATATGACAACCTCTTCTGTTCTTATTGACTCCTGTTAGTCTATCATGCAAACAATATGGTAATCACATCTGTCTTTTATTCGGCGGATGGCAACTTTGATTTCTGCCACATCATACAAGTAAAATATTGCTGACACTTCTCCAGCTGTCCATTACTGAAAAGTTTTATATTTGACCTATTTAAAGTGGAAGAAGCGCTCGGTGAAATCCAACCGTTCAGAATTTAAACATTGGCCAGGTACTTGCCAACAGTCCTAATTTCCACCTCTTTGTCTTGCCCACTACATACCCCAATTGGGGATACCATAGTCCCACAGGTTCCGAACAATTGGGACTCTTGTGCTGTATTCACATTTAACCCCTCCGCAACGTAAGCAGATATAAGCGTTAAAAATAGGACAGCAGTCAAGTACAATAAGCGTGTTTATACGTCAGCGCGTGTTTTTCCATAGAAATCGTTATAACTCCGTTATTGTTTTAGTTACATCCCTAAAACAAAAAGTCAAAGGTCGATAGTAGATCAAGCTGCACATTTCTATCAAGTTGTTTATGGAAATACATAACAGGAATCAGCTGTCAATCGTGTAGTTGACAAAAATATTTAACCGCGCAAATTTGCTACCGGCAGCTCCACCGCGCTCCACATTTAAAATTTTTATTAAATATTTTTATATGAAATGATAAAAAAGTGAGGTGACAAAAGTGTTTATTACACATATATACAATAGAATAAGTATTGTTGTTTGCATAATCTGTGATTTTAGTACCGTTTTCACATTAAAACATCACGTGAGTCATTTTTACCTATTTTTAATGTTTGCATTCTAAATTTTAATATTTACAAAAGCTAATATTTATTTGTAATATAATAATTTGAAAGCGTATTTTGTAACCTTTCTAAAACAGTTTTTACTATTCGGCTACGTTCAGAAATGTTTCATTTATAGAGCTTTAATTGTGAAGCGGTTATAACTAAAAGTTTTCGTAAAATGTCATTTCGTTTAAGACACCAAAAGCTAATATTCTCGAAAATTCGGAGGGGTTAAACAATCATAGTCCAATATGGCAGCTGTTGGAAGGAAAATTGATGAATTTACATTAGTGATGCAACGAAACTACTTTTACGAATACGAATACGAATATCAAACCTACTATCCGGCGAATACGAATACAAATAACTTTTTCAGAGTAATAAAACACTCATTTATTTAACCTTTCTCTGTTTGTTTTATTATACTCATAATTAAAATTTACAACTGTCAAAATTTTATTGAGAAAACACTACATCTGTAGATTTCCTGGTGACAGGCGATTTCTTTATTCAGTTTGGATGTTGCCAGCTGTTAAAAAAAGCCTCTCCGAGGGCTTGTACATGGCTTGTATGAATTTTTGCGTGAAGTTTTTTCAGTGGTGGGAAATGTATATCATCTCGCCAGAAGAGCAATGGATAAGCAGACTGCGGTAAATTTGGGAGTTTTAGATAAGCATCAATCTCGTTTTTAATGATCGAAGGTTTTTTTTTATAGTATTCGTATTCGTAAATATTTATTCGCCGAATACGAATATTCGGTAAATGTTTACTATTCGACGAATGCGAATATTCGTATTCGTTGCTTTACCAGAATACGTAAGAAAGGATTTAGTGGAGAAAAATGTTGGAAAAAAAGTCATATGATACGTCTTGACAGCGTTTTAACTCCACGACTGCACGAATGATCAAGTTCAGTATATTTCGGATAGTGCCGTGTACCGAGACTAGCATTAAAAAGTAGTATATCAGCAGGGTACTTGTGGTTTCGTCATTGTAACGTCATTATGTAGATTGTAAATATCTCCATGAACGGAGGGCCTAAGCTGTAATTTTGGCCAAGTTTGAAAATTAAATTGGTAAATACTTTGTATGAGAAAATAGATTGGGGGTACAACAGAACAATAAATAATAAAATTGAAATATTCAAAAGTAAATAGTGTTGTTACTTAAAAAAAGTCTTTCTGCTTTCATTTGTTGTCATACAGATCTAAACTATTTCTGTTTCTTCCCTTTATAATATACCCTCCACCCTTTAATTGTTTAGTTCTAATTTTAAGCTTATTTTTGTTAACTTGTTTATAATTTATTTTGACTTCACAAATGTGATTGTAATTTTCTCAGTTGATTGATGATTTTCTCTACCTTTTTGTGAGATTTAATGTTTATTTTGTGTTTTTCAATAAGGAATGATTTATTTTTTGTGGCCAAAAATATAACTTTAAAAAAAACGGTCAGTTATTATTGATTTATTTAAAACGCAGTTTCCTATTTTAATGATTATTTAATCAATCTGCAATTGTGTATTCTGATTATCTTAACATTGTCTGTTCACTGGTCATTCTATCCATCACGCACCACGCTGTTCACACATCACTGCATGTGATTGTTAATATTTTAATTATTACAAATTCCAATTCACTTTCTTTTTTAATTTTTTAATATCGCATCATTTTGATAAAATTTTCTTAGGGAATTTAAATTGAGTTTATTTTACATTGAAACATTGAACATAATTTTTTTTACGTCTGTACTTCTTTCACATGGAGGTATATTGATTGACCAAAAAAATAAATAAAACAACCAAAAATTATATTTTTTAGTGAACATTTCTGTAAATTATTTTTTTATTATGATTTGTGCTATTGGAACACTTGTATTTTTATTTATTAAAATAACATTGTGCTTTTGGTGTATTGTTCATATTATTCAATGTAACAATAATATATTTTTTAATTTCTGTATAAAATATATTTTTAAATATAACGATTTTCAACTTAAAAAAATTATGGTTTTGGTCGATCGGAATTGGGAATGGTCTAACTTTGTATTTTAATTTTCTCCGGCCTTAATAATTTTAATATTAAAACATAACAGTTCATTACCATTTTATTACATCTCTAGCTTGGCTGTTCAGAAATGCTTTTTGATTTCAATTTATCGTTTCAATTTTACAAGTTTTGTAGTATTTAATGAATGGAGTTTTGCAATCAACATTATATTAGTTACATGGCATATTATAATTTTGGCTAGAGTCAAAGAAATGAAACCGATGTAAAATTTAAAAAATTATGTTGATAATTGGGGGTACTACGCCACGTTGTGTTTCCCCCTTTTTGAGCCGGTGCTTTGGCCAGCTTGAAGAGTTTATCATCCGGGCAGATGTGTACAATGTGGTTAGTGTGTGTTGTGTTAGTGATACTGTACCACAGTGGTTTATTCTCTTTTGTGAACTACATGTTTTTTTTTTACATTATCTCCACACAGGAGGCCCTGAGGAAAATAAATCCCCTCAGGGCCTGTGTCATCTTTGGAGATGCTGTGTGGAGGATCTTTTTAGGAAAGGAAGGAGAGGAAGTTCTGGAAGGAAAAGAGTATGAGGGGTGGGTAGGAATCTGGGGATCAGTGTGTCCAGGAGTGACGGATGAATGAATCCATCTCTCCCACTGCGGTGCAGTACCGAGAGAGTATGGCTGGAGAAGTCAAAGCGACTGCCTCAACCATTCTCTTCCGATCCGGTCTGCCATGCAGCTGGTAGGCAGAAGCCATACGCCGACAAGTTTTTTTAGTACTAATTTATACACAAAAAATATCAAATTGTTAGTGTTCTTTTTGTAAGGCAGACAGATGTGTGGGGTTAATCAATACCCCTCCGAGAAATACACGTGTACAGCACATAAACGCTGAGCGCAGACTGAAGCTTAACCTGTGGAGAGCCTTGCCTGAAACTAACTTACATGCTAGAATTTATTGAAAGCATCGCTTTGAAGTATTTATTTTGAGAAACACATTCCTTGAACAATAATCTATCTATAAACAACAACATTACTTGTGTTTATTTGATAAATTGATGGGTTTTTCGATGTTGTTGTCAACTGTCACCCTCGGATTTTGAGTTCAAATTGCGGCAAAATCTGACATCCAGATTCCATAGATAATTCATTTTAAAATATTCTGGTGTTGCTAGATGAATGAAACTTTTGGCTATATCAAGAATGATGTTGGCACAAGCGATTCTGACCTTGTCCTTCATACAGTTTCTTTATACATGAGGGTTAAAATCGCATTCAAAAATTCTTTTTTTCGAAAATTGTTTTTGTCTGGTTCCGGCCAATAAGGTAGACAGCGCTTGAAATTTGGAAGATTTATAAGTATTTTACAAAGTCCGAGTGGCCAAAGATTCCATGAAGGTTAACCATGGTATATCTGCTTCACAAATTAACTAATATTTCTCAATACCTGCACATCTGCTCCGACGATAGACTCTGCAAGGCTATCGGAAATGTTGACTCAAGAAGGAGGATAAAGCTCCACAACATGGCTTATTGTCCCAAAAATCAGTTTTCTTTATTAAAGTATGTTTATTAACCTTTTCCCCGCATTGAACTACTCCGTTTTTTCGATACCCATACGCGGTACATGTATATGTCAAATACCTATCCATCTAATTTTATGTCAAATTACAGCATATTATGGCATGATTTATCATACTGTATAAACAGATGAGATTATTATCTACAATTTGAAACCAAATCGTCGTCTGTAAACACTCCTAGATGTTTATAAAAACAAAAACATTAAATTCCATACAAAAAACATACCCATGTTATCTTAAAGGCGGCGCCATTTATCCGCGTGCTTGTACTCACGACACTGCGTTGATAGACACAAGTGGTACCTCAATCACTTATTATTATTAATTCATATAAACAAGTTCTAAAACTCAACACTTAAAAATAACACGAAACGAATAGATTTTGTCATATAATAAAGTCAAAATCACAGTTTCACAACACAAACAAGCGTTTAGAATACGCGCGATCTCGACAATAAATGTTTTCGACGCTTGTCCAATATGGTCAATCTGAATCGCATGCGCAAACTGCGATTTACTACTAGTGCCATCTGTCGACTAAATTGTGAACTATGGCACTCAAAGGCACGAGGACACATTCACTTGATTATAGATGTTCCTTATGAAATACAATTTTAGTTTCGAAATATGCCTGAAGATGTCAGCATCGTGATAGTTACACGAATGTCCTAGCAAGCGGGAAAAAAAACTGTGACATAGGAGCGCTGTGATATCGGCAGCCGAAGTTAGCGTAACAAGGGCTGATACGGGCGCGTGTGAGGCATGGCTTTTTGCCGTATCAACTGTTGTTACGATCGCGTGGAAAAAGTTAAAAACTTCAAAATAAAAATAAAATATTTTAAAAATGTCTTCTGACCATCTGATCCTTACAATAAATAATAAAATTTAATTTGATAAACTTTTCAATTACTTTACTGTAAACTTATAACACATTTATAATAAAGGAAATGATTATTTTACTGCACCTTGTAATAATGATATTGTATAATAATTCTTTTATTCAATGTTTTCCTAATAAAATATGTTAACATTTCAAATTAATTCTTTTGTTTACCGTTTCAGTTCCATCATCGCCAGGCGCGCCACAGTCCACGGGCCACCCCCCCCTCCTCCGTGGGCTCCACCCCCTCCAAGTCATTCCTCTCCTCCCCTCAGCACTCCCCCTTCCAGTCTCCCTCCAACCTGCACAGTCCCCACAGCGTGAACACGAGCCTCAGCAGCGGCGGCCATATGAACAGCAGTCAGTTCCTTCCCCTCCAACAGAAGCAGCGCAGTTTCCTGACCTTCGGGTTTGGCGCCGGTGGCTCGGGGGGCCCCTCCAGGAGAGAGAGCCACGTGAACGTTAACGTGACACCCACGAGCCACGACATCGGCTCAGACACGCCCGAGATCAGAAAGTACAAGAAACGGTTCAATTCTGAGATTCTGTGCGCCGCATTGTGGGGTAAGCAATAATATCAATCATATCAACAACTGTTCGCATGATCAATATTCAATTGTGCGTGGCGGATCATCCACATCAGTTATATTCGTAGGTAATAAAAAACAAGGGAGATGGGACATGAAATGTGTCGCCAACAATATTCAGACAACAAAATTGCATCTTCACTTTAATATTCTGTGCAGTTTGGTCGTAGATCGGTAACATTTGGCAAGCTTCCATGCCGCTTCTCCCATTGCTTTTATTATTTATCTACGGTTAGCGTACTGTTTGGGAAGGCAATGACTGCTGGTCTTGAATATTGTAAATTACAAAGTGTTATGCGATTGATTGGTGACTTGTCATTGCCTCTATCGCAGCTAATGCTTGACTTTAAGAATGCGCAATTGAATAATGTGGGATATCATTTAACATTGCCTTGCGTATAATGCATAAAAACATTGCTTTCCTATTCTCCTCACCTTCCACCAATACCTTCCGCCTCACGACATTTCTATGCATAGTTATTCAAATTGTATTTTCAACCCCTAATAATTCAAATAAGAAAAACAATTTATTCAAGTTTTAAGTGATTCTCTTTTGAAAAACACTGTTCCACTTCAAATCATGTAAATGGATATTATATGAACACGGACCCATGTTTTTGCTTTTAAATTACTGGTTGATTTAAGTAAAGGGATTACGATATAATAATATATCGTCTATGTAAGTATATATCGTGCTTTCACTTAACCTCTAATGGGCCGGAGATGCGCAGGCGCGAGAAAATAATTCGAAAATTTGAATAAAATTTTCGACCAAAAACTGTTTGTCTGCGATTTTGGCCCTTCTATGTACAGAATTTGTATGAAGAACAGGGTCAGAATCGCTTGTGCCAACATTACTCTGTGAGATGCGTATAAATTTCATTCACCTTGCAACCCCAGAATATTTTTAAACGATTTTATCTTTGATATAGAAATGTCACTTTTGCCGCGATTTTTAACCGTCAAAATGTATGCGTGTTCGTCGACTAAAACATTGTAAAACCTATTAATTTACATAATTAACGCAAGTAATGTTGTTTTGGTACATAGTTTATTGTTCTAGGAACGTGTTTCAGTCAATAAAATATACAATAGCTCAAAATTAATCGACATAACATTCAATGTGGTGCTTTTTTAGTGAAATTTTGTGAATTTTCGTGAAATGGTGTGGCCACCCAGAGGTTAAATGGCACAAGCCGCTTGATTGGCGTATTTAAATTTTGAAAATGTCCAAAGACTGCTTGCACTCTGTTAAAGAATATTTATTCATATCCTCACTAAAGAAGCAGGCAAAACTACCCATGTCTCTTGATCCAACGCAGTAGATACAATACAAATAATCTTTGGGTAATATCATGTATGTGCCACAACTAATTTTGCACATTCTCAAATGATAGCAAAGTATGTTTTCTATTATAAAACAGGAACACAAAATGTACTGCATTTATATAAAAAAAAAAAAACTTTTTTTGTATTGACGAAATTGCAAGGTTTTTTTTGTCCCTCCTGAACAATTTGAAAATGGTTTTTCCACACTACTGGACAATATTTCAAGTATTAGTGCTTGCAACAAAGTTGTCTTAGTTTATTTAGAGTCTGTATATTTAGAACGACTTTTCACAAGTATAATTTGTAAACTTTCCAGGCGTGAATCTGCTGATTGGAACCGAGAACGGCCTCATGCTGTTGGACCGCTCCGGGCAGGGCAAGGTGTACCAGCTGATCTCGCGGCGTCGCTTCCAGCAGATGGAGGTGCTCGAGGGACAGAACATCCTGGTCACCGTATCCGGGAAGAAGAACCGCGTCCGGGTCTACTACCTCAGCTGGCTCAAGAGCAAGATTCTTCGGACTGATGGTCTTACGGATGTGAGTTGATGATTTTTTATGAAATTTCTCTTTAATCTCTGTTACCCTTGTAAATGGTCTGCCTTGAGCATGGCTTATTGATGGCGTTGACTGAGCCGAGCTACAACCAAACTGCACGTATTATCAAAATGACGGAGCCGATGAATATTATGCATTTGACATACAGGTAGAAACAAAGACGTGGCACCGCTGTGAATAGATGTGATCACAATATTATGGGAGGACGCTGTCAAGGCTTGTTCGAATCAAGTAGAGTAAGTCAAGTAATTTGTTACTTGACTTGCTGAAAATTGTTCGCATTACTTTCAAGTAGAGTACATTATTGCCCGCCGCCCGTTGCAAGATTAGTGTTGCTCAAGACAGGCTGCTACACAACAAAGTAAATACGCTAATTAACCATATTGTAATGCTCAGAAGAGGTGAAATTTTAGAAGAGGTGTAAGAATAAATTAGTAAGATGAAAATAAATAAACTATGGACACGAAAAGAGATTAATAGCAGCATTAACCGGTGACAGGCCGGAGACGCGTTATATTGAATATAATTTTCGACAAAAACTTTTGGTCTGCGATTTTGGCCCTTCTATGTACAGAATTTGTATGAAGAACACGGTCAGAATCGCTTGCGCTAACATCATAGATGATATAGCCACTAGTTTCATTCACCTTGCAACCCCAGAATATTTTTATAACGATTTCGTCTATGACATTGACCTGTCAGAATTTGCCGCGAATTTAACTGTCACAATTAATGAGTGTTCCGCAACTAAAACATTGTAAAACATATTAATTTACGTAATTAATGCAAGTAATGTTGTTTTGGTACATAGTTTATTGTTCTAGGAACGTGTTTCAGTCAATAAAATATACAACAGCTCAAAATTAATCAACTAAACATTCAATTCAAAATTCAAAATCGTGTTTTGTTACGAAATTTCCGTGTTTTTCCTGGAATTTGCTGGCCTTTGACAGGTTAATAAATAATTTTAGAGTCGCATCTTCGCTCCCACGCCATGACATCTCCGCGCGTCTACAAATGAACTCTGTTAAAACGGCGGGTTCGCGCATGTCAGTGCGCAAGGACGCGTGTTGGGGGTCCTTACTCGCCCGAAAAATAGTACGAAATGGATTGAATCTACTAAAGAGCTGACTAAACCACAAAAATTGTGGTGTTCGGATGCGTTTAGTTACTAATATACTCGCTACTTGATTAAAATACTCACCAAATGCGAACGGCTCTTTAGAGACATGTATTGTGCGCTCAGTTTCATACTAGCAATGGTTCATGGCCCATCCTATAGTTTTTATGCAGTGATCTAATATACGAGTCGTTTAATTTCTATATCAACTTTCATTGATTTGGAGAAAACTGCAAAAAATTGTCACATCTCTTGCGTAAATAAATAATTGCATTTCAATAATGAAATGGAGTAATATAATTTCGAAAAGTTTAGATTTTTTTATGTATGTCTAGCATAATTTAAGTAATTTCGATAAATAAAATGGATATAGCGGATTTTGATACTCACTTCGTGATTTAAGATGTAGAGGCTTTTGAAAGTCAACTGTCCTGATGCGCGAGTTTCTAAACCTGCCATCTTGGCAAAATAACTGCTCGTGATTGGTTGAATTCCGATATAGCGGGTTTTGATAGTAAATTCTTGAATGATATAGAGGTTTTATTTCTCATACACAGTTTTATCATGGTTTTTGGTCATGACAAGGGAGGTTTTGAAACTCAATTTTAGGTTACTCTTCTTCCTCGTAAAAATGTGAACAAGATGTCGTACTCGGATCATTTTGTCAAAAAATTGTATATAGCTGGTAATTTATTTATTGTTGTTTACATAGATTATAAAATAATATTTAAGTTATCGAGGATTACACATACATAGAATTTATACCAAAAGTTATAAAAGTGAAAAAATTTTAAGAATATACAAGTAGTTATTGAAGAAAAAACCACTTGTATATTCTTGCGTAAAACCGTGAAATATTTTAAACAATGTAATATTTGACAATAACATAGAACAAAATATAATATTAAACATTACAATAACACATCAAATCGTAAAATATATTATACCCACGTATAATATATGAAATTATAGGACTCATATGAACCCATCTTTATTCATTCAGTCGAGTCCTCTGTCTTGGTGAGTAACGTGTCCAAAGTATAATAAAATACTTTTGTTGTAGGCATATTGTTGAAAGCCTATTGTGGATGCCTAGCTCTTCCAGAATGGACACATTTGTGTGTGGCTGTCCTTGGAATCCTAAGCATTTTCTCAAGCACCACATTTTGAGGGTGTCCTATCTGCTTACTTTTGCTAGCTCTTTCCACACAGTAATCTCACATACTAAATGGCAACGCCATATTTTATACCCCATTCCATCAACAAGTAGAGATAGATGCAACGGCTGAATTGTTACAGAGGACATTTAGCCGTGAACAATGCGCAATAGAATATTTCCATCGTTTATTATATATTGTTTGCTATTCCCATTCCAGCAACAAGTGGAGCGGCGCAACGGGTGGATCAACGTGGGTGACCTGCAGGGCGCCGTGCACTTCAAGATCGTCAAGTACGAGCGCATCAAGTTCCTGGTCATAGCGCTCAAGGACAGTATTGAGATTTATGCCTGGGCGCCCAAACCATACCACAAGTTCATGGCCTTCAAGAGCTTCGGGGAACTCATTCACAGGTCAGCTCTATTTTATACAAATTTCAGTGGGATTTGGTCTCCTCCACAAATGTTCCCCACTGTATGCTACACATTATGTCATTCTCAAATTGAATATGGAATAATAGGATGGGGATCCTATTATTCCTGATCCTTGCTACATTCACGACTTGAATACAATTAAAAAGGGAATCATAAAAACTATCCATAAGAAAGCCTTTAATTTTTTTTTATATGAATACCGCACAAAATACCAACTGCTCCCGTCTGGAGCCAGTGAGACTATGGCATCTCCAATTGGGGTATGTTGTGAGGCTGAAGATAGTGGGGAGGGGAAGGAGATGGGGAAGAGGAAGGTGGGGAAGTACTTGGCTATTCAGATCTGGTCACCAAACATGGCTAAAGCCATTTCAAGCAACATTTCAATTCTGAATGGTGGTCTTACACCAGGGCGATACGAGGAGTATCTCCTCTGGAACGTGCCGCAAACATACTATGTATTATTTTAATTAATTGTGAAATACCACAAATTAATCAAATAATATTTATTTGCCCACACTGGGTTCGAACCCGCGACCTTCGGATTGTGAGTCGATGAGGAGGACTAAGAAATACCATTATTATACTATATATATATATTTTTTAATAAATATTTTGCCTGTACAATGTTTTATTTGGGAGGTGGGTATGGGTAGCGCCGCCCCGGAAACCATTTATTGGATAACCAACACCTCTGCCATAGGTCACCCCAAGTGGTTCGCTAAGTTTGGTGACTTAGCAGGGGTGCCCGGGTTCATGGGGTGAGGTTTGTGAAGGTCTTGGCGGCCGATGTGTCTGTTCACCTGCTGCGCAGCGGGCCAAATCGAGAGAGACTGGTTGATAAGGTCTTTTGAACTCTCCAGCCAGAATCCCAAGCCAAGCACTAAACTTAGCGAACCACTTGGTGTGACCTACGGCAGAGGTGTTGATTATCCAATAAATGGTTTCTGGGGCGGCGGTACTCTATACCTATTTCCTTCCCAGAACTTCCTCTTCTTCCTTTCCCTAAAAAAAACTCCCTACTCAGCATCCCCTAAGATGACATCAGCTCCAAGGGAAATTATTTTCCTTAGGGTCTACTGTGTGAAGCTAATGTAAAAAAAAATAAAAAAATATGATCGCTAAAATAAAAATACATATTTATTTGTAATGTAATAATATAATACTGTTGTTGTAGGCCATTGTTGGTAGACCTGACGATAGAAGAAGGAACTCGCCTAAAGGTGATCTACGGCTCTGCGGATGGATTCCATGCCGTGGATCTGGATTCAGCCACCGTCTATGATATATACCTTCCTAAACATGTAAGTTATTTCACTTTTTTATTTTGTTTAATTTTTTATCAATATACAATAGTGTTATCAAATTATAAATAAAACATAATTTCCTTTATGAAAGTGCACCCCCCCCCCCTCTAAACGTGTCACGTAGTATGGGTACGTTCCCTAACAAAGCGCGACTTTGAATTTTGAATTAAAAGTGGATTAATTTTGAGTTATCGTATATTTTATTGACCGAAACACATTCCTAGAACAATAAACTATGTACCAAAACAACATTACTTGCGTTAATTATGCAAGGTGAATGAAATTTTTACCCATCTTATGGGGAAATGTTGGCGCAAGCGATTCTGACCTTGTCCTTCATACAAATTCTGTTCATAGAAGGGTCAAAATCGCGAACAAACATATTTTTTGCGCGCATGTGCACAAACTGCGGGCATCCGCGCGTCTCCGGCCGATTACAGGTTAAGAAGTTTTCCTGCTAAAGAAGTTTGGTTTATTCGGTACCTTGAAAGACTGAATGGTCCAATTTATCCCAATTATAGGGTTTTCTCGCCCAAGAAGTTTTTTTCTGGTTCCTTGGAAAACTTCGAAGGTTTCACTCTATATGAAGATTGTACAATCTCTTTATAAGGTTCCCAATCTTTTTCAATTATGTCAGTAATTTGTTTTAATTTTCGAGCACAACTGCACATCAATAAAATTATGCATATTTAGTCGAAGTGAACTGTTGTTCGTTCATTGGCGATCTGCAGTTGTGCTGGATAATGAAAACAAATTATGTGTTTGTGTTAGGGGGAAGTGATTAGAAAGTTTTTCTGCTTCACATATTACAAAAACAGTGTTGTATTAATTTATAATGAAATTATGTTTACTTATAATAGAGTGATTGGTTGTAATTCCAGACCGCCGGTGCCATCTCCCCCCACTGCATAGTCCCTCTGCCCAACTCGAGCGGCATGCAACTGCTGCTGTGCTATGACAACGAGGGAGTCTATGTCAACACCTACGGCCGCGTCAGCAAGAACATCGTCCTGCAGGTGACAACAACTATTTTCTACACTAGAATTCTTCACTTCCAAGACTAAAATATATACAGTGAAACCCTCTTAAGAAGTTCCCGCTTAAGAAGTTTCGTGGCTTAAGAAGTTTGGTTTTTTCGGTCCCTCGGCCCAAAATTGGCCCAATTTTTCCCACACAAGGTTTTCCTGCTTAAGAAGTTTGTTTTTTCCGGTCCCTTGGAAAACTTCTTAAGAGGGTTTCACTGTATATTTTTTAGATTAGCTCCACAGAGGAGGCCATGAGAAAAACAAATTCTCTCAGGGCTTGTGTCATCTTTAGGTCAAGAGAGTCCTGCTCTCAACCATTCTCCAAATCCGGCCCTCCATACAGTGAGTGGGCAGACGCACCCGCCATCAAGACCTAGAAATTCCCCACCCCTTGAACCCGGGCACCCCTGTTTGGTCACCTATAGTATTGAGTATTACTGGATATAACGAGTATTAGTAGTCCTGTATTGACGATTACTGGATATAACGATCATCCAGTTGATTAGTCAGATATCTCCAAATACTAAGTTTTGACATAATGAGGAAAGCAGTATTCGAATGCTCGCCATTAATCAAATATTATTTACACACATTAACCTGTTGAATGTTGGATGGTATTTCGAAATGACATTGGCGCAAGCGGTTCTGACTTTGTCTTTCATACAGTTTGTTTGTACATAAAGGTTAAAATCGCATTTAACCCGTCAAAGGCCAGGCCATTTCGCGGAAATTCGCGAAAAAACACTAAAAAACCACCACTTTGAATTTTGAATTGAATGTTTTGTTGATAAATTTTGAGCTATTGTATATTTTATTGACTGAAACACGTTCACAACACAATATACTATCTACCAAAACCACATTACTTGCATTTATTACGTAAATTAATAGGTTTTATGATGTTTTATTCGCGATACACGCATTTATTGCGACCGTTAAATTCGCGGCAATTTATTACAGCGCATTGTCATGGATGAAATCGTTTTAAAAATATTCCAGGGTGACAAGGTGAATGAAACTTTTAGCATCACCTAGAGTAATGATGGCGCAAGCGATTCTGACACTGTTCTTCATACAAATTCTGTACATAGAAGGGTCAAAATCGCCGACCAAAAGTTTTTCGTCGACAATATTATTCAAATATTTGAATTATTTTCTCGCGCATGCGCATATGACGCGCGCGCCGGCGTGTCTCCGGCATATGACCGGTTAAACAGAGGTAAGAGGTTAAATATGCTATAAAATAACACCAGAAAGCATAATGGTCCAGTATATTAGTATGACATTTAGATAAATCCTACTAGTGACCCAGAGAGCATAATATTTTATTTTTATCTTACTATGTACAAGTTTTTCTGCATTAAGTGTCGTTCAGACATCGAATATAACCGCGAGCAACATAAGTTGAACCGCGAGCGCTTATGTTTCGTGCCGTTCACACGACGCAGATCAAATATTTCTTCCTATGGTAGGAGAGGGGGTCAGATGAATTAGCGAGCGGCCACGGAGTGTGCATTTTTTGTACTGAATCTATCAACTTGACATCTGTCATCCACCGGTCTAGGCAGCTCCGTAATTAAAATGACTCCCTCTCCTGTTTTCATCGGAGTGGGGGGCGCTTAACTGTTGGCATATCGCCTCAAGAGCGGTTATGGCGTAAGATGTGCATTGTCTATGGTTGATGTGCGCATAAAGCCCTTAGGTGTGAACGGTCTGAAGGGATTGTATGGAGAGCGTTATTTGGCATGCTACGATCTTTTATATTTATATGCTCAATCTGAACAGGCCTTTATAATTGAGTTGGTTGCTTTTAACCTCTAATCGGCCGAAGCCGCTCATATGCGCGCAGCTTGTGCGCATGCGCGAAAAAAATATTTCGAAATAAATATGTTTGTCTGCGATTTTGACCCTTCTATGTACAGAATTTGTATGAAGAACACGGTCAGAATCGCTTGCGCTAACATCATAGATGATATAGCCAATAGTTTCATTCACCTTGCAACCCCAGAATATTTTTAAAACGATTTTATCTGTGGCGTAAGAATGTCAGATTTGCCGCAAATTTTAGCTGTCAAAGTTGATGCATGTTCCTCGACTAAAACATCGTAAAACCTATTAATTTACGTAATTAACGCAAGTAATGTTGTTTTGGTACGTAGTTTATTGTTCTAGGAATGTGTTTCGGTCAATAAAATGTACGATAACTCAAAATTAATCCACAAAACATTCAATTCAAAATTGAAAATCGTGTTTTGTTACGAAATTTCCGTATTTTTCCTGGAATTTGCCAGCCTTTGACAGGTTAAGAGCAACCTGAGTATTGTACCAGATAGAGGGTACACTTTTTACATACATATATGTAACTGCATACTCAACTCAAATTTCGATTTTTCGGAGATGTTTGGACTAATCAACTGGACAATTGATAATTCATTGATATTCTCATTTGCTTTACCTATTAGGAGCACCTATTATGGTTGAGCAAAAGATAACCAAGCTGGTCAAGTAAGTCAAGTTTCAAGCATGGTCACATTTGATTGACGATCAGTGTCATTCAAATGTGATGAATGTATTAACATTCAGTAATGAAGTTATTAAGAAATTCTTTTGTTGTTTCCAGTGGGGCGAAATGCCCACCTCCGTGGCGTACATTGGCACCGGCCAGATCATGGGCTGGGGCAACAAGGCCATCGAGATCCGTTCCGTGGAGTCGGGACATCTGGACGGCGTCTTCATGCACAAGAAGGCACAGCGCCTCAAGTTCCTCTGCGAGCGCAATGACAAGGTCTTCTTCTCCTCGGCCAAGGGCGGCTCCTCCTGCCAGATCTACTTCATGACCCTCAATAAGCCGGGCATGGCCAACTGGTGAACAGACACTCCCACACACCCTTATAACTAGATAGATACCACGCACGACCATGGTGACCCATATCGCCGATCTATCAGTGCCGCATCAGCCGCCAGTAATGCTAATTACGCTGGCAGTATTGATTCTTCTGGTGACAAACTGTTTTATATCTTGCTAACGAAGATCTATTGATGCTAATTGGCTGATAGTCCGCCCACAATATCCTGCAAGCGAAGATCTATTGATGCTTTTACCAGCCTATAGTATCTTGCAGGCGAATGTTGCATTCTAAGTGAAGTTATAACTATGGTCATGGAAGGAAATTCATAGTTATAAGTGGTTATATCGACCCCCACTCTTGTAATAAATACTATATTATTATTAAGGTGGCAACCCAGTATGGTCAAGGTTGGATGTGAGCCATGGTGGTCTTCTGAACACAAGCGAGGCTTGGAAAGAATTCGCAATATTATAATTTGTCACACGCAGTTAAAGAAATCAAATTATTCTATAAGAAAGCCGATGAGAGAAAACCGAAAAGGGCTTTGTAATTTAATACTGAGATTAAATTGAGACTACAATCTACTTCTGAATGCCTGCGGAATGAATCGGCGAGCCCAATTTCCTTTGGTGCTTATTAGCAAAGGGCTCTCCTAGCGTATTCTACTTCATTGCCTCAATCATCCTAATAATACTTGATAGATTGTGATGCTTTGCGTTTGGTGTATACGTGATGGGACAATTGGTTGGTGTTTTTTACTATTGAAGTAATTAAATATTGTTACGTTGTTGGTACACAAGTCTTGTAGCTGAGAATGGAAAGTGTAAACTACTTCAAGTAAGATTGTACAATCAACTAGTGTTCATTCAATCTCAATCATTTTACCGTTGATATTACGAAAATAACCAACTGGAAGGTAGATTTGGCAAAAAATATATTATCTCTTAAGAATTGCTTATTGACGTAAGTGATTTTTCTAGTATATTGTCTGGAAACTATCGTACAGTTATTGGTTGTATTGGTGTTATCGCTTGGTCGGTCTACTTTTGTACGGGAACCGCTAGAGGAATAACTATTGTGTTAAGTGAAAGCTCAAGAAGTCTGAAATTATCGTTTGTGCCCCCTTCTTACCTTCATCTATTATACGTCACCTGAGCATTAGGCAAAACACTACTGTCTATATTATAATATGTAACAATAAGAAATACATATACATACATAATATCTAAAACATTAAATAAGAAATACATAATTATAAAATAAAATAAATCAATTCATTGGTGGAACTATTTCCGTCAACGGCTTGCGCAACATGCACTTTTGATAAAATAATTTGTAAAACTTTTTTACATTCACAATTTTTTTTTTGAAAGAATTTTGTGTAAAATAAATTATATTTCTTTTGTATACAAAAGGATTTCACTTAAAATTTTATTTGAGACTGAAAAAAGTGAATCAATTTTTATTTTAAAAGTGCAGTCTTCTTGTAAAAATGTGCCATTTTTCCTGTTTTCCTTGAATATTCTGTAACTAAATTATTTTGGTTTTAAATATTTCATGTGAACAGATAAAATAGAAGACATTTTTAATTTAGTAAGACTCACTTTAAGAATGAAAAAAATGGCATTTTAAGTGCAAGTTTACCATCTCCCATTCTTTTAGAGGATTATGAATATGCCGATTGTTTCAATATTGTTAAATCAACTTGTTAAATAATTCTTTGGATTAACTCTTGAAAACTTATCAAAATGTTACATATTTCTGAATAGAATTATAAAGCTAATAATTTTGCAGTGCATCAAATCCAATTCTGTCAAAATGGAGTTGTGAAACGTTCATTGAGCATTTTCTTCAACTATTTAAGGTTGTAGTTGTGAAATGTATTCAGTTAATAACTCGGTAAGCTTCATACGTCATACGTATGTCTAGTAATGATACATGATCGTGTGAACAAGCTTAGGGTTCGAGTGTTTGTCATTTTCAATCATAGGTGGATATAGTAAATTTTGCATTTAAAACCATTGAATTTCAAAAAATGTTGATAAAATTAATAACGCTTAGGTGTGTGAGTGGATAGTTGTAGAGGTACTAGAGACTCTTGATAGTTAAAAAAAGAGACTCGGATTGTATTTACTTTGCTCAAAACTATTTCGACCTTTCCTTCCTTAGTCCTTATACAAAATTCATCTTCCATTTTGCTTTTGTGATTTTGCAACCTAACGAATATCAAACGTTTTTATAAATTATTATTAAAAAATAAATAACTGAGCTAGCTAAGCTACCTTGAAATATTTACTATAAATTAATTATCCATAAAATAGTTTGTACGTTGAAACAATTATTCTAAAATGATAACGTCTATAGTATTCTTTTGCATTTAGTTTGTCTGACCCGCTTTCTAGAGTTCACTTCGCATTGGTAAAAGAGAACACAAGATTGACCTAAGCAAAGAAATTCCTTTTCAAATAAATATGTAGGTACACATATACACATACCATCAATCTTTGCTCCCACACGGGAAGGCAGAGAGAATACAGTGGTAAGTTCCTTTCACACCCAAGTACATACGTTGGCTCTAAGTGTTGTGATGTTGATATTATCTGACAGCGTTGCCAACATGCTCTTTTAAATGTTTTATTGTATTTAAGTACTGTTTGCTTGCTGCACTAATTATCTACGATGAATTAGGTGAATTATTACGAACATAATGGCAATAATTATTGTACAAAGCTTTATATCTTTTGTCCCGAACAAAACCGTTGTGATATTTTAGTGAAAGCGGTAGATTTGCATTTTATCACTTGTCCACTAATTAGCTTTCTGATTAAAAATGAATATATTTTGCAAAAGTGCCAATTTAAACAGTACATAGATCAAGAAATAAAAACAGTAAGTTCACCTTTATCTACAAAAGAATTTGAGTCAAATTTGAGAAGAGAGTAGTAATGCAATTAATTTATCTATTCCTTTGCTTTCTCCATTTACGTTGCGAGCTTGTTTATCCCTTCATTTAACCCATGTTCCCAATTTCTTGTCTTTTTCCTTATGGTTACAACAAAAATGTTTCACAGCAAGATTAATGACTAACTTGATACATTCCTATCTGGTAAATAGTTTAAAAATATTATTGGATATATATTCTGGATTTAAAAAGAATTAACAAACACACTAATGTGAAACATTTTAACTCGTATTTCATTGCCATAGAAAATGTATGAATTAATTCGTACGAGTAACCCTGTCACTTTTGAAATTGCCTAAAAGTAATGAAAAGTAAATTATTATCAATCAATGTTTAGCCGTCTAGTTTACACACCAATGTTATATGAAGAGAAATCTAGAAGGCGAGATCGAGCGAGAACAATTATTATCTTTTATTCCAATTCTTATACTAGTAAGTAAAGTAACCAATCCTTATTGATGAACCCAAGTATAAAGTGAGTGCCCACGATTTTACAGTTTTTATAGTCGTATTATACGTTAGGTATTGTTAGGTGTATAAATATTATTATAATTGTAGCCATTTTTCTACGACACTTAGTAAAGTTGACAAAACGTAATGTAGACGCATTTATAGCGTTAGGTAGTGGTGTGTCCAAGTTTAGACTTTTGATTGTTTCATGCGTCGAATTTGAAAATATCAAATTGCAATATTAAAATCGTACAAAGGATTGTTGTCAATTTGACTAATTTATTTTATCTTTCTTCTCGTTGCCATGTTAACCTTATAATGTATTATTATTTTGTTTAAATATTGTATATATATAACTTATTGTCATTTGGAAAAACATGCTAAAATTACGTCTGCAATGTGCCAAAAAGTATTAAAAAATTGTAGAATTTGCTGTAAGCATTATGAAAATTTGTACAAAGAATGCTTTTTTTTTTTTTTGTCATTTTTTGACTTTTTAAATTCTGATGCTTTCAAAATCGACGTATGAAATAGTGAAAATCATGGTTGAATGTTTTGATGTAATTGGTGCACTTGTGAAAGGCTGCATTTTGAATAAGATGAAAACAAATTGATATGGTGCGACTTCCAAACTGGTACTCTAATCAAAGCAATCAGTATGAATATAGAAACGAGACATTATTCTGGGTATTATTAACTATTTGACTATGTAGCTAGTTTATCTGTTCTGTTTCTTTAACTTATTTCCATTCCCGCTTCTTTTTGTTTGGTACGACATTCATTTCATTTTCATGACCTTAATCTAAAAACCTTTTACGTATTTGAATGTCATGAGAAACTAGATATTGTCATTTCGATATAACATAACGGAATAACATCTCAATTATGATTCACGCTTCAGTTGTCTCATTTAGGAGTCTGATGTCTCGTCAATCTAAAATGATAAAATCTGTGCAAATAGTATGAAGTATGTTTATATCATTTAAAATTATTGCAACTGCATTTATACTAGGTTTAAATAATGTAACAATTTTTTAAAGATGTTTTCTACTACTGTGTAATTAGTAAGTGCGAACATTTAGTGTGTGCTCGGGATATACATTATCCTGCTTTATATTGTTTGGGTGCCGACTGCCGACCCTTTCCCGGGTATGTTGGCCGACACCTTATTGTCTACTGCAAGAAGAAGTAACCATGTCTCACGAATGTGAATTGACTTAGCTGTACATGAACGACGGTGAAATATGAACAATTTTGTATATAAATTTAAAGAATATATTATATTATAAAGTAATATAGATATTTAATATGAATAAAAAAGCTTTTATTGTAATAATGATTATTATTATTATTGTTTAATTGGTGTTAGGGGGTGGCGTGGAGACCCCATGACTGCCAGTCTTTTTATCTAGTCCAAATGCTAGATGCGATTTGCTCCCGATTTGCTCGCGGGGCAAGTGAACTGCTTTGAAAATATGTCTTGTTCTTCTTTTATTCCACATTTTATTGTAAAGGCACGCACAATCGTTCAAACATTGACCATTATAACTGATGGGTCCAACCCTTTTGAATTCATGGAACCCATTCATATATGAGTCAGACACTTTTGAACTCAATCATATCCGAGGAAAACTTATTCATATATGAGTTTAACTCCTCTGAACTGATTTATAAATGAGCCAAATTACTTCGAATTAAATCATTTGAACTTGTGGACCAAATTCAATTATGTATGAGTGAAACTCATTTGAGTTCGTTTGTAAACATGAACTACAACACATATGAACTACAAACTCATTTTAACACAGAAAGGCACTTCATATAAAGGTGGATTTTGATTGATATGATGTGCAGGATGCTCGGGTAGCAGTCAGATGGGGCCAGTGGAATATTCATAGCGGATTCGCCCTCACCCCATTTTCAGAACAATTACTCTGTAAAAAGGTCTGTACTATAAATATTAGAAAAGGGAACCTTTATAAAGTCAACGAATTCACCAAAACAAGTCTTATGATGACATACAATACATATTAGAGTCCACTGTTCTGTCAAATTCATGTTTGCCTTTATAATAAAATATAGAATAAATTATCAGAACATTGCCTTTTTCATCATAACCAATTGGTGACCAAATATTTTGAACATCTCAATGTTGAATTTTAACAATTGGTAATTTGAAATAAACAACTTCATTGTTAAAATTCATCACTCTGAGATAGTTCACAATTTGGGAAAATCATCAATTGATTTTTTAAGTAAAAATAAAATCTCTTAAATACGTATGCCTGCAATTTATTTTCTCATTTGTACATTAAACTTGAGAAAACAAGATGTAAAATAATCACATATAAGTATACTATGTTTTTCTTTTGTTTTTAGGTTGTATTATCAATAATAATGATTGTATCAAGTCGGGTCCATTGGGCGGGAAAAAAACAGGCTTTTGCTTTGATAGTCAAGGTCAAAACATTGAAGGTCATAAATGTTTGACAATTTTTGTAGTGTTTGAGCTTCCCGTGTTCTGCGGAAAACAAAACTTAAACATCCCATCTCGGGTGAAGCGGGAAGGCAGGCGGGGGCCAGCGGGGGGGAGAATTCATTTTTTGACAGAAGATACGCGATGCGGTCGTGTGTGGGGAAAACGGAATGGCCTTTTATGGTTATGTGCCATGAGCGAGCATAATCACGAGTTTAAAATATTATTAAACCTGAATATAATATAATAATCAAAATATTTGATAGTAAAATTTTAATATAATATCAAATATTTTTAATTATTCTGTTTTTGACGTAAATGTTTACGCACTCTAAATTCTAGTAACTTTAGGTCCTGCAATACAATGACGTTATTATATAATGTTATTGGTGCAAAACCTAATCGATATTTGTCGGAAATCTTTCCTGTTAAATAAAAAATGTCTGTGTTTTCTGCCTGGTGTAGCATCTTTTCCACATCGAACGCATTTTAACATTTACGTAAATGATAAACGTCAAACGTCAAGTTTTTTGGTTATCAACTGCGCGGACCTGAAATTATTATTTATGATTTTAAATAAACACACTGTCGTAATGGATGATTATTTCTTTCATGAACTCACTTGTAAATAAAGTCTATTAATTTATAAATCGGTTTCAGAGACACGAAAGAAATTGACCAATTTAAATTTATTCTATTTTTGATGCTACGTAATTATTCACGCACTCTAAATTCAATAGTAATCGATATTAGTTGGAAATATTTCCTAATAAATAAATATCTATTAAAATATCTGTGCATCTCAAATTCAATAGTAACTTAGGACATGCAATAAACGCCAAACGTCAAGTATTGCGTACGCGTGGACGTCCGTATTCCAGACCAGTTGTCAAATTGTGTGAACTGCGCGAACTTCGCCCTAATTAATTGTTTGAAAGTCCTCCAAGCGCCGAAATGACCTTCAAACGCCGAACACTGGAAACTCAAACACTACAAAAATTTATGACCTTGAATGTGTGTTATGGGACTGTCAAAGCAAACGTCGGGCCATAGTCTGGAGTTTGCCCGCGCAATGGACCCGTCTTTACAGAGGTTTTGAAGTCAATTAAGTGCCCTTGAAAATATACCAAAGAATACGAAAATGTAATAATTATAAGGTAAACACGATAATTATTTTATGTTTTCATAATGCTTTTGGTATATTTTCCGTGACATCTTGAATAATACTTCTGTTTTATTTGTTACCCTTTGCGACTGGCAAAAAATTTCCAAATTTTGATGGGCCCCACCAGTAAAGCTCTCAATTAAGATCCCCGTGGTGCTGTGTTACTTACTGGTTGAAACAATGTGCGCGTGAAGGTACCCTAATAGTAATAATAATATTTAGCTAATTTATATTGCGCCATTTTCTGTCAACATTTTTTTAAAGACAAACTCACGCTCGCATGAAGCCGGTTGCAAAGGGTTATACAAGGCATTTCTCAAATTCTAAACTGTTTGAATTTATATGTGATGTTAAATTCATTCTTGGAAAATAAATTATGACTGTAATCTGCCAATGCTGAATCCTGTTTATTTGTTCCTCGTATGTAATATCAATGCACCAATATTTACAATAAGGTAATCAAATATTATTGTTTATTTCAGGCTATACACCCATTATGTTATATTCCATGTTTCGTCTTATTCCTTTCCATCTGCTTGAAGGAATAAATACATCCCAAAACACGTACGCGTTATACTTTCATAAGACCAAAAACGTACATTTTAAAAGCTATGTATCTCTCTTCCTCTCATGCAAACATGTATTTTTCTTTTAATCAGAAAGAGAACGAAATAATGCTTCTTATTGTCTTTGAAATATGAAAGCTATCTTGCATAGATATTTTACTCTCGATCCAAAGTGACGGTTTCAGAATTTATACACGAAATCGAGGCTTCCTGATTGTGAGGTGCGAATATATTGAATCAAGCAGACGGGTTAATCTGTTGTGTGCTGACGTCACAGCCGTGTCGCGAGAAAGTCGTGCCCCATACGCAGACGTCATGCTTTTAAAGAGTTACCGTGTAAGAGTGGCAATGTTCCCAGAGTTCTCTGTGAGTTCTTTCCACCTGCAGTTTTAAAAAGAAAGAAAGAAAAATATCCATTCCTTTATTAACTTATCGTAAATGTGGGTGTACTTAATAAATATTAAATTTGAGCAGAGAAAACAGTAAACAAAAATTAGTACTTTTTAGTATTTGAGCAATGCCAGTGTAAACTTTTCCGAAAGACTCATTTATTTGACATTTACTGTCTGATTAAAAATTAATAAAAAAAAACCTATATCGTATTCACTAAAGTTATTTTTAGTTAGGAAATTTTTTATACAATTTTTTTTCTGTAAACATAAATACACAATATTTACCACTGACTTGAATGGTTTCTGTTAATTTGTAATCCTAGTGTCTAAGACTTGCTGCAAGTTAGAATAAGTAAATAACATTTTTTATATAAAATATATCCTTTTTTCGTGTATTTATGATTTTCTTATTGAATACAAAATAATGATATTTACTCAGTATGATGATATTTTGTATTGAATTAGATATATTGTCTCGTGTATTAATTTATATTGGTCCCCATTTAAAAATAATGGTCGATGATTCTGTTTTTATTATTTTTTAGTTTGATGATAACTCAACAAAAATGAATATGTTTTCTTTTTGTTTAGTTTTCGATGAAAAATGAAAACAGTTTTGTATTTAATCAGTATGCAGTGTAAAATATCCATCTATTATGAGAATATCCTAATTACCCATATTTTGTAAAATTGCTATGGCTTTGGTATAAATTTCAAAAGTCCACATTGCTAAAAGTCATGTGAAATTGATATTGAAGTGACGTAAAAGTTATTTTTTATTCCCAACTTATTATTTTTTACCTTTTGTACTGAAATTTTTCTTGTGGATATTTGGAAAAGCATTTATTTGAAATTGAAAGCCTTTGTTGTATAATATGAACAATATTGTACAAAATATAAAACACAGCATTGAAAGCAATATAATTATGTACTTGGTAAATTATGTAATCTTATTACTTCAACTTCAGAATTTTCTTTAAAAAATTGATACGACCATTTTCGCAATTAACCTTTTTATTTATTTATTAGGT
Organism: Limnephilus rhombicus; assembly: GCA_929108145.2. NCBI lineage: Eukaryota > Metazoa > Arthropoda > Insecta > Trichoptera > Limnephilidae > Limnephilus > Limnephilus rhombicus. Next base: position 25,545,600 of record OV815292.1, read on the forward strand.
GCTAAATTTATACTGTTATCAAAGGAAAAAAACTATACCAAAATGTCACAAATTTTATCTCTCAAATGATTAGAACTGTTTTTTAATTTATACTTAAAATGATTTTTATTATCTCTCTCTATGTGATTACGAAATTAAAATACCATTTTATTAAAAGCATTCTTCCTTTTTATTTATTTTTCCATCCTGACTTATTCACACAGTTTTCCTTGCTGAAAAGCATAATTGACCATGATTCTACCCGTAGATATACGCCAACATTGTTCATCCATACTACTGCATATACATATTATGGCATCTACACACAATACTTCTATCTCAAAATATTGAAATACAAACGAGATATTTTTATATTACTATGATGTCCGCGCGACTTTCGGCAGTACCTAATCGGAGTAGTTTACATACGAAAAGAATTTGTTCATTTTGTAGATTTTTTGAAAGTGTGCATTAACAATATAGTTTGAATACAGAAATAATTCGTTCATTTAGTTTAACGTTCGTTTAGTTTATTAATTAATTGGTAAACAATATCAGTGACACCCGGGAGCGCAGTTCCACCCAGTAAAAACTGCGGATAGCACATCTCTTATATTGCAATATCTTTGTTCTTCCTACATGCTAAAAGCATAACTCATATATATATATTTTTTTACATTAGCTCCACACAGGAGGCCCATATAGTCGGTATTTTTCTATTATCTGTTTTCCTGACTTATTTGTCTCTCGCACGCATACAGAAATAATTTGTTCATTTAGTTTAACGTTTGTTTAGTTTATTTGTTAATTTAGTTTATTCATTAATTGGTAAACAATGTCGGTGACACCCGGAAGCGTAGTCCCACCCAGTAAAAACTGCGGATAGCACATCTCTTATATTTTAATATCTTTGTTCTCCCTACAGGCTAAAAGCATAACTTTCATTAAAGCCTCGATGATTCAGGGCGAGTTTACAAGCTACTATCTACTAAGTTTAAAAGCGGATAAATCGGTGAGCGAGATTGTCATGATGACACACAAAAGTGTCCACTCGCTTAGTAACGTAGAAAACTGAGGTCGCTGCTAGCGCCAGTAAGAAGAATAACGACGCCTGCGTGAACTAATTTTGTGATTTTTGACAGTCGAAATCAGCTGTTAATTGGCAGCCATCTTGAAAAACATAAATAAACCAATCACGAGCAAGCGGAGCAAGTGTGTAGCGAGTAAAGTTGACGACCTTTCAACTTTTTTCGTAGATTGTCAACAATTTGCTAGTTAGCAAGTAACACGATGAGACTGAGCAAGTTTACTAGCAGATAGTGAATATCCCAGATAGTATCTTGTAAACTCGCCCTGTGTCATCGAGGCTTTAGTCAGTATCTTTCTATTATCTGTTTTCCTGACTTATTTGTCTCTCTCGCACGCGTCGTTTATAAGAAAGGGATAGAGGATACAACGGAGCTATCAGCGGTAAGTCGGTAGGCTGAATAAAAACTCTGAGGATTCGAGGAGGTAGTGGCTTACATTATCTTACCGTCAGGCCTCTGACAAGTTATAAGCTACAAGCATATTAGTGCTCTATCAGCGCCTACCACTCCCTTTGCCCATCTCAAGCAGAATTTTGATACACTTGACGTTCACAATAAGAGGATAATTACTGAGTATACATTTCGAAAAACTGCATAAAGTCCGGGCAATGCCGGGTACTTTAGCTACATAGCATATTAAATAAATTATTACAGAGAATGTCATTTATCTTTGTTTGTGGTGTTGCAATGAAACCCACATTGGCCCACTTAATGTCGTATGCATAGACCACTTCTCTATGAAGGTTACTTAAATAAATTGCAGATAATCCTCCCCCTTTTCGATAAACTATTTTATTCGAACTTATTTAACTATTCTGTGGTCGATTCTATAGAATAGAACGAAAGTTGAAATTGATTCAACATTGGGTTTCTATTTCTATCAGGCGTATTATGGTACAGGAAGCCTGTTCTCATATGAAATAGATTGTAGAAAAGATGAGACGGAAGTAGGAACGCGCAATTAGATATGTAAAAAATATACTTTCTGAGCTAACCTAAAAAAACTTTTGGGTACCTTCCTAAGAAATCTGCAACCTACCTACCTACTTAAGTGATTAACTGATTAACATTATGTAGCCATAAAAAGAACATTTTGCTTTTAAAAATTTAAAATGGTATCTTGTGATTGGTTTTCATTTTTTAAAGTTATATTGGCCAATCAGAAGACACCATTTGAGCAACTTCTTGGAAACATCTAAATAGGAGGGAAATAAGGAAAAGCCATTTTCTTTTCAACGCGAACTTGCAGTGTGGAACTTTTGAAAAGTTGTGCTTGATAAAATGTTTTATCTTTACGATTTGCTGAAAAAGCAAGGGCGCTTTCACATTTGTTGGATTGCCGATGCGTACCCAGGGAGTTTTTACAAACTTCCATCCAGGAAAGTGAGACAATATCATGTTAATCAACTTTGGTAAGCTCTGAATTATTTTACAACTAAATCTAATTTTATTTACAATTTAGACAGAATACAAAACTTGTTATGCATTATTAAATACACTAAAGTTAATTTCATTTCATACGAGTTATTATTTTGCGCTGGATGTTGCGATTTGGTGACCTGATTAAGCTGAAACATGAAGATTGATAAATAAACTGATAGACCTCAACCTTTAAAATTTAACTAACAACATAATTTCAATGTTTTTTTCATCATAACTTTCATTATAAATGCAAAACATTATTTGAATTAACATTGCACATTTCAAAACTGTAAACTTATTAATGTAACATATCTTCATAGAAGATAATCAACTGCTCTTAGTGAAAATATGAAACAGAGATGCTGAAAATAAAAAGATTTCGTTTGCAATGGTATTTTCATTGAGAGTTGTTGATAATTATCTTCCACAATGAGGATTATAACTTTCAATAAGTTACACCTAACGAAATTAAATATTATAATCCATAAAATGGTCACCAGATTCCTTGATTTTTTTTTATTCTGGCTTCTAATAATGGGGTGATACGGAAAAAAGTTACGGCGCTTTACATGGGGGGGAGGGGGGGGTCAAAAATCTTCAAAAATTGCCTTACGTAATACTTGGACGCCCACTTAAGTTGACACCAAGGATTATTTTTAATTTTTTTACATGCAGCAGTATTCTGCAACTTTACTGAAGAAATATACCTTTCGAATAATAATAATATTTGGATGATTTGTATAGTGTAGATTAGTTTGGATAATTTGGGAGGCGGGAATGGGTACCGCCGCCCCGGGAACCTTTATTGGATAACCAACACCTCTGCCATAGGTCACCCCAAGTGGTTCGCTACGTTTGGTGATTTAGCAGAGGTGCCCGGGTTCATGGGATGAGGTGTGTTTAGGTCTGATGACCAGGACACACATAACCCCAGATTCCTACCCACCCCTTAAACCCTTTTCCTTCCCAGAACCCTCCTCTCCTTCCTTTCTCTAAAAGACCCTCCACACAGCATCCCTAAAGATGACATAGGCCCTCAGGGAAATTATTTTCCTCAGGGCCTCCTGTGTGGAGCTTATGTAAAAAAAAAAAAAAAAGTGCCGGTTTTGTAAACAATCATCTTAAAGGCGCTGTACAAATTTATAATTTCTAACTACAGACCAGATAAGCCATTACAACAACTTATGGCTAAAATATTGCATCCACCGGTTCTTCAATCACTGATAAAATACTATAATATATACAATAGGGTGGGTCACGACTGTCACGGGGAAAAAAATATCTTGTTTTGATTTGTCTAATAGTGATAAAAGGGTGTTAAATGGAGATATATAATCACATAATTTTTCTAATAATATTTGGATATCATCTTCTTCCTACGGATTGACCTTGAAATTTCACATAATAGCGAAAAACCCACCCTTGTTAAATCTTAAAAAAATGTTAGATAAACCATTAAGAATGAACTATTTTTATTAAAACACTAAATAGAAGGAATATTTTAATCAATTTATTAAAAAAAAAACATGAATATAATTCATTATCTCAAGGCAGTGTATTCGAATACCAGCAAAATCCTTCTTACTCTCAAATTTCGGCATTAGTTTGCGAGACTCAATCTTGGAACTTTTTGTAAATGATTTCGTAAAAATATACTACATTTGCTATGAAAGATTACAAAAAATATGGTTTAAAGGATTCATAGTAACTTTTATATACACTAGAAATGACCCCTTAAAATGAAAATTTTCAAAACTTTGAAGTGAATCCGGAGGAAGAAGATCGTATCAGTAATTTGAAAAATTTTAAACGCGTCGTTTTGAACCCATTTGGCCCTCTTTTATCGCTCTTAGAATTTAAAAACTGCTTTTTTTTTAAATGACCCACCTTAATGTGCAATGCATTTGACCAAAGAATGCGAGGCTGCGTATAGAAATATGTATACATAAAAATATGTGTGTTTTGTGTGAATGCGGATGTCGAAGGACCTTGTATGTGTTTTCAGATGTGTGTTTGAAATGTATGAAAGACCACTGCACAAGTAAAAATGAAAGCACACAAGGAAAGGAAGGAAGGGACTTACTGCGGAACCTTGTGACACTTTTCTTATTCTTCTGGGTTTGTTCATACACTCGTAGAATTATTAATCGCGGTATTTACTGTGATATGCGAGATTGAGTTAGAGAAATGCGGGGAGCGGAAAATTATACGCTTACGCGGCGAGTTTCAATTGATGACACTGATTTGTTATGGTAACAAAATAACAGGTTCGTAGGGATGGGACAGGATGGGTAAAATGATAGGGATGGATGATATTATACGTCAATGGGATGGATAGGTAAGGAACATGTGACAATCAAACTACAAGCACAGAGTCGATGATAAATGTAGATGTATGAAGGTGAGTGTAGCTCTGAATTGTGTAAACGCCCAACCACATATTGTTTTATTTACTTATCTACAGGCTACAGGCAGAACCTTTACAGGACCATACTTACCTAGTAGGTCACTTGAGATTAATACTATTTATTTAGAAAAATTTTGGATACAGTTTGTTTGTTATTATTTTCAGCGATGATTTGAGCGGAGTAATTGATTCTGAAGCTGTTAGCCCGCTGCAGAGGTTCTCTCTTAGGCTTAGTTCCCAGTTGCTATTTGGATTACTGCGTCTGTACAATCGGCAATTAGATCTATTGATTTGTGAGTACTTTTTTAGACATATTACATTTTTAATTGTATTTTGTTCTGATCTAGTAAAATAATTTACAAGTTTTTATTTTTAGATGACTTGATTACTTTTGATGGTGCAGTAAGGAAAGGAATAGAACTATTGCATGAACGACCTAAAAAAAAGTAAGTAAAACAATTACACATCTGCCCTGATGATAGATACTGTAATGCTGTCTGAAACATTGGCTAAAGAAGGGGTAGCGCAACGGGCCATAATAACCCAAAAATAAATCACAAAAACAATGTGTTTTTAAATTAGAAACCTGCATCTTATAAGTTTCACATCACTTGTATAGCAATAGCCAGGATAGTGAAGAATGAAATCACCTAAAATATTAATTTAGATTTAAAATACTGCAATCAGCTGTGTGGTGATGTTAGGTTAGGTTAGGATAGTTGCTAATGTAAAGTTGATGAAAAATTATATCAATTAATTGTCCATAATTGAATACAAGTTTATTATTTCTGGTTTTCAGGAAGAAGTCAAAGATGCCCACTGTGTTTGAACTAGAAATTCCACCTCAAGAACTGGATTTGGTAAATTAAATTCAAATTGAAAAAATTATTTCGTTTCTCAATTTTAAGAATATTTAAATTTGAAAAAATTCAAACCCTTCTACATTATACATTTTAAACATAAACAATTTAACATCCCTCCACACTAGTGACGAAATTAATAAAGAATTCACAGAAATTATTTAAAAGAATGTGGTTATTGAGAAGTATTTTTAGCAGGTCTAGTTACAACATAAAAAAATACAGTCCTACTCTACTGAATCAAATCAGTTCTACCTATATTTTTCTTTGTAAATTACAATTTTTATTATTATGTATCGCATATTGTTTTACACAAAATGATTTTTTTAGATTTTCTATGCCATTGTTATAATTGTAGGTGAACCTCACCAACGCTAACGTTGTTCAGAATGTCGACCAAATAACCCTGAGGGAAGAGACCATTCCTCAGACTCTTATTATCAATGTAAGAATATTTTGTGTCATAACTATAAAGCAGAAAATCTGTTTGTACATCCCACTAAACACCATTGATTTTCAGAGTGGTTGATAGTGGTAGTCTCAGTATCGCCCTTGTGAAGGACTACCATTCACCAGGACTATCAGTGATGCTTAAAATGGCTTTAGTCATGTTCGATAACCAGATCTGATAATCAACTACTTCCCGATCTTTCTTTTCCCATCTCCTTCGCGTTCCTAATACCCCCCTCTCAACATACCCCAATTGGGAATGCCGTAGATCAACTGGCTTTGAACAGTTGGGACTCTTGTGCTAATTTTTTAATCTTTGATCATCGAGAAATTTGAATAATAGGTATTTTACCAAACTGTTGCTGTCACTGTCACTGTTATCCCCCGCACCCGAATATTTGGCAAAAGGACATCTGCATCTTAGGCTGTTAATACTTAACTGAAATCGTCAAAATCGAGGTTTTGCATTCCCCATTTTTCTCCTCCAAAACTGGACCGATTTTTAAGATTTTTTTAACAACTGTATTAGAAGAAAATATTCTATGTCTGTATTGATTTTTTAAAAATACATTGTCTAGTTTGTATATTGAACGTTTGTTGATGGCATTCAAACCTGACAATTTTTGAAGGGTTCGAACTCTTATAAGAATCAACAAAAACAAAATGTACCGGCACGCTAGTGGTCGATATCTATATGAAAATTAAAAAAATATATATTTGCACTAGTGTCTAAATCGAGAGAGGAAATTGGGGAATGGGGAGTGTACATAAGGACAAAACGCCGCCTGGTTTCCTCTCAAGGAATCATTGACGGCCGGCGTAGTCCAGTGGTAAGGCTCTTGACTAGCACTCCGAAGGTCGCGGGATCGAATCCCGGCGTGGCAAATAAATTTTATTTGATTAATTTGTGTCATTTCACAATTTATTCATTTAAAATAATATAAAGTATATTTGAGGCACGTTCCAAAGTGGAAGATACTCCCAGTATCGCCCTGGTGTAAGACCACCATTCAGAATTGAAAAGTAGCTTGGAGTTAGCCGTGTTTGGTGACCAGATCTGAATAGGCAGGTACTTCCCCACCTTCCTCTTCCCCATTTCCTTCCCTTCCACTACCTTCAGCCTCACAACATTTCTCAATTGGGGATGCCATAGTCTCACTGGCTTCATATAAAAAATAAAAAAATTGAAGAAATTACATGGAAATAAATGTAAATGTGGTATGATTTCAGGATGGATTTGGAGATGAACAAAATCCACTGCTTGACCTTTTGGGTCTCCCAGAAGACGTGCTGCGGATGCAGGACACTTCTCTACAGGATCAGACCACCTTCCAGGTGCAGGTGGAAGTGTACATGGACCAATTGGGGAGGAAATCTGAGCGGGTTGCTATTCCTCCTCAGGGTGGCCACATCATGTTGGATATAACTAAAAGGCCTTCCCAGGGATTGGGAGCATCTATTATTGGTATGAACTATATGTTTCGTTAGCCTTGCTTCCCAGTTGCGCTGTGGATATCAACACTATTTTCTCAAAATCTTAAATTGAAAGAAATAATCCAGTACATGACTAACAATTTGAGTCTTGTTTTGTCTTTGTAACAAATACAAATAACAAAAATAAATACAACGGATAGATGCATGCTTACAATGAAAATGACATTGCGAACAGACAAAATGCAAATTTCATAATGCCAGAGCTCACCATTCCAGAGATTATACTACTTTAGATAAAGATTTCAAAATATAAACATTTTTATTTTTAGAGCCCGCGCAGACAGCAAAGCGTTCAGCATTCACCTAGCGTTCGTCCGGTTGCGTTCTATGCGAGTTCTAACCCATACAGCACACGGTCAAAAATGCTGCGTTCCATTTTCCCAACAAAGCTTGTACGTAAAACATGTATTTCGATAGTTCTTCTTCCGAAGACGAAGCATTGATTTTGTGGACTTTGGAAGAGCCTAAAAAGAAAAGAAGGTGCATCCGATTAACACTGAGCGAAATGAAAAAGGAGAGTTAAGTATTCTTTTTCCTGAATTACTTAAAGATGAAGAACGTTTTTTTATTTACTTCCGAATGTCAATAAGTAGCTTTAATGAATTGCATATAATTATATAAAAAAGGAAATAGTTCTCCAAACGCTCAATCCAAATTAATAAATCTGCAGTGGTAATCGGCAGCGAAATTTCAATTTACGCGGATATATATTGTATTTAATGAATTTATTTCGAATAGGTATCTGAATTTGGAGGGTCGGCCGCGACGGGATTCAGCCGCAAAAATTCGATTTACGCGAAATATATCATAGTTTTAAGAATTTACTTCGAATAAATCGTATTTTTATGAATTTATTCCGAATAGGTATTTACTCAGAAAATATCATATTTTTGTGAATTTACTTTGAATATAGGGTTGACCGCGGCGGTAAACGGCTGAGAAAATTCGATTTAACCAGGGAATAAGTCGAATTATTACGACTTTATTCCGAAGAACCATACCGAATTTGAATTTGCAGCCGAGAAACTCAATTTTCGGCAATTTTTTATAAATTTTTTTTTTCGTAAAATTTCAAATTACATGGGAATTTGTTAATTCGAAATTTAATTTTTGATGTCCCGTGGAGCGAGCGAGGCATTCCACGAGTTCTTTGTATTTCTGACAATAGAACGCAAGAACGCAAGCGTTCACACTGACCGGCGCGGTCTTACTGCTGCTATGTCTGCGCGATACTATAGTGGTCTACTATTTACAAAGAACACGGAACGCAGGATGCGGAACTCGGAACGTTTGAACGCTTTCTGTCTGCGCGGGCTCTTTACTTTATATGAGTAAAACCTCAAATTGTAATATTTCATTGAATGAAGACAATATTAGCGGAATTCAATAAAAAATTCTGATATTTCTGTTTCCAGATACATAAGCATTCATAAACATTCATAAACATTCATAAACATTCATAAACATATATAAACATTCATTAACATTCTTCATAACTATCGTTAAAAGATTAAAAGACCTTCCAAAAACGTCTTAAAAAGTATCTCTGGATGGATCGTTATTAAATGATAATAATTTTATTGGATTTTTTAATCTCATTTTAATGATTTAAAGGTCAATATTTTCGGAATTTTGAATGAAATGAAATATCAAAACAACACTATATTTCTTGATCTCAAAAATAGTAAAAATGCAGAATGAAACTTTGTTCTTCGAGACTGTCAATATTACTTTTTCAAAATATTTTTAGTTCATAAATAATTTCATTTTCAGAATTAGATGAGGCTCAAAACCCCCCCAATATATCTAACGCAATGGAAGGTATCAATTTGATGGACAATATCATCGGTAATTTTTTATTTTCACTACAACTACTATTTGAAAATATAGAAATCTTAGTTTTCCGTTAGAATATAGAAAATAATTATTGTTATCCTATTCCCTTTCCAGATATCCCCGTGATTCCAGAAATAGTGCTTCCTGCTCCCGCCATGTTTGTCCAACTCCTTTTTATTTATTTCTAAATCTTTTCCACATTTTTCTGTATATTTTTGTACCATAATCATTGATGTAGTATTAGCCTTTATTGATCGAAGACCATAATAAATGTTATAATAATAAATATACCATTCCTAAACTTTCGTGACATTAATATAAAATTTCCTTGTAGAAATGAGGAAAAGATAGCTGAAACCCCGGGAAGAACTCAGGAAGAAAGTGTAAGAAGAATTATTGATATTTTTATACATAACTAGATACTACCCGGCTTCGCCCAAGTTCAACAATTTACAATAAAAAAAACATTTACAACATAACAAACATTTTCTTTAAAAAAAAATGCAACAAACAATATGGTTTCTTCGTCTTAAATGAATATATTTTCATTAAAATAAAGCTCTGCAAATTTCACGGTGCCCGAGCTCAATGTTTTAAAGTTTTTAGTGGCACACGCTAACAGTTTTTTTGTTAAAACTTGGGCAAAGCAGGCAAAAAAATTATTTTTCACATTATTGTTGAAACATTCATACTTAATCTCAAAATTATTCACAGATGATATTAGCTACAATCACGACCCCTCCTGAGTTAATGCACAGGAAAAGGAAGAAAATTAGGATAGACGATGATGAGAAAGGAAAAGTTATTCCCCCTGAAGTATTCAAAAAAAATATGTTTAATAATAACATCCACCTGCGATGTGAGGTAATTCTCATTTTTATTGCCTTGCCTTATTGTTGGATTTCGAAATAAGAATGTAATGTATGTTCCTACCTGCATGTCTTTTTCTATGAAAAATTAAGTTTGTAGCACTTGGTATTCGGTCCGACGCATGGATCCGAATACTTTCTCCCTCACACGCATAGCGCCGTTTCGCTCGGCAACTTTCGCCTCGCTATCCGGCCGCGAAGACACCCCATTGGCCGAGTTACCCCCTCCCCTCTGTCGCCAGCCAGCACTACCCTGCCCTAAAGGGTATATAATACAGTGCAGGCCTATATGAAATCAGTCTAGCCGGACTCCTGGTTAAACTCAGCAAAAGCATTCTAGTCGTCAGTGCTCGGTTAACTAAACCAGTACCAAGTCGAGAGAGCCCTCTGGGTCCTGCTTGGGAATTCAAGTAACAGCGCCCTAGTGGACATTACTTGCCGGGAAAACCTTAACCCAACTAACAGACCGCGGGTCCTATGTTGGGGATATTACGCTAAGTGTTTAGCGAGGACAATAGTGAACATTGTTTAAACTCTAAGTGACTTTACTTTGTGCTAAAACTATTCTGTACTCTGTTTTTACTATAAGCTGTGAACCCTGTATAAGAGAAATAAAGTGAACAACGCCTAAAGACTATTTTCTTATATAAATACCCTGCCACAAGTTTTTTTTATTTTGAGCGAGAAGAAATAAAAGGATTGTCTTGGAAGCTGGTTGGTATTGATTGTAGTGAAGAAAATATGGTTCAATAATAGTAATCCATCAGTTGTCTTGCTTTCATGCTATCTCTCTCATACAATATTTCATTATATTCACAAATTCATTACATTATTATTGTTAAGACCGATGTCAATACCCGATAAATTACTAAAAGTACCTATAGCAAGACTGCTTGCAAAGGTGCGCAGAGGAACTCTTGCCGTGCGCAGAAAGGGCGTGATTTATTAGTAGTTTACTGACGTTCGTTGGTGGCTTGCCAAGTCACACTCCCTTCCCATACCACGCTTCATTCCGGACGATGCTAGAGAGTATACATGATTTATACTGACTTTGCCAAGGCATTCGACCGTGTAGATCACGATGTACTTTTACGAAAGAGAATAGGTTTTAACCAACCGTTTGCAGTTTCTTGTGACGTTTTTAAAAAAACAGAACACACTGTGTATGCATCAGCGGCCATGAGTCTAGGGAATTCCCTGCATTTTCAGGAATACCTCGGGGGTCCAACTTAGGACCTCTATTATTCTTGATTTTGATGATATTCAAGAATGCATCCAAAGTACTACTTGCTTGTTCATGATATGCGACATTAAAGATTGTTTTAAATTACAATCTTCATGGGCAGATGAGAATAAACTTTTCTTTAATGTAAAAAAAATTTGTCACTATGACGTACATTTTTATTTTTATTTTTTATTTTTTATTAGTAATAAAAGGTACATTAATTACAAATAAATTTTATACAGTAATTAATTACATAGTAGATATATTTGATGTACGCCTATAATTTTTTTATTTTTTATTTTTTATTATAGCGACTATATAAAAAAATTTTACATACAAAATGCAATGTGAAATTAAGTACAAAATATTGTATTTCTTAGTCCTCCTCACTAGGGGGTCCTGTGCCGAGGCAGACTAAAGTTATTTAAATATAGTTCATTTGTCTTCTATGTCGTTTTTAGCGTCTTCGCTAGGGTTTTCTCATTGACCTCTTTAAGCCATATTTTTATTCTTGATTTGTATTCAATTGGATTTTTTATTAGTTTTATGTCTTGGGGGAGGATGTTATGGAGTTTTGTTGCAAAGTATGTATAGTTTCTTTGTCCAAATGTGGTTTTATAACTTGGAATATTTTTTATATCATTTTTATTCGATCTAGTGTTATGCATACACGGTCTAGTAGAGGATTCATTATTTTTGAAGAGCTTCAATAATATATTTTTGGAATATATTTGTTGTACATTTGGTACATCAAAGTTATTGAAAATTTCAATTGAAGGCGTTCTAATTGGTACTTTCAATATGGTCTTTATGATTCCTTTTTGAATCGTATTCAGGCTGTGTAGGTACGTATTAGCAGCAGATCCCCATCCTATGATTCCATATTCAATTCGAGAATGACATAACGCATAGTAGACCTTTTTCATATCCTTTTTATTTAGCATGTTTCTTAGATTTTTGAAGAAATATATAAGGCTTGTGAGTTTTTCCGTAATACCTTTGATGTGTAGGTCCCATCTAAGATTTTCGTCAATTATTACTCCGAGATATTTTATGTTTTGTGTTTTTTCGATGACGGGGCAGTAACATTGTATATTATTTCCATGGCATTCATGTAATTTTAGTTCTAGTGATTTTATTGGTTGGCCCCTTGAGTTCATTGAAAATGTTATATATTTTGTTTTGCTTATATTAAGGGTAAGCGAGTTGATTTTAAGCCAATTTTGAAGTGCACTAAGCCCTTTTTCAGCCTCATTAAATGTATCAGTCAAATTTTCTTCTTGAAATAATAAAACAGTATCATCAGCAAAACTGATTATGTTTCCTTTAATGGTAAGGTTAGTTAAATCGTTGATGTAGATAATGAACAGAATCGGTCCCAGTACACTTCCTTGAGGAACGCCATAGTTTAAAGATAGAAGTTTGCTCTTTTGTTTGCCAATTTGTACTTGTTGTCCTCGCCCTGTTATATATGACTCCAATAAGTTAATTGTTGATTCGGCCATTCCTATTTTTTTTAGTTTAGTTAGTAATATTTTATGGTCTATTGTGTCAAAAGCTTTTTGAAGATCTATGAATAAAGCTAAACATTTTTTCCCATCATCTATGTTTTTTATGGCCATGCTTGTTAGATTTTCTATGGCATCATTGGTGCTCAGATTTTCTCTAAAACCATATTGGGATGGTGATAGTAATTTGTTTTGTTCAAGAAATTGAACAATTTGCTTCTTCATTACAGTTTCCAAGATTTTTGAAAAAGAGCTTAAGAGACTTATGGGTCGGTAGTTATATATATCCTTTTTGTTACCATTTTTATGTATGGGTATAACTGTAGCTTTTTTAAGGCATGAAGGGAATACATTTGTAGATATAGACAGATTGACCAAGTATGTCAATGGGAAGGTCAGTTCATTTTGTAATTGTTTTATTGTTTTATTTGAGATTATGTCATTTCCCGATGATTTATTAATATTAAGGGATACAATTGCATTTCTGATTTCAGTATTGGTTACATCAGTTAACTTTAATTTATCTATCTGGTTCATATTATTCATATAATTAAGCAAGGCTTGTTTGTATGGGGGGGTGTTATTGTATTGCTTTTTTTTATATCATTCAGTTTATTTATATCACATGTAACTTACCATTTAAACGAAGTTTTCAGTATAATTTTTAAGGTGAGTTTTAAAATTTTTTATATTGGTATTCATGTTTCTAATTTTTTCTGGTAATGAATTAAAAAATTTTGCTCTGAGATATTTATGACTCAATTGTCCAATTTTTTTTTTACATTTTGGAGTGGGAAGTATTGATGTTTGTCTAAGACTTCTGTTATTTTTAAATGGTGCAACTTGATTTTTAATATTATCTTTATAAATTTGTAATGTTGCATGATAAAAGTATAATGCACTTAATTTTCTGACTTTAAATTGTTTGAATAAAAGTTCTGATGAATATGAGTAGGGTTTTTTTTAAATTGTTTTTATTATTAGTTTTTGTGATATGTAAATTGTTTGTGTTTGATTTGTATATGTACCGCCCCATCCTATAATGCCGTATTGTATAATTGATTGACAGAAAGCGAAGTATGTGGTTCTAAGTAATTTTTCGTTTAAAATATCTCTTAAACATCTAAATATATATGTTAGTTTCCTTATTCTGTTGTTCAGAATATTTATGTGTGGAGACCATTTTAAACGCTGGTCTATTGTTATGCCCAGGTACTTAATATCAGTTTTGCTTTCTATTTTTGAACATGATATATTACATTTGTGGTTTTCTGTATTTGTCACAGAGTGGATTATTAAGTTTATTTCTTTAGGTGTTTCTTGTTTTTTAATGAAAAATGGCAAATAATAGGTTTTTTTAGAATTTAAAGTCAACAGGTTTTTATCAAACCATAATTTTAGTGCATTGATATCTGTATTGGCCATTTTGTTTAATTCAGACCAGGTGTTTGCTTTTAGTAGTAGGACTGTGTCGTCAGCGTAGGAGACAATGTCTCCATATTTAGAAATATTGAATATATCATTGACATATATAATAAATAACAATGGTCCCAAAACTGTACCTTGGGGTATTGAAAAATCGCTATATTTTGAATCGCTGACTTGATTTAGTAATTTTACTTGTTGTGGTCTTTCATGTAAATAACTACCTATCCATGCTAAAACTTTCCCATTAATTCCTATAGATTTTAATTTATTTATTAATTTTTTATGTGATATGCTGTCGAAAGCTTTTTTCAAGTCTATAAATATTCCGATACATTTTTTATCGGAATCTAGGGCCGTATATAAATAGTTGGTTATTTTTGCTATCGCGTCGTGAGTACTTGTATTTTTTTTGAAGCCGAATTGATTATCATTAATTATTTTATTTTCATCTAAGAATGTCCAAATTTGTTTTTTTACAATTTTCTCATATATTTTTGATATATTTGATAGAAGGGAAATCGGGCGGTAATTTTGTGGGTCTTTAGGACAGTCTGTTTTATAAATGGGAGTTATAATTGCTCTTTTGTAATTATTGGGAAATGCATTCCAAAAACCCGATTTAAATTTAATTATAAACTAAATGATGAAATATTATCATCAGTGAAATCCATAAGGGACTTCGGGGTTACATTTGATCCCAAACTTACTTTTTCAGATCATATAGTGAAGTTGACATCATCGTATTACAAACTTCTTGGATTTGTGATAAGAATAAGTAAACAATTTTCCAAGCCCGAATCAATGACATCGATATTCAACTGCATTATACGATCAAAATTAAAATACGCTTCTGCTGTTTGGGCCCCGTACCCGCAAAAATACATAGATTTATTGGAACAAAGTCAAAAAAGTTTCTAAATTATGTTTTATACGAGAATGCATGGTGAAAACCTGCGATTTATGCATCACCTGGATTTGCTCTCTGAAACGCGCCATGAAAGTCTTCAATCTAGAAGAAATGGGACCCTTAGAGTAACAGCTTTTAAAATTATAAACTATTACATTGACAGCCCATACCTCTTGGAATGCTATAAATTGTTCATACCGAACAACTACCGCCAGGGTCGTCACCACAACTTGCTCTGTATTCCACACGGCAGAACAGAGGTTCTGGCCCAGCATAGTATGACAAGAGGCATGGTGCTGCTAAATGATATCTCTAGGTCTCTTGACATTTCAACATTCGCTTTGAAGGTTAGTCATTTTATGCAAGAAATCTAAAATATATATTATTGTAAAATTTCTCATTGTTTTTTAATTTTTTAACTAACGTTTAAGACAAGATTTTTATGCATAGCACAAAGGGTAACAATTATTATAAGCAATAATTATCAGCCTGAAACACTCATCCACATTGAAAAATCTTCCGAAAAAATAATACATGAAAAAAAAAATATATATATATATATAATAAGCAATAATTGTTGAATGAAACACTAGTATATATTAAATCATTTGGCGGGTATAAGATAAGCTGCCATAGCTCAATTGGGAGAGCAGCTGACCGGCAATCGGAAGGGCCCTTGAGGTGATTTTCCACGAAAACAGCGCTATATAAATTAGCCAATTATTATTAATTATTAAGGGCACGGGTTCAAGTCCCGTTGGCGTCATGTATCTTTTCTCGGAAGATTTTTCAATGTGGATGAGTGTTTCAGGCTGATAATTATTGCTTATAATAATTGTAAAATTTCTCATTTAAACCTTTGTATATATTATGAGTATTGTAATAGGATTATAATGCACAAAAAAAAACAGTATTTTGTTTTTGGTCAAACTATTGCTTACCAGGCTTAAAATTTTTTAAAATAAAATATTTTTTAGCTGCCTAGTGAAGACATGGAGACAATAGGTTGCCACCTGACGGCTAGCAGACTGTTGGCTCTTCCCTTCCTGGAGTCCCAAGAAGTGCGGCTATCCAGTCACATGCTAAGAGGCGGGGAAAAACTCCTTCACGCGTTTAAGAGGAACTTGAACACCAGGCCGGAAGCTGACCACATGCGAATCAAAAGTCTGATAGGACGTAAAAGACCACAAAGAGAGGTAAGAATTTAAAAAAAATCCCCAAATTTAAATAAAAATATTATTTCAAATTTCTTTAATTAAAATTACTATTTTATGAACAGATCATTTTGATTGTTTAATAATACAGGATGTCCCAAAAGAAAGTTGATATTTAGTGGATCGATTTAAAAAAAAGTAAGGGTTCTATCGAAAAAATGTTTATTAAATACTAAAATACACAATTTGGGAATTTGTTTATGAAAAATAATATCGTCCAAATGTAAACCCTCACGTTCGCGGCATTCATTTAATCGAATAGTAAAATTTCTTATGACGGCTCGCCAGGCAGGCTTCGTGATGGCTGCCATTACGTGACGGATATTTTCTTTTAATTGCATCAGGGAAGTCGGATTTTTGGCGTACACTTTAGATTTGAGATAACCCCACAGGAAAAGTCCATAGGGGTTAGGTCAGGACCACAAGGAAGCCAATTTATGTCTCCTCTCCTGGAGATCAAGTTGCCAGGGAAAATTTCACGAACTCATGGCAGAGACGTATTGGACGTATGTAATGTTGCTCCGTCTTGCTGGAACCATGTACTTTGGTTATAGCCAGTAAGTTTGTAGGGGTGCAGCATTAGGTCTTTGTGCAAAATGCTGTGTAACAATGATCTATGCACATTTAAAGCACTTGCGTGCTTCCGAATCAAAAATGTTTGAGTCGATACGAAAAGACTGATAAACACTCTCTACGTTTTCTACCGTTCTCGATGACCATCAACTATCTTTTGGAACACCCTGTACATCATTAATAACATAAATTTTTGAATAATACATCATTTTTAAAATCAATTTTTACTATCTTTTATATAAGCATCCCCTCAGTGGCGGTTCTTCACAGGGGGACAATGAGGACAGTCCCCACCAGTTACACTCGAAACCTACTAAAGGAAATAACAGTCGATGCTTTGTCTTCACCAAAACGAATGAATTCTTTAAACATAAAGTAATTAAAATTTGCAGAAATAAAGTACAAAAAAATATTCCGGATGATTTTAAAAGACCCGATGTGCGTACACGCGTACAGCGAACAATATATATAAATAGACATTTTATATTATTTTGTGTTTAGATATCCGATTAGGAAGATTAGACCATAAATTTTTTTTTTTGAGAAATTTTATATTATACCGTAATCTCACCACCCGTTTCTACTGGTGATCCCCACCACCAAAGAAGTGCTCGAGCCGCTACTGCATTCCCTTTCTCTATAAGTTAGATCCATAGATAATAGATCCATTTTTTAGTATGAATCCCCAGGCTTAAAAATGTTGCCAACATCTTTCACCCATACTATTGCTAATGGCATCTGTGCACAACAGTGATCTGCTTTTGTTTCTATCTACACACCAAATGCTGGAGCTCAGTCGGCGTGCTTTCATGCCACCATTGCTACCTCTCTATTTGTTTATATCATTTATAGTTAGAACTCATTCTAAAATATTCAGAAGTTACAATACATTAAATAATACTCTTTTAGGTGGTGGTAGGAGAACAAAATCAAAGCAACCTTCGGAACATAACGGCCGCCAGTGTCACCGTAGACCAAACAATAGAACAGATGCGGACCTTACCTCTCATCCCAGAAGACATGGCCCAGCATCAGCTGATGATCTCATCTCCACTGAGAAAACCCACCAACCTTACCCTAACGGACCCACGCAAACGCAAACGTTCCGCCAACCTAACAATTCCAAACGAGTCAAGATATTCGACAAACTTACCGCAAATAGAACTTCAGACAACAATGAATGAAATAACAGACATTGCAATGGCTGAAATAAATATGAATGCGACTAACATACCAACAGAAGTAACAAAAAACATGGACACAACTCCAGCTAATAATATTAACGTCGATCTGCAGATAGATAATTTGCTTGAAGAAATTAGCGCGCAGAGAAACATTTCTAATATTCAAAATGAAGAGATAAGGGCGGAAATCAATCAAAATCTGGAGGTCGGCGATAAGTTAGATAAAAGAGGTGAAGATGAAATATTGAAAGATGGCAGTGTCAGCTGTAGAAAGAGCACTAATGAAACCGGTTTGGGCAGCTTGGATAGAACTAAGGTGTCTCTTGGAGATGAGGAACTGACAGCATCGCAGAAAGCAATGCCTAATTATTTATCGTTAGTACAAAATTATTAAACATTTTTTAAACCTATTTAATTATAATATTTTTTTAAATTAGTTGTGTTGAATGATGAATTTAAATCCTTTGCAAAATTCATTTTAGAGAATACATTATTTTAGAAGAACCATTATTACGACCGGCGTGTTTAATCCCTTGACTCGCAGTCCGAAGATCGCGGGATCGAATCCCGGCGTGGGCAAATAAATTTTATTTGATTAAATTGTTTCTCAATTAATTAATTTAAAATAAAATATAGTAGGTATATTTGCGGCACGTTCCAGAGTGGAAGATACTCTCATGGTGTATCAGAATGGTGTAAGACCACCATTCAGAATTGAAACGTTGCTTGAAATGGCTTTAGCCATGTTTGGTGACTAGATCTGAATAGCCAGGTACATCCCTACCTTCCTCTTCCCCTCCCCACTACCTTCTGCCTCACGACATACCCAAATTGGGGATGCCATAGCCTCACTGGCTCCAGACAGGAGCAGCCAAGGTTCTTGTGAAGTATTCACATAAAAAAAGGCAAATGCACACTTTATTTGTACCTCATTCCTAATTTAGTATTGGCCTGGTACTTTTACCAGGTTTGAAATCAAAGTGTTGCTTGAAATTACTCTAGCTGTGTTTAGTGATTTTTCAGATCTAGCTTTGTGTGTTCCCAACTGGGGATACCATATTCCCATTTTTGGTTCAGGGCAGTTGGAAATATTCTTGTAAACCTATACAAGAGGGATTGACAACTTAAGATAACACGATTATTATCATTTTTGGACTGAGAATAATGGAAATAGCTCATTAAGGCCGTCTTCCAGCAGTGTATAGATATGGCTGATGATGAATATTAATAAAATTGTGTTTTTTTTTCAGTAAGGAATGGGACGTAGATGGCCTTATGGAAAAGGTGATCTTAGCCAAACAGCAGAAGATTCGCCCGTTGACACTTGAAAAAATTGTGGCAGGCTGTGATATACCGACTGACATAGTGCCCACGAAGTTTGTCATGGCGAGAGCCTTCATGTCTTTGCTTCGTAAGCATCCATATTTGTTTTACTATTTTAATGACCACCGTGGCCTGATCCTCGTCTTCGAATCGGAAGTCACGAGTTTGTATTCCTCCAAAAAAATTTACACAAGACGTTATGTGTAACAGCATGTACCCAAAGGATTCCAAATTTCAGTGATTCCTGAGCATTTTTGGAATAAAAAACGTAGATGTCATTTTGCTGTCTGACGTTATTTTTTTTCAATTAACGACTAGAGGTTTCTGGGATTGTTCCGGTTGCGACTGTTAGCTTTTTATTTTTCTGTGTCTTGTTCTTTTTAATATTTCGTTGAGATTTGATTATTATCTTTTTCTTCAATGATATGTTATTATTGATTTATATGTCCTAGTTCACATTTAAACATTCAAAACAAAATACAATTTAATATACATCTATTTGTTGAATTTTGTTTTGTTTTGGTGAATGAATGAATGCAAATCTCGAAAGCTGAAATTAACCCACTTTTCGACATCCGATCGAGCTGAAACTCGGCAGTTTTAGAGTCGCTGTCGATTAAAATGCATTCTGTCAACTTTTGGTGCATTCACACACACATACATACGCGTTTCTCTGAAATTGGCTACTAGCCGGCCTAAGAGATGACCCGAGTATTATAATAAAAAATATTGTTTTTGTTACGGGTTGATTTTTATCCCCATTATATTAATTATATAATTGTTATTTTCAGGTCTGAAGAGGAGTGGTTTTCTGAATGTTAAAAAAAATGAAGATTTGTCGATTTTACATATTACAATTGGTGAAAAAGTGATGAAAAGCATTAAGATGGCACAACGAGGAACCCATGACTCTTAAAAAGTGCTATTTTTCAATTTATTTTTAATTTAATTTATTTTAACCTTCATAATATATATCTACGTATTTAACTCGCATAAAAAAATATTATTTTCATTTTATTAATTTTAACTTTCACAAAATATTACTTAATAATTATTATTTTTATTATATTATTCTTGGATAGAAGATTTATAATAATTTTTTTTTTCTTTGGAGTTAGTTCATTGGTCTTTAATTCATTACTAATTAACAAGAAAAATGTATTTTGAAAATGGATCAAAAAGCCTAACGCAAAAATTAAATGCCGACTCTCCTTAAATCTTTTATCAAATGTGACTAGTTGGATTGTTTCAAACTCACATACATTTTTATTTGACCACCAAATTCAATGTCTTTTAAATTCAATATTGGAATGGTTCCCGGTTCTCGGTTCATTTCGGCTTTTGATCCAAATGTGATTTTTTACAATTTTAAAGCTGGGATATTTTTGTGTTACCTACAGATTTCACAAAAAATTTGGAATCCAATTTCTTAAAAATCTGTGTGAAAATGTAAATTTTCAAACTGGTTATCTGAAAATAAAATTAATATATTACAATCCATTATTTTTTAATTTTTCAATTCCTAAAATTAAATTAATATATTATAAGTCTTATTCTATTCCTTTCTCCCTCATTATTATATTCCTTTTATTAAATCGTATCGTAAAGTATTA
This sequence comes from Limnephilus rhombicus, assembly GCA_929108145.2. Taxonomy (NCBI): domain Eukaryota; kingdom Metazoa; phylum Arthropoda; class Insecta; order Trichoptera; family Limnephilidae; genus Limnephilus; species Limnephilus rhombicus. Next base: position 25,566,980 of record OV815292.1, read on the forward strand.
AGTAAATTAAAGCAGGTATCTATTAAAATTATTCTGCCCATTTTAACAATTATTAGTTCACCATTATAATTATTTTAAAATTAAAACGTTGTTATAAAATAAAAAAGATTCAAAACTTACATTATTTTTTGTTTATTATTTTATCATACCTATCTAATTTATAGATATTTTAATAATAATTATATATATTATTGCCGGATCAAGGGATGAAAAAGTATGTAGCAATTTCTTTCTAGCTTCTAAAATAAAGATTTCACTTGAAATGTACGGATATATTGGTGTGTAGTTAACTAAACAGGCAGAGTGGAAGATACTCTCAGTATAGTCCTGGTGTGAGACCACCATTCAGAATTGAAACGTTGCTTGAAATGGCTTTAGCCGTGTTCGGTGACCAGATCTGAATAGTCACATACTTCCCCACTTTCTCCTTCTCCATCTCCTTCCCTCCCACTTCCTTCAGCTTCACAACATACCCCAATTAGGGATAGTTAAGTAAGTAAGTAGGCAGAGTGGAAGATACTCTCCGTATCGCCTGTAAGACCATTCAGAATTGAAACGTTGCTTGAAATGGCTTTAGCCGTGTTTGGTGACCAGATCTGAAGAACCAGGTACTTCCCCACTTTCTCCTTCTCCATCTCCTTCCCCCCACTTCCTTCACCCTTACAACATACCCCAATTGGGGATAGTTAAGTAAGTAGGCAAAGTAGAAGATACTCTCCGTATCGCCCTGGTGTAAGACCACCATTTAGAATTGAAACGCGGGTGTTTGGTGACCAGATCTGAATATAGCTAGGAACTTTCTAACCTCCATCTTCCCCATTCAGCCTTACAACAACATAAACCAATCAGGGATGCCATAGTCTCACCGGCTCCAGAGGGGAGTTGGGACTCTTGTGCGGTATACATACATTCATAAAAATATTTGAAAACTTAAAACAATTAAGTGTATTCATAAAAAAAGCACTAATATACCTATGACATATAGTAAAGTACCCCCACTTTTGAGCATATCGACCTATAGGTACCTACCTATTTTTTTGTGATCTGGTAACACCGTGAAAACAGGAAATAATATGAATAATAAACAAGCGTGAAAATAAATTGCTGGATAGTTTTTTTAATTAAGTACCTACTCGGCTGAACACAGTAAGGAAATCGATTCGGTGGGTTTCTGAAATCATTTTTGTTTAAAATAAAATATGTCTTCTATCTTTCTATACTACACACCCGTAATGAAGGGTTTGTATTCTATAAATCTACAGTTTTATTCCAAGATTGATTAAAATTTGAACACTTGACCTTCCAAAAAAGAGAAAGGTTACTGTCTTCATAAGATTTAAAAAAAACTATTCTAATCCCCTTTCTTGATGTTCGAAAATCTCGTGGAAATCAAAATCTTTTATTCCGTCCAATCGGGAAAGGCTGGTTAAGGGAGACCTTTTGAGCCCGACTCTCTCGTTCAATCGCCTTGCACCGCAGTGTGGGGATGGATTTATAGGCCTTCTTTTTATTATATATTCCTTCCCAGAACTTCGTCTCCTTCCTTTCCTTATAAATACCCTCCACACAGCACCCTCAAAGACGATATAGGCAGTACCGGATTATCCCTAAGGCAGAGTAGGCAACTGCCTAGGGGCCCCGCATCGGCTAGGGGCCCCGCGTCCCGAGAAAAACTGACTTGCTTCAATTAGTGAGCAACGAAGTTTCGGAAAAAGTCAGCTTTCAAGATGTTTTAATTTTTTTATTAGAAACATTTACAGGTTAATAACATTAGATACACGCATTAAAGAAAACAACAAATTATAATAATAATTAGCTTATATATAAGCAACTAACGTTCATATAATGCACAAACAATAAATAAAACGTCTGTAATTAAAACAAATATATAATCATAGTTGTATTTTACTTTAACTTTCCTTCTTTTTATTGCAACATTACTTAGCATCTGAAGTTATTGAAGGTGCCGTGTGTGGTTTATATTGGCATTTGGTTTGTTTTATTTCTAATTATATGTTTAAAATATAAAATTTGTACAAGCTTCAGTATGCACTACCTGTCTGCTTGCTAAAAGTCTTTGGGAAAGGTTGTCTGGAAGAGATCACTTTAGTGACAAGACGGATCTTTTTATTAATTTTTTTAACAATATATATTTTTGTTTCTACATATGTATGTGTCCTTTTATGTGCAATAAAGGGTTATTGTATTGTATTCGTTTTCTTTATTAAATGGGGTGATGGCATACCTTTTGTAACGCAGTAAAAGAACAGATTAATTATGAATAAAATTACGTTTTGGTAGAAAAAATAAGAAAAAAAAATTGGAAGTTAGAGAAGGTTAAAGTGCAGTGGCGGACTAAACCCGTCTGAAGCCCCGGGCGGCAAAGTTGAATGAATCCCCCCCCCCCCCCTCCCCTTAGTGAAGTTGATGTAATTTTACAAGTTTTTTATACAGTTCACACGGGCCTCTGACTCTGGGGGGCCTCTAAACGCTACCATGTTCCCTTGATCAAATCCTAAACAAGGCTTTAAGGCCACTGCAAAAAATATATATTTTTAATTCATTTTCTGAAAGATGCATTTGTTAATAATGCTCTCACTATTTGAGGAAATTGGTAAAATTGATAGAGGTACAGCATTTTATATGAAACCGTTTTTAACAGTTTGTATGTTGAATTATCCTCAGCAAAACTTTGAAAGCGTTTTTCTCGAAAGTTTTTAAACACGTTTTTCAACCTGGTTGAGAACATATTAAAAAAAACTATACATTCGATTTGCATGCACCAAGTAACGTAATATGTTTTCCTAGGTAGTCAGAGGGAGTTTTTATTCGATATTTTTTTTTTTTGGCTGCATTTTGAAGTGAAAAACGCGATTTTCGCTAAAAAATTTCGGTGAATTAGTTATTCTAAAATGAAAAAAAAAACTCATCGCATCGGTTAAGTCAATTTTCTGAATGTTTAACATTCAGAAAAAAATAAAGTTTTAAAACCTTACCTACCCCTCCCCCCCCTTAAACTTTTGTTAAGGATTTGATCAAGCGAACTAGGAGGCGTTTGGAGGCCCCTTCAACCCCCCCCCCCCCCGCCCTCCCCCACCCACCCCTCCACCGCCCGTTAGTCCACCATTGGTAAGGGGGGCCCCGAGACGTGCGTTGCCTAGGGGCCCCGACATGGTTAATCCGGCCCTGGATATAGGCCCCGAGGGAGCTTATTTTCCTCAGGGCTTCCTTTCTGGAGTTAATGAAAAATGGTAGGTTCTACCTGCTCCAATTTCATTTTAAGACAACTACAAACAGATAACATCCTAGTCTATGTCCGCCGCACAGATTTAGTTCGAGATCTTGCCGCAGTTTTCATCTCAACGCGTGTACGAGAATTAATAGTAGGTACCTACCTAAAACGCGCGGCCTCTGTAGCACGATTTAAGAAAGATTGCGAAATAACCGCATTAGAATCTACAATACCAGCGCTAATAATTATTATTGTAGCAGACAGTGTACAATGTACATAATAATACCGAATAGACACTGTTGGACATTATTTTGTGCTAATTTCGAATTGTTTTTATTGTTTCTCAATGTTTTCATTCGGGCTGTTACAAATCATAATAACAAAGGTGTTGCCATTGATTAAAAATAACACTAGTCCGAAGACACGAAAACGGAAAACTTTTAAAAATTTGAGCAAATGAAATTTGTATTAACTATTATTCATTGCATTTCGTCAGCACATCTTTCGGCGCTCAACATCTTTTCTATTATGATGTGTAACTTAAAAATGTATATGAGATTATCGAAAAAACAAGTCGCCACATTTCTTTTCCTTTTTTTAACATTGGGGACCATCTTTCGTCATCTTTATGGATGCTACGTACTGCTTAATTTTGAGAAAAGGAAGGAGAGAACCTGGACTTGAACCTGGACCTGGACTGAAGAGATCCATGTTGTAGGAAGGAGGACACACAGATACCGTTCCTTTATTTCAATAGTTTGTTCAATAAGGAAAAATAGTGTTGAAATGAAGGCGTGGTCGGGTGGTAAAATTTATAAATAATAATTTTGATGACTAAAAGGTGTGTACCGTGTGATTATTATTTAGTAGGCTGCAATAATAATTTACCTACCTATCAGTGCAATCAGTGACCTTTCGATGCATTTTTCGTATCAATTTCTTCTTTGTTTGATATTTAAGCAATTCTCATGGACTCCAGATACTAATATCTACAGCCTGTATGTCGGACGAATATCTACAGCTCATATGTTGAACTAATATCTATGAACTTCAGAGTGTTGACTAATATCTACAGAGCTAAGGTCGGACGAATATCTATGACGGTCCCAGTGTTGACTAATATCTACAGAGCGTAGGTTGGACTAATCAGCTAAATGTGTCCAATAGTCCGATATTAGTGATTTTTACATACATACTTACATAAATTAAGTTATTTAAACTGCAAACGCAATATTACGTTATTCCAATATGCTATACATAATTGCAAATCTAACCTCTGCCAGTGCTGTAGATATTCGTCAACACTTTGGTTCTCATAGATATTAGTCAGCAGTTTGAGCTGTAGATATTCGTCAACACTTTGGTTCCCATAGATATTAGTCAACAGTTTGAGCTGTAGATATTCGTCAACACTTTGGTTCTCATAGATATAAGTTCGATTTTTTCAGTTTTTGGAATTCCTGCAGATATTAGTAGATGCCTCCTTCTCATGGTATGAAGTCATAAATCCTTTATACTTTAGGTATACTTCAGGAGCGATGGCCTCGGCTGCATAGATAAGCATATGGATCAAGTGATGGATGTAGAATTTTTTTTTGGGGGGGGGGGTAAATTTAATTCTCCCCCCCACCTCTATGTTTATAAAATTTAGATAGGAGGTACCTATGAATAATGTGACCATTTATTTTTTCCCCTAACCGGGACACGGCAAAAATGTAGGTACTTAATAATAATAATAAATTTGGACTAGCGCTGTTTTCTCGAAAAATCGCCTCAAGAGCGCTGTACAAAAGAGGTTAAGTGATTACATTGAGCGAGTTTGCAAGCTACTAGCCGGTAGGTTTAAAAGCGGGTGAATCGGCGAGTGAGATTGTCATGATGACAAACAACTGTCCACTCGCTCAGTAGCAGCTAAAATAACGACTCCCGCGCCAACCAATTCGGTCGACATTTTGTAAAAAACTTGAGCTCGCAGCTAGCGCCACACGCTAGCCAGTAGCGACAATTACGGCTAATTAACTAATTCTGATAGTTTCAAAACAGCTGTAGGTAGGCCGCTATTTTGAGCGAGTAGCAAGTAAAGTTGACCACCTTTCAACTTTTTTCGTAGATTGTCCACAATCTGCTAGTTAGCTAGTAATACGATTACATTAAGTGAGTTTATATCGAACAGATGGTGAATTTCCCAGATAGTAGCTTGTAAACTCGCTCAATGTCATCGAGGCTATAGATTACAATTCGTCTTGCACCTACCAATCACATGGACGATTGGAATTCTATACCTACCCTTATTAAAGAGATTTTTTTACTAATAAACGAAATAAAGCAATATGCTACAGCAAAAATATTTTTGACTAAAGTTATTGGAATTTGGAATGTACTTTGGGAATTCTAGCCCCTTAATAAATTAAATAAAATATTTTATAAACTTATTCGTTTTAGGAGCCTCACATTTTCATACAGTTCAATAACAAGATAGTAATGTTTTTTCATGTCAAAAAAGGGTTAGCTATTTTATATATATTTCAAGATAATATGTATGTTTGCGTAGGCGCATAAAACGCATGAGCTCTTAAATATTTTTTTCATAGTATACATAATATTTTATTTATTCACAAAAAAGTAGGCATAGGAATGAATGCATGAAAATTTATTTAGTGTTATATTTTTCAGAAGAAAAAATTAAGTTACTTTCTTTTCGAAAACGGGACATTGTGGCGTCCCGAAGCTGTGTTCGGGCACAGGGACACGCTGAATGAAAACAGGACTGTCCCGGTGAAAACGGGACGTCTGGTCACATTAGGTATGTAGGAAGGTCCATTTTTCCGCCACGGACATGCAAGTTTTTCAGTCTGAGAAATACTAAATCAACATGCAAACTTCAAATGTAATGAACTTGGAAATTGCTAAATACTACAGCCTAATAAACAACCGAAGCAATGTAATGTAACAATGTAATAATAATATAATAATGTAACTAAACTGTCTGAGGTCACACAGGTGGGTACCTCGCCGGCTAGACCAATGGCAGAGCGAGGTGTGGCCGCCATTGTTATAAGCCCGCGAAAAGGTCACACAACTTGCGGATAGATTCGTAACTATCCGATATCTTTGTTATGTATAGGTACTGTGTACTGTACTGGTACTATAGGCGCTGTGATTGGTTATTAAATTTGGATCGCACCCATTTGTCGTAAAAGACGGTTTCAAATCAGTGTACAGTCAGATTGCTCCTCAACTAAATCTAGACTTTACTCGAACCGAGAGGCCCTGGAATATTGGTAAAATCGGTCTTGAGCTAACCTGTCCAGAGGAAGTAGACTCCTGTACTCGAACTTTAAAGCTCGACAAGGCTGCAGGCCCAGACGGAATACCCCCTAATATAATTGCTCATATGTCAAAAACCATTTGTCAACCGCTGAGCTATATATTTAATCTTAGCATATCGACTGGGTGTTTCCCTCATTCTTGGAAACTCACGCGTGTAAGCCCAATTTTCAAGGCTGGAGACAAGTCTGATATAAGGAATTACAGACCAGTAGCTGTACTGTCAACTATACCAAAAATATTTGAAATGATTATTTACAAGAAATTACATCACCAAATTATGCCATTTCTAGGAGAAAACCAACACGGTTTCATGCCAAGAAAATCCACGGTTTCAAATTTGTTAACATTTTCGCGATTGGTGGCCGTCGGACTGGACTTGAGACACCAAATAGATGTAGTGTATACGGATTTTGCCAAGGCTTTTGATCGAGTTGATCATGATATTTTACTACTTAAAATGTACAAACTTGGTTTCGATCAACAAACACTTATATTCTTCGCGTCCTATTTAAAAGCTAGAAGTCAATATGTAATAATAAATGGACATGAATCTAAACAATTCCCGGCGTTATCAGGTATTCCCCAAGGTTCAAACCTTGGTCCTTTGCTGTTCCTTATACTTATAGATGACATCCAGGTTTGTGTAAAATATTGCAAAATTTCTTCTATTTGCAGATGACCTCAAACTTTTGATGGAAATAATCTGTTACTATGACTGCTTAAAAATGCAATCTGACCTTGATGCTATTGCAGAATGGTCAGTAAAAAACAAATTAGAATTCAATATAAAAAAATGTGTAACCATGACATATACCCGCTCCCAGAAGCCCATAGTTTTTGAATACAACATTAAAGGGAAAACATTATGCCGAGTCAATAGCTTTAAAGATCTCGGTATCGTCTTTGATCCCAAACTGACATTCTCGGATCATATATCACGGCTCACTCCAGCATGCTACAAACTCCTGGGTATCATCATCAGAATATGTAAGCAATTTGATGACCCAGATGCAATGATAGCCATGTTTGATGGAGTCATAAGAAGTAAGCTGGAGTATACCAGTGGTGTGTGGACTCCGCACCAAGCGAAATATATTAATATGCTAGAACAAGTTCAGAAAAAATTCCTTAGGTATGTCTATATGCGGATGAATGGAACGTACCCGAGATTCATGCACCATATGGAATTACTTGAGGCAACAAATAGATTTAGCTTGGAAACTAGACGTTATGCAAATCTTGCAATTCTTAGTTTTAACATAATCCATAATCGTATTGACAGCCCATTCCTCTTGGAATGTTATGGCTTATACGTGCCTGAAAATTTCAGCCGTAGTCATCGACACGACTTGTTCAAAATACCATACGGCAGAACAGATGTTCTAGCACAGCATAGCATGACAAGAGGAATGGTGCTGTTGAACGAAATATCGGAAACACTAGATATATATAACTCTTCTTTAGATAGCCTTAAGATTTTTTTGCATATTAATCATCTTCCTAGGTGTTAAGACTGTTAAGAGAAAATTGTACAGTAATTGGATAAAAATCTGTTGTACAATTAAAAAAAAAAAAAAAAACATATATATGGAAAAATAGATCTTACGTTTAAACTAAATATATGGAATTTGTAAAAAAATTCTGTAACTGACTATAAATTCGTAAGCCGTTGATACCAACCTGATGCGTGCGCATTCTGTTTCTTTGGAAAGTGTTGCTAGAGCGTAATAATTATTTCGTACTATGAGTAATTTTTAAACGATTCAGGGAATATTATAACAAAATTTTAATAAAATATTTATTTTCTCACGGCGCCGCGGCGCCCCTTCGGAGTTGGCGCCAGGTTTTTGCACGTTTTTGAACGTATGGCAGATCCGGCGCTGGGTATTATTTAAATATTGAATTAGTACCATTTTGAAATTCCGAGTACTGATTACGTGTGTCTACCATGCAGTGGCGTAGCTAGCAGGTGGCTAGTGCTCTTGGGGGGTGACACTCGGTCAGGTGGCACCCCCCCATCAGGTGGCACCCGGGGCGGGCCACCCCCCCTCGCCACGCCACTGCTACCATGCAAGGGAACTTATTTATTTATAGTTTGGTATCGTGAGTGGGTACCTACTTACAAATATTAGATTTAACTGCTTTAAAAGCATGACTTTAAATTGCAATTTCTTTGCAAAATTGTTCACGTTATTGTGACGTAGAATATCGGTAAACAGAAGCGGGTTGATTGAATATAACCAACGAAATTACAAGAAATGTAATATGGGCGTGTTTCGTGATCCAAAAATCTGACTATTCTTCGCTTAGTTTTCATATGCAGAACTGATTTTCACCATAATTACGAAACTCAAAAGGGCGATATACCACGTCAGGTGAGCGCAGAGATTTAACGCTTGCTGAAAGGGATATATCCAAAATTCATTGTTTTCCATTTTATTCCATACTAGCTGGTACCCGGCATGCGTTGCTATGCCATTTCACAGAGAAATTGTTGCTCTCTGCGTGTCCTTTCCCATTCGTCCCGTTCCCCTTCCGCCTCCCCTTCCTCTCCCGTGAACCCTTCCCCTCTCGCGTTCCCACTCCGCCTCTTCCACCTTCCCTCTCCCCACTCCACTCCCCCCCTTCCTCCGTCCCGCAAACCCCCTCCCGAATTCCCCTCCCTCCTCCCTGGTTCCCCTTCCCCCCTCCCACGAACCCCCTACCCGAGATCCCCTTCCCCCTCCCTCATTCAGTTTTCAAACAGCTCGCTTGAAATCTATTGCAAATTTCATAATGCCAGAGCTCACCAATAGTTTATAAAAACCTTGTCCTGACAATAACGAACACAAAAAAAAGAATTATCCAATTTGGTGATGCCGTTCGGAAGTTATGCGCGTACATACATTTCGGCGATTCATTTTTATTTATAAAAAAAAGAAAGAAGATTCTAGTTATTATATTACCCAATGCGATTGATGTTGCTTAGTTCCTCTTCATAAGTTTTCTTCTTCAAATAATATATGTAGGTAGTTATATTGAAATATAAAGGTTTTTTATTTAAAATTCATCATTAATCATCATGTAAAATTAGTCTGTTGTTTTGAATAGTCATATACATTTACCTTACAAGACATACCTTTCCTTATGCACTTCCTTCAGGTACCTACCTCCCACGGTTGAATTAGCCCCACGGTTGAATTTGGCAGCCACCTCTGGTCTGGAGCTCCAAAATACCTGAAAAATACCCTCGACTCTGTGCAGAAACGGGCGGTCCGTTTGATAGATTCTCCCATCTTAACAGACGGATTGCAATCTTTAGAGCACAGGCGTCGGGTGGAAATGCTATCTTTGTTCGAGGAACTAGCATCATTGTTCCCTTCGGCACCGGTGCATAGTCGGGAAACACGCCAAACGCGTGCCCAACATTTGTACACGGTTGACATTTGTCACATGAGAACGGGTCGTTTCTTCGACTCGTTCTTGTGAGTTCGATTTGCCGGCCTCTGTGTTTCCTCCTTCCTACAACATGGGTCTCTTCAAGATCAATGTTCATTCCTTCCTCTCCTCAAAAAGACCCTCCACACAGCATCCCAGATGACGTAGGCCCTGAGGGAAATTATTTTCTTCAAGGCCTCCTGTGTGGAGTTAATGTAAAAAAAAACCCTGCCACAGCTTTCTTCAGATAAGATTCTAATAATAAATAATAAATTTGGACAACTTATATAGCGCTGTTTTTGCGAAAAATCGCCTCAAGAGCGCTGTACAAATTAGCATGGATTTTACTTTAGAATTGGGGGTGCCAAAGTTCCACCGGCTCTGAGTAGTTAAAACTCGTGTGCAGTATCACGTAAAAATGTGATTTTGTCTGTTTACTAGTTATATATAAGAAATGGTTTTGGATACCTGTAACGGAGTAACGAGTAAATTTTATAAAAACTTTTTAACTAAGTTGTCTTGAACAACGTCGTTGTTAAAATTTGTCGCCAGTGCCACGAACCACGATTTATCGTTTCTGGCCATTTCAAGGGCTAACAATGCTTAAACGTCCTACTCACCATCCGGTTTGCAGAACTGCTTGCAGGACAGCACGTCGAACCGCCAACAGAATTATTATTATATATTTTTGAATGTAGCTATTACTTTGTGGTTATCCATTATAGAAAAATGAAACAATACAACTTTGTATAAGCCACTTATATAATGTGAAAATCCGACCGGTTTCGGAACAAACGTTCTTTCGTCAGGGAAAGCATATACTAATTTGACAGTTTAGAACAATGTTTTATTATGGTAGGGGTGGAGCCGTTGCTAGTTAATAATGTAGATTGGGTGGGTAGGTATTAGTGTAGAGTGGGTGGGTAGGGGAACAAATCCATGATTGGGCTATATGACAATATTTTTTGTTTGTTGATAATAGATTCATTATTTTTAAGGGATTTTTTAATTTCCAAAGCTTCTAAGTTATCTAAACGTTTTCCTTTATGATTAATATGAAGAATATTTATCCCTGTGTTTTTTTTTCAAAACAATGGTTATTTTCAATGATATGGTTAGCGAACTCAGAAAAATTATTATTATGAAGACACCTTAAATGTTCTTTGATTCTGATTTCAAAATTACGAGTTGTTTTTCCAATATAAAATAAAAACAACTCGTAATTTTGAAATCAGAATCAAAGAACATTTAAGGTGTCTTAATAATAATAATTTTTCTGAGTTCGCTAACCATATCATTGAAAATAACCATTGTCACATAAATAATTATGTGACTAATGCAGTTCTTGCTTAGGTGGTTATTTTGTCTATGGTGTTTTTTTTGGACACTGGTAATTTTTGGAAAAGAGAGAGTTCCTTTTTGTTTATGGGCACTTCCTTCCGATCAACTTGGGCAGTTGGGTCGGAAATTGGTCACTCACCGTCCTGGTGTTTAAATTTACGTTTAATCATGAGAATCTAAGTCGATTTTAAACCTAAAAGAACGCGGGGTGTTTTTTACGTAACACGCGAGGTTCGTGTACGAGTTATTTTTAGTGGATGACGTGAAAGTCCCACTTTTTTCCGATGTGGCTGGTTGGCCGTTTTGTGGATGTATTTCTGGAAAAGGAATCGTGAAGTGAATTGCTCCTGGTGTTGGCTACTATACTATGCCTTCACGACCCCGCGTCGCAAAGTCACGGTCTGCTAACCGTAATACGCCAGGCTTGGATACTGTTGGGGGCCACGTGCCTTTTGATTGGAGTTCGTAGAGATGGCCCGTGGCTGAATGCGCTCCTTGGAGGTATAGCGGCCTCCTGCCCAATTAGAAGGACGACCTTGGTGCTCTGGATTCCGCGCCGTTCCCATATGGGAAGACTGGAGTTCCCGTCCCGTCTCGTGTTTTCTCACTGCGAAGCAAGATCGCGTTCGTCTACCGGGGTTATTTTCGTATAGTTAGCTTAGCGTGTCCATTAGAAGTCCATCTGGTATGTGTATTTTTTATATTTTCTTGTGTTACCTTGGTACGAAGTTTGTACACTTCCTTGTTGTTTTTTTTGGTTTGGATTCAATACATTTTTATAAAGTTCCTCTTCTTTTATTTGACTGAAAACCCTACCTACATGACAGATAACTACTTGGCCCACTATCCTGAGCCCTGGTCTCTGCTCTGCCGCAAGGTTACCTTTTTATACGAACATGATACGTTTCACCATAGTTTTGAAAAAAACACAGGGATAAATATTCTTCATATTAATCATAAAGGAAAACGTTTAGATAACTTAGAAGCTTTGGAAACTAAAAAATCCCTTAAAAATAATGAATCTATTATCAACAAACAAAAAACATTGTCATATAGCCCAATCATGGATTTGTTCCCCTACCCACCCACTCTACACTAATACCTACCCACCCAATCTACATTATTAACTAACAACGGCTCCACCCCTACCATAATAAAACATTGTTCTAAACTGTCAAATTAGTATAAGCTTTCCCTGACGAAGGAACGTTTGTTCCGAAACCGGTCGGATTTGCACATTATATAAGTGGTTTATACAAAGTTGTATTGTTTCATTTTTCTAGAATTATTATTATTTCCCACAGCCCGACAAAAGGAATAATAATATTCAATTTTTTTATAAGAACAACTCTCTTTTTATAACTTTTAAAGGTGATTCCCATCAATGAAGAAGAAAATAACAATTTAGCTGAATTGGTAAAGGCGCACTTCCCGGATAAACGAGAGGTTCTGGGTTCGAGTCCCAGTTGCGACCATTATCTTTTTAAATTTTTCTGTGTCTTGTTCTCTTTTATATTTTTGTTTAGAATGTTTAGATTATTAGTGTTATCTTCTTCTTCATTGGAATGGGTAATAATAATTCGGCTAGCGGTTTTGCCTTCTCACGATCCAATTTGCAAAACTCCAACATACTTTCCAGAGTGGAAGATCCTCTCAGTATCGCCGTGATGTAAGACTACCTTTCAGAATTGAAACGTTGCTTGAAATGCCTTGTTTGATGGCCAGATCTGAAGAGCCAGGTATTTCTCCACCTTTATATCCCCCATCTCCTTCCCCTCCCCGTTACCTCCAGCCTCACAACATATCCCAATTGAAGATGCCATAGTCTCACTGGCTCCAGGCGGTTGGGAGAATTGGGACTCTTGTGCGGTGTTCATTATGCACATCGGATGATGAGAAGGGCCTTTTTCAACTGAAATATTTCCAGTAATATTATTTGATCAGACCTCGGTCCACTTCTACCGGACTTCATAGTTTATAAAGTATAATTAGTTAAAGATTAAAAATAAAATGAAACACCATTGTATTTTGATATATGAAAAATGTAATTATTTGTAAAAAAAAGTTACAAAAGTAAGTAAAGAAAACAATAAAAAGTAATAGTATAAATATAACATATATGTCATACAACTATTATTATTAAATATCTTTTATACAAAAACATCATTTTGAAAACTCGAAAAATAACACATCATTTATATTTACTTCGATAATTGAGATCTATATATAATTAGAGCCCTTAATTATTAATTTTAGTTTTTTAAAGTTGGAAATTTTGTTAGATTTTCATACATTTGTATCTCAGCACTGGTTCACTTCTCCCTGAATTAAAATAAATAATAATATAAAATAATTTCATAAAAACACATAAAATATATACGTAGCAATGTATTTGTTATAAATTGTTTTGTATTTAAGTACCTAATTATTGTGAAAAAAAAAACAAAGAAACGTAATATTTTTCAACATTTTTTAAAAGATTTTACTGTTTTCAAGTAAGTTTGGACATTTTTTTTTTATCTATATGAATACATTCACACATCGAGCTTTCATATTGATAAATTTCAAAAGAATATAAATCACACGAAATAAATACACAATTATAACGGTAAAAAAATTGTACATACATAGTAAAATAAATTTTATTTCTAAGGCAGGTTCGATGCTTAATATCTGGGCTATTGTGCCCTGTAAAGTCTTAGTAACTAATTGGTCAATGTAGTTATCAAAATTGTAAATGACTTAACGTACCTAGTTAAAAAAATAGTATAAAATTCTTTCAATGTAATATTTTGAAGGCAGTTTCGTTTTGCTGGTTTTGTTAATGTCTAGGCTATTGCGTCCCGTACAGCTTTATTTCATATCCTATTTGGCTATTTGCAAATAGTTACCTCAAAATTTGTGTGACTTTTGAATTAAAGTCGCTCATTTGTTACATTATGAAATATAAATTATTCTGGACTTGTAATGAAGTTAATGACATACAATTAAGAATATGAAGAATACAGAAAGGTCAAAGTTATGAATACTAAAACAATATGTTCTGTCATATATATATTATAAGTTATAACGGTTGATAAAATAGGGGTTAATAATAATGGTGGCAGTAAGAAACCAGCTTTTCCCCATCAAATACGAAACAACTGCCATTGTAAAAACAGTTAATAATTCCATCTGTTGGAAATTAGCATGATCTCAAGTTTTTTTATACAGGCAATTTACCCTAAAAAGAGTGCTTTGTGCTGATCTCATGTTAGGTAGGTGGTTATTTAAATTTTTGATACATGGACCTCAATATACAATGTAATTATGTGCAGTGAGAATCTTCAATCATACGAATATCTTTGAAGATTTTTATGTATAAGTTGATTTTTAGCATTAAAGATTACAACATGCAACTAATTATTTAACAACAAAACGTTGCCGATTATATCAATACTTTGTAAATACCATTATCATAATGAGCCAATGTACTATCACATCCAAGTTAAATGAAAGCCTTAACGGCAAAATCTCTTTGAAGTTTGCAATCTGCGCTCCAGAGATGTAAATCTATAAAGCACGGTTTAATTACTGAATTAAATTACTAGATTCGAAAGTTAACTGTAATGCAATTTACATGTTGGATACCCATCCAAATTACAACCATATAAATGACAGTTTATATATTGTTATTATTTCTCACAGTATGCTTACCTCATAGAAATTATATATATTATTTAATGTTTTTTACTGAATTCGGCACGGAAATAGTTATAAGTTTAATATTTGAATTTTAGACATAAAACAAATAATGTCTTTAACAATTCTAAAATAGTTGGCAGTGTAATTATTATTACTGTAACATTTTAATACTGGTGAAACATTCAATAAATGCTGATTCACGGGCAGTGTGTATTGAGACATAAAGTATTAATTTACTAACATTTCATCATTTAAAATACTTTATTAAAAAAATGTTTATTAATATTTATAAATCCTAGGTTTGCCTTGAAGATGGTAACGTTGCACCGACGTGTGACGGTTGACGCGTCTCCATTAATAAATGTAATGTATTCAAAGTTAGTGTTTTATTTTACAAAGGTACTCATTTTGAAGCCATCTTTAAGTTGGGGTGTTATCTAATATTGATTTGGTAAAACACAAGGAAACGAAATAATATAAAAAAGATATTACATTAAGTATAAAAACTAACATTACAGGAATTTAAGTAATTATGTTAATAATGATATGCACAAAGTTTAGAACCGTTTGTAAGATATGAAACTGTGCCAAAATATATTAAATAATATTTCGACTCGAGCGATTACAAGATTGTAATAATTTCATGTTTAATTGATAATTGATTGTCCGTTAATTATTACGCACACATATTTTAAAACGCAATTTAAAAGTTGTTTAAAAATACAGCAATCTTAAATTAAAAAGAAAATAAATAGTATACCAACAATTCTTTTAAATGGGTAACATTATTTTAATATACATTATCCTCACTAGTTTTAGAGTGAATTAGCAAAATTCGCAAAGATAATAAAAACAACGGTAATTATTTTAATAGTTTGACGATAAAACTATGGCAGTGTTTGCTAATCTTTATTATTATTATTTATCGTAATTCCGTAAAAAGATACATTTTCAAGAAAAAGATAGTTAAATAAGTATAATGTTTAATTTCAAAACATCACAGCCTCGATGCGGAATGTTTAATTTTGTTTTAAAAAGTATTAGGTTAGGTTAGGTACCTAAAATAATTATAAAAAATCGTCCTTTTAAACTACTCTACTTCAAGTTTTGTATTGTATCTTAAAAAAAATGATAATCTTACTTTATCTTTGTTTTTAAAAGTAAACTTGATAAAATGATTGTTCATTGGTAATAATAATGTAATTTTGTCGTTTTTAAATTTTGGCGAAAACAATCTAACATATATACACATTTAAAAAAATATAATTTATCTAATACATTTAAAAATGAGTATTTGTCATAATATATAAAACACAAAAATAATCTCTTTGAGTATTAAAAAAAATAGGCATGCCTTCGAAATTTGATCAGAGCGGGTTTAATAATTATATAAAAATATTTATTTATGGACATAAGATAATAATTTTGATTAAATAATTTAATTAGGTATTAGGAATACGAGTACTTGTAAATCAGACGGTACAGGGCAAGTTTTAAAGTTCAACTACGAACCAGTTCAACTAGTTTTACTAGTTTTATTTTACAAACAATATTTAAAAAAATAACAATTTTTAAACGAATGAACCTCAATCAAGTGAGAACAGTTTGTTACGTTTTGTTTAAATGTTTATTTAACCATTTTAATGTGTTTATTCTGATTATTCACGTAAAATATCCGATTTAAATCTAAGAAGTTTTAAAAAAAAAACGACGAAAAAAGTTGAGAATTCAAAATAATTTTCTGTAATTGTAATACCATAAGAACATGAAAATTTCAATTAAATGTTGATGTTGGTATTGGCATTCGTAACTCAAAAATAAATACGATTTATAATAAATATGGTAACATTAAGTAAAACGAATACGCAATCGGTCGATTTAAAAAGATACTAATAAGCAGGTAGGTACCTATTTTCAGAAAGGCGGTAAAAAAACATTGAAAGAGTGGTAACAAAAACGTGAAACTTCACAAAAATTTTCAACCTTAAAATTTGAAAGGGTTTTGAATTTCACCGATTTGATCGAACGGTGACAATGCTAAATTTGACCGGTAATATTTTTGACAATTTTAGAAATATTTCAATTTCATTATCAATAATGTACTGTTTATCTGTCATTTGCCATTTGGAACTTTTTTCTACGGTAATAAAACTATTAAAAATCAAATTAAATCAACACAGTGTCTTAAAAATATCAATTAACATCAACGTTTATAAAAAAATGTAAAAAAAATAATTTAAAAAAATCTGTACAAAAAATACCATAAATTATTAATTGTTTATGTGAGAGTAAAAAAAGGTTAATAAAAAAACGAAAAAAATAAATTAAAAACATAATTAAACGATTATTAATAATACAGTATCATATAATGTAAAAGATAATTCTGTCACTTTAAAAGCGATGTACATTTCGTAAAATAACATAAATATACAATTCTCAATTCATTTAAAAATAGGTGTGATGATTGAAATGTACGTAAATACCTTAGTTTTGTAAATAAATGTAAGGTTGAACTTATAAAACAAACTTAATATAATAATTAAGGCATAGTAGATCTAAGCTTGTATTTAAAATATGTATAAGAGTTTAAATAAACTTAAGTGGTATTTATTTATAGAATACCTAACTCTGCGTTATGCGATGGCAAGAGAGCATTAAATTGAAAATAATTACATATAATTATACCATAATGTTATAAAACGCATTGGAGCGGGACTTATAGACCAATGTTTGTTGTGGCAATTTATTGTGTACTGAGATTACTCAAAATCAATCTTATTTATTGGACTTGGAAGCTAAACGAATTAAAGTTGGAAAGAAAAAAAAGTAGCTGTTTTCAAAGAATCTCTTTTATAAAACACAATTATTTATTTCCAGAGATCTAGTCTGCAGTAAGATTCCCCTCATCGTCCCTTTCTGATCGGCGCTTATAATCTCATAAAAAATAGTGTTAATATTTAAATGATAGAATAAATAAGACATGCGATATGCGCTGTTTCCTGATATAAAAGACGGAGTAAGTTGATTAGTTGTCTCGATCTAATTGTCAAAAGGTACTAGATCAGATCAGTACCGACATTGGTTTGCATTCAGATCTACATGAAAGGTATTTCTATTTGAAGGTGTGTGTATCAACATGGATTTAGAAAGCTGTCAAAATCATTTTTAATTCACAAAAAGTGTAATCTGGCATAGTTTCTAATATATTTGTTATTATTTTATTTGCCGGCGAACAGAGTACATATTATATTTTCATTTGAACTATTTTCTTTCACAATAAAGGCAGAAATTACGTATGTTAACTCAAAGCAAAGGTGTTTAATATAAACTGCTCCAGTAACATAAATCAGTTTATGTAATAATTTTTTATGCGTTGTTCAATGTTTGCATTTTTCTCTGTTGGTCAGATGGAATACCTATTTTACACTTAAAAGTTAAATGCTTACAATATTAAGTCCAATAATAATTATTAATTCAAGAGAATTACAAAATTCGTGAATAACTTAATCGGTTCGTTATTTAACAGGCAATTTTAGAAGCACAGCGGAAGGAATACAATTACGGCTTTGTGACAAAGAATTCCTCAATATAAACAAACACCTTAAAAGGATATTAACCTTATCGTTGAATGCATTATCATTATCACTAATACATTTTTCGTTAAAAGTTACAGGAAAATCAAGCAGATTTATAATAATTGGCTTCTGTATTTAAGAAATACACTTAAAATTGGCAAATTTTGACAGTGCTTTAACATTAATGAAAGTTAAATGGCAAGCCATCAACTTACCAAGGCACATCGTTCAATTTATAAATATGCGTAGAAGAACATAAGCAAAAATCACAGCAGGTGCTTTAAAACACTTTAAATTTAACTTAAAACTATACTTCATTATAATGTCATCTTGTCAAAATTAAATAATATTGTAGTTACATACATACACTTAGGAACAAGTTGTTTCTTAGAGTATAAAATCACACGACTTACATAGTGTCATGTTTATAATGTCATTACTTAAAATTATTCTATAAATGTAATAAAGATACAAAAGTAATTTGTTCAACGTAAGTATTATTTACACAAGATAGATACACGTTGGATAGTTTTGAACTGAATGGCAATGTTAGTGGATCTTAAATTAACCATTATATTTTATTTTTATTATATTTGTTTCTATCGGGATGGTATTGACTTGGCCTTTTTTATTAACTACCGACGCTTCAGAACACAAAAGAATGTCCGCCATCAAGTCATTAACTCTGGTAATGAACAACAATTGTTCGAAACATCGTCCGAAATATACAAACATACAAACGTAAATACAGAATTTAAAAAAAATACCGGTGCCTTTTGCGATAACGATGTAATTAAATGCTGTCTATCTGCAAAAAACGTGTGTTAAGCTTGCTTGATAGCATCGCGGTGTTTTCACAATGATAACATTGTTTTAAAGAAGCTTTGCAAGAAATTGGTCGAAAGATGTTGGTCAAGCCACTCACGTGTACGTACCTGTCGAAGAATTACTATTTTGCAAATAATTAAAAATGCTCCTCCAGTTGTATTGAAGTTATTAAGTTCATTAGTCAATGTTAAAATCGACTCTGTAATTAATTAACAGCTTTTTGGTGGACTTTCCTCTGAATGACCGCATATCAGGAATAAATCTTGGCAGAGGTGCTCTCGGCGTTGGTAAATAAAGCATTTATGATCCAATTAACGCTTTTTGATAGTCGAATAATTGTTAATAAATTCTCTCTTTCACTTTAATTTTGTTAAATTGTTTAGGTGAGCAAGGGGTTGTTTGTGTTTGATATTAAGTTGGGTGCCGACATATTCTCTAATTTTTTTACTAAACTGAGGAAAATGAGCGTTCACGACGCAATTAACGCATTTTGATCGTGGTATTTAATTGTAAGTTCATTTATTTCTCGGAGTTCTGGAAGGAATTGGTTTGTTTGATGTTAATTTGGTACTTGCTGTTAACTTGATACCCTATATTTGCTTTACTTTGACTAAACTGTTCAATTAGTGGATCCAATGTCAGAAATTTCGTTTGTCAAAGTAGTTTGTTTTCTATTTTTTATGTGAGCAGAGTTGGAAGGGTTTGATTTGAAATACATGTTTCATAGCGTTTTATCGTCAATACACATTGTGTTAAACTGATAGATGATACGCGTGCATCCAATATGATGACATGACTTGATCGGAAATTGTCAATTTTTTTTAAAAGTTCATTTAGACAAACTGAAATTTGGATGCCTTCATAATGCCTAGCTTAGCAAAAAGACGATGGTAATAAGCTTGCATTCAAATTAGCATATTCACTTTGCCATCTATTTACGCATGACTTAGATTTTGTAAGATAGATAACACTTTAAAAAAACCCTTGCATAAAATAACGCAACTGAAAAGTTAAATTGGTATGATAATTAAATTAAATAGATTTAAAAAAATTCAATTACTGATTTGAAGATTTTTTTTAACGATCTTGTTTAATTTTCGAAATTTTCTAACGTTATATATAAATGTTGTACTTTTATGTTAATGATTGAAGTTTGATACTAATGACGAGCTGATTTACGCCGTAAATACACAAAATACATTAAACAAGTAAGCTAAATTGCCTCAACGAAAATAAAACAGGCTCACCGACCAATAAAGCTTCACAGGAATGAAGACTTACTTCCATCACCATAAAGAATGTGACATTCATTACTGTCTCAACCAATCATCGTGACGACTGATCAGAGGACTTCACTAAAAGGAATTTTGATAATGTCACTTTGCAGATGAATTGGGATTTTTTGACATTCGCTATAAAGGTATACATAAGTGACAATTCTTCATCATCAATGTTTGCTCTTTCCGGGAAGATAATATTTAAGCGTTCAAGTATTCACTAAGGAGGCGACAGTCATACCGTTAAAACAATCCACACTTTAAAACATAAAAATTAATGAGTTTTTTATTTAATTTAATGGGATCGCTGGAAAAGGCGTTTCATCGGAACTCGTTTGGATCGGAAATAATTAAAAAAAAACACAGCAACTGGTCTACAATGAGAGAAAATATCAATTAATTGTGCACAAGTGATTTGGGATAAAATTACATCAGGACGCATCGCTTTTCAGAAATTTCTTTGCAATTAAAACAATTTGCGGGAAAGTTTGCTATCACGATGTCCGCCATGATGGTTTTATCAAAGACGTCCAATCTGGTAGGTATTATTATTTTAACGAACAGAAAGATTGTTTTTGACTGTTTTAAAATTGGAACGCGTCTTTAAAAAAGTGTTCCGATAAATAATTAAAAAGAGGGCGCAGTAGGAACACATATTTTTATTAGAAAATGTAAAATTCAGAGAATAGTAAAAACTGAAATCATTTTGAGCAAATAGCACTAGATTTCCGATAGATTAATGGCGTTTCTCGGATGGGAAAATGAAACAAAAGTAAAAGTCGGAAGTCACAAAGATTCTTTTAAATTGGATACCAATGATATGGGATGCTAATGTCCAAAGCTTAAGAAGAATAACAGTAGATACAATAAGGAATAGGGAAGAAATTTAAAAATTGCGTGCAGCCTATAATACACGACATGTTTTTTCAGCCCGAATTCAATTAGAGACCAAAGTCAACATTTTTCACTTTACGCGTTCGCTATTTTCATACATACGATTTCAATTGTCATCACTGCAAACAACACATAAACCATGATGTTTGCTGTGATGCCAACTGAAATCGTATATATGAAAATAGCGATCGCGTAAAACGAAAAATGTTGACTCTGACCTCTAATTGGAATCGGGCTGAAAAAATATGTCGTGTATTTTAGGCATAGAAGAGCAGATTGTGAAATATGATATTGTCAAAAATTAGAAGAAGATATTTTGTTGAGGATCACTGGTATAACATTATGTAGTAAAATAATAGTAAGCGGCCTTAATAATGGCAGATAGCGACGGCCATCATTGCCACTTTATGGCATAAATTGAGGAATAATTTAATTTTATTGTTTGGCCCACGAAATGTAAAAGATCTTGCGTTTTAACAGCGGAAAATAATGGTTTCCCCTTGCTATTAATTTTATGGTGAAATAGTAAAAATTACTGTAAAATAAGATTTACTTGCCCCAAAACCATGCTGTTCAATTTGAAACAATTCTGTTCAACTTATCGTAGTAATTGCTCTGTGAATATAAATAACCACAATGAGGACTTGATCTAAGATTCTAAAATAGATATATTTCGATAGCATGGCGGAATTTTGACTTTGCTCTGTGACTTATTTGAAATGAGGTTGTTAATTTTTCATGTCTTTACTCTGTTGTAAAGTAGTATCGCCTTCGTAGCAAGATTGTATCATTTATGGAATTATTCAGAGGCAAACTGGAAATTAAAACATATTTTTTAAAACGGCACTTATGTTTTGCATCGCAGGATTTGTAACCAGTTTAGAACACTTTCAAATGTATGGATATATGGATATATATGGATCATATATATATCTTATATATAAAAATGAATCGCTAAATGTGTTGCTAAGCGCAAATCTCGAGAGCAGCTGAGCCGATTTCGCTAATTCTTTTTTTAGAATATTCCTTGAAGAACGAGGATGGTTCTTACGGAGAGAAAAATTAAGAAAATTGCGCAGAAAATTGGATAATTTCAGAAAACCTAACGACAATCGCACGTTTGATAGTTCGCGTATTTGAGAATGACATTTTTAATCAGTATTCTATTTTTGAAAATCTTTAAGTTGTTAAATTTATTTAAAGTTGGTACTACCCTAATAGTTTGAATCGAATCAAGAATTTTAGATATTTTAAATAGGTACCTATGTTAGGTACCAAATTTAATATACAAGAAAAATGGAAATTTATATATTTGGCACGCGGGGTGTTTAAAAACAGAATGTACTGGGATTGAATACATGGAAAGCGAGAGGGAGGGAGAAATGGGGGAGGGGGGGGGGGGGGGGGCACTGTTTTTTAAACATTTAATAGAGAAGAAAATTTAAAATTAGAAAACTAAGCTAAGTAGAAAAATTAAGCAAAGAGGATTGATTGAGAAATGATCACAATTAATTGATATGAATTTTACGAATTTGTAATAAAAGAGTTTAAAAGATAAATTAAGTAAATAATGATGGTCAATATTTTTATTAAGAACAGAAGAAACACAGGCTTCCTATGAGTTTTTTTTTTAAATATTAAGTTTTGAAACGAAAGAGTGAATTTGGGTCTCAAAGAGACACATATTGTAGGATAGAGGATACCCAAAATTAGGCAATTTATTCTGAAAAAAAGTATACAAAAAATAATAATAATGTTTACCGTGCATCAAAAATACAAAATTTTGCTAAGTTAGAGGAATTTGGAGACCTTAAACATAGGATTTATTAATAATCTATGATAGCAACACATTTTTGTAAACAAAAATATTGTAGCATCAAAATTCGAAGCCCGTGTGTACAATTTGTTTGGTTCGCGCGACCAGACCGGCCCTGGAGACCAACATGAATGCTTTTACGAGTAAGTGATATTGCAAGCTATAAATGGGTCAGTAAGGCATTAAATCGATGATTTAGTACGAGAAAATATTTACGATTTGCCAAAATTATTGATACTAAATTTTAACAGCTCGCAAAAAGTTGATTTCAATTAAAGCCGTAGACATGTTATGGAGTGCCCTTTAGAGAAGATGAAATTGTGAGAAAAGTTATTATTGAGTGCTATTTATTTGCATGCCGGTTGGTTTTAGTCTCAAGATCTTACAGTGGCATTACAATGTCGGTTTGACATTAGGAATCAAACAAATATTAAACTCAATACAATCCGAAAACATTAATGTGGTTAGAAACGAAATAATTATTTGATTGAAGAAAAATTAGATTGTTGTTTATTTTATTTGAATACCGCATGAGAGTCGCAACTACTTCCCACTTTCCAGAGCTAGTGGGACTATGGCCTCCCCAATTGGGGTACATTGTGAAGGCGATGAAGGAGGGAAAGTTTGGGAAGTATCTGGCTTTCTGGTTCAGGTGGGGAAAATCTCACGTGAAATTAAAAATCAGAGTGTGCAGTTCACACGGTAGAAGTAAAACATTCAGAAAACTAAAGTAGACAAGAGTGGAAGAGAGGAGACCGATTATACTATGTGTTTGTCTCTTTTTAATGTGGCTATTTTTCGTTTCATCGAGTTTCAAATCACAACGATGCTACAAAAACATAAACCCCACTGAATTACGTAAAGACGTAAAGTAATTACGTGAAGCGTTTTAAATACATATTTTAAGGTTGTAAGCACCACAGTTAGGATTGAAGTGTGTAGAGTACCTATTTGTAGCAGTAGTTAGTTGTTGGTAAGACTCCTCTAGGCTCGGAATGTAGGTGGTCTAGTTTGTAGTTAGTGTGATATTTCGAAATTCGCTCGCGTCGCCATTAGGTCTGAGGTCCAACCGACACGACGCAAGGCACAAGGCGCGTGGCTTCCAGAAACCAACACACACTGAACAAAATATAAGAATTTGATGAAAATATTACAAGAAATTTCAAAAAATTGAAGATTTTGAAAAATATTTAAGATAATACAAAAACTAAAAAAAGAAAACAGGAAAGCGTAAAATTAAGAAAATGTAAGAAAATTTAAGAATTTTAAGAAAATTTAAGAATTTTAAGAAGATTTAAGAATTTGAATAAAATTTAAGAATTTTAAGAAAATTTAATAAAATGTAAGAAATCGAAGAAAAAATAAGAAATTTCACGTAATATGAGAAAATTAAGAAAACACAAGAAATTGAAGAAAATATAAGAAACTGAAGAAAAAAAAGAAATTTAAAAAAATGAGACATTGAAAATGTATAACAATATACATATAGACATTGAAAATATATAATAATATAACAATATTCAATGTCTCATTTTTTTTAAATTTCTTATTTTTTCTTCAGTTTCTTATATTTTCTTCGATTTCTTACTAACTAACTAACTATCCATCACGCCGTTTCCCCGCAGGGGTAGGCAGAGAAGACGGACCGCCAAATATCCCGGTCTTGGCACACATTCCTTGCCTCGTTTACATTCATACAACGACGTCTCATGTTATTTCTTATATTTTCTTAAATTTCTTATATTATGTGAAATTTCTTATTTTTTCTTCGATTTCTTACATTTTATAAAATTTTCTTCAAATTCTTAAAATTTCTTCAAATTCTTTAATTTTCTTCAAATTCTTAAATCTTCTTAAAATTCTTAAATTTTCTTAAAACTCTTAAATTTTCTTAATTTTTCGCATACGTGTTTTCTTTTTTTAGTTTTTGTATTTTCTTAAATATTTTTCAAAATCTTAAATTATATTAGAAAATTGAGAAAATATTATAAATCGAAGAAAAAATAAAAGTTGTTAAAGAAATTATAAACATCTGAAGAATATGCAACAAATTTAAGGCAAGAAATTTCGCGTGTAATGGGAGTAGGAGACACATAAACCATTGAACTAGGACCTAAGATGACAATGTGATCACTCTGAAATTGAACTAGGACCTAAGATGACAATGTGATCACTCTGAAATTGAACTAGGACCTAAGATGACAATGTGATCACTCTGAAATTGAACTAGGACCTAAGATGACAATGTGATCACTCTGAAATTGAACTAGGACCTAAGATGACAATGTGATCACTCTGAAATTGAACTAGGACCTAAGATGACAATGTGATCACTCTGCAATTGAACTAGGACCTAAGATGACAATGTGATCACTCTGAAATTGAACTAGGACCTAAGATGACAATGTGATCACTCTGAAATTGAATGGAGCATACCAATATATTTCAATTTCTGAAATCCACGCTTAATAATGACTTTATTCATTGATTTCAAAACGTTTTTAATTGGCGGTCATAACTTAGCGCAATTCGGAAGACTCCTTTTGAATTCTTGCGAGACGCTCGTGATCTCAGCCATATTCGGATGTGGGTCGCCTGAGAGAATGGACCTGCAAATACTGTAGGTACAGTGTTCACTGCAACAGTGGCCACTGCACTGAATTTGCTGCAAATAGAATTGTATTCAGTGACCACAGGTACGTGTCCTGCTTTGTCTTCCTAAGCCGAGCAAAATGTTGGTGATAAGCCTATAAGAGTAGGTCCACCTATCTATTATCTATCTACAACTAACTATCTGTTCACATTGAAATTTAAAATAATCAGATCTTCAGTGAAGTTTACAAGTTCGCGCTACAACATACGAACATCACAACACACGGATGTTTTGGTCACACTAGTTGGGACTCTTGTGTGGTAATTACAAGACGTGGACTTTGACAAAAAATGAAGGTTTCTTTCATTATTAGTAGTATGAATACGAAAAAGAAAAAAAAAACATTGACATCGGCGTCGCCAAAGCTATTTTACAAAATGTGGAAAGGAGAAAAATATAAGAAAACTTTTTATTTTATTTTAAATATTTAGAAGAACTCCACACAAAAGGCGCTCAGAATCCACGTCATCTTTGGGGATGCTGTGGGGCAGTGGCGGTCCGTAAGTTTTCAGTGACAATGATTTTTTTTTTAAATTTCAACTTTTTGTAGATATGAAGATCTTCAGGATTATTTCAGTCAAGGGATGTGCCCCATCCACATACTGAGGTGAAATTTTGAAAACAAAAATCATTTTCAGTTACAACAACATCAGTAATATCGTATTTTTCAATCTTAGCACTCTAGCTCACTGAGAACTCATGGATCGCCACTGCTGTATAGAAGTTAATTTTGAGAAAATCAAGATGTGAGCCCTGGTTTCTATTAACCTAATTGGAAAAAATTGCCAAATCGCAAACATTGTGTTTGCATAAGTTTAAAAAACAGCAAGCAAAGATAACAATGATTACTTTAATATTGATTAATAGAAAATTAACCTTTAACATAAAAATACATTTGCAAATACATATTTATCTTTATGATAGTTTTAAATCCAAAGCACTCTCAGCGTCTGTGTGCAACCGATTATCGAGATTAAGTCAACCGCTGACCGAAAAGTTGTTATTTTCATTTTACAATAAATATGCTCTTGTTTACTCATGTTATCTTGATTCTGTTTAAGCATTAAAGTTTTAAAGCTTTCGACGTAACGCTCATTAAGAGTTTTCGGCTAAGATGGTGCAGGTAAAAAAATGGATGTAAAGGTCACGACATATTTAAAAATGCAACTTAAATTAAAAGCAAAGTGTACACACATACTATGTGATTAACTCTGTCTAAAAGTACCGAAGTAGTTGAGTTAAAATTACAAAAATTAAATATGAACTTAAATTCCTAAAATAATCCGATATCAATGTTGAGATCGCCAATTTTAGAATTAGTACAAAAATATTTTTCTATTTCGACCAAAGCATTTTTCTACATTCCATATTTAAACAATAAGTAGGTAATTACTAACAAATGTCTTGGCTGCGAAATGTACGAGAGTGGACCGGTATTAGTGTGGAGGAGCTTATCTGGGCAGCGCAAGATAGAGATACATTTACCAGAGTGATCGCCAACGTCGGGGGGACCTGATAGGGTACACGAAAAAGAAGAATTAGTAACAAAAAAATAATTTAACAAATTGTGTTAATTTTTTAAGTTCTGAGTTGTAGTTACTCCCAGTATTGTCTTGGTAATCAACCACCATTCAAATCCACATGTTGCTTGGTTAGTCGTGTTTGATAGCTAGATCTGAATAGCCAGGTAATTCTAAACCTTCCTTTTCCCCAACTACTTCCATTCATGGCTTACAATCTAATAGATTTGGGGATATTTTGGTCCCACTGGGTTCCGGAAAGTAAAAATTTGTGGACTCTCGCGGTGTTTAGATTTAAAAAAAAAAACATTTAAAAACTTAACAGCGTGTAACCCATACACGAAAAAAAGTTCGCAATATCTAATTGAAATAATACTCATAGTAAAACGGTTTTTTAAACACTAAGCAATGCACTTAAGTTACATAATTTAAATGCAAACAAAATTATGAGTGTTGTGTCGAAAGGCCATTGGAATTCGTTTGCAATCAATCGATTTCTCTATCTGAATTTAATTGTGCATTATTTACTGAATTACTGACTGTTAAATGCATTTTTTTCGAGTTCAACAAGATGATTGTTGTACTGATCTGGTGAGAAAGGAGAAATGATAATACGAGCATTAACTTTTCATAAATTTTGTAGATATAGGATTTTTTTACTTCGGGTTTGCAGCGTATACGAGCGTTGATGTCTTTCATTTTGCTAGCTACTGGAACCAAATGAATGTTTGTTTTCAGAATAAATTATTTCAAATTTTAGATTCCACGTAATAAATTATATAATTCAAGTAATTAATCTAAAATATACAGTTTGAGATTTAGACACCTGCTACGCGTAATAGTCAAAGTAAAAATGGTATTTACAGAAACATGGCGTTTTATGAGCCGGTAGGCGTGAAATATCGTTGCATTGCTATAAAAATATAAATTTACATCAAACATATAATTTTCTAAAGATTTATTGATTTTCATGAATTTGTTTGTAAACATGACCAAGTAATTTTTATATTATAATTTACGTAAATCCGTTTTGTAAATTGAAATCAATATCAAAAGCACCTGCATTGCTTGTATAAATTTGTGTATTTGCTTAATTTAGGCAGTTGATTGAATGGCATTACGGCAGTGGCGTATCGTATTTTGGGTAAGATCGAAAACTAGTTTTTCACGATCAGAAGTATAAATTAAAATACCTACTTATTTTCAAAATTACACGACTTTAAACTTATTTTAAAGTAAAATATCATTTCTGGAATTTAGATTAAACTGTAATTGATTAAAGGAGCGTGCCGACCACAATTAAAGCCTACGTATACAGTAATAAAATAAGTTTTTAAAAGGAGGTTCATTATGATTTGGAAACAAAAGAAACAAAAAAAAAAACAAAGGAAACAAAAACTTTCCTGGGCTACGAATAACCTGACAATATTTCAAGATCTCCTACCTCAGTAAGTTGAAAATTTTTGCTTGTGTCATGATGGAGGACTTAGCCAGTTGAGGAATTGAACACATGTCGCCTGGGTGGGACCCAATCGCGATGCCAACTCGGCCAATGATCGGTCGGTGTTTCAGTAGATTCGTTAGTTAGAACTATCGTCTTTTATTATCACATTAGTGAAAAACCCAGTAAATAACACGTTGTTTTCATTCATATCAAAGAATTCTAAGAAAATTAAAAAAAAAAAATTGGTTAGTTCAAAAACGCAGATTTACGGTAGACGATTTTTCACGCAGACTTTTTATACGAAAAAACAAATGGAATTTCTAAGAAACGCTATTATATTGTCATGAACAATCACCCCCTGAAGTTAATGCTCTTTACCCCCTAGACACCTTGTTTATATATCAATATATTGCATTTTAAGGACTCTGTTATTGGTACGTCACTGCAAAGATGGCCGCTCCTCGCCTTAAAAACCATTTGAAATAATCTCTCACACAGTCGTGACCGGCCGCCTTAATAATTACATTTTCCGGAGGCGGAAACGCGGCCAGTGTTGTCAGAAGAAAAAAACCTCGCCAGATGACCGAGTATTCGTCCCCATCAGCCGGCATGACTCGCCACTTCCAGTCATTATCCGAATGGTGTCAACACCGGGCCACAGATAAAGGCGTTTTGAATTTAGAAGAAAATTTTATTTGAATTAGAAGTCATTGTTTGTGGTACGTAAAAAATGACCGGTCATCGTTTATGCGATAGACGCTTTGTAAGCTAAATAATCATCTATTAGTAATATTAATGCTGTGTAAAAAAGTACCTGCGAATGGGCTATGAAAAGGAAAAAGGGAATAAATCCGAAGATATTTTTGAGGAATTTAAAAAAGCTGTTTAGCTTGTTATTTTTTTCGTGAGTTGAGAAGCTTGAGACCTATCTGTACAAACGTTGACGGAAGTCACCAGCATTGTCTATTCAGCAAGAACCACCATTAAGTATCTTTAGAAAATTGTAAATACCTACGTACAAATGTATTTTCAAAAAGATTGATCCAGCAATAATTTCAGATTCTTTCCTTTTTTGTCATAATATTGTTGAGTAACTTGAGAATTGTGGCTTATTTTTAACTTTAAAAAGGACAAATGACTCATTTTGCAAAAATGCATTGTTAATAATATATTATTTTCGCTCAGGCAAAGATAATTCTCACGAATTGATTGGCTAGTGCGTAAGTCATTGGCATTTACGTCAAGTCACCGTCACAAATTTACATTAAATTGATTTTCGATTGTTATCCACGAGGAAGCAGGTATTTCCACGAGTAAATTATATACTTCTCAGTATAGTGGTGATTATTTTTACGCGAGCAAAGTATGTTAAAATTTATCTCAATTTGAGTGTGTTTACAGCATCGGATAATCTTTAAAATTCACCGAACTGTTGGCAGCACTGAACCATTTTGAATAGTGAGATTTCTCTAATGTCGGCAATTGGGGCAAATTCTTAGAATTGAATCAACCTTAAGAATCTACATTTAATGAGATTTGAACGAATCGGTGCGAGATATGCTGAATGGAATTATGAGAGTCTTTAGTGGAATTTATGGAAGTTATTCTAAATGAAATGGTGGCCAATTAAATTAAGAACCTTGGCCGTGAACTACTAGATAGTTAATGTTATATCAAATCAAATATAGCTTCCAGAGTGTAGGTACTATTATACTCTTATATACGCTTAGTGTCGAGGAAGGTCACCATTCAGAATCGAGGCTTTGATTAAGATGGCAATAACCGTTTAGTGACAGTGAGATCTGAATACCTAGTCAGTTACTTATCAAACTTCGCCTTTCCAAGCTCATCTCTTTCACATCACAACATACCCTAATTGTGGATATGGCTCCGGAAAGATAAGAGCATTTAAGAATCTTGTGCGGTCACTGCGGCTTCCTATAATCTGACAAAATGAAAAAAATACAAAATATTACTACATTTTAAATAACCCCCTCTTCTTTAAGATGACAATTAAAAGCCATGTATTTTGTCCGGACAAAGAAAAGATTGTTCCAAAACTGGTTGACAGTTGAAATGAAATCAGTGGCTTAAAACAAAGAAGGTAATTGTTTCAGTGAGTCTGAACACGAAAGAGTTTATTTAAAAAAATTAAATTCGTAATGCTACCTTCTTGAATTTATCGTCATAATTATTACCGCTGGTAATAAAAAATGCAGGTGTGCTAATAATTCAACTGTGTTAAACCGGTAAAACATGTACGGTTTATTATATTGACACTAAGAAAGGTAAAATTTAAGAATAGTGTAATAAAAAATTCAATAAGAAATTCAAGAGGGAAGAGATCTAGTTGGTCTCCATAATAGAAATGCAAAGGATGTACGAAGAAATATTGGATCAGCTATGGATTGAGGCCACTGAAGTAGCACGATAGGGACACCTGGAGTGATTCATTTACTAGCTCGACAGTTTAACAACTAAAATAATAACGACTTTACGAAATATGCCATTAATATTTAATTAATGGTAACGAACGCCTTTAACGTGCAGTAAATAATAGATATAATCACAATCTCCATCTCATCCCCCTCATCACTCCCCTAAAGCGTCAATGACACAGGGCTAGTTTAAAAGCTACTATCTGGGAAATTCAGTATCTGTTAGTAAACTCGCCCAGTGTCATCGTGTCACTTGCTAACTAGCAGCAAATAGCAGATTGTTGACAATCTACGAAAAAAAGTTGAAAGGTCGTCAACTTTACTCGCCTACACGCTTGCTCCGCTTGCTCGTGATTGGTTTATTTACGTTTCCAACATGGCTTCCGATAAACAGCTGATTTCGACTGTCAAAAATCTGAAGAATTAGTTCGCGCAGGCGTCGTTATTCTTGTTACTGGCGCTAAAAACGACCTCAGTTTCCTACGCTTCTGAGCGAGTGGACAGTTTTGTGTGTCATCATGACAATCTCACTCGCCGATTACCCGCTTTTAAGACTTAGTAGATAGTAGCTTGTAACTCGCCGTGTGTCATCGAGGGTTTAATCTTAATATTTAAAAATCAGACCGATATGTTTCCAGATTTTGAAAGGTCTTACGAATATTTACATAATTTGATTCAAATTGAAGTAGTAATTTGTATTCAGTACCCCAATTTATTAGTTTCTAAAACCCACAATCATGAAATCCATTCAAATGTATTTTACTTTGTAATTTTAATGATTAATCTAGGTAACAATTAGGTACTTTTTTGTATTATTTTGTACAGCATGCCCGAAAACCTTAATGTATATCAAAAACGGTATATCGTGCCGCAGAAAGATGCCAAAATGATGTCAATTATACGTTGCTTTGGCTGCACCATGCATTTTATCCATTTCTTTTAATTCCTACAATGTCCGCACCGAGGAAGCGAATTTCTTTCTCTCTTCTCGACTTTTGAAAGGAAATTGGCTTACTTTTGGTCACGAGAAGCCGCCATTTTTGACAAATGGTGATCAAAGAATCCTATCTTCAAAAAACATCAGACTGGTCCAAATTTGTTAATATTTGGTTCTTTGATTCTCCCGCCGAAATTTTTTTTTAAATAAGAACGATGGAAATAGATGGTTTGGAATGCTTGCCGCTTAAATTATTGACAGCTTTTGTTGGTTGACTGCATTATCTTCTGCCAATATCTTTGTAGGCAGTTTGTGGTATAGACAAGTTGGAAGAAGCCTTGTTACTTCTCGCAGCTAAATTGATTTTGCAGACATTTCAAAATAATGACCAACTGAAGATATTCCGAGAAACAAAAATTACTTTCAAAATCAACTATAATGGTGCATTCAAAGATTAACAAGACGAAAAGATTATTAGCAACATTATAGCTGGTTGTTTACGAATTTATTAGGTAAGAGGTAAGAATATTAATCAATATTAATGTACGAGTATTTTAACAACATCCGATGAGCCTCTTTGCAATTTTGCAGAAATATTTGATATTATAACGGTCAAGTTAATTTGAGTGAATTTCTTTATAATTGCGAGCTTTCTCCGTTTTATATAAATTATAGAGGGTCCATTTTAGGTCGATGAAAAAGGATTTAGCAATTTTAGCCGAGAAACAATAATAATAATAATAACAACGGCAGCAACACAAGGCCATTCAGTAATAAATATCTATAATTAAATAGTGATTACCTTTACACTGATTCTAGCAGGAGAGAGCCGAACCTTTCTTCTTCAGAACAAGGCAGACGCAGCCCTTCTGCATGGAACACCTAGACTATAATACTAGACTCGTACGGGCACGACCTCAGACTACTTTCATCTAATCGTCCGTCCTGATCAATCTTCGTATACCAATGTTCTTATTTTTCTACTAGTTAACAATTTTCTCCGGTGTTTAGTTTAATCAATCCGATCGGTCCCTCGATGACTGAAGCTGGCCATTAACTGCTGTCTAATTCAACTAATAGCGACTCTGGAGATCTCCGCCGCCAGGTTATCTCTGTTTGCCGGCTTTAACTGCTCCAGCGGCAGCGGCGTTTTTCTGGGCTATGTGCGTCTGGTAGTGCTTGGCGAGGTGAGCCTTTTGTCTGAAGCTCTTTCCGCATAAAGAACACGCGAAAGGCTTCTCTCCGGTGTGAGTTCTGATGTGGACGTTGACAGAGTACTTGTCCTTGAACCCCTTGGAGCAGATTGAGCAGTAGTGCAAGGACCTTTCTTTTCTGATTCCATTAGATGTTGAAGTCGCGGCTTGCGGGTTGGATGGAGCCACAGTTTGGTTGGTCTTACTCTGTGACCGTTTGTACTTCTTAGAAACCATTTTAGAGCTGCTGGACACCACGACCGGAGACGTGACGAGTTGGAGGTGTTGCGGTTCCTGGCCTGGCAGCATAGCCACTAGTCCTCCTCCAGTTATCTGCTGGATACTGTAGATCGGCCTCCCATTGACGTCTTCCGTGCAGTATTGTTGCACGGACTCGGCCACTTCATTAGCGATTCGGTTCAGTTTCTCGTAATCTTCTGAATAGGAGGTGTCGAGTTGGGATAAGAGGATATCGTCGACGCTCTGAGATGACGAGCGGTTGTCTTGGTCGGGGATGATGGATGTCGGGTCTTCGAATAAGACGATGTTTACACCATTCTCAGCGTCAAGAGTCATGACGAGACGATCATTGTTTTGTGTTGGGGGCGGGGGCGCCGGAGCGGGGGGAGACCGGGCGATGTACCTCGTCCCGCGTCCTTGCAGAGCGCTCCGTAATAAGGATTCCCCTCCCGTATTCTGATCCGCTAACTTCCAATCATTATTGTTGTCTAGAACATCTTTATGGTCAGCAAAGCCACTGTCTTCAAAACCAAACGGCTCTCCCTTGATGAGAGGATCGTGGGAGAAGTTATCACTGAAGCCATTCATCTGGTTCGGCATGATGTTAAGTATGGAGTCTAGGTCTAAGGAAGAGTGTTGTAGGTGGTCCGAGGGATCCGTCCCCGTGCCAGGGCTAGGTATCTGTTCCTGTTTGATCCGTCCCCAGGGGGTGGCCCCTGCTTCTCCTTCCAGAACTGTGAGGGTATAGATCTGACCGTCTGTATTATCACCGTCAGACTTGCTGGCTTCTCCCCCAGGGGAGCCGTTGATATCGTCCTGCTCCTCCTGCCAATAGAACTTGTTGAGGTCTTCCAGGATGGCTGTCTCTATCCTGTCTCTCTCCCGGTCGACGTTCCAGATGGAGTCGAAGCTCTGCAGGGGGGGTGCCGGGGTGGAGGGGGCGGGCGCGGGGGTGGTGGGGGTGGTGTTCCTGGGCTCCCCGGACAGCAGGGGATTGGAGCCGCTGGTAGACTCCAGGAACACGTTGACCGACCTCATCTGCTGCTTGAACTGAGCGTCCGTCAGTTCCGGCGAGGTCACTAAATCGAAGAAATCCGTTTTGGACACGTCGGTGTGCCGGAATGATTCTGTCATATCCATGATCACAGATTTTTTGAAATGCATCTGAGGAGTGTTACAGACGCGTATTTGCTGTTATCCTACTGCGTTCACGATATTTTAATTACTTACTATGTGGTTTAAAAAATATTGTTAG
Source organism: Limnephilus rhombicus (assembly GCA_929108145.2). Lineage (NCBI taxonomy): Eukaryota > Metazoa > Arthropoda > Insecta > Trichoptera > Limnephilidae > Limnephilus > Limnephilus rhombicus. Next base: position 25,602,054 of record OV815292.1, read on the forward strand.
CACTTGAAATTATAAAAATAAAATAAATAAAGCGATCACAGACACTGCAGGCTGAAGACCTATCACACTCGAGTAATTGGAGAAGATTGGCGACTGCCGCTGTAGCAAGTGGGGCCTCGTCAATAGTTAATGAGTTTCTGAGAAGTGGACAACACAGAGAGCACCTCGAGACTATAGATAACACTTTCTCTAATCGAAGTGAATAAAGTCCTTGCATATAAACCACCGCACTTCAATTCATTCAACTTTTATCAACGAAATTTCCAACAGAAAAGATACAATTTCATTCTTATGTATGAAATAACCTTGTTAAATATATTCTTACTGTTTCTTATAGTGTTTTCTTTTCATCGACAATTTTTTTAAATATGACTCTGTCTTCATCTGCTTTTCGTTAAGTCTGCGATGGTTGTTAGCTTCTCGGGCGCAGCATCTGTGAACAATAAACAAAAACGCAATTAAAATCCAACCTTTTCGAAATTATTTGTACATCCTCTCAGTATGATGAATTATTGTGACTTTTACAACTTTACTGGTGAAATCTTATCTTCTGGTAATATCTAAAACACAAGAAAGTAAGTAGGTTCATTGAAACATGAGATATGAAATTTGTAAGCCAAGAACTATTTCTTTCCTCATACTAAAATAGGTAAGAGACATTTTTGGATATTTTATACCACTTGTAAATAACGTAATGTTACCTATTGGAAATTAGTAACATTGTAAAATGTTAAATAATTAATTGAAACGCTGTAACTTTATTGTCTAATAAACGAACGCAAACAAAGTAACAGTCTTTCATTTAGGTGTTCCCCGTAGCATATTTGTAAGAGTACTAGATTGAACACGTAGACCTACAAACTATGCAAGTATTATTAGAGTTTGCCTTTTAAAGGTAGCTTCACTAACGCTAAATATGTCGATATCCGAACTAATTCTGTTTAACAGAAAGATTCCTTTCCCGACCAGCATGACCATTGGAAAATTAGTCTTGTAGGCCGGAAGATAGGTGTCGGTGGCGAAAATACCCATCGGGTACATAGTAATGCTCTCCATGATACGAGTAGCTTCGTTTTCAAACCATCCGCGAATCAATTTGAATAAATGCGTAACAAGGTGCACATCCCTTCTGACCATTCATTCCGACCATACCTAAAAGAAAGTCGACAGAATAGAGCCACGGGTAATAGCCGTACTCTCTCATGTACAGAAATCTCAGAAATTATGCGAGCAACTTGGAGGAAACAATAAGAATTTCGAAGCAACTACATTGTATAAAGTTTTGAATACAAGTGCACTAATTTCGGGAGGTGATTCTACATGATGGTAGGAATAAAAAAGATTAGCAACTTTTTCCGAAATTCCAACTTTTTTTCCCATACAAAACGACGTACCTACTAAAAATCCTTAGTGTGAGGTACGATCTTACTTGCTGAGAGCCTGCCGGGCACGATTGTGGCAACATTGCATGGTTGTGACTGGCCCGTATCTATAATAAAGCTGGCGGCACACGCTGGTCCATTTTTATCTTTTTACCACAAAACAACCCCTAAAGGTTGGAATTTAGAAAAAAGTTATGTATCTTTTTTACTTATAATATCATGTAGAATCACCTCCCGAAGTTAATGCACTTTACCCCGGACACCCTGTACAAGAAACAAAACAATCGCTTGTTGTAGGGGGTATCTATGAAATGATTTAACATTAGTTGTTCAGTGAACATTTTTTTTACTCGATTATTTCTATTAATTTATTCTATCTTATTATTCAGATTCGACAGTTCCTGTGACATTACATGACCGCGATCTAGCGGAATAAAAATGTACCATCAAGCACGGCTACCATCTTGACAGAATTAACCGGACCCAGAACACATAAACAAATTTACAGGCAAACGAAATGCAAAGGGTCGGTTGAAAATGGAATTGAAAAAGCTCAGTCAATAAACATTTACGCTAATGTCTAAGTCAACGCGAAAATTTCCCTATTGAAATATTATTTTACGAGTCTATTTATCGTTAATTGTTATTTTACAATGTTTTATAGACCTTCACACCTTTAGCTATTCGCATAAACAGCGTAACACAAGAGTCGGAAAATTTTATAATCACTATAAAACGTTTGCACGTTATTGGAAATAAACAAGAAAGTGTTCACCCGTTTACGCTTTTGCAAATGTAATAAATTGTTTATGTGGGCATTTTCAGCCTCTTCAATAATAGTAAAAATGTTAGGGCCCTCAAAAGAATTGCTCAATATATATTTGCCAGTGATTTAATCGAAGATTCGAGATCTTCAAAATCTGGAATTGAACTGTGTCACCCTAACATCAAAATATTTTCTTTTCGTGGTGTCTGGACGAAATTACCGAAGCGTGAATTTCAAAATATCACCCTTTCATACTTACACGCGAACAGATTTACCCGTGGAGAGAATTATACCCTCTGTAATTACTCAAGCAAAAATATCTGTTTTTTAATAAATAAATTTCAATTTTAGATTGTTTTAAGTGTGAGATAAATAAATTTTAAATTGAAAAAAAAAGAGTTAAAACTAACTAAACCTAAACAGGTTAGATTTTTTTAATTCTAGAAGGTGTAATTTACTCATTGTGTAATTCTAGTAGTGTAATATTGGTATCTGAAATATATTTCTTTATAATTTCGTCATTTAACCCTTGATTTCAACTTTTTAAAATAAAATATATTTTCGCTAAATACTTATAAAATTACGAAATTTTTAAGATTTTCCATCAGCTCCTCAAATGAGGCTCTGAGGAAAAGTATTTCTTTCAGAGTCTATGCCATCTTTGGAGATTCTGTGAGGAGGGTATTTCAGGGAAAGGAAGGAGAGTACGTTCTCGGAAGGAAAAAGACGAATGAATCCATCTCTCCCATTGCGGTGCAAAGGAATGGTTCGATTCTGGCTGGACAGGACAAAAAGTATCAAAAAGCGTCTCCCAATTCGGCCAGCCACACAGTATGCGAGAAAACGCATTCGCCGCCAAGATCTAGACAAAACCTCACCCCACGAACCCAGGCACCCCTTCTAAGTCACGGAGATTTTTTTTTTTTTTTACATTAACTCCACACAGGAGGCCCTGAGGAAAATAATTTCCCTCAGGGCCTATGTCATCTGGGATGCTGTGTGGAGGGTCTTTTTGAGGAGAGGAAGGAATGAACATTGGTCTTGAAGAGACCCATGTTGTAGGAAGGAGGAAACACAGAGGCCGGCAAATCATTCCACAGCCGAGCTGTTGAACACAAGAACGAGTCGAAGAAACGACCCGTTCTCATGTGACAAATGTCAACTGTGTACAAATGTTGGGCACGCGTTTGGCGTGTTTCCCGACTATGCACCGGTGCCGAAGGGATCAATGATGCTAGTTCCTCGGAGCATCTTCTATTGTAATACCGGTAGAACAAGGATAGCATTCCCACCCGACGCCTGTGCTCTAAAGATTGCAATCCGTCTGTTAAGATGGGAGAATCTATCAAACGGACCGCCCGTTTCTGTACAGAGTCGAGGGTATTTTTCAGGTATTTTGGAGCTCCAGACCAGAGGTGACTGCCAAATTCAACCGTGGGGCGCACTTGCGATTTGTACAGGGCCCTGTACAGTACGCCCATCTATGGCAGAAATGTTGGTTATCCAACAAATGGTTCCCGCCTACCAAAGATGTTCATTATAAGATATTTAGAATATCTATGAACATTAGAATGGAAAAAGAGTTGTATTTCAAACTGTTTAGTGATTTATAGCTTAAGTCTTCGATTAATTTATTCATTTATGTTTATGGAATGGATTTTGCGTTCAAAAACGTTAATACGACAAAGCACAGAGAAATATAAGAAAAGATTGCACGATACACTTAGTTGTTAATTAATGAGATACCTACAAGTATTTGTTTAATAATATTATTGAAGTTTTAAAATTTTGAGGTTTCGAAATCAAGTTGAAAGAATATTCAAATTTAAACAGCTTCGTGTTATCTGTATTGGTTCACCGGGGTCTCTCGTTAAGGTCTCTAAGATCCCACGACCTCTGACTGCTGATTTTTGTTCCAGTAACAAGAACTGACGGACTGTTATGAACACGTACCCACATGTATAGTGAAGGTCCCAAAAAGTACCGACATTACAAGTAAAATTATAAATTTGGGGCACGGTGGAAGTGATTTGCATGTTTTGAGCTCAACTTAAAACTGTTTTGAAGGGCTTTCTGACAATTTTAGGCCAGATGTAAATATTTTAATCTGAATTTGTGGGTCGATTATACCAAAATGCGTTAAAACAAACAGCTTTTATAGAATCCCCATTTCAAAAGTATGATTGCAATATTTTAAACCCATGTGGGCTGACTATTCTACACGAATTTCAATGGATGTTGCTCCGAAATACGAAACCGGGAGATACGCCGAACACGTGCCTAATATTTTTACACAGTTTTGACCGGTCGTTATTTTGACCATTGACCATTTGTCAACATTTTGACCATTTGACCATTATTTGTCCACATTTTGACCATTTGTCAACATTTTGACCATTTGTCAACATTTTGACCATTTGACCATTTGACCATTTTTGACCATTTGACCATCTATCCACATTTTGAGCATTTGATAATTTGTTCTCATTTTGACCATTTGTCCACATGGTCATTTATACAATAATTTGATAATTTTCCGGCTTTTTCTTTAAAATCCTTGTTCTCTCATTCATTACATTAAAAATACCTTAAAGACATAGCAGGCACAATCCACCATCCGATGCGTGAAGGACTCTGAATTGTGTGAATGTAGGCATACGAATTATTCAAACAACAAAACGCATCGTAGGAAAATGTTTACTTTATCAGTTTCCCTACGCACAACAGTGCTGAACCAAGTCTCTACACATAGTAAATGAATTGTACACAAGATTTCAAATCCATTTTTATTTCGTGGGTATTTCAAAGTGATCTAGGTATTTTAAATTCATCTTAAATCTGACCTGCCTGCTATGCGTGTGTACAAAAATTCCAAAAACGTAAGCAGCCAACACGCTCAGGTGTCGTGTATGTAAAATTTCTAGCACGTATCGAGACAAAGGAAAAATAACAATAATAAATACTTGTATTTACCCAATCACGCTTCAGACGCTTTCTTGGCTTGCCCACAGATGTCTACAGAAACTACACTATTGTAATAGAAGTATCGTCTCGCAGATAATAGAAACAAGAGAGATGGGTCAAGCATCATTATTACCAGGGAACCACGCGAACACACAGTGTCGCCAACGCATAACTTTCGATGGCTTTGTTCGTTTGATCAGTTCGGCGACAGTCGGAAAGCTTCTGTGCCATATCTCACATTGTTTATATTATCTATGCATATTATGAAAAGCTCAACATAATTCTTATCATTAATATCACAAATTAATGAACGAGTTCCACGTTTAAGAACTTTTATTTTTATTTTCTTGACCACCCATCGCGAAGAAAGATTTTTCAAATTACCACCAGTCGTGACAGATTTTTATTTTATTTTATTTTATCTTTTTTTATAGTTAAAACCGTTGAAAAAATATTGAGCGTTGTTTAATTTGTAGTTTTTCTTCATTTAAAATATTTTTTCTCAATGTAATAAATACCTAATGAGGTTTTTTATTGCTAATTAAAGGGTTCAAACAAAGAACGTGCTGAGTTGCATTTTCGATTAAATGTTTTTTTGTTGTAAAGTCGTGCATTTTAATCACGTTTGATTTTTGGCACAGTTTATTAACTTGGTAACTTTATAAAACTCATTGATTTAGTCATACTAAACCGTTTTTATTTATTACTAGCAGTTACCATTACCCGGCTTCGACCGAGTTAAAAAAATCCCTTTCTTACTCAAAAATTGAAAAAACATAATCAAAATTTTTTTTTAAAGTTGTAATAATTTTAAAAAGCTGCTTAATTTAAGATTTAACTTCAGTTACGATTGCAATTTCTATGATGCCACAGCTCACCGTTCGAAATTTTCGCTGCTATTACAAAAAAAAAAAAACAAGTTGCCCTGCTGTTGTTTTAATATTTTGTTATTTGTTCAATAAAAACAACAACAAACCAACTCGTTTTGAATTTATTAATCTTGTATATAAAAATCTCGTGTCACGGTGTTTGTGGTCGCACTCCTCCGTATTTTTATGTATATTTGGTAAGTATGAGAATAGGTTTCAAAGTATATTTCATACCGCTAGGTGACTAGGGTGTCCATATCCAGGAAAAAATTTCATTTTTTTGTCAATTTTTTTTTTAGTTTTTTTTTAAATTTGGAAACAAAAAATACTTATAACCCCAAATTTTAACCCTCCTACCCCTACCCTCTCATTTTTTAATCGCGATTTTACTATTTTTATATGAACAAATTTAACCATCTTTCGTATTTCAAACAGAACGAAATTATTTATGTTGCTGAATGTCAGATGGCGCTACGTCCGCCTCATCGAACTTTCATCCACACATGCGAAAGATATTCACGAGAAGCGTCGCGTCATTTTTATATTTCATTCGGTATCATGTTCTCGCGTGGGCAAACCATCGAGCTTATTTGTGTTGGCTAAATACGGGCTGACAAAAAATATCGTACACTCAATTGCTCTTCGAACTTCATATTGGTTTTCTTTATTTCATTTTCCTACTTTAGTTGGTGTTTTTATCGGCGGTCATCGTCTAAAGCGCTCCATTCCTCTTTTTGTCACAGATCCCATCCCCACACACTTACAATACATTCGTTATTTTTTATTTGAGAACCAAAATTTTCACAAGAAATAATTTATATGGCAGAACAACGTTTGTCGGGTCAGCTAGTAATATATAATAACACATTAAAAATAAAAGAGATATTCTCCTTTTATATTTGCATAAGTATTTAGTGTTTCTATTGAGAGAAAGAAGTGTTTTTTGCTTCACTAAACGTGATTTGTATAAAAAAACTGCTGTTGATTCATAAAGAGGTAAATTTTCATACATCATTATGAGTTGATTGGTTGAAACGTGCCTATGAAATCTCGGTTTTACCAAATCCCAAGAGAAACCCATACACTTGAAAATTATTGTTGCTTTACCGTTACGATGTGTGATTTTCGTGCCTATGAATTAATTTAGATAAACTACTTACCAGATGAAGAGATCTCTTTGCCCGGGCGCCCGTGTTATGGTAAAATGCCATATATCTATAATTACAGTATTTTGGCTTTACAGCGCCCAATAAATTCCATCCGTACAATTTATTGTGCCCCACGGTTAACAATCACAAATAGAATTATTTTATTTGACACACTAAAACAGCACGATTCAGATATCACGTACCTACGTTTTTCAATTTCTACAGGTATATTATATGGCAGGAAACATTCGGCATTCTGATGTTTGCTGTCTTTTTTGCTTTAAAGCGAGACGCATTAGAAGGAAAATAAAGATTGAACAATTTTATGGTGTTAAAATCGTTTGTTGATGATTTACGACGGACATTTAATTGATCAAAAGGGCGGTCGTTTGAAAGATTTTTCTAACTTAACAAACAGATTGCTTTAGCGGAATCTTTAGAACAGGCGTGCGTCGTGCAGGAATATTATCCTAGTTCTACCGTTACTTCAATGGAAGATGTTCCGAGGAACTAGCGTCATTGATTCCTTCGGCACTAGCGCCTTATTGATTTTTTTCTATTTGTTTGTGTGGAGTTGTTATTTATTAAATTATTTTATTAATTTGTAGTTTTTGATTACTCTTTTTATGAGACTTACATAATGTTCGTGAGTGCATATCGACAGCAGAAATTTGAAATGCTGTAAAGGACAATAAATATGAGTTAAATACGTCTTTTTCTCGTGTTTTTTTTTCTTTTTTGATCTGCGTCGACATGCCATTTAAGAGATTTTTTTCTGTTAAATTAATTAAATACTGTTATTAAAGAAATTTACAAAAAATGCAAAAATTCATGCAGAAGCATTCTGAAAGATCTGTTCAACGTTATATTTTTAACCCCAACTTAAGTTTGACTTTCTGTGTGTCTATCTGTGGTATCATAGCTCCTAAACGAATGGACCAATTATGATGCGGTTTTTTTGTTTGAAAGCTGACATGATCGCGATGGTTCTTAGCTACAATTCATCAAAATCTGTTCAGAAGTTTCGAGGTCATCAGCTGTGTCGGAGGTTACCTACTTAAAATTTTTAAAATTTTACTTGTTTATAATAAACAAAATATTAGAACATGTTTACAAAGACAGGAGATGAGCGAATACAATTAACATTTTGTCCTTTACAACAGACACTTCAAATTTCCGTGATCGATATGCTTATAGTTATTTTATATCAAGTAAGTCAAATTTCCAATAAATTTTTTATTTAGGTATATGTATTTTACTCCAAATTAACTCAAAATTGCCGGTTAAAATAAGTAAGGTATGTCTCCCAACACTGTACACAAAGCGAAGAAAAATAGATTACAATCGGCTGTTGATTTTAATTTTAAAAGATTAAAACAAGATAAGTGTTCAGATTAAACACTCAATTAATCAAAACTCTGACAAGTCGAAGTCAGAGATAACAAAAATCCTTGAGTCGAGGAACTAAAGCCGACAGCCGATATTATCCGACATCTCGAAGATCAAGGTAAGTATGCGCAACACTTTCGCCTTCGACCTTCATGCGTTCCTGAGTTGAGGTCGGAGGTCAACCCGGTGCCTACCCGCTACCCAGGTATCCGTAGGTCTACATTACCTTGAGTGGGCGCCAATCAACCAACTGCTGCTTTACTGTTGGTTCCATTGACCTGTCGACTTATCACTGTTTTATTCTATCATTGATTGGGAGTGTTAAATGCCGTGCCTAGTTACCAACTTCAAAGGGAATTAAATTCACATTTATCGGTTTGTTTCTATGCAACGCCCAGACGTAAAATATATTTAAGACTAGTTTTTTCGAGCGGATGTGTTAAGCACTAGTAGTTTTATCTAGGGATGTCGAAAGTGAAAAAAAAATCATAAATCGATATTTATTAAAATATCAATATCGACGTCGGTATTTCGAGGAAAAAATATCGCTATATCGGTCAAATTTTCAAGAGATTTCGCGTTTTTAAAGTAATAGTGTATTCAGCTCAATATTATCAATAGTAATTTTTGTACACAATTTGCTTTTTTTAATGTACAAAAATCTCAATAAAAATGAAGGTATTTTTATCACTATTCATTTTTATTACGTAATAATTACAAAAATATCAAAAACTAAAAAGCTGTCTTCTAACTTATATGTAAACTGAGACGCATACAAAGTTTGTACGCGTCTCAGTAACATTCTATTGGCGTATTAATCTGTCAAAAAGGACTTCGTGTTTGGAACAAGGTAAAGTCAATAATCATAGACAATTGGGAACAACACATAGGAGTGGCTTAGAAAAAAATGGCGAAAAATGGCATACCTGTGTAGGTACATATGTATGTACCTACACACATGAAATACTAATGCAAACACAATAGATTTGTAAGCTATTAATAGTTAAAATTTCAACCGCCAGATGTCATGACCCAATACAATAACTTTTTCCGTTCGTTCCTATACGGTTTTGGATTCTAGTGACTTTAAATACATAAATTTTAAAAAATATCGTTTTTGATACAATTTTCGATATTGGATATTTTGTATCGATACATCGGATCAAATAATATCGGCTAAAAATATCGATATATCGATACTTTTTCAACAAGCCTAGTTTTATCAACGGTAGAACAAATGACATGCTCCCCATTTTCATATAGAAGCTAACAATACTAATGCAGCAAATAACTCAATTACTCGCGCATTCACGATTTACACCCAGTACGAAAAATTTCTACAGTTATTTCATGATTACTTGCAAACATACAAAACTAATTTATTAAATTTCTTGGCTTGATATAAATTATTTTTAAAACTTCTTACACTTAATTTTTCATTAAACTTTAATCAGTCAATTACAATTAGTGAGCATATGACTCTTTATTTATAATGTCTTTTTATCTCCCCCTTTCTTCCTTTATATTATTATTACTCATTCATTCCTTCATTTAGTTTTAAGACCCGTCCATATCTCAGGCGAAACTACCAAATGACATTCTATGTATAACCAATAACCATGTAATAATTTAATTTAACATACCTCTTAACTTGTATTATAATGTACTGTGTATGTCTTAATAAACAAATATACAAAGTAAACGTCCAAAACGTATGTTTCTTGTATTTAACTAACTAACTAACCATCACGCCGTTTCCCCGAAGGGGTAGGCAGAGAGGACGGACCGCCAAACAACTCGGCCTTGGCACACACTCTTTGCCTCACTCACATTCATACATCGTCTCATACATACTCTTCTATTATTCTGACTTTTGACATGTCACGTCCCGTCATCGTGCCATGTCTTCCTCGGGCGTCCCCGACTTCTTCTACCATTCACATTTGCATCATATATTCTTTTAACACTACTTTCTTCGTTCATTCGCTCTACGTGCCCAAACCATCTGAGGGTCCCTTTCTTAATTTTGCTCATTATACTTACATCAGCCTTACATTCTTTGCGGATATCCACATTTCTAACACGATCATACATGGTTTTACCACACATACGTCTCAGGGATCTCATTTCAACAGCATTCAGTTTATATTTGATAAATCAAAACCAAAATTTAATCTAAAATCATAAGATTTGTAACTAGGTGTTTAAATTTCTACGTATATACATAATTTAAAAACCCTAAATATTATGCATAATTTGGGAGGCGGTTCTGGGTACTGCCGCCCAGGGAACTATTTACTGGTGACTTAGTGGGGATGTCCAGGTTCATGGGTGAGGTTTGTCTGGGTCCTGGCGGCGGATGTGTCTGCCCACCTCTTCCCAGATTCCTAACGACCCCTTATACCTTGTTCCTTTCCAGAACTTCCTCTCCTTTCTCTACTTAAAAAGACCCTTCATACGTTATCCTCTAAGATGACATAGGGTCTTAGAGAAATTATTTTCCTGAGGGCCTCCTGTACCTACGTATAATGACAAATAAATATATTATTTATTTAAAAAAGGAAATGCACAAATTTTCCAAAGAAATGTCACCATCTCAAATGATAATTCATTACCTACCATAATCTTGATAATTCTGATCTGACAGCTCGTAGTCGGAACCACGATCATGCGAACTCTGGCGGAATAAAAAGGTAGTATCCAACACGGCCACCATCTCAAACCGGAACCGGAACGTAACAAACAAATTTCCAGGCAGATGAAATGCAAATTGGTCGTGTTAAAACTGGGCTGATCTGTATTGCCGGGAGAATTCTAACCTTCCACTTCCTCAACTCCTTCCCCGCCCTAATTTCATTAATTTACACAAAAAAATGTATTACTTATAAAACGTGTAATTTAAACGATTCAGCCGGCTGTATAGTATAGTTAAATGCCGACCTGATTTTGATACGATCCATTCTCGCGTAGTCACTTTACTGACTTTGCAATGACCGTAAGCGAAAAAGAAATATGCGTAAAACATACGTGCGACAAAGTCGTGGGCGGGAACGCACGCCGATGTTTGGACGTTAAACTCGCCTATTGAGGCGAATTCTGTAGCGTTAAAGTTTAGCGCTTACAATTGCTTTCTTAGGTGTTATAATAATAAAATACGTAATACAATATGCAATAAGACAAATTCATTTCTTTCTCGAATTCCCAAGAAGTTACTCGTGGCTATATTCACAGATTGTAAAACCATAAAATCTTAACTAGATACACAGTCAATATTTATAAATTGATTACCCTGGTAGCAGATTAATTACTAGAAACAAAAGGCTCTCTAATATTAATTACGTACATTTGTCTTGAGAAAATACTTGATTTACGGTGAGAATTGTTTATCTGTTAATGCAAATGCGGATGCTAAAGAATTCCTTTATAAAGATAAGAAACAAAAGTAATACTACTCAGTCTGAATAATAATTTGTTCATTCATGTGGAATGCTCAAAGGTTCTGTGCATACTACGCCTAGTTACGATTCACGTCTTTATTCCCAAATTCGAAAAAGATCAGTATTTTATTTTTAAACATTCTTGTAATTTGAAATTAAATGCACTTATAAGAAATGGTTGAAAGTTGAGAATAGTTTAGAGGCTAATTGGTTTGGGCACAATTCGTGTTGGAGGCCCCCTTGACAGCCAGCGCGTAAATACGGCCCTGGGAAGATTGCAAAGTAATCTGCCTATTCAGATCTGATCAGTAAATACGACTACAGCCTATTCAAGCAACGCTTCGATTCTGAATTCTAATGAATGTTTGTCACAAGTAAGCACGCTCTCCGCGTGGGTAGGCAGTGTGGGCCGTACTCCACATGTTTGACCTGGTACACGTAATCACTGTCCAATTTAGTACCTAACTACACTGCATTCGTGTCTTCCGCGATTCGACACACAAAACACTTTATACATAAATACTAAACAATAACACAACATTTCACAAAGCGTAGGCATTACAAACACGAAAAGGGAGAACACGCATGAACATAACACACATTAAACATTACCAGATTAGCCACACTAAATCTTGTTGAGACTCTATAGAAATTCAATTTGTTTATATTTTATACATTTTCTCTCCTTATATGTAGAAATACAATCGTGCTAAACTAATGGTAATTCTTAGCCCGAAATGTGTCGCGTAGGTCTTTATAAACTGGGAAGAGAACATGAAATATGTGCTCAAAGACGTTTGAAGCCCCGAGCTTGATAAATAAATGTGGACGAAAACTCTTCCTAGTAAACTATTATTACTAAGACACTGTCACTTCAGATGATACAGTAATATGGGGGTAAAAGAATGTTCCAATAGCTGCTGGAAATGTGAAGACCGAAGAAACAGTAGCTGTTGAAGAAGTGAAAATGTGAAGACTGAAGAAACAGTAGCTGTTGAAGAAGTGGAAATGTGAAGATTGAAGAAACAGTTGCTGTTGAATAAGTGAAAATGTGAAGACCGAAGAGACAGTAGCTGTTGAAGAAGTGGAAACGTGAAGATCGAAGAAACAGTAGCTGTTGAAGAAGTGGAAATGTGAAGACCGAAGAAACAGTAGCTGTTGAAGAAGTGGAAATGTGAAGACCGAAGAAACAGTAGCTGTTGAAGAAGTGGAAATGTGAAGACCGAAGAAACAGTAGCTGTTGAAGAAGTGGAAATGTGAAGACCGAAGAAACAGTAGCTGTTGAAGAAGTGGAAATGTGAAGACCGAAGAAACAGTAGCTGTTGAAGAAGTGGAAATGTGAAGACTGAAGAAACAGCAGCTGTTGAAGAAGTGATAATGAGGCTAAGAGACTGTCTCCTCAAAAAATAGTAAAGAAAAGGGGAAAACTGCCTAAAGGTACCTAAAATTTGTAATCTTTTCCGTGATATATTTAACTAACTAACTAACTAATCATCACGCCGTTTCCCCGCCGTCATCCGTAGGTAGAGAGGACGGACCGCCAAACAACACTTTGCACTCTTTGCCTCACTCACATTCATAAATCGTCTCATACATATTCTTCTATTATTCTGACTTTTGACATGGCCCGACTCAAGTATCTGATTCACTTGATCGTGCCATTCACATCTTCCATTTTCCACTTCCACTTCCGTTCTTTCATTCAAATTTGCGTCATATATTCTTCTCACACTATTTTCTTCTTTCATGTCCAAACCATCTAAGGGTCCCTTTCTTAATCTTACTCATTATGCTTACATCAGTCTTACATTCTTTGCGGATATCCACATTTCTCATACGATCGTACATGGTTTTACCACCACACACGCCTTACGGATCTCATTTCAACAACATTCAGTTTACTTTCATTCTTCTCCTGCCAATTCCATGCCTCACTGCCACATATCAAGGTAGGTACCAGGACTCCATTGTGGACTGTTAGCTTCGCTTCTTTTGACAGTTTTTTTATTAGCGCCGACGGCATTCAGTACTCTATTAATGGAGTTACCGGCATTTACCCTTCTTTCAATTTCAATATCTCTATCAGCCTTCCCTTCCCTTCCTTCTTATACATACACTACCCAGATACACAAACTCATCCACCTGCTCCAAGTATTTATATTCACAACTATATTGTACACTGTTTTCGCACTCTCTTTACAAACACCATGACTTTAGACTTACTTACATTACATCATTAACTCATTCTTCAAACATACTTTGTTCATCCTAGACACGAGAGACGGTTACTACCAGAATATTAGAGACCGCCGCACCAAATTTATTGAACTAAGACCATCGATTCCAATCAATGAAAAAAAACACTTATTATTTTCAACCAATTCACAAAATATTTCTAATAACAGCACAATTCGATGTACCTATCTATGAAATTGCGGTAAAAGCATCGTCTCCAAGGGAAAATCCAAGTACGATACGAGACGATACGCTCATCAAACCAGAAGTGTAATTATTCGAAATCGAAAATCCGCCAGAACAAAATACTTAAGTGTTCCGACTACGAGTAGGGAACAACCGCGCGGTAAATACTGCTTGCTTTAACGTAGAATTAATAATAGTATAATGTTAACTTTACCTACATTCCGTGTTCAGGCAAAGAGTGGACCGGTTTTTGGTCTACATTCGTGATGCCTGGTCGTGACTAGATCTCTGTACTACGTATTGCAACTATATCTAATATTATCTTAGGTTCTGGTAGCTATGGATTCTATTATGACTGAGTTGTGTGTATAACAGATGTATACTCGGCATCTCGACACGCGGTGCTCTTGTTGTTTAAGAACGGGAGAAATGGAGCCCTTGTTTGTTTGTTTCAATCTATTGAGTAGGTACTTTACCACGTGTCTGGCTAGTGGCTAGGAATGAAAGTTCGTATTGAAAATAACACTTGATCAAAAAGTTTTACGATTTTATTCATCAAAATCAATATGATTCCCTTCCCGCGTACTGTAGTAATGTTATATTTTGCATTGGTCAGAAGTACACTGGAATATGCTTCGCCAATTTGGAACCCGCAATACAAAGGATACATAGATAGCATAAAACATATTCAAAACAAATTTATAAAATATCGTTCCTTCAAATTCAACAATAACTTTGAATGCACATTTCAAACTTTGTAACAAAGGCGAGCAGTGACATTTATACACAAAATTTTAAATAATAACATTGACTGTACCGAACTTCTTTACCTATTTAATTTTAACACACCATTAAGACGTACACTCCATACAGAACTATTCCACACGTTTAATAACAAGACAAATGCAGCATCTAATTCGCCAATCAATCGTGCTCTTCATATGTTCAATATTATTGGTCTAAATTCTAACATCGACATTTTCTCCGATTCACTGCCCAAGTTTAAAAAGAGCATCATGTCAATAATATAAATTTGTTCAATGCGTATAGGTACATACATACATACACACATACACTCACCCTCACACCTACACACACACACACACACACCCTCCCACTAGAGACATCACCCGGTAATTACTTAATATACATACCATAAAAAAGACACTACAATGAAACACATAATAGGTACCCACCATGAAATATACTTTTAATTTATAATTTTTTTTTAAGCAAAGTATCTTATGTACTGTTTGTTTCTGTTATAAATGAATAAATAAAGTACTCCCCGTCAATTATAACGCACTTACGCTCACGCTTGATCTAATCCTCGAAACACCGTTGGTACTCAATTTTCAGTATGTCTATCAAAGCCGTTTTCGATATTTTCGTAACATTCTTTAGGGTGCTGCAACGCGTTCCGCGAATCTCTTTTTTAAGTCGTTGAACAGGAAAAAGTCGTAGGGAGCCAGATCAGGTGAATCGTGTTGTTTTTGGTCAAAAACTCACGTACAAGGATCGCGTTGTGCGACATTGCGATATTGTGGTTAAAAATTGATGCCATTTTCATACTTGAAAAAAATCGAAAACATGCACAATGATAGAGGTATTCGGTACAGTATAACTTTTACAAACGTCAAGCTGTGATGCTGAAATTTGGAGGGAAGTGTCAATGACAGATGTGGTAAACAAACGAAAAAAAGAATTACAATCGGGTGACTGACAGCGTCACATGGTGGCCGGTCCTAAAATTTTTTGATCAAGCTGTATATCTAATATTATCTTAGGTTCTAGTAGCTATGGATTCTATTATGACTGAGTTGTGAATACTGTGTACATCAGATGTATACTCGGCATCTCGACACGCGGTGCTCTCGTTGTTTAAGAACTGAGGAAATGGAGTCCTTGTTTGTTTGTTGCAATCTGTTAAGTATGTAGTTTACCACGTGTCTGGTTAGTGTTTAGGTACGAAAAGATCGTATCCAAGATTGATTTATTTATTTTTGCAAAAACTGTACAAGAACCAATAGATTGCAAGAGCGATTATAAATATCAAAAATATCGTTAGCATAGATAATAATGTATGACAAAACGATAGTTGGCATAGATAGGACAAAAATATAGTTAGAATAGATATTGTAGGACAAAAAATACAGTTAGAATAAATAATGTAGGACAAAAATATAGTTAGAATAGATATTGTAGGACAAAAAATACAGTTAGAATAAATAATGTAGGACAAAAATATAGTTAGAATAGATATTGTAGGACAAAAAATACAGTTAGCATAGATAATGTAGAACCAAAAAAGTTTTTATTTACTAGTAAATATTATGTACCTAAATGTAATGACATTCTAATTAAATTAATAATATGGAGCATAATTTGCCGAAAGTTCTTTTTAATAAAATAATTAAATTAGCGCCATTTATGAAAGAGTAGATTAAGAATTCTTTTAATTTTTTTTTACATTAGCTCTACACAGGAGGCACCGAGGAAAACAATTTCCCTAGGGGCCTATGTCATCTTTGAGGATGCTGTGTGGAGGGTTTTTTAAGGGAAAGGAAGGAGAAGAAGATATGGGAAGGAAAAAGGTACGAGGGGTGGATAGGAATCTGGAGGTCAGTGTTTCTAGGAGTGACGGACTTGTGAATCTGCAATCACACTGCAGTGCAAGGCAAAGGGTCGGGAGAATCCGGCTGGAGAGGTCAAGAGGCCTCCCTCAATCAATCTCCTTCGATCCAGCCCGCCATGCAGTGGTTGGGCAAACGTATCCGCCACCAAGACCTAGACAAACCTCATCCCATGAACCCGGGCACCCCTGCTAAGTCACCAAACGTAGCGAACCACTTGGGGTGGGGGGTGTTGGTTGTCCAATAATTGGTTCCCGGGGCGGTGGTACCCATACCCGCCTCCCAAATTGTAGGTATTACCTAAAAGTTGTTTAATGGAAAATATTTTATATTTCCTGCGAGACAGTTAACCCAGTGAAGTCTTCCCAGGGACATCAATAGGAACCAATGTGGTCAAAAATTGCAAAAGGTGGACCGCGACCAAAAACTGAATGTCCGGGACTTGAATATTTGGAACGCAACGTAAATATATGTGTGTGAGAATGTTTGGCAGAGTTGCCTATTTTAAAGCATTGTTTATCGTTATCCCAAAAAATATTAATTACAAAGGTGTTAAGCGAAGCCATCTTCTATCTGGAGATTATTAATGAACCAACAAAACAAATTCTCATTAGCACACTGCCCGCCATAATCATTGTTTAACATCTTCGTTTGACTGAAGCCGCGAAAATTCTCAAACGGTGAGCTCTAGGGTCAAAAAATTAGCACATTTTGTCTTAATTTCTAGGTCAAGGCAATTGCTTATAATTACTATCGTCAATTTCACTATGCGCTGTGGAGCTTTGAAAAATTCATATTTTCAGTTACGTATTTTTATGTTTTTGATCTACTAAAATATACTCGTATCATCTACAAAAGCGGTATAATCTAGTATTTATGTACATTAGGTGCCTACTCATGCTGTTGCAAGATTACAGGTTGATCGAAACTCGAAATTAAACAGAAAAGCTGAGAAAGTTTCATGACGCCAAAGTTCACCGCTCTTGGATTTTTTTCATAGTAAACGCACAGTCAAATCTGATTTAAAGTTAGGTGTTTTGTTTATTAAAATTATTTATTACATATTTTTCTTAAACATTTTCAGCCTTGCTAAAAAACCAACTGAAAATTTTATTCAATTGATAAACGGCCGTGGATGTGAAAACATTACTAATTAAAAAATTACAAAAAATTCTTCATGGAAAGATATATATATCGCTTACACAGCCAGAGGAGGTTTTTTTTTATCTCTTATACACCAGATAAAAAATAGTTCATCATCGGTTTTCGGAATTTTTTTAATGTTCTGTATTTCGTATTTTTGAAAATGTCATAAAAAATACCATTATAGAAACTAGATAAAATTACCTTTTAGACTTTTGTATTTAAATATACTTTAGCGTTTAAAAATTGTCATATTTTAGCTTCAAACACGAAAAAATGTTGAAAAAGGCTTTCCACAAATATTTTTAACCAAAATGTTCAGAAATGTAAAAAAACACAAGGTTTTAAAAAAAAATCCCTTTATTTAAAGAATTTGAAAGAAAACTATTACCATACTTTTATCTTGTCACTACTCAGAGCTCGTTCATACAATTAAAAAATATAATATTAATTCCGAAAGAATAACTGAAAAAATCTGACATCTTGGATTAATTTTTACGCAATTAAACGTTGATTTCTCGAATTTGTATTTATTTACACACGCATGGCTTTATACTATTAAATAATATTATTTTAGACATGTACGAAAAAATCACAGTGTTTCTGTAAATGCTATTTTAGACATTCTCCATGAGATTTGTGCTCTATTTTAAACAAGTCGTATTTTATTTCACAATTTTCGCTTTTTTATTAGCGCACTTTTGAGCGGGTGCTACCGAGCCTTAAGTGGGATTCAAATAGGTAAACAAATTTAATTTATTTTTTATTACAGTTATAATATTAAGCTAACGTTAAAATTATATCGCTGATAAAATTTTTATGTATGTTCGCCGCCAACATCTTAATTAGGAACTCAATTATCAATGAAGACACTAAACAGCGGGAGCAAAACAAATCGACGTTTAAATTCAAATAAAGAACGGAGAATTCGAATAGTGCGGCTGGCAGGTGATTCAAGATGGCGGCGGCTTTGTTACCCGCCAAAAGCGGGCGCGGGAAAACCCGTTTCCGCTTCCTTATCCTGACCGACATCTGTGATTTGTTTCCGAAATGAAAATAAATATTTATTCAATGCAATATGGCTGAGATTTGTGTAAATGAGAAAGCGAGTTTTATTTTATTGTATGCGCTTATCTGAAATGAGATAATTTACTGTTTCGATGATTGAAAAGCGATTATTTTTTTTTTAATTTGATTTTTTAGCGATATTTTACATAACTTTAAGTGAAGGTATTTTTAATTTTGAATTATTTGCGCCATTTGCACAACAATATACGTTTGATTTATCATTTATCATCTCACATCGATATAAAAAAATAATATTATAGTATTTTGGCGGCGCATTCCACGTGGTAAACTCTGGTATCCTTCTGATGAAAGACCGCCATTCTGATTAGAAATTATAAAAAAAAATTGCTTATATTTGGGGTATGGGAATTGGTATCGCCCCCCCCCCCCCCCGGGAACCATTTATTGGATAACCAACACCTCTGCCATAGTTCATCCCAAGTGGTTCGGAAGGTTTGGTGAGAGGTTTGCAGAGGTTCGCAGGGGTGCCCGGGTTCATGGGGTTAGGATTGTCCAGGTCTTAGCTGCGGTTGCGTTTGCCCACCTTCTGTGTGGCGGGCCTGCTCTGTAGAGACTGGTTACGGGTACCTTTTTACCTGTCCAGCAGGACTCTTTAGACCCATCGCCTTGCACCACCGTGAAAGAGATGGACTCATACGTCCATCACTCCTGGATACACTGATCCCCAGATTACTACCCACCCTTCACGCCCTTTTCCTTCTCAGATATTTCTATCCTTAAAAAACCCCGTACACAGCGTCCTAAAGCTTGACATAGGTCCCGAGGGAAATTATTTTCTTCGGGGCCTCCCGTGTGGAGCTAATGTAAAAAATGCCTTTAACCCTTCGACCAAATATGCTTTAACCGTTTGGTGACCAGATCTGAATATCCAGGTAATTTTTTACCTTCCCATTCAACATCGCCTTCTCTTTCCCACTCTCTTTAATTTCACAACTTACCCAAATTGAAGCGTGCAATAACAACATAAATGCGCGCAAGCTGTTTTTGCGCCCATCGCCTTTTCGGTATCTCCAATTCCTTCTTTATCTGCTATATAAATATTACTTCTTTATATTTTACACAGACCTCCGTCTGTGCGCAATAATTCAAACCCTAGTTATAAGTGAATATTACGCATTAAAAAAAACTTTTAATGCTTTTACAAAAAAACTGCGATTTTAATTTTAAGTTGTTATTTCATCCAGCTCCTCAATTAAGGATGTGATAGTCCAACTGGATCCAAACAGCTGGGAGCAGTTGGGACTCTTGTGCAGTATTCAAATTAAGTAAAAAAGCACATCGAATTTGCAATATTAATCCCCGGCCTAAATTTTCTTTCAATATCGTGACCGATTTAACATGGGATGGCCACTACATAAAATGCATTTAAATTTCGCATTTCGCAATAATAAAAATCGTTACTGCAAACAAACTACTGCATCATTTTGTAGGAAGGTAGTCAACATTCCATAAAATATCATGATTTATGGATATTAATAATAATATGAATTATTTTGTGCGGCCGAAATTGATATAATTTATTTGCCATGTTTCAAATGTCGACTGGACCTTGGATAAGAGGTATTTCCACGTCGTGCAGTCGCTGCTCTAAATAAAAAGAGCTGAGCGGATTTCAGCGTTAAATAGGGTGTAGTTTTTTTACTTGTAAATAATCAAACACGATTTACAAAAGTTCATCTACATCTATTTTCATTTAATATAATATATATATTTTACTTGGTTATGATGCAGAGCAAATGAGCGAGGAAAGGAGTGTAAAGAGAATATACGACACAAATGTGAATGGTAGAAGAAGTCGAGGACGCCCAAGAAAGACATGGAACCACCAAGTCAGAATAATAGAAGAGTATGTATGAGGCGTTGTATGTAAACGAGGCAAGGAATGTGTTGAGACAAGACCGAGTTGTTTGGCGGTGCGTCCCCTATGCCTACCCCTGCAGGGAAACGTCGTGATGGTTAGTTAGTTAGTTGGTTATGATTTTCGAACCCTGTTGCATTGGATGATGATCAAATCGACGATTAGCGCCATTTTGATTCTGATTTTTTGTATTCGATTCAATTCGGCCCGTTTCAGTGTCTGATCAAATTGTGATGAGCCGTCAAGCATAACCGTTACGCTGTTCAACATTTGATCAAACGCTGAGACGGGCGGAGATGCTATGAATAATGATGAAAAATATTGTGTTTGATTTTTAAAGGTCAGAGTATAGATATGACGCCTGAAATGGTTTTAGTCGTGTTTGATGAGCAGTTATGAATAGCTAGGAACTTCTTCAACATTCGTCTTCCCTACCTCCTTCCCTTTCTCACTCTCTTTATTCTTAATTGGTAATGCCATAGTCCCACTAGCTCCAGACGACCTCCGTAGTCCAGTGGGTAAGACTCTTGACTCACAATCCGGAGGTCGCGGGTTCGAACCCGGCATGCGCAAATAAATTTTAATTTTAAAATAATATATAGTATATTTGCGGCATGTTCCAGAGTGGAAGATACTATCAGTATCGCCCTGGTGTAAGACCACCATTCAGAATTGAAACGTTGCTTGAAAATGGCTTTAGCCGTGTTTAGTGACTAGATCTGAATAGCCAGATACTTCCCAACCTTCCTCTTCCCCACTTCCTTCCCCTCCCCACTACCTTAAGCCTCACAACATACCCCAATTGGGGATGCCATAGTCTCACTGGCTCCAGACGGGAGCAGTTGAGATTCTTGTGCGGTATTCACTGTAAAAAAAAAAGACAGTTGTGATCAGTTGTCTTTTGCGCGTTATTCACATAAAATAATAATAAAAAATCGACGGTACGGACCACCCATAGAAATTGTTACTCGTCTTAGAACAGACATCGTCTAGTGAGGCGGGTAACTTATTTGTTTGTTTATGATCATTTTATCTGAATAAACGCACGGGTTGCCGGCAATTAAATTAAATATGAAATATTATAACTTTAAGGTGTGGAATGCATGTTTTATTGTGATTAATATTGAAATATAATTTATCTATGGGAATTGAAAGCTCTTTTAACGATGCCATAAATGATTTAGTCATAAAGTTAGTCTCGTTTTTGGCATGGATTAAACAAACAATAATAATTATTTAAACTTTCCAATAGTAGACCATAATTCCACATGGTATTTTAGTTGATGCAGTTAATGTCAAAGTTCTAAAATGGATTTAAATTATCTTGCTGATTAATATTAGATACTCAAATACTTACGACCAAAAGTTATTTAGCATTATGCTTCGAATTAATGAACTTTGGAACTCTGATGTGCTTTGAAATTAAGGTGATTTTCAAAATTGGAACCGATTGTTTGAAGAATTATTTAGACAAGCGATAAAGTACCTATCTTTAATATAATATTTCAACAGAAAATTATTTTTAATCTATTTTTAAAATTAGAACTAATTTTTCAATATTTCCGAATATTCCGTAATTTTTTCCAGGTCTGGGCTAATCTTTTATAAGGATCAACCTAAAACGTAATGTGTGTCTTTTACATATGTTTAAAATTTATAAATGAAAAGGGCAAAGATTTAAACCAACCTTACTTTTTGTTTGTTCTTTTTATACATTAGCTGCATACAGGAGGCCCTGAGAAAAAAATCCTCAGGGCTTATGCCATTTTTGGAAATGCTATGCGGAGGGTCTTTTTGAAGAAAGGAAGAAGATGAAGTTCTGGGAAGGAAAATATGAGAGGGGTGGGTCTGACGGTCAACGTGTCTAGACGTATGAATCCATCCGTCCCACTGCGGTGTACGATCGAGAGTGTTCGGCTTAAGAGGTCTAGGTTAGGTCTTTATCAACTATTCTTTCTCGATCCAGCCCGCCACGCAGTAGGTAGGTAAACGCATTTATCGTCAAGACTTAGACAAATCTCACCCCATGAATCTGGGCACCCCTGCTAAGTCACCAAACGTAGCGAACCACTCGGGGTGACCCATGGCAGGGGTGCTGGTTTTCCAATAAATAGTCTTCTACATTCATATTTGAATTGTATAATTTAAAAAAATACTTGTTTATTTTTATCTGTCATTTTCATAATATTAATAGCTTTTTCCCGCGGCTTCGCTCGCGTTGTATTAGGGGGGTTCCCAATCCGCCTACCCCTACCTCCCCTCCCCCCTCCACCATCATTAATTGCCGGTACATTCAGTTTTCAAACTGCTCGCATGCCACCTATTGCATTTTTTTATACAAATTTCGTAATGCAAGAAACTCACCAGTAGTTCTATACAAAAAAAGAATTATCCTTTGGTGCAATCGTTCGGAAGTTTTGCGTCCACACATATTTCGGCGATTCATTTTATAGATAGATATTAGCTACGACACCAACATCGTTTCCACGACAACCGTTTGTTTTGCTTTTCTTCTAACGTTTGCAATAACTCGATTTTGTTAGGGACAGAAAACCATTTCAAAATAATTTCACAACGCCAGAGCTTATTCATAACGCCGGAGCTTACCAATGTACACAGCCTATATTACTCGCAAATAATGTAGCTTTCTATTTGTAAAATAATTTTTACAGTCCGTTCAGTAGTTTTGCGTGAAAGAGTAACAAACATACATCCATAAATACATCCGTACAAACTTTCGCCTTTATAATATTAATAGGAAATAGGATGTAAACAAAAACCTAGCGAACTACCACTCCGTAAATTGCCATCTCAACACGGTCGTTTATAACCTAGTGCGATGGGCAATTCAATGCAGTAATTAAATATAAAAAACAAAAAAAGTTCTCCGGGCGGCGGTACCTATACCCGCCTTCCAAATAAAATAAAAATATGTCGTTAATTAATTTTTAAAAGACGAAGGTTTTCTACTTCGTTATTCAGATCGTTCCCAAACCACGTTTCGACTCTGATTGAATAGTCTTTCACAGGGGCGATGAAGAGTGTACCTAACTATTGCAATGACTAACAATCTCAAAGGGTTAGTTGGTTAGCTTTATGAGGTTGAGAGTAGATCCGCCCCTGGACATGCAAGGTCAAACCTGTCAATTCAGCTCTAGCTCTCGAAGCAGGTCCGGGATTATGGTCCATTATTGTATTTATGGTTATTGTATTGGAGAGATGAGAGATCTTATCTCGTGGAAGTGGTTGAAATGTACTGGTGCTGTTTGCCGCGAATAGTTCACTATGTCGGTCATTTTATATACAGAGTGTTCCATATTAAATTTAAATTTGATTGATTTTGACCTTGTTTATATATAGATACTATTTACTCATTTAACCTAATGTAATCAAATGTAATGCTATCGATAAATCACCTTTATTTTTCTGTATATATTTTTGTTGTGATCAAATATGTCCAAAAAGTCTAATTTTGATTCTAAAGAGAATTTTTCAAATCTTTTTAGGTACATTTGGAAATTGTAACAACGAATCTATGTACATCTATATATATATATATATAAATCAATGTATATTTGCTTGCTTGCACGTGTGTACGTATGTTCCTTATGCGTTGCTAAACCATTCATCCGATTGCGATGAAAATTTGGGGATTTGATTTGATTTGATTTCCTACACCATTCATCCGATTGTGATGAAACTTTGAGGGTGTAAAAGGAACTGGACGCGGGAGAGAACGGGACGAATGGGGAAGGGCAGGCAGGGAGAAACAATTTCTTTATTAAGTGGCATTGCAACGCGTGCCGGAAACTCGCTAGTGTTATATAAATTTCCATCTGAACACAGGTGTTTCATAGCTAGTGAAGTGGGCAATATGTCGGTATCGATACCAAATGTTTATATATATAGGTTTAAAATTAAAAATAATAATAAAAAAAATAAAAAAATAATTTTCTTGTTAACATAAGTTGACATAGATAAGGTGACATGACATACTAAACGACACATTTTGTTCTTTTATTTGTTCGAAATCCACACTCTTCACCCGAAAAAATGCATAATCAAAAGTAGGTACTTACCACTTTCCCTTCACAAGTCTTACTTAGCCTATTTATTATCACAGAATAAAGAACACAAGAATTTCTTGTGAACGTCTTTCAGGATCCAAATATTTTGGTCTTAAATTTTAAATACAAAATTGTGTTTCACCATGATTACGAAATTCGAATGGAAGGGAGATTTACGAAGTCAGGCGTGTGTAAATGAGATAGAGTGCGTGCTAAATGGAACATTTATTTCCATACAAAATTTGCACGGAAGGCACTTGTAGTTTTCTTCTCTATTCTATGGTTTATAATGTTCTCTTAGACGGACTAATTTTATAAAAGGATTAAATTCAAATATTTAAAACGTACTACTTGAAGGTGCTTCCAATCGTACGAACTATAAGGTATAACTCCAACAAAGTATAAAAAATTCGTAAACTACATTGTTTCAAAACTTAAATGAAACATTGTAATTATTAAAATATCTGTTTGCACCTTGGTCGCCATTTTCATAAATAATAAATTATTAGCGATAATCGATAATAGACTTTGAAAATACTTACCAGATTAATTATTATTTTTAATTGTTAAACTAACGTTTAACACAAGATTTTTATGCATAGCACAAAGGGTAACAATTATTATAAGCAATAATTATCAGCCTGAAACACTCATCCACATTGAAAAATCTTCCGAGAAAAGATACATGACGCCAACGGGACTTGAACCCGTGCCCTTCTGATTGCCGGTCAGCTGCTCTCCCAATTGAGCTATGGCGGCTTATCTTATACCCGCCAAATGATTCAATGTATACTAGTGTTTCATTCAACAATTACTGCTTATTATATTTTTTCCACCTGAAAACAACCAACTTTATTTTTGCGAGAGAGACTCTGTTAGTGTTAAATCCGTCGCTAGGTGGCGTCGAGACAAATTATGTCTTCAT
This sequence comes from Limnephilus rhombicus, assembly GCA_929108145.2. Classification (NCBI taxonomy): domain Eukaryota; kingdom Metazoa; phylum Arthropoda; class Insecta; order Trichoptera; family Limnephilidae; genus Limnephilus; species Limnephilus rhombicus. Next base: position 25,628,145 of record OV815292.1, read on the forward strand.
TTATTGGGGAAATACTTAAACTTGTCAAATATTAATTATTATTTTTAATTGTTAAACTAACGTTGACAAGATTTTTATGCATAGCACAAAGGGTAACAATTATTATAAGCAATAATTATCAGTCTGAAACACTCATCCACATTGAAAAATCTTCCGAGAAAAGATACATGACGCCAACGGGACTTGAACCCGTGCCCTTCTGATTGCCGGTCAGCTGCTCTCCCAATTGAGCTATGGCGGCTTATCTTATACCCGCCAAATGATTCAATATATACTAGTGTTTCATTCAACAATTACTGCTTATTATATTTTTTCCACCTGAAAACAACCAACTTTAAAAAACTTTAACTTACCAGATTGTTTTAAACAATTTAAACGAAACATTCTGTATATTTATTATATTTTTGAAACGATTATCTTAAAGGAACGGGTCGTTGGAATACGTATTATACCTTTTATACCTTTTTATTTGGAACAAAATTAAAATATTGAGAAAAATTCACTTCAAAAGCCGTTAAACTACATTGTCTTAATTGGAACATTCTGCAACTTTATTATATTGTTGTGAAAGTAAATATTTTTGATGTGCGGGTTGATAGGATATATTTTTACAACTGGAACACATTCAAATGTTAAAGTTCATAAACCACATTGTCTTGAACGGAACATTCTGCAAAATTTATTATATATTGTTAAAGAAGTAAATTTTTTCGCGGAGCGAGTCTATAGAACGTACTTTTATAAATGGAACAAATTCAAATATTGAGGGAAATCCATTTATACTCGTTAAACTACATTGTCTTTAACGGAACATTCTGCAAATTTGTTATATTGTTATGGAATTAAATGTTTTTGCGGGGCGGGTCGATAGGACAAACATTTATAATTGGAACAAATGAAATTGAGGGAAAACTACTTCAAAAGTCGTTGAACTACATTGTATTGAAAGGAACATTCTGCAAGTTTATTATATTGTTGTGGAAGTAAATCTTTTCGCGGGGTTGGTCGATAGGACATACATTTAAAATTGGAACAAATTCAAACATTGAAGGAAATTCACTAAAAGTCGTTAAACTACATTGTCTTAAATGGAACGTTCTGTAAATTTATTATATTGTTGTGAAGGTAAAACTTTTCGCGGGGCGTGCCGATAGGACATACATTTAAAATTGGAACAAATTCAAATATTGAGGGAAAACTATTTCAAAAGTCGTTAAACTACATTGTCTTAAAAGGAACATTCTGTAGGTTTATAATATTGCTATGGAAGCGACTCTCTTCACGGGGCGGATCGATAGGATTTATACCTTTATTGTTGTTGCATTGTTGCTACTTCTGGAGATAATAACAATCCAGCGACCGTCATCACACCTCTGCAGAGGAAGAACAGATAAGATCGTTCGCCCTACTCCGACCTGACATACTTTAGGTCGGACAAGTCTCGACTTGAGATTAATGAAAGCAAAATAAATTGTGTTAGTAAAATTCTGTGTCTAGGTACAAGCTGAGCTGTTATAAATTGCAACGATTAGAACATTTAATTTGCTGTCGGTCGTTCAGGATAACTTAGTAGATTTATGACGTTTTCAACGGAAATATTTCAGCACGGCTTTGATTTTCAAATAAAGTAATTTTTTTTCATTCATTTTGAATTTGCACCAATAAATACCGTGGAAAACCTTAAAATTGTGAAGATAAAAATGATTTAATATCGCCCTGGTAAAAAACTATAATTCAGAGCTGAAAAGTTGCATGAAATGATTTCAAATGTGTTTATTGACCAGATTTGAATAGCTAGGTAGCTTCCTAAACTTTTCTTTCCCATCTTTTTCCTTCCTTACTCCCTTTAGTCTCACAACATATTATCCAAATTGGGGATGCCACATTCCTCACTGGATACGGGCAATATGAATAAGTTTGCGGTATTTACATAAAAAAATAAATTAATAAATGAGTAAAACCAAATTTGCAGGGTCTAAAAATATCTTTTTTTTAAAATTTTTTTATTTTTTAAAATTTTTTTATTGAAATTTTTTTATTTTTTTGGTACAGTACATACAATAGATACATAAATATAATGAAAGTATATAAAAAAATAAAAAAACTTAATACAATTATTAAATACAAATATACATATTTTTTTTAAATGTTCTCCCATAATAAGCAAATGCTTGTGTGTACGGGAGGAAGTATTATTTGTTAGGTTATTTTGATTTTTTTTTTTTTAATTTAGTATATATTAAGAATAAGAGAAACATATGTGTGTATATGTATATTTTTTAATTATTATTTATTATTTATTTTTTTTAGTTAAGGTTTTCAGTATATTTTTTTAATTGTGTTTTGAAATTTTTGTAACTGTCCTTAAGGGATCTTATATTTTCTGGTAATTTATTAAAGAAATTTGTTCCTAAGTATTTATAGTTTTGTTGACCCAAAGTTTTTTTACAAATGGGAATTGGTAACGTGTATTTTTGCCTAAAATTTACTGTGTTTTTGAAGGGTATGGATTTGTTTAGGATATCCTCTTTGTAAACTTGTAAGGTTGAATGATACAGGAAGAGAGTATTTAATTTTCTGACTTTAAATTCTTTGAATATGAGTTCAGATGGATAAAGAAATGATTTTTTTAATATTATTTTAATTATTAGTTTTTGCGCAATGTAAAGAGATTGTGTGTGAGTTTTATAGGCGCCACCCCATCCTATTATACCATATTGGATTATGGATTGACAGAGTGCGAAGTACGTCATTCTCAGTAGTTCTTTACTTAGAATGTGTCTCAAATAGCTAAAAATATATGTCAATTTTCGTACTCTGTTTTTAAGAATGGTTATACATACAATTAATAAGATATTTGTAAACTTATTTAAAACATTTTGTTATTGCTGGTCTCCTGCGATAAAATGTTTTACAAAACATCACACAATAAACAAATAAACATTGGGGCAGGGTCACTATGTTTTTTGTTTTCTATCGACCTAACCATCCACAAAATGTTTATGGAAACAATCGCAGGAGACCGGTCTTTAAATATTCAGCTTTCGTCCAAATTTTAACCCTCTGTTTACTTATCTAACTATAGAAAAGAATGTAACATAAATATAGGGTTTGGTCGAGCAATCTAGATTCCTGGGCGTTCGACTTTAAAATTTCCAACCACATTAAAAAAAAATCGTACCTCAGAATTTGAATATGGAGACACATAATTTTTATGATTAACAAAAGAATATATATACAGTTAAACTGAAGTTTTAAAGTTTCACAGCTCATTTAAAAAATGGCGTGGAGACCTAAATATTACTGTAATAAGTTAATAATTACATTTAGAATTCTAATTCTCGCCGTTCGAGAGCTATTGCTATTTCACCAAACAGGTTTTTTGCTTTCAGATGGCAGACAAAGAATATATTTGTTTTTGAAATGGATCTCACTTGCTTCATGTTTTGATTGAAGGCCCCAAAATGCAGGCACATCACTGTTTTTATTTTGTGCTAAGTAGTTTTACAGTATGTTGGTTCATCCATTTTTTGTGCACTTCATTTGAGAGTTGGCGCATCCAATCAAAGCATGTTAATGTTGAATTAGAATACAAATTGATCATCCAGATTTCTAGATCAAAGAGATACTTACTAGATTGATAAAAAACAACAATCTTCTTAGTTCCACTGTGAAAGTTAGTGTTTGGATCATCCTGGTGATCCACCAAGAAAGAGAATCGAAATATTTCTTATTATCTTTTTATTAATATTAACAATTATTGGATTATTTCTATAGCTCCATTTTCATGGGAATATCACGCCAAGGACGCTTTACCACAACATTTATGACTTAACACCTAGACTTACAATTTACAGCTGAGATTTATGACTAGTGACTTAAAACTAAAACTTATGGCTGGCAACTACTGAGACTTATATCTAATACTTACGTCTAAGGCTTATAGCTTGTGACTTACAACTAATAGACAAATATTCACGAACCAACGGGTTTTAATACGCCATAAATACTGCACTATGACTTACAAATATGGCTTAAAACTAGAGATTTACAACTAACATCGGTAGGTACATAGCTAAATTTACTAATACATATTGTTAGGATTACCGCCCTTGGTGTCAACGGATTAGTCAAACATACTGTTAGGAAGGTACGTAATATAACGAATTACAAGACAGATATTTATAGCCCCTTGAGGAGATTTTTTTTTTAACAAAAACAGCGCTATACAAATTTTACGATTTTTATTATTAAAATTATTATCCCGGGTAACGAATACCCTGACTATTTTCGCACCCTTAGTCTTAGACGGTGACCGGTCAACTCAGAATGAAACCAACTCAGAACCACCTCAGAAAGGTCATTAGGAGTGATGATAAAAAAATATTAAAAAAAGTTAGGGTTACCGGCTACTTCAATTTTTTTTTCATTGCTTTTAATGACCTTTCTGAGGTGGTTCCGAGTTGGTTTCATTCTGAGTTGGCATGGAACCGTCTTAGACTTAGACTATGTCATGTAAAAAAATTGTATTCTGAGATTCAAAGTTTCAATTATCTAGGAAAGAAATCATAGAATGTGTGTGGTATTTTCTATCTTCAATTTGTGTAGATACAGCTCGTTAAGAAATGTGATAGTTTTGGAGCAGGTTTTTAATAATGTTTTCAATTTTTCTACATTCATTATTATCACAAAATGCAAATTGTCAACTGTAAACAATTGTTAACTGTACATAAATGTTCACTGTATACAAATGTCAACTGTATACAAATGACAGCTGTATAAAAATGTTAAAAAAAAAAACATATTTTTGGCTGTGTAAACCTCTTAATTTAACAGAGAATTTGTGTCTCAGGGGTATAAAACTAAACAATACCAGTACAAGATTAGGTACACAGATTGAGATTAGTTCCACAGTAAGTACAACAGGAGGTAAGGTAAGTAGGCTTGTATTAGTTCCTTGCGTAATACGACTTTAAATTGCGGTGCTGCATCTCTCGGTGAATTATAATGCAACGCAATCGCATTCTGGAACTAAATTGCCGCTGAGGTGAAATAATCATTCTCATCTTTGATTGCTGGCGGCTATAATTGGTCGTAAACGTACTAGTACTCGCACGTATTATCTCTCTACCACGAGCTACAACACCACGTACAGTCTCCTAAAGGGTAAACAGAGACCAAAACTGGCTTTATGGCGACTAATGATAACAATAATAATAGATGGATAATTGATATAGCGCTATTTTCGCGAATAGATAAATACATTTATTATTATTTACTCATTTTGGAAGGCGGTTATGGGTAGCGCCGCTCAGGGTACCATTTATTGGAGAACTAACACCTTTGCCATATATCCACAGTGCTTCGCTACGTTTAGTGAACTGGCAGAGTTTATGAGGTGAGGTAATGGTTTGTTCGGGTCTTGATGGTGGATATGTCAGCCCACCAGTTGCGTGGCAGGCCGGATCGGTAGAGATTGGTTGGTGGAGACTTTTTGAGCTAGCCAGCCAGACTCTTTTGACCAGCCTCCTTGCACCGCAGTGGGAGGGATGGATTAAAACGTCCTTCACTCTTGGAGATTTCAACCCATCCCTCATACCTTTTTCCTTCCAAGAACTTTATATCCTTTCTTTATTAAAAATATATCCTCCACACAGCATCCCCAAAGATGACACAGGCCCTGAGGGTAGGGCTGCCATCCGTCCGGGTTTCCCCGGATTTGTCCTAGTTTAGAGGGCGTCCGGGGAGCGTCCGGGCGGGGTTTCATTTGTAGTCCGGGTTTAAAAATTTTAAGTCTTGGGCCGCCCGCGACACACGCACTGTGCCCGCACGCCGCGATCAACCGACGGACCGACTCGCTAAATTCACCGTCCCCACCCCCTTCCCGTCGCAGTTGCCTCGGTACGCACTTCGACTTCGCTGCCCGCACTCCGCAGTGACACTAGCAGTGAGCAGCAGTGGCCAGTGTTACCGAAGCTCCCGATTTTTCGGGAGATCTTCCGATTTTTCACTTCATCTCCCCGATCTACCGGAATGGCATCAAAATCTCCCGATTTTTCGAAGTTCTCAGCGATTTATTGTTTCTCGTCGATTCTTTGTTTATGGTCCGCTCAACAAGCAAATAATTGTCTATGGTTATAAAGAATTCCCCGGATTCCGGTATCGACCAGAAAAATTATAAAATACCGCAACCTAAGAATAGCCTTTGACCGGGTTTGGCACCGAGGACTTGTCAACAAACTGCATTCTTACGGACTTCCCGCATCCTTGTGTACGTGGATTGCTGACTTCTTGAGGGAGAGGTCGATTCAGACGGTAGTCGATGGTTTCACCTCTTCCTCTCACTCGATAAATGCTGGCGTCCCGCAGGGATCGGTTCTGTCTCCAACTCTGTTTTTGTTGCACATCAACGACCTTTTGTCATGTGCACCAATTCACTGTTACGCGGATGACAGTACAGTTCATGATAGCTTTTTGTTTGACAAGCCCCCAAAGAATGGACGGTTACCTCGAGAGTGTTTTCTCTTGGGGTAAAAATAATCTCGTTGAATTTAATGTTTCAAAGACCCAATCTTGTCTGATTACGTCTAAAAGGGATCGCAATGAAAATCTAGTCTCTTTCAACGGAAGCAATCTTCCGAACAGGCCCTCCATTGATATGCTTGGTGTAACCCTAAGTGACCAGCTCAGGTATGGGGGCTCCATCGAAGCCAGAGTAAAGTTAGCCTCACAAAAACTGGGCGTACTGTACAGGGCCCGCAGATACTTTAATAGTACACAACTGCTAACCCTGTACAAATCGCAAGTGCGCCCCACGGTTGAATTTGGCAGCCACCTCTGGTCTGGAGCTCCAAAATACCTGAAAAATACCCTCGACTCTGTGCAGAAACGGGCGGTCCGTTTGATAGATTCTCCCATCTTAACAGACGGATTGCAATCTTTAGAGCACAGGCGTCGGGTGGGAATGCTATCCTTGTTCTACCGGTATTACAATGGAAGATGCTCCGAGGAACTAGCATCATTGATCCCTTCGGCACCGGCGCATAGTCGGGAAACACGCCAAACGCGTGTCCAACATTTGTACACAGTTGACATTTGTCACATGAGAACGGGTCGTTCCTTCGACTCGTTCTTGTGTTCAACAGCTCGGCTGTGGAATGATTTGCCGGCCTCTGTGTTTCCTCTTTCCTACAACATGGGTCTCTTCAAGACCAATGTTCATTCCTTCCTCTCCTCAAAAAGACCCTCCACACAGCATCCCAGATGACATAGGCCCTGAGGGAAATTATTTTCCTCAGGGCCTCCTGTGTGGAGTTAATGTAATCTCTATTATTAACTATAAACCCATACAAACCGATCATCTATGAATTATGATGAGCTAGAATTTATAATTTATTATGTCGTAACGCCTCTTCAACTCGAAAGGTTTTTCAGTAAATTGTTCTACGAACTTTATAATTTTTTTAAATTATGACCAGCTCAGATTCTGATGCAGGCGCATGTACGAGTATTAGTATTGATAAAAAAAAGAAAAATCCCAATATTATAAAAAATAGGGGGTAATTTTATCAGATTATATTATTATTACGGTTGGCTTGCTCCGAGCAAAAAAAAACTTGTGCATTCTGCAAGAGTTGCAACACGGACATCAATATTACCTCTGGAAGAGATGCACTAAGGAGGCACTCAAACTCTTTTCATGTCCTGACTGCAACTATTCTTCTTCTCGAAAAAAATAAAACTAAAAAGGCTCTTGTTGACTCACAGTGATGAAAAAACTTTTTCATGTCCCGACTGCGACTATGCATGCGCTACAAAACGGTATCTATAAATTCACGTGTTTACCTACAGTAAACTAAATTCTTTATCATGTCAGGACTGCAATTATTCATGTTGTACGAAAGAACTTCTTAGAAATCATTTGCCGACTCACAGTGACATAAAACCTTTTACACGTTTCTACTGGGACTCTTCATATTCTACAAAGAGGCTCCAAAAAACCGCAAGTTTACCCACAGCGCACAAAAAAAATTTCTTGTCCCGAATTCAGATATACAAGTTCTCAAAAGGAAGATTAAAAACCCACGGTATGATTCACAGAAGTGAAAAAAACCTTTTACATGTCCTGACTGCAAGTGTTCTTGTTCCCAAAAGGGCTATCTAAGAAGTCACTTGCTGACGCATGTAAAGAAAAACCTTTTTCATGTTCCGACTGCAACTATTCATGTACTACGAAGAGAAATCTAAAATTCACATTTTTACCCACAGTGGAGAAAAATCTTTTTCATGTCTTGACTGCAACTATTCTTCTTCTCACTGACAGCGGACAAAAACATTTTCTTGTACTGAATGCAGTAATACAAGTTCTCAAAAGGAAGATTTAAAAACCCACGGTATGATTCACAGAAGTGAAAAAACCTTTTACATGTCCTGACTGCAAATATTCGTGTTCTCAAAAGGGCTATCTAAGAAGTCACTTGCTGACTTATGTGAAGAAAAACTTTTTCATGTCCCGACTGTAATTATTCATGCTGTACAAAGGAATTTCATAGAAATCATTTGCTGACTCACAGTAACAAAATCTTTTATATGTTTTTACTGCAACTATTCATGTTCTACAAAGAGGCACCAAAAAAATCACATGTTTACCTACAGCGGACAAAAACCAATTTCTTGACCCGAATGCAGTTATTAAAGTTCCCGATAGGGAGATTTAAAAATCCACAGCGCGATTCATAGTGGAGAAAAACCTTTTTCATATTCTGAGTGTAACTATGCATGAACTACGAAGATATATCTAAAAAAATCGCAAGTTTTCCCATAGTGAATAAAAACCTTATTCATGTCCCGGCTGCAAATATATATGTTCTACAATATAACAACTAAAACGTCACATATTTACCCGCAGAGGAGAAAAAATCTTTTTCATGTCCCGATTGCCACTATTCATGTTATTGCAAGGGACATCTAAAAATCACATGTTAACCCATATTGGACAAAAACCTTTTTCGTGTCCCGACTGCAACGCTTCATGTTCTTAAAAGGGACGTCCAAGAACGCACTCGCCGATTCACAGTGGAGTGAAACCCTTTTCGTGTCCTGACTGCAACTATTCATGTTCTTCAAGAGGAAGTCATGAGAGCCTTTATAGGCCAAGAACAGCTGACGATGTAAATCTCCCGCTTTTGAGGACATTATGGTTACTCACTTTAACAACACTGACCACAGCAATTTGTGTTTATGCGTATTTCGTATTTAAAACACTAACGAATACTGACAACAAAATTTTAAATAAAAATGACGTACAATACAGTCAATGTATTCCCTGTAAAATATAAACGAAAAGGGTTACCAACTTGGAAGATTCTAATTCCTTCGTTTTTTTTAATTAAATTTAAAAAAACCTGTTACCCCCCTCCTGCCCCGGTAACGCACAGTAACGTTTAACAAGACTACCCCACCCCCTCCCCCCCTCCCCCCAAATTGCGTTACATAATATTTGAACGGCTACCAAGGTGGAAGTTTCATTAAAAATTGTGCTGATTTACCAGACTAAAATAAGTCTCCGTTGAATGTTACAGAAAATGTCAAAAATTGCCACGGGCAACATCTACATTAATCGTATTGACGGCGCTGCATAACAAACTGTAATATGATTCTATTTTGTTAGGTACACTTAAAATGATGATAAAAGATGACTTAATTTAATTTTAAGGTCTGAAAATAAATAAAAAGGTGATTTTTGACATTTTCAACTGTTTTTTATTACACTGACTATGTTTAAAAAAACCTATTGACATGTCCGGGTTTTGGGCTCTAAAATCCGGGGTTTTCACGCGTCTTGTCCTGGTTGCCAAATTTTTGAGATGGCAACCCTACCTGAGGGGAATTATTTTCCCCAAAGCCTCATGGGTGGACCTAAAGTAGAAAAATCTTTATTCTTTAACAAAAATGGAATATTTTTTTCTATACTCAGTTGTACTATATTTAAATGTGAATCCAGCGTCTGGAGCCAGTGGGAATATAGCATCCGTAATTGGAGTGTATTGTGAGGCTGACGAGAGTTGGGAGGTGACAGAGATGTCGAAGTTGAGAAGTACCTCCTGACTGTTCAGATCTAAGTCACCAAACACGGTTAATACCATTTCATTTCAAGGAACGGATATCAGATATCAACGGCTGTCTTTCACCAGGGCGACACTGAAAGTATCTACCATTCAGGCACGGCACTACAGCCCATCCCAACTAAATTCAGAGAAGTAATCTTTTAAACACCAAATTGTATCTAACCCAATTTCCACTTGATTAAAAATCTTCTTGACCCAAATTCTTAACCCCACCTAGAAAAATACTTTTGTCTAACTATAAACATAACAAAAGAGACGCTATACTATCACATCTGTTGTGCCATTTATTTAAAATCATTGTATCAAAGAACGTCCTTCACATTTACCGTTAAAATGCATCCAAACAATTTAAATTCCTATTAAGGATAAATTTTCTCAATGCATCTGCCTCAAATGCTCGATTAGTAAAAAGGATTAAAAAACTGGCAGTTTTGTGAACAGTAAGTAGACCTCGTGTTAAAAATAGTATGCTTATAATTTTCTTTTATTCAATAGATAAAAACCAAATTTCCTCTGAAATTATAACATTTGTTATTATATAATAAAATACCTACCTACTTAATTATAAACTACATCTTACTATCCTACTAATATTATAAAGGTGAAAGTTTGTACACACAAAAACTACTAAATGGATTTTAAAAATTCTTTCACTACTAGAAAGCTACATTAATTGCGAGTACTATAGGCTATATATATAAGCTCTGGCGTTATGAAATTATTTATTACACGTTTATTGTCCAGGCGAAAAGCAAAGCGTTGCTAAGTAATTGTATGACGTGCGCTGTCATTTTGTTATTTGTTTAGATTAGGTACTACGGAGATCCCTTTCATAGTTAAAATTTACTGCGTATGTTTAATTGTTACGTTTTAATTATTTGCACACGAGCTGTTTGAAAAATGAATGTAACTGGTAGGGGCGGAAGGTGCGGTGGGAGGGGGGGGGGGGGGGGGATGGCGCGTGCGAAGCCGGGGCAAAAGCTAGTAATATTATAAACGCGAAAGTTTGTATGGATGTATTGTTATTCTTTCACGCAAAAACTATGGATTTTAACTTTACAATAATATAGCTCATACATCAGAATAACATATAGGCTTTACATTATAAAGCTAGTTAGGAAGGGGACGCAGGAGGGGAACGGTGACGCACGGGAAAGGTGATTCAGGGAGAAACAATGTATTTTTTTGAATATGCCATTGCAACGCATGCCGGGAACCAGCTAGTTAGAAATATTTTCAATAATACACAAATATACAATTTTTCAATGGCAATTCTTTTTTCAAAATTTCTTCAAGACGGTAAGTATAATAATATTGTTTTTTTCGATTTGACAGTCGTAGCAGGAACCACTATCGTGGGGATGAAATCTGGCGGGATAAAATTACGGTATTTAACAAGGTCGCCATCTTGAACATGGCACGTAAAATAAATTACGATTAATATTAAAAGACAGATGAAATGCCAATTAGTCGTGTAAAAACAGGATTTCGATACGCTCCATCAATTATCTTCGTAGTTAGGTAGTTACCCTAATATTGATTATTTCGAATTGACAGAACCACGATCATACGAACGCTGGCGGGATAAAAAGTTAGTATTATTAATTATTATATTAATCATAAAGGATAACGTTTAGATAACTTAGAAGCTTTGGAAATTAAAAAATCCCTTAAAAATAATGAATATATTATCAACAAACAAAAAATATTATCATATAGCCCAATCATGGATTTGTTCCCCTACCCACCCACTCTACACTAATACCTACCCACCCAATCTACATTATTAACTAGCAACGACTCCACCCCTACCATAATAAAACATTGTTCTAAACTGTCAAATTAATATAAGCTTTCCCTGACGAAGGAACGTTTGTTCCGAAACCGGTCGGATTTGCACATTATATAAGTGGTTTGTGCAAAGTTGTATTGTTCCATTTTTCTATAATGGATAACCACAAAGTAATAGCTACATTCAAAAATATAAAAAGTTAGTATCCAACATGGCCGCTATTTTGAACCGGAACTGGAACGGAATAAACAAATTTATAGTCAGATAAAATGCCAATTGGTCGAGTTAAAACTGAAATTCTCTACACTCGGTCGAGCTTCTTGTCGATTTTACTTTAAAACTTTTGTTTTTGGAACAATGACGATGCAGACATGTTTAGATTTTAATTCCTTCACAAAAATTGAGAAATTTCATACGACGTTTCTTTAAACAGAACTTTATTCAAGGAAAAAGAAAGTTTAGCTCTGTTTGTTCAAGTAGCACAGGATGGAGACTCCTGGAGGCACCTTGTCAAAATGATACGACAAGGGGAAGAAGATCATGATTATGAGATGTAGTGAATTAACTTTTTGAATCTTCGCTTTCTGCATTTCATTGCATCTGACTTCGTTAGTAGGTACATGGCCCATTCACACCAGATTTTTTCAAGCCATTCTCATTCCGTTAGTATATTTAAAAGTAAATGCTTGGATAAAATCTTTTACTTTCGCAGCGTTGTACAGAGCCTTACGTTGAATATTTCCATTTTTAAATTTCTTATTAATTGCAACGAATAAAACGACATCTTTCGTATCATGTCTGATTCGCAACAATGCAATTACAAATCGGCCAAACTGTCAGAACCTTCCATTTTCAAACAGCTGTCAAAACTGCAGTGTCAAGGTGAAAGTAACCCAGTGTTGCCAGCCGGCGGTATTTAATATCAATTTAAAATATAAAATCAAGTACCTACTTGTCTGGGCCTGAGGACAAACCACCCTGCCCTTTCGCGCAATGACTGGCAAATTAAAATTATTTTACGTCGTAGTTGATGTGCGTGGTTACTTGAATTAAAATGACGTTTTGCGTATCATTGTCAGAATTAATGTGCAGATGTAACAAGATGGCATCGTGGCCTCGTAAATTATAGTGAGAAAGCTTTTTAAACGCCGAGTTTTTTCATTTGCGGGATTTCATATATATATTGACCAGAAAATATAATATAACAAATGTCAGCCCCGGAAAAGAAAGACAGGCTTTCAAAGCTGTTGTTGAAATGTGGTGTCATATATTTAGAAGCGAGAGTGTAACAGATTGTTTCTACCAGCCCCACGTTGGGCGCCAATGTAACTATTGAACCATTTAAGGTTATAAAGGAGAAAATATTGTTAGGATCGAAAATGTACCAATGGAAAAGGAGCTACGTCAAGGAAATGACGAATTATGATCTTCTTTTATTGACGAAGCAGAATTGGAGACAGCTAACCCAACGTGACGACCATCCATTTAGACAATTTATTAATCTGTCGTAAGTTCAATTCTATTCAATTCAATTAAATTTATTGTTTAAAACATTCCAAAATTGTTTATCTTAGTGCGTTTTTAAATACATTTGTAAAATACAATTTGGGAGACGGGTATGAGTACGCCGCCCTGGAAACCATTTATTTGATAACTCTGCCAAAGGTCACCCCAAGTGTTTCGCTATGTTTGGTGACTTAGCAGGGGTGCCTTACTTACCTTCATGGGGTAAGGTTTGTCTAGGTCTTGGCAGTCGATGCGTTTGCTCATTGTGTGCGGCGGGCCGGATCAGGAGAGATTGGTTGAAGAGACCTATTCTATATATCCTAGACCCATCTTCTATCCACCCTGACTTTCTCGACTCATCGCCTAGCACCGCAGTGAGAAGGATGGATTCAAACATTCACTCTGTGTCACTCCTGTACATAGATTCCTACCCATTCCTCATACCGTTTCCTTCCCTGAACGTCCTCTCCTTCCTTTACCTAAAAAGACCCTCCACACAGCATCGCTAAATATGACATAGACGCTGTGGGAATTACTTTCCTCAGGGCCTCCTGTGTGGAGCTAATGTAAAAAAATACATTGCATTACAACTAAACTAGCAGCTTCATTGATGCTAAATATGTCAAATATCCGAATCAATTTTGTTCAACAGCACGATTGATCCCCATACCGGCATGACCATTGGCAAGTTAGAACTGCAAGCTGGAAGAAAGAAGAGTCTATCCTTTCTGCGAGGGAGATAACCATCGGGAATACAGAAATGAATGCTCTCAATAATTTATTTATTTTATTTTTCTATTTATTTAACGCCCAGAGGGCTTCTACATATTTGGTAGTACAAATTTGATTGATTTTTTTTTTTGTTTTCGCTCAATGTTATTAATGTGAATTTTGAAAGATGGAGACCAAACCACTGAGTTATATTCAATTAGGCTTCTAACCATCCACTAATCACTTTGGAAAAATGTTGGTTATGTTGGGAAGAATTCGCATCAAGGACTCCAAAAAAACAAATAATTGTAATTGTTTGAAATGTTTAGTACTATTCCCAAATGCTGGTCGATAAAATAGATAATTAATCAGCATGACTAACATAATATTTACACTATAATTGAAAATCGAATATCATTGGACGACGTCACCGGACGGGAAATTAGGTTTTCATGATAAAATCTGTGAAATGCTAGATAAAATGTTACCGAATCTTGAAAGTGCAATCGATAGCATGGCTACTGCCATCTGCTTTCTATTGTCTCATCAATAAAAAAAAAACAACAATACAAGACTATGTAAGGCTTGTAAGGCCCATGCCGATTCCTTTCTTATTATTTACTTCTCAGAAATCATGATTTATTTCCCATTCATATTTCTTCACTTTGCTTTCTTCCTTCGCCTCAAATAATAAATTCAAAGACTGCAACCGACTGTGAAAGCATTTATTTAGAGAGGATCTGAGATTACCGTTGCATTCTGGACTGTTTTACTTTATTTTTTACGAGAAAGCAGTGCCTTCGAGATTAAATCTGAACTCAAAGTAGATTTATTGATAGCTGAATGGCCTGTATTATTTTTCGGTCTTTTTTTCCATGAACACCTGCTTCAGATATTTTAAACTGTCAGATTTATATAATGTTATTATTACTGTATCGAATCGCCATTGTTGATTAACGATAAAATCTGCGAGGGAATAAATAGGAGCAATTTATCCAACAATGCGGTGAAAAATCATGTTTTGGAATATAATATAAAGAATAAGGCGAGTCATTTATTAAAGTGGTTGACTTGTGCCTCAGGGGACAGATTTTGGAATATGAAATTAATATTTTTATTTCGGTAGAACTTATAATATTTGAAGCCGGATGTCGACCACATTATTATTTATTTATTTATTTATTTCAACGCCATAAATGGCTATTACATCCTGTGATACATGTTGCACAGTGGTATAAATAGTGGTTATACATAGGTTATGATTATAACAAACAAAAATGAATATGAGCTCATACAAAATACACATTTTTATGCAGAATAAACATAAGTAAATAAAGGTGAATTCTTAGAAAAATTCTCGACATCAAGTATAATATACCTACTTTACTTTTATTTGTTCGTATTGTTGGATTCTAGGAATTGGCTAAAATGGACTAACTTAGTAATGATATTATTGTTACCTTCAGTTGAAATGACTGAAGTTTAAAATTACTAGAGGTACTGCTAATTAGTTCAGCTTTTCAGGGCTGCCAGTTAGAGAATCAATAATAAATCTTTGGTTTATAAATAATAATTTTGGAGAAAAAAAAAAATTATACATTATTAGCTATCACTTAACTAGTCTGTCTGATAGTTAATATAAATGAAGCAAGCAGTTTGGAATCTATATTAGAGTATGATATAGACGCCGTGCAGACGAACACTATTATACCTAGCATTAATTATTGTCATTGAGGTATGATATTATAGCCTTCTTATAACTATATTCGGTGCAGTTGAACACATCTACTACTTCTGAGAAAGCATTGCCAACAGCATGCAATCTAGGTATAAGCGAGTATCTAAATGACTCAGTCCTGATATTTTTGTTGCAATTAAAAAGAATTTTTGATCGAGTAGTCCTAGTAGGTATGTGGAAGGTAATTAGGTTTAATAAATCAGGACTGTCTATAATACCATTAACAATTTTAAAAATAAAAGTCAAGTCGGAAATAAGTCTTCTATCTGAAAGTTTGAGTACGTTTAGTTCTTTCATTAAGTGATTGTAATTTATTGATTTTATTGGTAGACCAAGTTTATAGTTAATGAATCTTAAGAATTTATGCTGAATTTTTTATATGGAATCGGAGTGGATTTTGAAGTGAGGGGACCAAATAGAAGAATTATATTCGACTTGACTTCGAACTAGAGAGGAATATAGGATTTTTAATGTTGAAATATTTTGAAAGTCTCTGCCATTTCGAAGAATGAAACCTAGCATTTTTAATCCTTTATTGGTTACTGTAGTTATATGTGGAGGAAAGTTAAATTTGGAATCGAAAATAATGCCTACTACTATTATTTAGTATTAGATTAGGTAACTTCACATATCGCAGTACCTAACCCACTTTGCTATCCTATGTAACTTTTTTAAAAATGGAGCATGTCCAAATGGAAAATTTATAAATGGAGTATATCTAAGTGGAACATGCCCAAATGGAAAATTTCTTAATGGAATATACGAGTATCTAAATGCAACATGTCTAGAGTAGGTTTTACACCATCTCTTTTTTCGGACACACTGAACCCCAGATTCTTACCCACCCCTTAAATTTTCTTCCTTCCCAGAACTCTCCCTTCCTTTCTTTCCTTTAAAAAAACCATCCACACAGCATCCCCAAAGATAATATAGGCAGGCCCTGAGGGAAATTATTTCCTCCTGTGTGGAGCTCATGTAAAAAAAAGTCTAAATCGGACATCATCCAAATGGAATATGCCAATTTTTGTACTGAAAACTTATTTAGTACCGTTGTGATTTGAAACTCGATGAAACGAAAAAGCAATACTAAAAAGAGACAAAACTATTTCTTGGGTATTTAATGTGTCAACTATGTAACAATTTCTTGAAATCTAATTTTGAGGATTTTTTCACAATGTACATTTGTTACTTAACTTTATTTATTTGCTACCGGTTTACGTTACATTCATTAGCGTTTTACTAACTTAAAAATTACACAAGCACAGACATAATTAGATATTATTAATAACGGTAGTGGGATTGGTGATTTGGGAGGGGAAGAACAGTTGAAGACGACAAAATAACAAGGAAACAAGGTCAACAAAGGTGACATACAGGGTGCTATTATTTTGTTTATTAAATTTGTTTACTAATTTTCAAGTTAGTTTTAACACGTGGTGACACGGATGTATCGAAACCGGAAGCAAATAAATAAAACTAAGCAACAAATGAACGTTGTGAATCTTAAAAACAAAAGGAATACGTAAAAACAAAGCATGCCTAAATGAAGCGTATCTAAACAATGGAACTTGTCTAAATGGAACAAGTCCAAATGGAACACATCGAGATGGAGTGGGTTTGTTTAAATATTGAGTAAGAAAACCCTCACAAAATTAACTTCCCGTCTGTCGTAAGAGACAACAAAAGTAAAGAAGTTAGTCAACTCGTTAAGTCCGTAATAAATATTAACGATTCTGATATTAAACGGTTTAATGGATTAAACGGTTAAATAGTTTCGATGTAAAAAAACAATATATTTAAATGTCTCACAAAGTTTCTCATTACTGGATAGTCTACTTCAATAAGTAATAACCCAGTAAAATGAACATGCTTTAAAAGTCATTAAGTCTTGTTAATGTAGGTAATAAGTAAATAAAACAACGTTATGTAAAACCAATTTAAACATTAAGTTCACGATAGTGATAGTATAGTTTAAGATACTAATTATGAGCTACTAGCTGGTCCCCGGCATGCGTTGCAATGCGATTCAAAGAAATAAATTGATTCTCTCCCTGCACGTCCTTTCTTGAGCGTCCCCGTTCCCTTCCACCTTCCCCGCCTTCCCCCTCACTCGTCTCTTCCCTCTCCACGAACCCCTCCTCTCCCGTTACCCTTCCGCCTGCCTTTCCTCCCTGCCGCAAAAAAAAACATGAAATACACACATTTTCATTTATAGAATTTCATAACGCCAGAGCTTACCTTTATATATTATAGCCTATACGTTATTCTGATGTATGCGTTATATTATTGTAAAGTTTAATTAAAATCCATTCAGCAGGTTTTGCGTTAAAGAGTAACAAACGCACATACATTCGTACAAACTTTCGCGTTTATAATATTAGTAAGATTTTCTTCTGTATTTTCCTTTGGAGGGGTGCAGACATGCGTTCACCGTTTGTCTCATTTTCAACTATTGACATTGTGTATAAGAAAGAGGAGCAGCATTATATGTTTAAGAACAAAAGCAAAACAACCAGCGCGTTGACATTTGAGTTTTTGAATTTTTGGAATTCACTCACTATTCAATATTATAAATATTTATCACAATATTGCATTAGCCCTTTCAAAATATGAAAATTCGTTCCATACAAAATGTATGAGGAAAATAATTTGTGTGAATTTTTCCGATGTTTCATTAGCTATTCTGCTATTCGGAGCGGAGACAAACCCAACAAATCAAAGATCATAAAAATCGGTCCAGCCGTTCTCGAGTTATAAATGGTGTAATTAACCCGACTTTGATTTATATATTAAGATTTGGTTTTTTTTTTTTTTACCTGAGCTCCACACAGGATGTGATCTTTGGGGATGCTGTGTGGAGGGTTTTTTTAAGGAAAGGAAGGAGGAGAGTTCTGGGAAGGAAAAGGGTTTAAGGGATGGGTAGGAATCTGGGAATCTGTATGTCCTGATCATCCGCCTCCAAGACCTAGACAAACCTCACACCATGAACCCGGGCACCCCTGCTAAATCACCAAACGTAGCGAACCACTTGGGGTTACCTATAGCAGAGGTGTTGGTTATCCAATAAAGGTTCCCGGGGTTAATGTAGAATAGAAATTAAATTGTGAAAATCGATAGAAAATTGTATAAACAGAAAAACCATAAAAATATACGGTTACATCTAGGAATCAAACCCAGGACTTTAACCTTTCCGGGGCGGTGCTCTACCGCTGAGCAAATGGAACCCTATTCCCTTAGGTTATATTTAACTGAATGATACTTCAACTTAGAACTACCAACATGATCTTATTTTTATTGTCTGATTTCTTCATGAATGATTTCAAGATTCATCTCGAACTAAATGCTACCTACATAGTGTCTTAGATAAATTTATTGATTTTTTATTTAATGGGCGACATCTATTGACTTTTCTTAATTTCAACTTAATTCAGAGGAAATAATTTTCAAATTCGCTAATATTGCGCTCTTCATTAATTAAATTTAACAAATCGTATAATTTTTATTTTTTATTAATTTTTAAATCACTAGTAAGGAGTTTCGTAAAAAACCTTTTCGTGTGTGGCGAACCTCGCAATATAAGTAAGAAACTAACTAATTAATATTTTAACACAACCAAATATCGATTTATATATTTGTAGTCCAATAAATCGGTAGTGAACCGGCAGATATATGTAAAATACCTACCCACATATGAGTAAGTATATCTAGTCATTAAGGCACACAACTGGACTGGAAGTTGGCCATAAACAAGGCTGACGTTTTTATTGTTGTATCGGTAATATTTCGCGGTTAATTAATAGTTATTTAATGTCTTGTCATGTGTCAAAATTGCCGAAAATAACCATTCATCAGAAGTCGTTTGCGGTGTTAATAGATTGGACACGATTTTCATTTGAAAAATGTTTTATCTTTATGTATTATGTATGTGATATGATTTACATAATACAAGTAATGAGTCATTTTAATAAGTATCTACTAAGGCCCGGTAGTGAACGCTCAAAATCAAGAAAAAGGGGAGGAATGTAAATACGAATGTTAAAAGGAGCGCGCGAATATTTAGGCAAAAATTGTGAAAATGTTTAATAACACACAACGCTTTTAAATAGAGCAAAAATCTCTTGGAAAATGTATTAAATAGCATTTAAAGAAATACTGTGAATTTTTTCATACATAAATTTAATAATAAAATAACAGAAAAAACGTGTTTATAATAATTTTCGATGTCTACTGTGTGATTTTTTGCCATCGAGGGAATTTCATATACCTAATTACCGTTTCGGCTCGGAGTATCCACACGGTAAATGTATAGACACTTCAAAAATAACATAGATTTTATATCTGAGATATCTGTTTTACCGTTTTTTTTGTTCCACGACAAATTAGAATCATGCAATTTCAATACCCCTTTGAAATGTCATTAAAGATTATGAAAAACAAAGAAAAATATCCCATAACACTAACTAACCTAACCTAACGTAGCCTATTTAACCATTTTTTCTTTATTTTTTTATAATTTTTAATGGTTTTTCAAATAAATTGAAGTTGCATGATTCCGAGTAGTCCGGTCGCCATTTTTTTGTTTGTTTGACATAGAGAGTAGATAGGATTATTATAATTATTATTATAGGATTTAGCCTGCGAGAGAATGATATAGAATAATCGGTCTCTTCTTTGTGTGGTGCTTCGTAGCCTGCCCTCTTGTATACTTAAATTTTCTGAAGATTTCACTTTTACCGCGTGTGATACATGTGTATACATTTGGCGATATAAATATAGATACATAGTGATAACACACATCTTGTCTTGTTATAACAACCTTACGTTATGTACCTGCTTAAACACATGTGAGATCATTTATATTATTTGCACGTTATACGTAGTTTAAATAAGGCTCTATTTAATGGTTTGCGAATGGGAAGTTGCGTGGTAGGTTCCCGTCGTGGCGAAAACTAAACTGACATGGATTTTTCTGTGCTTATATGGGAGTAGTCCGGGCGTTGTCAGGTTGGTTTTTAGATTGTATCATTGTACAGCTGTCATAAAAATTGTTAATATAAAAAATCGTATTATACGGACACGTTATAAAAACAGATAAGAAAATATATTGTAGGTGGCTACCAGACGCTAAATAACAGTTTAAAATTTACAAATAACAACTTAGATCCTAAAAACTGTGATATTATTACAGTTTTCACGTCATTAGTTTTTATGAGGATATAAAAACTTTTTTACGTTACGAATAACCTGACAATATTTGGATTCCTCTCACATCGTTCTGCGACTTTTCATCCCCCAAAAAAATATCTACTAAAACCTAACCTAACCTAACCTAACTTAATCTAACAAAAAATGTGACAAAAATAATACAGACGTCCTGTAAAGACAATATTATTAAAAAATAGTTAAATGGGACAAAAATAATACGGACATCATGTAGAGGCAATAAATTATTGTTCAAAAATAGTAAAATGTATAATAAGGTTAGGTTAGGTTAGGTTTTAATAGATATTTTGTTGGAGGATATTTTGTCGGAGGATATTTTGAAAACACGCGGTACCCATTAATTATTTTTAAAAATCACTTTTTTCTATAGGTCAAATATCTCAGAAACTAAATAATTTGACTTGAAAAGTAATTTTTTTTAAAATTATTATTATTATTTTTTTTAAACTTTTTAATTTTTTAAATTTATTTATTTTTTTAAATTGAATAAAATATTCTTTTATTAGAATTTTTTTAATTTTTTTATTGAAACATAGGTTACAATTTTACAACATAATATATCAATATTTCAATCACTCTCCTAATAAAGCAGCTGCTTGTGTTTAGGAGAGGACAACTAAAAAAAATTACATTTGTTTAAATGAAAACAAAAAATATTAGTAATTAAATTTAACGAAAAATAAAATTTTAATAATGCTATATTTGATTAATTTTCATAATTTTTGATCTTGCCACTTAAAAAAAACTTGGCACTTCGATTAAACCCCTGTAACACATTTTTGGTTAAGCTGCGCTTACCGCCTAACCCTAAAATTTATTCAACAACCGAAGCATGCCATGCTTCAGTTGATAAGAAAAATAAAAATTGACGTTGTGACAAATCGATCAACTTTTAAAAATACAAAATTAATGATATTGATTATATTTGAAACTCCCTGTGAAACGCGAATAAATCCAAACGCAATACGAATAAAAGCAAATAGCACGAATACATCGAATTGATTGATATTTTTAGGTTATAATTCAACATTTTGATCGATCTTACAATACACTACATTAGACTCCATCACGACTTATATACTTTATACCAGTGATGCACAACCCTCGGCTTACGAACTATTTAGGTACATTGTGGTATCAAAAATTTACTGTTAAAAAAATAGAATCGAAGTTAAGTAAAGCAAATACGGTAAATGAAACAGCAAAAGAATATAATCTGCCGTCATCACTTTTGAAAAAAAAAAACACAAAGACACCAAATAAAATTCTTTAATGATACCTTATCGGCTGAACAAAAAATTATGTTGTTTAGTAAATCATTCGATACGTCAATATTAGCAACAGATGATAAGATGATATTGTCAGCCTCCGTGGTGAACGGATAGGGCTCTCGACTACCAATTCGAAGTTTGCGGGTTCAAAACCCTGTTACCTGATTTGTGTTATTTCACAATTTATTAGCATTATTTAGTGATCAGATCTGAACAACCAGATACTTTCCTACCTTGCTCTTTCCCATCTCCTTCCCCTCTACACTATGTTAAGCTTAACAACATATCCCTTTTGGGGGCGCCATAGTCTCACTGTCTTCAGACGGGAGCAGTTTTAACTTTTGCGCGGTATTCACATAAAAAAAATCAGATATGAGTTTAATATTTCTCAGTTAATTGCTATGCTTAAATTTTAGGGTGCCTTGATAAAAATTATGAACGGTTTTCGTTATATTTTGAGAAAAGCAGAAGAGTATCGCGACAAACTTTGTCTTATATACAGGGTGTAATAGAACGTACCCGAGGGATTTTAACCATCGATTCCTGACATTATATGGAGTAAAAAATGTAAATGAAATTTTGGTCTCCGGTGATATTTTTGATGTTTTTTTTATTTATTTTTTCTACAAAAACATAAAAAAATTGTAGGTGTTGGACAGTTGGAGGCGGGTTCAGGGGTTGGTCGATCACTCGGCTGAGTTACCAATAACAACAAGCGGAAGAATTTTTATTTGTTTGAATTTGAAGAAAAAACAAAAAAACAAAAATGTCACAAAAAAAGTCACCGGATACCAAAATTTCATTTACATTTTTTACTCTAATTATGCTCAGGAATCGCTGGTTAATCCCTCGGGTACGTCCTGTTACACCCTGTATGTTGTTAAACATACGCCCAAAATTACAACTATTTTTAAACATCTTCCGTAATATTTGAAAATAATAAAATTCGACACAATTTTTTGGTTTGACGATCTTAAACAATAATTTTTTTAAATTAAATGAAGACAATATTAGCGAAACTCAATCGAAAATCTGGAGATAGAAAAATCAGAAAATATATTGGCTCCTCTGGGACTCGTACCTAGGACCCTTTACTTACATGGCAAGTGCTCTACCAACTGAGCTACGGAACCCATATCCAATTCGGTCACTTTTAACTGTATTATACTTCGATTAAGAACTACCAACATTATCTTCGTTTTCTTAACGCACATATTATTGGCTGCTATCTTTATAAATGTCCCAGTGGAGCCAATATCTTTTTATAATTTTTCTGTCTCCAGATTTTCGATTGAGTTTCGCTAATATTGTCTTCATTAAATTAGATTTTTTTATTGTTTAAGATCGTCAAACCAAAAAATTGTGTCGAATTTTATTATTTTTAAATATTATTTTGAGGAGATGACTCCCAACGCAGCGGTTGCATAACCCGCCCGCGCCTCCCCCTTCGCCATGAGCGGGCCTGAAGACCAACCGTTGCGGACCGGTGCCCTTCCGCCCTGCCTCCGGTGACCCGATGCTCACTTTTATCCCTAGGGTCTTCAGGTCTTTCCCTCTTTAATTCCAACACTTTCTTCGAGGGCGTACCGGGAAGCCGGCTTAGGGGCGCGGACACCGAGTCCCGTTTGCGAGTCCCGATGGCTCCGCTTATCCTCGGCGGGACTGCCGGACGACTGCAACTCAGTTGCTTTGGTTAGGTCGTACAATCTCATCATAATAATGTTTTTTTTTTTTAGTAACTTTCCCTCTTTTCTATTAATAAACTTTGTTTTCAGCTATATCCAGTGGCGGAGATGAGACGTGATACTGTGAAATCAATAACTAACACCATGTACGCACTCGCATACTGCCTGCTAACAATGTATGCCCGGACATTGGAGGTCTAGAGTCATTTTAATAAAAAATAGCTTCTTTATAAATAAAAAATTAGAGTCCTGACGTGTACGGTGAAGGAGGAAACCATCTGTTTCCTTAGAACGCCGTGGGAAAGTGGTGGGCAACCTCCAGTGTCTTCATTTAATTAAATATTATAATTTGAGATTTTACTCATAAAGTTAAAAATTTAATTTAAAAAAAAATCGCCTGCGGCGCTTCATCTGTACATGTTGCGCTTACGAAATCGTATTAATACCATTCCACAATTCACAAAAAGGTAACGCGATTAAATTATACTTCCTGTGCAATGAACGCGAACGTTCGATAAATTGACCCTTTCGTGAAAAAAGTTCTGCATCACTGCTTTGTACTCCATACACCCATTAGGAGTATACAAACTCGGCCAGAGAAATTATTATTGTTTTTTTCTATCAATGATTTTGAATTCATGCAAAGGTGTGTAGGCACTTAGTACTTACTCATGTATAAAATTATTCGGGTTAGAAATAAAAATAAGCACCTGCGTATTTTCAAGCATGATTGAAAAAAAGAGACTTCCGACGTAGATTAGAGTTGGTTTTTTACGTAACTAGGGCCTACAGAAGTGGGACACGTCAAAATAAGTAAATGTTTATTTTTAATCTGATTAGAGTAATGATATAATTATTTATGCTATTAATCTCCGTGGCTAATGGTAACTGTAAAACGGTAATATCGTTGTTAAGGAAGTAATATAAGTTCTGCCAAATAATTTCTTTATTAAGAACAAAGCTATAAGTTACAGACATATCTGAGATATTGCAATATTAATGCGAAGTTTTGTTGTGGATTGTGATTCATTAGATGTTTGTTAGATGAATGACTTTGTCAGAAATGTGGGATGAGATAAAGATATAAGCTCCTAAGGCATCTTTTAATGGTTTTACACACGATCCTTTTGCGAATTTTAAGCTAAGCTAAGCTAAGCTGTAAAAATAACGAAAAGTCTAAAATACGGCCACGAAATATACATTTCTTTCGATTTCTATATTTGTATTTCCCATTTTTCTCACCAAAAATTGGTTTAAGTTTTTTTACTAACCGTATTAAAATACAATATTCTAAATCTGTACGTTTTTTTAAAATACATTTTATAGTTTGAACTATGAACGTCTGTTGATAGCGTTCAAACCAGTTAATTTTAACGATTTTTTAGGGTCCTAATAAGAAGTAACTTATCAAAAAAGCAAAACTTACCGACACGCCAGTGGTCGGTGTCTATATATTTGCGCTAGTGTCAAAATCCAGAGAGGAAATTGGGGAATACATTTGCATTGACAAAACATCACCCGGTTCCCTCTTGAAGCTCAGATCTTCTATTGTCATTGAATCTTAGAAATTGTTAAACTTTTACAATAATTTTTTTAATTTTTATTTTTTTTAAATTTATTTAATTTATTTATTTTTTATTTTTTTAGTATTTATTAGTGACTATTTAATTACAGGTTGAAGAGAATTACAAGATATTATAATGTAAATAAATATTTCATCTGTTTGATCTTAGTCCTCCTGAGGCGGACTGGTAGATTTCTTTGATTTTCCGTTATTTAGTTTCGATAATTTATTAATTAGATAGCAATTGTGGATTTTTCGCACCCAGTAAATAATACCTACCTATCTACACTTTTGGGGGCTCTATTTTTCTATGACTATTCCTGGCATAACTGTTTTTTTTTTCATTTGAAGGAATTGTTTTGTATTCTAGGCAAGAGTGGCTTAGAATGAGAAAAAACTGATTATTAATTAATTTATTTGTAAGAAATAATCAGTTTGTATAATAGAAAGACCTATACATGAGATGTAATTAATTAAAGCTAAGCCAAAAAAAGCTTTGATTATAATTGTGAAACACAAGTCAATCTAAATAAATTTATTAGCCGAGATTTTAACCCGCGATCTATAGCCTATTACTCCTAAAACTATCTATCAAGCCGCAACACTTAGTTAAATATGAATATCACCCCTTTAAAGCATGGTAAGAATTTATTTTCCGATGTACAAACTCCCAAAATTACGTCTACTTTTATGTTTTTTTTTTAATATAGTTCCTGTAATATTTATATAACCGAAAAAACTTAAAATAAATAGCTGTGGGCTTCTTATTTAATGTCTTTTAGATAGATGCCAATGTCAATGAGTTAGTCCAAAGTGAATACGGCAGTAAGAACATATATCTTCCAAACATGTCTAAAAACATTGTAATATTGCTTCTCCCCTGTCTAATTCGAGATGTAGAATTTAAACACAGTCAAGCAATTTGCGTGTCTTAACCATAGACCAATAGACCACACAGCCTCAGTGGCCGTAGGAACACCTGTCAGAGTAATAACTGTACTTATCCCTTTATTCATGTTGTTCTAAGCGCAAGGAGAATAATTGAACACGTCTAATTTGCTTGTCTAATAATAATGTTGATTTCCAGTAGATCACAGAGCATTCTCTGCTCTACTTGGATCAATTTGATGGAGCCTACCTCTCGTAGACCTGTTCCGTTTAATAAATCTATATAAGGTCATTGATACAAAATCTGTAGGGTTCAGTACACTTAACTGTTATCGTGATTGCAGTGATAGAATTTTTGGGAATTTTTACGAGTGGTCAAATTTCTTTTGCGCATTTACTTCCACTTACTGTTATTCAAAGAATGTTGACTCAGCAAGTTGAATGCTCCGTCCTTAAATTACGCAACATTCAACATTCACACGAGGATATTTGACGCAATAAGTCGTGGTGCGCTTCCTCCTACTGCGGCCAACATTTCCGACAGTGTTGCAGTGTTCATCATCAGGACAGATGTGTTTTATCATAATGTATAACAAATGTGCCAGCACGATGCACAAATGCAGACTTGAAGATATCATTGAAAACTGGCAAAATTGGCAGCTCTGCCAGTTCCTTCGGGTTGCATTGTTCTTTTTTACATTAGCTTCACAGAAGAGACCCTGTGGAAAACAATTTCACACCTCATCCACATATCATCTTAGGGGATGCTGTGTGGAGGATTTTTTTAAGGAAAGGAAGGAGAGGAAGTTCTGGGCAGGAAATATGTTTGAGGGGTGGGTAGTTGGGTAGGATTTTGGGGGTCAGCATCAGGTGGGCAAATGCATCGGCCGCCAACACCGGGAGAAACCTCTCCCCATGAACCCGGGTACCCCTGCTAAGTCACCAAACGTAGCGAACCACTGGGGATGACCTATGGCAGAGGTGTTGGTTATCCATTAATGGGGTCCGTAGGGCGGTACCCATACCCGCCACCCAAAATGCTACAAAACGTGACGCCATTAAATTCATTTCGTTGTTAATTAAACTTTTACATGTTCCCAAATTTCTATTCAACAGTAAAAATAAAACTTCATGCCGTTGTTCATTAATTCTTAAATAAAACATTGCATATAATATATTTAAAGAAAAAAAGATAAATTTTAATTTCAAGGTGTCCGATGCGGTTCACTGGAGGTTAATGTGGTGAATTGTTGTGTGTTTAAACCAGCGATTCTCAAACTTTTATATATTGTGCTACTTTCTTCCTTCCACGTTACCTAAACCCCTAAAACTACACTGCCATAAATGAATCTTGATTTTGCAATCGTATCTTGAAAAAAATTGAAGACGTTGATGATTGATCAGCAAGAGGGATAATTTCTCAACTTGACAGAAAATCTGTGATTCTGAACGATAAGTCCTGTCAAGTAAATAGGCCTAATGGTGTTATTATGATCGATTCATTTGCGGAGAAAGTCAAGTGAGCAGTTCATTGCTTTCTAAAACAAGATTGTAAACACATTAAAAATGTACCCTAACAAATCGGAAAAATGCTTTTCACCACTGAGACAAGCTTCAATCAATCTTAAAACATTCAAAACCTAATTTATTAACCTTTTTACGCGAAAACCGCACACACGCATCCCATAATGCTCCAAACTATTTGGAGCCAGAACGACGGTCGCCGTGGTCGAAAAGTACTCAAGACTCTTGACTCCTAATGCGGAGGTCACGGAATCGAATCCCGGCGTGGGCAAATAAATTTAATTAATTTGATTAAATTATGTTATTTCAAATTTAGTTAATTTAAAATAATATACATATAGTATATTATCGTCCTCAATATCGCCCTGGTGTAAGACCACCATTCAGAATTGAAACGTTGCTTGAAATGGCTTTAGCTGTATTTGCTGACCAGATTTGAATAGCCTGGTGCTTCCCCACTACCTTCAGCCTCACAACACACCCGAACTGGCGATGCCTTAGTATCACTGGCTCCAAACGGTAGCAGCTGGGACTCTTGTGAGTTATTCATATATATATTTAAATATGGCATTCCCTGTTGAGGAATGTTATGATGTTTAAGATATTGCGGAAGGGAAGGATATTTTTATTTTTATTTATTTTGCAGAAACAAACAGTACATAATTACGTAGTAGAAAATAGTTCCAAAGTTATAGAATTTAACATTTAATTTAATAATTGGTACCAATGACATGTCGCTGTTATATTATATTATAAAATTTTGCAATTTAATTTAATCTGTACAACTTCTAATTTTATTTATCAACCATTACAAATGTATAATTTCAAATCTGTAAACTTCACCCGCCATAACACAGGGGGGATATCCCTAGCATGGCGGATGAAACACCACAAAAAAACTAAGCAATGTACAATATTCTTATAAATAAATAAATATACTTATGTTTTTATGTGATAAATTATACATTTTACCTAAATTAAGTTAGTTAATTATTGAAGGAGAGGGGTGTGTGGGAGGGTGTGTGTGTGTGTGTGTGTGTGTGGATGTGGAGAAGAGTAAGTTTTGGAAGTACCTGCCTGGATATTCTGATCTAGTTAGGGAACGTACCCATACTACGTGACCTGTTCAGGGGGGGGGGGGGGGGGGTCATCAAAATACCACGCTTGGTCACAACGGGGGGGGGGGGGGGGGGGAGGGTTAGGTTTTTATCACGTAGTCAATCTAGAAATCTCGCGTTTTTTTTCGAGCTACGAGGGGAGGTTTTTAAGTTCGCAGAATGGGAAGCTAAGTGATTAGTGGGGGTACCGCTGAATTAGGTACTAATTGAACAACTCATTTTTAGGATAAACACCGGGTTTTATCGTAATTAGGTCATTAGTCTTTGAGCTACGTCGACCAAATTCTTCAATCGGGAAGAAATTGTGAAATGTGGAGAAAATTGAGTTCTGCGCTGTTATAAAGTTCCTTTAAGTTAATTTAAAGATCGGAAAAATGTATTAGGGTAGTAGGTGAATATGTTGAAAAGGAAAAATAATTTTGGTTTTTATTTCCACTCCTTACTAGTGAAAAAGTTCAGGGAACGTGTTTGTTAAAGATGATTGAGATGAAAAATGTTTATAAAAATATCAAGACTTTCGTTTCCATTAATTACGTTCCGGTTTCAATATATTTTGATATAAGTTTTATCTTGATAATATTTTTTTCCGTATTAATAAAGACAAATATAAGCCAAATAATGCATTTTTTATTTTTTGTTAGCAAAAAATGATTCGAAACCATATTTATGAAATACTACGTGAAAACTGTAGGGGGGGGGGGGGTCTTGGAATATACTACACGTGGTCACCGGGGGGTAAAAATTGCAAAAAGTGTGTCACGTAGTATGGGTACGTTCCCTACCATGTCACTAAGCACGTTAAATGCCAGTTTACGCTAGCATTTATGAATGGTGTTCTTTCATCCTTCTAGAAACTATTCCGCCTACTTTGAAAACCACTTGTTTAGGCAATCAGAAATCCGCTTTTTTTTAATGTTTTTTCAGGTTTCATAGATGATTGCATGTGTTCACAATCGTGTGTCCGTTCTTATGGTCCATTGTTTATCTTATTGTAGACATGAAACACTGTGTGTGTTGAGCGGTGCTGTCTGTTGACGGCAAGCGTTTGGACATCTGTTCACTTATTGTAGTCAGATTAGACGGTTTCTTGGGTCAAAGATTAGAAGAAGGCTGTTTTTTATTGTTGTTTGGAATTATATTACTAACTTGATGTGTTGTATTTTGTTTTATTTTCCTGTTAAACACTTGCATACTGCTTTCTAACAACGTACGCAGGGACACTGGAGGTCAAGATTCGTTCAAAATAAATAAATGTAGCTTCGAAACGTTTTAAGATTTTCACGGCCAAAAGCATTTACGTTATTTGTTTTTGGGGTGTTATGCCTTGTTGCGCTACCTCCTTCTTTATCCAACGTTTCGGACATCGTTACAGTGTCCATCATCAGGGCAGATGTACACAGTGTACACACATCTACTGGATCTGCCGGATCTGCCCTGATGATGGACACTGCAACGATGACCGAAACGTTGGCTAAAGAAGGAGGTAGCGCAACACGGCATAACACCCCAAAAACAAATAACGACAATGTAGCTTCGTTTAACAAAAAATTAGAATCTTCGAGAGCCTTGAAGGAGTAACCATCTGTTACTTATACCAGGGCAGGTAAGTGGTGGATAACCTGCACTGTTGTAAGGAATTGTTTATATTGCAAAGTAAACTGGTAAAGATCCTTTGCTCAATGCTCATACTTAAAGTAGTGCATTTCAATCAATACTTTGAAAATGCGCGCGGAGTTCCATCTACGAATCGCAGTGTCCCGTGCACGGAGGAGATGTGGAAGATAAAGGTTTAAAATTACCTGACTATATGTAGATCTAGTTACTAAACACGGCTAATGTGATTTGATAGATCCTTGGTGTACCCCTACTTTAATCTTACTTGTGTTTCTATGTTAGTATACATATCTTGTATGGAGAGCACACATCCTTCTGGTACTGAGATGTCAATGCCGCCCATATCAGGCTTCGGGGTACCTTGTCTTTCACTAGGCTTATATATCTCTTTCTGGTGGACAGTGGATACTAATTTGTATAAATCTATTTAATGTGTTCATCGGTAGACTGGTAGATAGGTACTCTCAGTATCGCCCTTTGAAAGGTGACCATTCAGAATCTAAAAGTGACTTGAAATGTCTTTAGCCGTAATGATGACCAGATTTGAATAGACAGGTAATTCTCCACCTCCTTACCATTTTCCCCTTTCACTCCCTTCAGCCCCAAAACACAATACAAATGCCACTGGCTTCGAGCAGTTGGGACTCTTCTACAGTATTCACATAAACATCATAATAGAAAAAAACACTCCACTTCTCACTCCCTTTAGCCCGAAAATACAATTCAAATTGGAATGCCATAGTCTCATTGTCTCCGGACAGTTGGGATTCTTCTGTAATATTCACATAAACATCACAATGCTAAAAAAATACTCCCTTTAGTCCCCAAAACGCAATTCAAAACGGAATGCCATAGTCTCACTGGCTCCGGACAGTTGGGACTCTTCCGAAATATCCACACAAACATCACAATACTAAAAAAAACACTCCCTTTAGTCCCAAAACGCAATTCGAAACGGAATGCCATAGTCTCACTGGCTCCGGAGGGTTCGGACTCTTCTGCAATATCCACATAAACATCACAATACTAATAAAACACTCCCATTCTCACCCCCTTTATCCCCAAAAGACAATTCAAATTGGAATGCCATAGTCTCACTGGCTCCGGACAGTTGGCACTCTTCTGCAATATGCACATAAACATCACAATACTAAAAAAACACTACCATTCTCACTCCCTTTATCCCAAAAATACAATTCAAATTGGAATGCCGTAGTCACACTGGCTCCGGACAGTTGGGACTCTTCTGCAATATGCACATAAACATCACAATACTAAAAAAAACTACCATTCTCACTCCCTTTATCCCAAAAATACAATTCAAATTGGAATGCCGTAGTCACACTGGCTCCGGACAGTTGGGACTCTTCTGCAATATGCACATAAACATCGCAATACTAATAAAACACTACCATTCTCACTCCCTCTATCCCAAAAATACAATTCAAATTGGAATGGCGTAGTCTCACTGGCTCCGGACAGTTGGGACTCTTCTGCAATATGCACATAAACATCGCAATAATAATAAAACACTCCCATTCTTACTCCCTTTATCCTCAAAACATAATTCAAATTGGAATGCCATAGTCTCACTGGCTCCGGACAGTTGGGACTCTTATGCAATATGCACATAAACATCGCAATAATAATAAAACACTCCCATTCTTACTCCCTTTATCCTCAAAACATAATTCAAATTGGAATGCCATAGTCTCACTATCCTCTGGATAGTTGGGACACTTCTGCAGCATTCATTTTTTCAGTTATTTATTTATTCAAATCGGTTTTGCTACCCTTTTGGGAACATTAAGAATTGATCAGGTTGTATGCAAATTTTCACCAAGAGAAATGGTCTTTAACATATCAGCAGGTTCATAAACAAAAATAATATGTTATTTAAAAATGTTGGGGAGAGTAATGGCGACTGAACCGGTTTACCTCTTAACTTTAATGCTTCTCTTAAATCAAAACAAAATACAGCTAAGTGGTTTTCGCCAAGTAAATTGATACACTTTTAAGATTAACGATTAAGTTATATTCCCTCACGTGAAATTGTAAAAGAAGAGAATTTTAATTTTATTTCTTAGTTTACTTTTCCGAGACCCGTTGAACCAGTTTCTCCATTTTTGCATTTAATTAGGATTTGAACAACAATGCTGTAAACGTGCGATCTTTAAAACGTATATGTGATCAAACCATTTATGAACATATTACAAAAATGTGGAAATCTATACGGGCTTTTACAACCCTGTGATATAGGTACATAATAATTTTGTGGAATAGTAATCAGTTGAAGTAAAATATGCTATTTAAATTATATGGAACCTATTCAGAAGAAAAGAATCACGCTGTCATTGATTATTATTATTGAGGTATGTTATTATAGCCTTCTTATTGAGGTATGTTATTATGCCATGCATTTGAACACATCTATTACTTCTTAGAAAGTATTGTCAACTAAATGCAATCTAGGTACAAGCGAGTATCAAAATGATGCAGTCCTGATATTGTTGTCGCAATTAAATATAATTTTGGATCGAGTAGTTCTTGTTGGAACATGCGTTTTCATCCCGCGGTAAAAGATCCCCGACAAAATATCAAACGGTCAAAATATACCCTACCAAAATATATACTTAAACCTAACCTAACCTAACAAAAAATGGGACAAAAATAATACAGACATCCTGTGAAGACAATAAATTATTGTTATCTGTATTATTTTTGTCCCATTTTTTGTTAGGTTAGGTTTTAGTATATATTTTGTTGGATGATGTTTTGTCGCGGAATGAAAATGCACGTTACCAAAACTTGGAAAGCAATTATGCTTAATAAATCAGGGTTAACTGTAATACCATTAACATTTAAAAAATATTATATCTTTATCTTTATATTACGGCTCTACTGGTCGTAAGCCATGGACAAGGACCAAAAAATATTCCTCCAGCTACCCTGAATGGTATGAACCAGCAGGTGACTGAAGGAACTAAATATCTTGGACACATAATCACCAGTAATCTAATGGACGATGACGACATCGATAGGCAAAGAAGAGCTCTCAGTGTAAAAGCAAACATGCTCAGTAGAAGATTCCGCCTTTGCAGTTCCTTTCCTTCTGCGCAACACTGTATACGTGTGAACTCTGGACAAACTACAAGAAGAGTAGTATAGAAAGACTTCGGGTTCAGTATAACAACGCCCTCCATATAATGTTTGGTCTCCCCAGATATTGCATCGCTTCCCGGATGTTCTCGGAGGGGCGAGTTCCTGGCTTTGCAGCCCTTATTAGATCCAGGGTGGCAGGAATTAGGGAAAGGATAACCAGCTCTGGAAACATCCTCGTCATGGAAGTCCGCCTCAGTCCATCATCCAGTAGATATTGATGCACACTGGAGAAAAATACTGGCTCCTTAAGTGCTCACAGAATCCTAAAAGCTTAATATTATTATTTCTTTTGTTTTCCTTTCACAACTATGAGCTTATTATCTTTTTTTGTTTTGTGTACATTCATATACACCTTCTTTTTCTTTTTTTCCTTTCAAATACTTTGTGTATGTATGTGTAGGTATATTATACCCTTATGGAATGTGTGGGATTGCACTCTCCTCCCCACACACTGGAATAAACATTTATTTATTTATCCCAAAACATTTTTAGCATGTACGAATATCTACATATTCACCAACCAGATACTTCAAAGAGACATTTCATATAGCAATATATGTAATAATTCCTAAAAAACTAACAAAACTCATATAATAAAACTCGAATGCTCCATACAATCTGTCATACAACTTAGACTTCAGTGATGATAAAATTTATATTTCACAATTGTAACAGTTAGTTACTCTTAACCTCAGGTACCAGGGTAACATCTCAGCTAACAGGTTCGGTCTAACCTAAAACAAAGTTATGCAGATATAAAATGTTTATGTGGAACGCGTCAGTTTGATGGATATGGGATGAAACCGACCGTGACAACTTCATCCATCAACTTCCGTTAAGATGTATCTGCGTACTGCGCAGGTGTGGAGGCGCTGAAACACATCTCAACCGGTTGGTTGGGAGTGATGAGGAAATTAAACAGCATTTTAGATTTTTAGGTTTTAAAGGGATTCAAAACAGAGTTGAACACGCAGACATAAAAAGGCAAGGTAGGTACATAAAACATAAAAAACATTGCATTATTCATACAATGTAACTAGTAGGACATACATTAAGCCGCGGCATTCCCAATTTCTATAGATTTATTACATAGAAACTTAACACTTTAAGTTTTAAAGCTCTTAAAAAAATGTATGTTATTCTTGAAGATAATATCTATTCATTCCCCACGCCAAAACGCAAATTATATGAAATTCCCTCGATAGAAAAAAATCGTAAATTATGCTCCGAAAATTATTATAAACACGTTTGTTTCATTTATTTTACAAGTTACAGTTGTGAAAAAATTCACAATGTTTCTTTAAATGATACTTAAGACTCCTTCCATGAAATTTTTGCTCTATTTTGAACGAGTCGTGTTTCATTAAACATTTTCACAATTTTCGCATCGAATTAATCGCTTTAAATATTAGCGCGCTCCTCTAACATTCGTAATTACATATCTCTCCATCTTCTTCTTTTTGAGCGCGGATGCGCCTTAAGCACCTTTTTTAAGGTATTTTCCTAGTAAAACATTTTTCTTAAGATCGCACCGTGGGGATTTGAAATGTTACTTTAAACGCTAGAGCGATTTCGGGTGATTTTTATCCCGGACATCAAACACTGACAAGGTCTCACAAAAGTCATGTAATCTTATTTTGTGTTGGACAGCTGAGGCCATCTTCCCTCGAAGGGCCTTTACGGAGTGAAGAGAAGAGCCGAGGTTACCTCGGTGGTGTCTTCCTTCTTGGGGTCTTCAGGGAACTAAATTGGAGTGGACAGGACAGCTGATGCCACCTTGGTGGATTTTTTCCTCTTGGGTCTTCGAATAACTAAAAGCGAGTAGAGAGGAGAGCTGATGCCACCTCTGATCTCACCTCCTTCGTGTGGAACCAATAGGGAGTAGACTCAACTCTTGTAGGGCCTTCAGGATACCTCGGGAGAGTGAGGAGGAAAGCTGAGGGTACCTCTCTCGTGGAGACTTTAAGAATATAAAGGTCGTGGAAATAAGATAAAAGTGTTAAAACTCGGAAAAAGCAAATTAGTTACTGCTAGTAACTTGTAATTATCAAACGGTTACGAGTAAAATTAAAACGTTACACATATTACAATTAATTTTAAGGTGCGCGGAAAAAAAAATTAAACAACTTAAAGGTAAGTAATTCGATGAGTACATTACAGAAAATACTTCAAGTTTTCCCTCGTGTAAAGGGTGTTGCTGGAACGATACGGAGTGCTTTTCACGTGACCCGCTAAGCATTACCGGAATACTCTATTGCATGTGTAGTGGAAGAATATTTTTTAATTGATTTTAATTTTAAAAAAACTCATCGGACGGAAGAATGATATCTACTCCAAAATTTGATATTTAATATGCTCAGGAATCACTGGTTGAAATCCTTTGCGTACGTACTGTTAAAACCTGCATATATTAGGAACTATTGCATAATTTGTTGTTTTATCTATTAACATTTAATTTATTACACATTGTCTAGCATAAAAACATCGATACTAGGGTTAAAGGTAATTATTAACAGGCGCTTTTAAACTAGAAATGATACCTTTTTGTTTTAATTCACTGACCCTTGTAAGAAATGTGACCTTTCGATAACAAAGAGCATAGACCATTAAACGCTGATGAAGGTTATTTAATCAATTTGCCGTTAGGTTGACCTTAAGTAGAATAAAACAAAACGTTTTCATTAAACCAAACTGAAATCTTTCATGGCGGTAAGAACCCCTGTTCAGGACTTTTGAAGAGCAAACGATATACGTACATTGTAAATAATAATGTATTTGCGGTTCATTCCAGAGTTAAGGACATTGCCCTAATTTAAGAACTGCTGTAGTGAGAGACAAAACGATACTTAAAATAACTTTTCCATTTGGAAATCATTCTGTGTCACTTCTTTTAACTCTTTCAATTTCCCTTCTTCCTATAAAATTGAATGGTGTGGGATATCATAGCATAGTCCCACTAAAACCAGTTGTCATAATTTAGGAAGCGATTATGTGTACTGCCGCTTCGGGAAACATTTATTGGATCATCCCTGCCATAGGTCACCCCAAGTTGTTGGCAGCGTTTGGTGATTTAGCAAGAGTGCCCAGCTTCATGAGATGAGATTTGTCTAGGACTTGGGGGCGAATGCTTTTGTCCACCTATTGCGAGGCGGGTCAGATCAGGAGAGACTGGTTGAGGGAGATCTAACCCAGACCTTTCCAGGCAGGCTCTCACGACCCATCGCGGGAAGGATGGATTCGTACGTCCGTCACTTCTGGACACATTGACCCGAGATTCCTACCCACCTCTCATATCTTTTCCATCCCAAAACTTCCTCCCCTTCCTTTCCCTTAAAAGACCCTCAACACAACATTCCCAAAGATGACATAGGCCTTAAGGATTTTTTTTCCTCAGAGCCTCCTGTATGGAGACTGTGACCCTTGAATGGTACACTTAAAAATCAATGTTAATTAAACATACAATCAAAGTGAATTTGTGACACCTCGTAAAACTAACCCTCTCGTCTAAGTCATTCCAAAATAAAATTGACGAAAACCTCCAATTCCATACAAATCGCATTTACTCCTACACTATGGAAACATACAAAAGAGGATATAAAACATATTACAATAAAAGTATAATGTACCTATTATGAACAGATGAATTTTAATAACAACTTCAGGTTGCACCTTAACCGTGCATTGATGTCTTTCATACCAGTCTACAAAAATTAATAATTTGATAAGCAATTTATTCTTTCATTATTTCACTTTTTTTGTTATGTGTCGTAAATCATTATTTTTGACGATTTTTAATTATATCACACGACTGCACATTAATTGCCATCAGAGGCGGGCGGTGCCGTGAAAAAAGTAGTCTAGTGAGTTTTTCATATTTCCTTCCTACCGACTGCATTTTTTAACACAAATTTCTGTTGCATGGAAACAACTGCTGTCTGAAGGCTATAATTATAAGGCTATATTGTAACAGATCCGTCATGTCTACATTGTAATATTATTACTTTGAATTGGGTTCATAGTAATAAAAACTTTTTTTTTTGTAAAATCGATATCCAATCTTCAAACCACTCCAAAATGAGTAGGCAAAGAAAACTCAAAAGAAAGCGACATCTAACGACTCCGAAGAAGAAAACACAAATAATAAAAGATAGTACAAGATATTCCAAACAATCCAACTATATTATTCCAGTAACATAAACCTCAATGGCCCAGTCATAGCTTAACTTTATTGCTCCGAAAATCTTTAATAATTTACCAATTGAAATAAAGACAGTAGACCAATATAAAACTTTCAGGAAGGCGATTAGGGACTTTTTGATGAGTGAGTGTGACAGTGTCAGTGGCCTGTTTCTCGTTCTCAGATAGAACAACTGTCTGTTTTTTTTTTACCTTAACTCCACACAGGAGGCTCTGAGGAAAATAATTTCCCTATGTATATGTGTAAATTTGTACGTATACGTAAATGTACGTATGTGTGCATGTATATGTGTGCATGTATATGTGTGCATTTATATGCATGCATGCGTATGTATATTTATTTATTATTTATTTATTTATTGTTTCTTTACACTGCAGGTAAAAATGTTTACAATACAATTTGTTACCTCACTAGGACAAGCCTGTGTTGAGGTTAACAATAATTATACAAGTTAACAAAATAACACAAAATTATACAGATTTTGAAAGAACAATATTGTTGTATTTCTTACAGATTGAGATTAGATTATGGGTACCTACTGGTACCAACTAAACTGATGGAGCTAGGTAGTACATTAATGTAGACTTTTAGGGTGACCATAGTTTTAATTTTTAGACCATATGGATACATATATGTATATGGGGATGTATGTATGTGTAGATGTATGCAAGCATGCACACATACAAAACTATAAACAAGAATTATGAGCCTGAACATGATTTAATATCTTGTGCATGACTTTTCTATTTTCTTTTCCATTTTCTAATTTTTATTATATTTACATTATATACATTTAATTAATTTATTAACACTAGACTAAAGTAACTATATTCCATTGGTCACCATGAAGCAGGCAGCCGCCTAGTATGGTGATGTACCTAATGTATCATATTATAGACGAATATGAAAACGTTCTAATATTTTAACATGTATTTTATAAATAAATAAACAATGCATTATAACGAGAGGTGACAAAGAAGATGCATTGGAAAATCGATCACACTGTTTTACTGTGTCATTTTCTCGCTCTATCATATCTTCTGTCATACTAGAGGTCAGTCGCCCGGTAGTTGAGCGTGTTACCATAAAAAGCTTATTAACAGTAAAATTATTAAAAATATATATTCTAATTATATAGATAATTACGAAAATTGACAAAAGCACGAAACGCCACTGATTGCTACCATTATTTTATTATATCCTTGGAACAGCACCGATGATATCTTCATCAATATTTATGATCCTTTATAATGAGCTGTCGAACAAGATTTTGACAGCTCGATCCCGTCATTGACGGGCCACATCATGCAAATCATAAATTATGTGATTTATTATTTAGTCACAGTTATTTATTGATGAACAATACACGATTACATAGCCTTAGAGTCAATTTAAATGACAATGTATAATCAGTTTTGTTATTAGCCACGCATAAAACTACTGCGTCCAAAGATCTCCGCCTATAAAATAATATTTATAAATATTGAAAAACAATAAAGTAAGTACCTATAATATATTTTACAAGAAAATTATTTTTATTCTATTTTTGAAATGTTTAATTTTTTCATCGTGTAGAAACATATCTGCAATGCGATTCCGTATCTTTTGTGAATACGGAATCGATTCCAAATATATAATCGACTGTCAAATTTGTGTGCTTGTCTATGGCTTGCAATTGCTTTTTCTATGGGCTGATATGTCAGCTGTCGGCGCTGTCGCTGATTTCAACTAGTTTAATACACGAAATGCTGTAAGTATAAACCATTATTTATTCAGTTAAATGAAGACA
Source organism: Limnephilus rhombicus (assembly GCA_929108145.2). Taxonomy (NCBI): domain Eukaryota; kingdom Metazoa; phylum Arthropoda; class Insecta; order Trichoptera; family Limnephilidae; genus Limnephilus; species Limnephilus rhombicus. The sequence goes on from OV815292.1 coordinate 25,668,055, forward strand.
ATATTAGCGATACTCGATCGAAAATCTGGAGACAGAAAAATCAGAAAAAGATAATGGCACCTCTGGGACTCGAACCCAGGACTGGGTGCCAATATCTTTTTCTAATTTTTCTGTCTCCAGATTTTCGATTGAGTTTGGCTAATATTGTCTTCATTTAATAAAAAAATTACAATTTGAGGTTTTACTCGTAAAGTTAACAATAAAAATATTTATTTTTGAATGTAGCTATAACTTTGTGGTTATCCATTATAGAAAAATGAAACAATTCAACTTTGTATAAACCACTTATATAATGGGTAAATCCGACCGGTTTCGGAACAATCGTTCCTTCTTCAGGGAAAGCTTATACTAATTTGACAGTTTAGAACAATGTTTTATTATGGTAGGGTGGAGCCGTTGCTAGTTATTAATGTAGATTGGGTGGGTAGGTATTAAATTTTTATTTATTTATTTATTTATTGCTTCTTCACAATTTATATACATATATTTTTAGCATGTAATTATTAACCCCACTAGGGTTCGCCTGTATCGGGGTTAATAATTTCACAATTTAATAAAAATAACACACGCAAATATCGGTCATGCAAAACAGTTAAGTAAAAGCAAAATAATAAAATTTAAAAATAAAATGATAAACAGAGAAAATAATAAGTGATAAAAATATGAATTAATAACAAAGTGTTAAGAGATCAGACAAAATGTTCTCATTCATTATATCATTAGTTCATACCATTTTCAACAACAGATAAAATTTAAAAAAATATATATCCTTAGGTTTTTTTTTTTTTAAATATGTGTGAAAAAATAAAAAATGAAACAAAACAATGATTTATAAGCGATTACATTAGAGCGAATCTTTCTTATGCAATATTAAAGTGACTATCAAATAATTATGAAATAAATATGAAAGAAACCGTTTAGATCACAATATTATTGTTTTCATTCCATTCCCAAGTGACCGTTTTCATTAAAATATGATTGTATTTTATAGTGTAAGTGACACCTTAGAAATGCCACCGTGTGATCTTTTAGTTTTGACAAAGTTATGGGATACGATAACCCATATATATTTATTTATTTATTGTTTCTTTACCTTTTTAATTTAGGTGGTTTAATTTTTAATTTTTTTTTTTTTTTTTTTAAGTTTCTTTATTCTTTGAATTATTCATTACATGAATTGGGGATTTTTCGACCACCATACTAGGCACATGCCTGTGTTGTGGTGGTCGATTTTCATATACAGTATATTAAAAGATGCAATATAAAGAAATGTGCGAGAATATAAAAAATAAAATAAAAATATATAAATATACATATTATATATAATAATATTAAAGAAATTTAAAGAAAACAAATGAATATAAAATAATGTAAATAACTAAAGAGTATGGAAACAATAAATTACTATAGAGTATAAAAGAGTATGAAAGAATATAGTAGAATATAAAAATAATATGAAAAGTATAGAACATAGAAGGCAATACATGAAAGAATATAAAAATGATATAATTATAAAATATATAAAGTCGAAGTAAGTACTTTGTAGAGTATGTAAATAAGAAATGATAACGATTTTAATGAAGATCTGTGTGTACGTGGTAATATTGGTAGGTACATTATTTCAAACCAATTTTTGTACAAATAAATTTTGGAATAAATTTATGTTTCGAGTCCGCCGAATTACACTGGTCACTAGAGTAAATTATTATTGTTACAGTGATTTTCTGGTGGCACTGGGCCCTGAGTACATAAACATGTAGATATAGGCACTAGTACACAGTGGTGCCAAACAGTTTTAAAGAATTAGTTTTTAAAAGTATTTAAACTTTTGGCTATTTATATTATAGTGATTACAACCAAAAAAATTTATTAGCGGTATATAAACCGATATCAATTTTATTTACAAAATATTACTAAAAACTTTTCTTCTCCCACATTTTATAAAAAAGTTGAAAGCTTTATTATATTTTCACAATGGAAATAAAATAAAGTGATGCTATCCTCCAGATAAAAGAAGTAATAATGAGATATTATATTTTACAAATATCAATAATTTGCAGATGATGTTTTCACAATGGCAAAAACACATTTTCACAGAAAAAATAAGTAGATATGTATGCACGAGAAGAGGACAATAAGTGAAATAATAATTAAAAAATATTTTTCCTTAACAAGTGGAAAAAAAGAAAAATTTTTAGTGTGCTAGTACTTAGGAGTATTTTTTATGATTTGAATATATCATATTATCGAGTCAAATGCAGTTTAGCTGCTAGCATATTGCAAAAGCGGTTTAGGCAAAAGTTGATCTTCATAAAAGGATTAAATATCTATCCCTGTTCTAGCAGAAAATATTAGAAAACGATAATGTAATGCTAAGGCAAAATTAAATTTGAATTACAGATAATGACACGTGACCTTTGTTTCCCACCAAGCTTATATTTAAATAAAACAAAGTTTGGCAATGACATAATTCTCTTCAAATAAATTTTCTAAAGAAATTCTTTAAAAAACTGTCGACCCTTTACGGATATCCATATTTGGACACTAGTTGCAAAGTGAGTAAGTGTACTAGATTTTTTGATGTTGTTATTTAGTTCGTTGTATATTTTAGGTGCGATGTATGAGTATTGCCTTTGTGAAAAAGTTGTTTTTGTTGTAGGGATTGTGCATTTTGCATGAGTTGAGTAACGAGTATGTATATCTTTTTGTGTGGATTTTATCAAACCATTTTTCCAGATATGGATGAGAACTATCTTAATGTACAATTGGCGAATGTCTAAGACAGCTAGTTTTTTGAAGAGTGGCTCTGATGGATGAGAAGGGGAACATTTGAAGATGATCCTTAACAAAAGTTTTTGAATGGTCACTAGAGGGTAGAGAATGGATGCTGCACAACCTCCCCATCCTATAATGCCGTATGTTGCTATAGATTGAAACAGAGCAAAATAAACACTTCTGAGTGTTTTTATGTCAAGGATTGATCGAATAGAATAAAAAATATAGCATAACTTACGGAGTCTCTTTGTTATGGAGTTGATTTGGGCCTCCCAGCGTAAATGGTTATCTATAATGACCCCTAGGTATTTTATTTCATTAGAAGGTTTGAGAATTGGGCATGAACAGCTGTTTGAAAGAGATAGTGAGGGATTATCTAGATTTTGTGGGCAAGTGTGAATGACTAGCTTAGGAAGGTTTTCTGGGAGAGTGAATTTTCGGATTGAGAAATGCATATATTGCGTTTTTTGAATATTTAGGGTGAGGAGGTTAGAGTCTAGCCATTTTTTAATTTTGCTCAGTCCAGAATTTGCTTTCTCGATTGTTATTTTCCATATTTTACTTGTAAAAATGATAACAGTGTCATCAGCAAAAGATATTATATTACCTTCAATATCCAAATTCAGTAAGGAGTTCATATAAATGAGAAATAAGAGCGGTCCTAGAACACTCCCTTGGGGCACGCCATAGGAGATAGGTAAGCATTTACTCCTATATTCTTGATTAGAGTGGATGACGGTTGTTTGTGATCTCTGTGTGAGGTAGTTTTTAAACCATTTCAGAGCAGTACCTTCTATCCCAATCTGTTGGAGTTTTTTTAAAAGAATGTGGTGGGAAATAGTATCGAAGGCTTTAGACAGATCTAGAAAAACAGCAAGAGGTTTATTGCCTTTATCGAGGTTATCTGATATCAGTTTGGTAAAGGTTGCAATTGCATCAGCAGTACTGCAATCTTTACGAAAACCGTATTGGTTTTTTGAAAGAATTTTATTGTCCTCGAGGAATTTGAGGAGTCTTAGTTTCACTACTTTTTCAAAAATTTTGGATATAGTGCTCAATAACGATATAGGCCTGTAACTATTCAGGGAAGATCTGTCACCTGATTTGAAAATAGGGATGATAGAGGCATGTTTAAGTGATTTTGGGAATATTCCGGATTGGAGGCTTAAGTTTATAATATGTTTGAGAGGGCTGGCAATTAGGGTTTTTAAATGTTTAGCGAGTTTAGAAGAGATTTTATCTACTCCTGTTGAATGGCTATTTTTTAATGATGTGATGATTTCTATAATTTCCAGTTCTGAGGTAGGAGTGAAAACAAATGGAGTATAACTCAGATGAGACAGGGATATTTTGTTTGCTAGGTCATGTTCCGAAACATTATTTCTAGTTAAGATATTATTAGAAAGGTTAGATCCGACTGAGGTGAAAAATTTATTGAAATGGTCTGCGATTTTTACGGAGTCATTACGTGTATTTGTTAGTGATCGGCCTTCAATGTTAATCTTATTGATGGGTGTAGTCGTTTGTCTAGTATATGATATGTCCTTGATAATACTCCATATTTTTTTCTTGTCGTTTTCGGCGTTTATGATTTGTTTTTTATAGTAATCTTCTCTGGCCTTTGAAGTAATTTTCTTGCAAACATTTCTGTATTTCTTGTAAAATATGTGGGATTCATGGTCGTTGGGATTTTTTTTACAGAGTGCGTGGAGTTTATCACGCTTACGTATAGAATGAAGAATACCAACAGTTATCCAAGGTTTGAGTTTCGTGTCATAATGTTTTGTTTTGTCTGTTGTTTTGGATGTAGCGCTGGTTAAGTGGTTTTGAAGTGTTTGGACAAAAGATTCACAGGCTAAATTAGGATCATTTTGTTTGTAAAGATTCGACCAATTTTCTTGTGAGACCAGCTCAAAAAGTGTGGAATATGATATTTTATTTTGTGGAATTTCGTGCGGTTGTGGTTTATGTACTTTGTGAGAAAGAGAAGTAATGGTAGCGTAGTGGTCTGTGACGGTACATTGATATACAAGAGATATAGTTTTTAATTTACATTTTGAAAATACGTGATCAATACAACTTACGGACGAGCCAGATACTCTGGTGGGTGCTGTGATGGCTGGGACAAAACCTTGAAAAGTTAGCAGGTTTATGTAATCATTGGCTTGAGGATGCATGGAATTAATTATATTTATATTAAGGTCATCAATAATAAGTAGATTATCACAATCAGTTACACAAGATAAAAATTGGTTTAGTGAATTTAGAAAAGGGGTTATGTTAGACGTAGCTGGTGATCGATAAATTGAAAATATGGTTACGTGTTTATCTATAACAATTTTGAGACAGTTGGATTGATTGATTATGATTTCGTTTACTGTGTGAGGTATGTGATTTTTTATATGTATAATAACACCATCATTTTGGTTTATGTTATTCTGTGTGTTGTAGTGGGTGTAGTTTATTATATTTTTGGGAAGGTAATTTTCATTGATCCAGCATTCACTCAAAATGATTATGTCAAAGTTGGAGTTTAGGTCTGTGAGAACTATCAAGAATTCGTTAAAATTACGGTTTATGCTTCTAATATTCATTGAGAAGATTTTTAGGGCTGATTGAGATAATGTTTGTTGAACTTCTAGATTACTGCTTGTTTCTTTACATTGAATTGGTGTCAAATTATCCAATAGATCAGCTATTTCTTCCATTTACAATGTTTGTAACCTAACAGAATCAGTTGCATTAAATATATAAATGGTTTAGACACATCGCATAAAAATAGTATCTTTGTGCTAGAAACATATAATAATATTTTACTGCTGTTTATAAAAGAAAAATAAGAAAAATTTAAAAGTATATGAAAGTAAGTTTTGTAGTTAAAGGAACTTTGTTTACATGTTAGTGAGTGAGGGAGACAAAAGTTGCTTATTTTTGTCATTAACAATAATGACAGGAGTTCCAATTTCTTTTCGGATATATACTTGACCACCTCTGGTCCAAACAAATTTGAAAAGGTTTTCGCGTTTAGCCTTGCGAGCAAGAAACCATAGGTGCTTCGCCTGAAATGTCAGGTGTTCGGAAATGTATATAGGGGAGCTTGGTCCTGCCAATCCGATGAGGGTGGTGTTTAGTTTGCCTTCTCGATTTTCAGCTTGCTTGTTGAACCTTTTTACTTCTTCCAGAAAATCATCTCGGTAAATAGTGGATTTGAATTTTATTAAGATGGGCCTGCATTTATCTTTGGAGACTTTTAGTGTGGTGCGGTACGCTGAATCAATATTGGTAGCATCGTTTGAGCTGATGGTTTTTTTAATATTGAATAAAATATTATTTAGGTTTTCCCCGCTGGTTTCAGGGATTCCTCTAATCTCCAAATTTCTTGATCTGCTTTGTCTATCAATCTGTTCCATATGGTTTTCAATAGCTTCAAGTCTCGCTTCGAGGTTATTGTTCTTTTTTTCAAGTATTTTGTTTTTATCTTCAAGGTCGTGAACACGAAGTAAAATCTCCTGGTATTGTTTACTCATTGTTTCCAGAGTTGCTAGAATTTGAGTGTTTTGTTCCATTAGTTTAGCGAGTAGTTCACTGTCCGGAGGTGCAGTACCGCTGACTTTAACATTAGGTAGTACCGTTAAACATTCCTTGCATTTGATCTGGGCGCGGCGCTCCTTACTGAGTCGACGGTAAGAGCTCTCCGCGACTCCTCCGCAATGTAAATGAAAGGTCCCTTTGCACAGTGCGCACACGAAAACCGACTCGGCTGAGAGAGTAGCCTCTGAACACATAAGGCAAGTATTATTCATGTTGCTGTATTTGTTTTTACTACTTGTGAGTTATCAGATTCGGATGTATTGCACTTCGGTAAGAGCGTGTGTGTGTGAGATTATCGCTCGCTGTTGACAGATTGAAATTTTTGTGATAATAATTTTTATTTTTTTTTATTTCGATTTATTTACCAGTTGTTCGTCTTGGCACTAAAACTTTTCACACACTCGAGTACTGCCGTACACCGTAGATACTAGTCTAGTAGACAAAATAACTAAAATGAGTTTTAACTGATGTTTATTAGTATTATACTTGGAACGAAAAAAATACGTGTTTACTGTGGGTGTGATATTATTAAGAATGATATTATAAGAATTATTATTATTATTAATTAGTATAAGCTTTCCCTGAAGAAGGAACGTTTGTTCCGAAACCGGTCGGATTTACGCATTATATAAGTGGTTTATACAAAGTTGAATTGTTTAATTTTTTTTTATAAAAATATAATTATTAAAAGCAATAATTATCAGCCTGAAACACTCATCCACATTGAAAAAATCTTCCGAGAAAAAATACATGACGCCAACGGGACTTGAACCCGTGCCCTTCTGATTGCCGCTCTCCCAATTAATGATAAGTGTTTCAGGCTGATAATTATTGCTTATAATATTTGTTACCCTTTGTGCTATGCATAAAAATCTTGTCTTAAACGTTAGTTTAACAATTAAAAAATAATAATTAATAAAAATATAGTTTATTTATTTATTTAATATATGTTTAAAGTTGTATACCATGGATTTGACATTTGCGAAGTATCAATGTAAATAGTAAATATGTATGAATTCCTTAGTTTGCCCAAATGTCAAATTCATGGTGTACAACTTTAAACATGCACTAAATGAATAAATAATCATTTATGCTTACAGCATTTGGCGATTTAAACTAGTTGAAATCGCCGATAGGTGTCGTATTAGCCCATATAAAAAGTAATTGCAAGGCATAGACAATCACACAAATTAGGTATGGAATCGATTCCGAATCCGCAAAAGATACAGAATCGCTCTTCAGGGCTAAAAAAGCTGCTTACGAACTTTTTCACGGGTAACAATAACAACCAGCAAGGGGTTGGGGGGGGGGGGGGGGGGAGGAGGAATGAGAAAAGTACTCGAATTATATTCCTGGAAATTATTATTTGCACCATCTCTTTTGTCAATGTGATACAACGACGTTGATAAAATGTAATAATGTAAATAATAAGTAGTGATAAGTAGAGGTCCTAAAAAACTCTCCAATAAATTTTTCAACCCCCCCTCCCCACCCCCCCTTAACCCCCTCGTGAATACCGTAGCGACGCCCTTGACAACTAGTAGGTACGTAATATAATCAAAATTACTAATTTCAGTTGTCGGTGCGTGAAGTAAAATATTCCTACGTGAAATTATTTACATGTAACAAATTCAAATTTACTTTGATATTTAAAAAATTGGAACTGATTGTGTGATTGCAGATAAGTGATAAAGTAGATACCTACATTACTTACCTACTTGTAAACAGAAAATAATGTAATTTTTTTGTTAATTAATAATTATTTTTTTAAGAAAACTCCCTTTTTTTATAGGGGGGGGGGGGGATCGCCCCGGGGGGTGACAATCGACAGTAGAATAAATTTTAGGAAGGATATTGTCACAAAAGTATTGTGTACATGAACACGGTCTGTTATTTTATTTTTTCAACTTTAATAAGGGGGGGGGGGGGTGACACCGCGCCCCGGAGGGGGGGGGGGGTGACATCCGCCCCGGAGGGGGGGGGGGGGTGACATCCGCCCCGGGTGCCACACATGCTAGCTACGCCACTGTCTGGGATTGTCTGAGAGGTTCTGGGTTCAAGTCCCATTTGCGACCATTATCTTTTTCTGCTTTTCTGTGTCTTGTTTTCTTACATATTTTCGTTTAGATTATTATTATTGTCTTCTTCTTCAATAATAATTCTATTTTTGAAAGCGTTTTTATTTAATTAATTTTATTTACATATTTCGTAGTCTTAAAGTTAACTACATAATGGTGTGCATTCGAAAGGTTGAAAATGAAAAATAAAATATTAAAATGTCAATTTTTTACTGTTTTTGAAAGGCGGATAATGATCCCGAGGCAAACATTTTAGAAATAATTCAACTTCACAAATCCCACAAATTATAATATCCCGTTATTTTTCACGTGTCTGCGATTTATTTTTAAAATTCTAGAAATATTTTAGAGTGTAAAATAATTTATTCGCCGTAGAATTCAATGTATTACCTTTAATTCGCCGCAATTGCAATGTCATAACAATAAAACAAAGGTCACGGGATCGATGCCTGTTAAGTGCAATCCAAAATAATAATACGGCGTTTTATCGGCACAAAAATACGTTTATTACACACAGAATGTATTATTACACCAAATTAAACACAAATAATATTCGCAAATACGCGGCAATAAAACCGCTATAAAAAAATGCATTCGACTCGTTTCCTCAATTTTAGCAGAGAATTTGAATGAACTACGTAAAAAGAATAAAACATAACTGCATTTCCAAATTTTGCACATAAAAAAACGAAAATAAATGATATGTTCCTTTTTACAAATGCTTAAAAACTTTACGAAATTTTATACATGTTTCGGACGACACTATAAAATGAAGTCGAATGTGTCAAAATGTCAAATAGTTACAATTTTGTTTTAGAAAGGGTAATATTAAATGTACTGAAACAACCAACAACAAATTTCAACCAATATGTTTGATTCTTCCCTTTTTATAAAGTGGCTGTATTTTTGCTTATTCGCTGGGTGATTTTTGTCTGGTTGAATCTAACCTACATTCCGCTCAGCGTTGCCATGGCTACCGAAGTTTCTCACGACAAAAGAGCGGGAAGGCTGCATGCTGAGTTTCACGAGTGCGAGTGAGATGCAAATACACGTTTATCGCTTTTCATCGCTAACAAGAGTGGAAAGGTAGGGTGAACAAGTTTTGGGGAATTGAAATATATTTTAATATTAAAATTACAGTCGTATATATATTTTACAATTCTCTAACTAACTAACGATCACGCCGTTTTCTCGCAGGGGTAGGCTGAGAAGATAAATCGCAATACAACTCTGTCTGGACACACACTCTTGCTTCATTCACACTCATACATTTGCAAAACAGAAATCTCTGCATTTAATTTTTCAATGTTACACATCACGTGATAACAAGTCCAAAATGCTTGGAATCAGTGAGACTATAGCGGACTATTTAGTTGAATAAAGTAGGGATGGGAAGGGAAAGATTAAGATTGGAAACTCCCGATTTTTACTTAATTACTGGATTAACTTAAACGATTACAAATACAACTTCACAATAATATCTGAGTCCTACAGCAAAAATCAGTAAGTATTCATTTTAAACTGCCAAAATATTTTTCATAGATCGGTCCGTGGATGAGTTGGCATCGCATTTGGGTCCCACTCGGACGTCGCGTTCAATTCCTCGGCTGGCTAGGTGCTTCATCACGACACCAGCAACATTTTCCGGTTATTGTGGTGGTAGTAGGAGATTTTCAAATATTGTCGGGTTATTCGTAACCGGGAAATGTTTGTCTTTATTTTTTAATACGAAAAAGTTATGGAGCTTCGAAATATCCATTTAATTTAAAAAATAAAAATTGTGGCAATATTTTTCATTCTTTCAATAAGAAAAAAGATTTGGAAAAAATAATGCGTTAGCACCAATTTTTCCAAATGAAAAGTAAATAAATAAAATATAAATAATAAATATTAAAGTATTACAACACAAAATTTCCGTAAAGTTTTAGTAACTGATTTCACATGCGTAGTAAATATTAATTCAGAGATGTAGATATTTTTAGTATGGTGACCGGCCAACCCAGAATGAAACCAACTCAGTGATGATAAAAATTCGTTAAATAGGTTACGTCAGGTTAGGGTTACCGGCTATTTTAAAATTATTATTTTTTAACTTTTAATGACTTTTCAAAGAGTTGTTGAGTTGAAAACTTATTTAAACAACTACAATCAGTACAAAATTCTATGGTTAAGTTATTAGTTCAAAAACATATTTTTTCACAGTGACGAAACATATCATTGTTGTATCGGAATTTAACAATATTACCGGTGCAGGCCTTATTTTGGTACAAAATATTGAATCATATATCGGAGTCTGATTATAAGAGGAAAGTGGAACATGAACATAATACAAGGTTCACAAAGAATGAAGGAATGCTTGTTCCAAAATATAATAATAACTATGGACGGCGAACCCAGGAATATAACGATCCAAAAATATTTAACATGTTACCAATTAATATAAAAAAATGCGATTCTACAAATAGATTGCGATATATGCTGAAACAATGGTTACTAAATAGAGATAGTTTATGGTAATTCATGTATGTATGTTTAAATAAGGAACTCCAGTGAAAAATATTATGGCTTTAAAAAAATATGTTCATATAGACCAATAAACGCTGATTCTGAATATATAAGTTTTATTTCATAATATTAAACGTAGAGTTCTTAAAAAAATATTAAAAAGTGAATTTTTAAACCTCTCTTCAAAACACACTGTAAAGTTGGTATTACTGAATGGTTAGTGCTGACGTCACGCGTCACCAGTCATTGTATTGAAATATTTGATTATGTAGGTATGACATAAGCCATCAGTATTAACGACATTTCATGTTATTCGTTATTTCATACTGTTTATAGAGATTTAGTTGTTGTGTTTATTGAAACAATATTTAAGCCTAAATAATCCAGTATCAAAAATAGAGGTATCTCTATTACTTTATCTCTATTATTTAAAATATTGAAAAACTACGACACAAAAAAATAGTAATGCTACTTCTAAGGAGAATGCTTCGAATAACGGTATTCAAAATGGCGGCACTTGATCAGTTGATTGCCAAATCCTATAGTAATTTTTCAGGAGTGATGACGTCACACGATTTACCGTACATACGGTGGTCTTAGGGGGATCTTGAAAAATTAAAACTTTGACAATTATTTTAACTATTAAAACTAACTGTAAAAATAAAAATAATAATGCAGTTATTTAAGTTAGAAGGTCATTATTCATAAAAAATTGGACTGGAGTTCTCTATTGTAACTGAACATTAACATCCTGTTGACAAACTGCTTTATTGCGGTTTAACGTGATTGTACCCTGAAAACCAATTAAAAAAATAAACAAACACGTGTCCAATCATCGTGTTATAATTAAATATCTTAAATAATATTAAAAAAAAATAGTTCCATTTATGGTCACCCTATTCTACGAAATTTCGCAAAAACAAACCGTCCTTGTTGAGGTTCAAATAATAATTTGGTCCAAGCAATTTGAGACTGTGTGAGCGGGACAGACTTACGCACCTGGCAGTGAAGCAGAGGGAGATGGTACGATTTTAATTGGAAATAATTCGTACGTAGCACAACAGATCGTGGGAAAAAGATGGATGCAGATAAAATGCGTTGATCAGATAAGGACAGACGCATATCATTAAAAAAACAAATGAATGAAAATGCTCTTAAGGGAAATAATTGTGCATTTTAAAATAGACAAATCGACCCCTCGGAATGACAAGGTACCTACCATGCGATAATGGAAGACGAATACGAAAGAAAAAAAATCAGAGTGTGCAATTTACACGCGGTAGAAGTGAAACCTCCAGAAAATCAAAGTAGACAGGAGTGGGGAAATTAGGAATTTTTAATCAATGTGAAGAATTATTTTTTCAATATTTCACCGATGACACGAAATCCATTTAAAAAGGGGACCCAACAGTTTGATTCTCCGAAAGTTGGACTCCCGAAAACAGATTTATTATAAAACTAGCTTTTTCCCGCGGCTTCGCTCGCATGGTATTAGGGGATTTCCACTCAGCCTCCTCCACCTTCCCTCTCCCCACCCCGCTCCCCCCATCAATCCCCCTCCCCCTCCATCCACCCCTCCCCCACTCCACTACCCAATCAACCCCACCCCTCCCCCTCCACCCACCCCTTCCTCCGCCCATCCCCCTTCCCTTCCTTCCCTCCCTCCTCTTCCACCCCACTCCGCCTCCTCCACCTTCCCTCTCTCCACTCCACACCCCCAATCAACTCCCTCCCCCTCTCCCTCCACCCACCACTCCCCTCACCCCCTACCCATGAACATTCCCTTTCCCCACATCACTCCCCCCCATCAACATCATTCCCCCCAGCCCTACCCCTCCCCACATCCTTCTCCATCCTTCCTCTTTACACTTCCTTCCCTCCCCCCTCTCCCTCCCCTAACACCCTCCCCCCACCCTCCTCCCCCTCCCTCTCGCCCTCCACCAACACTCTCCCAACACACCCTCCCCCCACCCCACTCCCCCCACCCAACTCCCCCCACTCACCTCTCGCATTCCACACATTCATCCCCGATACATTCAGTTTTCTAACTGCTCGCGTGCCACCTATTATAATTTCTTATACAAATTTCATATATTATAAAATTATAATTTGTTGTGCATTATTTATCAATTTCAAATCTAAAAACGATTTAATAAGACTTATAAGTTGGTATTTATATATACCGAATTTATTTAAAGTGTTGATTTTTTGTACTTATATGCTGGTTTTGTCCGGAGGATATTTTGTCGGGGATATTTTGTCCGAATGATATTTTGTCGGGGATATTTTGTCCGAAGGATATTTTGTCGGGGATATTTTGTCCGAATGATATTTTGTCGGGGATATTTTGTCCGGAGGATATTTTGTCGGGGATATTTTGTCCTAATGATATTTTGTCGGGGATATTTTGTTCGAATGATATTTTGTCGGGAATATTTTGTCCGAAGGATATTTTGTCGGGGATATTTTGTCGGGGATGTTTTGTCCGAAGGATATTTTGTCGGGGATATTTTGTCCGAAGGATATTTTGTCGAGGATATTTTGTCGCGGGATGGAAAGTCGCGGAACCACATCCTCCCTGCACATTAAGTTTTTTGTGTAAGTAGGTACACCGTATTTTCCCTGTAAGTGTATATATCATTTTCATCATTATCATTACATAGTACCTATAAAATGAAGTCGCTCAAAATGTATGTGCGCATAGATCTTTTAAACTACGCAGCGGATTTTCATGCGGTTTTCACAAATAGATAGAGTGATTCAAGAGGAAGGTTTATATGTATAATACATGCTTATTATAGTAGAGAAAAACTGAGAAATTCAAATATTCAATTCAGGCAGCGGGCAGCTGGCAAGCGGGTGGGGTGGATTTTATAAAGGTTGCGTAATGGCGTTGTTTCGTTAGCCACAGCAACATGTGGCCGGGTCTGCTAGTATTGTATAGGCCAACTGTCGGGGGATAAACCGTCGTGGAACCACTTCAAATAGATAATAATATAGTATTATTTGAACAACATTGTACCTGGATGCCCAATATGTCAATGTTATGAATCTATTCTTGTTCAAACAATGATTACGACATCATCCGTAGTCTGCAGTCCATAGCCTGAACAGTTTGCTGTAGTCAAGTCTGCCTTTGTGGATACCTCGCTTCAACTACTGGCATAACTACATAGTATTTTGCAGGTCTAAATACCAAATCGTGACCGAACGAAAACTAATCGAGGAATGGCTGAAGGTGCGATTATAACATAATATTCAATGGAATAATACCAATTCTAAATTGTATTATTTGCTTATAACTGTGCATTTTGTTGTATTATTTTTAAGGTATGCACAATATTTTCAGTTTGGGAGGCGGGTATGTGTAACGCCGCCCCGGGAACTATATATTGAATAACCAACACCCCTGCCATAGGTCACCTCAAGTTGTTGACCACGTTTGGTTATTTTGCAGGGGTTCATGAGGTGAGGTTTGTCTAGGTCTTGGCAGCGAATGCGTTTGCTCACCTACTGCGTGGAAGTCCGGTTCGGGAGAGACTAGTTAAAGGAGATCTAACCTAGACCTCTCCAGCTAGACTCTCTCGACCCATCACTTTGCATCGCAATGGGAGAGATGGATTCATTCGTCCATCATTTCTGGACACACTGACCCCATATTCCTACCCACTACTCATACCTTTTTCCTTCCCAGAACTTCTTATCTTTCCTTAGCATCCCCAAAGATGATATGATTTTTTTCCTCAGGGCCAGGAGTGCCATTTCAAGCAACGTTTCAATTCTGAATGGTGGTCTTACACCAGGGCGATACTGAGAGTACCTTGCACTCTGGAACGTGCCGCAAATATACTTTATATTATTTTAAATTGTGAAATAACACAAATTAATCAAATATTTTTTTTTTGCCACGCCGGGATTCGATCCCGCGACCTTCGAATTGCGAGTCAAGAACCTTACCGCTAGGCTGCGCCGGCCGTCAATATTCAAATCTGGTCACAAAACACAAGTAAAAAGTAATTTAAATCCATTCTGAACAGCGTTCCTTCATCAGGGCTATACTGAGAGTATCTTCCACTCTAGAACGGTTAGTGGCATTAGAGCTACTTGCGCTATTTACAGGGAAAACACTATCAGACAGCTAATATGACAAAATACTGCACGTGCACACCCGCCCTTCCAAAATTACTATCCAACAACCTCCAAAGAGTTCTCTTTCTCCAGAGTTATCGAACGAGAACAAAATAAGTTTCAAATTGTCCAAAACAGGCCAATGAGAATAATACTACGGCGAAATACATTTTTAAAAGTAAACAAAATGTTAAAGGAACTGAATTGGCTAACCGTGAAACGGATGCTGAACTTGAATACGATGATATTTATACATAAAATAATTAACAACATTTTACTAAAATACTTTTCAAATAAAATTATATTCAACAAGGACATTCACAGACATAACACAAGAACGTGCAAAGAAATCGGGCTTCAAAAAAAGGACAAGGCGAATACGCAGAACAGTTTACTGTACAAAGGGATGAAGTTATATAACAAGCTACCAGAAACTTTAAGGTCCACACAAATTGAAAAGTTCAAGACGTATTGTTGGAGCTACATAAAATTTAGTTAGCAATATGAAATATTATAGTTAATTAGAAATTTGAAAACTTAAATGTACAAATTACTAAAATAAAATTAATAAATAAAAATAAAGTTATTTCAAGCAACAAAGTCTCGATTCGAACTGTTATTTTTCAATAGGGCGATACTGAGAGTATCTACCGCTCTTAAACGTATGTAATCGTATATTATATTATGGTTTGTATAATTTCCAAATTTAGATTTGAGCACTTAAGGTAGACCATTATCTTTTTTGCTTTAAAAAATGTAGGTCACCAGACAACACGTTAAGCATTATACAAATGAATACACTCATTCAAACTGGCACACCGAAAATCTATGTGAATAATAATAAACAACGCAGACAGGGGGCGCACTTAGATCTCTGGTACTGACCAGTGAACTATTTTCGTTGTATAACCATACCCACTATTAAATAATTTTATTTTTAAAATGTTTACTTATCTGCCGTACCTATTAGGTACCAACTGTTCCATACTGGCCTTTCAAATGAAGACAATGACAATGGACTATAATAACATTTGGGTTTTTTAACTGCTTTCTTTTTACTCCTGAAAAAAAAATAGGATAGTGAAGATTTTTAAAATTTATTTTATTACTGACTAGTAATTTTCTACAATGATTTAAACGGTGTCATTTTCGGTGTAAAATACATGAAAAAACCCTTGACTCTGTGCAAAAACGGGAGGCCCGTTTGACAGATTCTCCTGTCAGTTGTTCTACCGGTATTACAATAGAAGATGCTCCGAGGAACTAGCGTCATTGATCCCCCCGGCAACTTGCATAGTCGTAAAATATGCCAAATGCTCATGTAACACATGTATATGGTTGAGATTTGTTACAGAGAAACGGTCGTTTAGGAGAACTGGTCGTAGCACTACGACTCGTTCTTGAGTTCAAAAGCTCGGCATGGAATGATTTGCCGGCCTCTGTGTTTCCTCCCTCACAACCCATGTTTACTCCTTCCTCTCCTCAAAAAGACCCTCCACATAGCATCTTCAAAGATGAAATAGGCCACTAGGGAAATTATTTTCTTCAGGGCCAGCTAGCCAAGCTTCAGTGTGGAGTTAACGTAAAAAAATAGGCAATCTATATTAGAATTTTAAAAAAATGGAGTGATGTCGCGCGCTTTGAAAGGATTAGAAAATGTGCTATAACATCGTGGGAAAATTGTTAATATTTACAAAAAATGTTAAAAATGAAAAAAAACCAAGATTCACATTTCCCACGAAAGTGCGCGAAAAATTAAACAAGATTATTGAGTTTTGAATTACAGCACGTTAGTTTCTTTATTCGGATGATAATTCGGTAAATAATGCGGTTTTATTTCACTGACCTATTTAATAATTCCTCTTTCATACCCCCCTTGGCTCAATTTGGATTTCGAGACGAGTCGCGGCGTCCCACAATACACAACAATTTTATTTTATGATCAATCTTACTTTTATTGCCTTTAATTTCCTGAGACGAGACCTTTAAAACAGATTTAGCTTATTTTCAGCCTTGGAGCAAAATTCCTCGCGTGAAGGAAGTACGTTTCGAGTTTCTACATTAATTTTAATGTTAAATGAGACAATAACCCAGTTTTCAGAGAGAAATATAAAGGGTGGCTCGTATTTGAAGCGAAATAGTTGAGAACATGACAGAGGAAGATAAAATGCACAAAATTCCATGGACAACCAAGCGCACTTGTTTGGGAGTATTTCTGTCATTTTCCTAATTCATACTTACACCTATTCCACCTACCCACATATGTGAAATTACAATGCCAATGCATTGACAATCTTCACACGTGACAGCATATGCTCAGTATCTTGATTTCTTGATAAAATTACGAGCTACGCAAAAATCTTCAAAATTACAACTGGTACAAAGTGGAAAGTGGAATTCGGACAAGAGACATCTTATCCTGCCTTCAGTGAGTTTCTACTTCTTTTTTTCCTACTGTTCGCACCATTATTGTTACATGTGGTTCTTTGAAAATACCTCTTGAGTGCCCTCCGCCTCAACAGTTCAGTTGAATTCACCTCGCCGCGAAGGACACATGTCCTAAAAACCGCACCGCATTTACAGTTGTAAATAATCAAACCGCAAACAGAACTTCAAATCTCGCAGCTATTCGCAAGTACCATCGCCACGCGTCATCCATTTCGCGATCAAACGTTCATTCCCAATCGCCATTCCCTTCCAAAATCTCTCCCAAACTAACATACCTACCTTTCCAGTGAACACTGAAAGAAGAGGGAAGCAGTCTGGGTAAGTGCGATTAAAATATTAATAAAATAGGTAAATAAGAACCGCATACAGTATTCAGTCCACAACATCCACGTAGCATTTGATCCCTCGATCTTGAGAGGGATCATTTGCTACCCGCCGCAACACCTACATTCCAGAAAGTTCCTTTGGTTTCCTGTTTCCTTGGGTTATTCCAAATAGGAATAGGCTATGAATTGGATGCGTATAAATTTTCAAACATAAGCGCGAGCCGAGCCACGAATGCGGTATTTTCACAAACTATGAATATCTACCGTTAAAAATGTCTTGAAGATTTAAAGTTTATTTTTCTGATTCTGAACAGTGTACTAAATTTTTTTAAATTTTAATGTTGTCACTAATTTGATTGATTTGAAAAAAAAAACTCATTCCGAAACGGTTTTAACCGGCTACAACATCATTATGACATAGAAAACGCCAATGTCTGAAAAACGGCTGTCTCCAACGTCGCCCGGCGTGACGTCAACGCCGCCGAATTCACAAATAAAAACGAACATGTTGTTTTGGCGGCAAATCGAAAATGGCACATTTTCAATCGTTATAGAAAATTTATTCGTCAACATAAAAATACCTTAATAATCGTAATTTTTTCGAGATTGAACAGTGGTAACACCGAGGGAATTTCTTTCCCATAAATCGTGGCTCGGCTTGCAAGTTCGGCTCGCATGCGTATTGCAGCCTTAGATATTTTGGACACATTGCTCGTCAATCTGAGAACTCAAACCTGGAGAATTTCATGGTTATTGGCAAAGTGGAAGTCAGTAGAAGTAGAGGATGCGTTAGATTCATCAAATATAACAGGCGCCTGGAACAAACTATTTTTTTTTGAAGAAATAAGCATCTCAAACAATGGACAATAAGTCCATTTACAATTATTGTTCACTATTTATACAATTAATTTATCAGAGCCTTGCTTTTTCTAGTAATTGTAGTACAATTGGTATCAACTTTGCAACCTTTCCACTAATAGAAATGGAGGTCACAATAAAGCTCTCAGCGACAGGGTCATAAGAAAGAAGCAACTAATAATACTAAACCCATAAATTTGCACTTTTTTTGCTTCTTCACAATAAGGTCTTTAAACTTTTTGTAACAAATACGAGTCACCCTGCACACAAGGAGTAATTTAAAATATTAAAAACTTGTCGAAAATTGAAACAAAATCAATCAAGTATTGCGTGCTTACACGGTTCAGGTGCAGGGTGCATGCGAAATGACCAACTCGGTAATGGTAAAACAGCAATGGTAATGGTAATTGGCACTGTAATGAGCGTACTTTTGCCAAATTTAAAGAACCAATACCGAGTAATGGGCGTACTTGCCTGTAATTACCTCCGCCGTCTAACTTGCGGATTACACGCTCTCGTCTCGCTACTCTTCCTGTATACGCGCATGTTTACTTTCTTGTAAGAAAGTCAGAGAAAAGGGACAAAAATATCAGTTGTTCGTTACATAAATCTTTTAACATTAGTTGGCGTCACATTAAGTAAATAAAAACTCGGCCTTACAACAACAATGTTATACAAGAATATTTAAGATGGTAAATAAAAACAACCCCAGAGAAAACATATCCCAACAAAAATTAACTAACATAACCTAACAATAATTTATTGTCTTTACAGGATGTCTGTATTATTCTTGTCCCATTTTACTATTTTTGAACAACAATTTATTGTCTTTACAGAAAGTCTGTATTATTTTTGTGTTATGTTTTAGAAGAAATTATGTTCGATGATGTATGTAGGATATTTTGTCGGTGATATTTTGTCGCGGGATGAAAACGCGGGAACCATGTTAGATGTCCACTAAACTAACTCTGATAGTATCAGGCCCTATACTTTGGACGTTTGGGTGCGAGCGAGCGGTCGGAATCTAAACTATAGACACATTTTAAATGCATTGCAACTAAGTTACTGGTATGGTAAGCCAATCTAATTGGTCCATTCCGATAAAATTACAGTAAAAATATTAATAAGCATGTCTCTTAACGGTCGATCGCCTGATAGGGACACTCGGTATCGAGTTAGTTTCTACTAGATTCCAGTTAGAATAATCCGAGTAAGATTCTCGCTGCGGTCACCGATTTATCCCTGTTTCAGAACAATGTTTGCCAGTGAAAAGATTTGTATGCACCTACAAAATTTTTTTGGATTTTCGACCAGTCAAATCTTTTAAAAGTAGGTCTTGGTAACTGCGCTGTCCATGGAGAAGATGAAAAACCTGAATAGGCTGGTGTTTACCGGGAATGTCCGATCTGAGACTTTCCCAGGTAAACACTGTGAAAGATGTATCGTCTGTTAACAGTTGTGATGAAGAGCCAATTGAATTCAATTCAAATGAAGGCTGTGAAGTTAAGCAATGACTTTAAACAGCCAGGGCTAAGGCCCTTGAGAGTATTGTCCAAGATCAAGGCCGCCAACAAAGGAATAATAAGGTTTGGAACTCTTAGCAATATAATATAATCAATTTACGACTAGGAAAGTCCCACACGACCACTCCATCCGTCAAAGGCTGTTGGTAAAGTAGTGTTACCACTCGACCTCGCGTTGTTCGCATTCTGCCGGTAAGTGTAGCTGAAGATAAGACTCAAACCAGTGCCCATTGCCCCCACGCCGGAAGATGCGCCACTGTAAACATTATTATTAATTTAACAGACAAGAGAGATAGGGAAACGACACACTTGCTGGACCACTTTCGTTTCTATCTCTTCCTGGAGTTTGCTGAGTTTCCAAGTGAGAAATGACAAGCGATTTCGCAAGAAAAGACACGTTCGCATCAAATAAATCAGGATTGATTGAAATTCAAACGTGTTCCCAAAGCTTAATTGGATGGTGAAAGACTTGAAGAAGATATGAAAAGAGAGAAAAGTCATAGGTTTCTTGATGAAACAACTTAACAAAAAAAGATCATTCTGGTGCGTCCATTAGTTATATTTCCAAAAACCACCATCACCCAATATTTCCATCAAGGAAGCCATTCACCATGCGATGCTATCAGTAATGACCTGCCCACGAAGCTATGATTCATAACTCATAACTTATAACTTACAACAAGACAAGTTTCGTGATATATGAAGATAACTGGTGTTCGGATCCCTCGAGGAAGTGAACACCGACATGTCGTAATAAATAACGATAAGAACTATCACTTTGATCATGCCAATAACTTAATTACCGTCTGAAGCAAAAGGTTAAACGATTTAGACTTTAGACCATTGTTTTAGAGTAGAATAGAAGGAACCACCACAAGTTATAATTGACGCATGTCACAAAATAGTCAAACTGCCGACATGACATATCTATTCTTCTGCTGTGCTTTATTTTCTTCCAAGCTTTTCTATTAGTTGTACCGATGTAACATATCACAATAATGTCATTTCTTACATGTTCATTTGATTTGTACTCATGTTTGCAATAAACATATCTCTTACCAGAGATTCTCTTAGTTCTCCAAATTCACATTCCAAACTTTTGTTTTCTAGGTCCAGTGGAAAATTGTTAATGTCTTCAGAATTATTTTGTTTTCGTGTAAAAAATGAATTCCTTAACATTGTTAAGTTTTTATGGGGTGCAAAATAATTGTCAAAATTTTCCTTGAATTGTTTTAGCGTGATAGATTCCATATTCATGTTAAATGACTTGAACATTTCCATACCTTTGGAGCCAATGGAATGAAGTAGAATTGCAATTTTTCTTTTTTCTGGGGCTTCTTCCAAACCTGATGCCACCAAGTATATTTCATAACTTTGCCACCAATTTTTCCATATTCCATCTGTTTGGTTCTGAAACAGTCTTTTAAAAAACTAAATCCATATTCCCCAAGTCCTTCTTCAATCATGCATTCCTTTCTCTTCCTCATTTCCTCAAAGTCTCTACCAGGAAAAGAAGAAGATGGTCCTACCTACATGAGGAAATAATTGAACAATATTGTTGCCCAAGTTTACCTTACCTACTTGGGCAGTTGGATTTTGGTAGTGACATTGGTCATAGTGCTCTCGTCGAAAATATCGCAAATCATCGCAAGATTTCATATTATCAAATAAAACTGTCGTGTCTTAAAAACCTGGTGTTGTTCCGATATTGGGAACCCAGGATCGATCCTGAAACGCCATAAGAAGCCGTCAAAAGGTAAGAGACTTCCTCTCATTTCCTACTTTCTACGATCAAATTTCAAAGCACAATTATTGGTCTTTACTCATCAAAAAAACAAAAAGGATTTACAGTCATATTCTCGTGTCGCGGTATAGGTCGTGACACCATCGTTATTTATATTATTTGATGATACGTGCAGATTTGACAACGCATTAAAATCATGTTGTACGTACTTTGGCGAATCCTTCGACATCTTGTTTTTTTGCCACTAATTTTTAATATAATTATATTATTACTATTGACATCCCACTTCTGACACCATGTTTAGTTATATATTTAATATGGAAAACACTGTTATTTTATAAAATACTTTTTATTGAAGACGTGTTTACACCATTGATATGATTGACATTAATTCCCAATAGATAGACCACAGATGACAAACATTATAGAAGTAGTTCCTCAATAGTGATGTGCAACATACAATAGTGATGTGACAATTGTCGTCGTTGTTATTTTTAAATCTTCAATATACAAATGTTATTTATTTTCTTCTACTATAGATTATAGCTACTACTTGTTAACTTAAAACATATTTTTTCTAATTTACCTTTCGCTTAATGAAAAAGTACTAAATCTGTGATCTTCCCTTTAATAGGTTCATTGAAGTATGGACATAACTGATTTACTGTTTTTTTGGAGAACATGAAAAATAAATAAATAAGTAATTTAATCTACGTTTACAACTTATTTCACGCACATCCTGTGAAATTTAATTGGGTTATCTCTCTCTACTCACGAAAATCCAAGAAAAAAATGTGATCTTTTTTTTATAGCTTTTTTGTGCATTCCTTTACAAGTAGGATCTAACTATCTACCCGGCGCCAGTAGGACTATGATGTGTCTAACTTAAGGTTATTGTGATATTTAAGGAAATGGAGAGGGGAAGGAGATGGTGAATGGAGAAAGTAGAAGCTTGCAGGTAATACCATTTTTATGAATATTGTTTTTTCAGCAGGGCGATACCACAATTTGGGAGGCGGGAATGGGTACGGCAGCCCCGGGAACCATTTTTTGGATCAACCAACGCCTTTGCCATAGGCCACCCTAAGCGGTTCACTACGTTTGGTGACTTAGCAGGGGTGCCCGGGTTCTTGGGGTGAGGTTTATCAAGGTTTTGACGGCGGATAACCTGAACACACTAAACCCCAGATTCCTACTCATCCCTCATACCTTTTTCCTTCCCAGAACTTCCCCTCTTTCCTTTCCTTAAAAATACCCCCCACACAGCATCCCCAAAGATGACTTAGACCTTCAGGGTAATTATTTTCCTCGGGGCCTTCTGTGTGGAGCAAATGTTAAAAAATACTCGGTTAACAGATGGTTCTCGTAAACTTTCCTTACAGTTTTGAAGGGAATAATTCCACTTGTTGCGTGAAACCTTGGAAAGTAAAATAAAACTATGCACAAACCAGGAAGCCAAATTTAAAGTGGAGGAAACAAGATTTTGAAGCAAAAAAAACATCTGATTCTAGATTCTGATCTGAGGTATTCTATTCCAATGTACCTATTTGGCAAAAAATAATACTTTACGAAGTGTGGATTTGAGAACGATGAAAACAATGAATTGCACTAGAAAATCATTAGATATATTGTTTTACATTGAGAAATTGAGCATAATCGATCAATTTTATTATAGTCTGTCATCGCATCTTGATAGCGTAAATATTGTTCGTTTTTTTGTTGAAATTTTACACGCCCATATTTTGTGCAATGCATTAAGGAAAAAACACGATATTAGAAATGAATACAATTTTTTATGATAAAATAAAGAGATAAACAAAACTGCTGTTATTTTATGGAATCATTTCGGAGTCAAATAAAATGAAACTGTTTCTTCATAATTATAGACAGTTAAGAATAAATTATCTTTAATCAATCAAAATTTACGTAGATCAAATGCTATAAAGGATTTTATAATAGTTAAAATTCTCGACAGTCAACCCTTAGATCAGCAGTGTTGTCAGCATTGGAAGGTTGAATGAACCAAAGCCCACACCAGATACTAAGTTCAATGTCAGGACTTAAAGCCTGTAATGTCACATAATTTAAGAATTAGCAAGAACTGGCAAGACTTTTAAGGTTATTCCATAAAAGTTCTCCATTCCTAAAGAGTCCTAAATTTTCCAGTCTTTCAAAATGAATACCACTCTACTTATGCCACTAATCTTCTCATAAATGTAAAATCAATAGTAATGGAGGGTGGTAAATGTAAAATCATGCAATGTTCAGTGTTTTAAATAAAGCGTATAAAGTCGTATAATCATCATAAACTTTCTAATAAACGTGTGTTTATCGAAAGTGACCTGCCAGGTAAGTATGTTTCCTGTACCAAAACACAATTTTCTGTATTTAAATAATAAAAATAGATAGAGCGTAGGAATTCACAATATCTAAAGTGAAAATAACTCTCGAGTTGATATTTCAGAAAAAGCGGGGCTCTATTAATTATCCAATTATCAAGGCGATCCAATAGTCCAGGAAAAAATCGCAATTGCAATTTACGCCCCTTTATGGGAGGAGTTTAAACATACTTGAGAAAAAGCTTTTGGAAAGGTTGGAAAAGGTATTTGAGAAATTTTTTTAGAGGTTGATTTCGTAAAGGCCTGTAAAAAACATTTACTCTTTTTTTACGCATTGTTGAT
Organism: Limnephilus rhombicus; assembly: GCA_929108145.2. Classification (NCBI taxonomy): domain Eukaryota; kingdom Metazoa; phylum Arthropoda; class Insecta; order Trichoptera; family Limnephilidae; genus Limnephilus; species Limnephilus rhombicus. The sequence goes on from OV815292.1 coordinate 25,692,712, forward strand.
TGTAATAACAACGAAATTTTAAATTGATTTCACGGAACCAAGCGACGCGGAACCACACGTCTGTTCCCGGCTCCAGCCGGGGCTTAACTGATTCGAAATGGGTGTGCCAAGAGCGTGGTTCTTGTGCCTATGGCATAAGGGTCACTTTATGAAACCAAATTCGTAGAGTGCGGGCCGTAGTGATTTTGTGAAGTTTGGGCGTAAATATATTTTTTTTTGCGATTATTATAAAAGAAACTAAATTTTTCCACATTAAACAATAAAATCATACCCGAAAAGGGGTTCATACGTAGGAAAGTTTGCACTTGAAAGTGTTTTTTTATAGACCTAAAACTTTATTTTTTTCGAGGCTTATTAAAAGCATTTAAAAAAATTACCGATATTTTTAAGGGCCAAGGTATGGTCTACACCCAGTATTTAATTGAAGCATCTATAATACTTCTAAGCGATCAAATTTTCAAAACAAAAACATATGATTTTGCATTATTTAGTATGGCTTCATTTTATTTTGTTCAACACAAAATAGCCATAATTTCAAACATGCACACAAGTCACAGACACCTATAACCAGAGCATAAAGTTTCATATTGCGTGAAGAGTCAACATTTTCAGCCAATATTCTAATTGTAACAAATTTGACGGACGGTTCGTAAGGCACAATCACGATACCGACTGAATTTGGATCGCTTGTATTGAGGTTTGGCTTCAGGAGGTCGTGGCAGTAAAAGTATTTCTGTAAGGTCTATCAAAACTAAACAATCAAAATCACATCTCACAAATCTTGAGTCACCCATAATATATGAATAAAATAAACATAATATTAAAATCAAATGAGTATAATATATTTGCGTTGCGCGGTAGTCGAATATGAAACCTTCTAACTCAAAGTCATCACTTTATGGAGGCCGTCATTATAGTAAATATAAGTTGTTTTCCTTCATTTTGAGAGTGTTTTCTGAGGTTTTATGGATGTTTCACAAAAACAAATTTATAGGCCCTTTCAACTTAACACCTTATCTTCGATCAACTGTTTCAGTGTTTGTTCAGTGTTTGTTTTAACCCCCAATCCTCGGGCCTATTTTGTGGGAAGGTCAAAATATTTCCGCTTTGCAATAAAATTTAAAAAAAGGAATATTTCTGAACGCATACGAAAGTTAAAAACTGTTTTTGGAAGGCGATGAAATACGCTTTACAATTTTATAATTCGAAATAAACATGGAATTTTTTTACGATAATTTTTTTTATTACAAACTTTAAAAAGTTTTAAAACTCACTTTACGTGTTTTCTAACTAAATTACAGATAACGAAAAAATAAAAACACACACATATTTATAAATGTATTGTAAACTTTATCGTCAACTCACTTTTTTGTCGATAGATAATTTATCCCTAAGTTTTATAATTTTTTTTTCACATTGCGGACGGAAACTTTGGATTCATAAAGGTGTACATTATTTTTAATACAATTATTTCGCGGTTAACTGTTAGATTTGAATATAAAGCATTTCTAACACCGTTTAGATCATATTTCTCACCATGATAATAAGGGAAACACATCGATTTTTATGAAACCTACATGAGTTGTTCCGAAAATTGACTAAATTAGTCCGAGGAGTTAACAGCATTATAATGAACTTCAAGTGCAGTGAATGGTGTTAGTACTAAAACAGTATAAATCTACAGCGCTATTCTCCCGGAAAATGCAAAATTCCGAATTTTATTAAAAGCAGTTCTTTATTTCATTCAAAAATTATATTATTCCTTGCGAATTAGGCACCAAGCAAGTTCAACTAATTGGCTTTAAAAAAAAAAAATTGTATTAGTGATCGACGAACTGTTAAGCGTCGATGACATTGAGCGAGTTTACTAAATAGATAGTGAATTTCTCAGATAGTGGCTTCTAAACTCACTCTGTGTCATCGTGTTACTTGCTAACTATCAGATTGTTAACAATCTACGAAAAAAGTTGAAAGGTCGTCAACTTTACTCGCTACACGCTTGCTCGTGATTGGTTTATTTATGTTTTTCAAGATGGCTGCCAATAAACAGCTGATTTCGACTGTCAAACATCACATAATTAGTTCACGCAGGCGTCGTTATTCTTGTTACTGGCGCTAGCAGCGACCTCAGCTTCCTACGCCACTGAGCGAGTGGACAGTTTTGTGTGTCATCATGACAATCTCACTCGCCGATTTACACGCTTAAACTTAGTAGATAGTAGCTTGTAAACTCGCTCTGTGTCATCGAGCCTTTACTCGTAATTGGATGCAATCTGTTAGCCATAAGTTGTTATAATAGATTGTCTAGTCTCTAGTCAGTAGTAAGATAGAGCATTGTATAAATATATTATTAACTTGAGGCAATTTTTCACAAAAACGGTGCTATAAAAATCATCCGATTATTATTATTGCACTTAATTACGAATATAAAAGTACTATAAAACCACTGTTATGTCAAAGTTTAATAGGCTAATTTTAAATTGGTGTTTTTATTAAACACACTAGTGTACAAATTGGGTATCAGCATTTTATGCACATGGTCATACATTGAAGTATTACTTGTTTAAACTTCGGTTTGTCCAAGGGACAACGCAGAGTGTGTGCGCGAACAATATTTATCTTTAGCGCCTTCTGTAAATATGTCAATATTGATTATTTGTTCGACGATCATTGACTAGCGTGTTTACTCTTAACACGCCTTTAAACGGCCAACAAACATGCGTTACCATTTTGGGACACTGAATTACGCCATAAGTTATTTTATCCAATTTGATTTGGCAATTTTAAGTAATTATTTTTAATTGATTAATTGGTAAAATTGTAGTGGCTCGGCAAAATAATATACCTACACGAAAAGTTTTTTGTTTTTGTTTTAAGCTGAAGTGTGCAAAGAAATAAAAAAAAAATCCCTTAGGTCCTATGTCATCTTAGGAGATGCTGTGTGGTGGGTATTTTTAGGAAAAGGAACGAGAGGACGTGTTCTGGGAAGGAAAAAGGTATGAGGGATGGATAGGAATCTAAGGGTCCATGTGTCCAGGAGTGACGGACGTATGAATCCACTGCGGTACACAACGCGATGGGTCTGGAGAGTTTGGCTGGAGAGTTCGAAAGGTCTCCCACGCAATTGGTGGGCAAACGCATTCACCGCCAAGAAATCACTGCAATCCGGGCACCGGGTGACCTATGGCAGGGGTGTGTCTCTTTACCACGTTTAATTTAAATTTATTTTATATGCATTGCATTTACCTAATAGCTTAGATAAGAACCTTTTTTTTAGTAACTGGCCTAATTATAATAAAAATGACAAAATCGACACAGAAATCAAGAAAAAAAAAATTTTTGTCGTGGCAATAATTTCTTCGAGGTATCGGAACTATGCAACTATATGCTGGTAGTGTTGTGTGCTCCTTCGCAGAAGTACAGTGGTAAGTGATTGGCTAACGCCTTTCTTTGCATACCTTGTTTTTCCTACACACATTATCACCCAATTCCAGCAAACACCATTGCGTCTCGTTTAGTTTTTAGCATTTACAGTCCATTAAAAGTGCAATTCGTAAGCAGTTTTTTGAAGCAACAATCGTATCATCTCATTAATCTTAGATTGATGCGTTGCATTTAAATAAAACAATCCATCAGAGTGTTTACCTTGGCACATACATCACCTAGTTCCTACAAAAAGTCCCCGACATTTCCTTTCAAAGGTTTGCAAATTGCAGAGATATCCATCGTAATATATACTTACATATATTATTCTGTCGATAATAATATATTCAACGACATATTTATCTGTCAAACTAGAAGATAAACGCATCGACTGTCGGCAAACTGCAGATTCTGTTTTTTATCGACCTAGAGACAGAGTTCAATGCTGTACATACGAGTATATATTGCGCCGATAAAATGTTCCGAGCCGATAATGGACGGTACTTAGGCGCGGAAACACCAAAAGATAAAGTCACAGATAGCTATCTTATTATCCAACACATGCATAACTTACGAATAAAGCAATTTGTGACTAAATGTAAGCAATAGCTGTCAGGTAGTCCGTGCGTGTCTATATATATATATAAGCTAATATGTGAATAATCATCATTTTCGGGTTACGTGTATACATGGTTACATTCAGCGGATGTCAAGGTGGTTCTAGGAATGGCCGCAGCCTTTTTCATGCAAAACTTAAATTTAGATTTGAGGTCAAAATACTTGTCCAAACTGAATAATAGTGTTTTTATATTCGAAGGGTATTGCAAATATCTAGTACGGATGTGTGGCTGTGTACTTGATGGATTGGTTCAAAATTTTAACAGAACATTGCATTTTAGCAATAGAGTGTTTCTATACAGGGTGTTAAGGGACGTACTTGACTTACTTTAACCAGTGATTCCTGACATAATTTGGAGTAAAAAATGTAAATGAAATTTTGGTCTCCGGTGACTTTTTTTTTTCAAACTTTTTTCTTCAATTCAAACAAAAAAAAATTTCTTCCCCATGTCGTCACTGGTCACTCAGCCGGGTGTCCGACGAAACCCTTACCCCGCCTCCTACTGTTCAACAACTAACATTTAATCCTCTAATATTTTGAATATCTTTGCTCACAACCGCGCTTAAAATCTGTATGAAAAAGTTTAACCTTTAATATTAATCCCGAATTCCTGAGATAAAGCTACCAATAATAACTTAAAAATACATTTGAATGGTTCAATACCGAAACACATGTAAAATAATTGTAAACACAACGATAAAATGTTTAAAAATGTGGTGATGTTAAACAACTACATAATGTGCATGATATTTAGTATAGTTTTTCGTTTGGATGGAAGTAATTTACTTTATACCTAAAATGCATCGTGTTCAATAAAACAATACAAAGGTAAAGAGTAATAAGCAATCGTGTACAACCTGCATGGAACCGTCATCAGAGACTAATTTCATGAAAAGACATTAAGATTTTATCAATCTACTAGCTGACCCGACGAACTTCGTACCGCCCCAGAATCAATAGTTGTTGAATTAAATTCAGTTTTTTTATTAAGTTAAAAATTACGCAATGAAGCAATTATCAATGCGCAACTGTCCGTGTTTTGTTTTTGTCAGTATCAGAGATGGCGTTGTGTACGGATTTATTTTTTTATGATTTTCTTACTTTTACAATTACTTACAGGAATTCGGGAGGCGGATACGGGTGCCGCCGCTCCTGGAACCATTTATTGAATAACCAACACCTCTGCCATAGATGACCCCAAGTGGTTCGCTACGTTTGGTGATTTAGCAGGGGTGCCCGGGTTCATGAGGTGACTTATGTCCGGGTCTTTGCAGTTGATGCGTCTGCCCACCTGATTCGTTGCGGACCGAATCGAGAGAGACTGGTTGAGGGAGGCCTTTTGACCTTTCCAGCCGGACTCTCTCGACCCATTGCCTTGCACCACAGTTGGAGGGATGGATTCATACGTCCGTCACTCCCGGACACACTGACCCCCAGATTCCTACCCACCCCTCATACCTTTTTACTTCCCAGAAATTTCTATCCTCCCCATTCCTTAAAAAGATCCTCTACATAGCATCCCCTAAGATGACATAGGTCCTGAGAGAAATTATTTTCCTCAGGGCCTCCTGTGTGGAGCTTATGTAAAAAAAATGCGTTTCATTTCAGAGATTTATTATAATTATTGTATTTTTCCTTTAGAGGTGTGCAGACATACGTTCACCATTTGTCTCATTTTCGACTATTGACATTGAGTGTGTAAGAAAGAAGGGCAGCATTATATGATTAAAAACAAATGCACAACAATCAACGCATTGACATTTGACGTTTTTGAATGTTTGGAATTCATGCACAGTTCAATATTATACCCCTCACAATATTGCTGCAGTTCTTTCAAAATAGGAGAATTCGTTCCATACAAAATGTATGGGGAAAATAATTTTCTTTATAACTATTTATTTCGTTAACTTTTGTGATGTTTTAATAGTTATTATCCTATCCGGGCGGAGACAAATCCAACAAATCAAAGATCATCAAAATCGGTCCAGCCGATCTCGAGTTATAAATAGTGTAACTAACCCGACTTTGTTTTATATATTAAGATAAGCCTAACTCAATTTAACCAATAAGCCTACTCAACACATTTTCAAAAACATTGGAGAGAATATTAAAAAAAACAACTCTTATCCTACTTAGAAGACAATAAAATATTATCGGAAACACAGTATGGTTTTAGGGAGAACTTAAGTACTTGTGACGCCATAGAAAAAATTACAGATATGATCACTAAAAGTTTAGATAGTGGAGAAAAAACTTTGGCAATCTTCATAGACTTACAAAAGGCTTTTGATACAATAGACCACAACATATTTTTTGCTAAACTTACAAAAATTGGTATGACAAACACAACACTAAACTTGCTAAAAAGCTATATGATGCGTACACAGAGCGTTCAAATTAATAAGAGAAAAAGCGAACCTCTCCTAATCAACCATGGCGTACCGCAAGGAAGCGTACTAGGACCAATATTGTTTTTGATATACATCAATGATATCTGTAACCTAGAAACAAGAGGAAAAAGTATTAGTTTTGCTGATGACACAGTAATTTTATTTAACAAAAAAGATTGGATAAATACTTACAAAGAAGCGGAACACGGGCTTAGTCTCCTGCAAACCTGGCTTAAAAGAAACTCCCTCACGCTTAATGTTACTAAAACAAAATATCTTACATTTTCTATAACAGCCCGAGGGCAGCCGTCGGATGACTTAAATCTCAAATTACACAAATGCCAAGGAATTTATCAACAAAATCAAGGCTTATCATGCCTCTGTCCCACTATAGCACACTCCAAAAGCATCAAATATCTTGGAATTAAAATTGATGATAATCTCCGATGGAACTCACAAATTGACGTAATTACAAAAAAACTAACCAGGTAATCGCACTTATTTAGAAACATGCGTAATACCCTCAACATAAACGATAATAAAAAGTATACTATGCTTTGTGTCAATCACAAATAGAGTATAACTGGATGGGGGTCTGCCTTGAGCACTCACACAGAGCGACTCAATATAGCCCAAAAAGGAGTACTAAAGACAATACTGAAAGTTCCGCTTAGAACTCCGACGGAAGAAATATTTAATAACTTTCAAGTCTTCAATGTACAGAAACTTTATTCAAAAAATATTTTATTTAAACTGAAAAAAAACATATATGTATACTCCACTGCCCAACATAAATACTCAACCAGGGCAGTAAGCAATAACATCCTGGTTACTCCCAGTTTGAACACATCTTTTGGACAGAGAAATAATAAATTCCATGCTATGAAATTATACAATGCTCTACCAGATCAAATCAAAAATATAAAGGAAATGAATATATTTAAAACAAAAGTAAAAACAAGGCTGAGAGATCAAAGTGATAATAAAATTACAAACATCATGAAGACGATATAAAGACAATCCATAACCAAATACAAATATTTTTAAAAAACTACAGGCCACCTCAGAACGGGAAATCCTAGTGAGGAGGTCTGTGAAAACAAAAAAGAATCTATACTTATACTATACATTATACATACATGTACAAACCTTGCTATTGAAACTAATAATAAATAAATAAATATATAAAATCAAAATATGCTTGCCTTTGTCTATGTACCTGTGAATATATGAGATGTCTATGTATTGCTATATTAAACACAGGAAATGTTTGAACCTTTCAAAATACCTTCTTTAAATCCCTGCGAAGGTTTCTGGATTATTACAACCACATGACAGTAGGTACATCTGAAAAGCTTTTTAATCATTACAAAAACTCTTACAAAACTGTAAAAATTTGAGGATGACATTTTGAAAAACAATGATTGTTAAAAAAAAAAACAATTTTCGATACTCTTTAAATTAATGAATTTATTTGAAGTACTTCGAATCGAATCAAGAATTATAGATATTTTTGATAGGTACCTATGTTAGGTACCAATTTTGATTGATTGTTCTTATAAATTATGAATATTTGTTGTAAAAGGTGTAAAATTGTAATAGGTGGCACGCGAGCTGTTTGAAAACCGAATGTACTAGAATTGAATATATGGAACGCGGGAGAGGGGAGGGAATCGCGGAGGGGAGTTAGCGGGAGTGTGGAGAGGGAAGGTGGGGAAGGTGGGGAAGGTGGAAGGGGAACGCGTGAGGGAAATGGGACATGGTAGGGGAAGAGGAGGTGGAAGGGGAACGGGACGAATAGGGAAAGACACGCAGGGAGAAACAATTTCTTTGTTAGTGGCTTTGCACCGCATGCCGGGAACTCGCTAGGGTATTATATAAGTTGAGTGTAGTTCCAATCGGCCCTGCAATTGTATGTTCCAGCGAGAAATAATATTATCTTCCGTGTAAAGTGATGTGGCGTGTTGCGTTAATGGCACTTTTCTTCAAGAAAGTATAAAAAACTTTGCGATTATTTCAGTTCTGTATATGTATGCCCGCAGTGGGTCATCGGACTGCCGAGATTGAGGTGTGCCCATCTACCAGTTTTTGTGAGCATCTGTGCTTTTAGAATTCTTGCAGTTTTTGTGGAATTAATTAAGTGAACACATCAGTGTTTTTCTGATAATAATTTTGTTTTTTTTTTTTTCGTAGGGTTTTCCGTGTGGTTTAACTACGGCTCGTTTGGAAGTTCCTAGTTAGTAATTATTTGTTTATTTATAGAGGCCTCCCATTTGACGATTTTGGAAAAGTTGTTGTTTTTTGTAGGGTTTTTCATGCGGTTTGACTATGGATCATTTGGAAGTTCCTTAGGTCACCCCAAGTGGATCGCCACATTTGTTGACTTTCTAGAAGTTCCTGGATTCATGGGGTGATGTTTGTCTAGGTCTAAGCTACGGATAATTTTGCCATTTTGTGGTGGGCCGGATCGGGCTAGACTGGTTTAGAGAGATCTTTTAACCTCTCCAGCCGGGCTTTTTCGACCCATCGCCTCGCACCGCAGTGGGAGGGACGGATTCATACATTCGTCACTCGTAAACACAATGACCCCCAGATTCTTACCCAAACCTCATACGTTTTCCTTATCAGAACTTTCTCTCCTTCCTTTCCCTAAAAAGACCCTCCACACAGCATCCCCAAAGATGACGTTGGCTCATATTATTTTCTTAATCACTTACCAGAGAATTGAAGTTATTGAAAATGGAGAACTGTTTTACCTGCAAAGGAAGAAAAAATCATATTAGTAATACAATTTATACATCAAATAATAACAAATTACAATATAAACACATTATTTTACATATAGAAAACAAATAAAGTGATCTTAGGCTAATTCATGTATTAATATTGTAATTACAACAAGCCACAAATTAAATGCTTTTTATGAAAACATAAACAAATTCTAATTATTATTTTTAATTGTTAAACTAACGTTTAAGACAAGATTTTTATGCATAGCACAAAGGGTAACAATTATTATAAGCAATAATTATCAGCATGAAACACTCATCCACATTGAAAAAATCTTCCGAGAAAAAATACATGACGCCAACGGGACATGAACCCGTGCCCTTCTGATTGCCGGTCAGCTGCTCTCCCAATTGAGCTATGGCGGCTTATCTTATACCCGCCAAATGATTCAATATATACTAGTGTTTCATTCAACAATTACTGCTTATTATATTTTTTCCACCTGAAAACAACCAACTTTATTTTTGCGACAGAGACACTGTTAGTGTTATATCCGTCGCTAGGTGGCGTCGATATAAATTATGTCTTCATTTATTGGGGAAATACTTAAACTTGTCAAATATTAATTATTATTAATTTTTAATTGTTAAACTAACGTTTAAGACAAGATTTTTATGCATAGCACAAAGGGTAACAATTATTATAACAATTATTGTCCCGTTGGCGTCATGTATCTTTTCTCGGAAGATTTTTTCAATGTGGATGAGTGTTTCAGGCTGATAATTATTGCTTATAATAATAAACAAATTCAATGAAAACTTTGGACCCACGCTACACAACACAAAGTCAAAATTAAAACTTAAAATAAAAAGAGAATGACACGAAAAACGAAAAATTGGCGGCCAGAAGAAGATCTAACGAAACCAATTCGTTGAACATGCCTTGTAATATTGAACATTATTCACAATAGCAATGCCCTAAACTATGGTCAGATATTTTGGAACACTCTTAACCGTTCTAGTTCACAATTTAAAAATCTATACATATAAATCAATATACTCGTATGTTTCTTTGTATGTGAGTTGTCAATGAGTTGCTCTTTTACGAATAGGAAATGTTTGAAACTATCAAAATACCTTCTTTCTACTCTCGTGAAGGTTTCTGGATTATTACAACCACATGACAATAATTCTGAAAAGTTTTTTTAATCATTACAAAAACTCTAACGAAACTATCAAAAGTGTCACAATTTGAGAATGACATTTTGCAAACCATCGATTATTAAATCAAAATTGAATTTTCGAATAAACACTTTAAATCAATGAATTTTAGCGAAGTACTCACCTATGGTAGTAATCAAAATCGAATACAGTTTGTCAAATAAGAGTAGAAAATATATGAGGGCGCCACTGTTGATCAAATGGCAATACTAAATACATAACTCATGGTGTTAAAGTAAAGATCTGTAACCTACATTTTTATAAAAAATTAAAAAGGCATAATAGTGGAAAAAATAATTTTTCATTGCAGTATAGATACTCGCCGATCTCAAAATTAGAATTGCATATAGGTATATTATTATTATACCTTTGAAATTTTGTGTTAACATAATGAAGAATAACTATAATGTAATAAAATATAAAGCACAGTTTAGAAATTGCCCATATTTATTTAATACTAGATAAAGTACCTAGCGTTGCCTGGGCTTTAGATCATGTCTCTAATTTTAGATCTGAATATCTAAAAGTAGTATAACTAAAATCACCATTAGTGATTCTTCCTTTCTATCTATTGTTAAATTCAAATATATGTTAAATTAAATTAAAGCAAATCGCTTTATAAATCACATTTTAATCAAATTTATGTCATGAAGAAAAAATGTTTTTTTTTTAAATGTGGTTTACTGTGTTCTATACATTCAGTGTCATTGCACTTCAAAAAAAAATTTGACAGTTAAATTGGTGTTGCCAGTCTACAAATTTAGTAGTTCCAGTTTTTATATTTTCTACTCTTTTTTGACAGACTATACTTTGAATCTAATCAAAAATTAAATTTATTTTAAATAGGTACCTACTCGTATGTTATTATAAAGTTTGATTGATTGTTCTTATAATACAAAAAGTAATTTAAGTTAAGAAAGTTAAGAAAGCGAAATATTATGTTTCTTTCTTTAACTTAATAAAAAAAAATGATTGTAATGTGTAAAAAATTAAAATTTGTTTAAAAAAATGAAAGGCGGCACACGAGCTGTTTGAAAATCTGAATGTACCGGAACTAAATATATTAAACGTGGGAGAAGGGTGGGGATCGCGGAAGGGGGGCTCACAGGGAAGAGGGAAGGCGGGGAATTGGAGGCGGGCGGGGACGACTGAAAGACACGCAGGGAGAACTAATTTCTTTATTAGTGCCATTGCAACGAATGCCGGGAATTCGCTAGTTACATATAAAAATAATTTTTGAATACCTTCAAACCAGTATTTTTAGAAAATGGAAGGTAATGCGTGTAAAAAAGGTTCTACGTACTTCTGACATAACCTACTTTTATTAGACGTACTGTGTGTTCAATCTTGTTGCTACATTCTAATCATCTTCGTTCCTTGTTTGTTAAAAAAGTCGCGTACCTGCTGTACTCGTATACACTGTGAGTAGTTGTATGAACGGGCAATTAGACGCAATTTTACATCTCTAATTGCTATCAATTATTTTATAAGACATCTGAAAACGATTGGCCTTACGCTTGTACGGGAAATCAGATAATTAGCCGTGGCTTGTTCCCAGGAGCGGAGTTTTTTTTAAATGCAAATGTAGTTTTGTTAGCAAAAATGTAGGTGAGAGCAACATTAAGATAATAAGTTTCTAGGAGCATCTTCAGATACAGCCGAATATATCTTTGTCTAATGCCTAAAGTAGAAAATACTCACAAATGGTAAGGTCTGCTGCCACTACAAACGTTCAGATTTTAGCTCGCTACGTTAGTTATTTTTTATAAATATATTTTTTAATATGAATACCTCAAAGACGCCTCAGCTGCTCCCGTCTGGAGCCAGTGAGACTATGGCATCCCCGACTGTGGTAGTTTGAAGGTAGTGAGGAGGGGAATGAGATGGGTAATAGGAAGGTGGGGAATTATCTGGCTTTTCAAATCTGGTCACCAAACACGGCTAAAGCCATTTAAAGCAAAGTTTCAATTATGAATGGTGGTCTTACACCAGGGCGATACTGAGAGTATTTTCCACCCTGGAACGTGCCGCAAATACACTGTACTAACTAACTAACTAACTAACCATCACGCCGTTTCCCCGCAGGGGTAGGCAGAGAGGACGGACCGCCAAACAACTCGGTCTTGGCACACACTCTTTGCCTCACTCACATTCATACATCGTCTCATACATACTCTTCTATTATTCTGACTTTTGACATGGCCCGTCTCAAGTATCTGATTTACTTGATCGTGCCATGTCTTCCTCGGGCTTCCCCGACTTCTTCTACCATTCACATTTGCATCATATATTCTTTTAACACTACTTTCTTCGTTCATTCGCTCTACGTGCCCAAACCCTGCTGAGGGTCCCTTTCTTAATTTTGCTCATTATACTTACATCAGCCTTACATTCTTTGCGGATATCCACATTTCTAACACGATCATACATGGTTTTACCACACATACGTCTCAGGGATCTCATTTCTCATGTATTTATTATATTTAATGAATTAATTGTGAAATTTGTATATTATTTTTAATGAATTAATTGTGAAATTAGACAAATTAATCAAATAAAATTTATATGCCCACGCCGGGATTCGATCCTGCGACCTTCGGATTGCGAGCCAAGAGCCTTACCCTAGACCATGCCGGTCTTCGTTGTATGCTAAGAAAGGTCAATGTAACTGTAAAAAATAAGATGCCACGTTGTTTTTTACATTACTTATTTTAATTAGCACTACTTTTCCAAAATATGAACCATGGAGGTTTCACCGAAAATAATAAAAATCTTTGAAAAATCATTCAGATTTTAAAATTGTTAAACTTTACTTGCTGAATTATTTATTATTATATTACGACCGCTCTCTCGTTCAGAAGCGTGGTCCAACGCGCATGACTTTCAGTGTGGCAACCAAATTGTCAGTATTTAAAATCAAATTACGAGCAGTTCCCACCCTGAAAGCATGCATTTTATTGAACACATTTACATATGTAAGGTACGTTACGTTCATAGATGTTCAAAATTTATTCATGGAAAGCACCAAAATAGTAACTAACAAACGAACAGACAAAATTTTGTTGATACGAGTGTAAAAATATAATTTAAATAGTCCCTATTTATTTGCCATCATTACATACAAATTAATGATTCCATAGTCCTGATGGCTGCGGCTATTAAAAAAATTGCCATTACTTAAAACGGTATTAAACGCCTTCTGCTACACCTCTGTCCATTTCTTGGCTCATCTCAGAACGTACGACACATAATTAATAGATCTAACTCTAAAACCTGGGATTATATTAACTAGAAATAGCTAATTATGAAACGCACCTGACGCAGTTCGTTGTAAATCCAGTTTTGTATACAATGTTCCACTACTACACTATACAAAATACACACTACACGAGACACAGTACAAACTACACGAGACATAGCACACACTACATATACAACCATACACTACACAGGTTTGCACACATTTTGATTAGCGTGTGAATCGATGTTCAAGTAATAATGTTAGTTATTCCAAAGCAGTACTGAAGACATTCCGATATAATAAGTTTAATGTGGTGTCCTCCTTTCTGATATGATCTCCTGGTACTTGTTTGGGAAGCAATTATTTATTTGCCCGATCTTACCGCGACTCGACGTAATGCAGCAGGTTGCCAAATAAGTACAAATATCACCGGAGGAGCTAATTAGTGTGAATTTGTATAAATTTGTATGGTCAGGGGAATGCGACAATATTAGAGGTGCGACTCTATGCGATCATTAATTGAAACGTGATCCGATAGTTAAAAAGCAGATTCGTAAGCAAAACATACTCACTTACAGACTTGAGTGTTAAATCTCGACACGGGCAATACCAAAATATGATCGGCGTGGTCTAGGGGTAAGGCTCTTGACTCGCAATCAGATGGTCGCGGGATCGAATTCCGGCGTGGACAAATAAATTTGTGTTATTCCACAACTAATTAATTCAAAATAATATATAGTATATTTGGGGCATGTTCCAGAGTGGAAGATACTTTCAGTATCGCCCTGGTGTAAAACCACCATTCAGAATTGAAACGTTACTTGAAATGACTTTAGCCGTGTTTGGTGACCAGTTATGCTCCTTCCCCTCTTCACTACCTTCAGACTCACAACATATCCCAATTGGGGAAGCCATAATCTCACAGCCTCCAGACGGGAGCAGTTGGGAATCTTGTGTGGTATTCACACAAAAAAATAAAAAAATGAGCCATACCAAAATACCTACGTTTCAGAAAAAATATTAACATTGTCGCCAAATGGTCAATCAGCCCCATTTTGTTTTTTTTTTTATTCTAAGTCCGTTTCAGCTTTTGAACAAACTGTGATCTGTGAAAAAAAAGGCACTGACTGACCATTTGATGACATTGTCACACGTGAATTTCTGCTAAACGGCTGGGCCTAAGACATGCAACAAAAAAGTTAAGCTATATTTAGTGACAATATTCGAAAGCCAGATACTTCCTAACCACGGACATATGAATATATCTGGACCTGCCCTAAGTGATAAAAACGTAATATTTCCCCCTCCCCATGGAACCGGCTATAAGCTCCGCCTTGGCGCCAGCTCGCTCCATGGGGAGGGGAGAGAATCTAAAATATGTGACGTCATCATTCTTGTAGTGACCAGCGCGAAAGTAACGTCTATACGTTTTACGAAATATCACGCCAAAAACGACAGCTTGCGCTATACATTATATGTACATACTATATAGACATAGCGAATGTGGGCGGTTCTCCAGTGTTCTCGTCTCTGGTTACAGGGGTAAGTAAATTATGAAACATTTGTAATAGTGTTTTAACTAAACACGGCAACAAAATATTGCTATGTGTATTGGGGCGAGTCTTTTTGCGGCGAGCATTTAGCGTTAGCAAATATGTTATTATCGTGGCAAGCAATTCGCGCTCCCATGTAAAAAGGTCTATTCATTCAAAGCAGATTTTGCTTTTAAGAACTAAATGGTGATATTGTAATGCGAGATGCCTATTTACTGTCAGATTGATTGTATAACGAATCACAGTCATCTTTCCCCTCTTCCCCCTTCATAGTTTGGTTTTACCCCCTCGTCTGTATCTTCTGGTCTATTGAATTCTGATGTCTATGTTCCTAACCTTTAACTTCCCTTACTCCTCCCCCTCCTTACTTCAGGGATTCCTCTTAAGAATCAAAAAAATTTCAAAACCACTGTGCTAAAACAGATAGAATTGTAGTTTTCGTGGTAATAATTGTCTACAATTATTATTATCTTGCCTGCACATTTTAAACCACTAGATTAAAAATAATCAGGTCTAGATTATTTTTTCGGAAGTTCAAAATATTCCGGCTTTACAATAACATCCAAATAAATGGAAAATTTCTGAACGCATTCAAAAACTAAAAACTGTTTATAAAAGGTGATGAAATGCGCTTTTTTATTTTATAATTCCAAATAAACATATAATTTTTGGAATACAAAATTTTTTAATGCAAACGTAAAAAAGTTTTAAAAATGACTCCGTTTTTTCTAACTAAAATTACTGATAACGAAAAAAAAAACTTGTGCGTGTTTTATTAAGCAAACGTAAATAAAACGTTTTTGTCAAATGACTTTTTGAAGTGAAACTTCTACAGCCCCGCTATGATTTGGATTTAGGATGAAACGGAAATGACGATTACTGCACATCAACTGCGCTCATTGACCGCTTTGATAGTTTAATATTTTTAATATTTTTTGGTTAATTTTTAGATTTGTGTATAAAGCGTGGTGTTTTCTCTTTCTAACACTTTTTAGATTATATTTAGAACCATTGTAGTAAGGGAGACCCAACGATTTCTATGAGACCGATATGAGTTGTTCCGAAAACCAAACAAATAAGCCCGAGGGGTTAAAATACATTTTTCAACGATAAACACCCAACCCCGATAACGTTTTATTTATTGTATTTTTGAATGTAGCTATTACTTTGTGGTTATCCATTATAGAAAAATGAAACAAAAATGTTTCGTTTTTTTTATTTATTGATTTAAAAAAAATCCTGTACGTGATAAAATTTTACGACGTTTTTTCAATTTCGTACTTCAACGTTCTATAAAAAAAACGTTAGCATTAAATATAGAATGATCTCATATGTATCACACCTGTAGCTTCTATGGTCCATTCATCATTTTCTCCTATTTCCTCTTCTTTCTTATAGGAAAATCATGACAATATCCATGAAGACTCGCTCGAGAAGAATAATGCGTTATTATAGCTGGCATCCGTTGGAGAGGCAGAATCGATAGTTAAAACTTTACAGGTTCTTGTGATATTGTATGATATGAAAACACATTGGGAATTAAACGAACAAGTTTCAAACGATTTATATCACCAGTTCACCTCCATCATAGGTCTACGATTCTGGACGGTTCCCAAACTTTGACAATGTATTAGTAGTAAGGATACTTGCATTGATAAAGTGAGTACTAATAGTACCTAAGTAAAATATATTCTCAACATCTGAAAGAAAGACCACCATTCAGAATCGAAACATTGCTTGGGACCTAAATAGCCAGGTACCTACTCCCCGCACCTTCCTCTCACTTCCTTCAGCCTCACAATATTCCACAAGTGAGGATTTTTTACATTAGTTCCACACAGAAGACCCAGAGAATAAATACCCTCAGGACCCCATGTCATCTTTGGGGATGCTGAGTGAGGGGTCTTTTTATGAAAATGAAGGAGAGGAGAGGATCTGGAAAGGAATAAGGTATGAGGGGTGAGTATGAATCTGGAATCAGGGATGACGGACGTATAAATCTACCCATTGCTACGCCACTGATTGTGCGCGTTTTGACTTGGCTTTAGACCTTTTTCGGTGAAGAACAAACATAAAATTGGTCCTTCGAGATGAATCTAAGAAGCTGTTAAACGAAGGAGGGTATCTATTATCGAGTAGGTATATACCGCACAACCTATAGAAAAGAGTCGAGAGTCAAAATTTTCTATTTTACGTTAAACTTCCGAAAAGTAAAGTGATTGAGATTATCTAAGCCCTACGAAAACCGCATTTAAATTGGATCACTCTATTTTCAAGATATCACTTATATTGACCGATTGTTCATCATTCAATAATTTGTTTTCGCTCTTCTGTATAATTATCTTTTTTGACGCACGATACTTTTCTACGGATGTGCTAAATATACTCGATAATAGATACCCCTTTCCGATTAACAGCGTTTTAGATCCGTCTCGAAGGACCAATTTTAAATCATGTGAAATATTATGAGATGACTCTTTGAGGATCTCTGCTACTCTGCTGCATCCTACCTCAAGTCGTAAATCCCCGTCGGTCTGAGATTTAGCAAGCATAACTGGCGTCTTCCTTTATTTTGCACCAACAAGATGGCACAGATATTTTAATATGCTACATTTCCAATACATTACAAGACGATACATTAATTTAAGATTTATTATATGAAAACGACTGCAAGACCGTACCGCACTAGGTCGATAGGGCTATCTAAACGGAAATGTTCACTTTATTAGAGGGCAATGTACCTAGGATTTACAATTAGCCGACTTATATTAACCGGTTTCACATTTTATAGATCTGGTCAATCTCACTGGTCATTATCGATGACTGAAGATTATTGACATGATTCGAAGTAATTTTTTGATTTTTCTGATCTTGCCATGACTCCCTGGAACGTCTCCGATTACTTCTTGAATACTTACATGCCATTTATCCTTCATAATTCTTCCTTACACCAACTATTTTTTGTGTTCAAACAATTGCGGAGAGGTCAATATACCTAGGACTTACAATTAGCCGACTTATATTAACCGGTTTCACTCTTTCTTTCAATCCTTATAGATTTTACCCGTCAATAATCGATGACTGAAGATCATTAGCATGATTCAAAGTAATTTTTTGATTTACCTGATCTTGCCGCGAGTCCTTTGAGCATCTTTGACTACTTCTTATGTCCACTTACATGTCATTTATCCTTCGCAATTCTTCCTTCCACCATCTATTCTGTGCGTTCAAACAATTGCAGATTAATAGGTTTCACTCTTTATAGATCTTACCAGTCAATCGTTGACTGAAGATTATTGACACGATTCGAAGTAATTATTGACATTCCTCAACGTGCCACGTCTCCCTGGAACATCCATGTCTACTTCTTACATGCACTTACATGTAATTTATCCTTCATAATTCTTTCTTCCACCATCTATTATGCGTACCCAAACAATTGCAGATTATTACTCAGGACAGGTTGTTTCACAGAATTAGAACAATTAATATCAATATGAACAATATATAATATTTTTTTTATTTTATTTTTTTTTATTTTTATTGGCAATGTTTATTAAAAATACATATGAAGTTACAACAGTTACATAGTTACATAGTTACATAAGGTTAACAAAAAATAAAAATAAATTGCCTTTCCTCACCATAAAGAGACAATGCTCTTGTGTTTGGTGAGGGAGTTCTAGCTCAATTAGTAAATTAATGATCGTGTAAGTTAGTAATAACGGCTATTGTAAATAATAAGAAGGTTAAAAAATCTTGTATAATTTAAAAATAAAAATCCTGAAGAGTTTAAAAAAATCATAATATAAATTAAAAAATCATTATAAATGGAAGAATCATGTAAGTTAGTAACAAAAATTATTGTAATAAGTAAGTAAAGGATATGTAAGAAAGAACGCAAGATTTATACAATAGTAGACTCAGAGATTTAGAAACTAAGAAATGAAAGAAAAAAGAAGGAATAAATGATTTATAAAATAGCAGACTTTAAGATACAAAGTAAACATATTTGGGACTTTTATAGTAGTTTCAGGTAATTTTTTAATTTGGGCTTAAATTCCTGCATATTTTCGATGGTTTTTAATTTTAATGGGAGGTTGTTATAATAGATTATGCCCAGATAAAGATAGGAATTTTGGATGTGCTTAGTATTAAATTTAGGAATTTTAATAGTTTTCTGGTATCTTGCTGATGTATTGAATTGGAAGTTACGAGTATTTAACTGTATTTCTTTGTAAATTTGAAGAATTGAATATTTTTTATAGATTTTGTCTATTATAGGCACATTGAATATTGAAAAAAGAATTTCAGTAGGAAATTTAGACGGTTTTTTTAAGATTACCTTAATTATCAACCTTTGGACAATTTTGAGGGGATTTAAAATATTGTCATATGTTCCTCCCCAGCCAATAATACCATATTGCAATATAGATTGAACAGTTGCATAGTACACTCATTTTAGGTTTTCTAAGCTAAGAATATTTCTAAGTCTAATAAATATATAAATACATTTCCTAATCCTTTTGACGAGTTCACAAATATGTGTTTTCCATTTAAAATTTTGATCTATATATACACCAAGATATTTGATTTTGGGAGTTGGACTAAGTATAGCACAATCTTGATTGCAGATAGTTTTATTACATTTACTTTGGTGTATTATGATGTTTAAATTTGGTTCTAATTTGAATTTATTGATAGAGAATGGGATAAATTTTGTTTTTTCAGTGTTTAGAGAGAGGAGATTTTTATCGAACCAATTTTTCAATATGTTAATATCAATATTAGCTAGATTATTAACAGTATTCCAATCCGTACCTTCAATTATTATGACAGTATCGTCAGCATAAGATATTATTTTTCCGTTTAGTTTTTGTATGAATATGTCATTAACATAGATAATAAACAGTAACGGTCCCAGGACTGTACCTTGAGGTATGCCGAAATGACTCATTTTTGGTGAACTAAGCACACCATTAATTTTTACAACTTGGGGACGTTTGAAAAGGTAGCTTTTTATCCATTCTAGAGCTGAACCATTTAATCCAATGTTTCTTAATTTACTTATAAGTTTGTCATGTGATATACTGTCAAATGCTTTTTTGAGATCTATAAAAATTCCCAGGCATTTAAATGATTTATCTAATGAACTATGTACAAGGCTACTTAATTTTGCAATTGCATCTTGTGTGCTTCTACCTTCCATAAAACCAAACTGGTTTTCATTAATTATATCGTTGCATTTTATAAATTGGCTCATTCTTTTTTTAACTAGTTTTTCAAAAATTTTTGCTATATTTGAGATTACTGATATGGGACGGTAATTATTTACTTCTTCTGGATTACCTGACTTAAATATTGGGGTAATAGTAGTTTGTTTGTAAATTGATGGAAATACTCCGCTTTGGAAACTTGTATTTATTATATGCATTAATGGCTTAGAAATTTGATTTTTTATGTTTTTTAAAATATCAACCGTGACTGCATCAAAGCCCGGAGCAGATCCTCCTTTCATATCGGTTATGATAGAAACTATTTCGTCCTCTGTGGTGACTTCAAATGTTGTCATTTTATTTTTAGCATTTATATTACAGTCTGGAGATGTTATAATATTTGGATCAATGTGAATGAGATTGGCGAGATTTTTCCCAACATTTGCAAAGAAAGTGTTAAATATATTTGCAGCTTTTGAGGGGTTTTCTTTACAGCATGTTTTTGAGTTATCATGATTAATAGCATTGATTTCGTTATTATTGTTCTTTTTCTTGTCAATTATTTCATTTACAACCGTCCATACTCTTTTACTATCATTTTCAGCTAGATCCAACTTCCGTTTATAGTAACTTTCTTTAGTATGTTTTATGATATATGTAAGTTTATTTTTATATGCTCTAAAGTGATTAAGTAAGTTTTTATTATTAGGTTGTTGAGTTGTTAATTTATAAAGAGCTTGCTTACGTCGTACAGATACTATTAATCCATGAGTAATCCATGGTTTTATAGGTTTGAAGTTAGACAGTTTGTGTTTGGGAATTACATTTTTTGACGAGTCATTTATGTATTTAGATATTTTTTCTTCAAATATTTTACAGCAGATATTGACATCATTACATTGTAATAATTCGATCCAATTTTCTGATTGAAATTTGTTTTTTAATGTATCCATATTAAGTACTTTTTTGGAAGATTTTGTTTGTTTAAATGATGGCAATATTGGATTGCTGGTTTTGTGGTTAAAGATACAAGAATAATGATCAGTGATAGTTGTGTGAATAACAGCTGCTGTTATATTTTGGATATCCGGTATATTTGTAAAAATATGATCTAAGCATGAAGGTCGTTGACCTCGAACGTCTCTAGTATACGAATTTATGCACGATAAATAATTGAGTTCTGCTAACATGTTGAGATAGCTATCTTTATCCTTACTAGAATAGTCGCTTGCGATATTTAAATTCATATCTCCAACCAAAACATTGTTTTTATTTCTAAAATTTAATAAAATATTTTTTAATTCATCAATAAAGTGTGACATTATCGACCTATGTGTTCGATAAATAGCAATAATGTTATAATGTTTATTTATGTCTTTAAATTCAATATTTAATATGTTAACATTACTAATACTGTGAATCTCTTTAATATTAAGTACATTGTATTGGTTAGATACAAATATTCCAATACCAGAGTTTTTGTTTAACTTTGTTGTTGTTGTGTAGTAAGAGTACCCCGGGATAGAGAAATTCAATTCACCGGCTGAGTGAGTTTCTGTTAAAACTATGCAGCCCGGGAAATAATTTAATTCTTTTAATGATATTATTAATTCATCCATGTTCCTTTCTATGCTTCTAATATTTACATGAAATAGGCTAAATCCTTTATCAGGACAAATTAAATTGAAATCTTTTATGGAGTGACACAAATTTTCTTCTATACAAATTTATATATTATATATTTATATAAATATATTAATAATAAATTACAAAGTTAATTTTCAAGTTCTATGAAAGTCCCATTCAAGTTCTGTTTTTATTTCAGTTCTGTGAAACAAATGACTCATAATATAATAATGACAGAATTTTAACATAACTTTAAAAAAATTATGAATTTTTCACATTCTAGGCTTCAAAGATTTAACTATTTATTATTAACTCTATACAGGAGGACTTTGAGGAAACTAATTTACCTAATACTGTGATTTTGATAAATTTTCGGGATTAGTGTCCATGGTTATTACGAATAATTTTTAGAAAAAACTTTAGATTCGCCATAATCACTATAAAAGGAAACTTTTTGCATCACGGGTGGCGGATCATGATGCATTTTAATTTTCAATTGCGTAAAATTAAATTTCACTTCGCGAACCGATACGGCGACAATCCGGCGGCCATTTCGTCAACTTGACAGGCACACTTGACACACTACCTAACAGGGTTACATCCAAACTCCATTATGAACTGCTAGTGTCGCTTTCATTGATAAATGACATATCTACACAACATAATACCTAAAATCACAAACTCCAACTTAATCGATTAGTGGCTGAGCTTACAAACGCATCTGGTTTCCATTCAGGCGTGGTGAGTTCAATTCTTCTACTGGGTAAGTCCTCCATCAGTGTACAAGTTACATCTTCCGCTAATTGATGGCAGTAGAAATGAACTGCATAACTAATTAATTAGTAGGTAATTTTTAAATAACTAATTATAAAATTAGTAGGTAATTTTTTATCGGGTTACTGCAAAAAATAAAGAATAACACATAGACGTGTTTCGTAATTAAAATATTTTCCTAATCAAGGCTTAAATTTCTATTATGTATAGGAATTTGTAATGGGATGGGGATATGGTCTTCAGGCGAGTGTAAATGAGACGTAGCGCTGGGCTGTTGGGCTAAATGGATAATTTTGTTGAGTATAAATTTGTATGGAGGGAACTGATTTTTTTATTTTTATTTTATTTTTATTATAGCGACTATATAAAATTTTTTTACATACAAAATGCAATGTGAAATTAAGTATAAAATATTGTATTTCTTAGTCCTCCTCACTAGGGGGTCCTGTGCCAAGGCGGACTAAATTTATTTAAATATAGTTCATTTGTCTTCTATGTCGTTTTTAGCGTCTTCGCTAGGGTTTTCTCATTGACCTCTTTTAGCAATATTTTTATTCTTGATTTGTATTCAATTGGATTTTTTATTAGTTTTATGTCTTGGGGAAGGATGTTATGGAGTTTTGTTGCAAAGTATTTTTTTTAAATTTTTGAATTTTTTTTATTTCATAAATTTTTTATTAGTTACAGATATTTGTTTTTTTTGGCTACCACACTGGGCTCATGCCCGTGTTATGGTAGTCGTATATTTAATATTTATTTAAATTAATACAAATACTATTTTATTAAAACAGATGATTAAATATACTAAATAAAAATTATGAAATATTTAAAAGTAAGTGAAAAATAAAGAGAAAAAAGATCATATTGTATAGTATGTATAGTTTCTTTGTCCAAATGTGGTTTTATAACTTGGAATATTTTTTATATCATTTTTATTTGATCTAGTGTTATGCATTCACGGTCTAGTAGAGGATTCATTATTTTTGAAGAGCTTCAATAATATATTTTTGGCATATATTTGTTGTACATTTGGTACGTCAAAGTTATTGAAAATTTCAATTGAAGACTTTCTAATTGGTACTTTCAATATGGTCTTTATGATTCCTTTATGAATCGTATTCAGGCTGTGTAGGTACGTATTTGCAGCAGATCCCCATCCTATGATTCCATATTCAATTCGAGAATGACATAACGCATAGTAGACCCTTTTCATATCCTTTTTATTTAACACGTTTCTTAGATTTTTGAAGAAATATATATGTTTTTCTTCTTTATTCTTCTACGGGTTAATGAAATAAAATGTTAATCGGTTTTCTATCTTTTTGAATTTTTTCAAATAACCGGTTAACCGGTTTCGGTTTCAACAGTGTTGGAAGCCCTAATTTTACGATATATACGAGAAAGGACGTTTAATAATCATATTTTAATATGAAGATCTAAAGATTTTACGATCATCTTGGAATAGTGGTTTCTCTAATATGTTATTATTATATTTATTACACGGGATTGCACACGAGATTGAATTTCAATCTGTACATCAACAAATAGGAAATGTCAAAAGTCAATCATTCACCTTTCTACTGATTAAGAAGTTATTATATTTGACAAGGTTTTGGTTTCTAAGATTTCAAAACATACTTTATTTGATAAATCATTTGCAGATCTCATAATTTGGGAGGCGGGAATGGGTACCGCCGCCTCGGAAACCATTTATTAGATAACCAACACCTCCGCCATAAGTCACCCCAATGGTTCGGTACTTTTGGTGATTTAGCAGGGGTGCCCGGGTTCATGGGTGAGTTTTGTCCGGGTCTCGGCGGCGGATGCATCTGCTCATCAGCTGCACGGCAGGCCGGATCGGGAGAGAATAATTAAGGGAGTCCCTTTGACTTCTCCGGCTGTAGTCTCTCGGAACATCGCCTTGCACTGCAGTGGGAGGGATTGATTTATACGTCCGTCACTCCTGGACATACTGACCCCCAGATTCCTAACCAACCCCTAATACCATTTTCCTTCCCAGAATTTCCTCAACTTCCTTTCCTAAAAAGACCCTCCTCACAGCATCCCCAAAGATGACATAGGCCCTAAGGGGAATTATTTTCCTGCAGGGTCTCCTGTGTGGAGCTAATGTAAAAAAATGCAAACATTGATTATTATAATTATTGAGGCATGTTATTATAGCCTGCTTATAACTACATTCCATGCGTTTAAACACATCTACTACTTCTGAGAAAGTATTGCCAACTGCATGCAATCTAGTTACATTAATATAATAGATAGCATTAACTGCGGATGTCATAATCTAAACATTACAATAATCAATAATTCGTCAAATCCGAGAGCTCTACCGCTGGACTTAACAAATAAATAATAATACAAAGTAGATTTTGACTAACACATCACTATTGTTTGACCAGACACAATATAACAAACATAATACACGAGAAAGTTCCAAGTACTGCTACAAATATCCGTTAACGTAAAAACCATCGATACATTTTCGAAACGCGGCCGCTCTTAATCTGGTACATTAATTTAATGATACATTAAATCACTGTGTTTTTGTTATGTCCATAACTCATATCACTTTCTCCACCGAAAATAGATTCAGAGATAGAATCGAGTCCGAAATTGATTCAAATATAAAAATTACCAATTGATTCGTTATCCAAAATATCGATCTGAAAATAACGGCAAAGTTAAAGATTTTAAGAGCATTTATATCTGGGAGGAAGTAGAAAGAGATTTTATAGGATTAGGATCATGATGTTTTAGAAGATTTGAAACTAGTGATTATTTTTAATAACCGAAAAGTAGCCGTTATTTATTGAGCTGAAAGAACTCCATTTAAGGATGGAGAGGTAATAAAGATAACGATATCCAGACCAGGTGCATAAGAATCTACAGGTTGCGAGGTCGATTGTGGGTCAAAGTTATTTGCGTGGTTGTTTATTATGCCTAATAACTGTTTCGGGTCAAATAAAATCTTGAAATGGAGAAGCATGCATTTATTTTTTGTTGGTGTTATCATTAATTTGGCAGCTGCAGGCAGAATAACGTATATAGTTCGTTACTAAACATCTTTAAACTTCTTTACGCACGCTTGACTTGGGGAGTAAGCTGGTTAGATGTTAGGTGAACGGTAGTTGAGAGGGAGATATAAGTTAGTGAAGATAGAAAGAGAGAAAGTCACGTTTCGTATATTACTGTAGGGGCAAGAGAGAGAGGTGCGAGCACACGTTTTCTTTCTCTCTTTCTCTCATAGCCAGTTGCGTTTCGTATATCTAAGACACAGTTGCTGTTTCAGAGTGCCAAAATTTTACCTGTTAAGGCAATACTATTGCACAAAATTATAATTCAGCATATATTTACCCCGCAGCATAAAGAGAAATTAAAACATAAATACAGCACTAGATTCACGCGCAACGACGGGTTAATAGTTCCGAAATTTAACAATAAGTACGGACAGAAAACGTTTGAATACATTATACCGAAGATATTTAATTTATTACCTGACACTATAAAGCAATGTAATTCTATGAATAAGGTTAAATATATGGTGACAAATTGGCTATCGGAAAAAAAATATTTATATTGATATGTGTGAAAAAAATGTTGAATCTGTAGATATAATATGTAAATTTTAAATTTAAAAAATGTATATGAAACTAAAATATAAGCACCTGTTTTTTTTTTTTTTTTTTTTATTCCAGTTAAAAGAAAATTACATTTTCACTCATTTAACTAGAAACAATTATACAAATTAAAATAAAGTAAATATTTCAATACAGCGCTATTCAACATCATTATTTTGTTTATCAAGAATATATATTAATAATTTTTTTTTAAATTTACCCAGCTTCTTTTCGTTTTTAATGTCGTTTGGGAGGCAATTATATAAGTTGCCTCCCTCGTAACCAATGGATTGTTTACCATAGTTAGTGTGGATGGTGTTTAAATGTATGTTATCGTGTTGTCTCGTAAAGTGTTTGTGTACTTGGGACGTTTTAATGAATTCTGTGTTTGTGTGTACGAGTTTATTGTTTATTTTGTATATAAGGAGACATGTATTGTATTCATATAGTTTTCTTAATGTTAGTAGTTTTGTTTCCATATATATATTTTTTGTGGGTGTTCTGGGCTTGTAGTTAAATAGTTTTTTGATTACCTTGTTTTGTATTATCTGTAATTCATTTATGTATGTTTCACATGCGTTTCACCAGATTTCAATCAAGTAATTTAAATGTGAGTGTACGAGACTATAATATAAACCTTTTTTAAATTTATTTGGCAACAGATATGATATCCGGCTAAATACGCTTATTAAGGGAATGATTTTATCTTTAATACCTTGTATATGTTGTTTAAATGTCAAATGCTGATCAATGCACAGCCCAAGATATTTTTCCTGGATCAGGATTTGAAGTTCGTTGTTTTCAATTTTTAAGGGTACATGAGGAGGAACTATTTTACGGGGTGAGTTTAAGATCATGTATCCTGTTTTTTAACATTCATTGTTAACATATTTGATTGGAGCCAACTGTTGATTTTTTCTAGATCTATTTGTGCATTTTCTAGTAAAATATCTAAATCTTTACCCAAGTAAAAAATTGCTGTATCATCTGCATATAAAAAGATTTCACCATTTAAAATTAATTGCGAAATATCATTTATGTAAATTTGGAACAGTAGTGGACCTAGTATGGACCCCTGCGGAACTCCATAGTTTATTGGAACGTATTTGCTATTTTCATTGTTAATGCTAACAAATTGCTTTCTATTGCTAAGATATGATTTGAGTAGATTAAGAGCAGGACCAACTACACCAATTTTCTTGAGTTTATTGAGAAGTATGTCGTGACTAACTGTATCAAAGGCTTTTTGAAGGTCAACTAATATAGATAAAATATAATTTCCACCATCAATGCCGCTTCTAAGTTTACTGATTAAGTCATTTATTGCTCCTAGTGTGTTCGATTTTTTCCTAAAGCCGTATTGTTTTTTATATAAGAATGATTTTTTTAGCAGAAAATTGTTTAATCTTTCGTAAATTACACGTTCAAAAATTTTTGATAAAATTGGTAAGATTGAGATAGGTCTGTAGTTTGAGGTATTTGTTTTGGACCCACCTTTGTGAATTGGTATCACCTTAGCAATTTTACAGCTATCGGGAAAAGTTCCTTCTTTGAAACATTGATTGATTAATTTTGTTAGAGTAGGAATCAATTCTGTGGAGATACTTAGCACTGTTTTATATGTGAGTGAATCGTAACCTGCACTTGCATTTGGTTTTAGAGATTTTAATATTTGGCTTATTTCTAACTCCGTAGTGGGCTGAAGATATAAAGATTCAATGCTGTCATGCACTAACGTTATTTCATTGGCTGGATTGTGTTTGACTTTACCACGTATATTATCGGCTAGGGAGGAGCCAATGTTGCAAAAGAAATTATTAAATTGGTCGCATATCTCTACATTGTTAGTGATTATTTCATCATTAATGATTAATTTATTGCAAAAATTTCTTGAGGTGTAAGATTGGTTCTTAAGAATATTATTAATTAAGTTCCAAGATTTTTTACTGTTATTTTCGCATTTTTTAAAGAGATTACTGTAGTGTGTTTGTTTTAAGTTTCGTTTTTTTGTAGTGATATTATTTCTTATTTTTAAAAATTCTGCTTTTAGTAATGTGTTATTTGGTTGTTTTTTTAGTTTCAGATGTAATTTATTTCTTTTATTGATTAATTTTATAAGGTCTTTGGTTATCCAGTCTGGGTTATTTATGTTTTTGGTTTTAATTTTTGTGGTACTATTAGAATTAATTTTTGTTGTCAGGTAGTTAACAAGATTATCATAATTTAATATCGAGTTGTCATTCAAATTTAAATGAAAGGGGTTTTGCATGACATCATTCTTTAGATTATCAAGATTAATATGTGTGTATTTTTGGGACGATTTTAAAGATGTGTTTTTAACATATGTGTGAATTACATCAAGGAGTAGTATATTGTGATCAGATATGGAATTATCACTATTCGTAAGTGAATACGATAGTTTTGTATCTGTAAGTATATGATCTATGATTGTGTTTGTATTTTCTGTGATGCGTGTGGCATGTTTTTTGTTTATTTTGTTCAAGATAGTGTAATTATTAAATCTAATTGTATTCGTATATTTACAAGTATGTGCGTTGGTTGAGTCAAGCAGATTTATGTTGAAGTCTCCAAATACAATACCTCTTTTATATGATTCGAGATGAGAGGACAGTGTTTCCAGGAAGTCTTTGAAAACAGTATTTTGTTTTTTATACACTAAACCTATTTTTAAATTGAGTTTGTTTACATGAAGCCATAGAAAGTTGTTGTCGGGGTCACTAGTGTTATTAATCACATTGTATTCCAGAAAATCTTTTATAAATATAGAGACTCCGCCACCAGCTCCCTGCGGCCGGCAAGATGCTTCGTGTTTGTATCCTTCTAGGTTGACGTACTTTAGGTCCGCTTCTTTGAGCCAGGTCTCACACAGGAGGATAATGTTGAAGTTCGATATCGTGGATTTTAGTAGGCATTTGATGTCATCTAGTTTACCTTTCAAGCTTCTCACATTTAGGTACATAAAGGACATTGAGGTTTTTCCTTTTGACGTACTCGGATGTTTGTGACGTGATATATTTTTTATTCTAATGTGTTTTTGTAGTTTTTCTGCAATATTTTTATGATCAGAAAGATTCTGGGTATGATTAAAGATTCCCACTTCTGTGTCAATCAGGTCCTGGAATTGTGTTTGTAGTCCTCGTACATTTTGATAATATATAAAATTTTTAGTGTTTAGTTTTTTGAGTGTGTTTTAACAATTGTAGGATTGTTGTTTAGGTATTTAATTGTGATGTCCGCTTCACCAGAAGACTTTCTTTTTTCTAATTCATCTCTTAAGTCAGTTAATTGTTTGCGTTGTAGAAAAGTCTGGTCTTGGTATATTCGGATATTGTTTTTCAATGTATTTTTCTTTTTTAGTAGTATTTTCGGCCATTTTGCTTCCGGAAATTCAACTTTTATACCTCTCGGCTTGTCGGCTTTCCTATTACCCAATCTGTAGATTTTTAAGTCGAGGTTTGTTGTTGAGATATCCATATCGGAGATAATTTTTTTAACTGATGCGATGTCACTATTTAATGATTCAGTTTGAGATGTTGACGTATTCTCTGGAATGTTAAGAATTATCAGATTTTTGTCTCTGTAACTCTGTTCTTTCATTTCTGCGAGAATTTCACAGACAGTTTGGGTTTGGGCTTGTGGGGAGCACACATTTGGAGTTGCATTTTTAAGAACCGTTAACTCGCCCTCAAGGTTTGCCATTTTTACTGCCATTTGGGCGATGGTTCCTAATATGTCGTTAGTTCGCGGTATTATTTTCGCGATCTGCTCTTTAGTAAATTTATTATTAGGCTCCATTATCATATTGGTCAGTAAGTTGACTGCGTCCTTCGCTAAAGATATGTATGCCTGCGCATCCATATTTATTAAAAAGTTGTAAAATGTTACTTGCAGTTGATGTGGCTGGTGGGACTGCCTTGTTTTCGCTGCGCTTGTAGTAACCGCGTTGAATGGTAGCGAGTAGGTACTCGTACCTCTGGCCAATACACTATGCACTGTTTTTGCGGAGAGCGACTGGTACCCACACCGTAGCGTATAACAATGTCACAAATTTGATTATAGCACTTGACGTTTTTGATTATTCGTTTTGGATTATTATGTGATGGTTAATCGTGGACTAAACAATGCGCTACGTTGACTTTAATGCTTTAATACTTCAATGAACGGAATTTACACTACAACTTTCGGTAAATCTCTTTAAATTTTGTTTTTTGACAAGACAGAATATTATGCGTGTGAACAGTACTGTAAGGTAGTACTGTTGACAAGCTAATTCAATTGGCTTAGCAGGACTTGTTTGTTGATTATATTATGTATTATCCATTCTTTCAATAAAAAAAATAAATAAAAAAAGTGCAGGCCTATTGTCTGTATCACACTGTAGGAGCACGAGAGGGCAGTGCGCGCGCACATTATCTTTCTCTCTTCCTATCTTATAGATGGAGCTAAAGAAGTGACCACTCTCTTATAGTGGTCTAAAGCACACTCGTTTTTAATTGGAGAGCAATAATAATAATTGGATAATTTGTAGAGCGCCGTTTTTGTGAAAAATCGCCTCAAGTACAAGCAATATTGAGAGTCCCGTTTATGAATCTACAGAATTTAAAATCTTTCAAATATTGGAATAATCGTTAAATTATGCGCATTCAAAAAAATGCTATAGAGTCACGGTTGTCGTGAGCGGAAATTGAATGCCGAGATTTTTGTCGTTTTGGTGATTGCTCTAACCACGGTGCTATCGCAGCAACTCTGACACCCTTGTTTCATCTTAAATAATTTTAAACAGTGTTCATTTCTCATTTTTAAATGCTTTTTTTGTGAATACCGCACAAGCGTCTCAACTGCTCCCGTCTGGAACCAATGAGACTTTTGCTTCCCAAATTGGGGTATTTCACGAGGCTGAAGGTAGTAGGGAGGTGAAGGAGGAATGGGGAAGAGTAAGATGGAATCTGGCTAGATCTGGTTACCAAACACGGTTAAAGCCATCTCAAGCCACCTCTTACGTTATAATTCTGAATGATGGTCTTACAACAGTGCGATATTGAGTGTATCTTCCATTATGGAATATTCAGCAAGTATACGATATATTATTTTTATTAATTAATTGTGAAATAACACAAATTAATCAAACACAATATATACTTTTGAATGTAGCTATACCTTTGTGGTTATCCATTATAGACAAATGAAACAATTTAACTTTCCAATTAAACAATTTAAATCCAGAAATATATATGTATTTTTTGTTATTAGTTTTTGGGGTATTATGCCTGTGATGAACTCGCCTTAATAATAATAATACGTGGATAATTTGTATGGAGCCATTTTGTAAGAGCGCTGAAATAATTTCTGAAACACAAGTTGGGCTGATTTATGGGTCTGCACAGAGACGACCCCAGCAAAAGCCACAAAAAATAGACGAAATAATGTGACATTTCTTACAAAACAGTGCCACATGTGAGGGTCGAGTCCATTAGGTATGTCACGGGGCTCTGTTTTAGAAAGTCTTAGCTTTTCAAGTACATGATAATTAATTACTATTTTAAAGTTCTGAAACTGCAACAAAAAACTAAAAAAACATGTAACAACGTCAGAATTCTTCGAAAATGGTGATTAAATTTGACAAGTTCGGTCATCAAGTTAAAAATATCGCCATGAGATCGAACAGTATTTTAAGGATTTCTAGAGAAGATAATAAAAAAAGGGGATTTGGACCGCACACACGGGCAGGGAAGGGAAAGAAGTGAAATCAAATTTTAAAGAGAGGCAGTCAGGAAAAATTCGCTGAGGAGGACGGTCATTTTGCAGTTATTCAGGGATCAATAACAGTAGTGCGGACGTGTAGACGGAAAATAATTCACTTATTGACAAAATTTAAAGGGAAAAATTAAATTTTAAATAAAGACAGTCAGGGTAATTTCAGTCTCGAAGACGGACGTGTTTCTGATTCGCGGTTATACAGGGAATAAAAACAGTAGTTCGGGCATGTAGACGGGAAATAATTCAATGGTTGAAATTGCGTGGGCAGTTTGCGGGGTGCGTGGAAATCTTGGGGGTACACGGGTGATAACAGCGGTTGGGGCTCATGAACAAAGAAAGTAATTTTGAAATTGACGAAAATAATTTAATTAACTTCGGGAAGTTCGCTATTTTGTGAAAATATTCAGGCGTACATTCGGAATTAATTTGTTCTCAATTCAGTGCATAATTGCATGAGTTTTGTGTCTTGCGAAAGTGCATGTGGAAATTAAATCGGATTATGCAGCATGGAAAATTTGGTAAGCTTGTTAAAAATTACATATTTAGTACGGGCCTTGCGAAAAAAAAAAAGAAACAAAAGCCAAGTATAATTCTAGGTTTCGGGGAGTGTGCCTACCCAAGGTCATGCTGAGATACTTTATAGTGAGCGATTGTTTTGGGTTTTGGTCATAAATTTACACTGCCTTTCTTTTGACACTTCGGGCAACAGCTAACATTTAATTTTGTGTGACTAGACACTTTAGGCGGGTTCCCTGTCTAGTCGATGGGGTGTGCGGAATCAGAGTGCAATCCGCATGCGGTAGAGGTGAAACCTTCTGAAAACTAAACTTCGGAAGAGTGACGAATTTAGGACTAATGTAGATTATCAGGAATACGTTAATTGTGAGGTTTATTTATTATAACATCGTTACCAAGTGTTAAAATTGTTTCACATTTTATTCTACGAAGCACCGCACGAAGAGAAGGTCGATGGGTTACGAAGCACTTCACAAAGAGGAGACCGATTACAGTATCTCATTCTCTCTCAGGATAAATTCCTTAGCTGTGTTTAGTGTCGCTCGTTTCGTTTCATCTAGTTCCAAATCACAACGGTGTTAAAGAAGTTTCAAAAAAAAAAAAAACCCAGCTGTCAGCATTTTAGAAACAAAGAATTTACAGGGTGTAGTTTACACGCGGTAGGAGTGAAACCTTGAGAAAACTCAAGGAGACAGGAGTGGGAAGGCTACGAAGCACTTCACAAAGGGGAGACCGATTAAAGTACCTTATTCTCTCGCAGGACAAATCCTATGGATGTGTTTAGTGTCGCACGTTTCGTTTCATCTAGTTTCAGATCACAACGGTGTTAAAGAAGTTTCATTTAAAAAAAAACAGCTCTCAGCATTTTAGAAACAAAGAAATTACAGTGGTGTAGGTTACACGCGGTAGAAGTGAAACCTTCAGAAAACCCAAGGAGACAGGAGTGGGGAGGCTACGAAGCACCTCACAAAGAGGAGACCGATTATAGTATCTCAGTCTCTCTCAGGATAAATTCTATAGATGTGTTTAGTGGCGTTCGTTTCCGCTTCATCTAGTTTCAAATCACAACGGTGCTAAAGAAGTTTTCAAACCAATAACCATAATGGTGTCGCCGAGGTGCAAAGATTGTAAGGGGAGAGGGTCTTTTGGCGATGTTTTGTTAATTTTAACGGACAAGAGGTATTTATGTATCTTACGATTGTGTTGCGAGACATTAAATCAGAAATACTAGGTTAGGGGTTTATTTGGATATAATAAATTACATTACATTAGGAATACCTATTCTCAAAAACATTTTAGAATTTACCAGTAATAGAAGATATTTGTTAGGCAAGGTCTGTAGGTACTAGGTATATTGATTTGGAAAAATGATGCATTGCATGAGGCCTCTGTTTACTAACAAATGTATACAATAGAATCCCTATTCCCAAAAAGATAAAACCCCACGCCTTTTACCTCAAATTTCAGAGATCTCAGGAAAACTGTTATGTAAGGACCTACATAAGCTAGCTTTTGACTTCGTTTAAACTCGCGCATGGAAGTGTGCATAGCACTTTACGTTAGGTATATTTTATACAGAATTTACATTCTAACTTAAATCCTTAGTATTTGCGATTGAACGAGACCATCAGTAGGTATTCAGACATCGCGCGCGACGCGCTCTACTATTATTATTTAGCAAATTTCCTTCCTTCAAATTTAACCGAACGAGTTACGGCGCTGAAGCTGGTGATTGCTGGAGTAATTTTTGAGTTAAGCTTCCCTATTCCATGTATGTAGGTTACACCTATGCAGTTATGATCGGGGGCGAAGTGAACGATTTGCTGGTGGGCTACACTATTTCCCAAATGTGGGGGCGAAGCAAGCAATGATTACAGGCTTGGTCCAGTTAAATTGGAATCCTTTGTGATGGAGGCTTGGAAACCTGTGTCTCTGGACGGCCCTGAAGCAGTTGAGGGCGAGGCAGGAGCCGTCTCATGATGTCGACGTATATGCTATCACATGTATCGTCATAAAGGCATTGGGGGACGTCTGGAAGGCAAAGGACGTGCTCCCACAACCCCCCTCTTTAGCCCCCTCCAGAGGTATCAGTTGATAAGAGTCGCTGTCGCGGGAGGTCAATTAAATACAGGACGGAGAAAACGATCTGGCCGGGCTACCTCCGCAATGAAGGAAAAGAAGTGACGAAATTCGCGATGGCTTCACTACCCTTTGGTTACGCTCGTGGGGAGTTACCTTGTCAGCGGAACGAAGAGAACATGACATACAGAGTTGTTTTAGCAATCGATCGGCGGCTCATTGTCGGAAACCGGATAAATTTTCATAATCTTCCCCAAAATTAGAATTAGGGCATCATCCAGCATCAGGTTGGGAATGTACTTTGGACGAAAGCGTAGCAGGGGAAATGGATGGGATGGAAGTCGGATTCACGACCCGGTGCCATTCATTCCTGGACCCAGCACCCTGGAAGC
Source organism: Limnephilus rhombicus (assembly GCA_929108145.2). Lineage (NCBI taxonomy): Eukaryota > Metazoa > Arthropoda > Insecta > Trichoptera > Limnephilidae > Limnephilus > Limnephilus rhombicus. The sequence goes on from OV815292.1 coordinate 25,727,904, forward strand.
CGAGCTTGACATTCCTTCTTCGAGCTGATATTTGAGATGAGCTTGGGATATCACCTATCGTAGGGCGGATGCCCATGACGCTAAATGGGGGACCGTCCCCGTCACGCCTGTTTCCGTCATGCGAGGGGAGGTATTTTCATTCAAATCAAATACCGATGATCACCGCGGCTGAAGGCTGACGCATGTTTATAAAGTGCCTAGGAAAACGTAAGCATCATTTCTACTGGTTCGAGGCGGTTTGCTGGACGGAGAACGGGACTGTTGAGGAGCTGTGTGACTGCAGAGGCGAGGGTCGATGACATCAAAATCTACCTTTACTAAATTCAAACTTCACGAGATCAGAGGGGGGAGCGGCTCCACCGACCTCCTGACATTGCCGCTTGTCTAATCCACTTCGGTTTAATGTTCATGTTCGATGCTATAGGAGTGAACGGAACTCTAGTCATCGACATGCTGAAAGACTTCTACAGTATCATCATCATCAATTCGGCTTTGAGGATGTCACGATCTAAAACCTCGTGCCACCCACGCAATCCTGAATACTTCCGGATATCGGCTAACACACCATAATTCGAAGCAGATCAAGCGATATGAGATGACATTTCATCAAGCAACATTAACATTATCACCATTATAATTTGGCGGCGCATTGGTTGAGAACACTCCCACTATCACCCTACGAACTGGAAACACATACCAAACCCTTTCCCGACAGGAAGCAAAACATGTCGATTTTTCATTCGTCGCTTGCGACCATCAAAATATTCTCTGGAGGTGTTGGAATTGGAGACTGACCGGGCGGTTTTAATTGAACCTCACCAAGTCAGTTGCGGAAATGGAGGAGTCCAATTGTAGCAAGACATATTTTGTTTCATGTCAATCCCTAGTAATCTCCCAAAAATACCTACTCAAACTCAAAACTAACTAACAAACTTCACTTACAACTCTGACTGTAGAATTTGTGCATCCCGGGCCTGTTTTGATTGAATTTTGATTGAAAATCCGTAACTAGATTACAAATGTCAAATTATTGTTATGTTAGCACCCCAAGAACCGCAGAGGATACGCTGCGTTACGCTAAAGGTAGGATCTTCCCAATTAAATGTATAGAAGTATATTTTGTACTAGGTACTAGGGAAGATGACGCGGGTTAATTCAGAAGAAGTAGTCGTCAACAAACAAGTATAGAACGGACGTTAGTAGGGGAGGAAGTTGCACGAACGATAGCATTAGTTATTTTCAAGTTAGCTAGAGTCAGTCATTGTAAATCGGACCCTAGTGAATTGTAACACGCCATACCTAAAAGAACAAGGGTTTACCACAAACAAATTATTAATTAAATTGTATTAACCATATCAAACCTTTAAAACAAAAAATGACACAACGGTAAGGGGTTAATTACAAGTTGATTAATTGAGAGCATCTCGCCACGTATACCTAAAACGTATTACGTAAAAGGGGTGTCGAGTTGTTCCTGCCAAAGGAATGAAGAGGAGAGAAGAGTGAGCGACGAAACAAGGCTACGAATACGAATTCGAGGCGGCGAACTCTACGTACAGAGTTTTCGTTGCAGAGCCTACGAACGATGTAGAAGGATAGAAACCATAAAATCAAGTTTTAAAAGAAAAGGAAAACTAATTAATTACAGGGGCAAGGGTCGGATTTATTACAGTGGTGCCGCGACCAAGGAGAGAGCGTCCACACCGAGCTTGTTCTAAATTTTCCTAATTCGAATGTGCTTTGAAGGAACAGCATAAAGATTCTAAAGCAATTAAAGCTTAAAGCAGTTTTTTTTAATTAGGGGGGGAAGAGGAGAGTTATTACATGCCGTGTTGCGCTACCTCCTTCTTTAGCCAACGTTTCGAACAGCGTTGCAGTGTCCATCATCAGGGCAGATGTGTTCGTTCGTTTTGAAACCGGTTGGATTTACTCATGTATAAAAGTGGTTCAAACAAAGTTAAATTGTTTCATTTAAAAACAATATATTTGCACACCTCGGGATTTGAACCCGCGAAGTTCGGATTGCTAGTCGATAGCCGTACCCCTCGACCAAGGAAGTCGTTAATGCTTTGTATTGGAGGAATATGGTTGTACTTGATTGTTGAGAAAGCTTAGTGGTTAGAGCTTACAGCAGTCACAGACATGCACCCAGTTAGCGGGAGATCCAAAAGTCAAATCACTAACATTTTTATTGTTTTACAATTTCAACACTACGTCCACGTGCCCAACAATTATCATAAAATTCGTCGTAGGTACAACAAACGATCTACACTAAATCCAGAAATACATGTGTATTTTTTTTTACATTAGCTCCACACAGGAGGCATAGACCACGAGGAAAATAATTTTCCTCAAGGCCTATGTCACATAGAGAAAGCTGGAAGGTATTTTTAAGGAGAGGAATGAAACGAAGTTTTGGGAAGGAAAAAGGTATGAAGAGTGGGTAGGTCTGTAGGTCGGCGAGCATTGTAAGTTATCCACCACCTACCCGCTCTGGTATAAGTAACATATGGTTACTCCTTCAAGGCTCTTGCTAGAATTCTATTTTTTTAATGAACGAATCTAAATTTAATTTTGAACTAATCTAGATCTCCAGTGTACCTGCATACGTTGTCAGTAAGCAGTATGCTTAGCGGGAAATCAAGATAGAATAAGTGTTAGTATGACTATAGACAAGACAATGGGATACGTTGGTGATAAGTCGGCATGCAGAAGTGTACGAATCCATCCATCTAAATGCGGTGCAAAGCGATGATGGGTTGAGAGAGTACGGATAGAGAGATCAAAATTAATCAAGACATTTATTTCATAAAATTAGCGCAATATAAACATGCACTCAAAAATTATTTTTCCATAATGTAACTTTATATACGCAATATGGACATGTTGAAATGAAATGTGATATTTCTCATTGTTCTTTTTTGTTATTTTTTGTTGTGATACACAAAATAATTGTATGTTATTTTAAAGTTTAAAACTACTATTATGTAATGATACTATTTTTCTTACTTTTGTACTCTATTATATGTTTATTTATAAAAGGCAGTATAGCCGTTTATGTATTTAAAATAAAATAAAATAAATAAATAAAAATAAAACGCCTTGGCCCACCACGCAGTAGATGAGCAAACACATATGCCGTCAAGATCTAGACAAACCTAACCCCATGAACCCTCCAAACGTAGCGAACCTCCTGGAGTGACCTAATGCATAGGTGTTGGTTATCCAAGAAATAGTTCCCAATGCGGCGGTACCCACACCCGCCTCCCAAATATAAATTAAAGAAGACTTACCAACATATTATTTAATGTTCCCCCATGATCGAAACACGTACATTAACCACCATGTTTACTTTGCAAAAGCCTTTAAAGTTCGCATCGACGGCAACCGATGATTAAGTAAATTGGCTTCGCAGGCCTTGCGATCGTACGCGTCATTATTACTCAAATTTCCCCCCGCAAATAAGTAAGCTTTTTATTGATCGTTTCACCGTGAATATTATTGGCCCAAAGTGGACCGATGGACAGCATTAAAACGTTACTGTTCTGTTCGAGAGCCAATCAAATATAAATCTACCAATAATGGAATAATTTTGATGCAGAGTTAAGTGAGATGTTCAGAAAACAGCATGCGATTTTGTGAAGAAATTGAGGTTGGTATTTTTGTGAAGGTTTACGCGTTTGTTTTACAGAATTGATATGATTATTTATTATGTAATTACGTATTCTAAAGTTTTTGGAGTGAAAACTTCTTTAGCACCGTTGTGATTTGAAACTCTATGAAACGAAAAATACCGACAGTAAAAAGAGACAAACACATACATCCATGTATAAGATTTAGTCTGCGAGAGAATTGTGAGCATAATGAGTCTCCTCTTTGTGCGGTGCTTCTCTCCCTTGTTTACTCTAGTTTTAGGAAGGTTTCACTTCTACCGCGTGTAAATTGCACACTGTTTTTTTTTTTTTAATATTTTGGAAGGCGGTTATGAGTACCATTTATTAGATAACCAACGCCTTTGCCACAGGTCACAGCAAGTGGTCCGCTATGTTTGGTGACTTGGTGGCAGGAGTGCCGAACTTCCCAGGTTCATAGGGTGAGGTTTTTTCAAGTCTTGGCGGTGGATGCATCTACCCACCAGCTCCATGGAAGGCCGGATTGGGAGAGACTGGTTGAGGGAGACTTTTTAACCTCTCCTGCAGGACTCTCTCGGAATATCGACTTCCACCGCAGTGGGAGGGATGGATTCATACGCCCGTCACTTCTGTAGACTCTGTCCCCCAGATTCCTAACCACCCTTCATAAGTTCATCTCTTTCCTTTGCTCAAAATATCTTCCACACAGCATCCCATAGGGCCTGAGCGGAATTATTTTTCTCAGGGCCTCCTGTATTGAGCTAATGTAAATAAATGATAGTCCTTTTATTGACTTAAACAACTGATAAAGAACTTCTAAAGTAAGTATCGTAAATTTGTAAAATTATTTATCAGTTGTGTAAAATTAAAAACACGTTTACTAGTAAGGGGGTAATTTTCTTGTTAAAATATTTTAGTTTGAAAGTGAAATATATCTTTGGCGTTTCCTAGAGAAGTAAAGGTATCTACAGTTTGAAAGCACAAAATGTTTAATTAAAATATTGAACAGTATTAATAGGGTAGCGTCTGCGCGGTTGAATGACAGAACCCGGCTTCGAGTATATGTCTGACGCCACGCCATTCGCGCCGTGCCACAAATAACATCTGTGTACGTGGAATTTCAAACAAAGCTACTTTTCTAATTCGGTTTCAAAATCAGGAATTCGTCATAGATGGCGCTACTTCCGTTAGCAGGTCGCATGGGGACGTCCCCCTCTAGGTATAAGTACTACGAAGAAGTGAATTTGTAGTATCTCTCCGGATATGGAAAGTAGTTGACGGTAGTTTTAAGTTGTACCACGCGGCTATATATTACATATGAGGTCATTGCCCGTCCTGGTTATTTTGCCCCGGTGACTAGCTATCACTGGATGACAGTGGATCCGAGGAACGGGATATTTTTGGAACCAGTTTCTATTGGATTTATGACATGGTCGAACTAACGTCTAACTGGGCGAACTCGAACGAAAAGCCGCCCGCAGGGCCTAGCAGAGGATCGGGTTTTTAACTGCTAGTTTTATATTATTTGCATACCTAATTAGGTCCACTAGGTCACCTATTCTAAAGTGAATACATAGTCGGAATTTATTTAATAAAATTGTTCATACATTTGATCAATCTTTATCTAAGTCATGATGAGTTAGCATTTAATGAGCATTTCGATTATAGAAAATAACGGATTTTAAGTCGAAGAATGTTTGTGACCGCAACCGGACTTTACGGTAGCTCAAGTAAGAAATATGTAAATTCTCAAAGAAAATAGTATATTTTTTAAAGTTTTTCTTCCAGAAAAAAAATATGTGCCTAAAATTTTTCTACAAAACCATTAATCATGAATTTGAAAAAGATAATATGAGAACTGGATAATTTTATTATTTAGGAACTAACCAATAAGGGCGACTTGCACCAACTATCGCTAATTTTATCTTAAATTGTATTTAACTAAATGCATTTAAGTCACTAAATACATTTAACTTAAATGCACCAAGCAGTTGGAGCGGTTATTTAGTTAAATACCATTTAGCGTCGGTAAAACGGTTACCGCCGTTAAAGCGTCGGTAAAACAGTTGCATCGTTCCTTAGCACCACCCACACGCACACTTTTTGCACAGCGACTTGAAGTGGCGAGGGCACGATCGCTCCGAATTGTCCGTGTGGGGGGGTGCTTAAATTTGCGAGTATCAAAATATTTTGAGGTTATGTTGTGGTTGCGTAGTGAATTATTTTATTTTCATCCAGTAAATGAGTGCGAAAATAAAACAAACATAACTATGAAATGGGGCAAAAAGAGGTTTTGTTGTTAGATTTAAAAATAAAACAAATATCTGAGTAGTAATTTTGTTTTTCATTTCATTTATGTACGTTGTTTTAAACTATTATAAGAATGCTGTAGGTATATTTTAAGTTTACAACCTTCAAAGTATTCCTCCATAAATAAATCAATTCCTATTCCTCAATAAGAAATCTTTGAAACTTTCTGCCACTGAGTATCAGATAAATTTGTTCTTGTGTTTACTTCTCTCACTATAAACTGTCTACTTATAAAATCTATAATTTCTTCGTCAACATCAGAATAAAAAACAAAAGTCCATCGTGAATACAAATTAATAAATGAGACAGATTTCAGAAATATTAGACAATCGGAAATCGAAGGAATAACCTAAAATTGTTTTGACAGAACTTGCTCGCTAAACACGTTTAACTTAGTTAAACAGCCCTTTCTGGGTATTTAACTTTGACAGTTCTTTAAATGCGTTTAACGACTTAAATTTTGTGGTGCAAGACGCCAAGTCGACTTAAATCAAATAATGTGTTTAACTTGACATTTAAATCAAATTAAACTTTTGGTGCAAGCCGCCCTTAGTCTCAAATGAAAAAAAAAAACTAGTGTGCTTTAGACCACACGACTGAAGTAAAACTTCACTAACTCATAAAATAACATATGACATTGACATTGGGGTGACACATGACATTGGGGTGACATATGATCATGGGGTGACCTATGACCCTGGGGTGACCTACGACTCTGGGGTGACCTACGACCTTGGGGTGACCTACGAATTTGGGGTGACCTACGACCTTGGGGTGACCTACGACCTTGGGGTGATCTACGACCTTAGGGTGACTATCGTTATCCTTATCCTTATCCTTTCCTTATCCTCATCACACCACTGGTCAAGCGTGCTTAAAGGCCCGACCGTTCGCCTCGCAATCGATCACCGTTCGCATCGATTACTGTTCGCATCACACTTTTCGTTACATCACACTTATCGTAACATCACACTTATCGTAACATCACACTTTTCGTAAAACATCACCACTTTTCGTAACGCATTCACCAGCTTACCCCCCAAATCGAGCGTGCGTAAAGTAGTTTTACTTCAAAAAGTCTTTTTATGTATTTTTATAGTTAAATGAACATTTTAAAGTTTCAAGACTCGTAGAGAAGTATGAAAATTGGTGACAGAAAAACTGAGCAATATAAATTAGATATCTGTTTTGCAATAGTTATTTAAAAAAATCAACGTCCATTTTTTTAGGTAAAGTTTTGAAATTACAAAAAAATAATTTAATACGTTTATCAATCTCATTGCCTTCTTATCTTATTATTTCATCATCAACCGAACCTTTTTAAAAATGCCGAAATATGTACAGTTATAAACAGGTCTTAGATTATTTCTGAACATCATGAAATAAATTATCCATCCGTGCAATCCCATCACGCTTTCGATACCTGCTCAGAATTAATAAATAAACAGTGACCGGAAACTCGTAATATTGTATATCATATGAGTCCTATAATTTCAATACCCGCTATAACCGATTTTTTGACAATATGATCTGAGTATGAAATCTTGTTCACATTTTTGCGAGGAACAAGACTAACCTAAAATTGTGTTTCAAAACCTCCCTTGTCTCAACCAAAAACCATGTTAAAACTGCGAGCGAGAAACAAAACCCGCAATATCATTAAAGAAGTTACTGTCAAAACCCGCTATATCGGAATTCAACCAATCACGAGTAGTTATTTTGCCAAGATAGCGGGTGTAGAAACATGCCCCTCAGGTCAGTTGAGTTTCAAAAGCCTCTATATTCCATATAAATCACGAAGTGAGTATCAAAATCCGCTATATCCATTTTATTTATCCAAATTACTTAAATATTTCTAGAGATACATTGAAAAATGAACACTTTTCGAATGTATATTACTCCAATTCATTAAATAAAACTAAAAAAATGCAATTTTTTACTTACGCTACAGATGTGACAGTTTTTTGCGGTTTTCTGAAAGTTGTTCCGAGTGAAAGTTGATTTAGTGGATATAGAAATTGAACGACTCACATAATACTACCTATTTACCCAAAGAAACCTTTTTCTAGGTCTGAGCTTATCATTTAAAAAAATCACAACTAAAACATAATCTGTATAACACAATTGTTGGTATAATGTTATTTATTTAAAGTAAGTTCACAGATCACATATAGTAAAAATAGTCACAATGTATCAATTCACAATAATAATAATTAACTGAGCAAGGGATCGGAGGGAACCTTGCTGTTTAGTCTTTGGGAACAACAAAACTGACTGTGGTTCTGCTTAGAGGGTCGTACCATAGGACGAAGCGCAACTAAGGCAGCAGTCGGGGTCTAGTTGGTGCTTTACTTATGGTAGTAGAATACTCCTTAGAGGGTCGTGCCAAAGGACGAAGCGCAACTAAGAGAGCGTACTAGTCAAGAGCGAGCTGCAGACGAACTGATTTAATTTAGGGCTCGCAGCTCTTTATATAGGCCATTCCTTGTTGCGGGGCGTGGTTTATGTAGCGACTCGTAGAAATGCGCAGAAGGCGTCTGCGCAGCCTGGTTCGCCTAGTTTTGGGTGAGCAGGATGGCGCTGTACGGGGGAAAGAGATGGTGTAGTGACAAGCGTAAAAACGGCGCGCTACATCTGGCATTAATCCTCTAGCGACAAATTTTTTCAAATCAAAAAAAGTTAAGCTATTAAATCAATTGCAAACGTGGTGTGGATTCACCAGCACCATTAGTTTCTGGACACCATGTACAGAAAATTTATTTTCACTTGCCGTTTTTTTAAAGATAAATTTTTGTACTTTTACATAAAATTACTAAATCGTTAATTAGTAATGAAATCTATTTCGAGGTGCAAGGTGACCAACAGGTTCTTTATGATAAATTATTCAAATAATTTATGAAGTGTTTTTAGTTCAATTTGAAATATTTTTCAAAACGAGTTATATTAATAAATTCATTTTCAAGCGTTTGATTTATGGCCAGTAAAAAGTTGTTTAAATAAAAAAAAATCTATTTATGAATAGTAAAAAAATTGTCCAAATGCTGTCTTGTCTAATCTACTGTAAATATTAACAAGTGTTTTAGTAAGTTATTAATTAGTTGTGATAAAAAATTATGAAACATACAACTCAACGCCGTAAAATAAAAATAAGTTTTCCAGTTATGTAGGTTTATAAATACAATATAGTTTAAAATATTAAAGAAAAAACTGGGTCAGAGAGCAACTAATAAATTTATAAAATTAATAATGACCGGTCAGTGGTTGAGTGGGCATAGCGCTTGGGTCCCACCCGGGCGTCGCGTGTTCGATTCCTTGGCTGACTAAGTCCTCCATCACAACACAAGCAACATTTTCTGCTTTCTGTGGTGGTAGTAGGAGATTTTCAAACATTGTTGGGTTATTCGTAAACCGGGAATGTTTGTTTTTCTTTATAAAGAAAAGAAAAATAAATTTTATTTTTAGATTTTATAGATTTTTTTTTTAAATCAAAAGTTATAGCTAATATCTTGTTTGGATGTTTTTATTTTTATTTGCTTTGCACGAGCTCCACGCAGGAGGCCCCGACAAAAATATTTTTTTGTCAGGGCCTATGTCATCTTTGGGGATGCTGTGTGGAGTTTTTTTAAAAAGAAAATGAAGGAGAGGAGAGTTCCCGGAAGGAAAAAAGGTTTGAGGGGTGGGTAGGAAAGTAGACAAACCTCACACCATGAACTCGAGCATCCCTGCTAAATCACCAAAACTAGTGAAACACTTGGGGTGACCAATGGCAGAGGTGTTGGTTATCCAATAAATGGTTCCCAAGGGGGTGGTATGGTGAAAAAGCCTTTTCCGAAATGTTTTTATCTTTTTATCTAATATTACATTAAATTAAAAAAGTTTGGTAATGTTATATTTTTAATAATTACTATTTACTCACAAAAAAATTGCCAAAGCTGTTTTTAAAATCATGAAAAACCGATTTTTTTTAATTGATTAAATTTCGTAATTTAAAAGATAAATAAATAAAACAGTTAACTCAATAAATAAAGAGGCACTGCTGAAAATCAGCTGCGTCCATTTGCATTTTTTTTTCTACCCGGGCACCCCTGCTAAGACACCTAACGTAGCGAACCACTTGGGGTGACCTAAGGCAGAGGTGTTGGTCATCCAATAAATAGTTTCTGGGGCGGCGATAGCAGCCACCCAAATTTAAATGGAAGGATCAAGATGAAGAAGAATCAATGTTAAATAAACAAGATGTATAAATGTGTTAAAATCTATTGACAAATAAACGTTTTCATTATTATTATAATCGATTCCCTTACTAGTTATTTTTAATAACTTCTAATTGATTTTTTTGTCGTTTGGTTCAATACTTTGAACTCAAATCAAAAATTAAGTTTTGTATGAAGAAGACCGTTCAGAGGTTTAAATTCGAGACGTGACAGGCCAACCAGAAGTGTAAGGCGGTACCTCATTAGATCAAGTTTGTGGTTTCTTCAGAACCCGTTTTAGTTGCTTACTTTGTTGTGGAATCTATTTTGTAAGCCAGGTTTATGCGTTGGGTATAATATGGGGCAAAGGGGGCATCTTCACCTAGTTTTACAGTGGCGTGCAGTCATAACACTTAGAAAAAAACATCAAACACTATCCTATGGAAATCTGTATCATTATAATTTTGAACAACTAAAAGTCTCGATCGGTAATTTCCATCGTCATGAAATTTTACAGATTTTTTCCCGATTTGGTGCAAATACATACAAAATTAAAAAAAAAAAAACAGAATATTTTTTAGATATCAATGTCATTTCTGAGATCAGCTGTGAACCATATTTTTATTTGTTAAAAATATAGATGAGAAAATTTTGTACCATCCACATTTTTTCATCTTTAATTAGAAAAAAAAATAAAAGTTACAATCAATAAAAATAAAAATACTAACACCAAGTTTAGTACAGTTAGTATTTCTTCACGAGTAGATAGATATTTTATTAATTTTGAAATTCATATTATATGTACAATGCACTGTGGAATAATATTTAACTTTAATATTTTTTAAGTATGTTAATTTTTACAATTCTAGAAGATACGTGTAAAATATAAATATAAAACAGATTTAGATTATTTTCGTAGTCCTCCTCACTAGGAGATTCTGTGCTAAGGGGGACTAAGTTATGGATATGTTTTCAGCGACTTCTATGGTATATAACTTCATGGGTTGGGTAAGATTTTTTTTCAGTAACTTCTACAAAGATGTGTTTTTAATAATAAGTAAGTAATAAGTCAAGATTTGATGCCCTTATTGAAGTTATTTTTTTATTATTTTAAATTGTTTGATACTGTGTCGAGTTAATACAACTAATGCTAAAAATTCAGAACTTTTTTGTACAAAGGTAACATGGGTATATTTATTTAGTAGGTCAATTTGCTTGGCTTTGGTTTTATGAATAAACTGTTTTTAAATAAATATAAAAGTATTTAGCTATTTTCGTCTCCATAAAAGTACACGCACATAGGACGAAAAATTCAAAGCAAATTAGTTTGCCAACAAGGAATAAAGCTCACTTATGTAACGGGCCGTCCAACGTTATAACAAAAATCCAATTCAAATTACTCAGATTGAAAATATGTTTAAATTTAAAAAAGGAATTGAGAAAGTATATCCACCTCAAATATTGATGTTTTGTTAGCGACTGAATACAATTAAAATTAAAATATATAAAGTTATAATAAGTTTTCCAAAAACTGAAAATCATTAAATATATTTCTTAAGAGCTGATTCAAGATTAAGGCGGTACACAGCCCTAATATTTTTTGTTTGCTCAAAACTCACATTATAATCATTTCCGGCGAATTCGTAACTATAATAACTTTTTTATTCCTATGCCGCACAAGGAATGCGAGTTATTTTTATTTTAGATTAATAGAAACAGTACCTCACCATTAATATATTTTACGTACAACGATTTCAAAACTTTATAACCCGTTTTTCAACTATAAAGTTGGCGGTAAGTACCAGATTTTATTTTTCTATACGATAAATTAATAACTTTGGAAGGGCAAGATGGAGACACATTTCAAATATTTGTAATACGTTCTTCAGAATTAATTAAAATGAATGCGGCAGAAAGGTCGAATCTCCAGACCTGCTAGGGTGAATTCGACCGTACGTTCGTACAATACGCCATACCGCGGCGTATATTTGTTTAAACGCTTTTTTCACTTACGTCGTTAAGATTCTGAATATATTTTAGGGTATATTGTGGTTTTAACAAAACAAATACGTTTTATTGCTAACGAGACGTATTTATCTTTGACCATAAAACAAACAATTTAATAGCCCGCCTTGCACAATGCACGCCCCTGCAATTGTGAGTACCTCCATACAAAGATACACCTGCCAAACGAGAGAAAGTTGACGCACAGAACTGCCTATTGAGTATGCAAAAATGGAAAATACAAGTCCGAGAAATTAAGACGCCGGTAATTAGAATGCTATTAATGTACGCCATTAAAATTTCAGTGACCGCGGCTCGTCTCTCGTTATTCTACGGCACTCACTCTATTTATTTTTCTTTTTAACCAATTATTTTTTAACGCGAAGTAATTTTAGCCAATTTTTTGGAATTACAGAGTAAAAATTGCGGTGATTTTTGCTGAGATTTGTAATTATTGCTGAATTATCGGGGAAACGAAATAATGCAACATGTTATAAGATGGGTATTTTATTTGGTTCATCTTCTGTCGGAGGAAGAAATAAAATAGGCATGAGCAGATCCTGGGAAAGATAATTTGTATAATCTTTATGTGCCCTCCTTTTTTAAGTACCTTCTCATAAATATTATAATTGCTAGGTATCTTTTAAAATATCTCAAAAAAAGAAAAATATACAGCGTTCCTATTTTTACTCTGGGTGAGTGGCAGAAACGTCTCTTACATAGTGGTCCTTCGAGCCGGATTTTATATGTAGGTTCCAATTTTTGGAAGCGGGAATGGGTACCATGCGAACCATTCATAGGATAACTGACATCCACTGCCATAGGTCACGACAAGTGGTTGGTGATTCAGCAGCGGTACTCGGGATCATGGGGTGAGGTTTGTATAGGTCTTGGCGGTGGATACGTTGGCCAACCTATTTTTTTTTCCACACAGGAGGCCCTGAGAAAAATAGTTTCCCTCAGGGCCTATGTCAACTTTGGGGATGCTGTGTGGAGTTTTTTTTAAGGAAAGGAAGGAGAGGAGAGTTCTGAGAAATAAAAGGGTTTAATGGGTCGGTAGGAATCTGGGGTTCAGTGTGTACTGGTCATCCGCCTCCAAGACCTAGACAAACCTAACCCCATGAACCCGCCGAACACTCAACTCAACTCAGCCAACACATCGCCTTGCAGCGCAGTGGGAGGAATGGAACCATATGCCCGTCACTCCTAGACACACTGACCCCCAGATTCCTACCCACACCTCATAGATTTTTACATTCATTTTAATTAGTTTATGGTTAACTTTTAGATTTGTTTTTTCATTCTAAAACCGTTCAGATCATATTTCTAACCATGACAATAAGGGAGACACAACGATTTGTACGAGATCTTGATGAGTTGTTCCGGAAAACGAACAAATTAGCCCGAGAGGTTAACATAAAAAACCCAAATCTATTCGCTTATGAAACTAATTCATCAAAAAACGCATGGATTGTTGTGATTCACAATTACGATGCATAATGCATTACTACCTGTCGATGATTAATGGATTTGAATTGAATACTCACTGATATTTACAGGTGGCCAAAAAAACAAGAAGTACAATATAGAAGTGAATATAAGTGTATAAGTAGAATTATTTGATGTTGGTCATCTGGGAATTGTGTCGATCCACTGTGTGGCAATATTTCAAATCGGAATAATTAATTCAAGATGTCTTTAGAAATTTGTTCAACGGTTTTAATGATTTGTTTTTTTTGTACATAATATATCGTTAGGTGACTGTGAAAACCTTCTTCGGAAGATTGCCCATGAAATTGACATTTTTGTATTAATCTTCATAAGAAATATTTCGTATGAAACGCAATCGAATGTAATAAATCTTCTTTTATATCTGTTAGACCAAGCAGGTAGGTACTACTTGTGTATTTATCTATATTTTGTGCCTTCCATAAACACCTGCCTTGCTCCGTAGTTGAGCTGTGAAGATGGTCGACTACATATCCGAAGGTCGCGGGTTCGCAAATAAAATGTATTTAGTTAAGTTGTGTTATATCACGTTAAATTAAAATAAAATAAAATATATGTAGTGCGGCCCCGGATCTACGAATTTTTCAAACCGGGGCAAAAACTTGAAAGTAGCCCCCTTTAGCAAGTGTTATCCAAGGGCGCCACCATCAAGTGAAGCCCCTCTCAAATAGGGTTGCCATGCGTCCGGAATTTTCCGGACAAGTCCATGCAAGGAAATATAGGTATTTGTCCGGAATGTGGGGGGAATTCTAAACACTCCAGAATTTTTACAATTAAGTGGAGATTGATATAAAAAATTAATTAAACCAAATTATTTTTATTACAAATCAATGTAAAAACATCTAGAAAATATCTAGAAATTTTTACACTTAGGTAATGCCCAAAAAGTATTAAAACAATTTATTATATATAAAAGGAATACCTACCACTTTCCAAATCTTTATGTCAAGGTCCGCCCCCCCCCCGATGCATAACGACATTCATATTATATTTACAAGAAAGTCCGGAATTTTTATCAAATGTCAGGAATTTCGTCCGGGATTTTGATTTTTTGATCTGGGAACCCTACTCTCAAACCGCTCGGATTTATTCGGCTCAGCTCTTGTAACCCCTAGCTCTAGACGCGACGGGGGATTCCCCTGGCAGAGACATCACGTACACAATGCACGCGTTCAAAATCGACTTAGGATATGTTCATAAACCAACTTAGGATGAGTTCAAAAACCAATTGAGCGTTTTAAAAATAGAATGAATAAAATCGATAAAACAACGTGCGCTGGATGAAAACTGACGACCGGGGCAGGTGCACCGGTTCCCTCCCTGAATCCGGGGCTGATGTAGTGTATGTGAATATATATGTAGTTTCAATGTCTCTCAATAGATGTCATTAGGGTATGTAACTTCAACGTATCTCAAAAGATGAAGTTGGAATAGGTAGTTATACGTAGTTTTAAGATGTCTCAACATGGTCATTGAGTACCCACCACTGTCCCACCCCGGTATAGGCAACTTATTGTCGCCCCTTCGGAGTTCTCGCAAGAATCTATTTTTTTTTTAATGAACGGCTCTACTATTTAATTTAACGAATCTAGACCTTCAATGTCTCCGCATACTGTGTTAGGTGGCGGTATGCAGGCGCGCCTACAGGACTGTACTGTAATGGTCATTTCTACAATTCTAATGCCCATTCTCAACATGGTCAGTGGAGGTAATCCACCTCTTACCCGCCCTGGTATAAGTAACTGATGGTTACTCCTTCAAGGCTCTCGCAAGATTCTAATTTTTTGATTAAACGAAGCTACATTTATTTATTTTGAACGAATCTAGACCTTCAGTGTCCATGCATACGTTGTTAGTAAGCAGTATGCAAGTGCTTAACAGGAAAAACAAAATGCAAAAAATAGGGTAGTGAGACAAATATAAATTAAACAGGGCAAAAGAAAAACTCATTCATGACGCGGCATTACACCTGCAAGCACCTGCATAAAATAGAGAACATAAGAAATACAATAAATCTCAAATCAATTGGCAAGTACCAACAAAAAATGTGAATGGCTTTCGGTCTGACCATAAACTACACTTAGCTTCCGTGTCCCTTAGCCAATCACTCAGTGAAGCCTCAAAGAATGTTAACTGAATATTTGGGGTAAAATACCCGAAGACTAAAAGAAAATTCAGCGTTGGGTAGTCAGAGGCAGGACAAAGGACTGTCAAGGTCGTAAGGTAATTTCTCAACATGGTCAGTAGTAGAGTCACCCATTCCGTTTTATCCCGAACGATTACGAAGATCGCCAATTAACAATGAGCATCCTGTTGAATGGACGTTAAGCCCAGTTAGATATTCATAACAAACAAGACTCGCAATCTCGACGAACCGAAGTATTATGAAAATTTCCGATCATCAGAATTGTGTTGCTAATCAGTGGAATTACCAGTACTCATCAATATAGAACGTATATTTGCGGCACATTAAAGAGTGTTAGATACAGTATCGCCCTGGTGAAAGAGCACCATTCAGAACCAAAACATTGCATATTTGCGATTGGTGACCGAGCTGAATAATCATCCTTTCTCTTCTCTATCTTGTTTTCTTCCTCACCCCCTACAATCTCCCAATAAACCCCAAATGGGAATGCCTAGGTATTATGAACTCCGCGTACGCCCTCCTCCCCCACCACGTAGATTGATCATCAACGAATCTAACATTTGTATTAAGCATAAAATATTTATTTTTTACATTAGCACCAGCTAAGGACAATAATTTCTCTTAAGGTCTTTGTCCTCTCAGGGAATGCTGTGTAGAGGTGTAAGCTTTTTATGGAAATGCTGTAAGCTTTTTATGGAAATGAGAGGAATTTCTGGGAAGAAAAAAGGATCGGAATCTGGGGGCCAGTGTGTCCAGGAGTGACGGACGTATGAATTTATTCCTCCCGCTATGGTGCAAGGTAATGTTCCGAGAGAGCCCTACTGTAAATTTCAAAAGGTCTCCCTCAGATATTAATTCTCTCTCAATCTGGCCTGCCACGCAGTTGATAGGTTAAAAAACTGTGACAGGGTTGTTGATTATCCAAGAAATGGTTCCTTGGGTGGTGATACCCATACCCGCTATGAAATAGAGAACTACAGTCCAATTTAAACAAAATAATTTAAATGACCTTCTAACTTAAATAACTGCATTTTTATTTTTATTTTTAGAGTTATTTTTAATAGTTAAAATAATTGTCAAAGTTTTAATTTTTCAAAACCCCCCGAAAACCACCGTATGTATGGTAAATAGTGTGACGTCATCACTTCTGAAAAATTACTATAGGATCGGGCTATCAGCTGATCTACTGCCGTATTCTCTCTAGAAATAGCATTTCTATTTTTTTTTTGTGGAGTAGTTTTTGAATATTTTCAATAATAGAGATAAACTAATAAGAGATACCTTTATTTTTGAAACATTAGGCCTAAATAATGTTTCAACTAATTCTCTATAAACAGTATGTAAATAAACGAATAAACTAATACGATGGCTTGTGTCATATCATACATTCCCATACAATGACTTTACGGTGACGTCACGAATCGTCGAACAGTTCAATAATGCCAACGTCGAACCTAAAATTTAAAAAATGCCAACTTGACAGCGTGTTTTTACGAACCGATTAAAAATGGACTTTTTAATAAATTTTTAAAAACTCTGCGTTTAATATTATTAAATAAAACTTATATATTCAGAATCAGCGTTTATTGGTCTATTCTATAAGAACATATTTTTTTAAAGCCATAATATTTTTCACTGGAGTTCCTTATTGAGAAAGGGTAGAAAGTTATTAAGTGTTGTGACCGATATTACTTTTTAATCACACAGTTAATATTTGACCTGCGCAATATCACAACCCAACTCAATAACATATGGTTTCAGATCGACAATAAAACATTTTACTATTACCGCAACAGTTTTTAAAACATTTTGATGATCCTCATTCACTACATCGTCAATATTAGTACAATGTGATAGACCCGATTTCATATCTAGTCGGTAAATAAGAAACAAGTACGAACTAAGTGACACAACGCTGCAACTTATAGAAGAAAGAAAACACCTATTTTCAAAACATCCTAAAAAAGATAACATTAAAACTATAACAAAACTAAGTAAAGAAATCAGAGAGAACATCAGGAAAGATAGGAAGACCAAGAGGCTGCAAACATTAGAAAAGCATATAGTGAAAACAGGGGGAGTGAAAAAAGCGCTTAAAGAATTGAGAGAATCAAATAAAGAATGGATACCAAAATTAAACAAAAGGGGGAATACTTCTTCAAATAGAAAAAACATAAACGAAATAGCCACAAAATTTTACCAGGACCTCTACTCAAGCCCAGACGACAAACAAAAACATGATCCGAAGAAAGACGTCAATAAAGAGCAGGAAAACGTTTTAACTGAACCAAAAATACTTTCCAGAGAAGTAGAAAAAGCCATATACAGTCAGAAGATGGAAAAAGCCCCAGGTCCAGACAAAGTGTCAAACGAACTTCTTAAAGGCACCATGGAAGAACTACTACCAATACTAACTTCAATATTCAATGATATACTTATAACTGGTCTAATACCTACACAGTGGAAAACATCAAACATTATTCTTATATTCAAGAAAGGACAAAAGGAAGATATAGGGAACTACAGACCTATAAGTTTGATGTCAAATATATACAAAGTATTTTCCAAAGTTATCCTGGAAAGAATTAGTAAAAAGTTAGACGAAAATCAACCACGGGAGCAAGCCGGCTTTAGACAAAAATACTCTACCCTGGACCACATACACACGGTGAAACAAATAGTAGAAAAATATAATGAGTATAATAAGAAACTATACATGGCATTCATCGATTACTCCAAAGCTTTCGACAGCATAAGACACATAGCTATATGGGATAGCCTTGAACAGCAGGGGATACCTTTAAACTACATAAATATTATAAAAAACATATACTTGAATTGCGAAGCGAGGATCCAACTAGAAACCTTGGGAAAAAAGTTCAAGATCGAGAGAGGAGTAAGACAGGGAGACCCTCTATCACCAAAATTGTTCTCGGCTGCTCTGGAAAGTATCTTCCGCAAACTAAATTGGGAAAAATATGGTATCAACGTACAAGGTGTAAAACTTAACCACCTAAGATTTGCAGACGATATAGTCCTATTCGAGGAAAACCCAATGCACCTAATTAGAATGATAGAATCACTAAACGAGGAAAGTGTGAAAGTCGGCCTATGCATGAACAAAGACAAAACAAAATTGCTTACAAACTCTGAACCAGTAACTATAAAAATTGACAACCAACCACTCGAATATGTGTCAGATTACATCTATTTAGGACAGATAATATCTCACAAAGATCAAACCACTAAAGAAATCGAGAGAAGAGTAGCAAATGGATGGAAGAAATACTGGTCTTTGAAAGAAGTCTTGAAATCTAAGGAGCTAAGTATGCAAATAAAAAGGAAAGTCTTCAACACGTGTATACTTCCAGTCATCACCTATGGATGTGAAACTTGGGCACTCACCAAACGCCACAGAGAAAAGTTGGAACGCTGCCAGAGAGCCATGGAGAGAAGTTTGACAGGAACAAGGAAACAGGACAGAGTGAGAGGTAGCACAATAAGGGAGAAAACTAAAGTTGCCGATGTAGTTACCCGAATAGACCAACAAAAGTGGAGATGGACAGGACACATGATACGCGATCCACAAGAGAAATGGTGCAAAAATGTCACTGACTGGTATCCCAGAGATGGCAAGAGAAGTAGAGGACGTCAACACATGAGATGGGAAGATGACCTAAAACTCACTGCTGGACATCAATGGAGAAGAGTAGCGCGTGACAGGTCCCAATGGAAAATGTTAGAGGAGGCCTATGCCAAGAGGCAAACTGAGCTTCGGGATATACTATAACAAATAAGATCATGTCTAATACATACCTAACAGAAGTTCAGAATAAAAAGGCTTATTATTATTATTATTATTATTAAATATCAAGTAATAAATTGTTGAACGCGTTTATAGTGATTTTCACTGTTTATAGACTTAAATGTAAGAAAATAGTAATTGCGATGTTTTACTTGCTCATTAAGTGAAAGAGCAAATGCATCGTTGTGGAAATTGACACTCTTGTTAACAATGTAGATTATGAGAATGTAATGCATAGCTATCATCTTTAATGATTAATAAACGTTTGTCCTCACTTAGAGCCATTTTGTAATTATTGAATCATTCACCTACTTATGCATTGGCTCTATACTATCTGGTTACGCCCATACACATACATACACATACACACACCTACATAGCACGCATAGCACTGTCACTATTTGGTATTAATATTGTTGCAAGTTCCTTTTCCTACCCATCCCTATTTGCCTACCCGCCAATCTCATTCAGTCTGTAATAAAACTCCCGTCGCGAGACAACCATTGTGCTCCGCCGTGTATCCGCCACTATAAATAACTCCGCTGTGTACTATCAAAATAACGAACATTCATGCCTATTGTGATTGTGCCTCTTGGATGGGAAAGGAATCATACAAGTGCATTGCCAGCCTACAAGTTTTATCCTTTTCCGGTGAGTCCTCTCCTTTCTATGCAACATGTATTTTATCATTTTTAAGCAGTGATAGTAACACAAAATCAAGGTCCTTCGCCAGTCATTCTTTGACACAAACACATAAATCCACTCTCACAACATAAAATACCATTCACTATGTGTATATGTATGTGCGTGTGTGTATGTACATTGTACATGAATGCATATACATTTGTAAAATGTATACATGTATGCATACATTGTATATGTGCATGTATATGTATATACATATAAAAATATTTACTGATATTTGATTTTGATCCTAGTTACTTTATGTACCTACTTGTAATTTAATTTATTATTACGTACTAGCTTTTGCCCCCGGCGACGCTCGCAGAGTATTAGGGGGTTTCCACTCCGCCTCTTCCAGCTTCCCTATGCCAACTACACTCCCCCTCTCCCCCCCGCCCCCCTCTACCCCTTCCTTCCCCCACCTTTTCCACCCCTTCTCCTCGCCACCACCCCCCCCTCACCAACCCCTCCGTACCCGTTACATACAATTTTCAAACAGCTCGCGTACCACCTATTGCAATTTTTTAAGCAAACTTCATACTGCCAGAGCTCTGAGCTATAGCCTATATGGTATTCTGATGTATGAGCTATATTATTGTAAAGTTTCATTAAAATCCATTTAGTAGTTTTTGCGTGAAAGAGTAACAAACATCCGTACAAACTTTCGCCTTTATAATATTAGTAGGATTATAGGTAACTTATAGTCACACCAAGAATGTTGAGATGAATTGTGTGCTTACCTATAATTGGAATCATCGCCATTGCTACAACCATTGAAAACGTAAACTAATTTAATAAATATAATGTGATTCAAGGGCGGATTTAGGGGGGGGGGGGGGTATTTTATGTACTGTGGAGAATCCATCACAGTACATAGTTAGAAGCAAAAACTGTCTTTATTAAACATTTAATTTTTCTATTGTTTTGACACTTTCATAAACCTTCCTATACATACTTGAACTTGTAGACTTTTATTTCTAACAGTAATTGTTGTTTTTTTTGCCCGTCCGCCCCGTGTGCCCCCCCCCCAGAAAAAAATCCTAACAGTAATTGTTGATTTTTTTGCCCGTCCGCCCCTTGTGCCCCCCCAGAAAAAGATTTGAGCGTATATAAACTCGGCCACCCTGAAACCGGCCACTACTTTGGATTTGTTCCTGAAGTCCTGAGAAGACCCAAAACTCATTGCCATATGCAGAAAACCATTTTGAATTACACTGTAATACCAGCTCGTAGAGGAGTGGAGTTGGCAACATGGTATCGCATCTACGTACATAAGCACACTTCACCATTATCAATTACACATCTGCCCTGACATCACAGAAATTGTAAAACTGCCGAAATATTGGCTTAAGAAGGAGGTAGCCCAACTAAAAAATAAAAACTTCTTATTGATCTCATTTCTAATGCATCCAGTTCTCACTTGTCCATGAGCTTTGTTAAAAAAATAATAATTTGACACCATCCACATGCATACACATCCCACTCAATATTTCACACCTAACAACTCCAAAACGCTACCTTCAACATTGGCATGAACACTCGCAAAACAAAAACGAAAGTGCCAAACATAACACTTGTTATTTTCGAATTAACAATTAAGCACTCGAGTGGTCTTGCCTTAAATATAAGTAATGTAAGCGGTACACAGAAATTGATTTGCATCAGTAAATACACAAGTGTTTGACACTTGCTCAGCCAATTTGCACACAATGAGCGTGTAAATATTGTGTGACAGGGCATCTCAAAAAGACCGCCCGACTCCCGGGTGATTATTGTTTATTTTTCGGTCGTACAAACACGGGAGTGTGACGTATTAACGACGGCGCCATCCAAAATATCTCAACTTTTGAGTCTTGTGCTTTTTTTAAAAAAAACTGGGTTGATGTATTTCATGTTTACTTAAGTTTGTTGGCGCTGAGACTCAAAACAAACCGTATTAAATAACATAATACTTTGTCAATATGTATTTTGTTTTGTTTTTACGAGCTTGAACAAATGAAGAAACAGATACCGCACAGGAGTTCTAACTGCTTCCAAACTTCTGGAGATAATTGAACTATTTTTTTTGCATTGTTGTTTTTTTTTTGCATTATATCCACATATTAGGGATGTCGAAAGTGAAAAAAATATCGATATATCGATGTATCGATATTTATTAAAATATCAATATCGACGTCGATATATCGAGGAAAAAATATCGATATATCGGTCAAATTTTCAAGAGATTTTGCGTTTTTAAAATAATAGTATATTCAGTTCAATATTATCAATAGTAATTTTTGTACACAATTTGCTTTATTTTATGTACAAAGATATCAATAAAAATGAAGGTATTTTTATCACTATTCATTTTTATTACGTAATAATTACAAAAATATCAAAAACTAAAAAGCTGTCTTCTAATTTATATGTATGCGTCTCAGTAACATTCTATTGGCGTATTAATCTGTCAAAAAGGACTTCGTGTTTGGAACAAGGTATAGTCAATAATCATAGACAATTGGGAACCAACACATAGGAGTGGCTTAGAAAAAAATGTATGTAAAAAATGTATGTACCTACACACATGAGACAGTATTGGTGATCACAAATACTAATGCAAAGACTTTAAGATTATACAAAGATTTGTAAGCTATTAATAGTTAAAATTTCAACCGCCAGATGTCATGACCCAATACAGTTACTTTTTTTCCGTTCGGTCCTATACGGTTTTGGATTCTAGTGACTTTAAATACATAAATTTAAAAAAATATCGTTTTTGATACAATTTTCGATATTGGATATTTTGTATCGATATATCGGATCAAAATATATCGGCTAAAAATATCGATATATCGAATTAAAAATATCGATACTTTTTCAACAAGCCTACCACATATGAGGCCCTGAAGAAAAAACATTCACTCAGGGCCAATTGCATTGCAATTCATTGGGCACTTTGGTGATGCTGTGAGAAGGGTCTTTTTGAAGTGAAAACTTCTTTAGTATCGTTGCGATTTGAAACTCGAAACGAAAAATAGACAAACATATATGTACATCTATAGGATTTCGCCTGCGAGAGAATGAGATAGTATAATCGGTCACCTCTTTGTGCGATGACTCATAGCCTCCCCACTCTTGTTTACTTTAGTTTTATAAAGGTTTCACTTGTACCGCGTGTGAATTGCATACTTTGCTTTTTTAGGAAAGGAAGGAGGCGAAATTCTGGGAAGGAAAATACATGTAAGGTGGAATAGGAATCAATGGGGACAATGTGTTCAGGAGGTACAAAAGTAATCTCCACTGCGGTGCAAGTGGTTCGCTACGTTTGGTGATTTAGCAGGGGTGCCCGGGTTCATGGGGTGAGGTTTGTCTAGGTCTTGGAGACGGATGACCAGGACATACTGAACACCAGATTCCTACCCACCCCTTGAACCCTTTTCCTTCCCAGAACTCTCCTCTCCTCCCTTTCCTTAAAAAAATCCCTCCACACAGCATCCTCAAAGATGACATAGGCCCTGAGGGAAATTATTTTCCTCAGGGCCTCCTGTGTGGAGTTCATGTAAAAAAAAAAAAAAAAAGGCGATAGGTCGAAAGAGTCCGGCTAGAGAGGTCAAAAGGTCTCCCTTAATCAGTCTCAGCCGCCAATAGCCAGACAAACCTCACCCCATGAACCCGGGCACTCCAGCTAAATCACCAAACGTACCGAACCACTACGGCAGGGTTATTTTGTTGGACAACTCAGAATGAAATGAACTCAACACCTTATTTGAAAAATCATTAAAAAAATGTTTAACCACTGGAGTGCTTTTTACCACTATATGACACTATTTAAAATACCTCAGATTGCTTTGCTGTCAATTTTGGCAATTTTTTCCTAATTTATAAGTAACTAGCTGACCCGGCCACACGTTGCTGTGGCTAACGAAACACAACGCCATTACCCAACCTTTATAAAATCCACACCACCCGCTTGCCAGCTGCCCGCTGCCTGAAATGAATATTTGAATTTCTCGGCTTTTCTCTTCTATAATAAGCATGTAGTATACATATAAACCTTCCTCTTGAATCACTCTATCTATTGGTGAAAACCGCATGAAAATCTGTTTCGTAGTTTAAAAGATCTAGGCGCACATACATTTTGAGCGACTTCATTTTATACTATGTAATGCAATTCGAGCGATCGCCACTAATTATTCAATATTATATATTTGAAAAGGGAAAATCAAATACCTACTTACTCTAGGACATCTATTTTCCAATATGTTTTCTTTGAATTTCTCGGCTTTTCTCTAATATAATTTACATGTATTATACATATAAACATTCCTCTTCAATCACTCTATCTATTGGTGAAAACCGTATGAAAATCCGTTGCGTAATTTAAAAGATTAACGCGCACATACATTTTGAGTGACTTCATTTTATACTATGTAAGATGATGATTAAGTAGAAGCTTACGATTTTATTATTTTTTTTGTATAAATCTTACGAATATGTGATAATCGATAAAAGATAGGTAAATTAATTGGCTATATAGAACTACAATCAGTTTGTATGTCTCCATATTAAAACTCGGAGGTACAATTTTTTTAATGTGGGCGGAAAGTATTCAAAATAATCATCAAAAAATCTTTAGCAATCGGAGAAAAAAGTTTTAAATTGCCCTGTCGCTCCAGTGGTATGTAGGTTAAGTTAGTTTAGGTTATGGGCTATTTTTTAATATATTTTTATAAAGTGTATGCTGATGATGCGGTGCTGATTTCTAACACTATGGAAGATCTACAGTCTCTCGTGTCTAGGATGAACGAAGTATGTATGAAGAATGAGCTATTGACGAATGTAAGTAAGTCTAAAGTCATGGTGTTTGAAAGAGAGAGTACGAAAACAGTATGCAACATAGTTGTGAATGATGAATACTTGGAGCAGGTGGATGAGTTTGTGTATCTGGGTAGTATGTTTACGAGAGATGGGAAGGCTGAAAGAGATATTGAAAGAAGGGTGAACGCCGGTAACTCCATTAATGGTGGACTGAATGCCGTTGGCGCTAATAAAAAACTGTCAAAAAAAGCAAAGCTAGCAGTCCACAATGGAGTCCTGGTACCTACCCTGATGTATGGCAGTGAGGCATGGAACTGGCAGAGGAAGGATGAAAGTAAACTGAATGCTGTTGAAATGAGATCGCTGAGACGTATGTGTGGTAAAACAATGTATGATCGTGTGAGAAATGTGGATATCCGCAAAGAATGTAAGGCTGATGTAAGCATAATAAGTAAGATTAAGAAAGGGACCCTCAGATGGTTTGGGCATGTAGAGCGAATGAACGAAGGAAGTAGTGTAAGAAGAATATACGACGCGAATGTGAATGGTAGAAGAAGTCGGGGACGCCCGAGGAAGACATGGCACCATCAAGTGAATCAGATACTTGAGTCGGGTCATGTCAAAAGTCAGAATAATAGAAGAGAATGTATGAGACGATGTATGAATGTGAGTGAGGCAAAGAGTGTGTGCCAAGATCGAGTTGTTTGGCGGTCCGTCCTCTCTGCCTGCCCCTGCGGGGAAACGGCGTGATGGTTAGTTAGTTAGTTTTTTTTTATATAGCTTCTAATTCCTTTTCGAACAGGTGTTGTTGACTTGATTCTGAGTTGGCATGGAACCCATTTTGTTATATTATCATACTATATACCAATCACTCATATTATGAACCCAGTAACGCGGTTTTATTCAACCTGAGAATCAATTTATTTTTCATATTAAGATTTTTAATAGCGTCATTTAGACGTCTAAATATAAATGAAGGCTCCACTCATTACGGGAGGTAATTTAGAAGATGTATAATGTCTACTAATTCACCATCCGTGGGGAATCAATTATACTTTAGATTATTTTCATTGACCTTTCCTGACTGCCTATTCAACAGCCTCAAAACAAGAATATCAATTTTTCCTCACATGACACTGGTGATTAATGATGTTTTTTTCCCCACTTTATTTATTGCTTCATAAGCTATGCAAAATACTTAATTATCTATCAAAACAGGTAGCTCATAGAATAGATATAAATCTACATAAAAGGCAGATAATGTTTTTAGGATTACAATATAATATTATATGCAGGTAGTTAGTTATAAATGATAACCGAATAATCAAGAATTTGTTTTATTTAACTTATTAACGAGTTCCCGGCATGAGTTACAATTCCACTAATAAAGAAATTGTTTCTCCCTGCATGTCTTTTCCCATTCGTCCTGTTCCCCTTCCGCTTCCCCTTATCCTTTCATGCATTCCCCTCTACCTTCCTTGCCTCCCCTCTCCACTCTCCCGCGAACCCTCCCTCCCGCGATCCCCTCCCCTCTCACGCATTCAATGTATTCAGTCCCGGTATATTCAGATTTTCAAACAGCTCGCGTGCCACCTATTGCATTTTTTTTTACAAATTTCAATTTTTTCATATATTATGAACATTCATTTTTCTATATTATAAGAACAGTCAATCAAATTTGGTACTTAACATACGTACCTACCTATTTAAAATAAATATAATTTTAGATTAGATTCAAAGTATTCGATTTTGGTTAGTACCATAAGTGAGTAGGTACTTCGATAAAATTCATCAATTTAAAGAGTTTATTCGAAAATCGAATTTTGATTGAACAATCGATGGTTTGCAAAATGTCATTCTCAAAGTTTTACATTATTGACAGTTTCGTAAGGGTTTTTGTAATGATTAAAAAACTTTTCAGATGTATTAACGTGTGGTTGTAATAATCCAAAAACCTTTGCGAGGGTGGAAAAAAGGTCTTTTGAAAATTTCAATCATTTCCTTTGCTAAATATATTTATAGACGCACTTCAACTACTTTATTCAGTGATTCATTAATTGGAGTACCTAAATTAAATGTCACCGGTGGACAAAATTTCGTTTCATAAAATTTTATTTTTTGCTCTAATAATTTATTTTATAATGTCAGGAATCACTGGATAAAGTAGGTCAAGTGCGTATCTGAACACCCTGTATATTATGGCCTAACCACTCGAGCGTTAGCGCGATATTTAACTTTTTCCTCCGATTGTTAGTGATTTCTAAGTGACCATTTTGAATATTTTCCGCCGACAATAAAAAACCTCCGTATTTTTACATGGAAAAATTGGAAAAAAAATAGTGTATCTAGGGAACATTTGCCTAAAACTGGCAGCAAAGCATTCTGAGGTATTTTAAATGGTGTCACATTGCGGCAAAAAACGCTCCAGTGGCTAATAAATATTACATTATATAAACAAAAACAATATTGCAATTAAGTTACAATCTACATGAAGTAGGTATGTAATATTTACAAATTAATCTTTAAAAATTACACATATAAAAAAACTACGATCACATATTTTGTCACTTCTCCCTTAAATTCAAACATGCTTATTACAAGCAATAATTGTCAGCCTGAAACACTCATTAACATTGAAAAATCTTCCGAGAAAAGATACTTGCCGCCAACGGGACTTGAACCCGTGTCCTTCCGATTGCCGGTCGAATGCTCTGACCACTGAGCTATGGCGGCTTATCAAATACCCGCCAAATAATTCAATATATACTAGTGTTTCATTCAACAATTACTGCTTGTTATATTTTTTCCACCTGAAAACAACCAACTTTATTTTTGCGAGGAAGACATTGTTAGTGTTAAATCCCTCGCTAGGTGGCGTCGAGACAAATTATGTCTGCATTTATTGGGGAAATACTTAAACTTGTTAAATATTAATTATTATTTAAATAGTAATTGTTGAATGAAACACTAGTATATATTGAATTATTTGGCGGGTATTTGATAAGCCGCCATAGCTCAGTGGTCAGAGCATTCGACCGGCAATCGGAAGGACACGGGTTCAAGTCCCGTTGGCGGCAAGTATCTTTTCTCGGAAGATTTTTCAATGTAAATGAGTGTTTCAGGCTGACAATTATTGCTTGTAATAATTGTTACCCTTTGTGCTATGCATAAAAATCTTGTCTAAACGTTAGTTTATAAATTAAAAAAATAATAATCAAACGTGCTTTACTGTAGTTTTATATTGGTCAATATTTCTTGCAAGCATTTATTATATAATTTGTGTAGATATTCAAACAGTAACTCCGAAACAAAAATTTGCACCATTTCGCCTAATATATCTACCTACACGTAAGGTTAAAAAATATTTTAAATTATAAATTAGAAGAAATACATACATTGAAACAGTATTAGGTAATTCTTAATCGTTCGATAAGCACACTGTGCATACTTAATGAATTTTATTTGTACGCACACATCTCTACTGACTTGCGCAATAAATTGAAAAAATAAATCCTCTCCAAAATGTCAGAGAACTACTATTCAGGTAAGTACCGTCTCATCCACTACATTAATCATTTTTAGAAATAGCAAACGAGCTGATTAAAAAAAGTTTATTTTTATTTTTACTTCCAAATTAAAATTCAAAACGATGATAGCACATAAGATTTATCATCAGTGTTGTAAAGAGCGTTGATGTTTGTCAATATTTAAATACCTTTAAATATAAAACCATTACTCAAACCGGTTTCAGTGATTTGATTTTAAACCTTTTAACATATTTTTGTGCTTTTGAATAATCCCAGAACAAACAAAAAAACAGCGTAGAAAAACTTACAAATCAAATATTACCACCTACCAAAATGTTAATAAAAGAAAGTACAAAGTACCGAACACAAACGAGTCTTCTTCTTCCGTGCGCTGTCCCAACTCATTGCCTAGGTAGGCTGTTGGGGTCGGCTATTCTCGTCTTGCTGTAAATTCTTCGGTTCTGGGTATCGTTTTCATCCAGGCCATTTCTCTGTAAAATTTTGGAGCATTGAGTCATCCAGGAGTTCCTTGGTCTTCCTCCGGATGACTGTCGATGAAGCTCCATAGACATTGCCTGCTTCACTGTGTGGTCTGGTGGTCTCCGTCTTATGTGCCCATACCATCTCAACTGTCATTCTGAGTACAAACAAGTTAACATTCCGTTAAACTAAGCTGACAAATTTTGAAATATGCAGTTTCCATGCATCAAATTGTCACATCAAGTTTAAGGAGAAAAATATCAAGAAAAAAGACACAAGTGAAGGTCTACTAACTCTTCGATGTTTCCCTGAGAGTTGATCCCCGACAGTCACCTCCCCCCCTCCCCGGTATACTTAGATAAATATAATGTGCAGTCGTTTTAGGTAAAATATGGTATACCAACTTAGAAATGTAACTAGTGTCCACGAAAAGGAGTGCAGAGAGGATGTACCGCCAAATAACAAAAGTATGAAACATACTTTCATTCAAATGCACCTCGGATAAAACTATTTGTCTATGTACTGTATACCGGCGTATAAGCCGAAACTATAAGTACATTCCTTTATTCATACCAACTTATTATTAAAGTATTTTCCAACTAACAGGTGATCAACAGATGACACTTGGTCGATATTTCTCGTTATTTTAAAATGGGTTATTGTAAAATTATATTTTATAATTGAAACAGAAGTACTAATTTTGATAAATCGCACTTGCTTCGAAAATTTAGTGAAATTAACGTAGGTCGGAGATTATGAAATAACAGCGTCTGGAACAGTTCGACGCGAACAGAGGGTATAAAATATAAACGGTTCGTTTGCTTGTTAGAGATTCACTTCCACTTTTGACCGTCGTATTATATGTGCTTTAAATGTTATATACTAATTATCGCAGTCTATATTTAATTTTATCTTTCTATCAACAAAACAATTTCATTCAATAATTATACAGGTACACGTTAGTAATTAAAAACGTTAATGTTATAAAATGAAAACTTTTGATAAATATTTCTGTTCTGAAAAGTGTAACGTTTTTATTCCAAACAAGCTATAAATTAAAATAACGATTCGTCAACAGGCGTCAATAAAACGCAAAAACAACTGCAAGAACATCGAGTATCGGTCGTAAACGAAGCACAAGAATTAAATATTAATTAGTTAATTTTGTTATGGTGTCACTTAAATTATATAAATTTTATTTTATTTTTATTTTTTTTATTAGCAAATTTTTTGATATATGGGAATAGGTACAAACATAATAACTTAAAAGAGAGTAACAAAAAAGATCCCATAAAGGCGAAGCCTGTGCGTAAGTATTATATTATGTGGATATTAAACAGTGGTGGTTAAAATAGAATTAAAAAAAAATATATATATGGTGCCTAGAGATCAACATGATCGATTTTACAGGAGTTGCTGAGAAATTTCTTAAAATTAAAGATATATGTATATGTATTAATGTATGTATACACCCACTAAGTACATACATACGTTCATATATATATGTACATATAATACATATATATTTCCTTTTTTTAAAATTTAAAATACAGAAAGACATGGAATATTTTAGGAATTTAGAAACAGATAATATAATTAATAGAAAAAAAATTTCTCACTTCCAAATTATTTTTTACCCAGCTTTTAACATTTTTTTTATATACGTTCAGATTTTGAAACGTATTGATTGAATTGGGTAGGGAATTGAACAGTTATTGAACATTTTATATATATATATATATTCAAAATGTTCATTATTAAATACTAACACAAAAGTGAACAATGATCCGTAATCTACACTACATAATATAATAGCGCTATCGCGAAAACATTTTCTAAGTGACTTTTCTTCTCATCCGTCTTCAGGTAACATTGATTGTTTCATGTTTATATCAATCTACGCGAAGATAATTGAATAGTTCATATATAAATTTATTCATAAAAAACGCTAATAACATGCATTAACACAACAGTGAACATTGTTTCACTACGCCTTATTAAAATCCATTCTAACGTGAAGACAATTAATACTCATTTTTCTCCTCATACGTCTAAAGTTATCTTTAATTGCTTATTGTCGGAAGAAAGTGTCTGGTTACAGTCATTTGCCTGCAACACGGTCAATGTAGAAGCTCGGAATAAAAAAATGTGGTTAGCATGTAAATTAATTAAAAATATTATTTTTTTGCGTGTGATATAATATTCCTCCCTATTTGGGAGGCAGGTATGGGTATCATTTATTGGATAACCAACACCTCTGCCATAGGTCACGGTACGGTACGTTTGGTGACGTAGCAGGGGTGCCCGGGATCATGGGGTGAGGTTTGTCTGAAGCGGCGGATGCGTTTTTCATCTAACTGCGTGGTAAGCCGGATCGTGAGAGATTGGTTGAGGAAGACCTTTTGATCTCTCCCTCCATGCATTTTTCCTATGCAGAACTTCGATTCCTCCCTTTCATAAAAATACCCTCCAGACAGCATCCCCAAAGACGACAAAGGCCTGAGGGGATTTTTTTCCCTCAGGTCCTCCGATGTAGCTAATTTAAAAATAAGTTCTATCTTATTTTAAGAACAAAACAACGGTTTTGAGAAAAACGCCTTCAAAACTGGAAATCGATTTTCCACTTATTGGAACATAATTGAAGATCAGTCAGCATGCTTTCATGCCAAATCTCCTTTGTTTTTATCATCCATGGTTATTGCAATACTTATATCCGTTGTTTAATGAAAAAGTGTACGATATAAAAATTAAAAGAAGAGCTAAATTTCTTTCATTTACTGTTGTGTTAGTGTTAATGTGGTGTGAATTCTAGGTCAGTGAGGAAGGAGGAATTTGCAGTTTTTGTTCGTAAATCATTACTTCGGGTCTGGTTATTGGCGGTTTCCTCGCCACTGGCTAATGACCGGTTTTACCCCCAACACTGTAGTCCGCCTGATTACAAAGCCAACATTTTAATAGTTGAATTTCTAAAGTAAAGCGAACTGAATTCAACAGGAGCTGTCCACCCGTTGGTGAATTAAAAAAATATTATTATAAGACTGCATAAAGTCCAATTGTTTCACAGAAATTCATACGTAACATTGTCATAAAGTAGCCATTCAATGCCATTTTATTTTTTTTATAATTGAAAAGTATCAATGTTAAATGCCAATTAACGTTAATCAACTTCAAACACAAGACAATCGCTAGGTATTGGATAGTTAGGGTCAAGGTGAGAGGTTGAGCAGTTATTCAGCAGTGTCCAATGATGACATGTGAAAGAATTTTTGTTGTTTTTGGTTTTGAAAAAAATACACTAAAAAAAGTCAACGGAGATCAAAATTTCATTTATATATTTTACTCCAAATAATGTCAGTTAGTCACTGGTAAAGTAAGCCGAGTTTTCTCCTAAAACCATGTAAATTCGCTTCTAGATATGTACAAAGACATCCAGCATAACATTCCAAAGTATGCTTTAAAATAATATTTTTATTAGATTAGGTGATTTAAAGATGAAAATATTTAATTTTCCTGTCATGTTTCTTTCTGTCTTGTTTTTTTTTCTCTCCTTTTCTTTTCACCATATTTGCTTTCTTGTTCATTTCTTTATTTGTTTTCTCTTGTTGATTCTTCTACTTAACCTGACCTTTTTCATGCTGTAAATTGTGTCAAATTTATATTTTTGATATCAAAATACCCCTGAAAAATTGTACCTATTACCTCCGAATTATGATTTATAAGTTCTTCTTGTCCTAAAACAAGTTTTGTAACTCAATAGAATTGCCCTAGCAAGAAATAAAAACAATTTTTAAAATCCCGTAGAAGAAGTGGAACAAAACTATTCATTGCTCTAAATAACTTTCATGTCACTCACTGTGTTTGATTCAAATTCTTCGATTTAAATCTATCTATTCTATTCTATGTAAATAAAAATGAATCGCCGAAATGTATCTACGCGCATAACTTCCGAAAGACTGCACCAAATTGGATAACTCTTTTTTGTTTCTGTTCGTTATTTTCAGGACAAGGTTTGTATAAAACTGAGTTTGTTAGCTCTGGCATTATGAAATTTGTACAAAAAAATGGCAATAGGTGACACGCGAGATGTTTGAAAACTGAATGTACCGGGACTGAATGTATGGAATGCGGGAGGGGAACTCGGGTAGGGGATTTGCGGGAGGGGAATCAGGGAGGGGAGATGGGAACCTGGGAGGGGGGAGAGTGGAGTGAGGAGAGGGAAGGTGGAGGAGGCGCAGTGGGAACGCGATAGGGGAAGGGGAACGGGACGAATGGGAAAGGACACGCAGGGAGAAACAATTTCTTTGTTAAATGGCTTATCAACGCATGCCGGGTACCAGCTGGTGACACATAAATGTGAAAATTCAAATTACTTTGCATTATTCCGGAAGTAGAGCCTATTTACTATAATTTAAACAACTTATAGCAGACAACGCATCACGTAAAAACTCAATAATAAAAAAAAAAACTGATTGAAAACTTTCACGAGAATTTTTCACTTACGTCTTAAATAGGTAGGAGCAATCAATTTATTTCTGAATGAATTGAAGTGTTTTTTTTTAACGGTGGGACAATTAAATTTGAACGCCAACATTAAAATCTAAGCGTCTTAAACGCACTTATGCCGTTATGTTGGTCAGCCCTATAAATTATCTTCTAGACGTGAAATTCATCTAACTTTCTTCGATTTAGCTTTTATTACTGAATCATGAGTTGTCGGATGCTGAATTTACTCTGCCGTGAAAGATGTACCTCTCATATATTATATTCCGGTAATTAACTAATTTAGTTATAAATAATTGTTTTATTTTTGACAGTTTTAATAAATTATTACTTTTTCGGCCATCGGACATGTCTGATTTATTGGTGATTTGGTCAGAGATCTGTGAAGATAAATGTGGAATTTTATGAAAATTTTTGAGTAAATACCTATTAATACCTGAAGAGCCAGAATACCGTTGTTTAAAACTTGTAGAAATTAACAATAATTACGATTCCATTGCAGTTGATCCCTCAACTGTTGCCCCCTGACATATTTATATACAGTATGCAGTTGGTTTAGAGAAAATACGGTATACCTTCTTATGCATATAACTAAGTGTCCCCGAAAGGTGGTGAAAAGAGGATGTACCGCCGAATAACAAAACCATAAAACATATCTTCTTTCAAATGCATGAAAAGGATAAAACTACATGTCCATAATTGTATATATAAGCGTATATTCAGACCAACTTATTATTAACTGGTAAATAATGCACAAAATGTTATGATTTTTTACTATTCTCTTTTTACTTATAAGGTCCTTCGCTCATGAAGAAACCGAAAACCAGTTGGCAACTCAATTCACGGCACAGCTCAATTTATCAACCTCTTGAAAAATTCATATTTTTCTAATCTGACGTATCGCAAATTACTCGAAAACTTGACAGGTGCCGTGGCAACGGCCGCGGTGACTGAGAGTGCTGGTGGCCGCGACCGTCGCGTTTCAGTTGCCTTATATGTGTAGGATCAGTTCAAAAAACTTTAATTTTTAAGCCCTATTTTCTTATTTTTTCAATTCCTTATTTGCTGC
This sequence comes from Limnephilus rhombicus, assembly GCA_929108145.2. Lineage (NCBI taxonomy): Eukaryota > Metazoa > Arthropoda > Insecta > Trichoptera > Limnephilidae > Limnephilus > Limnephilus rhombicus. The sequence continues at coordinate 25,762,563 of OV815292.1, forward strand.
AGTCTTTTTCAAAAATTTACCTTTGGGGCGCCATAGTCCCAAGCGTACGAAAAGTAAGAACTCTTTTATAGTAGATATCTCATAAAAAAACATTCGTGTTTTCATTTTAGCTAGCTGAGGGATAAAGCTTCGTAAATCACCGTCTTAAACACAGGATATCTTAGTATATTTTTCATTTCCTATACGTTGGAACCCAATGTTTTAACAATGCGTTACCATGCGTCCCTATCTTACCCTCGATCGATTTCATGCACAGCTTCTCTCCACAAAATTTATGAGATTTTTTCCAGCTGATTTTTCGAGTCTAGGACAACCTTCTGGAGGTATTCCTTTAAAATTATAGCTTTTTGATAGTAACTTCGAAAGAAGTTTCGCCGATAATATTATTGTGGTGTACCTATGTGTATGAGAGCAAGCGACAGAGTATGCTTACCGGATCTTTAAAAGGGAATGCATAATTAATGTCCTCTTTTGCTATGAGCAGCTCCCAAATAAATACCACTACATAATTACATAAACTCTCTTCATTTACCGTGTATTTACTACACGACATGCCACAATAAAGGCACTTACACGACACAACACATCGCAAAATCTGTACATACAATTATCAAATCACCTGTTCTAGATATTTTAAAACCCCTCCGCAACGTAAGCAGATATATGCGTTAAAAATACGACAGCAGTCAAGTACAATAAGCGTGTTTACACGTCAGCGCGTGTGTCTCCATAGAAACCGTTATAATTCCGTTATTGTTTTAGTTACATCCGTAAAATAAAAAGTGAAAGGTCGATAGTGAATCATGCTGCACATCTCTATTCAAGTTGTCCATAGAAATACATAAAAAGAACATTCTGTCAGACGCGCAGTCTGACACATAATTTATCCCGCCAAATTTCCTACGGGCGCCCGACATTGTTAATTTATATTAAATATTTTTATATGAAATGATAAAAAAGTGAGGTGACAAAAGTGTTTATTACACATTTATACAATAGAATAAGTATTGTTGTTTACATAATCTGTGATTTTAGTACCGTTTTCACATAAAAACATCACGTGAGTCATTTTCACATTTTTTTAATGTTTGCATTCTAAATTTTAATATTTACAAATATTAATATTTATTTTTATTCGAAAGCTTATTTTGTAACCTGTCTAAAACAGTTTTTACTATTCGGCTACGTTCAGAAATGTTTCATTTATAGAGCTTTAATTGTGAAGCGGTAATAATACAAAGTTTTCGTAAAATGTCATTTCGTTTAAGACACCAAAAGCTAATATTCTCGAAAATTCGGAGGGGTTAGTATAAACTTGTTAAACCCCTGCTACATAGTAGGAATTCCGTGGTACATCATTATCGCATAGAAGATCTTTTTGATCCATCCCATCTCAAGAAATTCGACAATCTAGAAACGCAATCTACCTTTTAATCAGCATTAATTGAATACTTGAAAAAATGTACTCTCCATTATAAGAGTAAATTGATAATACTCCATGTTTGCATGTAACGCATTGAAAATAAACCGAAATTGAATTAGAAAAAAAACGTTTATAAAAAATATACATGTCTACAAAATTTCACCTTGTGAAAAGTTATTAATTCCCAATGCATAACTCATCATACGTTTTGTATGACTTGAATTGCTAATGAAATTTTAAATGAGATTTATAAAAGCGGCACTAATATAAATGCCTGATTACTTTAATATAAAAAAGGTTAAAACATATTTTACCTTCATTTCTGAATAAAGATATGGAGAATTTGTTACTGCAGAGGTCTTATTTCGAAATTCAATGTTAAGGTGTATATATATATATATATATATATATATATATGTTACAGCCAAAGTGATAAATCTGGATATTATATTATATAGGTACTATCCAGCCATTATATCCAGACAATTTAGAGGCAGACACCTCACACGCTCATAAAACCAGAGCCAAACAAACAGACATACTTAATATACCAAAGTGTAACTCTTCATTTGGTCAAAGAAGTTCTGCATTTTTAGCAGTAAAGTTATATAACAAACCCCCACTTAGTATCAAACAAATAAAAAAAAAAATAGCTACATTAAGGACATTAAATGTTGGCTGAAGAATCTATCGGAAAATGAACTTACTAGTATACTTAAAACATCATAGAAGTTTCTGGAAAACCTTATCAAATTAATGAAGTTAAACCATAGAAGTCGCTGAAAAACTTATCCAAAGCATAGCCCCCCTCAGCACAGGATCTCCTAGTGAGGAGGACTACGAATATATTTTATATATACATCTAACTAACATGTTTCATATAAAAATGTAAAAAATATTATATAGTTACTAAATAAAAAAAAATAAAAAATAAAAAAAAATAAATAAAAATACTACCAAAATATCATAGCATAAAATAACAAAACATATAAGTAACACACAAAACCAATATAAAACACAATCACCCACAAACACACAACATGTATTAAAAATATCGTTTTTAACCTTATATAATATTATTTATTCTTAATTTTACGTTTAATTCGAAATCTCTAATTTTTAAGTTTAATTTATCTTAATCGTATGTTTTTTATTTACTTTTTTCCTTTTTTTCACCAATATTATGTATATATATATTTATATGTACTGTGTATAATTTTGTATATGAAATGGAGGCCTCAGCACGGGTAAACCACCCAGTGAGGCCAACATCATTGAATTATGTAAAAAATGTAAATAATATTGCATCAAATAAATAAATAAATAATTTATAATGTCTACCTAATTTAGGCAGAGTGATAATTGACACAAAGTTAATCACTTTATCCGGATATTATTCATAATATCGGGACAAAGTTAGCCAAAGTAATAAATACGGTCCAACTGCACCTAACCTAACAACCTAACCTAACCTAGCCTAACTTAACCTAACCTAACCTAATAAATAATAATTATAATTCAGTTTAAAAAATATATATTATTATTGTAGGTTAGGTTAGGTTAGGTTAGGTTGTAAGGTTAGGTGCAATTGGACCGTGTTTATTACTTTGACTAACACTGACCCGATATTATGAATAATATCCGGATAAATGGATTAATTTATCACATTGTGTAAACAATTTTGTTATTATATATAATGACCAGTCATTATGTAAAATAGCTATTTAATCACTATGACTCTAACATATATATATATATATACATAACGTTAAGGGGAACCGGGCGGTGTTCTGTGCATACAAACGAATTCCCCAATTTCCTCTCTGGATTTTGACACTACTTTAATATCTTTATACACAAAAATCTCTCGATGTTTGCTCGAGATAATCTCTGAAACTACTTAACAGATTTTAATGAAATTTGGCTTACTGTGTGTAATTTGGTCCTTACTTTTACTGTGTGTAGTTTTTATGTCGATTGTTGACCTCAATATTTATTATTGCGAATTAAGTGTTCGTTATAGGACAATGCTAAATTACTAATTACTTGTAAGTTCCATAAGTTTCTAACAGATGGCGGTGTGAGTTAATTTATCAACACAACAAGACATCAAATTTTTTATTAAGTACAAATCAAGAATAAAAATATGACTGAAAGAGGTCAACGAAAACACCCTACTGAAGACACTGAAAACGACATAGAAGACAAATACTATAATTAAACAATTTTAGTCCGCCTCGGCATAGGAACCCCTAGTGAGGAGGACTAAGAAATACAATATCTTTATCTAGCATAATCATTATATTTTTATACTTATAGAATTATTTTATATAGTCGCTAAAAAAAAACACTTGGTTAACTAGGTTGGGTAATCATACAGTAGATGGCGTTGTGTTCCATTAGACACAGCAGCGCGTGGCCGGGTCAGCTAGTTTTTAAAATATCGTTTAATAAATAGCGTTTTTACTTATTTTGATAAATTACTTCTTATATGTTTTCATAGAATTTACGTATTTTAAGTGGGGCGCCATTTTGAAAAATATCTTTCAATTCGAAAGCTGTGCTGCATCCTCCTATAACAAAATCCCGGTAGCGGTCTACAAGTAATCACTTGGGCCCACTTAACTAATCATTTTCAGAGTCATCAAAGATGTGCACGAAAAAAATCAATAGGTAAGTCAGAAAGAGTTTCGAAACTGGTGTCTCATTAAGGAGCAATGTTGACCCGATATCACTAGGTACTTTTTGGATGCTTTTTTTTCATTCTAATTCAAGGATCTTACCCTTCGACCAGGGTTATTAATTCGTTATTAATTTAAACTAGGTTATTTTGAACAATTTCCGATAATCTTAGTTACTTATATTTGAAGATGGTAGGATAACAATTATTACATCTCAGAAATAGAAGCTTTTTCAATGAACGGAAAAAAAAACTAATGAATATTTTGACGTTCTTCAAAATAATACACTTTGCGGAAACGCATCCAAGGAAATCTGATAAATAAAACTCCATTTGGGTACCACTTACATATTTTTCAATTAACATTAGAAAATGGACCAGAGCACGACTGTGAATTCCACCATGTCTACGAAAAGTAGGTCGACTCACTTACCAAACTCGCTGTGGTCATTTTTGAATTTTTTTCTCAATACCAGCAGTAATGATTTTCTTCACCTACGCAAGATTATATAAAGAAGCCAGGTATTTTAGTTTTATAGTCAAGGTGACCAACTACTACTACACGTGATAGTAAATCATTGATGTACCAATTTCTGTCAATTTAGGTGTCACTAGAGACCTTTTCATAGCTTTTTGTGGAGCAGGGATTTTATCATGGACATCTACCAAATCAATTGAATTAATTTTCCAAATGATCAGCAATTTCATTGCAGTGGCCAATAGCTCGGAGGTATAATCACCAGACTGACTACCGGATGTATAAAGCTTGAGTATTAATGCATTTTTACCGTGTTATTTATTTACCTAAAGTTTAAAACAAAACTGACCCTAAAAGTGAACCCTGCATTACCCCAGTGCACTTAAAATTGGGTTTCGTATGTTGTTCTTTGCTATCGATTATTTAACAAACACAATGAGTTCTTAACAAGCAATTATTTTAAAGAGGACTCATTCGAATATATGTGTGCACACCTATAATATCGAAGTTTCAAAAAAGTTTTTCGAATTGGTTTGGAATACCTACCAGCCCGCAGTCCCCTTTCGCCGCGAATATTTAAAAATACTAGGTGCGTAGGATCATGCCGTTGATCAATTCCATTTTAATTTAGATTTGCAAATCATTTCCACAGTGTTATTTTATGTTTTTTATTTCATTCTTCAGCTTCCTAACAAAAACAAAATGATTAGTAAATTATTATTCATCCATCCAGTAAGGGTCAATATACAAGAAAGGGTATCTTTAAAATGATTTACCTGTATCTACTATTTTTTCAAAACGAGATGTTGGAGTGAAAATATATGTAGTATGACATGTATCTAGTTATTGTATTTTGGATTTTGGCTTGTAAAATTTTAACATTTGAAAATAATACTTACCCTGTATTGGTTGCACTGACGGTTTACGATTTATGTTAAGGATTGTCATACCTGAAAAAAAAAGAAAAACATATTTCAGTTTCTTTCCATATTTTCAGAAAAAAATAAACTCATAAAGAATACACAAATTTCATTCAAATTCCATTTAATAATTTCGTTTGGAGATTGTTGAAGAAATATAAGCTTTTCTTCGTGGCGAATGTAAATCAAAAATAAATAAACTTACATTAATAATTCTATGCACACTTGTACACCTATTTGTCCCGACACCTATTGTGGCAAACGTTAACGCGTTCATGTGTAGACTACATAACTTACATGTCTGATCTTAATTTAACTAATTCAATAATGACAATCATCAATTTACTGCCAGTGAAGACTCAACAAAACAAAGTGGAGCAGAAATATAAAGAATTATTACATTAGCACTCTACACTAAGCACCCCGCATTTTTAAACAAATAGCGAAATAAAATAATTGATTGTCAGAAGACCGCTACGTAGATTCACTTTTGCCGTCGTTAGGTTTTACCGGACCGCGTGACATCAACAATAACAAAAAATGCCCCGGGTTATTACGGGCACTCTCACAATATACGAGAACAACTTTAATGTGTTCGGCTTATAAATTAATAATGGGCATCTAAGTCAATGGTAAGATAAGATTGTATAAACGAAGAGGACCGACAGAGTCAAATTGTAAGGCAGCTATATTATTGTACAATTAAAGCACCGCTAGCAAGAAAAATACACGATATTAAAATTGGTAAAGAGGGAATGCACAAAATTTCGTTTGGTTTACCACGTTATTATATACTCGTATGTTATGGTTAAGGTTTTCACGGGTGTAAGATGTAGAACAATTTTATCGGTTTACCCGCGTAACGTAGTCCTTAATGACGTTTCGGACAGATCTCACTGTCCATTTTCAGAAACCTATGTCTTGAGTTTTTGTATATATAAAAATCTCGTATCACGGTGTTTGTGGTCGCACTCCTCCGAAACGGCTAGACAGATTTTTATGAAATTTTTTATGTATGAGAATAGATCGTAAAGTACATTTCATACCGCTAGGTGATTAGGGTGTCCCTATAATTAGGGTGTACCTATACATAATTTATATGGCAGAACAATGTTTTTCGGGATATATCATTTTTAATAAATAATATAAATTAATAACATAAAATTAACTTGCTGCCTGTTATTTATGTACCACAGTGTACTAACTTTTAAAAACTAGGTTTATTTACAGAAGCGATGTAAGAATATTTATAGAAAAAACAAATATGCAGTAGCAGCCCAAATGAGCATAAAATTCCATTCAGTGAAGTGTAAACAATAACAACAACACACCCACCTCCAAGCCGACTGCTCCTCGTGTGGGGAAAACGACCAAGACCCTTTAAAGATAAACAAAAGAACTTCATTTATGCAAAGGATAGAGAAAAATGGAGATCTTTAGAGGGGTCTATGTTGAAAGTCAAGCTGTTTACAAACGTATTGATTATAAATTAAAATATCTTCCACTCTGAATTCAGAAAGTTCTTTAATTTTCTACCGAGGTTTCGATTGGTACCATTTGTTACGGATTTTTGTAACTATTAAATAAAATATTTTGTTTCTTTTTTCTTCTTTAACACAATGATTTGGATATGGGCATAAGTTAAATTATCTTATTCCTATTCAAATAATATTAACCTTCCTATACTCACGCGTTGGTCTCTCAGACCGACAAATCATAATTCGTTGTTTTCTCAAAAATTAACAACAATGGGACAAATGTTTTTAGTAGCTTCTGGAATGTTCCACTATGATATTCCCGATTCCGTATTCCTGAACATTCCACGACATACTCCGCCACTCCTTTCAGAACTTTCTAAAGCTATATCTCTACCTTCTAGAACTTTCTGGAAGACTGTTCTAGAAATTTCAAGATGGCGAAACTTCCCGCCCTTATATATTCAAAAACATGCCCTTTAGGTAACAACGGGGACCGTCATCCAGGAAAGGGGATAGAGATCTACCACACCGTATAACTCCCTTGATCGTACCGGAACTCGTTTCTGAGTTTTTGCGAGACGCACGTTTTTTTTGCACTTTTTTTATGATGTGTATTGATTATCGGTCTTTTAGGTAAATAACAATTACTACTCAAAAACCCTAATGAAGATTTAATTCTTATATTTATAATATTTTATTATTCATGATAGTTTCATTTATTAGATTTCAGAGTTTTTTTTTTAAATTAACACATGAAAAATGATGTTCTTTTTTAGAGGCGGAGTTAATAGTCGGTTTCTACCAAATAAAGTAAAAGTTTTTACATTTTTCCATTTTTTTAAATTCAATTATACCCCCTTCTATATAATAAATACCAATAATTCTTAAAAAGCATATAATTAAAATAGTACAGACGAGATGAAATCTCGGTCTGAGAGACCGTGCGCGAGTACCTACCTATACGTGTTGTGCCGTTGGGCGCGAGTATCCGAAGGTTAAGCCTATTAAAACGACTCCAAAAATGCGTTCATCCTTCTCTTAAATTCTTTGATACATGTTTTCATTTACCTCTTACTCATTCTCCGGTGTACATAAAAAAGTCTGGAGCTAATTAATTTGGACCATCATCTGGTTAATGCTTAGAGAAAACGCTCTTGTCGAACATCTAAAATAATTGGCCGGTAGTTGGCATTAGTTATAGGGAAACGCCTAGAACCAAGTTATTTATTAATATATTTTTTTGGCTAATGAAATGTATAAATCTCAATAAATATTGGAGAAAATAAAATAGTGTGCTTGGCAGAAAAAAAATAACATAAATGGGGATTAAGTGTCTTTTTGACCTAGTTAGATAAAGCTTTTCTTTATATTTGCATTAGATGCGCTTAGTCGAGATACCCTCTCAGAATCGATCAATTATTTTAATCGTGAAAATATTTCAATTTTGTAGGTTTTAATTTTAACTGGAAACATTAATTGAATTAAATTATTATCACAGTTATTTAATTTATTTACATATGCGAGTATAATTTTTTTTTAAATTATCGATGTGTGCATTATAAACCACATTTTTCTATCGCGAATGAAGGTTTTTTCGATTGTGCGATTTAGTTCTCGCGCTTTTTGATTGTTTAGTAGCTGAATAAAGAATTCAATTTAAATTTTATGTCACTGCGATTTGGGTACGTAGGTAGGTACTTATTTCAGAAGGTTCAGACTAACCGGAACCATTTATATATTTTTTTGTTATAAAGAATACATTAACAGTATAAAGAAGCTTTGACTGTCCAACTAGGAAGGTCTCCCATCCTAAGACAGTCAAATTGAAAGGTTTCGTTTATATTGGGTATGTAGGTACATGATTATTCATATATATGTAGTATTAAGTAAAGTTAACATTCAAACATTCACATTGGTTCTATGGTATCCCTTATGGGTTTGATGTGAGGCTGAAGATGATGGTGACAGGGAAGAGGAAGGTTGGATCTGGCTATTCAGATCTGGTCACTAAACACGTCAAAACCAATTTCAATTAATATTTTTTATGCTTTATATAATGAATGCACAACAAAACTGTCCATAAAAACAAGTTAATACCTCAGTACAGGTTCTCATAGTGAGCTATTCACCAAACAAAATACAATTTAAACTATGTAGTTGTAATACTCACATATTTTAATATAACATTACGGCCCGAGTCTGCTATCCGCTATGCCATTTGTAAGTATTTTTAAGGTAACGCTCGATTCCCATTGTTCACTAATCGTTGATTATCCTAAGTGACCCTCCCCCCCACTTTCGTAGACAATAAAATAGTATCAAAGTAAAAACTTTCGATATTAAATTAATATTAATGAGTTAATCATTGTTGTTTGTCAATAATATCATTTAAATGTTGTTATCCATCAACCGGCATTTTATATTTTTTAAACAAACGTATAATATACATTTTTGCTTGACGTCGGTACCTTGTGGCGTTGGTGCCACTCTGTTGACACTTTTTATAATTTTGCTTTGCTCAGACGGGCTTAATCCACGTGTCCGGCTTCCTTAGATTGAGCGATGATTGTGTGTTGGAAAGAGCGTAGTTTTGAATTTGAGGAGTGTCGAGCCTTAGCTTAGCAGTTGATTAGTAGGATTGGGAACAGGGAACAGCGGCCGTAAGTATACACGAACAACATACAAAATCGTACATATATTTAAAGGAAAATGTGTATATTATTATTGTAATTGACATAATTTAAGTGTAAAATAATAAAAATTAAATAATTTGAAAAGATGGTTCTGAATGGCGATTCGCCACCAAGGCGATACTAAGAGTATTATAACACTCTGGAACGTGAGATGATTAAAAAACATAGTATGCAATTATATTCATTGTCATAATAGAAATCAATTTTATACATATATTTGTTTATACCTAATACCATAAAATAAAGCAAATAAAGCAGGTAACAATGATATTTATTATTAAAATGACAAAACTGTTCGAAAAAAGATAATATAAATCTCTAAATCTAATTAAACTTCATTAAAATCAATGCATTATTTTCCCAGCACGTTCTGATATGGTGACTATTATTATTTTTTCAGTAGGTAAAAATACCAGGTAGGAACTACGCGTACACATTTTACATTTAAACCAGTCAATGTTTAAGATATAAAAAACTCTCCGGTTCATTTACTGTTCAATAAATACATATTTTTTGCCAATCGGGATAACCTTGTAAAACATTTTTCCGCAACGATCTGTCTTGTGGCCTATAGAACCATTTATATATTGTACAAAAGATTAAAATTCTACGTTAAAAATGTTTATACCATAGTTGATGAAATGGAAATATGGCATGGAAGCGTGCCGATCGTCGTCAGAAATAATTCAAGGTAATTTAAAGAAAATTGGGTTGTTTTAAATATTATACAAAAGATTAGACTTCTTCGTTAAAAATTTTAATACCATAATGGATGAAACAAAGGGAAATATGGCTTGGAAGCGTGCTGACCGTCGCCAGAAATAATTCAAGATAATTTCAAACAATATTGGGTTGTTTAAAAAAATTTGATGAATTCATGAAATATTTTAATGTTTTTTAATTTTTAGAAGAAACCTTCTTCTGAAAGGTTTTCACTTTGTGATGGCATTATTTACTTTATTAAAAGACAAATAACTTTGTTTACATCACTTTATTTTAATGTAAAAATAAATTTCTTTATTTGGAACTAGCTGGTCCCGGCATGCGTTGCTATGCTGTTTAATAAAGAAATTGTTTCTCCCTGAGTGTCTTTTCCCACTCGTTCCATTCGCCTTCCGCCTCCCCTTCTTCTCCTGCGTCCTCTTCCCCTCTCGCGTTTCCACTCCGTCACATCCACCATCCCTCTACCCACTCCACTCCCCCCCCTCTTCCCCGTCCCGCGAACCCCCCTCCCGAGTTTCCCTCCCCCTCCCCCCTCACACGTCCCCTTCCCCTCCAGCGTTTCCCTTCCACCTTCCCCGCCTTCCCTCTTCCCTTTCCCGCTCTCTCGTCCCGCCAACCCTCCTCCCGCGTTTCATATATTCAATCCCAGTACATTCAGCTTTTAAACAGCCCGCGTGCCACCTTTTACAATTTTTATTAAAATTTCCATTTTTCATGAATATTAAATTTGGTACCTAGTATAGGTACCTAATTAAAATATCTAAAATTCTTGATTCGATGCAAACTATTAGGGAAGTACCTACTTTAAATAAATTTATCAACTTAAAGATTTTCAAAAATAGAATCCTGATTTAAAATGTCATTCTCATACACACGAACTGTCAAAGGTGCGATAGTCGTTAGGTTTTCTGAAATTATCCAATTTTCTGGGCAATTTTCTTAATTTTTCTCTCCGTAAGAACCATCCTCGTACTTCAAGGAATATTCTAAAAAAAGAATTAGCGAAATCGGTTCAGCTGCTCTCGAGATTTGCGCTTAGCAACACATTTAGCGATTCATTTTTATATATAAGAGATAAGGCAGCTACCCGAAATCGCAGTGTGATTCGATGAACCGTAAAAAAAATATTACACTTTTTCGAATTACCCGGTCTCACAGACATATACGTCACCAATGGCGGGTTAAATTCATTGGGAGTAATAATTTTGTAATATGCTCGTATATTATCACTAATAAATAAAAATAAAATAAATATTACACTGTTTTCGTACTCTCTCTTTGAAACACCATGACTTTACACTTACTTATCGTATGAATAAGTTCATCATTAATCCTGACTTTAAACATACAAATTAATAGTATGAAATTTTTCATATTGTATAAGGTAGGAAACCTTGTGCAATCTTTATCAATGCATCATTTAATATAGCCTATCGTATAAAACAGAATGAGGCACAGCATTTTGACTATTTTTTCGTGGTATAGCCACGTGAGAACCATTCTGACATTACCAACACCGAACCATTGAACTTCACGTGGTGTTTTGTGATCTTTTGGCATTTAGTTGTGGCTACGGATAGAATGGTGATGTCATTCTAAGATTCTGCAGACTCCGATTTGAGACACGTTACGTTACGTTTTACCACGCCCCTCAAACTGAATTTTGCAATAATTTATTAGAAGATTTATCTATAGTGATATAACACAATTTTTTCATAACTGTTTTAAGTTGGGTATAAAACTAAACAATTTTACGAAACAAACGGGTGATGTATACATATATGTAAATAGAAATCAAGTCGTTTTTGGAAGATCTAATAAAAAATAATTTAAAAACATTAATTACCACTGCCCAATACTATTAAGGGCTGCCTATTGACGGCCGACGTGGTCGAGGGGTAAGGCTCTTGACTCGAAATCTGAAGGTCGCGGGATCGAATTCCGGCGTGGGCAAATTGATTAATTTGTATTATTTCACAATTAATTCATTTCAAATAATATACAATTTATTTGCAGTAATTTCCAGTAAATACTCTCAGTATCGCCCTAGAGTAAGATCACCATTCAGAATTGAAACGTTGCTTGAAATGGCTTTAGCCGTGTTTGGTGATCAGATCTGAATAGCCAGGTACTTACCCACCTTCCACTTGCCCATCTCCTTCCCCTCTCCACTACCTTCAGCCTCATTACAAACCCCAATTTGGGATGCCATTGTCTCACTGGCTTCAGACGGAAGCAGCTGGGATAAAAAATATTTATTAACGAAAAAAACATCGCCAAAAAGCGTGAGAAGTTCAAGCACAAATATTGAAATCTTATACGATCATTTTCCAAAGAATTAAAATTTTCACATTGTACAACGTAATAGGATAGGTTCGTAAGTTGGAGATTTTTCAAATCAGTTTTTATAGACCTGATATTTAATTTTAAGCAACCTACGATAAGATGATTAGCGATTAAAATGATCACATTTTCTTTAAGTGATGATGCTTGTTTGATAATGTATTTGGAAGGCGAAAGGGCTGTCATGTTCATTAAAGCATTACGGTCAAGTTCTGTGAAAGTCCTATTTAAGTTTTGCTAGTTTCGCTCCGCAAGTTGCGAAAGGTTATAACAAGCAAAGTAGTGGCTTTACCACAGTTTAGTCCTGGGTCGATCGATCGTTTTACACGACCCGGGTCGCTCACGACCCACTGGCGTCACGAGCGGGTCGCGAAGACCCGCTCTTTTCGCGACACAAAATACGAAACTCGATTACTCATCACCCAGTTACTTTCTACGGGCGCGCCGCGCGTTAGACGCTCGCCACCCATACCGGTCAAGTCATACGCGACATGAAACCCAGGTTATAATTGTGTGAACGTTCTCTCACAGCTCACACCTGTAACTAGTAATGTCATGTCCCAGAAAAAAATTTAAAAAAGACATGTTTCAGGGGTTAAAAAAACAATGTTTTATCATGTTTTTGAGGATATTAAAACCTTGTAAAAAACGTGTTGTTCTGAACCTTTTATTGAGAATTTAAATAAGTAAATTAGCTGTAAGCTGTAATGCTTTATTATAATTTCTTTTTATTAAGGTCAGACATTTTACACTTTTACCAGTTTCTATTACAATGCACAATTACATTCACACCCACACGAAAAATTAAAAGTTTTTATGAAAACAGCACTTAGCACTTTGATTAACAATACCAAGATACGCTCTTATTAAAAACGTCTCCGTGTCTAGTCGAATATTCAAAAATCGAATCTACTAAACAATCCCGCTATGACGTGACACACGGGCAGGAACCAGGATACTGTTACGTCACGCACGTGTGTGCGTTGATCGGCAATCGGCGACCGAGTGTGTCGCAGTTGCAGTTCGAGAGTTCCGGGTCCTGACACGTCTCGCCACTCGCCACATGGGCACCCGGCGATCGGTCCGTGAGTCACGGGGTGCAGGAATGTGTCGTAGTTGGTAGGTTGCGGGAGTGTGTCGCGGTTCACGGGTCCCGGAAGACCCGGGTGCTGACGAATAAATAAATAACCGCTCGCTCTTTGGTGGCTCGTGAGCGGGTTTCGACGATCAGGTCTTTCACGATCGACTTCCAATGCCTTCGGAAGGGATAACAGCTGTTACGCCTAAAACCAATAAAGCTTGAAAAACTCGTGTTTCTCACTTCAACACTAAGACTGTCAGGATACGTTTCAAAATATCCCAAAATGTTTATAAAATAATTGTCATGTCTAATTTAATAAAGAATCCATTAATTACATTTTAAGAATCGCAGGAATAACAGATGCAAACAAAATATAATTAATTAAATGTATAAAAAATCGGAACCAAGGCCATTGGTTCGCAAAAGGCCTGTGCAAAAACCACGTATAACCATATCGGCGTAAAAACGTGTATAAATAATTATCTTGGGCCGTTGTTGTAACGGAGTCAATTTCCTGGCGAAAAAACGTCGAAAATAGCTACACATTATATTATTAAATATATCTACTATCAATAGGTCATCTGAAAAGGTAACCAGCTATTATATCTACCTTGAAATTACCGTTTTAACGCATAAAAAAATTTAAAGGGTAAATACCGCACTTTTAGTGATAAACCAAGAGTGTGAAAAAAGCTAAACTTTGTTTTAATTTGATAATTTTTTTAAACGCTTCACGATACAATGTTTAAAGAACATTTTATTAATTACATGCTGTTTCACAAAAAAATTGACTCTTTTCAGTTTTCTCTTTCCCATGCGTCCCCGTTCCCGCCCCCGTTCCCACCCCGTGTTAACCTTCTAAGAAATATTAATTTTTATACATTTATTTATTTATTTATGTGATATCTTGTAGTGTGGGCAGTAAATAACATACGTTAATGTTGTAATGTTTATTGTTAAAGAGATTAAACTGGAGAGAGCGCACAACAGCCCGTACATGCCTTTTATACATCTCCATACTCGCTGTCTCGCTCTCATGCCGTCACAATTTATTTGTTTATTTTTGTTATAAAGAATACATCAGTACAAAGAAGCTTTCACTGTCCAACTAGGAAGGTCTCCCGTTCTAGGACAGTCTAATGACAGAAACATTTGAGAGGCGTAAATTTAATTTACAAATGACCGATTTGGGACACAAATCAAAAAATCATAGCCAAAAGACTTTATCTACTTACTGAAGCTCAGGAAAAAATATTTTTAATTAACGGCACAAGTGTCCTTTACGTACATGTTTTTTTTTCAACATAGAAAGAAGAAAGAAATGTAAAATTATAAGATTACTTGTAAATAAACAAAAAGAAAAATAATACATATTAATTATAAATAAACCAAAAGAAAAATAATACATATTAATAGAAGTTAATGAAAGCAGTGAAGAAGAAACAAACAGAAAAAAACTGTATACAGTGACCTTGTTAAAATACGTAATGCTAAATTGTTCAGCTTTATACTTCAATAGAAGCATACAAAAAATATCAGAATCATTAGCATAAAAGGTTTTCAAAAATGTTTAATTGATAAATGAAACAATTTAACTTTGTTTGAACCACTTTTATAATGAGTAAATCCGACCGGTTTCGGAACGACCGTTCCTTCTTCAGGGCAAGCGAATACGTATATGTTTAAAGTTATTTCCAATTGCACTTTAAAGAACTTAATCAGCCATTACAATAAAACATAAAGATTATCAATTGTACCTACTTCGATTCTATTCAAACAAAATGATAGGAAAATTTTCAATTTATCCAAATGCATGTTCTTGGTTTTTATAATGTAAATCGATTTGTACTAAAGATTAATCGAAAATACTGATTTCACTGATAACTTCGTCTTAATAATAATAATTCAACACCAAAATAATGCAAATATTCACCAAAAATAGTTCATTTCGTCGGTCAATCAAAAGCGAAGTTTTTTCACTGGTTAAAAAAAAACAATCTAATTTATATATTTACACAATGATAAACGAGGTGTTTTTTCAGTAGATCTAATGCAGTTAAAAGATTTGTATATACCTATGTATCATACATTTAATGCAATAGAAAAAATGCCACCAGTGAAAACAAAACAAAAAACAAGCCATAAAAGTCTTGTGGGAATTTGGAGTGAGGATATTAGAAAATTATGCAAAGCCTTCCAGTAAAACGGATGATGTATTCTAATATTGTAATATTACTTAGAATATTTTATTTGGAAACAGGTCATAGTCTTTTCTGTTATTTTTGGCAAGCTTAAAAGGCTATTAGTAGTCTAGTTTTGTCTGATTAGTTTGGTATGCGCATGTTTTGGATTAGCAATAAAAAAATCGGAATTTATGTTGTTTTATTTTAATTTTAAATTGTTTCTCCATGAGGGTCCTTTCCCATTTCTTTCTTCATGTCTTCCCACTCCGTCGCCTTCACCTTCCCTCTCCTAACTCCACTCCCCCCCCTTCCCCTTCCCCCCTCGCAGGTCCCCCTCCCCCTCCCTCCCTCCCGTTTTCCATACATTCAGTTTTCGAACCTCGCGTGCCATCAATAGCAATTTTTTAAAACAAGTTTCATAATGCCAGAGCTCACCGGAAGTTTTATAAAAACCTTATCCTGACAATAACGAACCCACAAAAAAAATAATTATCCCAATTTGGTGCAGTCGTTCGAAAGTTATGCACTTAGCAACACATTCAGCGATTCATTTTTATATTATAGATATATCTGTGTGAAGTTGTGCAAACTATGGCGAGAGTATTTTATGTACTTTTCATGTTGGATATCGTTTTTGAATAATGGAGTAAAAAGGGGAAAACAAAAATGTATAAATAAACTTTAAGTCTAGTGGTCCACAACGGAGTGCTGATACTAACCCTGATGTAGGATAATGAGGCAAGGATCTGGCAAAGGAAGGATGGAAGTAGACTGAATGCTGCAGAAATGAGATCTCTGAGGCGTTACCACTTGTTAAACTATATTTGACCGTGTTAAAAATGTTAAGATCCGGAAAGATTGAAGAACAATATTAATAAATGGAAGCTTAGATGTTATAGTGCGAGGTGATTATATGACACAAAAGTAAATGCCAGAAGTCGGAGACGCCCGAGGAAGACGTGGCAAGAGAATTAAATACCCACTTGATTCGGATGTCGTCTAAATAACAGAACGGCGGTCTAACCTCTCTGCCTATGTGAACGGCGTGTCAGTTAGTTGTTGTTTAAACACTTCTACATGAGAGGCTTTCATGAAGGAATTTCAATTTGGGAGCCGGGTATGGGTACTGCCGCCCGATAACCAACACCCCTGCCGTAGGTCAACCCGAGATTACCAGGGGTGCCCGGGTTCATGGGGTGAAGTTTGACTAGGTTTTGGCGGCGAATGCGTTTGCCCACCTACCATGTGGAGGCCCGGATCGGGAGAGGCTGATTGAGGGAGACCTTTTGACCTCTCCAGCCAGACTCCTCCGACCCGTTGGCTTGCATTGCAATGGGAGGGATGATTCATATGTCCTTCACATTGACTCCCAGATTCAAACCCCCCCTCTCCCCCCGCAGTACCTTTGTCCTTTCCAGAACTTCCTTATCTTCCTTTCCCTAAAAAGACCTTCCACACAGCATCCCCAAAGATGACAGAGGTCCTGAGGGACTTTTTTCCTCAGGGTCTCCCGCGTGGAGCTAAAAATTCAACTCCTAAATGATTTACTTTTAAATGTTGATATTATTTTTTAGAGGTAATAAATAGGTAAATAGTTTAGGTCCCCGGCGTTGCCCATGTTTTACACAGAGTTTTTCGAAATCATGTAGATAGCAACCCTCCTCTTGTTTCGAAGGTCAAATTTGCTAAATTTCTTAAAAAAACTTTAGATTTGTTTACAAATCAAAACAGCGTATCTGACCGGTGTCCGCCACAGACACTCTTTTTTATATAAATAGAAGCCATACGTGTAATGCGCACTTGTACTAAAATATCATTATATTACTTTATATAAATAGAGTAGAGGTATTAATATATGTTAGAAATTGGTTCGAATGCCAGACAGGCTCGGCGTTGTACTTATATATATCTAAATATCTATAACATTTGGAAGGTATACGAAGTAATCACAGAAATGCCTGAACCAATCTATAGAACACGATTGATCAATGTTTTGATTCGACGAGAATAGAGAACATGAACCATTAAAATGCAATGTAATTTAATTTAAATCTAACTAAATTAATTATATCATGTTGGTACGAAAAAATGACCTTACAATAAATAGGTTGCAATTTTACTTACTTTACAAGCATAAATCAATTATGATAGAATTTCTGATATTATGATAAATGAATACATAAAAATTGTTAAAGGATGTGTTATTTTTACGTGAAAACATTTTAGCTTGCGCCCCCACAGTATTGTGTGAAAATGTGATGAAAAAACAATCAATGGGATATGTTTTTTAAAAATTAATTTCTTTAATAATTGCAATAACTTACTTTGCGGCATCATTGTAATTAAATTAAAACAAATGAAGCCAGAGTAGTACAGGGCCCAGAGATACTTTAATAGTGCACAACTGCTAACCCTGTACAAATCACAAGTGCGCCCCACGGTAGAATTTGGCAGCCACTTCTGGTCTGGAGCTCCAAAATATCTGAAAAATACCATCGACTCTGTGCAGAAACGGGCAGTCCGTTAGATAGATTCTCCCGTCTTAACAGACGGATTGAATCTTTAGAGCGCAGGCGTCGGGTGTGAATGCTATCCTTGTTCTACCGGTATTACAATTTCCAAGATGCTCCGAGGAACCAGCGTCATTGATCCCTTCGGCACCGGTGCATGGTCGGGAAACACGCCAGACGCGTTAAACATTTGTGCACGGTTGACATTTGTCACATGAGAACGGGTCGCTTCTTCAACTCGTTCTTGTATTCAACAGATCGGTTGTGGAATGATTTAGTTATAATATAAATCTGGGTCATATACTTCGAGGGGAGAAGTATCACTTGCTCCATTTGATATTGAAAGGCAAGATAGAGGGTCGCCGAGGGCCTGGTAGGAGACAAATGTCTTGGCTGCGTAATATACGAGAGTGGAGCGGCATTAGAAGTGTGGAGGAGCTATTCCGGACAGCGCAAGACAGAGAGACATTCTCAAGAGTGATCGCCAACGTCGGGGGGACCTGATACGGCACGCAAAGAAATAATATAGATATTTATTTTACTTTCAGTATACTACGACACAAGCAGTGATCTCTTTAATAAGTGAAGTATGCCTCATATGCGTCATAAATATTCCTGGTAATGTTATATTATGGTGAAAACAAGTTTATGGGTCCGAGTGATTAAAGTGATTTAACTGTATGTAGTTGAAGTTTAAAAATATGAAATATACC
The DNA here is from genome assembly GCA_929108145.2 of Limnephilus rhombicus. Classification (NCBI taxonomy): domain Eukaryota; kingdom Metazoa; phylum Arthropoda; class Insecta; order Trichoptera; family Limnephilidae; genus Limnephilus; species Limnephilus rhombicus. Next base: position 25,781,788 of record OV815292.1, read on the forward strand.
ATTATTTTAAGGCGCCGTATCCCCGCTCACAAAGAAGAAGATGGAGAGATATGTTATTACGATTGCGCTAATATTTAAGACGGTAAAATTGAAGCGAAAATTGTGAAAATGTTTAATAAAACACAACTCGTTTAAAATAGAGCAAAAATCTCAAGGATTTAAAGAAATTTTTCATTCATGTAAGGGAACGTACCCATTTACCCATACTACGTGACCAACTTTTTGCAATTTTTAACCCCCCCCCCCGGTGACTAAAAACCTAAGTGACCAAACCCATTGTGACCAAACGTGGTATATTGAAGACCCCCCCCCCTCCCCTGAACGGGTCGGTACTAACTTGTAAAATAACTGAATCAGGCTGCCTTTCTGAATATAATAGTATATGGTCGTATGCTGAACCACCGTACATAGCCACCGGGTGCTTTACTTACTTTAATCAGTAATTCCCGACATTTATTGGAGTAAAAAATGTGAATAAACTTTTGGTTTTGCGTGACATAATTTTTGATTTAATTTTTTTTATAAGCCATTGAAAAAGTCGCCGCAGAACAATTTTTTTTACACAAAATAACGTCAGGAATCGCTGCTGGTCAAAGTAAGTACGTCCCGTGCGTATTTTTAAATGCCGAAAGATACTGCGAAAAAACTATACATCTTATATTGCTAAATGTGTTGCTAAGCGCAAATCTCGAGAGCAGCTGAACCGATTTCGCTAATTCTTTTTTTAGAATATTCCTTGAAGTACGAGGATGGTTCTTACGGAGAGAAAAATTAATATAATAATTAATAATAATTAATAATATAATAATATTTATAATAATAGATAATTTCAGAAAACCTAACGACTATCGCACGTTTGACAGTTCGCGTGTTTGAGAATGACATTTTTAATCAGGATTCTATTTTTGAAAATCTTTAAGTTGATAAATTTATTTAAAGTAGGAACTCCCCTAATAGTTTGAATCGAATCAAGAATTTTAGATATTTTAAATAGGTACCTATGTTAGGAACCAAATTTAATATACATAAAAAGTGGAAATTTGAATAAAAATTGTAAAAGGTGACACGCGGGCTGTTTAAAAACTGAATGTACTGGGATTGAATATATGGAAAGCGGGAGGGAGGGAGAGATGGGGTAGGGGGGGGGGGGGGAGGGGGAGAAGGCGCAGTGGGAACCCCCCTTACACCATGCGAGCGAAGCCGCGGGAAAAAGCTAGTTATTAATAATTACTTACTTGTTTTATTTCGGCAATATTGAGTATTTTTCACTAAAATCTACTCTACTCACTTTTTTGCGAACAAATACCTTGAAATTTATATAGTACATTTGAACGTTTGAAAGAAAACCTCTACATCTTTATAACCAAACATAATATTAAAATATTAAACACGGCAAATGCAAAAGTTTGCGTTCATTGTATCATAAATAATATATCTATAAATACAATTTATGTTCGTTTGACATTTGACCACCGGACATTATCCCAGGTGGCGAGACCGATCCTATTAATCAATATTTTAATTTAAAACTGTGTTTTCTGGCCTAGTACTTTCGGATAGAGTTCTGATTACTTTCTTAAACTCAGATTGAGAAGAACGTAAAATATATTGGTAATTGATACGCCACTCGACTTTCCTGATAATATGGAGTAGGTGTACTGAATGGGCTATTTTACGATTGAATTTAGAGTAAAATATACTGTCACAATTACTTGTGTACCTTCTTAGACTAATGAAAACTGTCTGCAGTCGTATTGAAATATGTATGCTCGAATTTCTATACATATATATTACATTAGCTCCACATAGGAGGCCCTGAGGAAAATAATTCCCCTCAGGGCCTATGTCTACTTTGGGGATGCTGTGTGGAGGGTGGTTTTAGGAAAGGAAGGAGAGAAAGATCTGGGAAGGAAAAGGGTATGAGGGGTGGGTAGGAATCTGGGGGTCAATGTGTCCAGGAGTGACGGACGTATGAATTCATCCCTCTCACTACGCAGCAAGGCGACATTCCGAGTACGGCTGGGGAAGTCAAAGGGACTCTCTCAACTTTTCAACTGTTTCTGCGACTTGTTCTTGTGTTCAACAGCTCGGCTCTGTGTTTCCTCCTCCCTACAACATGGGTCTCTTCAAAACCAATGTTCATTCCTTCCTCTCTTCAAAAAGACCCTCCACAGAGCATCCCAGATGACATAGGCCCTGAGGGAAATTATTTTCCTCAGGGCTTCCTGAGTGGAGTTAATGTAAAAAAAAAAATTCTCTCTCGATTTGGCCTGCAATGCAGCTGGTGGTCGAACTGGTCGCATCCGCCGCCAAGACCCGGACAAACCTAAGCCCATGAACCCGGGCACCCCTGCGAAGTCACCAAACACAGCGAACCACTTGGGGTGAACTATGGCAGAGGTGTAAACTCAATTATTGTCGGTTCGCAAAGTCATTTATGTCATGAGCTTTGAAATTGATCAAAGAATATTTAAAAATAACACATGTAATAAGGACGTGATTTGAGATTTTTAAGGACGTGATTTGAGATTTTTAAGAATTAGCGTGATTTATTTTTGGTGTATTGTGCCGTTTTGCGCTATCTGCTTTTTAGTCGACATTGTAACGACACTGCAATGCTATCTGAAATGTCGGCTAAAGAAGAATGAGGTAGCGCAAAACGGCGTAATACCCCAAAAATAAATCACGACAATACATGTAGTAAGGTTTGAAAATCAAACTCTCTCGCAGGCTTAAATGAATTATAGATTATAGATGAATGTGTTTGCCTCTTTTTAGTGTCGCTATTTTTGTCGGTGCTAAAAAAGTTATGACTTCAATGAAAATCCAGTGAGGTTTCGTTTATCCCATCAAGTCGGGATTGCGGATAACCGAGAAAAAAGTCCAATAACCGAAGGATGAAAATTTGTAAAAAACCGCAAATAAAAAATGAACTTAATTTTGAACACACTTTTTGTGTACGATATAATTAGAATCTCAGAAGGTTTAACCGCATTACAAATTAATAATATGACTACACTAGGCGTTTCTACAAATACCGAAGGTCACGCGTCATTATAAGCGGAATCAATTAAACTCATGAATATGCCTGTGGCACTCAAGTTATATTTACAGATAATTTCAATTTGCGATTTAAAAAAATAATCAGCGACCAAAAGACGAATGGATTATTATTTTGGGGAGAACTTTTGACGATTGGTGACTTGGCGTTTTAGTCAAGTAATGGAAAATAAACAAGTGACAAAGAAAATATTTAATAGATTTATAAATCAAATTATCTAATGTTCAAAGCGGAAAGCCTCGACATGGGTTAAATTAACAGGGGGATTATTCTTCATTAATTTATTATCTACTAGATTTTGCCCCCGGCTTCGCTCGCATGGTATTAGGGGGGTTCCCACTCCGCCTCCTCCACCTTCCCTATCCCCACTCCACCCCTCCCCGTCTCCATCCCCTCACCACCCCTCCATACCCTTTTTATTTATTTTTCAAACAGTTCACGTGCCACCTATTAAAGCGTAACAATCAAACACATGCAGTTTCGTATTTCGTACAAATAACGAAATGACAGCGCACGTCTAATAATTACTTATAGTTACCAAGCAACGCTTTGCTTTTCGTCTGGACAACAAATGTATAATAAATAATTTCATAACGCCAGAGCTTATTCATAACGCCAGACCTTACCAATATATACAGCCCGTATTATTCGCAAGTAATGTAGATTTCTATTAGTGAAAGAATTTTTTAAGTACATTCAGTATTTTTTGCGTGAAAGAGTAACAAACATGCATCCATACAAACTTTTGCCTTTATAATATTGATAGGATGTTATTTAAGCCATTTTAATAATGTTCATCAAACGTCACACAATAACCAGGTTCTTTAAATGTAATTATCGCCGTTAAAAACGTTGTTTTCTGTACATCACTCGTTTAGAGATTATATATGTAAATTTACATACAGGGTGTTAAGAAACGTACTTGATTTACTTTAACCAGTGATTCCTAGTAATATCTGAAGTAAAAATTTAATTGAAATTTTGGTATCCAGTGACTTTTCTTGATGTAATTTTTTTTCAAAACCAAACAAAAACTGCCCAACCCATCACCCCTACCCTACCTGTTCAATTCCCAGTGATTTTTAACGTTTAAATTTTTGAAAGAAAAACATCAAAAGTTTCACCCGAGACCAAAACTTCATTTTCATTTTTTACTCCAAATAACGAGGAATCACACCTCAAAATAAGTCAAGTACGTCCAATAACATCCTTTATATATTATTCTGTCTAAAACCTTGACAAAAGGTCGAAATAATAGACTATTGAATACCTACATCCAATTTCAGAAACCTTATAAGGTATTAAACAAGAACAGAATAACCCTTCAGGACATATCACGACCGTGTTAATTGCAGACTAATCACAGACAATCAAAGCCTCCCAAAGGCACACTGCTGAAAGCTTCGTGGTTGTAATCTCTCGTGTTTCTCATAAACGTTGCATGTAACACACATATGACATTATACTGGCGCAGACCCGTGAAAAATCACAGGATATAAAATAATAATAAAAGTAGATACTTTAAACCATAAAAGTAAAAACAAAAAAATACCAACCCGCACGCGAGTCAAGTGTGTGCAATCGACATTTAAAAAAATAATTTATTTATTTTATTTTTTATTTATTTAATATTTGCATGTTTTAACAATAAGTTGGTATACATTTTATACGTTAGTGTTGTAAAGGAACATAAAAATAGCCTTTCCTAACCATAAATTATCAATCTTTGAACTATTTTGAGAGGATTTAATAAAACATCGCATGTTCCTCCCCAGCCTATTATACCATATTGTAATATAGATTGAACAATTGCAGAGTACACTCTTTTTAGGTTTTCTAGTCTAAGAATATTTCCAAGTCTTGTAAATATACAGGGTGTTAAGGGACGTACTTGACTTACTTTAACCAGTGATTCCTGACATTATTTGGAGTAAAAAATGAAATTTTGGTCTCCGGTGACTTTTTTGGACGACTTTTTTTTTTTTTTTCAAAATTTTTTTCTTCAAAATCAAACAAAAAAAAAATTCTTCCGCACGTCGTCACTGGTCACTCAGCCGGGTGTCTGACGAACCCCTTACCCCGCCTCCAACTGTTCAACAACTACCATTTTTTTATGTTTTTGTAGAAAAAATAAATAAAAAAAACATCAAAAATGTCACCGGAGACCAAAATTTCATTTACATTTTTTACTCCAAATAATGTCAGGAATCACTGGTTAAAGTAAGTCAAGTACGTCCCTTAACACCCTGTATAAATACATGCATGTGAATTTTTTAATTTTTTCGTATATATTTTATTATTGCTAGAGAACCGTATGACGCTTTTGTATATACTCGAGCTACCTCAATAATTAATACCTATAAATAAACATTGAAAAAATTAATAAAATACCTATAGCATTTTATTACCAACATTCTAATGTAAAAAAAAATGTGTACGATTACCTCACGCGACTTTATAGATGAATGACGTTAAATGCACAATCGTACGCCCAGTTTCACACCAATAATAGTTAATGGCTTATCTCCCTTGTACCTAATATCAATGCCGGTTGTTTTCTAATATCAATTTCGGTTGATCTCTCAGCGGTAGGACCATACATATCTACGAGCAATAATAGTATCTAGCCTTAGTCTACATATGCACACGCGAGCCGAACTATCGAACCGAAATGCCGAGCCGAGCCACGAAGTTTTGGAAAAGTAAAAGGAATGAGAGTGCGTAAGCTGTGTAGGAATCGGGGGGTTAGTGTAGCCAGGAGCTACGGACGATGAATCCATCTCTCCAACTGCAAGGTAATGGATCGAGAGTCCGGCTGGAGAGGTCAAAAAGGTCTCCCTCAACCGATCTCTCTCGATCTGGCCCGCCACGCTGCAGGTGGACAAGTCAAGATCTAGTAAAACCTCACCCTATAAACCCGGGCACTTCTGCTAAGTCACCAAACCTAGCGAACCACTTGGGGTGATCTATGGCAGAGGTGTCGCTTATCCGACAAATAAATGTTGATAAATGGTTCCCATACTCACCTCCCAATATGAAAGCATCGAAGCATAATTCGTGGTTCGGCTCGCTTCTGTTCGCAAATGTATTCGCAGCATTGGACTGCGCGCGGCGTAGAGGTTAGAGGCATTGCCGCAATCTTATTTAGGTATCGGTACTCGGTTACAGCGGCAGACACGCCGGCGGGTGTGGAATGTAGGTCGCACCGTTGTCAATACATACCGATATGGAGTTTCCATACAGCAACGTATTGTGTATGCAAAATCACGCAATTCGGGATAAATACCATACAGAACAATTATTTTAAATATTTTTTTCAAAGCTTTTAATGGCCTTTCTTGAATGACTGAAAACATAAAAAAAATTAAAACTACATGATAAAACAACAACAGTAAAAAAAAATGTTCTTAAAAACTAAATAAATAACACTTTCCTCCCAAACACACACGAATAGCTTTTTATGGGAGTACATCGTAAAAACAAAAAATCAAACATAAAATTATGAATATTAAATGTTTCTTACCTATGCATTATAATATATGTTTTTATTACTCGTACTTTAAATTATGTTTATATAAGGTGTCCGGGGGCAAAGTGCATTAACTTCGGGAGGTGATTCTACATGATGGTAGGAGTTAAAAAGATAAATAACTTTTTCCGAAATTCCAACATTTTTTTTCCGATACAAAAAGACGTACCTACTAAAAATCCTTAGTGTGAGGTACGATCTTACTTGCTGAGAGCCTGCCGGGCGCCCGACTCGATTGTGATTGGCCCGTATCGTAACAGCGGAAAATAATAAATCTGGCCGCACACGCCGGACTAATTTTATCTTTTTACCTCAAAACTACCCCTAAACGTTAGAATTTCTAAAAAAGTTATTTACCTTTTTTACTTGTACTATCATGTAGAATCACCTACTGAAGTTAATGCACTTTACCCCCCCCCCACCACCCTGTATAATGTACAAATAAAAATACGAAGTTAATTAAAGTTACACCAAAAAAGTTTATTTTGCGAAAGTTGCTTAGAGATAGAAGTTTTATTATGTAATTGGGAGAGGAAGAGGAATATAGGATAAGGATAGGAAATGCTTCCGATACGTTCCATACTGACGTATTAATTTAGCACTTGCAAAAATCAAGCACTCGCATACTGCTTACTAACAACGTATGCAAGGACATTGGAGATCTAAATTCGTTCTAAACTAAATGTAGCTTCGTTCTTTCAAAAAAATTAGAGTCCTTGCGAGAGCCTTGAAGGAGTAACCATATGTTACTTATACCAGGGCGGGTAAGTGGTGAATAATCTCCAATGACTTATTATTAATTTAAGATAAGCCTGCACGATGTAGATGCTGTCAGTATCACCCTGGCGAAAGAGCCAGTGCCGATTCAAATAGTTGCTTAAAACAGCTTTATAATGAACAGATCTAAATAGTCAGGTTCAACGCTCCTCTTCCATACCTCCTTCATTCCTGATACTCTAAGATCGTTCTGGCGAAAAATCAATGTTCATTTTTGTTTTTAGCTTTTGGGGTATTATGCCGAGTTGCACTACCTTCTTCTTTAGCCAACATTTCAGACAGCGTTGTAGTGTCCATCATCATGGCGGATCCGGCAGATATGCTAAAGAAGAAGGTAGCGCAACACGGCATAACACCTTAAAAACTAATAACAAAAATGCTTTTGGCCGTGAAAATCTAAAAACGTATCTAACCAATGTTCAGATTAAAAACTTTGCTTGACATTGCTGAGCATGGTGACCAGACCTGTATTGCCAGCTCTTTATTTACTATCTGCTTCCCTTCCCAACTCTTTTCACAACGTAACCCAAATATATCACATGAGAACGGGTCGTTTCTTCCACTCGTTCTTGAGTTCAACAGCTCAACTGTGGAATGATTTGCCAGCCTCTGTGTTTCCTACCTCGTATGACCTAGATTCACTAATTCATTTCATTAAAAATACTCTTCACACAGCACCCCCAAGGTGACATAGGCCGCGAGGGAAATTATTGTCCTCAGGGCCTCCTGTGTGGAGTTAATTTAAAAAAGTAAGATGCCATAGTACCAATGGTTCCAGTCGATTGAAGTTGGGACTCAGCAATCACTTCAAAAATTAAATTTCATACAAATATTCACTTGACCCTTATCCCCTATTTCATTAGTATAATAATGTATTAAATATGCTGTAAATAACGTTTTTTTTTTCTTAATCGTGTAATTTAAAACATAAACATAATTTAATTGCATATAAATAGTGGCTTTATGACATTTGCAAATTCAATATTGTGAAAATTTTCACTAATTGTGTTAAATATATGATTCAAGATTATGTCGAAGATTTTTTTGAGATATGATCGTAATGTGTATGCTTGTTAAGAAAGGTCAGATAAGGTTCGCGCGTTGAAAAAATTATTTACATTTTTAAATAATTCTATCTTCGGCGGCCAATCGTAAAAGCTGGCGGATGATGCGCCTAGCCACATCGTGATCTGCCGCCATTTCACAATGTGCCGGGACACATCACGAAAAGGCAGATTTACAACTATAATGAACGTCCGACATTCCGCCTTGCTATTCGCTTAGGCACATTCAAACAAGATTTGTAAAATGCACCAATAGAGGCAATGTCTGTGCTTTATTTACGTTCGTGTGACAATAATAATGTACCTAACTTATATCCTGGTGTAAGACTGATTCAGAAAAAAAGCGTTGTCTGAAATGGCTTTAGCCGTGTTTGGTGACTAAATCTGAATAGCCAGATTCTTCACCAATCTTTCTCATCTCCTTTCCCTCCTCACTACCTTCAGCCTAACAACATACCCTAGTTGGGGATGCCATATTTTCACTGGTTCCGGGCGGTTGCGAGCAGTTAGTGAGAAATAGAAATAAACAAAAATTTTAACAAAACAAAAAAAACGACTTAAAAAAATGCACTAAAAAGTAAAAAAAATATTTCGTATTCTTCTACAACTTAATAATCAACTTACTTTTTCTACTCATCAATATGTAGGTATGATTGTTATTTTTGGAGTCGGTGTCAGCCAAGGTAGGTTTGTAACTACATACATAGTTATAGGTGAGATGTGCTTGTGTCGCACGCGTGACTTGACGAGGTGAGAGGCGAGAGCGGGCCGCGGCGGGAGGAGAGCTGTCAAGTGAACACGCCGGGCCGGGTACCTTGGCTGAAACCGACTCCAAAAATAACAATCGTACCTACATATTGATGAGTAGAAAAAGTAAGTTGATTATTAAGTTGTAGAAGAATACGGAATTATTTTTTACTTTTTAGTATATTTCGTAAGTATAAGTCGTTTTTTTGTTTTGTTAAAAATTTTGTTTATTTTTTGATTTTTAGTGAATCTGAAGTACACTAACTAATTCGATTGATTCGGCCGAGTATCGTTAATTTGCTCTTAAGAATTGGGGAGTTCCGTTACTGATCCCATCCCGTATCATGGATCCCATAATCAGAACCTAACCAAACTCTCATCAAACTACCCTTGAAGTACATCCTTTCTAATAAAAAAGAGTCATCGAAATCGGTTGGCGTGATATGGGGTTATTAGTCCATTTGTCGCGCACATACTTGATGCAATTTTTAGACTTATATGATTTTCTCATTGATGCCATTGTCAGAACTGGACCAAATTAAAATGGGACCACAAGGGAAGCACCAGCTTTCAAATAAAAAAAGAATAATTAATATCGGTTCACCCAGTCGAAAGTTCTGAGGTAAAAACATTTAAAAAAAATACAGTCGAATTGAGAACCTCCTCCTTTTCAAAGTCGTTTAAAAAAACAAAGAAACCAAACGCCACACATATTTTTTTCAACAAAAACAACTTGAAAAATCACTGGTTAAATAAAGTAAGTGAGGTACGTATCTAATACTCTATTTAAATGTTCTACATTTAAGATTAAACTAAGTACATTAAAAAATAAAACATTATGGTAAAAAATTTGGGAATATTGTAGAAATGTTTAAATATTCCGTATTAGTTATAAAACGAAGGCTTTATAATTACTTTGCTAAAATGTATGATTTCACGACTTCGTAGAGAATACAATTTTTATTTATATATTTTTTCATTTCTTTAGACATATTTCGCTTTCCATACTTTATCTTTAATTTTAAATTTGTCTTAATTTAATCATATTAATCATTTTATATTGTGTACTATGTACTTGCCTAACACAACTGTATTAATTATTACTTATCTTTGTAAATAAATAAATAAAATAAATACATTTAGAAATAAACCAAAATAAATAGTGTTAAACATGTGTGCGTGTACAGCTTCTTACAATTTACAATACATACAAAAACAGGGTTGGCCCAAATGTGTGTATTCTGTGGCACGTTTTTACGCCCGGGGGCATGGATGAAATTCAACGTTGGCCCTGGTTTAGTTAGCAAATTATTATTATTATTTGCTGTGAAATATCACTAAGGTCTTGATTACGAAACCGAAAAATAATAATGCCAGGTTCGACGATGACTCAGATCAATCAGAACGCTGCGTGAGGTTTTTTTGTTTATCTATACAGTGTCATGGACAATTTGTATCAGGTATAAGTAACTAGTTGTGGCAAATACTTTACACAATGATACGCAGTTTTGAAATTATACTATTGAGATCACAATGATAAAGAGCATAGAGCTGAAATACATATTTTGAAATACATATTTTTACACTTCAAAATAGTATCATTTCCAAACGTGCTCTTTTCAGCACGTTATAAATGATCAGAAAAGGAATATGGAAAATGAATAATTGTCAAATGATTTTTTTTAAAGGTCTCTTACATTATACTTTATTTGGCATCTTTAAATTCAAATCGATAAAAATTTCCTGACAAAAGTGAGTTATTGCTAACGTCAGACGGTTGTCGTGGAAACGATGTTGATATATTTAAGGAAAAAAATTATTTCAGGCGTCGCGTCGTAGTTAATATCTATCTATATGAGCAACCCCCGACACAAAAAGAGTTGATGACCTTGAAGCGCCTGAACAGATTTTCATGAATTAACCATCTTCACGTCAGCTTTCAAACAGATAAAACGGTTTCAAAATAGGTCCATTCGTTTAGGAGCTACGATGCCATAAACAGACACACACACAGACAGACAGACTGACAGACAGACTTATTAATCCGCTCCTTGCGTCGGGGTTTCACGACGAGTTCATCGAAAACGAATTCATCGAAAATCAATTCGTCAAAAGCAAATTCATCAAAAATCAATTCACCGAAAACCAATTCATCGAATGATCAATTTATCGAATCGCCAATTTGTCGAAAAAAAAATTATTTTGTTGATATTTGAGAGAAATGCCGAGCGGACCGAGAAGTTAAAAAAGCATTGGTCAACCTAAACTAACCTAACCTAACTTAACCTAACCTAACTTACCCTATTTAACCAATTTTTAAATATTTTTTTTATAATCACTCTTAATGACCTTACTGAGTTGTTTATGAGTTGGTTTCATTATAAGTTGTCTGGTCACCGTTCCTTAGATATCGCTTTTTTGCAGTATCAGACAATCGGAAATCGAAGAGATAACCTGTAAATTTTACATTGTCACTAAGAAAATGACAGTTGCTAAACACATTTAACTCAGTTAAACAGACCTTTTTGGTTATTTAATTTTGACAGCTCTAATATGTACAAAAAAATGTTTTTCGATGAATTGGCGATTCGATGAATTAATCATTCGATGAATTGATTTTCGATGAATTGATTTTCGATGAATTGATTTTCGATGAACTCGTTTTCGATGAATTTGCTTTCGATGAATTGATTTTCGATGAACTCGTCGGTTACCGCGTCGGGGGTTAAAAATAAATGGGTAAACGTATAAAGATAAAGGTGTAATTATAGACTCATTGCTGATATTCTACAGAAAACCGACAATTCAGGTGAGAAAAATTATAAAATCCAACCTTCAGAAATGTAGACAAGAGTGGGGAGGCTACGAAGCACCGCACAAAGAGGAGACCGATTATCTCATTCTCTCGCAGGCTTAATCCTGTGTCGTTTTTTCAAGTTTCAAATCACAACGGTGCTAAAGAAGTTTTTACTTCAAAAATAAATAAATATTTTCTCCAATCATTAATCGGGAAATTTTGACCGCCTGCGTCATCGAGGCGAAAGTCTCTCGAATAGAGGTAACGGGTTCAAATCCCGGCGTGCATAAGTAAATTCTATTTAATTGATTTGTGTTATTTCACAATTAAATCATTTAAAAATAATATTTGGGGCACGTTCCAGAGTGGAAGACACTCTCAGCATCGCCCTGGTGAAGGACAAACATTCAAAATTGAAACGTTGCTTGAATTGACTTTAGTCGTGTTTGGTGACTAGATCTGAAGAGGGTACTCCCCACCTTCCTTTTCCTCATTTTATTCCCCTCCTCACTACATTAACCTCACAACATAGCCTAATTGGGGATGCCACAGCGTCACTGGGTCCAGGCGGTTGGGAGCAGTGAGGTATTCACAGAAAAAAATTGCGGTTGAATTATGTACCTCAAATAAAATATTTAAAAATATGTTTGCCAAATGTCTGTTAAAGGTATATTTATCAGCATTCGAGAATAATAAATAAAAACAATCATAATTATTTTTCATTCAAGTAATCATTATAACAACAAAACAAGTGTGCAATTCACACGCGGTAGAAGTGAAACCTTCGGAAAACTCAATTTGACAAAAGTGAGGAGGCTACGAAGCACGCACAAAGAGGAGCCCAATAGGCTACGAAGCACCGCATAAAGAAGAGACCGATTAGTCTATCTCATTCTCTCGCAGGCTAAATCCCAAAGATGTACGTGTTTGTCTCTTTTTAGTGTCGCTATTTTTCGTGTCAAATCACAACGGTGCTAAAGAAATGTTCACTTCAATATGTTTGCCAAATGTCAACGTCTGTTATTTATTATTATTTTTTCAGATTTTCCATAAAACAGTTATACCTACACCAAATTATTACGGCGAAGATTACAAAATTTAAGAGAATAAAAAAGTCCAAGGGGCATTTTCACTATGTTGAGACGTATGTCAAAAGAGTGTTACCGAACTCTCCATAGGTAACATTGAAGATGTCAGTGCTCAATGCAGAATCGTTAAGCAGTTGAATTGCTCTGTTTAATGGCGCATTATGAAAAGAAGAAGTTCTCGCTTTCGGAGCATAAAAAAGTGCGTGGGATCTCCCACAAGTATACGCGTTAGGGACATATAGGTTAATCTCCTTCAACACATATCCCATATCCCATGGACGTACGTATTTTTTTTTTTTTAAGTGTCGCTGTTTAGATTTAAACCCAGGACTCAAACCAATTATGGAGTTGAGTTACCATCAAAGGTTGGATTGCGATCCAAGAGTTGTCTGATTTGTTCGTTCGATGTCGATAGAATCATTTTATTTTTGTCCCTTTCTCACACAACAAACAAGGTAAATATAGATGTACGAAACCTTTATAAAAAGGCTTGCATCGGTAAAATTAACTTACTTCTTTACGAAAACTTGCACTAAGAATTTAAAATACTACTGAACCCTTGTCCGTTGGGTGGGGAAAGTTATTGTCGTCAGTTTGTAAATATTCAAATCATAACAATAAAAAATCAAGAACTTAAAGTTAAAACCAAAAAGTGCTTCATTTATAAAAAACCAGTCTACCCAAAGAAATTCTCCTGAGTGAAGACCTCCAATTTTTACAGTCGCTATTTTTCGTTTCAAATTGCGAGGTGCTAAAGAAATTTTCACTTCAATATGTTTGCCAAATGTCAATGTCTGTGACAGGTATATTTGTGTTACATTTATCAGCACTTACGATGATGTGCGCCAACTCAAGATTCATAAATAAATAAAAATATTTTTCATTCCAGTAATCATTATAATAAAATGTTCACACATTTAACTGTTGACCCATGAATGTACAAATTATTTCCATAAGTTTACCAATTACCGTTACTTACCAATTACCACTATATTTACCAATAATAATGAATCGCCCGTAATTGTGAACGACGAGATTAGATAAGTTGAGATCATGATGGTCGACAATCACGCTGATGTTTCCTATTTAAATGATTTTCCAGATCTAGTCATGTTTCACAACGCTTCAGTAATGTTAGTCTATAATAGAGGCCACTGAAATTGTTTCTTGTTAGTTAAGTACCTACCTTATAATTGAGGTATTGAACATATTTTGCAACAACTCACGAATAATATAAAATAATTTTTTATACCTATATCTCCGCTATATGTCACTCCAAATGGTTCGCTTCGTTGACTTAGCAGGGGTGCCTAAGTTCAAGGAGTTGGTCATGGCGGCGAATGCGTTTGACCACTAACTGCGTGGAAGTCTAAAGCGGGAGAGAAAAGGTGAGGGAGACTTTTCACCTCTCCAGCACGACTCTCTCGGTACTTCGTTTTGCACCGCATTTGCAGGATAGATTCACACGTCCGTCACTCCTCGACACATTGATACCCAGATTCTTACCCAACCCTCATGACTATCACCTTCCAAAACTTCCTCATCTTTTTTTACTTAAAAAGAGCCTCCACAAAGCATTTCTAAAGATAATATATGCCCCGAGCGATTTCTGAAGGCGTCCCTCAAGGCCTCCTGTGTGGACCTAATGTAAAAAAAAAAGAAATGAAAAAAGGATACATTGCAGTTTTTTATGAATCGTGCAACTGGCTGTCCATTGTTAATGTCCTGAAAAGTCTTCACACGTCCATAAAACGTTTAAATTTTTGTTTTAGGCTCTACAAATATTAAAGCGAGGTTTCTGCCTGAGAGGTTCAACAAGAAATCACGATACCTTTAGCAATATTTATACCATTTAGATACATAATTAAGAATCTGAATTACAACCTTAATGCATCAATATAACCATTCAACATTTTTACAGCACGTTAAATGTCAGATATCAGACGTATACAGCTCTATTTAAACATGCATAATATCTTAACAAGTCGTGCTCAACACTTCTACGTCTAATCGAAAACTTTATTTATGATAACACGTTTCAGCAATATTTAAAACTAGCCATCTCCCAGAAATAAAAAATGTTCAGTTGTTAATATTGGATCTCATTCAACACCTGATTTATTTCTAGTCGTGGTTCGATTAAATAGATATCATGGATATAAAATCAAACGTAAATAAAATGCAAATGTACATCTAATATCAGGATAAACCTATTTTATTTATATCTGATTAAATCTACAGAAGTTTATATAAACTTACTGGTGGTACCTACACGAAATTTTTCACAAATAATTTCTGGGGAGAGGTAGGCACGATTTATTCGATAGTTTTTTTTAATGCAAACATTTTCAATTCCAGCACCTTCAGTTTCCACGGTTAGACGATGCCTTTGAAAGTCGAAACAACTGTCGTGCTTAATAATAATAATTGTCGGCTAAAGAAGGAGGTAGCGCAACACGGTATAACACCCCAATAACAAATAACGAAAAAAACCACCAGTTTTTAGATGACCGTATTAGGCTGAAACCGGTAGGAATAGTCTACCAATAACAAGTGGAATAATATAGAAATATGTAAACATTTTTTAAACACGTTTTATTTGTTTACATAAATCTTTTAAAACATTAAATGACTTGCTCATTATTTATGATTTTATAGTGAAAAGCTGCAGTTCACAAATTAAGCAATCATCTAAGTAGGTGAAGTTAAAACTGTAAAAAAGTATTTTTTAAGTAATTGGGTGCCAATTTATCGCGTTTATCCGAAGCAATAAACTTTACGAGATTATTTAAAGTTTCCCGTTTAAGGTGATTTGTGTTTTTTAAGATAAATGCCAAACCGTTCAATGATACATTAAACATTGACGAAACGCTTATTGCCTCTTGCCCGTCGGCCATAAAACACTTTTTAATGATAATTATTGTTGAATATTATTTTAATAACATCACGTAAGCTAAGAGGACAGAACGCCATGGCCATAGTCATACAACTAGCCTTTACACGAGATTCAAATTGAGCAAATTATGTAGGTCCTCCCTTCAGGCTTTCAAATATTTTTACCTACAAGTCCCAGTGATGGTGAAATATCCCTAAAATTTCGGATTGCTTACGAGGTATTTTAAATGTTCTATATGTAAATACGTATTATTTTTGACGTTGTCGTAAAATAATTTTAGAAAGTATTTAGCTTATATA